>CM061068.1:14103658-15417169 GCA_030762895.1 Sophora flavescens | reverse complement strand
CGAACATACCTTCGCCTCGCGAGAGTTTAAATTGAAAGCGCGCTAATTTTAATTCTCGCCTCGCGAATTTCTGCTCGCCTCGCGAGAGAGCGCAGATCAGGATTACTATTTAAGGGCTGTTGCATATCAGAACGGGAGATCGTTAGCATCCAGTTTTCCACTGTTTAGAGTAGCGTTTAGGGTAGTTTCTTTTCTCTTTGGAGCTGCGTCTCCCTTTTTCTTATGGAGATTATGTCCGATCGCTTGTCTATGAGCATGAGGAACTAATCCCCTCGTCCGAGGGAACGATGAAGCCACCCATGGCGATGTAAATCCGATATGATGTATGTCTTTCTCCTTAATTCAATTCTTGTTTTCTAATTCTGATTTGATTGTGTCAATTATATGCTAGCGTGATTGACTTGTTAACGTGATGAGGCTTAGTCAGCGATTCGCGTTTAGAACTTGAATTAGAATCATCGATCGAATATTGCACGAGAGTGAATAGGAGATCGGTGCAACCATATAGGGAACACGAATTAACAGAATTCGAGATTAGGGTTAAGAGACCTAGCAAGTAATTAACTCAAATCATCGAATACGTCCTAATGAGCACGGAAGTGGATTTAGGAGAATTTAGGGGTCCCGGTTGACATTGTAATTGAATTTAGGGAGGGATTCATCATCACTTGGGTGTACATATTGGGTAAGTGGATTTGTGACCTTGGACATTTTAGTTTTCTGATTTTTAGTTAATTATTTAATTAGATTTGTTAATTAAATTTCGATCCTATTCTCTCTTCTCTCTCTCAACCACCTTCTGTAACTTGACCGAACGTATCGGATTTCCCGCGGATTAGTCGAATTGGTACCCCAATCCTTGAGTTCGACCTCGGTAATTACTTACCGTGTATTTTTATTACTTGCGACGACCCGGTACACTTGCCGGAGTCACAACAATATGCCAAGGATCTAAGGTGTGACTATCATCATGGGCAAGTGGGGCACGATATCGAAACTTGTTGGGATTTCAAAGTCCAGGTTCAGAGGTTACTCACCTTGGGGGTGATTCAAGCCAGACGAGGTGCTGCAGAGGAAGTCAATGTAGTCAAAAAAGTTATACTCCGAGTACCACCCATGAATAAACCTTCAGACCCAGAAAAAGTCATCATAAGGGTGAGCAAGCCAACTCCTTTTGCCTATGCTGATACATGTGTTGTACCATGGAATTATGAACAGAAAGTTGAACTAACTGGAGCTACGGGGGAGACCTCGAAGGCCCAAGTTACGAATATTGTGAGAATTGGAGGCATTACAAGGAGCGGATGGTGCTACACCCCTGCTGAAGAAAAAATGATGAAGGAAGCCAAAGAAGAGAAAACTATGGATGAGAGAAAAGGGAAAGAAGAAGAAGAGTTTCTGAAGATCATGAAGCAAAGTGAATATGATGTGCTAGAACAGTTGAAGAAAACTTCGGCAAGGATATCTCTCTTGTCGCTTGTCTTGACATCAGAATTGCATCGCAAGGCATTATTGAAGGTGTTGAATGATGCGTATGTCAAACCTGACGTCACTCCGAAAAATGGGGTAAATATGGTGGACCCAATCAGGCATGTCAACATGATTACTTTCTCGGAAGATGAAGTGGCCTCGAAATCACGCAGTAGCACTAAAGCCTTACACATCACCCTAAAGTGTAAGGGGTTTATGATTGCAAAGGTGCTTGTAGATGGTGGTTCGGCGTTGAATGTGGTTCCAATGACCACACTCAAGCAGATGAATATAAGCGTGGCGGATTTGACACCACAAGAAATGATTGTGCGAGCCTTTGATGGGACAGCAAGAGGAATCTTAGGAGAGATAACTCTGTCCCTTGAAATAGGGCCTAGTTCTTTCCATGTCCTCTTTCAAGTCATGGAAATCCAACCAGCTTATACCATGTTTCTGGGGAGGCCTTGGATTCATGAAGCAGGAGTTGTTCCATCAACTTTGCATCAGTGTTTGAAGTATATCCAAGATGGATTTGTTATTACTGTCCGTGGTGAAGAGGAAATCATGCTAACAAAGCCCACCACAGTACCTTATGTGGAAAGTACAGAGCATATGGAAGATGACTCACTGCGTAGTTTTGAGGTATTGAAATCAGAAAACAAGAAAAGGGAGCCCCCAATGAAGAATGTGAATGAAGTAGTAGTCCGCATCATGGAAAAGAACGGGTATCAAAGAGGAAAAAGCCTAGGGCCTCAGCTGCAAGGGATCTCTCGACCAATTGAAGCGACTGTGAGAGAAGGAAGGCGTGGATTGGGGTATCAGCCCAACCTAACAGAAGGGATGAAATTCATGACTTTGGAGAACAAGGAAGAAGAAGAGCGCGAGAGAGAGTATCTTCCCCTTCTGACAGAGACTTTCCCAGTAGCCGCTGAAGTTATCAGTCCAGCAAAGTTATTTTCCCCTCACTTCACTATCAGCACACTTGAAGAGGAGCTGGACGAAAACCATGTCATCTATCTCCCTGCTGTTGCGTCGAATCTGGGCAAGTATACCCAGTCGTGCAAGTAATACGGTGGTGAGACCGGTTATTGTATCCACGGGGATTGGATGTCAACTACCAATTCACAAGTTCAACAACTATCTAGACTAAACTAAAAATCAAAAGAAATCAAAATAGAAAAATAAAGCAACAAAAGCAATAAAATGTTTTTGATCTTTTTGAGGACTTTTTACAAACACTTGGAGTGCAGAAAGATATGTTAGGGCTAGACTTCACCAAACCTCTAACTCATGCACTATCAGGACTAGATACCTCCCATTCATGCTTCAGATATTAAAATCAATCCACTAAATTACTCAAAACACGATTCCTCGGATGGCAAGAGCCTAAATCCATTAATAGACCCTAATTCCTTAGGTGGCCTAGATTAATGAATTTGCATTAGGATTAGGGATTACGCGATTACTAGTAAACCTAACTCCATTCCTAGATGAAAGGATTACTAGGTGATTAAACTCAGTTCCGGTTCTGATACGAACGTCCCCATTGCATACCAAAACACAAATCAAGTCATGGGGGTGCTAGCCACAACAAGCATTAAGCACAGAAAATTTATCACTAATATGAAGACATGAACATAGAATAATCCGTCAAGATAAATACATAATAATAAGTTTGATTACATCTAATCCCAACAAACTGGGATTAGCTACTCATAATTACAGAGAAAGCCAAACCAGAGAAATAGGAGAAGAGGAGAGAAGAGACTCCATGGGAGCTTTCCTTCTTCTTCACAGCAACCCCTCTCAGCAACTCCCTTTTAGGGTTGAAACCCTAGCCCAGCCACAGCCTCCAAGTGCCTCCCCCAGGACCCCCTTTTTATGTCTGCTGCGCTCTTATTTATAGATCTGCTGCGTGTCACGGCCGTGATGGCCATAACGGCCAGGCCGTGACGCGTTCTGGAGTGGGCGAACTTGCATAATTGGATTCTCGCGAGGCGAGACTAAGATTCGCGACGCGAGACTTTAATTTCTAGTCTGTCACGGTCGTGATGCCTATCACGGGCAGGCCGTGACTGCTTCTGACTTTTGCCTTCTGCTCTGCTTGATCATGGCCGTGATGGTCGTCACGGCCAGGCCGTGATGGGCTCTGTTTGGCTCATATTCTTCACTTTTCAAGCTCTATTTCATCCAGGCTCCATCAAGGCTGATTTTGATCATTTTTACATTAATTCCTACAAAACAACACCAAGAAACCGCTTCACCCGTTCCAAGGGAAAAACTAACTAAAATCAAATAAAGAATGCCTAATCTATATGCAAAATGCATCCAAAAGTATACAGAAAACATCATGTAAAATCACACTATCAATTCACCCCAAGCTTATTCAATTGCTTGTCCTCAAGCAATCACTAAGGCCAGAAGAGATATATAATCAAAGCATGGATAATGAACCAAGAACCCGTGTAAATACTAATCCAAGTAATAGGCATTTCAAACAAATCAGCAAGAGACAATCAATTCAAGTCCAATTAGAGGCTTAGGTTCTCTAAATTCATATTCTCACTAATTTGGGCACTCTTTCTCACATGAAGATCACCCCAAGCTTAATATTTTGCTTGGCATTCTTTCTCACCTCACTCAAGTGTTTAGGGGAATAAGACAATTCGCTCCATTTTCCTCAAGGAATGAATTCTACCATAGGCTTGACTATCAACCAAATCTCTACTTTATTAATGAAAACACCTAAGAATTAAGAGGTCTTTACTTTGGTTGTAACGGGGCCATGTGATTAATCGTTAGGTGGGGAAATCAAGAAAAGGACATTTCAAAAGGCTAAACAAAATCAAGCATTGCAAACATGACCTTCTAAAATACCTTTTTGGGTTTTGATTTACTTTTCCACCTTTCTTTTCTTTCTTTTCAGTTTATTTCTCACTTTCTTTTGTCATCCCCTTCTCTATAGATTTTTTTTTTCTTTGTTTTCCTTTTGCTTGGAGAAGGGGAGATTTTTCAACTCAAGAGAAATATTTTTCTGATTCTTTCATCCCAAACTTTTTCGACTACCTTTTTACCTTTTTGTTATACTTTAGAAGGTCCCTTAGCAAGCATATCTATCAAAACATTTCAGGGTACCAAGAAAAGTATTCTATTCTTTCAGGCTCAAAATTGGGCAACTAAGGGGTATCATTTCATCATTCAAAGCTCAGAAGGCCAGAAAAATACCTATTGCCTCAATCATTTTCAAAAATGTTTTCAAAAATTTTTAAGCTTTAAAATGGTTTTAAGTCAAGTTCTAGAGAAAGCAAACCAAGAGGAATAACACTCTAACACAAAGAATGGGGTAAAATTTTGTGAGTACCCCTTTGGCTCAAAATCTCACATTTTAGTAGTTCAACCATCAATGAGCAACACAAATCTATAGAACCATATGCTAATTATCAACTATCCAAGAGTATCTCAAGCATTTTCATTTGCAGCCATATCACAAGAATAAACAGAATTGGATTCAACAATTCACTATCACAATTTATTTGGCACTTAGTTCTCACAATTGGATGCAAAATCTAAACAAGGGCAATCTAATTGTGTGATCATGCAAAGCTATCATGCAAAACTATATGAATGCAACATGCAAGATGCAAATGCAAAATACCCCTACCCCAAGCTTAAAAATTTACATTGTCCCCAATGTAAACAATCAAGTTGGAGAGAGGAGAAAAATTGGAACGGCTTACCGAGGCGGTAGCAGGTGTTGGCTCTCATTCCAGTCAGAAACTTGTTGGGAAATACGTCACGGCCGTGATGGGTGCTGATTTTGCTTTTTTTTTTTTTTGTATTCTCGCTCTCCCTTCCTTCTTTCCCTGAAATCACTTGGCAATTTTATTAGTAAAAGAAAACTCTTGATCTTCTCAAATTATTCAAGAGTTAAAAATCAAAAACAAAAGGGAAAAGGAAAAGAAAAATTGGGTTGCCTCCCAACAAGCGCTTCTTTAACGTCACTAGCTTGACGTCCTAGGATCCTCCTCCCGGATCAAATGGCTTGTGGAGTGGAGATTGCAGAAGTAATATGACTTTATCCATGGTTCCACCTAGCCATGGTGTGAAAACTCCCTTGACCTCTACAATTATGAACTCACTTCCTCTCGGGTCAAGTGGAATTTTCAAGAGGAAGTTTGCCAGACAAGTGGAAGGGGCTAACTTACCAGTGTCCACACATGCATGCAAGCCAACATATTTATTTAATGCAGTAAATTCAACAAGCATGGTGGAGGGAGTGCTTTTCAAATACCCTGCCTTCTCACTTGTTTCTCTCCAAGGGTGCGTGAAAGGTAATTCCTCTTCTTGCGATTCGCTTACCATCACCACTTCATCTTCAATTTGATCCATTCCCACAACCAGATTCTACTCAATTTCTGCTTCATGTGGCTCTATGGGAATCATACATGGTGGTGGAGGTGGTAGATACGAGCAAAAGGTTTCCCAATCCTCCTCGGAGATATTATACATAAGCCTACCCGTCACACTATCAACCTGTGCTGGAGTAACATGATTCAGCAAATCCATGCAGTCTCCCAAACACTAGTCGTCCTCCAAGGTGTGACTTGAGGCTTCCTCATCAGGTGGATAATAGTGATTGTCCATGAATTTCGTCCACCTGGCACAACCAAAACTCAAAACAAAAAGATCAAATATATACAGAAAAATAAAAGATAAAAATGTCTAAATTAGTTGTCTCCTTTGTTACTAATGATATTGGCAAAACCAATCCCCGGCAACGGCGCCAAAAACTTGTTGCGTCGAATCTGGGCAAGTATACCCAGTCGTGCAAGTAATATGGTGGTGAGACCGGTTATCATATCCACGGGGATTGGATGTCAACTACCAATTCACAAGTTCAACAACTATCTAGACTAAACTAAAAATCAAGAGAAATCAAAACAGAAAAATAAAGCAACAAAAGCAATAAAATGTTTTTGATCTTTTTGAGGACTTTTTACAAACACTTGGAGTGCAGAAAGATATGTTGGGACTAGACTTCACCAAACCTCTAACTCATGCACTATCAGGACTAGATACCTCCCAATCATGCTTCAGATATTAAAATCAATCCACTAAATTACTCAAACCCCGATTCCTCGGATGGCAAGAGCCTAAATCCACTAATAGACCCTAATTCCTTAGGTGGCCTAGATTAATGAATTTGTATTAGGATTAGGGATTACGCGATTACTAGTAAACCTAACACCATTCCTAGATGAAAGGATTACTAGGTGATTAAACTCAGTTCCGGTTCTGATACGAACGTCCCCATTGCATACCAAAACACAAATCAAGTCATGGGGGTGCTAGCCACAACAAGCATTAAGCACAGAAAATTTATCACTAATATGAAGACATGAACATAGAATAATCCGTCAAGATAAATACATAATAATAAGTTTGATTACATCTAATCCCAACAAACTGGGATTAGCTACTCATAATTACAGAGAAAGCCAAACCAGAGAAATAGGAGAAGAGGAGAGAAGAGACTCCATGGGAGCTTTCCTTCTTCTTCACAGCAACCCCTCTCAGCAACTCCCTTTTAGGGTTGAAACCCTAGCCCAGCCACAGCCTCCAAGTGCCTCCCCCAGGACCCCCTTTTTATGTTTGCTGCGCTCTTATTTATAGATCTGCTGCGCGTCACGGCCGTGACGCGTTCTGGAGTGGGCGAACTTGCAGAATTGGATTCTCGCAAGGCGAGACTAAGATTCGCGACGCGAGACTTTAATTTCTAATATGTCACGGCCGTGATGCCTATCACGGGCAGGCCGTGACAGCTTCAGACTTTTGCCTTCTGCTCTGCTTGATCATGGCCGTGATGGTCGTCACGGCCAGGCCGTGATGGGCTCTGTTTGGCTCATATTCTTCACTTTTCAAGCTCTATTTCATCCAGGCTCCATCAAGGCTGATTTTGATCATTTTTACATTAATTCCTACAAAACAACACCAAGAAACCGCTTCACCCGTTCCAAGGGAAAAACTAACTAAAATCAAATAAAGAATGCCTAATCTATATGCAAAATGCATGCAAAAGTATACAGAAAACATCATGTAAAATCACACTACCACCTGCTAGCAATGAAGTTCTCAACAATTAGCAATCGGAACCATTTGTTGATGTTATTTCCATAAAGTAATTATCTTATTGTACTAATTATGAACTGATGTTTACTCTCTTTGAGACATGAATGAAAATGTAACACTTTGTCTGGTGTTTTCCTTTTGATTCCATCATTTCTTTTCTCTCTCTTTCATTTACTTATTTTGTCCAAGCTTTTTTATCATAAATAAGACTCTTGCCTATACTTCTCCTATTCATGACTTTTTCTTCTAGGAATACTTCTCCCACTAAAGATTTACCTCGGGAAAGGAACTTTGAAAACTCATTTATTGATTCCCTCGCGGCTGCTAATGAATACGACCTTGAATTCGATGAGGAAGAAGAAGACATTGAAGGATTCATGAAAGCGTTGAAACAGTCAGAGGAGGGGATGAGCTCGAATGATGAGGTTGTAAAAGTGATCAATATGGGAATCGAGGACGACAAGAAGGAGTTGAAAATAGTGGATAACCCAGAGTGAGAAGAAATGGTTGCACTATTCAAAGAGTATCTGGATGTTTTTGCATGGTCCTATAGAGATATGCCAGGTTTAGATCCTGAGATAGCATCGCATAAAATTCCCTTATACCCAGATATGGCCCCAAAGAAGCAAAAATTAAGGAGAATGCACCCTGAGATGTCGCTAAAGATCAAGGAAGAAGTGACCAAGCAATTGGAGGCTAGCATTCTGGAAGTAGCTAGACACCCGGAATGGGTAGCTAATATTGTTCCAGTACCAAAGAAGGATGGAAGGGTTAGAATGTGTATGGACTATCGAGACCTGAATAAAGCCAGTCCAAAGGATGATTTCCCCTTACCTCATATTGATGTCCTTGTAGACAGTACAGCCAGAAATCACAGGTTTTCTTTCATGGACTGGTATTCTGGGTACAATCATATCCTCATGGACAATGACGATAAAGAAAAGACAACTTTTATCACCCCTTGGGGAACTTTTTGTTAAAAAGTGATGCCTTTTGGATTAAAAAATGCTGGGGCCACTTACCAACGTGCTATGGTAGCATTGTTCCATGATATGATGCATAAGGAGGTAGAGGTATATGTTGATGATATAGTGGCAAAGTCCAAGGAAGTAGAAAGCCATGTGGCAGTTTTGAGAAAGTTGTTTGAGCGGCTAAGAAAGTACAAGTTGCGCCTCAACCCTGCAAAATGTGCTTTCGGTGCATTCGCAGGGAATTTACTTGGCTTTGTTGTCAGTAGAGAAGGAATAAAAGTGGACCCTAACAAGGTGGAAGAAATACGTGACATGCCAGCACCTAAGAGCGAGCGAGAAGTAAGGGGTTTTCTTGGAAGATTGAACTATATTGAGCTTTCATTGCAAATCTGACTAGCACGTGCGAGCCAATCTTCAAACTCCTCAGGAAGAATAATCCAGGAAGATGGGATGATGACTGTCAAGAGGCCTTTGATAAAATAAATGCATATCTACTAAATCCCCCAGTATTGGTACCACCTACCCAAGGTCGTCCACTATTACACCATCTCACCATGCTGCCAACCTCAATGGGGGCAATACTGGGACAACAAAATGAATCTGGCAGGAAGGAGCAGGCAATTTACTATCTGAGTAAGAAGTCTAACGCTTGTGAGGCTCATTATATGGCGATCGAGAAGACTTGTTGTGCACTAGTATGGACCTCCAGAAGACTCAGACAATACATGTTATATCACACCACTTGGCTAATTTCTCGAATGGATCCTTTGAAGTATATCTTCGAAAGTCCCCATATCTCCTTAAGGGTTTCGAAGTGACAAGTGATATTGTCAGAATTTGACATCAAATATGTGACTCAAAAGTCAATCAAAGGAAGTGTGATTGCTGACCATTTAGCAGAGAATCCTCTTGAGGATGGGTGGCCTGTAAATTCCGAATTCCCAGATGGAGAGATAATGTCCCTCAAGGAATATGAGGAACATGAAGATGTGTGGAAGATGTATTTTGATGGAGCAGTCAACATGTATGGCAGCGGTATAGGGGCAGTGATTATCTCACCAAATGGCAAGCAATACCCGATGGCCGTAAAACTGAAATTTGAATGTACAAATAATATTGCAGAATACGAGGCATGTGCTGGTGGATTGCAAATGGCACTTGAACTGGGTATAAAGCAGTTGAAAGTCTTCGAGGATTCAGCTTTAATCATTTACCAAGTCAATGGTGAATGGCAGACCATGGATTCTGTTGGACGAATCTGGGCAAGTATACCCAGTCGTGTAAGTAATACGGTGGTAAGACCGATTATCGTTCCCACGAGAACTGTGACAAGTACTAGAACGTACCGAATCAATTACTATCTAAGCGGATATTTGGATTGAAGGGGTCTCAATACTAAATACCAAGCCAAATCAGAATCAAAACCTAAAATAAACAAATTAAAAAGAAAAGTTCTTTGAGAATTTCTGTCGAACACTTGGAAGGCAGTCAAAAGAACTCTTCAAAACTATGAACGATGTTGGGATTAGGTTCACTAAACTTCATCCCCATGCAATGAAATGACTAATAAATAGTTTCTACTTCAATTATGACAATCAATCCACTAGATTACTCAAGCCCCAATTCCTCGAATGACAAGAGCCTAAATCCACTAATAGACCCTAATTTCTTAGGTGGCCTAGATTAATGAATTTGCATGATGATTAGGGATTACACGATTACTAATAAACCTAAATCCATTCCTAGATACAAGGTTTACTAGGTGGTTGATTTCAGTTCTCATTCTAATATGAATTTTCCAATTGCATACCAAAACAATAATCAAGTCATGGGGGTGCTAGCCACAACAAGCATTAGGCATAGAAATCAATCACTCATAAGGAAGCAAAAATTGTATTACAAGATCAATTCAAATACATGGATAATTCAGAAATAGTTACACCTAACCCCAACAATGGGAGTTTAGATACTCATGATCATAGCCAAATCTACAAAAATAGAGATGAAAAGGAGAAGAGACTCCATGGAATCCTTGTGCAGCTGCCCCTGGTTCAGAGAGAGTGTTTGAGGGTTTCAAAACTGGTTCCTTTTGTTCTTCCCGTGCCTTTTTATAAATCAGGATTCGTGTCACGACCGTGATGGCCATCACGGCCAGGCTGTGACACTTTGTCTTGGCGCGCTTTCAAAATATGTTTGTCACGGTCGTGACACTCATCACGGCTAGGCCGTGATAGCTTCTGCCTCCACCAATTGGTCTGCCACGGCCGAGCTGGGCATCACGTCTAGGCCATGACAGATTCTGCCTAGGAGGGTTCTGACTCAATTAACCTGTCACGGCCGTGACAACTTCTGACTTTTGCCTTCTTTCTTCTCAATTATTGTTCGATCACGGCTGTGACGGTAATCACGGCTAGGCCGTGATGGGCTCTGCTTGGGTCATTTTCTTCACTTTTCAAGTTCTGTCTTCATCCAAGCTCCATCATGTCTAATCTTGAGCATTTTTCCTTAAATTCCTGTAAAACAACACCAAGAAACCGCCTCACCAGTTCCAAGGTAAAAACTAATAAAAATCAATTTAAATATGCCTAAACTATATGAAAATGCATGCAGAAATGTACAAGAATTATGATGTGAAATCACACTATCAAATCACCCCAAGCTTATTCATTTCCTTGTACTCAAGCAATCACTAAGGCCAGAAGAGATGAATAATCAAAGCATGGATAGTGAATCAAGAACCCGAGTGATAACTAACCCAAGTAACAGGTATTTTCAAATAATTCAGCAAGAGACAATCAGTTTCAAGTCCAATTAGAGGCTCAGGTTTCTTAAATTCATATTGTCACTGATTCGGGCACTCTTTCTCACCTGAAGATCACCCCAAGCTTGTTCATTTTCTTGGCTCTCTTTCTCACCTCACTCAAGTGTTTAGGGATATATGACAATTCGCTCCATTTTCCTCAAGGAAAGAATTCTACCATAGGCTTGACTATCAACCAAATCTCTACTTTATTAATGAAAACAATTAAGAATCAAGAGGTCTTTCGCTTTGGTTGTAACGGGGCCGTGAGATTTATCGTTAGGTGGGGAAATCAAGAAAAGGAGATTTCAAAAGGCTACACAAAACATCAAGCATTGCAATTCATGACACCTTCGAAAATACCCTTTTGGGTTTCAGTTTACTTTTGCCACCTTTCTTTCTTTCTTTTTGTTTTATTTCTCACTTTTCTTTTTGTCATCCCCTTCTCCATATATATTTCTTTTTATTTCATTTTTCTTTTATTTGGAGAAGGGGTGATTTTCAGCTCAAGAGAAATATTTTTCTTACTTTCTCATCCCATACTTTTTCAACTACCTTTTTACCCTTTTGTGCAATACTTTAGAAGGTCACCTACCAAACATCATTCATCAGAATATGTCAAGGTACCAAGAAAAGTATTTTATTCTTTCAGGCTCAAAATTGGGCAACTAAGGGGTAGCATTTAGTCGTTCAAAGCTCAGAAGGCCGGAATAATACCTAGTGCCTCAATCATTTTCAAAAATGTTTTCAAAAATTTTTAAGCTTCAAAACGGTTTCAAGTCAAGTTCTAGAGAAATACAATCCAAGAGGAATAACACTCTATCACAAAGAATGGGGTAGATTTAGTGAGTACCCCTTTTTGGCTCAAAATCTCACATTTTAGTAGTTCAAGAATCAATGAGAAACACAAATCTACGAAACCACATGCTAATTATCAACTATCACAGATCATCTCAAGCATTTTTCCATTTGTAGCCTTATCACAAGAATAAACAAAATTGGGTTCAAGAATTCACTATCTCAAGTTAGTTGGCACTTAGTTCTCACAATCGGATGCAACATTTAAACAAGGGGGTAACTGAATCATGTGATCATGCAAAGCTATGCCTATATGAATGCAACATGCAAAATGCACAAGTATGCAAAAATACCCCTACCCCAAGCTTAAAGACTTACATTGTCCCCAATGTAAACAATCAAGTTGGAGAGAGGAAAGAAAAATTGGAACGACGGCGGTCGCGGGTGCTGGCTCACATGCCCAGTCAGAAGGAATTGCATGAAAATTTGGGTCACGGCCGTGATGCTTATCACGGGCAGGTCGTGATGCATTCTGGTCCATAAGGGTAGCCTGTCACGGTCGTGACCTCCATCACGGCTTGGCCGTGATGCTTTCTGATCTTCAGGATCCTCCCATCACACCCGTGATGGGGATCACGGCTAGTCCGTGATCCTTTCTAATCTTCAATTCTGACTTATCACGGTCGTGACCAGTGTCACGGCCTGGGTATGATGGTTCCTGACTTTGTTGTCTCTGCCCTTTTTGCTTCTCCTTCCTCCTTACCCTGAAAACACTTAACACATTTATTAACAAATCTCTTGATCTTATCAAATTATTCAAGAGTTGAAAATAAAAAACAAAAGAAAATGGAAAAGAAAACTTGGGTTGCCTCCCAATAAGCGCTTCTTTAACGTGACTAGCTTGACGGGTAAGTGATCTCAAGGATCATGAAGGCGCACAGCTGAGACCAATATCTCGATGTCACCACCCAAGTAGGCCTTGAGCCTTTGGCCATTGACTTTGAAGTTCCTTTTTGAAGTAGGATCCTCCACTTCTACAACTCCATGAGGTGAGACTTCCTTGACAATGAACGGTCCCGACCACTTAGACTTCAACTTGCCCGGAAACAATCTCAGTCGGGAATTGAATAATAAAACTTGTTGTCCCGGCTGAAATGTTTTCATCACGATCTTCTTGTCATGGTAGGTCTTGATTCGTTGCTTATAAATGGCTGCATTCTCATATGCATTACGGCGCATTTCCTCTAATTCATGCAGCTGATTCACTCTTTTCTCACCCGCCAGAGTGGCATCAAAATTCAAGAACTTCAATGCCCAAAAAGCTCGATGCTCCAACTCTACGGGTAGATGACATGCCTTCCCATAGACCATCTGAAATGGAGATAACCCCACAGAAGTTTTCAGTGCAATCCGGTAAGCCCACAAGGCATCGTCAAGCTTCCTTGCCCAATCTCTTCTTGAAACGGCCACAGTCTTTTCCAGAATTTTCTTAATCTCCCGGTTGGAGACCTCCGCTTGCCCATTTGTTTGCGGATGATATGGGGATGCCACCTTATGCCTCACATCATACTTGGTCAGCACATTTCTCAGTTGTGAGTTGCAAAAGTGAGATCTTCCATCACTTATAAGGACCCTTGGGACCCTGAACCGACAAAGATGTTCTTCTTGATGAATTTAATCACTGTCTGGGCATCATTCCTCTGTGTTGCAATGGCCTCCACCCATTTGGAAACATAGTCCACCGCCACCAAGATATATTGATTGGAGAATGAAGGTGGAAGTGGACCCATAAAGTCTATGCCCCAGCAATCAAATACCTCAACCTCCAATATGTTCTGCAGTGACATCTCATCCCTTTTAGATAGGTTCTCGATCCTTTGGCACTTGTCACAACTCTTCACATGATTGAAAGAGTCCTTGAAGATTGAGGGCTAAAAGAGCCCAGATTGGAGGACCTTTGCAGCTGTCCTATCCCCATTGTAATATCCACCATATGGCGAGTTATGACAATGCCACAAAATTGTCCTTGCTTCCTCTTGACTAACACACCTCCTCCATAAGCCATCCGGTCCAACCTTGAACAGAAATGGGTCATCCCACATGAAATGGTTGGCATCCCTGAAGAATTTCTTCTTTTGTTGCCAAGTGAGGTGCTCTGGAACAATATTGGCTGCCTTAAAATTTGCCATGTTGGCAAACCATGGTCTTTCATGCACCAGGAATAAGGCCTCATTCGGGAACTCATCCCGAATGTCCTTCTCTTTTGTAGCCACCTCTTCATTCACCAACCGGGACAAGTGGTCAGCCACCACATTCTCGCTGCCCTTTTTGTCCTTGATGACTAAGTCAAACTCCTGCAACAACAGAATCCACCTTATGAGTCTTGGTTTAGAATCTAACTTAGTCAACAAATATTTAATTGCAGCATGATCAGTAAAAACAGTGACTTGTGAACCAATTAAGTAGGAACGAAATTTTTCCAATGCAAACACTATGGCTAGCAACTCTTTTTCAGTTGTTGCATAATTTACTTGGTTCTCATTGAGAACCTTGCTAGCATAGTGAATGACATGGAAATTTTTTTCCCTCCGCTGTCCCAAAACTGCCCCAACTGCGTAGTCACTGGCATCACACATTAATTCAAATGGTGACTCCCAGTTGGGTGCAACAAGAATGGGAGCGGTGATCAACTTTTATTTCAAAACCTGAAAAGAGGTAAGACAAGCAGTATCAAACACAAATGGTGTGTCCTTGTTCAAAAGGCCACACAACGGCTTGGCTATCTTTGAGAAGTCCTTGATGAACCGCCGGTAAAAGCCTGCATGCCCAAGAAAACTCCTCACACCCTTGACATTCACTGGTGGAGGCAGTTTCTCAATCACATCAATCTTGGATTTATCCACTTCGATCCCCTTAGTTGAAATTTTGTGCCCAAGTACAATGCCTTCCTGCACCATAAAATGACACTTCTCCCAATTTAAGACTAAATTGGTGTCCATGCACCTCTTTAAAACAGCAGCAAGGTTAGACAAACAATTATCATAAGAGGAACCGAAAATAGAAAAACCATCCATGAAAACTTCAATGTATTTTTCTACCATATCAGAGAAAATGGAAAGCATGCACCTTTGAAATGTCGCAGGCGCATTACAAAGACCGAAAGGCATCTTCCGATAGGCAAAAACTCCAAAAGGGCATGTGAAAGCAGTTTTCTCTTGGTCTTCCGGGTTAACCGCAATTTGGTTATAACCCGAATAACCATCCAAGAAACAATAGTAAGCTTGCCCGGTCAACCTCTCCAACATCTGGTCTATGAATGGAAGTGGGAAGTGATCCTTCCTAGTAGCTTGATTTAGCTTCCAGTAATCTATACACATTCGCCAACCGATGACTGTTCTAGTTGGGATCAACTCATTCTTCTCGTTGTGCACGACGGTCATGCCACCTTTCTTTGGAACCATTTGTACCGGACTCACCCAAGCACTATCGGAAATCGGATAGATCATTCCGGCTTCAAGGAGTTTCAGCACCTCCTTCCTTACCACTTCTTTCATTGTAGGATTGAGCCTCCTCTGCGATTGGACCACCGGTTTAAATTCAGCCTCCATCATGATCTTGTGCATACAAAATGTGGGGCTAATACCTTTCAAATCTGAGATGGACCATCCAATAGCTGTTTTGTGCTCTCGAAGCACCCTTTCAAGTTTTTCCTCTTCCAATTTGGACAATACATTGCTCACTATGACAGGGTCTTCATCATTCTCGCCAAGAAATACATACTTCAAGTGGGGAGGTAGAGGCTTGAGCTCCAACTCGAGCTTCTCTTGGACTTCATCCTTCTTGAGCTCTTCTTTCTTAGTGTTCTCAGCAAGTTGCTTAGGTTGAGCTTCCAGATCACACAAACAGTCTTCTATTTCCTTCTCTTCTTCCTCATCAAGGTTTTCGATAGAATTCATAATTACCTTCTCAAGAGTAGTGGAATGGTGCTGCTGTGCAAAGGCTTCTTTAGCCACTACTTCCACAAGGTCCATGCGGAAACAATTCTCTTCATCACTCGGGCGATGCATAGACTCAAATACATTAAAAGTGATCTCTTCATCTTGCACTGTGAGTCGAAGTTGGCCCTTTTGTACATCTATCAAAGCACGACCATTTGCTAGAAAAGGTCTCCCCAATATAAGTGGAACTTCTGCATCCTCCTCCATGTCTAGTATCACAAAATCCGCTGGGAAGATAAACTTGTCCACTTTAACCAAGACATCTTCCAAAATACCATAAGGACGCTTGATTGATCTGTCTGCTAGTTGCAATGCCATCCTTGTTGGCTTCACCTCACCGCCTCCAAGCTTGTTCAAAATTGAAAGCGGCATCAAATTGATACTCGCTCCCAAGTCACACAAGGCCTTCCCAATTGCAACACTCCCAATAGTGCAAGGGATTGTAAAACTACCAGGATCTTTAAGCTTTGGAGGTAGCTTCGTTTGAAGTATTGCACTACACTCTTCTGTCAAGGCAACAGTCTCACCTTCTTTGAATTTTCTTTTCTTCGTGAGCAACTCCTTCATGAACTTTGCATAAGTGGGCATCTGCTCTAGTGCTTCAGCAAAGAGTATGTTAATCTGTAGCCTCTTGAAGATGTCAAGAAACTTGGCAAACTGTTCTTCCTTCTCATTTTTCTTGCTCAAATGAGGATACGACAACTTCACATAAGAGGGGATCTCTTGAGGCTTGTCTCCATCTTTCAAAATCCGACTTTTAGTCCTCCTCAAAATTGAATTCTCATCCACTAGTCTCTCCCTCTTGTCTTTTTCACCGTATTTTTCTTCCTCCTTTACTACAACCTCTCTTCCTTTTTCCTTATTCAAATCAGTTTTTTCAGCAGTCACCTCTGTTTTTTCATCAACTCTCTGATTTTTCACCAAAGGCTCACCACTCTCTTCCTCAAGGCTTTTACCACTCCTCAAAACAATAGCCTTACAATGCTCTTTAGGATTAGTTTGAGTGTTACCTGAAAAACTGCTGCAAGATTGCTCCGCTAGTTGCTTTGCAATCTGTCCAACTTGAACCTCCACGTTCTTTATAGAAGCATCGGTGTTTTTCTGGTTTGACATGGACATTTGCATGAACTGATTGAGAGTGTTCTCCAAGATAGAAGTTCGGTCTTGAGGTGGTTGTGTAGGAAGAGGCTTGCTTGCTTGTCCGGCATCTTGTTTCCAACCAAAATTTGCTTGATTCCCCCACCCTTGGTTGTAGTTGTTAGGGTATTGGTTGTTGCCTTGACGCGCATAGTTCCCCATATAATTGGCTTCCTCATGGGAACTAGGTGTTGCCTCACATCTTCCATTATCATGATCACCTGCACAAAAATCACATCTCAGTACCTGTTGAGGTGGCATGGTTATCCCTTGAACAGTTTGGAGTTGTTGTGGGAGTTTAGCTAGTTGTTTGGTGATGGACTCAAGTTGTTGTGTCATAATCTTATTCGGGTCCAAAACTGCAGTTTGTGAGTCTAACTCCAACACTCCCTTTCTTGATGTGGGACCCCGATCATGATGCATCAAATAGTCATTGGATGCCATAGCTTCTATCAGAATCAGTGCTTCCTCCGCTGTCTTTGTGTTCATGGAACCTCCAGCTAAGGCATCCAACATATACCTGGTTGACGGCCTCAATCCATTGCAAAATGTTTGCATTTGGGTATGATCATCAAACCCATCATTTGGACATCTTCGGAGCATTTCCTTGAATCTTTCCCAGGTGTCAAGAAGAGTCTCACCCTCTTGTTGAGCAAAGCTTATAATATCACCCCTTGTCTTCACAAATCTTGAGGTGGGAAAGAACCTTGCTAGAAAATTTGCCTCTAAGTCATCCCATGTAGTGATGCTCCCCCTTGGTTGAGATTGGAGCCAAGCCTTGGCCCTATCTCTTAGAGAGAAGGTAAATGCCCTTAGGCGAATTGCATCCTCAGAGGCACCATTGTGCTTCATAGTATCACATATCTCAATGAAGTTGGAGATATGACTATTAGGATCCTCCTTTTCCAACCCGACAAATTGATTTTGTGAAACCAAATTCAAGAGAGCTGGCTTGATTTCAAAATTGTTGCAGTTAATTGGGGGACCTCACTATGCTAGTGACATGCCGATTGACATTTGTATTGCCGTAGTCCCCAAGTGTCCTCCGTGGTGGAGCACATTCACCATTGCCTGCCATCCCGAGTTCTCCTTGATGAACTTGAGAAGTGGAAGTCTCTTGTTCTTCTTCTTGTTGTTCTAACAATTTCTGCTCTCTTGCTTGCCTCCGATTCTCCCTAGTTTTTCTTTCTATTTCAGGATCGTAGAGGAGTTGGCCAGTCGGGATAGTACCTCGCATGCACAAACAGTCTAGCAACCAAGAGTGTTAGCAGTAAATGTCAGCAAACAGAAACAACACACAAACCAGAAAAAATGACAGCAAAACAAAACAGAAAGATATGACAGCAAACAGATTATAACAATTTTTTTTTTGCTTAAATTAGTAACCGAAATGGGTATGCTAATATTGAAACACAATCCCCGACAACGATGCCAAAAACTTGTTGGACGAATCTGGGCAAGTATACCCAGTCGTGCAAGTAATATGGTGGTAAGACCGATTATCGTTCCCACGAGGACTGTGACAAGTACTAGCACGTACCGAATCAATTACTATCTAAGCGGATATTTGGATTGAAGGGGGCTCAATACTAAATACCAAGTCAAATCAGATTCAAAACCTAAAATAAACAAATTAAAAAGAAAAGTTCTTTGAGAATTTCTGTCGAACACTTGGAAGGCAGTCAAAAGAATTCTTCAAATCTATGAACGATGTTGGGATTAGGTTCACTAAACTTCATCCCCATGCAATGAAATGACTAATAAACAGTTTCTACTTCAATTATGACAATCAATCCCCTAGATTACTCAAGCCCCGATTCCTCGGATGACAAGAGCCTAAATCCACTAATAGACCCTAATTTCTTAGGTGACCTAGATTAATGAATTTGCATGATGATTAGGGATTACACGATTGCTAATAAACCTAAATCCATTCCTAGATACAAGGTTTACTAGGTGGTTGATTTCAGTTCTCGTTCTAATACGAATTTTCCAATTGCATACCAAAACAATAATCAAGTCATAGGGGTGCTAGCCACAACAAGCATTAGGCATAGAAATCAATCACTCATAAGGAAGCAAAAACTGTATTACAAGATCAAGTCAAATACATGGATAATTCAGAAATAGCTACACCTAACCCCAACAATGGGAGTTTAGCTACTCATGATCATAGCCAAATCTACAGAAATAGAGATGAAAAGGAGAAGAGACTCCATGGAATCCTTGTGCAGCTGCCCCTGGTTCAGAGAGAGTGTTTGAGGGTTTCAAAACTGGTTCCTTCTGTTCTGCCCGTGCCTTTTTATAAATCAGGATTCGCGTCACGGTCATGATGGCCATCACGGCCAGGCTGTGACGCTTTCTGCCTTGGCGCGCTTTCAAAATATGTTTGTCACGGCCGTGACACTCATCACGTCTAGGCCGTGATAGCTTCTGCCTCCACCAATTGGTCTGTCACGGCCGTGCTGGGCATCACGGCTAGGCCGTGACAGATTCTGCCTAGGAGGGTTGACTCAATTAACCTGTCACGGCCGTGACAGCTTCTGACTTTTGCCTTCTTTCTTCTCAATTATTTCTCGATCACGGCCGTGATGGTAATCACGGCTAGGCCGTGATGAGCTCTGCTTGGGTCATTTTCTTCACTTTTCAAGTTCTGTCTTCATCCAAGCTCAATCATGGCTAATCTTGAGCATTTTTCCTTAAATTCCTGCAAAACAACACCAAGAAACCGCCTCACCCGTTCCAAGGTAAAAACTAATAAAAATCAATTTAAATATGCCTAAACTATATGAAAATGCATGCAGAAATGTACAAGAAATATGATGTGAAATCACACTATCAGATTCCAAGTTGATTCCATACCAGAAATACTTGACTCAGTTGATTGCAAAGTTTGAAGAGATTACTTTCTCGCATTTAAGTCGAGACAAGAATCGGTTTGCTGATGCTTTAGCCACACTAGCTGCCATGACCAAGCTGGATATCCATACCAATGTCCAACCCCTCCAAGTTGGAGTGCAAGATGAACCGACATACTGTGCTCATGTGGAAGGGGAATGATGAGCCTCTGTTTGACTGGTTTTATAACTAGTCAAGACCTTGGCTTTGTGCTTATTTTATATCATTTTTTTACCCAAATTAGACTTGATTGTCCTTAAGTAGTATTTTGAGTCTGTAAATTGTTTTTAAGTTAATTTAGTTGATTTAGAGTTAATAAAATACTTATTATATTTTCTTATTTTCAGGTTAATAAAAGGAATAAATCTGGAGTCTTTCGCCCCGCGAACCAGAAGGTGACTGTTCCTGAAATTGCAAAACTTTCTGTCTCGCCCCGCGAAGAAGGACTCGCCTCGCGAGTACCTGGAAGTCAGAGAGCATCACGGTTTACCCGTGTTGAAGGCCACGGGCGTTACAGTTTGGAAGCTGAAGAGTTCGCCTCGCGAATGATATGCTCGCCTCGCGAGAAGACCAAGAGTTGCAGACCTTTCGCATAATTCGCCTCGCGAGCAGTGCTTCGCCACGCGAGTACTTGGATTCCAGAAACGTGTATATAAGACAGTCTTAGGCAGAACTGAAGAGGTAGTCAGAATTAGCCAGTTTTGGCTAGTTTCTGAGCTTGTTAGTCTTTTGTTTTTCTCTTAGTTTATTGTTTTCTTTTGTAATGGAGAACTAGTCTCCTAGATTAATCTACTGTAATTGGTTTTTATCCATACTTGAGGTTCTTGTATTTCCTGTTTTCATTTCCTTTTCTCTTTTCAATGCCATGCTTTATATTTCTGTTTGCTTAATTCAGGAGTATATTGTGTTGTGTTGGTTTATCTCGGTGATATCATGTTCCTATATATAATCGCGTTTGCTTAATTCGCGTGTGTACGTTTCGTGTTCGCTTAGTTCACGAAGTGCTTAACCCCGTTTGCTTAATTCGGGAATAGGGACATATATCTGTAGTAGTGGTTCCGCTTGTGAATTATTGCTACAACCAGGAGGGGATTAGAATCTGTTTAGGGCTAGGAATTTGCATGAACCGATGATAGTTGGGAAACCAAAAGCAGTAGGTTAATCGTCTTTAGTTTAATTGATAATATTTTAACTGCTCTGTTTTCTTTCTTTGTTCTGCTTTGTTTTCTTTATTTTAGTTTCAATCCAAAACCCCCCATTTCTAACTTTTTCTGTTAATAATAACAACACCTAAGAGTCCTTGAGAGACGATCCGAGTTGTCGCTCTATACTACATTATTTTAATAATCGCTCGTTCTTTTTGGCGCGTGGCCACAGCGCGTTCAGGAACCTGATGGTAAGCCTTGGTATCATGATATCAAGCAATATATTCAGAACAAGGAATACCCGGTAGAGGCTAGCGAAGTAAATAGAAAGACCATCCGAAGACTAGCTATGGCCTTTTTCTTAAGCAAGGAAGTCCTGTATAAAAGAGGATATGATGGTACCCTACTCAGATGTGTGGATGCTCGCGAAGCTAAATTGATCATGATCGAAGTTCATGAAGGAATCTGTGGGACTCATGCCAATGGTCACATGATGGCTAGGAAAATCTTGAGAAGTGGTTATTATTGTTCTACTATGGAGTCAGATTGTATGGAGCATGTTCGTAAATGCCAAAAATGTCAGATGTATGCAGACCGGGTTAATGCACCTGCGTTTCCACTGCACAGTTTAGCATCCCCATGGCCTTTTTCGATGTGGGGAATAGATGTCATCGGTCCCATTAATCCCAAGGCTTCCAATGGTCATCGTTTAATTTTGGTGGCGATAGACTATTTCACTAAATGGGTAGAAGCTGCTTCATATGCCAGCATAACTCAAAGAGTGTTTCTCAAATTCCTCAAAAAGGACATCGTCTGTAGATATGGGATCCCAGAGAGGATAATCACAGATAATGCTGCTAATCTTAATGGTACCGAGATTCAAAAGTTTTGCGATGGTTTCAAAGTCAAACACCACAATTCGGCTCCTTACAGGCCTCAAATGAATGGTGCAGTTGAAGCAGCAAACAAAAATGTCAAAAAGATCGTTGCCAAGATGGTTGTAAACTATAAGGACTGGCATGAAATGCTGCCATATGCTCTACATGCTTATCGGGCTAATAAACGATCAAGCATTGGGGCAACCCCTTTCTCTCTGGTGTACGGGATGGAGGCAGTCTCACCTATCGAAGTAGAACTCCCTTCACTAAGAGTCTTGATGGAAGCAGATTTAGAAGAATCTGAGTGGGTGAAAACTCGATATGAGCAGTTGAACATGATAGAAGAGAAAAGACTGGCAGCTATCTGTCACGGGCAATTGTATCAAAGTAGAATGGCAAGAGCTTTCAATAAAAAGGTTCGTCCTAGAGAATTCTGCGTGGGAGACCTGGTTTTAAAGAAAATCCTCCCTAGTCAGGAGGATGCCCGAGGAAAATGGGCACCAAGTTATGAAGGTCCTTATATTGTCAAACAAGCATTCTCAGGAGGAGCTTTGATTCTGTAAAACATGGATGGAGAAGAGTTACCAAGGCCAGTAAACTCTGACACTGTGAAAAAGTTCTATGCTTGAAGGCTCGCTAGGTTGAAAACCCAAAAGGGCAGCCTAGGCAAAAGTTAGGGCAAAATAACAATGAAATCAAAAGAAAAGAAAAGGCCCGCTAGGTTGAAAACCCGAAAGGGCAGCCTAGGCAAAAGTTAGGCAAGGCCCGCTAGGTTGAAAACCCGAAAAGGGCAACCTAGGCAAAAGTTAGGGCAAATGCAGCCTAGGAGAGGGATGAGGTCCAACATTTCTGCAAGCACTCACCATCACTAGTGCAATAAGTACTTTTTACGTCAGTTAAAATTGATTTTATACATCAGAATATTGTCTGACGTAAATACAGCTGACGTTAATAGTTAATATTTTAACGTCAGTTGTTTAAACAACTGACGTTAAATATAAAACTATTAACGTCAGTTCTTTAACACA
The DNA here is from genome assembly GCA_030762895.1 of Sophora flavescens. Taxonomy (NCBI): domain Eukaryota; kingdom Viridiplantae; phylum Streptophyta; class Magnoliopsida; order Fabales; family Fabaceae; genus Sophora; species Sophora flavescens. The sequence continues at coordinate 15,393,917 of CM061068.1, read as the reverse complement.
ACTGACGTTAATATTGTTCAAACTAACGTCAGTTGTGTTAAAGAACTGACGTTAAATGTTTTATTTTTAACGTCAGTTTCCTAATACAACTGACGTTAATAGTGTACTGTATATTTTATAAAATAATATTAACGTCAGTTTTTTGATACAACTGACGTTAATAGATTTTTTTAAAAAATTCAGTTTTATCACTCCCCTAAGCTCTTCTTGCATTTAGTAAATATCCCAGTAACACAGAATATCACACACATTACAGAATTGCAAACACTACCCTTAAATTTCAATATTAACAATAAGAAAAGAAATATACAAAGGAACAATGGGGGGACTTAAAACCAAAACCCATGTATAGGAAAAACATAACTATATATCTACAAGTATATATATATAAATTTTAGTCTCTAATGTCTAAAAACTAAACTACCGCCTTACCAACAAAATAGAGGGTTGTAACACTATAAACTTACATTAAAAAGAAGTACTAAAGATAGTATATAACATGTAAACTTACACTAGAATCAGGCGTAGGCGCGATCGGGTCCTGCGTAGGCCCCACAGTGTCCTCCCGTGCATGTGGGTTATTCGACTGATCCATATGTATGCCTGTTCAGAAACAATATATATTTATTAACATAGGTTATAACTCAAAATAAATACAGAAGTATAAATAAAAATAAATGTATACTAAGTTTAAACAACCTATATCAATATCCCTTCGTGATGATCATCACGAGTGGCATGTACATCGTCCACCTGTGTCTCCTCGATTATAGTAGGCATGTTTGCTGAAAAAGAAGGGGTTTCAGGAATATCAAGATTTGAATCTTGATTTTCATCACTACCATTATACATGCTTTTTCCTTGGAGAACCACGGACAACCTTTTGTTAGAAGGATCAGTGATGTAGAACACTTGTTTTGCTTGGGAAGCCATTATGAAAGGCTTATTTATATGACCTAACTTGTTGAGGTCTACCAATGTGAACCCCAATTCGTCGGTTTGTACACCACCGTTACTATCAACCCACTTACATTTAAAAACCGGCACCGTAAGCTTAGTGTAATCGAGCACCCAAATATCTTCAATATATCCAAAGTAAGGTCTCGGTGCTTTAAGGGGTTTTGTGTCCTTTTCACTAGAGAAGTGCATTGCTTCGGCCACGATCATAACCCCACTATTTTGCATGGTACTCTTGTTATCTTGTTCCTTTGTATAAAAGGAAAAGTTATTTATGTCGTATCTGCTCCAACATATGACGTTGAAGATAGGCCCATGTGCTAGCCATCTTACGTCATCAGAAGCAGTACTACCATCCTTCAGCATTTCTTCCTTGAACCATGGTAAGAAATTCTTGTTATGCTTGTTCAACAACCACCTTTCGCTCATTCGAGGGTTTTCTTGATTGACTTTTCTTTTATGTTCAAATAAGAAAGGCTGAACACAATCGATGTTGTTCAATACATACAAATGTTCTTGAAGCACTTCCTCCCGACCCTTGCTATTAATTCTTAAGCCATGTGTACCCTTACCTTGACATCTGATCTCATCATGCCAAGGCTTAGGAACCCCTATCGGATCCGTGTTATGAAGGTAATCCGAACAAAACTCAATATCTTCTTCTGCAACATACCTTTGAACAATAGATGCTTCCGGACAATGAGGATTCTTCACGTACCCTTTCAAGATCTTCATGTAGCGCTTAACTGGGTACATCCATCTCAGAAAAACCGGCCCACATAATCTAATCTCCTTCACCAAATGAACAATTAAGTGAACCATTATGTCGAAAAAGGAAGGAGGAAAATACATCTCCAATTGGCACAAGATTGTAGCAACCTCAACTTCCAAGTCATCCAACATACGGGGGTCAACGACTTTGCTACATATAGAATTGAAGAATGAGCACAACCGAGTAATGGCATATCTCACATTTTTTGGAGCAATACCACGAATAGCAACGGGCAGAAGTTGTTGCATCAAGATGTGACAATCATGAGACTTTAAGCCAACCAATTTAAGATCACTAGAGACAAGCCTCTTCATATTTGAAGAGTAACCATGTGGAACTTTGATGCCCTGAAGACACCCGCAGAAACTTTGTCTCTCTTTTTTTGACAAAGTATGACATGCTGGCGGCAAATAAGTCCGCTTACCATCCTCAACAACTGGAGCTAACTGCTCTCGTATACCCATAGCAACGAGGTCGAGACGAGCATTGACACCATCCTTTGTCTTGCCCTGAATGTTGAGAAGCGTCCCAATCACACTATCACACACATTTTTCTCCACATGCATCACATCAATGCAGTGTCTGACATCAAGCTTGCGCCAATATGGAAGATCAAAGAATGTCGACCTCTTCTTCCATATGTTTTTCTTAGCAGCTTTACCTTTCTTTTTGGACTTGCCGAATATAACATCGATGCCCTTTATCCTCTGATAAACCTGCTCTCCAATTAAGGCCGCCAGAGCTTCTTCTGTCTCTTGGCATCCATTAAAAGTTTTTTTCATCTTACGATATGGGTGATCACGTCTAAGAAATCTCCGATGCCGAAGGTAAACCGTCTTCTTTCCATGATGCAACTGAGTGTAGCATGTGCCTTCTTCACATATAGGGCATGCTTTATGCCCCTTGACACTGTACCCTGACAAGTTACCGTATGCTGGAAAGTCGTTGATGGTGCAAAATAACATGGCACGAAGCTTGAAAGTCTCATGAGAATACCCGTCAACTACATTAACACCTTCCACCCACAGTGTTTTCACGTCTTCAATCAAGGGACTTAGATAAACATCTAAGTCATTTCCCGGTTGCTTTGGGACAGAAATCATCATAGACAACATCATGTATTTGCGCTTCATGCACAACCAAGGGGGCAGGTTGTAAATTATCAAAAGAACAGGCCATGAACTATGAATACTACTCATGTTACCATAAGGATTCATTCCATCCGTAGCAAGTCCAAGCCTTAGGTTTCTTGGCTCATCGGCGAAATCCGGAAACATAGTATCAATATTCTTCCATTGCATAGAATCACCAGGATGACGAACCTTTCCATCACGTTTCCTCTCATCATTATGCCATCTAAGATTCTTCGCATCTTTCGCATTGGCAAACAATCGCTTGAACCTTGGAATTATTGGAAGATACCACAACACCTTCGCAGGAGGACCATTTTTTCTCACATCTTCAAGATCATCATCATCATCACCACCCTTCACTTTGTATCGTGATAACCCACATTTTGGGGCAATCGTGATTGTCTTCATGAACACCGGTGTACAATATGCAATCATTGGGGCATGTGTGTATCTTTTTATACTCCATACTCATCGGACACAATACCTTCTTGGCCTCATAGTTACGGTCAGGCAATGTGTTGTCCTCCGGAAGCAAGTCTTTTAACACTTCAAGCAATTCCGTGAAGCTTTTATCGGTCCAATCATTTCTCACCTTCACACAAACCAATTTTAGCACCGCCGACAACCGTGTATGAGTAGTACACCCTGGATATAAAGGCTTATCCGCATCACTGCACAACCTATCATACACATGAGCTCGATGAAAAGATTCTTGTCCAATATCACGGATCATGTCCTCTACTCGATCATCCTCCATATCTACGTCAACGTCCTCACTTTGGGACACACTTGCCGTACTACTCAACAACACATCACCATGCCATATCCATCTTGTATAACTCAAGCAAATCCCTTCACAAATCAAATGAGTACGTATATCCTTCACCGTACATTTCCTCGTATTCAAACACTTGACACAAGGAGAACAGAACATTCCATTACTATTAGGAACATTCCTTTAAGCAAATTCTATAAATTCTTCCACCCCCTTCAAATACTCAGCACTAGTGCGCTTACAAACCATCCAACTACGATCCATAACTAGATAGGTTCTGTAGATATACAAAACATATATCCAAGGCGTTTAAAAATTATTTCAAATTTACATCATTTTCAGGTTTCTTAAGACAAAAGAAATAAGCAGATGAAGATAAATTAACAAAACAGAATTCCAATGAGCAATTTATTGTTGATGTCACATGCTACAAGCAACTCTAAATTTCTTCCCATTTTGAAATAGGTCATGATAGCAGAAGAAAAACAAGAGAAAACACAAAACCCACGACCAGAAATAGAGACATTCCAAACAACTCAAACTCACAGTTTCAAGTTTCAACTACATAGACTACAGTTTCAACATACACTCAAAACCAAACATAAAAAAATGTGCCCTAAAGACTCATCAGAAATAGGTGCTCGCTTGGTGGCCAACGTTCAATGTGGTTACTGAGAGCAGAGGGACAAGGAGAGTTAGTGTGCGGGAAGGGGAAAGAGAGATGTCAAGTTATTGCAAAGAATGAGCGGGAAAGACAGAGTTAGGGTTAAGAGTGTACCTCACGGTGGTGGGGAAGAAACCCTCGCGGTGGTTGCGGTGGAGATGAGCTCGCGATTAGGGCAGAGTGAGAGTGAGAGTGAGAGTGAGAGTGAGAGTTGAGAGTGAGAGTGAGAGTGAGCGTGAAAGAGAAGAACATAGACGTACAGAGCGAAGTGCAGAAGGCGCGCGGGTGTAAACGTTATAATCAAAAACCCAAAATAAAACAACATTTTACGTCATTTATATTAAACAACTGACGTTAAAAATAAATATTTTTTATTTAAAAACACTTTTAACGTCAGTTGATGAAGAAAACTGACGTTAAAAGTGTATAAGTTTCTGCAAAAAATTTAACGTCAGTTGTATAAATAACTGACGTTAAAAGTGTTAAAATCAATATCATTCTGCACGTTTATAATATATGACTGCCAACTCCCAATGCGCCTTGGAACCTAATGCTCTTAATGATCAACTTAATTTTTTAGCAACTCACGACGCCTAGTAACTTCATCCCCTGCTCCTATAAATAGCTTCCTTCCTTCCTTTTATTTTTCTGCTTCACAATATGGCTCTGCCATGGATATTAACTTCATCACTCTTTCTTCCTATTCCTAGACTCAAAGATCTTTATCTTAATGGTCAAACAACTTCTGAGGTTGTGTAAATCACATAACATGGGTGATAGGTTGTATAAATCACATATGTGAGTTGCTCACATTATCATCCTTCAGGAGAATCGGCAGCTACAGTTCCAAAACCTCAGCTTTGGAAGCAAGTGACTGTTCCAAGACCATTACTGAAACAGATCGAGTGCACCCTTGCTCAGCCGCACTGGAAAACTCAGTCGCTCGACTCTCCTCTCTTGCTCACCCGTGAAGGGAACGAAGCCTCAACAAATGTTTAGGATTTTAAACCCTTTCAATGTAACTTTTTATAGGATTTTAAAATTTTGAATGTATCTTGTAATTGTATTATTGATACACTTCATGAATGAGATCCGGTCTGGGTTATTGATTCAACTTATAGCATTTTTACTTCGCACATATATTTTAGTTTTCAAAACAGAAACACAAAACATAAAAGCAAGTGAAACTGAAACTTTGAGGAAGGCAATGCGGAATGGTACGTATACTAGCTAAAAAAAATTATTAAAATAACCTTTAACGTCTGTTGTTGAAAGAACAGACGTTAAAAGTTAAGTGACTCACTTTTAACGTCAGTCCTTACAACAACTGGCGTTAAAATTGAATTAATGAAGTCTGATATTTACAAAACTGTCACCGCCTCCATTTTAACGTCTAGCTTTTGGTTAACTGACGTAAAACGTTCCCGGATATTACATTATTTCCAGTAGTGCATACTGGGGCAATTATGTCCAACTGAGTATACTGGGGCAAAATTGTTAAGGAATGATCGAAGAAGGTGTGTTTGAAGATTCAGAAATAGAAGCCAAGATCTGTGTCATCAAAAGGTTGAGGGGAATCAATTAAATGAAAATTAAAAGACCAACACTGGGGCAAATTTTATGTGATTTTAGTAATTTCCTTTGCTTATCTTTGTTTTTTTCAATCCCTTTTGTAACATTGTTCTCATTGTTATTGTCTCTTAACAACCTAAATTCTCATATTAAGGCAAGAGGTTTTCTTCCACACTCCCCTGTCGTGTTCACTCTCATGTCTCAATAAAAGTAAATATAAGTTTAATGGTATGATTTGATAACTCTAATGGTAGCACCAATGAATGGTTTAAACCAAGAGGGCTCAATACTTCAGATTCAGTGGAAGAGGTAGCATGCACTGGACGACAAAAGAATGATGCAAATAAGCTTGGGAGGACAAACATAACATCCGGAGTTTATCGGATTCTTGGGTGACCAACGTTGTCAAAAGAATGAGTGATGCCTCATCCCAGAGTGGCCGGTGAACAAGGGTTTGGTTGGTCGAAGTTTTTCAGGGAGCAATTGGTTTCGTTGTCCTCAAAAGGAAGGGGTTCTTATTTGTTTCAGATCACTGGTAGTTTATTTTCGAGCTCTGAGACTCATCGCACCTTTATTTTCAAGCCCTAAGGCTCATTGCATGTTTACTTTCTGTTGGACGAGGAGGTTCCGTCCATTGCATTTAATTTTCTGTTGGACGAAGAGGTTCCGTCCACTGCATGTTTGTTTTCGAGCTCTGAGGCTCACTGCATTTTTATTCTCGAGCTCTGAGGCTCACAACAAGTTTATTTTTGAGCTCTGAGGCTCACTGCAATTTTATTTTTTCGAGCTCTGAGGCTCACTGCAAGTTTACTTTCGAGCTCTGAGGCTCACTGCATTTTTATTCTTGAGCTCTGAGGTTCACAACAAGTTTATTTTCGAGCTCTGAGGCTCACTGGAAGTTTACTTTCGAGCTCTGAGGCTTACTGCATTTCTTTATTCTCGAGCTCTGAGGTTCAGTGCAAGTTTATTTTCGATCTCCGAGGCTCACTGCAATTTTATTTTTGAGCTCTGAGGCTCGTTGTAAGTTTATTTTCGAGCTCTGAGGCTCATTGTAAGTTTATTTTCGAGCTCTGAGGCTCACTGCACTTTTTATTCTCGAGCTATGAGGCTCATTGCAAGTTTATTTTCGAGCTGAGGGTCGCTGCATATTTACTTTCCCATTGGACGAGGAGGTTCCGTCCACTGCATCTTTACTTTCGAGCTCTGAGACTCACTGCAATTTCATTTCCAAACTGTAAGGTTTTCTTTTGAGCTCCTCATGTTTTTCGGACAAAATATGTGTTCATTTTCTTTACTTGTTCATTACTACAATACATGAGAATTCACGACTAATCATGTCTTCTAGTATGCAACAAGTAAAGAGGGGCAACTGTAAACACCCATTTTTGTCCGTCTTTTACTATAACATTACACTTCAGGGAGACTAATAATAATAAAAATAAAAATAAAGAAAGTAGGGGACTCATAACTAATTTGCTATTGGTCCCGTCCATCATATGGGACTTGCTGTTGGACGGGGAATTCCCGTCCATCACATTTGTACTTGCTGTTGGACGGGGAAGCCCCGTCCATCACATTTGTACTTGCTGTGGACGGGGAAGCCCCGTCCATCACATGGGACTTGTTGTTGGACGGGGAAGTCCCGTCCATCATATTTGTACTTGCTTTTGGACGGGGAAGCCCCGTCCATCACATTTGGACTTACTGTTGGACGGGGAAGTCCCGTCCATCACATTTGTACTTGCTGTGGACCGGGAAGCCTCGTCCATCATATAGGACTTGCTGTTTGACGGGGAAGTCCCGTCCATCACATTTGTACTTGTTGTGGACGGGTAAGCCCCGTCCATCACATGGGACTTGCTGCTGGACGGGGAAGTCCCGTCCATCACGTTTGTACTTGCTGTGGACGGGGAAGCCCCGTCCATCACATGGGACTTACTGTTGGACGGGGAAGTCCCGTCCATCACGTTTGCACCTGTTGTGGATGGGGAAGTCCCGTCCATCACATGGGACTTGCTGTGGATGGGGAAGTCCCGTCCATCACACTGCTTTTGCCAAATCGACGGGGTGGCCCCGTCCAGTCCACTGCATTTGCTGTTGGACGGGGTAATCCCGTCCATTGCTTTAATTGCTGTTGGACGGGGTGGTCCTGTCCATTGCTTTGCACTTGCTGATGGACGGGATGGTCCCGTCCATTGTTTTGCACTTGCTGATGGACGGGGTGGTCCCATCCATTGCTTTGCACTTGCTGATGGACGGGGTGGTCCTGTCCATTGCTTTGCACTTGCTGTTGGCCCCGTCCGATCCCACTTGCACTTGCCATGGGACGGGGTGGTCCCGCCCGATCATTACACTTGCTTGGTGGACGGGGTGGTCCCGTCCAGTCATTACACTTTGCTGGTGGGACGGTGGTGGTCCGTCGATCCTGTCCCTTTTATTTCTGTTGGACGAGGGGGTTCCGTCCACTCCAATTATTTTAATTTCTGTTGGGCGAGGAGGTCCGTCCAGTGTATATCTACTTTTGCATATCTAAGTTCCTGTTGGGACGAAGAGATTCCGTCCACTGCAATTTTATTTTCAGGCTGAAGGCTAAAGAATAAAGAAAGAATAAGGAGAAGATAAGGAAGACAGGACGAAGAAATCAAGGAGAAAAAGACAATCAACAAAAAGGAAAGGAAACTAAGTTACGTCTCCTACCCACTTTACATACCAGGCAAGACCTCTTTTCCTCCTCTATCCATTGGTCCTTCTTCTTCCTTACCTCCTCCCTCATTTTAACCTGGCAACCCTACTCCTAACCCTAAAAAGCCATCATACACATCAGACAAAACCCCCTATCTCCTTCTCTTTTCAAACACGCAACCTTCAAGATAAATCACTTCCTTTCTGTTACTCACGCCACCCCATCTGGAAACACGCTATTTCTGCTCAAAACCCCCTTATCTCTTTCTCTTTTCAAGCGTGCAACCCTCACATCAAATCACCTCCTTTCTGCTACTCATGCCGCCCCATCTGGACACACGCTATTGCTGCTCAGAACCCCCCTTTTTGCACCTCCTCTAACCATTGGTCTTTTCGTTTGTTTTCCTCATCTTCTCCCTCGTCTTAACCTAACAACCCTACTCCTAACCCTAAAAAGCCATCATGCCCATCAGACAAGGCACCCCATCTCCTTATCTTTTCAAGCGTGCAACCCTCACATCAAATCACCTCCTTTCCGCTGTTCAGAATGGCCCAAGCCTCGGGTTTCGTACAAACCAAACTTGAAGTCAATGGAGAAGAAGCAAGAAGCCCTATCCACCGTCTATAAAAGGAAAGGAAAAAGAGAAGAAAAGGATGGGGGAGAAGATTTTTTCTTAAGAGGAAACAAAAAATCAGAGAGGAGGTAGAGAGGAAAGATACAAAGAAAAGAGAAAAAGAGAGAGAGATTTTTATCTAACGTTTTCTTAGGGAGGATGAGAGATTAGAGATCTGAATTTCCTTTTTCTCTTCCCTGTTATTAGAGTAGTTAAGAAGGAAGAGCTGAAGGGGTCAGCAAGATTGAATGTAAATCTTGAAACCTTACCATTGGGAGTAAACAAAATCATTCTTATTATGCTCCCATTTGGTAATCTTTGCTCTTTTCGTTGATATTATTAATAAACTTCTCTTGACATTCTTATTTCTGTGTTTCTGTTCTCTGAATAAGTTGGTAAAATGTTTCATTTCTACGTTTCTGTCCTATTTTCAAGAGATAAAAATTATTTATTTTGCATGAAAAATAGAGGATGATCACTTGATTGAAACAACCTTTTTCGGGGTTGCCCTATGACAAGTGTCATGTTCAACCTTTCAGACTTAGAGGTTGCCCTGTGGACTTACGTGTCATGTTCAGCCTCATTTTAGTTTTAATAAAGAGATTCATAACAGGTAAAACAAATATTTCAGAGTTACTAATATTTTACATAACTAATTTCGGGTAACCATTTATGGATGTTCCAGGGTGCCGTGGGGTTAAGTCTCAACGCCTTCCCTAGACATAATCGACTCCCGAGCCCAAAGATTTTCTTAAAAGGTTTTCCAACTTCCTTGAAACAAAATAAAGTTGATGGCGACTCCATGTTTTCTCTCTGAGAGGAAAAACAGTTTTTTTTAGGTTGCTACAATCTGACATATGCTATTTTTCTTTGTTGATATTTTCTGAGGTTCATTAAATCATCTCAATGTTTGTCATCATCAAAAAGGGGGAGATTGTTAAGTCTCTCAAATGTCTGATGTGTATTTCCCTAAGTTTTGATGAGAACTAAATATTGGTTAATGATTTAATTAACCTTCATATTGGTTGCTAACATGTCTATCTAGTGTGCAGATTAAATAAAAGAATCATCCGTCCAATACACAAGTGATTAAAGCTCACGTCCAATGCAAGTGATAGAATCTCTCATCCACTAAAGTAAAAGCCAGCGTCCACTAAAGTAATGAAAGCCAGCGTCCACTAAAGTAATGAAAGCCAGCGTCCACTAAAGCACAAGCGCTCGTCTACTAAAGTGATAGAGGTGCTCATCTACTGAAGTAACAGAGACCCTCGCCCACTAAAGTAACAGAAGTGCTCGTCCACTAAGGTGATAGAAGCGCTCGTCCACACAAGTCTTTGGACTTGCTAAGTCCTTAATATGGAGCTCGTCTACTAGGTTACGTTTGAGAAGCTCTGTCCAGTAACATGGCATATGGATCTCGTCTACTAGCCCGAATGAAAAATCTTAAATGGCTAGATGGACGCGTTATTTTCAAGATGGACGTGCTTATCTTATGAACGCAAATTCTATTAGAATTATTAGAATCTTGTTTCAAGAACCAGAATCAAGAAAAGTCAGAAGTTACTCTCTCAAGCAACCTCAGATATCAGTACCAAAGACCAGTTAAAGAATTCTTCCAACATGCTTTATTCCCTAGTACCTCTGGTCCCTACACGAAAAGGGAATTGTACTCAGCAAAGTACAAAAAGCTTTCTGCACAACTCTGATATGGCTGTATCACGATGCATAAAGCTATGATCCTTCATGTTAGAGTACAACCAACGTTCCTATTGCATTAATGGCTGTCCAGAACGACTCTATTGCATTTAATGAAGTTCTGCTAGACGCCAACATCTGAGGGAATGTCTCTAGAGGATCCTAAATGCTTGAAGACCATAAATACATAAGTCGTTGAAGATGAAGCACAAAGAATAGAGAATACACATAGCATCAAAGAGCCATTACTCTGAGCATTAATATCTTCATTCTTTCATTCTGTATTCTTTAATCATTTGAAGTTATTACGCAGACTTTCCTAAGCTTTACATTTAAACCACTCTCTGAGTGTTAGTGAAAGATCTGTCAGTGAGAAGTTATATTTATTACAAACCAAATCTCTCAAACAAACCTGAGTGAGCCTGAAGTGACTAAGTGTGCAAAGAATACTTGTCTTGAGCCTGAAGAGGCTAGGTGTGCAAAGAATACTTGTCTTGGAGCCTGAAGAGGCTAGGTGTGCAAACAATACTTGAGTCTGTAACCTGATCAGTTATAGTGGCTAAAACTTGGTGCTGCCAAGGACTGGACGTAGCTATTTGCTTTGAAGAGCGAATCAGGATAAATAATTGTGTCAATCTCTCTTTCCTTAAACTCTTTAGTTGCTTTGGTTTTCTTACGTTTATCAAGTGGTGTGTTTACCAAAAGTCTCCCGTCCATCCTGTATCCTTCCACTTGTCCAAACCTAGCTTTTGTATGCGAAAAGATTTCAACTTTGTTTAAATTCTGATAAACACAATTCAACCCCCCTATCTCGTGTTTATAGTTGTCTATTTCAAAGTTATGCTACTAGACTACCTTTATTCGATACTAAATTAATAATATGATCATAGGGAGTAGTGATAAGTTGACAATTAAAGTGATTAAATTTCTTCAATACCTTTACTATACATTAAACACCATCTCTTGTTATTCTAATTTCTAGAATCACGTTAGCTACCCCTAATTCTTTCATATAAAAACTTCTAGATAAGAAACTCTTGGTGTCTTTTGTCTCATCTACGTCAGTACCAAAATTCAACATATATATCATCAACAAATAAACAAATTATAACACATTTTCCATTATGGAATATACTATAAATACACTTGTCAGATATATTTATTTTATTTCCATTAGCTAGCACAATTTGATCAAACTTTTCATGCCATTACTTAGAAACTTATTTTAGTCTATACAGTGACTTCAATTTACACACTTTCTTTTCTTCACTATTAACCACAAACCCTCCAGGTTGTGTCATATACACCTCTTCATCTAATTCTCCATTTAGGAATGACATTTTCACATCCAATTGATGGATGACAAGCTTATAGATGGATCCCAGTGCCAATAGCACTCTAATTGAAGCAATTCTTGCCATAGGTGCATATGTATCAAAATAGTCAATACCCTCTTTTTGTGTAAATCCCTTTGCCGATTAGTCTTGTCATAAACTTTTCAATGGTTCCATTTACCACAATTTTTCCTTTCGAAAATCTTTTTACAACCTATTGGTTTGGAACCAGGTGGGAGATCTACTAATTACCACATTCTATTCCCCATTTATAGAATCAATTTTCTATTGTATGGCTTCCTTCCAGAAAGTAACATCTTGAGATTTTTTTGTCTCCTCAAATGTTGCTAAATCACTTTCAATATAATAATATATTGGTCCATAACCGTCTATGGACTCTCTTGTTCCTTCAACAAGGAACATGAAAAGTTTGGCCTCTATGTTTTCTCATTTCTAGATCTTTGACTTTCCCTAAGTTCTAAACCCTCCAAAGTATCTTTATTAGATATATTGCTTTTCGGATTATATGCATTACTATGAACACTATCCTTGTAACTTGGAATTGAGTTAAACTTATCTTCTTGAAATATTGCTTCCTTAGACTCAATTATTGTATTTACAGGATGACTCACTACATTCCATATCCATGAATCTATATGCTTTGCTATTTTTAGCATAGCTCAAGAGCACACATTCAATTCCCCTTTCACATAATTTCTTTCTTTTGGTTCAAGAACTTTTCCTATTGCCCTACAACCTCAAACTTTGAAATATTTGAGAATGGGTTTTCTACTTTTCAGAGCTCAAGTGGGGTTATCTTGTTCCTATGTTTGGAACTCTAAGCCTTCAATATGGCTTCTCCCCAATATATTTTTTCTAGACCAAAATAGGATAACATGGCATTTGCCATTTCTTCTAATATCCTACGTTTTCTTTCATTTATACTTTTGTTGTGGGAATAATGTTCAATTGTTTAATCACTATTCTAGTAGACTCAAAGAAACCAGGATTATAGAATTATCCTATTCTTACAACTACCAAAACATTTATTTAATAAATATCTTATAACAAACAACTTCAAATTATCCACACTATATAATGATATATATATATATATATATATATATATATATATATATATATATATATATATATATGCATCAAATTTTTCTGGGTAATTGAAAGTACTGTTATAATCTAGTATTTATTTCCTTTACCTTGTTGACTAATATAGTCATGATACAAATATTAAATGAGTTCAGCATTCAAAACATACCAGAGATAAATACATTTTAACGACTTATTATTAACAAACACCAATATTGGCTTGATGGTAAGTCCGCTTGCTCCTATGATTTCTGTTCAAGTTCAAATCCCAACGATTGTAACTTTTCACATGCGGTTTATTTTGAAAATTGGTTCAAAACTTCAAAACCTGGAATCGAACCCACAACCTGACCATGTATGAACATGAGCATCTACCACCAGACCAACACATTAGTTGATGTCATCTTGTAGCGTCACTTTTAATTGAAACAAACATTTGGATACACCATAACTGCTCTCAACTGGGTCAACCAGACCCATTTTCAGAAAACTAGGTTTACATGATTCACTACATTTTTGCCATTTTTACAAACTTATCAACCTACAGTTATATTTTACTGTCTCTGTCTTGGATTCATATTCGAAACATATTCTTTGATAAATCTAAATAATTATCACAATAGAAAACTAACAAAACAATGATAAAAAATCATTAAGGTTTTCTATAAATTTAATCTATGAACATCTATGTCCATTATGACAACTTTAGAACAGTATCAAAAATCACATCCAAATATTTCTAATTTCTACAAAATCAAGAACAATTCCATCTTATATTCATACAAGCATGCACTTCATAATATAAGATTTTGTACTCTAAATATAATTGGTTCTTACATGGATCAAATCCATTCATGCATGCACTTGATATAATCATTTGTATCTAAGACATTTCAATCAAAATAGACCAACAAACTTGCTTGCATAACAAACCAATTATATTCACGTTCATCAAAATTCACATATTTGATTTGTATTCTAAATCATGCATCTAAGGCTCTAATACCACATACACTCGTGCAAAATATACATTTAACATCAGTTTTTTAACATCGGTTTTAATAAAACGGATGTGAAATAGGAGGCGGTGGCATTTTTGAAATTAAACTGAAATATTTTAACATCGGTTATAGTATAAACCGATGTGATAAAAATATTTAACATCGGTTTTAAATAAAACGGATGTGGAAAAGTAAAACCAAAAAAAAAATTTATTAGACATAAGATGAGACATTGGTTTTGAATAACCGATGTGGAAAAGGGAAACAAAAATAAATTTTTTTTAATCAGTCATAAGATTACACATCGGTTTTCCAATAACCGATGTAGTAAATTAAAAAAAAATGAAATTTTAAAATAAATTGTAAGTTTCTACATCGGTTATATGGAAACCGATGTGAAATATTACTAAGCACATCGGTTTTTTTAAACCGATGTGTAATATTTGACAAAAATTAACCTAAGTTTCTATTTTCATTCCCTCCTACTCTTCACGCCGTCTTCCATTCCATTTGTTTTTCATTCCTTTGTCACTGCTTCTCCATCTCTCTCACTGCTCTTTGCTTCGTCCCTACTGCTTTGCCGCGGCCTCCCATCTGTGTCTCTCCCTGCTGCTCGCCGGTCTCTGTTTCTGCCTCCGCTTCTGCTTCTGCTTCTCCCTCCCATCTGTCTCTCAAGGCGTGAAAGGTATTTTTCTTTTACTTTTTTGTTTACAGTTCTATCTATGTTTGGTTATTATGCAGAAATTGTGATTTGACATGGGATTACTGCAATGTATGATATGCGTTGTGGAATTTGATTCGAAAAATATGCAATGGAAACTACAGTATTACTGGCAGAAGTACCAGTAATGGGAGTAAATTTAAGTAGTGGTGGTAACTAGTAAATTTTAGTTTTTGGGTTCAGATACTACTAGGGGGCCCATTCTGATAGCTTTATTTGCCCTATCGAGAGTTGAGTTCAGGGTTTCATGTAGTTTTCATTCATAAATATACAGACTGTAGATAGATGAAAGAGATTGCATGATTTCAATTTATTGGTTGTCAGCCTTATAAACTCTCTTTATTGGATGACAATATCGGATTAATAATATATCCTCCTCTATCTGCTTCTGGCCAAGGATTCCTCCCTTCAAACTCCGTTTCACATTTTTCATAGCCAAATTAGTTATATTATTCTAAAGTCTCAAGAATTACAACATTTTTGTAGCCATACTTTATTGCACTGATCATTTTTATTGTTTGTTAGAGCATCGAGCATATAGTTGCAAATATTTTCATTGGATCTTTGATTTTGCCTTTTTCCTTTTGGTATGTCAAACGTGTACCATGTCCTTTTAAGGGCCTTTTCTTTTGTGACTTATTTATCTGAAAGAACAAAAACAGTCTGCTTCGACTTGCTGTCTAGATTGTTGATAGAGAAGTGTCAATTACTTGGTTCATTTACAGAACTTGTGACTGATGTTCTTGCTGGAATTGGGTATGCTCTATCATCTTCTGTTATTGTTCTTATCATAGATGTCACGACCGTCCCGTCCGGGAGCCGCGGAAAAGATGGTAAAAACAGAGGAGTCGCCACTAAGATTTTTATTGGGAAAATCTTAGAAAACCCAATTATTTAAAGGTAAACTGGTCTTAAAAGAAGATAGAGATTTGGATTCGGGAGTCGGTTACGAGTAGGGAAGGTGTTAGCACCCCACATCGCCCGTTTAAAAAACGGTACCTTAAGTTAATTGTGCAAAAACATTTTAATAGTCTTTTAAATATTTATTTTACCCCAAAAGTTATTTACAAGAAAGAATTATTTTGAACTTTTAATATTTTAAATTTTTTATTAATTTTTTATATTTTTAACTTTATGGTTTATAAAAACTAAATGAGATTGAACATGGCACATGAGTCCACAGGGCAACCTCAAATCTAAGGGATTAAACGTGGCACCGTGTCCATAGAGCATCCCTGGAAAGAGAAAATTTTAATTATTTTGATTAATTATTTTAACATAAAAAGAGACACAAAAAAAAGGAAAATTTAGTTTTGGCCCGACAAGATGATTTATCTTGCTCCTACGTATTCCCGGGTGCGATAGGAAACTCAAAGCCACGTAGTTCTCTTTAAAAAAGTTTGATTGATTGGTCGATGTTAATTTTTTATAAAGATTTGATTTTGTTTTGATTTTATTTAAAAAAAAAGATTTTATTTTAGAATAAATTCACTTTTGCATAGAGTCCAAGATAGCAGTGCTATACGATAAACCCTTACGATTCATACGACACTTGAGAATGAAAAATCATACATCAATGTCATAGATTGTTGCGTGAACTCAAAAGATATATATGCATTTTTTAAGGATTTTTAGAAAAAAAAAAGTTTTTTGTTTAAAATATGGATGGAAAATATTTACAAGATTTTTTGCTTTCTTTTATTCAAATTTTCCTAGACACAGAATGAAATACGGTACACATTTTAAACCCACATCCATGACTCCAAGTATCTTCAATTTATTTATATTTTCAAGAACATTTCTTTTAGTAAAATAAGAAATGACCCAATAAGCCAACAAATAGACAAAAACTTACTGATCCTAAACCCACACGTCAAAACAGGTCAGTAGCTAAAAGAGAAACGAAACCTATAACCCCATCATCATACTGGTTATGTATTTCACTGTCATATTTTCTACAAAGCCTAATTTAACTTTGAAATTTCAAGTAAACAGTGATGATACATTTCAAACAGATATATGGTAAGTCTTTCTGAAGTGAGAACCTACTTTACGGAAACCAAGACTAAATATTTGAAGTTAAAATAGCAAGACCCAATTTATTATAAGCACTCAAGAAGCAAAAATTATTTTAACCATTTAATTAAAAAGGACATTTGTGTGATGGGATGGGCTGATGGCCTAGCAGCCCACTAGCCACTCAAATTAAAAATCTGACCTGCACCTGTTGCTAAGCCTTGCGTGGGGCTGTGCACTTCAGATATTGATGCTTCCCTACTTCCTGTTTAGAGGCTTTAATCCTAATGTCTCTCTAACCTCCATCACCTACCCCCTCCTTCCTTCAGACATCTTCTTCCTGGTGACGCACGCGTGAACGAGGGATAAACCGCTGTCTGACCCGCGGTGGTGAAGATCAGAGGGTGGTGAGCGCGGTGGTGGGACTCTCACAGACTGGTCAAAACTCGCGGCGGAGCAGAACAGGATGCTGCGTTGAGGGAGGAGAACACGGTGGCAGACCGGAAGGTATGGGGCGGCACGCGACAGAGGGAGGAACGCGGATCTAGCGGTTCTGCAGAGGCTTGAGCAAGGCGTGGACAGGGGCGGAGCTCGCAGCAGGGATGACGCGGGCGACGGCGAGACGGGGTGCGGCGGAAGCGGAGGGAGGCGGGTCGAGAGGCAACGGTGGTGGCTTCCCGGATCTACTTGCTGTTGCTGATAATTTGGGATTTGTTTTTTTTTTTTTGTGTTTGAACTTGAGAGTTGAAAGTTGAATCGGAGAAAGAGAAGAAAATAGGGAGAGAAGAGAGGATGGAGATAGGTGTTGTTTCTGGAATTATGAAGGCTCAAGGAAAGTGTAGAGAGTAGAGGAAAGACATGAAGGGAAAGAGAGGTGGAAGAAGAATGTGGAGGTGAATGCGGTTTGTGATGAGTGTGATTTCACATAATCTTTGTCTATCATTTTGCATGCATTTTCATGTAGTTTAGGCATATTTTTATTAGATTTTAGGTTAATTTTCCTTTGGAACGGGTAAGGCGGTTTTCGTGGTGTTGTTTTGCAGATATCAAGGGTAAAATGCTCAAGATCAACCATGATGAAGATTGGATGAAGATAGTGCTTTAAAAGTGAAGAAAATGAGCCAAACAGAGCCCATCACGGCCTAGCCGTGATTCCCATCACGGCCATGATCGAGCAAAACTAAAAAGGAACAAAGGCTGAAGTCGGAGGCTGTCACGGCCTGGCCGTGATAGCCATCACGGCCGTGACCCAAAACCCCCGCAAGTCAGAGACCGTCACGGCCTAGACGTAATTCTTATCACGGCCGTGAAATGGAGGCTAGTGTCGCGAGACACCCTTCGCGTCGCGAAAGCCTGAATTGTACCAGAAATGCCAGAAACAGAAGCCGTCACGGCCTAGCCGTGATGGCCATCACGGCCGTGACGCGCATTACTTGGATCAGAAGCAACCGAAATAGATCAGATTTTGAGTTGGATTGGGACTCTAACTTCCCAATTTCTATAAATAAGGATCAAGGCAGAATATAGAATATATTGGGATCATCCATAACAACTAGGACTCTAGGCATAGGATCATCTTCTCCTCTCCTCCTCTCTTCTCTGATTTTTGTATTTTTCATTATGTTGTCAACCCAGCTTGACATCTCCATGGCAAGACTGGAGTAGTAGTTTGTTTCTAGGGATTGGGGCTCTGCCCGAGTTTTGTAAATGTTGTTGATTTGATGTAAAATCGTTGTTGATTTCGTTATTGTTTTAGATCTGATTTCTAGTGTGTTAATCACTCGTAAATTCGGTGACTGTTTATTTGCGTGACGTAGACGTTCTAAGGAGGAACCTAGCGGTGAACTTAGGATTTCTAGTGTGTTTCACTCGTAAAGTTCGGCGTCCGCTTATCTGCGAGATGCGGATATTCTAAGGAGGAACCTAGCGGTGAACTTAGGTTATTTGCATGACTGAGACATTCTAAGGAGGAACCTAGCGGTGAACTTAGGTGTCGGACCTATAGAAGTCAGACTTGGGACTGAAATCACGAGAGTTAGAAGCCGTCCCTCGAGGAGCAACGAGTTGTCACGAAGCACAAAGGGTCCAATCTGGGATCGACTACCACGAGAGTAGGGGTCGGGTCAATTGGGCACGGCTTTTGTAACCCGAGAGGGAGCTTAAGCTATCAGAGGATAAACTCGCCTTCAAGGCAATTTCGGTAATCAACAAAGGTAAATCAGATTAGTAACATAAACAGCCTCAAAGGTAACCCAAATCCCTAGGAATCCATTTAGATCTAAAACCCCAAAAACATTTGTTTTCTGTTTTAATTATCTTCTGCTCATCTATCTTTTAATTTCGAATTCAAACCTTTTCAAAATATGAAAATCCTTTTAAAAAGTCCAGATTCACTCAATTCGAAAATCAGTTGCGATTCGGGAACACAGTCTCTGTGGGTTCGATATCTTTTATTACTTGGCGGCAATCCGGTACACTTGCCGGAATTGCAGAGCGCGGCGCACCACGCGCGTGTCGCGTGCCTATCAGTTTGCCCCCTTTTTTTGTTGCTGTTTGTTTTTCAGAGTGGAGAGGAAAATGGAAAAAAATCCACTGTTGGGAATATTGGTTTTCCTCCCTCCTCTGTTACACGCCCCTCTTTCAGATTTTTGTGTGCTCCCCCCCTTTGTTGTCTCTGTTGGGTCCTTTTTTTATAGAAGAAGATGAACTCTTCTCAATGTCATTGGGACCTTGCAAGCTTGAGTGTTGCAGAGGTTACCATGCTCAGGTCCCTTTCCATTCCCATTTATGTTTCTTCTTCGTCTGATCTAGGCAGATGCTTTTCCCCAAGTTCTGAAAATTAACTAAAAATGGAGATTGATTACTTGAGCTTTGGGGGAGATTTTGACAGTTGCATTGGCCCTTGAGCAGCCCCCATCTGAGTGTTGCTTCATTCAAGAAGGCTTGGGAGCATGCTGGTTAGAAAATAAAACTGATGGGGAAAGACCAACACTGTAGCAGCAGGGGACATGGGACTCAACGTTTCTTTTCCTGTTTTCTTCTTCTTTCTGCCTTTTTTTGTTTTTAATTTGACTTTTCTTAAAAATAACCAAACAATCAGACATTTTTTCAACTGTTGGGTTTATTATCAAAGGTTAACTGTTGGGCCAAAATAAAGTGGGCCAGATGATGGATCCAAAAATAATCTTGTAACAAAACAAAATGGGCCAATAACAAACAAATTATTTTCCTTGGCATTTTTATTTATTTATTTATTTATGATAAAATACCCGGACAAAATTAGGGGTTCACAATAGAATATTGGATTCTTTATTTTAAATTTGGAACAAGGAAGATGGGCTTCAAGGTAGTATTTTTATGGACTCATGATTCTTTATTTGATTGATTGGGTTATGTCAAACTTGATCAATGTCCAGATTTTGGATAAAGTAGATGTTTTTTCTCCTAGAAACTTTTGAGACTTCCAAGGAAAACTATGCTCCATTTGCTGTTTTCATGGTTGCCGCTGGAGTTTTAAGAGCTGTTAATAGGAGTTTCATTGTTGTATAAATTGAAAAATATACAATGCTTCAAACTGTCATGCAACTGGTAGCATCATAAGCTAATGGTTAGGAAATAACTATGACATCAAAAACAGATTGTGAAACAGAAGTGCTAATTGGAAAAGAATTCTTTCTTTGTTTTTCATAGTGACAAGCATCACAGTTTGTGTGTACAAGATATGGCATATTGCAATGTTGCTTTTGTGTAAGAGAGTAACATTTGTCTGAAATATGACCTAGCCTATGGTGCCAAACATCAATGGATGTGGCAGTACATTTATTATTTGTAGAATTAAGAATAGAAACAGATTTTGGCCATTGGTTGTTTGACCAATAGCCTAAGAGACAGTTATTGGTTCTAGTGTTAAGTGACAAGAAGCACGGATTTCACTTTATAACATGAAAATCAGATAATCAGCATGCATCTTCTTGTCAAGTGTAAAAAATGTCTAATGCTCGTCCAAATAAAATTTCTAGTAGTTAGATCTTTTTGGCCATTGACCTATATACTGAATTACTGACGGAGTTCTTCATACATATCCTATATGACTCATTTTTAAGCATTTCTAACATTTAGCATTTTTCTACCAATCATTGACGCTGACCAACTTTCGTACTCTATTTGCAGAACAAGAAATTGACAGGTGTTATTTTCCTGGACTGCGGATCTGATTTGAGGAGTAGTCATAGGGTTCCTGGTGAGTTTCATTCAGTTACTCAGAAATTTAGTTACAACTTACAAGTGTATCACCATTAATCAACCATACCATTAAGTTGTAGATCTCTTCAGCTTTGTTGTCTTGTATTTTGCCTATTGAAGTTTCAATGACTATTTACAGAATTCTCTCAATTCTAGAATGATTAACTCAAGGAAGAGTTTTTAGTTGGCAGGTGTACAAGTGTCTTTGACTCCGTTGCATAGTGCTACTGCCTCTGCTTTGTTCACTTCTCTGCTGTCTTTGCACAATAACAACTCGGGTTGTCTCTCAGAAGGTACGTTTTGACTGAAAAGCTTTCATTGGAGTTTTAATGTATTTTCTTCAAAATTTATTTGATTCGAGAATATGCACACAATAATTAGTAAAACCTTAGTTTCCCGTTTGAGATGCAATACTAATGAGCACACGTGTATGTGCTTAATATACCGCTCATTGTGTTGGATCTTGAATTGTCCAAAGTTGGACAGTTTGGGAAAAAACTTTTTCTTAATTCAGTTAAAATAGTTATTCATTGATTCTAATGTTATATACTTGATGAAAGTTCGGATTGATACATTTCCTTTCGTTCTCCGGGTGCATACTTTATCGTGGTGGATGTCATCACGTTCAAGTAGTGTACGTCGGAGACCGAAGGGAAATGCTGCCGAAATTTTGTCGAGTATGAGCATGAGAGTTAAGGGCTAACTGTTAACCGAATGTTGAAAAAGTTTCTTCTCGAATGGGATAGGGCCATACCCTGTCATAAGAAGTCGTTGATGAATATGTTGGACTAAGTATGAAGTTATTTGTTTAGTCATGGATCGCGGTTGGATGAATGCTAGACGGACAAGTGATGAGTATGAGAATGGAGTGGAAGATTTTCTACAATTTGCAAAACCAAATGCTCCTGATAGTGGTAACGGAAGGTTTTATTGTCCTTGTGTTAACTGTTTGAATGAGAGATGACTAGAAGCTGAGGAGATACGTGATCATCTTATTTGTGAGGGGATTTGCAAGAGTTATACAACATGGATATGTCATGGTGAATCATTAGACAGGACGAGGGTGTCGGATACAGAGGAAGTTGATGACGTGGAAATGGACGATGGACTAGAGGACATGATCCGTGATGTTGGGCAAGAGTCTTTTCGACGCGCACATGTGTATGATACTTTGTGCAGTGATGCGGAAGTGGCTTTGTATCCGGGGTGCACTAATTTCACACGGTTGTCAGCGGTGTTAAGATTGTTCAATGTGAAGGCGAGAAATGGGTGGAGCGATAAAAGCTTTACCAAATTGCTTGAGTTGTTGATAGACATGCTTCTAGAAGGCAACACATTGCCATCTCGAAACTATGAGGCGAAGAAGATATTGTGTCCGATGGGTATGGAGTATAAGAAAATACACGCTTGCCCCAATGGTTGCATATTGTACAGGAAAGAGTTTGAAGAGATGCACGAGTGCCCCAGGTGTGGGGTATCACGCTACAAAGTGAAGGATGGTGATTCTAGTTGTGATGTGGTCACCAAAGGTCCTCATGTAAAGGTGTTATGGTGTCTTCCCATGATTCCACGGTTCAAGCGATTGTTTGCTAATGTAAATGACGCAAAGAACATTAGATGGCATGCAGATGAGAGGAAGTGTGATGGACAGCTTCGGCATCCGGCCGATTCTTTGCAATGGAAGAGAATTGATAGTTTGTTTCCGGATTTCAGCAATGAGCCCATAAACCTCAGGCTTGGACTTGCTACCGATGGAATGAATCCATATGGAATCTTAAATAGTATTCATATTTCATGGCCTGTTCTCCTGGTAATTTACAACCTGTCTCCTTGGTTGTGCATGAAGCGCAAATACATTATGTTAAGTATAATGATTTCGGGTCCTAAACAGCCAGGAAATGATATTGATGTTTATCTGAGTCCCTTGATTGAAGACTTGAGAATGTTGTGGGATGAAGGCGTTGATGTGATTGACGGGTATTGCCGTGAGATATTCGGATTGCGTGTGAAAGTTTTTGGAAAGGACCACCCTGGATATGCCAAAGGAATGGGACTTGGGATAACACCATCTCAACTCACTGGATTTAGGTCTCACTCTGAGAGGTTGGTATCTCCCTATGAGAAGATTGAAAAATTGGAAGCTGAAGTCCTAGCGCTTAAGGAACAAGCTGCGAATTATGAAGTCTTGAAGGAACAAATTACTTTCCTTATGCAGAATGTTAAGGGAAATCAGGTAAAATAATTGCTTTTAAATTTAGTTTTTAACTTTTGATAGTTCACTTGTTGAATTAGTGGTTGTTATCTAATTTTTGATTTTTTTGAATTACAGCCGGCTGACTTAGAGTCACCAAGAGATATGAGACGTTCCTCTGAGTCTAGTCATATGCCTCGAAGACCACGGAGCATCGTCTCGTAGGACCGTTTAGATAGTTGTAGTTTTCATTTTATGAACTTGATGGAGTTTAGTTGTATTACTTAATATTTGTGGAATTGTTGAACTCTATTTGGAATATATATATCTTTTTGGTCGTAGTTTGTACGTAACTCAACATTTTATTTATGAATGAGTTTTACCTTTATTTGTTTTAAGAAAAATATATATATATTTAATAAGCAGGTTTTGTAGACTCAAAACGATTTGCTAAAAAAAATTAATTACAAATTTTTTGTTATGTTTTGCGACGGTTTTGAAACTGTCGTAAAATAAACTTCAGAATTGTGGACACAAATAGCGCGGTTCACTAACCGCCGCTACTTGTATTGGCAATTTTGCGGTACTAATCTGCGGCGGTTACAAACCGTCGCAATAAATTTTTGCGGCGGTTGTGAAAAACCGCCTCAAATACTAATTTCGGCGGTTTTTCTTATACAACACCGCAAATTATATTTCTGCTTTATACAACCGCCGCAAATGCTAATTTGCGGTAGGTTTGTGCGGCAGTTTTATAAATCGCCAGAAATGCTGCTCGCGACGCTCGACATTGCGACGGTTTTGGAACCGCCGCAAACATGAATCTGCGGCGCATAAAACCGTCGCAATTTAACCTAATAACCGTCGCAAAATAGCGCCTTTTTTGTAGTGCTAGGCCGTGATGGTCTCTGTCTTCCAGGGTCTTCAGGATCTCGCGAGGCGAGACACCTCTAGCGGGGCGAGACTTCAATTCTAGGCTGTGACCTTCATCACGGCTAGGCCGTGATTGTCTCTGACTTCCCGGTCTTCATGTTTCGCGGGGCGAGAATATTTTAGCGGGGCGATCCAGAAGTGATGACTTTTGCTGCTTTGTTGACCTTCAGTCTCGCGAGGCGAGCATACACTCGCGGGGCGAGTGTCTCCAGAAGTGCTTTTTCCACTGCTTCTTGACTTTCCTTGACTCCCGGAGCTTCACTTATTGACCTGAAAACATCAAAAGCAACCACAAGCGTAATTCTATTCAAAATAACCTAAAAACTACACAAAATACGCAAAACGAGTCAAAGTCCAACTTAGGAACAAAACAAGGCAAATTTGGGCGAAAACGAGATTGAACTCGAATAATTTGCACAAAAACCACGGTCCATCTAGTTATAAAACTAGATAAGCCGAAGGCTTATTGATGAGCCTCTGGTTGACTGGTTTTATAACTAGTAAAGACCTTGGCTTTGTGCTAATTTTATATCATTTTTACCCAAATTAGACTTGATTGTCCTTAAGTAATATTTTGAGTCTGTAAATTGTTTTTAAGTTAATTTAGTTGATTTAGAGTGAATAAAGTATTTACTTTTATTTTCTATTTTCAGGTTAATAAAAAGGAATAAATCTGGAGCTTTCGCCCCGCGAGAAGTCTGTTCGCCCCGCGAACCAGAAGGTGACTGTTCCTGAAAATTGCAAAACTTTCTGTCTCGCCCCACGAAGAAGGCCTCGCCTCGCGAGTACCTGGAAGTCAGAGAGCATCACGATTTACCCGTGTTGAAGGCCACGGGCGTTGCAGTTGGGAATTTGAAGAGTTCGCCTCGCGAATGATATGCTCGCCTCGCGAGAAGACAAAGAGTTGCAGACCTTTCATGTTATTCGCCTCGCGAGGACTTGGATTCCAGAAATGTGTATATAAGTAGTCTTAGGTAGAACTGAAGAGTCTAGTCAGAATTAGCCAGTTTTGGCTAGTTTCTGAGCTTGTTAGTCTTTTGTTTTTCTCTTAGTTTATTGTTTTCTTCTGTAATGGAGAGCTAGTCTCCTAGATTAATCTACTGTAATTGGTTTCTGTTAACACTTGAGGTTCTGTATTCCATGTTTAGTTTCTTTTCTCTTTTCAATGCCATGCTGTATGTTTCTGTTTGTTATTTCAGGAATGTATAGTGTGGTATTGTTTCATTTCGGTGATGTAATGTTCCTATATATAATCGCGTTTGTTATTTCGCGTGTGTTCATTCATGTTCGTTTGTTCATGAGAGCTTAACCCCGTTTGTTATTTCGGGAATAGGAACATACATCTGTAGTAGCGGTTTTCGTTTGTTAATTGTTGCTACAACCGGGGGGGATTAGTATCTGCTTAGGATTTGCATGAACCAATGATAGTGGGAAACTGAGAACATTAGGTTAATCGCTTTTGTTTATTTGCTAATTTCTTAAACTGCTTTGTTTCTTTTCTCTGTTTTTCATTTGTTTTGTTAGTTTGGTTTTAATCTCAAAACCCCCATTTCTAACTTTTACTAATTTTCTGTTAATAATAACAACACCTAAAGAGTCCTTGAGAGACGATCCGAGTTGTCGCTCTATACTGCATTATTTTCATAATCGCTCGTTCTTTTGGCGCGTGGCGACAGCGCGGTCAAAAATTGGCACCGTTGCCGGGGACCCTTGTTTGTTGTTATTAGCAGAAAGTTACATTTAAAAATAAAAAAAAATATTTTCTTTGCTAATTAGTTCTGTCTGCTTTGTCTGGATGTTTGATTACCATGGATAATTACATGTATGGATATTTGCCTAATGTTTATTATGAACCACCGCCTTGCACGTATTATCCTAATTTTAGTGAGCCACCACCATACTATCCTAGCCAAGTGACCACCTCTGCACCTTCCGAACCTTCCCTAGAGGACCTGTGCAAACAAATGACTGCACAGATAACTGCACAAATGGAAGCAAACTTTCTTGAATTTCAACAGAAGATGGAGGCTGAATACCAGAGGGACCAAGCTGAATCTCGGAAGTTGTGGGCTCTAATTGATCAAGTTACCGCCAACTCAGCTGCAATGCTAACTCCACAGCCCCTTGAAGAACCTACAGAGGCACAAGTCATTCTTGAAAATATTTCTGATGATGATTTTGATAATGTTTCTGTTGATGATGAATTATGTGTTGAATCCCCTGATCCTAATGCTTGTTATTGTGATGGAACTGCTTTGTGTGTAGAATGTTTTACAGGTTTATACTTTTCAGGAAAAATAGAAAATGCAGATCGTTTTGCAGGTTTATTTTTTTCAGGAAACTTAGAAAAGGAGGATCAAGAGGACATCTGCTCCACCGTGCTTGAGGACGATGAAGAACCTTTGGGAGTAGATGATGCAATTAAAGCAAATGCATGTGTTGAGAGTAATGGGGTGGATGATGAATTAATTGCTGAATTTCCAGACATTGTAGATTTTACTGATTCATTTTCTTGTAATATATGTACTAACTCTAACCTTTGTGTGGTGTGTGCTGAAATTTCTGCGTGTATAGCAGGTGAAAAATTTGTTCGTGCAGTAAATGAAGAAAGTGCAGAAAAGGAAGCAGCACCAGTAACCCCAGCTAACTGTTTGCCACCTTCCCCTGTGGAACCAAAAGTTCTGGATTTTGCACCATGGCCAGTCCAAGCGGTTGAACTCCACTTCTATTGGGGAGACTTTATTGAGAAGGAGGTCATCTGTGACCCGAGAGGTAGTGAGAAGTCCGCCGCACTGGGTGGAGTTATTATAATTGTCAAACGCTCACCTCCGCATCAAAGCTGCAAGTTAGGGAGGCATGGATCAAGTTTCAGTCCTTTGGCTACCATGTGGGACTTATGCTACAAGCAATGGGATCCTGGTGGAACCGCCCTTAATGAGCTTTTCTTAACCCTTTCTTCTTTTTAATTTTCTTTTCCTTATTTTATTTCTGTTTTATTGTCAATAATGCTCCTGAATAATTTGAGAAGCTCAGGAGTTGTGTTTGTGTCTTGGTTATGGCAAGTTTATTGGTTTGATTGATTTTGCATAGATTGATTGCATGATACTGTTGACTGTTTTCCCCCTAGGACTTGAAAATTTTAGAAAAATGATCCCCATATGATTGAAAACTGAACTTTGAGATTTTATTATGATGACATGATTTATGATAAGTTTGGGGTGATAGGAAGCACACACTAGGGATAGAATCTCTGTCAAGCAATTTGCAAAAATGTCCAGGTAAGGTTTTGAGCCTCCAACATGTTTTTGACTGTGTGAAATCACTTTTTAAGTTGCACTTTCCTGAATTTGCTTGAATCTCTTTATGGTTTGCATGTTTATGTGTTTGCTTCAAATGATTTAGGCATTTTCTTTGTAAATAGCTACTTAGCCTAAAATAACCAGTCCCTGATGCATGTTCCTTAGTTAGCCCCATTGAGCCTATTAGCCTGTTAATTCTTGATAACCTAATGTTATAAGCCCAAAAATCTGGAAAACCATGTTAACCCGATCTTAGGATTATGAGAGCATGTAATCTTAGAATGGGTGCAAGAAACCAAAGTTTGGGGTGGCTACCCGGTGCAATGTGTTGTTTGGGATTGAGAAAAAAAAAATTTGTTAAAAAAAAATGAAAAAAAAAAATAAAAGTGCAAAAATTTCAAAAAGACTGTTTGAATAAAAAGGCTGTAGCCACCCAGAAGCATAAAGAAAAAAATTAAGAAAGGAACTTGAGTGAATTTCAAAGTGTAAATAATGTTCATGCTCTCTTAGTTCCTAGGGTCTTCAGCCTAGTACCTTTGTATATCCTACCCTTAGCCAGGCCTCATTACATCCCATAAAAGACCTTCTGATGTTGCTTGCATGTTTTCTGTGGGAATCATTTTGAGATGAAAATCAAATTTATGGGAAGTGCTCTTAAAAGTGAAAATTGAGTGAATTGTTGATAACCTGACAAAAACTGAGCGATTGAGTGAAACACAAATTTCCCTTGTGAGGAAGGCAGTTGTTTGATTTTGGTGATCTCCCTTTTGTATGTAACTTAGATCCCCTGCTTAGATTGATGATTGTTTGAATGATGAAATTCTCAACTGTTTAGAATAAATGATTGTGGGGATTGCTTTGTTTGAAAAGGGGGAACATTGAAAAATATTTTGATAAATTGCTTGAAATCTATGGAAAGTTGATTGAATTCTTAAGCTTGCCAGGTCTTGAGTCTTTTTAAGTTTTTGAGTTTTAGTTTGCTTGAGGACAAGCAAAGTTTAAGTTTGGGGTATTTTGATGAGCCTCTGGTTGACTGGTTTTATAACTAGTAAAGACCTTGGCTTTGTGCTAATTTTATATCATTTTTACCCAAATTAGACTTGATTGTCCTTAAGTAATATTTTGAGTCTGTAAATTGTTTTTAAGTTAATTTAGTTGATTTAGAGTGAATAAAGTATTTACTTTTATTTTCTATTTTCAGGTTAATAAAAAGGAATAAATCTGGAGCTTTCGCCCCGCGAGAAGTCTGTTCGGCCCGCGAACCAGAAGGTGACTGTTCCTGAAAATTGCAAAACTTTCTGTCTCGCCCCGCGAAGAAGGCCTCGCCTCGCGAGTACCTGGAAGTCAGAGAGCATCACGGTTTACCCGTGTTGAAGGCCACGGGCGTTGCAGTTGGGAATTTGAAGAGTTCGCCTCGCGAATGATATGCTCGCCTCGCGAGAAGACAAAGAGTTGCAGACCTTTCATGTTATTCGCCTCGCGAGCAGTGCTTCGCCTCGCGAGGACTTGGATTCCAGAAATGTGTATATAAGTAGTCTTAGGCAGAACTGAAGAGTCTAGTCAGAATTAGCCAGTTTTGACTAGTTTATGAGCTTGTTAGTCTTTTGTTTTTCTCTTAGTTTATTGTTTTCTTCTGTAATGGAGAGCTAGTCTCCTAGATTAATCTACTGTAATTGGTTTCTGTTAACACTTGAGGTTTTGTATTCCATGTTTAGTTGCTTTTCTCTTTTCAATGCCATGCTGTATGTTTCTGTTTGTTATTTCAGGAATGTATAGTGTGGTATTGTTTCATTTCGGTGATGTAATGTTCCTATATATAATCGCGTTTGTTATTTCGCGTGTGTTCATTCATGTTCGTTTGTTCATGAGAGCTTAACCCCGTTTGTTATTTCGGGAATAGGAACATACATCTGTAGTAGCGGTTTTCGTTTGTTAATTGTTGCTACAACCGGGGGGGATTAGTATCTGCTTAGGATTTGCATGAACCAATGATAGTGGGAAACTGAGAACAGTAGGTTAATCGCTTTTGTTTATTTGCTAATTTCTTAAACTGCTTTGTTTCTTTTCTCTGTTTTTGATTTGTTTTGTTAGTTTGGTTTTAATCTCAAAACCCCCATTTCTAACTTTTACTAATTTTCTGTTAATAATAACAACACCTAAAGAGTCCTTGAGAGACGATCCGAGTTGTCGCTCTATACTGCATTATTTTCATAATCGCTCGTTCTTTTGGCGCGTGGCGACAGCGCGGTCACTTATCAAAACACCCCAAACTTAAACCTTGCTTGTCCCCAAGCAAGCTTAAAACTCAAAAACGACTCAAGACTTGGCAAGCCTAAAGGAATCAATCGATTTCGCACAAAGTTAATGCAATCAAAACAGTTTTTCTCCAATGATCTCCCCCTTTACATCAATGTAATCCCCACATTCATTTACTTTAAACAATTGAGAACTTCATCATTCATGCAATCATTAGTCTAAGCTGAGGATCAGAGTCACACACAAAAGGAAGATCACAAATTTCAAACAATCGCCTTCCTCACAAGGGTATGTAAAATTTCACTCATTCGCTCAATTTCGTCTAGGCTATCAACTTTTCACTCACTTTCACATTCTAAGAGCACTTCCCATGAATTTGATTTTCATCTCAAACATAGTTCCCACGAAAACATGCATGCAACATCAATAGGTCTTTCAAAGGTTGTAATGGGGCTTGGCTAAGGGTAGGATAATGAAGGATATTTAGGCTTAAGTCCCTAGGAACTAAGAGAGCATGAGCATTTTGACACTTTTTCCACTCAATTTCCTTTTTTCAATTTTCTTGTTGTCTCGGGTGACTACAGCCTTTTTCCTTGCTAATCTTTTTGTTTTGCCCCTTTTCTTTTGGCAATTTTTTTTTTGTTTTCTTCTTTTCTTTTCTTTTCTTTTTGCCTTGGGTCAACCTTTATTTTCTTTTTCTCATCCCAATATGACATATCACCTCGTAGCCACCCCAAACTTAGTTCCTCACAACCAATCTCTTGCTCATTTCCATGCTCTCCTAATCCTAAGATCGGGTTAACATGGTTTTTCAGATTTTGGCTTGTAATATAGGGTCATCAAGAAACAATAGGTCAATTAGGCTCAATGTGGCTAACTAGGGAACATGCATTCGGGATGGTTCTTTTTAGGCCAAGTAGTTATTCAAAGAAAATTGCCTAAATCATTTGATGCAACACATAAACATGCAAACCATGAAGAGATTCAAGAAAATTCGGGAAAGTGCAACTTAACAGTGATTCACACATTCAAAAACAGAGTTGGAGGCTCAAATCCTCACCTGGACATTTTGCAAATTGTTTGACCGAGATACAATTCCTAGTGTGTGCATCCCCCTCACCCCAAACTTATCATAAATCAAGTAATCACAACAAGGTTCTCAAAGTTCAGTTTTCAATTTTTAAGTGGGGATAAACTTTTCTAATTTCAGAACTTAGGGGAAATCATCAACGGTCAAATAATTCATGCAATCAATCCATGCTCAATTTAATTAAAATCCAACAAGCTTGCCGACACGACCTTTCATACAAAAACTCTTGATCTTCTCAAATTATTCAAGAGTGACAAACAAAAACAAAACAAAAAGCAAAAACAAAACAAAAGTTGGGAAAAGAGAGGGATACCTAGCTTGGGTTGCCTCCCAAGTAGCGCTTGTTTAACGTCCCGAGCTTGACTTATTAAGAAGCATCCACCTGGATCCCATAGTCTGTGGTACAGGGGCCAAGAGATGCTCATTATGTGAGATTCTCCACCCGGATCAAATGGTTTGTGAAGTGGCCCTTGTAGGAGCAATACGACTCTATCCATACTTCCACCAAGCCCGAGTGTGAAAACTCCATTGACCTCTTCAATTATGAACTCACTTCCTCTCGGGCCAAATGGTGTCTTCACGAGGAAGTGTGCCAGACAAGTGGGAGGGTCTATCTTACCGGTGTCCACACATGCATGCAAGCCAACATATTTATTTAACGCATCAAAATCAGGTTGCTTGGCAAGCATGGTGAAATCCTCTGCCACTTTATCTTCATCTTGATCTCTACCCCCTTGCTCCGGTGCTTTGTCCTTTGCCAACTCCTCTTCCTTAGGTTGCTCTTCCTCAACATGTGGCTGTTCCTGGGCCTTGTCGCTTGTCAATTCCTTTTCCTCCGGTTGTTCTTCCTCAACATGTGGTAGTTCTTCCTCAACTCCCTGAGAACTAGTTACATCCCAGTCATATCCCAACACCCCACTGCTTCTAGTTGTTGTGGCATTGCATTGGTTCTTAGGGTCGTTCTCGGTATCAACTGGGAAAGTCTCTGGGGGATGCTCATTTATTTGCCTTGCGAGTTGGGCAATCTTCATCTCTAATGCCGCATTCGCCTTCTCAATTGATGTGGCCATCCTATCAATGGCTGCGTTTGTATTGATTGACACTTTCTCAAGTGTCGCACTCAACCTCTCAAGAGCCAACTCCTAAGGTTGTCTTCCACCATTCTGTTGAGGTTGTTGTTTCCAATTTTGTTGAGGTTGTGGTTGCCAGGCTAGACCATCGTCAGTATTACTCCAAGCGAAATTCGGATGGTCTCTACTCATATCACCCCAATACTGATTCTGACTCTGATAGTTGTTCTGGGGCACGCTGTCATTATGCCATGGTTCCACATATACTTGAGGGAAGTAGAACGGACAACTCCAAGTGTCATGGTTCCCATTACAATATTCGCAACCCGGAAGCATTCCTTCGTGTACCTCGCATACAAAACACGGCAAGACCAAGTGGAATCAAAGAAGTAGAGAGAAATAATGGCAATTAAATAAAAGAAAATAAAACTAAAAGTCAGCTTAACCAAACAGCCGAATTTCCTAAAAATTAGGAAAATTGGTCGTGCCAATCCCCGACAACGGCGCCAAAAACTTATTGGTAACGCCGGCAAGTGTACCGGGTCGTCGCAAGTAATAAAAGAAACACGGTAAGTAATTACCGAGGTCGAACTCAGGGATTGGGCTACCAATTCGACTAATCCGCGGGAAATCCGATACGTTTGGTCAAGTGAGGAAAGTGGTTGAGAGAGGGAGATTATGATCAAAATTTCAAGTAACAAATAGATTAAAGCTAATGTGATTAAATTCAGAAATTAAAATATCCAAGGTCTCAAATCCACCTACCCAATCATGTATAGTACCCAAGTGATGATGTATTCCTCCCTAAGTTCAATTATAATGTCAACCGGGACCCCCAAATTCTCCTATATCCACTGTCGTGCTCAATAGGACGTATTCGACGATTGGATTAATTACTTGTTCTGTCTCATAACCCTAATCTCGAATTCTATTAAACCTTGTTCCCTATATGGTTGCACTAATCAAATAAATCCACGGTCGTGCTCATTATTCAATTAATGATTCCAATTCAAGTTCTTAAACGCGACTCGCCGTTCGGCCTCAAACACGTTAACTATTTAATCACGCAACACATATGATCAATGCAATCAAAACAGAATTGGAAAACATTCATAAGAGAAGGGGAGAAAAACATACATCACTAGAACACTACACCGCCATGGGTGGCTTCATTGATCCCTCGGACGAGGGGATTAGTTCCTCATGCCCGTGACGACGCACAAACAATCGGCAATAATCTCCATAATAATAAACTAAAAGAAGAAAAGAAAAGAGAAGGGAGACGCAGCTCCAGAAACAAGGATTCGCACTCATATTCTGATCTAAACAGTGGCTAACAACTTGATCAATTCTGATCTGAGACAGCCTTTAAATAAGGATTCTGTTTCTCGCCCGCTCGCGGGGCGAGCTTATCCTCGCGACTCGAATTTTAGTTTGGCGCGCATTCAAATCTTGGATCTCGCGGGGCGAGCGTCTATTCGCGAGGCGAATTGCAGTTTTGGCTCCATCCTGAGTTTGAATGATCGCGTGGCGAATTGTGATTGGCGAGGCGAGTCTCCAAACCCTAATCTGTCACAGCCGTGATATTCATCACGGCTAGGCCGTGATGGTCTCTGTCTTCCAGGGTCTTCAGGATCTCGCGAGGCGAGACACCTCTCGCGGGGCGAGACTTCAATTCTAGGCTGTGACCTTCATCACGGCTAGGCCGTGATTGTCTCTGACTTCCCGGTCTTCATGTTTCGCGGGGCGAGAATATTTTAGCGGGGTGATCCAGAAGTGATGACTTTTGCTGCTTTGTTGACCTTCAGTCTCGCGAGGCGAGCATACACTCGCGGGGCGAGTGCCTCCAGAAGTGTTTTTTCCACCGCTTCTTGATTTTCCTTGACTCCCGGAGCTTCACTTATTGACCTGAAAACATCAAAAGCAACCACAAGCGTAATTCTATTCAAAATAACCTAAAAACTACACAAAATAAGCAAAACGAGTCAAAGTCCAACTTAGGAACAAAACAAGGCAAATTTGGGCGAAAACGAGATTGAACTCGAATAATTTGCACAAAAACCACGGTCCATCTAGTTATAAAACTAGATAAGCCGAAGGCTTATCATGGGGACAATCGTTAATCCATAGAGCAAGTTACAGGAGCGGAGGGGGTTTTGTGGAATGAGCCTGACAGGACGTGGCGCTCTGCTCCTACATATCCCTAATAGGAATCAAGGCTTACGTAGTTCTAGGGTTTTGGTGGTGATGAGTCTTGTAGGGGAGGTGTTCCGTGTAACATCCCAAAAGTTGACTACTAGTTAATTTGATAGGAATTAAATTATTAGAATTATTATATTTCAATTTTGAAGTGATTAAAATCTCGTAAGTGACTCAAAAAAGGTTCAATAGATAGTTTGAGTGTTTTAGGCCCAATTTCACATAATAGACTTCCTATGACTAGATACCTAACTTCCTATTTCATTGGACCCTACCAAATTCTTCGTCGTATAGGTCCAGTAGCTTATAAAATATCTTTACCACCCTTTCTTTCCAATATCCATGATGTTTTTCATGTCTCTCAGTTTAGAAAATACATTCTTGATCCATCACATATCATAAAGCCTGATAAAGTACATTTAAAAGAGAACCTGTCCTTTGTGACTTCGCCGGCACGAATCGCAGATAGGATGACAAAGCAGCTCAGAGGTAAGCAAATTCCCTTGGTCAAAGTCATCTGGAATGAGACAACCGGAAAAGCAACGTGGGAAACTGAGGACAAGATGAAGTTGCAGTACTCTGAGTTATTTCAAGGTACGTAATTTCGAGGACGAAATTCTTTTTAGAGGGGTAGAGTTGTAACGCCCTGTTTTTCGTATGCTTCTTTATCAGTAAATATATGCTTTAATGTATTTATTTTTGATAAAATCCAGAGGATGGTTTTATTTAAAATAAAATTATTTTCTTGTGTTGTTTTACCGTATGAAGTCACAGTAAAATTTTCGATCGAAAATTCAGACGAAAACCGGTCTGGGTTCTCACTGTCAGTACAAGTTTACTGAGCTACAGACAAAATTTTAATTCGTGAACGAGACGGTTAGTGTTTTTATGATGTTTTGTGTGGGTTTGGAGTTTTTCAAAAAATCTTGTTCGGGGCCAAATCTTAGGGATTTCCCGGGCGAAATCGTCGGGAAATACGATCGGGGAAGTCATCTGATACGCAATGGAGCAGAGCATCAAGAGGATGAAATGACATGGAGTGACTTGATGTGAAGACTATGACACACCTCAAAAAGTGAATCTTGACTTTATTTCAAAATCTCACATTTTCATCTTTCTCGCTCCAATCACATCACATCACATCATCTTAACTCCTTATCCTCTCTACAAGCAACCCACCTTCTTTCTTCTTCTTCCTCTCCAAAACCGTGCCACTCTCCCTCATTCTCTATAAATACCCTTCATTTCCACCATTCATCACTTTCCTCCATTTTCTCACATTTTCACTTTACTACCTTTCTTCTTCTTCTCTCTTACAA
Source organism: Sophora flavescens (assembly GCA_030762895.1). Lineage (NCBI taxonomy): Eukaryota > Viridiplantae > Streptophyta > Magnoliopsida > Fabales > Fabaceae > Sophora > Sophora flavescens. The sequence continues at coordinate 15,358,275 of CM061068.1, read as the reverse complement.
AGTTTACATTTTTATCAAGCTTTTCTCTTAAAGTTCTTAATCAAAGTTGTTCATCTTGTTAATTATAATACTTCTATGTAGTTCTATTTTTCAAAGTTTCATCTTTTGTTTCAAAGTTTTCTTCATATGCTCTTTATGTGCTTTTAACTTCTAAAACCTCTAAAAAATGGTAGAAAACTCCTTTTGAGTTGAAACCACTTTCTATATTCTTGTATTTACTCATACTATCACATACTAAAAGATTGTGTAAAACAAAGTTTCCTAACCTTTTTTTTATAAGGAGGCTGAAACCATGTATATGGTTTAGATGGATCTTGTTTCAACTTTTACAAGTATGAGTTTGTATTTGAGTTTCATTTCCAAGATGATCATGGACCAAGGCTCCTTTATGTTAAAGGATGCCGTGTCTAAGTGATTGGAAAGTTTAAAGATTTTTTTTCCAAGATGATTATGGACCAAGGCTCCTTTATGTTAAATGATGTCATGTCTAAGTGATTGGAAAGTTTAAAGATTTTTACTCTATTTTTATGTAAAGACCAAAACCAATGAGTTTTAAGGCTATGTTGTTTAAGTTTTAATTTCCAAAATGATCATGGATTAAGACTCCTTGATATAGGAGGATGCTAGGTCCAAGAGATTGGAAAGTTTGAAGATTTCTAACCCTTATTTCTTGAAAAGGCCGAAACCTTCAATAGTTATGGCAAAGATGTTGAGTTTTGTTTTTTAAAGTGATCATGGACTAAAAAGCTCCTTATGTTAAAGGATGCTATGTCTAAGTGATTGGAAAGTTTAAAATATTTTCTTGCTTTATTTTCCTATGATGGCCGAATATAACATTTGACCTAGGATGTGTTGTTTTATTTTGTTTTCCAAGATGATTATGGATTAAAGCTCCTCTATGTTAAAGGATGCTATGTTCAAAAGATTGGATGATTTAAAGATCTCTAACCTCACAAACTTGTTAATGCCGAACCTAAGAGTTCATGGTCTAAGACATTTGATTTTTCCATTTTCCAAAATGATCAAGGTTTCAAGCTCCTTACTATGTATGGATGCTAACCTAAAGAGATTGAAAAGTTTAGAAATTCCTAGCCTATTTATCTATGCTTGGCCGAAACCCTAAGTCAAGTACTTAGTGGGATTTTTAATTCAACTTTGTTAAAAGATTGTTGTTTATGAACTTCTAGCACTTAAGGATCATAAATCCAAGAGTCGCATAAATTTCGGAAACCCCTAATCCTAGTTTATTGTATGAACCGAACCTATACCTTTTGGTTAGTGTTCTCGAGTTGATTTCTTTTTTAACTCATGATTTTATGTTGGTAACCTTAGACTTCCGTCGTCGGAGAAGCGAGGACGTTCGTGAACCTTCTTTTTCAAATCAAAAACTCTTAACTCTGACGTGAGGTAAAAGGGGATTTCCTAAAGATATTCAATAACTGTATGCATGTGTGTAGGTGTTTAACTGGATATTTATATGTTGATTGAGCTTACTTGGTTATCTAATGTACTTGAACTATTATGCTATTATCCGATGTTGAACTGTACTTGTTCTAATGTTATAATGCATATCTGTGATGAACTGCTTTCAACTGTGATATTAGCATTGAAATGATCATATATACTGCTGTTGATTGAAAGTTTGCTAAGTCAGACTTGTGTCTGTGCTCAACTATTATAAGGATTAAAAACCTTAATAAGCTTTGAAGACGAAGGGATTGATGTTCTTTTCCAAAAGCTCATTAACTTAAAGTACTTGTTTTAAATGTTGAAATGGTTTTGATGAACTATTGTTATACAAGAGAAAAATCCTTTTTGAACTATGTGCCTTCAAGTGAAAACTTTCAAGATTATTTGGCAATATCCTATTGGGGATTTTCAAAGATAAAAGTATTTCAAAGATGCTTTACAAAAGATTTTCAAAGGAAAGGTTTTCTCCAAAATGTTTTAGAAACTTTCTGATAGCCTGGATAGGTTATCGAGGATTCGGTTTTGAGTTTGTTTTTCACTAAACGAAAAAATAAGTACTTGAGAAAGGGAATCTAGTACGCGAGACGTCGCCTCTAGTATTCAGTTATACGCACGTGATCTTGGATCAATGTTAATTCGGGGCCATGAGTCCTATTCATGATGTTCTGGACTGAGGGTCCAATTCTCGAAATTGAGGACAGTGCATTCTGATTTCGTTGTGGTAGACTGTGTGTCCTAACCACATTGTTGTCGACTGTGTGTCCTAATCACGTTGTGGTGGACTGTGTGTCCTAACCACGTTGTTGTGGACTGTGTGTCCTAATCACGTTATTGTGGACTGTGTGTCCTAACCACGTTGTGATGAACATTGTTAAAGGTGAATGTTGTTATCTACGACCACAACCCTTGACTGCGGCATCGGTCTCGGGCATTGTGATTGAGCATTCGGACTGTGTGTCCTATGCTTTTAAGTTTTCAAGTGATGGGGAAATGATGATTAAGTCGTTAGCTTCGAGCTGCGACAGCGAAAAAGAATGAACACAAAGAAAACCTTTTAAATAAAACATTTTCTCATGTGCATTTCCCCAGGCAGACGTGCTTTCTTATATATCAGATACAAGGTGGTATCTGGGAGTTTGTCCATGTAACCGAGTTCAGAGGTACATGTGACGTTGCTCGTCCTAAGACCTTAAATGCATGAGGGTATGGAGGCAACTGCCCGGTGGGTTAGAGATTGACCAACTCCAATTCTTCTCCAATGAAAAACGGTGTTGATATTTCATGAGATCAGGATAGAGCCTGATATTGAAGTGTCATGCATATTTTCGAAAATTGTTTGTGTGGGCTTGAGATCCCTTGATATAACACGGTTATATTATGATTATGCATGATTTAACTGTTGACTTGATTATGTGTTGCATGTATCATGTATATGGTTGTTGTGGGATATATCTTATGACGGTATCTCACTCTTGCACAATTGTATGTTCGGTTCTTTTCTTCTTGTATCGGATATGCACGTGCTCTTAGATGGATCCGGACGTTCCCTTGGCACAGACGAGCTCGAGGAGCGAGGTATTTGATCACCCTGGGTCGGCAGGGAATTGGACTATACATGAGGGTGCGACGACCGCGACATATCGGGGACCAGTCACGACCACCGAAACGAATGCTAACGGAGTGCCCGTATGAAGTATTCATACCATCGAGACGAGGACTGTGACGCTTCCACCTCCATGGTACTACCTCCATACGCTACAAGTCACCGGACTCCTTCATGAGCACTTTGATCCAGTGGAACCGCTTGCGGAGGATCCAGTGGAGGAGGATCTCGAAGAGGATCCCGAGGAAGAGCCTCTTGAGTTCATAGAGGTCGAGGACAAGGAGGAGGAGGAGCCAGAGTACCATCCGCAGGATCCCGGTGATGACGACGTCCCTATCGACGATGGCGGTGACGTTATTGATCCGGCAACTGATATCTCGTCTGAGGGTAGCGTCCGTGGTCACTCTACATGCAGGAGGCATTGGTAGATCATTTGTGTGATAAACCGTCGGATTCAATCAGGGTGGTCGAAATGGAGGAAGGCTTCGGGTTTTTTGTGTGATAAAAAGGTACCTCTTAAGCTAAAGGGAAAATTTTACCGTACAGCTATTAGACCAGCGATGTTGTATGAGACGGAGTGTTGGGCGGTAAAAAATCAACACGAGAGTAAAATCAATGTAGCAAAGATGAGAATGTTGCGCTGGATGAGCAGAAAAACTAGATGTGTTAGGATTAGGAATGATAGCATTAGAGAGAGAGTTGGGGTAGCACCTATTGTAGAAAAGATGGTTGAATCTCGACTTAGGTGGTTTGGGCATGTATGGAGGAGACCTTTAGATTCTGTAGTAAGGAGAGTGGACCAAGTGGAGGACAATCCAATAGCTAGAGGCAGAGGTAGGCCAAGAAAAACTATAGGATAAACTATTAAGAAATATTTGGAGACCAATGATTTAACTATTAACATGATTCATGATAGAACATTATGACGCCGTATGATCCATGTAGCCGACCCCACCTAGTGGGATAAGGCTTGGTTGTTGTTGTTGTTGGTTAGTATTATGTTCAATAAGGAGCCATTTGTGACCAGAACCATATTATTATATTTTTATCGTTGGGTTATTCTTAGTAGACGCCCGAGTTTTGAGGCAATTAATTTTATTTATCTAAGGATTATCTTACGAATGTTTTTTTTAAAAAATTATTGAGGTATTTTCAAATATATATAATTTGTGGAAATTTTATTGGAGATTTATGCCTTATTAAATGTTTTGAAGAATTTTATTACATATTTTTTTGTTGGGTTACTAATGTAACGAAGAGTGTTACATTTATGGTATCAGAGCAGTTCAATCCTTAATTAGACTGTGGGTGTATAGGACTGCTGTTAGAGTTATAAAGACTGCATGCTATTCTTTTAGATGTTGGGCAACCCAATATTTGATTAGTGGTGTACAGATTTATGACGACTAACAGGCAAGGGTGTGGGTTTTATTAGAGAAAAAAGATTTTTAAATTTGGTTTGTGTGAGAAATGGTCGCGCTGTCGCGCACGCGCCAAAAAGGACGAGCGGGTTTTAAAAATGTAGTTTAGGGCGACAACTCGGATGTCGTTCTCAAGGACTCTTTAAGTGTTATTTTCCACAAAAATAAGTTTTTGGGGGGGTTTGGATTGGGAAGCAAATAAACAAAACAGAGCAGTTAAAAACAAGGCAGTTTAAAAAGATTGTCAAATAGCTAAAAACAGATTAATCTATTGTTCTCGATTTCCCAACTATCATAGGTTCATGCAATTTCCAAGCCCTAAGCAGATTCTAATCCCCTCCCGGTTGTAGCAACAATTTACAAGCGAAACCACTACTACAGATACATGTCCCTATTCCCGAATTAAGCAAACGGGGTTAAGCCCTTCGTGAACTAAGCGAACACGAAACGTACACACGCAAATTAAGCAGATGCGATTAATTATAGGAACATGATATCACCGGAAATAAATCAACACAATACAATATACTCCTGAATTAAGCAAACAGAAATATAAAGCATGGCATTGAAGAGGGAAAAGCATACAAAACAGGAAAATACAAGAACCTCAAGTATATGGAAATCAATTACAATAGATCAATCCTAGGAACTTAGTTCTCCATGTAAAAACGAAAACACACAAAAGAAATGTAAACAGAAAAATGGAGAAAACAAAAGTTCTTCCAAACTGTCCAGAACAGCTATTTAAACTAATCAGAAATTAAGTCTACTCGCGAGGCGAAGCCTCTCTCGTGACGCGAATCTTACGAACAGTTTGCAACCTTTGGTATTCTCGCGAGGCGAACACACCTTCGCGAGGCGAGAAACTGAAGAGTCTTCTTATTACGCCCGTTATGAATATCAGGGGCCAACCGTGATGCTTTCTGACTTCCAGACTCGCGAGGCGAATGTATGCTCGCGAGGCGAATCTCTTCAACTTCAAAACTGCCACAGCCGTGACCTTCAACACGGGCAAGCCGTGATCGTCTCTGACTTTTCAGACTTGGGTGACTTGCGGGGCGAGATCTTCTTCGCGGGGCGAACCAGAGACCTTGCATTTTTCTTGGAACAGTCAGCTTCGGGGTCGCGAGGCGAAGAGAGGTTCGCGAGGCGAATCCCCTGTTTCTTTATTCTCTTGACTTTCACTTAACCTGCAAACAAAGAAATAACTATAAGTGTATTATTTAACTCAAATCTGGATAATTTAACCTAAAACTACTCTAGAGACTCAAAACCTTGCTTGAGGACAATCTAATCTAATTTGGGTGAAAATAGGATATAATTTGCACAAAACCCTGGTCATACTAGCCATAAAACTAGATGAGCCAGAGGCTTATCAAAATACCACAAACTTAAACTTTGCTTGTCCCCAAGCAAACTAAGACTCAAAAATCAAAAAGACTCAAAACCTGGCAAGCTTAAAAGATCCAATCAACCTTGCACAAATTCAAGCAATACATCAAAACAGTTTTCTTTAATGTCCCCCCCTTTTTCAAGCAAAGCAATCCCCACATTCATTCATTCCAAACAATTGAGAATTTCATCATCCAGGCAATCAGAAATCTAAGCAAAGGATCTAAGTCACACACAAGAGGGAGATCACCAAATCCAAACAACTGCCTTCCTCACAAGGGCATGATTTGTTCACTCAATCACTCAGTTTGTGTCAGGCTATTAACATTGCACTCAATTTCACTTTCAAGAACACTTCCCATAAATTTGATTTTCATCTCAAAATGATTCCCACAGAAAACATGCATACAACATCAAAAGGTCTTTTATGGCTTGTAATGGGGCCTGGTTAAGGGTAGGATATACAAAGGAACTAGGCTGAAGACCCTAGGAACTAAGAGAGCATGAACATTATTTACACTTTGAAATTCTACTCAAGTTCCTTTCTTCATTTTCCTTTATGCTTTGGGTGACTCCAGCCTCTTTTATTTTTATCATTTTTACACTTTTCTTCTTCTTCTTCTTCTTTTTTGTTTTTTTTTTTTTTACATTCATCAATTTTTTTCTACAAGCCTTTGGCTCCAACTTTTTTATTGTATATTTTTTTTCTCAATCCCAACAACATATTACACCTTGCAGCTACCCCAAACTTAGTTTCTTGCACCCATTCTAAGATTACATGCTCTCCTAATCCTAAGATCGGGTTAACATGGTTTTCCAGATTTTTGGGCTTATAACATTAGGTTATCAAGAATTAACAGGCTAATAGGCTCAATGGGGCTAACTAGGGAACATGCATTAGGAGTTGGTTATTTTTAGGCTAAGTAGCTATTTACAAATAAAATGCCTAAATCATTTGAAGCAAACACATAATCATGCAAATCATAAAGAGATTCAAGCAAATTCAGGGAAATGCAACTTGAAAGTGATTTCACACAGTTTAAAACATGTTGGAGGCTCAAAACCTCACCTGGACATTCATGCAAATTGTTTGACAGAGATTCTATCCCTAGTGTGTGCTTCCTATCACCCCAAACTTATCATAAATCATGCCATCATAACAAAATCTCAAAGTTCAGTTTTCAATCACATGGGAATCACTTTTCAAAAACTCAATTTTTTTTTCAGCCTAAGGGGAATCATCACATATCAATCATGCAAGCAATCTGTGCAACATCAATCAAAATCCATCAAACTTGCCAACAAAAGACTCAACACATAAATACTCATGAGCTTCTCAAATTATTCAGGAGTTTTATTCAAAGAAAAGGAAAAACTACAACTAGTTCCCTCCCCCACACTTAAAACATGCATTGTCCCCAATGAACAACAGAACTATACAATCAGAGTGAGGGAAAGGAAAAGAGTACTCCCTGATCAAGTGCAGTGTATGCGGGAGCTGCCACCTGGATCGCATTTCTTGTAGTCTAAGGTCAAAGAGGCAGAGTTCATTCCATGGTCCCATAACTTGCATCCTTGATATATGAGTAAACACTTGACAATGATGGCGACCTTGCTCAATGCGGCGGACTCATCACCTCCTCTTAGGTCAAAGACGACCGCTTCATCAACAAAGTCCTACCAATAGAATTTGGCTTCAATCCCTTGAACTATCCATGGTGCAAAATCCATTTCCTCTGGTGGCTTCGCAGGGGGAGGTGGCAGATAGGTAGGGAGGGCCTCCGGTGCTGCTTCATCTTCTGCACGTTTCTCACCCACTGCACTGATAAATTTATCACCTGCTAAACATGCAGCAATCTCAGCACAAACCACACAATGGTTAGCGTTAGTACAATCAGGACATGCAGAAATATCATCAAAGCCAGAAATAAATGGAAAATTAGAAAGCAAGTCCTCATGGGTGTCCTCAATAGTCTCAGAAAGCAGCTCTATGTGGAATACAGAGTGCTCTTCCACTGGATGTTTCATAGCATCAAATATGTTAAACTTTGCAACTATATCCCCAAACTTCATAGACATGGTCCCATCATCAACATCAATGTTAGTCTTAGCTGTCTTCATGAATGGTCGGCCCAGGATGATTGGTAATTTAATGGAATGTGTCTCTCCTGCCATGTCCAGGATGTAGAAGTCAGCTGGGAAGATCAGATCATCAACTTGCACTAGCACATCTTCCACCATTCCCATGGGGCGGGCACTGGTTCTGTTGGCCAACTGAATGGTGAGACCTGTATACTTCAAGGGACCAAGATCAAGGTTGTTAAAGATGGAGGTAGGCATGACATTGATAGAGGCTCCCAAATCCAGCATGTAATTTTCAAACTTCCTGTCCCCAATAGTGCATGGAATAGTAAATACTCCTTGATCCTTGCACTTCTGTGGTAATGCCTGAGTAGGGGCTATAACAACAACTCTTTCTGGTGCAGGCCTAGACTAGATAAGAGCTGAGACATTTCTTCCCAAATCAACCCTCTCATTATTCTTCATCTTCCTCTTGTTGGTGCATAGATCCTTCAGGAATTTGGCATACTTGGGCACTTGCTTGATCACATCCAACAGTGGGATATTAACACCTACCTTTCTTAAAACATCAAGAATTTCCTTCTCCTTGTCTTCACCACCACTCTTCAAATTTTTCTGTAATCTGTGTGGGAATAGGATTGGTGGTCTGTATACCTTCTCAACTTCAACCTCAACAATAGGCTCAGGAGTTACCCCAACAGTTGCTTCATCTTTTTCAGAGGTGGCCTCAACAACTTTTCCAGATCTCAGAGATATGGCACTCACATTAGGGTTGGAGGCATTAGGATTTATCACTGGTTGTGCTGGCAGCTGGGTTGTTCTTTGAGCTTGCTTTATGTTATTTATGTCTGTGGCCATCTGTCCAATCTGTGTCCTCAAATCTTGAATGCTAGCACTTGTTTGTGCCTGGAACTGTCCCATTTGCTGCTGGAAAAGTGTAGTCATTTGTGCATTCATTTGTGAAGTCAATTGCTTGAACATGTCCTCCAATGAAGGTCCAGAAGGTGCAGAGGTGGTCACTTGAGGAGGATTCTGAGGTGCCATCGGTTGTTGTTGGGATGAGTTCCCATACCGCAGATTAGGATGATTCCCCCAGTTGGGATGGTACCTATTGGTAGAGAGGTCTGGAGTGTTGTACCGATTCTGACTGTTTCCTTGACTATATGGATTAACTGCATAAGCTTGAGATACTTCGCTGACAAACTCTTCCCTCTGGATGGGGCATGGATCATGTGGGTGCTCAGGTAAATTGCAGATGCTACATAACTTTGCAGGCTGAACTCTGTCTATTGCCAATTGCCTTACAAAAGAAGTCAGCTCATCCAATATATTCTCAATGGCGGCCTGGTTGGAAGATGACCTATGAATCTCATGCACACCTCTTGTTTCAACTGAATTTCTTCTGGTAGTGAACTGTTGGGAATTCAATGACATATTCTCAATGAGTTGCTTGGCAGCAGCTGGGGTCTTATCAACTAATGCTCCCCCACTAGCAGCATCCAAAAGATTCCTATCCATCGGCAGCAATCCTTCATAAAAGTACTGGATCAGGAGCTGTTCAGAAATTTGATGTTGGGGGCAACTGGATACCAAATGCTTGAACCTTTCCCAATATTCAGCTAGCGATTCATTCCCTTGCCTGATGCCACATATTTCTTTTCTTATTGAAGCAGCTCTTGAAGCAGGAAAGTATCTTTCCAGAAAAACCCTCTTCAAATCATTCCAAGTGGCGATGGAGTTGGGCTCAAGATACAATAGCCAATCTTTTGCAGCTCCCTGGAGTGAAAACGGAAAAGCCTTCAGCTTGATACTATCCTCAGTGACTCCCTCTGATCTCGAGGTTGTGGAGCATACAACTTGGAATTCCTTCAAGTGCTTGTGTGGATCCTCACCTGCAAGACCATTAAACTTGGGCAACAAGTGAATAAAACCAGATTTCAGTTCAAAAGGAGTATCAGCACCAGGATATGAAATACACAATCCATTATAGTTGACATCAGGGGCAGCAAGCTGTCTTAATGTCCTCTGGTCTCCCATGTTTTCAAAAACAGTTTTGAAATTGGAATCACTACTAGTGCTTGCCCGAAATTCTCTACGGAGTGTGTGCAGTGTTCTTTCAATTTCCGGGTCAAAATCACACAGTTCAGGGCAATTAGACCTAGTAGCCAGACCAATTCAAAACAAAAACACAAAATAAAAGAAAGAAAAGAAAATAAAAAAAATGCGAAAAATAACAAATCAGAGTCCCCGGCAACGGCGCCAATTTTTGGTCGCGCTGTCGCGCACGCGCAAAAAAGGACGAGCGGGTTTTAAAAATGTAGTTTAGGGCGACAACTCGGATGTCGTTCTCAAGGACTCTTTAAGTGTTATTTTCCACAAAAATAAGTTTTTGGGGGGGTTTGGATTGGGAAGCAAATAAACAAAACAGAGCAGTTAAAAACAAGGCAGTTTAAAAAGATTGTCAAATAGCTAAAAACAGATTAATCTATTGTTCTCGATTTCCCAACTATCATAGGTTCATGCAATTTCCAAGCCCTAAGCAGATTCTAATCCCCTCCCGGTTGTAGCAACAATTTACAAGCGAAACCACTACTACAGATACATGTCCCTATTCCCGAATTAAGCAAACGGGGTTAAGCCCTTCGTGAACTAAGCGAACACGAAACGTACACACGCAAATTAAGCAGATGCGATTAATTATAGGAACATGATATCACCGGAAATAAATCAACACAATACAATATACTCCTGAATTAAGCAAACAGAAATATAAAGCATGACATTGAAGAGGGAAAAGCATACAAAACAGGAAAATACAAGAACCTCAAGTATATGGAAATCAATTACAATAGATCAATCCTAGGAACTTAGTTCTCCATGTAAAAACGAAAACACACAAAAGAAATGTAAACAGAAAAATGGAGAAAACAAAAGTTCTTCCAAACTGTTCAGAACAGCTATTTAAACTAATCAGAAATTAAGTCTACTCGCGAGGCAAAGCCTCTCTCGCGACGCGAATCTTGCGAACAGTCTGCAACCTTTGGTATTCTCGCGAGGCGAACACACCTTCGCGAGGCGAGAAATTGAAGAGTCTTCTTATTACGCCCGTTATGAATATCAGGGGCCAACCGTGATGCTTTCTGACTTCCAGACTCGTGAGGCGAATGTATGCTCGCGAGGCGAATCTCTTCAACTTCAAAACTGCCACAGCCGTGACCTTCAACACGGGCAAGCCGTGATCGTCTCTGACTTTTCAGGCTTGGGTGACTCGCGGGGCGAGATCTTCTTCGCGGGGCGAACCAGAGACCTTGCATTTTTCTTGGAACAGTCAGCTTCGGGGTCGTGAGGCGAAGAGAGGTTCGCGAGGCGAATCCCCTGTTTCCTTATTCTCTTGACTTTCACTTAACCTGCAAACAAAGAAATAACTATAAGTGTATTATTTAACTCAAATCTGGATAATTTAACCTAAAACTACTCTAGAGACTCAAAACCTTGCTTGAGGACAATCTAATCTAATTTGGGTGAAAATAGGATATAATTTACACAAAACCCTGGTCATACTAGCCGTAAAACTAGATGAGCCAGAGGCTTATCAAGAAACTTTGGAGTTGACTGGTGCTTGAATATTTTTTTGTGTGTTATTCTTGCAAAGGACAACCATGTTGCCTCCACTTCCTATTTAAATTGTTCTCTGTTGTATAAGACTTGTCATATATTGTTGATTTTAATTAATTATTGATTTGATTGAAAACTTACCTGAGATTATTTGTTGTTATGAAAATTATTTTGTTGACTATAATTCATGTTTCTATAGTACACGTAAATCAAAAGGGGATTAGTATAATTTTCTATTTAGTAAACAAGTTAACTGCATATGTATGTGAGGTGTTGTGTGCATTTATTTTGTTAATAAATGCATAATAAATTCTTCTATGCATGGTTGTAACGTAGTAACTACACTTTGTCTTAAGTGTTTAGTTAAGAAGTGTGTTTAGTTGAGAGGTACGAGGATATTTGATCTTATTGTTGATTATGATAGAGGCGAAAGATATTTTGATAGTAGTACCTCTAGAGCTAAGTGAATTTAAGGGACAATTAGATGAACATAGGAATACGAACAACATGTGTCTCTTGTTGCTTTAGGCTAGGAAATGGACATGTTAAAAATTGGTGGTAAATTTTTTTAGAGTCTGTTTAAGAGAGGGCAAATTTTAGATCAAGAGTTCTAACCTTCGTATTAAGGGAATTATACACTATCTGCTGGCAGTCTAGTGTTGTTAAGAGTATGACCATTGTTCCTAAGGAGGGGAGTCTTAAAGAAAAGACTTTAAGAGAGCACATAATGATAGGATTATCGTATAACTAGGGGTAACTGTATCAGGTTCACAATTAACCTTTATGCTTTTGGTATTAGATCCAGTGACTAGTTACTTATGTGTTCGAACCTGTACCTGTCTTCTTGTGCTTCTTTGGCTTTTTGGTGGTGATAACATGATGTTGATATGTGTGTTACGTGTTATTCCATGATTAATTGACTTCTTGATGAGTAACTTGACTTTCTGTGTCTTATGTTTTGTCCAAGAACCATTGTTAAGTGTTTATAATTGATTATAAGTGTTTATGTATGTATGCAAAGTATGAACCTCTTGAGCTTGTTGTGTGATTCTAGATTTATATGACTGATTGTATGTTGGTTTGGAATATATTATGAGTTCCTCATTAGGATAACATGCTAAGGATGAAGCGTTTAAAATTATAGAGTAGTTATATGATTTTGAAACATACACTTTAAGAAGAAGCTCGATAACAATATCATGTTTTTATGGTTGTACTGGAATCGAATCTGCTTGATTTTTTTTAAAATAGCAACACGAGCTTTTAACATGATGCCCCTTGGGAATTGTTCATATAAGTGTTAGTATCTTAGATAACAAATTTCAAGATGTTTCAATAAGTTTTGAGCTTTATAAGTCACTAATTACAATAAGTAGTGCATGCTGAAATTTTATGTGTTGAGTTCAAAACTTACATGAATTTTCTATACTAATTGACAATGATTTTTATTAAAATAAAATATGGCAATACACTTGTATGTGTAAGTGTTATGCCCATTTAATTTTGTAGCAGTTTGAATTCATTTGCATTATTAGAAAAATCAAGACTTTACATAGAAAAAAAAAAGACAATTTGTAAACTTTCTACAACTTCAATTTTGATTATATATGAAAAAAAAAGTTTTTGAATTAGAAAAAAAAATTATGTATTGATATGTAGATTGCTACTCTAAAATGTTTTCGGGGTTTTCTAAAAAATTAAAGTTTAAAAAAAGATACGAGGGAAGTTCACCTTGTTTAAGCTTTATTCATGTTGTTAATACTTTTCTTTAAAAAAAAAATACTTGTTAAAAAATGATCGATGATCTTTTATGTGAGAAAATTTTACTTAAATGACGTCGACAATTTGTTTGCTTTCTGATTTTGAAATTTTAAATGACGTATGTAGTCGTTTTGCTTTTAAATGATTGTTTTTGCATTTACATGTCATGATGACTTGATTGTTGACGCGTCTAAAGAAATTATAAGAGTTACATTTTGTTAGTTGCATTGTGTGAATAAATAGTTGTGATTCAATTTTATGAGAACTAAATCATAATTGTAATCCTTCCAATGATACACCTTACTCATTCTGGCACCTTTTGATGTGATTGTGTTGTTGATTTCGAGGAAAAAATTGTTACCAAAATCTGTTTTGCAATAATCCTCAAGAATGGACAATATTTTTTAGATGAATGATATGATTCTGATTGTGTATAAAAATACTATTTTCTTAGAGATTGAACATCTTTAGTTGGCAAGAATATGTATAAAATATATTATGAAATAATATTAAAGTCAAATCAAAGGAATATGTTTGTTATTTTGTGTTCACCGTTAGTGTATACGTAAAATTTCTCTATTTTATTTTGGTTGTTCAGATTTTAAATGTTGCCTAGAATCTTGTATTTGGTGCTGTAATTGAATTATTTGCATGTCATAATTTTCTTATTCAACTTTTATCCGGTATCATATTTTTGGATCTTGACTTGTGCATGCCTGTTTAAATCCATCATCATTATTTATACGTTATCTTAGAGGTTGTAACAGCCTAATTTTAATTATGTTGTTCAACCGGTTAAAATATAATTAATTATATTTTAATTTGAGAGTTAGAAAGTGTTTTTGATTAAGATAAAATCATATTCATAGTATACTTTATGGTATAAGGTTACGGTAAAATTTTCGGTTGAAAATTCAGACGAAAGCCGGTCTGCGTTTTCACTGCCGGTACAAGTTTACTGAGCAGAAAACCTAATTTTCAATCGTGAATGAAACGGTTAGTGTTTTTTTATGTTTTGTAAGATATTGGAAATTTTCGAAAATTCGAGTTCAGAAATAAAATATAATATTTATTCGGGCGAAAACGTTAGAAGAATTACGATCGGAAAATACAACCAGGTACGAACTGGAGCAGATTAGGGAGCACAAAAGAAGTGAAGTGACTTGATGTGACTTGATGGAAATGGGTTATGACACACTCCAAAACTGTAATCATCACATTTTTCAAATTATATCATATTATATTCTAAAAACTTATTTTTCTCTCTCTTCTCAAACCAAACAAGGCACAAGGTCAAAACTTGCTCTCCAAGCTCATTACTCTCTCCTCAATTTCGTGTCGCTCTCTCCCTTCTCTATATATACACCTCTCATTTTCACTTCATCACTTTCCTTCTCCAAAACTCCATTAAAACTTCACCTACTTCTTTTTCTTTTAAAAGTTCAAGTTCTTAAAACTTTAGTTTTTATTCATCTTTTCCACTTGAGTTCTTCATTAAAGTTCTTCCTTATACTAAGGGTAGTGCTCTCGTATGAATCTTTTTGCAAGTTTCATATTTTATTTCTTAGTTTGCTTTATGTGTTCTTTATATGCTTTAAACTTCTAAAATCTCTCTAAAATGGTAGAAAACTCCTTTTGAGTTGAAACCACTTTCTATAGTCTTGTATTAACTTATATTTTCACATACTAAGAGGTTGTGTAAAATAAAAATCTCTACCTATCTCTTTCAACTTTTGGAATATGATCATGTGTTTGAGTTTCTAACTATCCGTTGATGTCAAATCTATAAATCTTGGAAGTTTTGATGGCTTGTTCCTATGATGGCTGAAAATATGAATAAGTAAGCCTAAGATACTATGTTTCAACTTTCCAAGTATGATCATGGATTTAGAACTCTTAATACTTTGTGATTCTAAACCTAAGAGTTATTGTTAAACAAAGAATATTTTCCTCATCATCCTGTGATGGCCGAAACTTAGTGTTTAGGTGCTAGGATGTTTGAGTTTTTATTTTTCCAAAATGATCATGGACTTAAGCTCCATAAGATATTTGGATGCTAAGTCTAAGAGATTGGAAAGTTTAAGGATTTCTAACTTGTTTATTCTATGTTATTAACGATAGGATGTATTACTTTCATTTTTCCAAGATGATCATGGACTTGAGCTCCATAAGATATTTGGATGCAAAGTCTAAGAGATTGGAATGTTTAAGTTTCCATTGTTTTCCAAAATGATCATCGACTTGAGCTCCGTAAGATATTTGGGTGCTAAGTCTAAGAGATTGGAAGTTTAAAGATTTCTAACCTATAAATCCGATGAAGGCCGAACCTAGAAGGTTATGGACCTAGGATACTTTGTTCTTATTTTTCCAAAATGATCATGGTTTTGAGCTCCTTAATACATATGGATGCTAAACCTAAGAGATTGGAAAGTTTAGTGAATGCTAGCCTATTTTACTAGCCTTGGCCGAATACCCTAAGTTTATAACTTAGTGGGATTTTAATTCAACTTTGTTAAATGGTCATTGTTTATGAACTCCTAACACTTAAGGATAAATCCATGAGTTGTATAATTTTTGGGAATCTCTAACCCTAAGAACTAGTCTTGGCCGAACCTATACCTTGTGGTTTAGTGTTCTTGTTTGATTTTAACTTGTGATTTTGTGTTCATAACCTTAGACTTCCATCGCCGAAGAAACGAGGGCGTTCGTGGTATACCTCTTCGAGCAACTAATTTCCTTACCTTCACAGAAGGTGGAGTTAGTACTTTGTGGTGTGACAACGAGGAGCTCCGAGTTCAGGAGTTCGATGATAACCTAGGTAGGGGAAAGAACCAACCTAGCGCCGAATGGATAAGTAGTAGATTATATAATAATTGTGTAGGGCGACCTAAACTCTACTAGTAGTCGAGTATTCAACAAACCAAAATCACATTGAAAACCTTTTCTGAAAAACCAATGGCGATTCCGGGATTGTAGGTTTATCGATATTAGGTTGATTTTATATTGTTGATGGTTGATTTGATTTTATTATCTTTATTGAATTGATTTTGTGATATGTTGGTGATATGAGAATATTTTGATTGATATTGTGTTATGCATGATCTGCCTGGTTTGATAGTGTGTTTAGTTGTCTTTTAAGCAAAGATATATTTGTTGTCTGAGAGTTGATTGTTTTGGTGTGAGGATAATGATGATTTAGAAGTGCCTAACCTAGATGATGTATGTTAAAGAGGTGTTATGGCATAGAATATGTGTCAAGTTCTAATGGAAGGTTAAGGCACTAGGATATTGTTAAAACGGGTTGGTGAGATTCAAGTATAGGTGTTGTTGTCCACAACCGTGTATTGGTAATATAATACATAAGGACAAAAGTGTATTGGTAATATAATACACAAGGACATCTGTGTATTAGTAATATAATACACGTAAAAATCAAGAGTTCTCGCGAGGCCACTCCAGTGTATTGGTAATATAATACACCGTGTATTGGTAATATAATACACGTAAAAATCAAGAGTTCTCGCGAGGCCACTCCCACCTTAGGGAATGGGGGTGGAACACCTAAACGGGAATGGAGGTGTGCACTAGGTGGAACATCCTAACGGGAATGGGGGTGTGGCCCGATGCAAATGAGGGATGGTGACAGGAGTGGTAGTGGCCACGATAACTTAAAGACATGGTGACAGGATTTGAGAGGTTACGTTAAAATAAAGTGTCAGATTGCCTGAGAGTAAGGGTAGAGGATGATATATATTAACTTGAGGAGGATTCGTTAGTTATGTGTGTTGATTGTCTGTGACAATTACTGTATAATGTATTATGACTCTTTTCCGCTTTTTGATGATAGAACTGCTTCTTATCCCTTATGTTTATGTATTTTTGTGGGTTACTTTGGTTTATGTTAGAAGACTCGATGGAGAGTTATATTGCTGAGGAGCTGGATGGAACTGTATGAAACGGAGATTACTGAGGAGTTGGATGGTACTCCATACGAACCAGCCGCTGGGGGTCGAGCTGTGATCCATGGCGATTAGAGTATAGACATTATGGCCAGTGTGTCTAAGGAGCATTTTTATATTTCTGCTAAGTATGTCTGTTATTAAGTTTATGCCTGTGGGGGATCCTACTGAGAGGATACCCTCAACAATGTTTTGGTATTGTAATGAACAATTAGGTGTGTATTTACCTATGATAAAGTTGTTGTGTTTTAAATTTGCAGAAGTTATATGATAATTAAATAAGTTTTAATTTTTACATATTTTCGGGGTGTTTCATTTTGGTAATGTCAGTCGCCAAAAGGTTCAAAGCCGAGTGGGTAGAGTACTCGGTAGGAATTCAGGTGGAGTTGTCAAGCACTACAAGAATTATGGTGATTAGCGACGAATTATTTGCGACGACCTCGATGTCGTCGGTAAAATTTTCATTTGCGACGGCCTTTGCCATCGCTAACATAAACAGATGAATTTCCAAGATTTACGATGGTCTTGGGTGATTTGCGACGGCCTACGTTGGTGCTATGGTTGCACGCATTTCCGTGAAATTTTGGCGGGAGTTTTGGTGGACCAAAATGGAAGTTTACGACGGCCAAGTCGTTGCTAATGTAGATGACATTTTGCGAAGGCCTCTGGTTGTCAGTAATTGATCACTTTTGCGACGGTTGAGCCGTCGCTAACAGTTATTTAGTTTTTTTATGACGGCCAAGCCGTCGCTAACATTTTTGTATTTATTACGACGGCCAAGCTATCGCTAATATAGATGGCATTTGCGACGGTCGAGCCGACACTAACCGTTATTTAGTTTTTTGTGACGGTCGAGCAGTCGCTAACATGTTTTTAATTTTTGCGACGGCTCTAACAGGTCAAATTTGTGATGGCTCCGGCCGTCGGTGGGCCGTTGATAAGCCTCTGGCTCATCTAGTTTTATAGCTAGTATGACCAGGGTTTTGTGCAAATTATATCGTATTTTCACCCAAATTAGATTAGATTGTCCTCAAGCAAGGTTTTGAGTCTCTAGAGTAGTTTTAAGTTAATTTAGCTAGTTTTAAGTCAAAATAATACACTTATGCTTATTTCCTTGTTTTCAGGTTAAGTAGAAGTTGAGAAAATAAAGAACAGGGGATTCGCCCCGCGAAGGACACGTTCGCAACGCGACCCAGAAGCCTGACTGTTCCAAGAAATTGCTAAGTCTCTGGGTCGCCTCGCGAAGAAGGTCTCGCCCCGCGAGTCTTGCAAACCTGAAAAAGTCAGAGACGATCACGGCTTGCCCGTGTTGAAGGTCATGGCCGTGGCAGTTTTTGAAGCTGAAGAGTCTCGCCTCGCGAGTCAGGAAGTCGGAGAGCATCACGGTTGGGGCCTGATGGCCATAACGGGCGTAAGGAGGGAACTCTTCATATCCTCGCCTCGCGAGAGTCACTTCGCCTCGCGAGAATGCCAAAGGATGCTGACAGTTCATGAAATTCGCCTCACGAATGTGTGCTCGCCTCGCGAGCCATCTGAATTCTGAATTTGTATAAAAGGCTGTTCTGAACATTTTGTAAAGACTTTTGCTTCTCCAATTTTCTGATATACATTTTTCTCTGTGATTTCGTTTTTGCCATGGAGCACTAAGTCCTAGGATTAGTCTACTGTTTGAGGATCCTATATACTTGAGGTTATGTAAATCCCTATTTTAATTGCTTTTCCCTCTTCAATACCATACTTTGTATTTCTGTTTGCTTAATTCAGGAGTATACTGTATTGTATTGATTTATTTCTGGTGATATCATGTTCCTATAATTAATCGCATCTGCTTAATTTGCATGTGTACATTTCGTGTTCGCTTAGTTCACGAAGGGCTTAATCCCGTTTGCTTAATTCGGGAATAGGGACATGTATCTGTGGTAGTAGTTTCGCTTGTAAATTGCTATTACAACCGGAAGGGGATAAGAATCTGCTTAGGGCTTGGGATTACATTAACCAAGGATAGTTGGGAATTCTTGACAGTAGATTAATCTTTGTTTGATAATTGATAATCTCCTTTTAACTGCCCTGTTTTTGATTGCTCTGTTTTGTTTGTTTCTTAATTGCACTCCAATCCAAACCCCCCCCAAAACTGATTTTTGTGAAAGGTAATATTCTCAGAGTCCTTGAGAGACGACATCCGAGTTGTCGCACTAGACTACAGTTTTAAACCCGCTCGTCCTTTTTGGCGCGTGCGCGACAGCGCGACCAGCCGTCATAAACGTTTTATATAAACTCTAACTCACCCACTTCCTCCTTTACCCTCTTCCTCTCCTCTGCGTATATGGCTCCCCCAACTTGCCCATTATACGCTTGCCACTGCCCCTCGCACTGCCGCCGGCTATCGTCCGCCGCCCGCTCCTCTTCTCCTTCTCCTTCCCTCTTCCAAGTCAGGTCGCCCCCTGATAGTGTGATTTTGAATCACGTTTCTTGTACACTTTTGCATGCACTTTTCATATAGATTAGGCATTCTTTATTTGATTTTAGTTAGTTTTTCCCTTGGAACGGGTGAGGTGGTTTCTTGGTGTTGTTTTGCAGGAATTCAAGGAAAAATGCTCAGAATAGCCATGATGGAGCTTGGATGAAGACAGAGCCTCAAAAGCGATGAAAATGACCCAGGCAGAGCCCATCACGGCCGTGATCAAGCAGAGCAGAAAAGAAGGCAAAAGTCAGGAGCTGTCACGGCCTAGCCGTGATGAGCATCACGGCCGTGACAACCAGACCCTCACAGACAGAAGCTATCACGGCCTGGTCGTGATGAGTGTCACGACCGTGACAGATGAAAGTTTGAAAGTGCGCCCAGGGCAGAGACCATCACAGCCATGACGCGTGGCCTTTCTATAAGTGGGCACAAGCAGATCAGAAAAAAAAGTTTTTGAACCCTAAACTCTCTCTCTGAACCAGGCAGCTGCACAACGATTCCATGGTGTTCTTCCCTCTTTTCATCTCTATTTCTTTTGTTGTAGTTATGATCATGAGTGACTAAACTCCATTGTTGGGGTTAGGGTAGCTATCTCTGAATTCTCATGTATTTGATGTGATCTTGTAATAGAGTTTTTACTTCGTTATTGAGTGATTGATTTCTGTGTTTAATGCTTGTTGTGGCTAGCACCTCCATGACTTGATCAGTGTTTTGATATGCAATTGAAAATTCGTATTAGAACTGGAACTGAAATTTATCACCTAGTAAATCTTGTATCTAGGAATGGAACTAGGTTTATTAGCAATCGCGTAATCCCTAATCTTAATTAAAATTCATTAATCTAGGCCACCTAAGGAATTAGGGTCTATTAGTGGATTCAGGCTCTTGTCATCCGAGGAATCGGGGCTTGAATAATTTAGTGGATTGATTGTCATAATTGAAGTGGAAACTGTTTATTAGTCATGTCATTGCATGGGGATGAAGTTTAGTGAACCTAATCCCAGCGTTGTTCTCATATTTGAAGAATCCTTTTTACTGCCTTCATGGTGTTCGATAGAATTTCTCAAAGAACTTTTCTCTTTATTTTGATTAGTTTAGGTTTAAATCTTATTTGGGCTTGGTAGTTACTATCGAGCTCCCTTCAATCCAAATATCCGCTTGGATAGTAATCGATTCGGTACGTGCTAGTACTTGGCACAGTCCTCGTGGGAACGATAAACGGTCTCACCACCGTATTGCTTGCACGACTGTGTATACTTGCCCAGATCCGTCAACAAGTTTTTGGCGCCGTTGCCGGGGACTGCGTTTCAATACTAGCATATCCATTTTGATTACTAATTTAAGCAATTTTTTTTTTGTTATAATCCGTTTTCTGTCATAATTTTCTGTTCTGTTTTTGCTGTCATTTTTCTGGTGTATTTGCTGTTGTGTGCTGACTTTTACTGCTAACACTCTTGTTTACTAGACTGCTTGTGTATGCTAGGTACTGTCCCAGCTGACCAACTACTCCACGATCCTGAAATTGAAAGAACAGCTAGGAAGAATCGAAGGCAAGTAAGAGAGCAGAAACTGTTAGAACAACAAAAAGAATAACAAGAGACTTCCACCTCTCAAGTACAGCAAGAAAGACTCAGAATGGCAGACAATGGTGAAGGTGCTCCACCACCACGGAGGACACTTGGTGACTATGCCAATACAAATATAAATCGGCATGTCACTAGCATAGTGAGGCCTCCAGTGAACTACAACAATTTTGAAATCAAGCCGGCTCTCATCAATATGGTTTCACAGAATCAATTTGCCGGGTTGGAGAAAGAAGATCCTAATGGTCATGTGTCCAACTTCCTGGAGTTATGTGATACGGTGAAGATAAATGGTGCCTCCGATGATGCAATTCGCCTAAGGTTGTTCCCTTTCTCTCTGAGAGATAGAGCCAAGTCTTGGCTCCAATCTCACCCAAGGGGGAGCTTCACTACATGGGATGACTTAGAGGCAAAATTTCTGGCAAGATTCTTCCCCACCTCAAGATTTGTGAAGACAAGGAGTGATATCATAAGCTTTGCTCAACAAGAAGGTGAGACTCTTCATGACACATGGGACAGGTTCAAAGGCTTACTCCAACGATGTCCAAATCATGGGTTTGATGATCTCACTCAGATGCAAACATTCTGCAATGGACTGAGACCGTCAACCAGGTATATGTTGGATGCCTCAACTGGAGGGTCCATGAACACAAAAACAGCAGAGGAAGCACTTATTTTGATAGAGGCTATGGCATCGAATGACTATTTGATGCATCATGATCGGGGTCCCACATCAAGAAGGGGAGTGTTGGAGTTAAATTCACAATCTGCACTTTTGGCTCAGAATAAACTCATGACACAACAACTGGAGTCCATTACCAAGCAACTCGCTCAACTCCCACAACAACTCCAAACTGTTCAAGGGACAACCATGCCACCTCAACAAGTAATGCGCTGTGATTTTTGTGAAGGAGATCATGACAATGGAAGATGTGAGGCACCGCCTAGTTCCCATGAGGAAGCCAATTATATGGGGAACTATGGGCGACAAGGCAACAACCAATACTCCAACAACTACAACCAAGGGTGGAGGAATCAACCGAGTTTTGGTTGGAAACAAGATTCCGAACAAACAAGCAAGCCTCAACCCACACCACCACCTCAAGACCGGATTTCTAACTTGGAGAACACTCTCAATCAGTTCATGCAATTGACAATGTCAAACCAGAAAAACACCGATGCTTCTATAAAAAACTTGGAGGTTCAAGTTGGACAAATTGCAAAGCACCTAGCGGAGCAATCTAGCAGCAATTTTTTAGGTAACACTCAAACTAATCCTAAGGAGCATTGCAATGCTATTGTTTTGAGGAGTGGTAAAAGTCTTGAGAATGTGGGCGATAAGCCTTTGGTGAAGAATCAGAGAGTTGATGAAAAAACAGAAGTGAGTGCCGAGGAAAAAGAGGAAAAAGGCAAAGAGGTTGTAGTTGATGAAGAAGGGAAATGCAGTGAAAAAGACAAGAGGGAGAAGCTAGTGGATGAGAATTCATTTTTGAGGAGAACTAAAAGTCAAATTTTAAAAGATGGAGACAAGCCTCAAGTGATCCCCTCTTATGTGAAGTTGCCATACCCTCATTTGAGCAAGAAAAAGGAGAAAGAAGAATAGTTTGCCAAGTTCCTTGACATCTTCAAGCGATTCTGAGATCAACATACCCTTTGCTGAAGCACTAGAGCAGATGCCCACTTATGCAAAATTCATGAAGGAACTGCTCACGAAGAAAAGAAAGTTTAAAGAAGGCGAAACCATTGCCTTAACTGAAGAGTGCAGTGCGATACTTCAAAGGAAGCTACATCCGAAGCTTAAAGATCCTGGTAGTTTTACAATCCCTTGCACTATTGGGAGGGTTGCTATTGGGAAGGCCTTATATGACTTGGGAGCGAGTATCAATTTGATGCCGCTTTCGATTTTGAACAAGCTTGGAGGTGGCAAGGTGAAACCAACAAGGATGGCATTGCAACTAGCTGATAGATCCATCAAGCGTCCTTATGGTATCTTGGAAGATGTTCTGGTAAAGGTGGATAAGTTTATCTTCCCAGCGGACTTTGTGATTTTAGACATGGAGGAGGATGCAGAAGTTCCGCTCATACTAGGGAGACCTTTTCTAGTGACTGGTCGCGCTTTGATAGACGTACAAAAAGGCTAGCTGTGATTCAGAGTGCAAGATGAAGAAGTCACTTTCAATGTATTTGAAGCTATGCATCGCCCGAGTGATGAAGAGGATTGTTTCAGCATTGACATTGTGGATACAATGGCTAAAGAAGTCGTTGCACATCGGCACCACCCCTCTACTCCTGAGAAGAAGGAAAAGCTCAACATAAAAGCAACTCTGAAGCTCTGCAAGACAAATGATGTGTCAGTTGGTGATGAAGTTGGATCTGCTCATCATGTGAAAACAGAACCTCCGCCGGGAAGGAGTAAGAAAAAGGGCAAGAGGCTCAGAGTGAAAAGGGCAAAGCGGAAGCGCAATTATTGGCCTTATAAGCAAAAATAGCCCTTTGCAGGAGTTCCACATAGGAGAAGTGTTCTTGCACTTCTATGACCAGTCGACCCCGGTTAATTGAAAAAGCACGTCAAGCTAGTGACGTTAAAGAAGCGCTTATTGGGAGGCAACCCAAGTTTCTTTTCATTTTCCTTTTGTTTTTGAATTTTCCCTCTTGAATAATTTGAGAAGATCAAGAGGAAAATATCATAGAATAATAGGTTTGTTAAGTGTTTTCAGGGAAAAGAGGAAGGAAAAGCAAAAAGGGCAGAGACAACAAGGTCAGTAACCATCACGCCCAGGCCGTGACACTGGTCACGGCCGTGATAAGCCAGAATTAAAGATCAGAAAGGATCACGGCCCTGCCGTGATCCCTATCACGGGCGTGATGGAAGAATCCTGAAGATCAGAGAGCATCACGGCCTAGCCGTGATGGAGGTCACGGTCGTGACAGGTAGCCTGAGCAAGACAGAGTCCATCACGGGCAAGCCGTGATCCCGATCACGGCCGTGAGTAGCAGGTCCTCAAAAGACAAACCATCACGGGGTAGCCGTGATATGCATCACGACCGTGATGGCCCTTTTTACTGAAAACAGAACGCGTCACGGCTAGGCCGTGATGGCCATCACGACCGTGATGCGAGGGTTCCCTTATTTTTAAAACCTAGCCTCAGCCATCACGGCCTCACACTCTTCATCTCCATCTTCCCCCAGCCTCCATACCCACGCAACCAACCTTCTTCCCGGCACCTCCTTCCCCTCTAACCAGCAAGCAGTGACCTCTCCTTCTCCCCAACACCATCACGCTCCTCTGCGATTCCCCTCATTCTCCTCTTCTTCTTCCTCTCACACTCATCAAACTCGAGAATCGCCATAGCCAAAAGCTCGAGAATCGCCTCCCCGCTGCACCCACTCGCAACCAACGCCACCCCTTACCTCCCTAACCCTAACCCAAACATCCCCACAGGGAAAACCCTTCAATTTTGGGAAGCCTCAAAATTTCCCAAATATTGAAACCCTAGCCTAACCAGATTTCTGAACAATACAAGGATCTTGGATTTTGAAGCTCTGGGATCATGGCAACCAAAAGGCAAAGGGCAGCTCGGGCCACAAGACTCACACGAGAGCGGTAACTACTCCGACTCGACTCGACTCGACTCTTCCAATTCGACATCTTGATGGATATGGGTTTGGGATAGTATTTAAGGACAATGCTCAACATGATAGGTTTAATGTCTTAAAAAATAGGAAAATAATACAGACAAAATATCTTGATGATGCATGCATAAATACCCTAGGATTGACTGCTGACATTAATTGGATGTTACAAAAAATAGGGTGGAGCGAGTTCGCTCGCACCAGACACCCTGCATTTGCTGGCCCTACCCTGGAGTTCCTAAGCTCCCTGGATGCGGAAATTATCCAAGGGCCGCATTGCCAAGAAGGGCGGATCACATTCCGCCTCTTCAACCAGGACTTCACACTAACCCTGGCAGAGTTTAATGAGATCTATGGATTGCCAGTAAGGGGTGACCGAAGATACCCCCTGGGGTTTAGTGCACATGAATTCTGGTCAGTGATAGACTATGAGGGCAGGAGATTTGACCCTCGGACATCCAAGTCACAACCTTTGCTAACCCTAGCATCAGGTATATGCACAGGGTCATAGCCAATACCCTGTTTGGCCGTGGCGAGAGTGATGGATCCGTCCGCCAGGACGAGGTCCTTATATTATGGGCCATGCTCCACTCTGAGAGCAATGTGGACACAGGGTCCTATTTGGCTAGGCACCTCTTAAAGGTTGCCAAGAGTGCAAGTGGCACTATTGTCATAGGTGGCCTCATCACCACCATATGCCACCACTTCAACTTTGATTTGGATGGTTTTGAGGCCGCCCCTGGTCGGACCCGTATCACCTTGCAGGCTTGTGAAGCTATGGGGATGATCGTCCGGGAGGATAACATATACTGCCTGAAACACCCCAGGCTGAGGCAGCTAATTCCTCTCCCTAACCCCACACTGTAAGATGTATCAAACCCGGCAACTTGGAAAGTACCGGTGGGAGAGGAGCCTCAGCCTATTAGGGTAGAGAAGTCGTTATGCCCGCCACCGCAGGCTAGGCCGACTGGGCACCCGTCTTCTTCCGCTGCAGGATCGTCATCTGATGACCCCTATGCGCGGTTCGCATCCACTTTCGACACCATTTTAGCGAACCAGGAGCGCATTATGGAGGAGCAGCGAGAGCAGAGAGCTATGCTCCAGCAGCTCTACGACTGACATCTGAGCCAGCACCCACCACCACCTCAGTGAGTTCCTTTTTCCTTTTTATTTTTATTTTATTTTCATTTTTATCCTCCCTACGGCTTAATTATTTACATTGGGGACAATGTAAGTTCTTAAGCTTGGGGTAGGGGTATTTTGCATTTGCATTGTTCATTGTTGCATTCATATAGTTTTGAATGATAGCTTTGCATGATCACATGATTAGATTGCCCATTGCTTAGATTTTGCATCAAATTGTGAGAATTAAGTGCCAAATAATTTGAGATAGTGAATTGTTGAACCCAATTTTCTTGATTCTTGTGATAAGGCTACAAATAAAAATGCTTGAGATGGTCTGTGATAGTTGATAATTAGCATATGGTTTCGTAGATTTGTGTTTCTCACTGATTTTTGAACTACTAAAATGTGAGATTTTGAGCCAAATGGGTACTCACTAAATCTACCCCATTCTTTGTGTTAGAGTGTTATTCCTCTTGGATAGTATTTCTCTAGAACTTGACTTGAAATCGTTTCAAAGCTTAAAAAAATTTTGAAAACATTTTTGAAAATGATTGAGGCACTAAGTATTTTTCCGGCCTTCTGAGCTTTGAATGACTAAATGTTACCCCCTAGTTGCCCAAGTTTGAGCCTGAAAGAAAAAAAAAATGCTTTTCTTGGTACCTTGAAATATGTGGATGAATGATGCTTGATAGGATACCTTCTAAAGTATTACAAAAAGGGTAAAAATGTAGTTGAAAAAGTTTGGGATGAAATAATCAGAAAAATGTTTCTTTTGAAAGTAAAAATGTCCCCTTCTCCAAACAAAAGAAAAACAAAAGAAAAAGGAAAATATGTAGAGAAGGGGATGACAAAAAGAAATGAGAAATAAAAGAAAAAGAAAGAAAGAAAGGTGGAAAAAAGATCGAAACCCACAAAGGTATTTTAGAAGGTATCATGTTTGCAATGCTTGATGTTTTGTTTAGCCTTTTGAAATGTCCTTTTCTTGACTTCCCCACCTAACGATAAATCCCATGGCCCCGTTACAACCAAAGCGAAAGACCTCTTGATTCTTAATTGTTTTCATTAATAAAGTAGAGATTTGGTTGATAGTCAAGCCTATGGTAGAATTCATTCCTTGAGGAAAGTGGAGCGAATTGTCTTATTTCCCTAACACTTGAGTGAGGTGAGAAAGAGAGCCAAGCAAATGAACAATCTTGGGGTGATCTTCAGGTGAGAAAGAGTGCCCTAATCGGTGAGAATATGAGTCTAAGAAACCTAAGCCTCTAATTGGACTTGAACTGATTGTCTCTTGCTGAATTATTTGAGATGCCTGTTACTTGGATTACTTGCTACTCGGGTTCTTGGCTCACTATCTGTAATCTGATTGTCTATATCTTCTGGCCTTAGTGATTGCTTGAGGACAAGCAATTGAATAAGCTTGGGGTGATTTGATAGTGTGATTTTGTATCACGTTTCTTGTACACTTTTGCATGCATTTTTCATACAGATTAGGCATTCTTTATTTGATTTTAGTTAGTTTTTCCCTTGGAACAGGTGAGGCGGTTTCTTGGTGTTGTTTTGCAGGAATTCAAGGAAAAATGCTCAGAATAGCCATGATTGAGCTTGGATGAAGACAGGGCCTCAAAAGCGAAGAAAATGACCCAGGCAGAGCCCATCACGGCCTGGCCGTGATGACCATCACGACCGTGATCAAGCAGAGCAGAAAAGAAGGCAAAAGTCAGAAGCTGTCACGGCCTAGCCGTGATGAGCATCACAGCCGTGACAACCAGACCCTCACAGACAGAAGCTATCACGGCTTGACCGTGATGAGTGTCACGGCCGTGACAGATGAAAGTTTGAAAGTGCGCCCAGGGCAGGGACCATCACGGCCGTGACGCGTGACCTTTCTATAAGTGGGCACGAGCAGATCAGAAAAAAACAGTTTTTGAACCCTAAACTCTCTCTCTGAACCAGGCAGCTGCACAAGGATTCCATGACGTTCTTCCCTCTTTTCATCTCTATTTCTTTTGTTGTAGTTATGATCATGAGTGGCTAAACTCCATTGTTGGGGTTAGGGTAACTATCTCTGAATTCTCATGTATTTGATGTGATCTTGTAATACAGTTTTTACTTCGTTATTGAGTGATTGATTTCTGTGTTTCTGTGTTTAATGCTTGTTGTGGCTAGCACCCCCATGACTTGATCAGTGTTTTGATATGCAATTGGAAAATTCGTATTAGAACCGGAACTGAAATTTATCACCTAGTAAATCTTGTATCTAGGAATGGAACTAGGTTTATTAGCAATCGCGTAATCCCTAATCTTAATGCAAATTCATTAATCTAGGCCACCTAAGGAATTAGGGTCTATTAGTGGATTTAGGCTCTTGTCATCCGAGGAATCGGGGCTTGAGTAATTTAGTGGATTGATTGTCATAATTGAAGTGGAAACTGTTTATTAGTCATGTCATTGCATGGGGATGAAGTTTAGTGAACCTAATCCCAGCGTTGTTCTCATATTTGAAGAATCCTTTTTACTGCCTTCCTGATGTTCGATAGAATTTCTCAAAGAACTTTTCTCTTTATTTTGTTTAGTTTAGGTTTAAATCTTATTTGGGCTTGGTAGTTACTATCGAGCTCCCTTCAATCCAAATATCCGCTTGGATAGTAATCGATTCGGTACATGCTAGTACTTGGCACAGTCCTCGTGGGAACGATAAACGGTCTCACCACCGTATTGCTTGCACGACTGGGTATACTTGCCCAGATCCATCAACACCCCCTTTTCTCTTCCCCCTCTCATTTCTTCTTCCAAATGCAGTATGAAGTGGAGTTCTCATTTTTTCCAAATGGAGTTTATCTGTGATGTGCACCAAGGAATGTGAGTGCTGCAGAGCAGTATCTTTGTTTTGTTCATGGTACTTCCCGTTTTTTTCATGGTTGTATCTGCGGATGTGGAGCAATTCATGGTATAGAAAATTATTGAATGGATCGGATTTCTGATATGTATTGGCAAAGCTAGACATTTTGTACACTATACACATAATTCTCATTTTATTTTCACTGCACTTTTTTCTTTGTCAATTTTCCAGATTCTCTTCTTGTAACATGAACAATACTTACTAATGAAGATAGAATTGATGTCGTTCTATTGCTGAATCACTAAACATGCTTGCAAATTAAGCTTTTCAATATCAGTTTTTTCAGAAAAAGATTACAAGTATGACAAACTTCTTGGTTAACCCAATTTCCAATAGTAGCATATGCAATAATCAAGCCAATCTTGCATGCTAGTAATGTGCAATAATTAAATTACTTATTTTAAATAATTAATTAAAAAAAGTAATTAATTAAATTATTTATTTTATAAAAAACTATGTATTGTATTTATTTAATTATTTGCGACGGCTATTTTCCGGTGATTTGCGACGGCTAGGCCGTCGTTAATGTTTGGTGATTTGAGATGGCCAGGCCGTCGCTAATGTCTGCTGATTTGTGATGGCTTAACCGTCGCAAATTTGTGCGGCCAATTATAAAATGCCGTCAAAAACGGTTTGCAATGGCCCTATATGCGACGAATTTGTGGGCGTCGTAAATCGGTCAGAAACACATGTTTTGCGACGGATTTGTGCGATTTGCGACGGCCTTTGGCCCTAGCTAAAACCAATTTTTCTTGTAGTGATCGAAGGTCTCAGTCCGAGTAAGCTGAGTGTGCGTGGTACTTAGCCGGGTGTGCTCTTCCCTCGGGTTGATCGAAGTTATAGGTGCCCGCTGAGGTTTCTTGGCCGAGAATATGGGTGTGTACAAGGTGAGTACTCAAGAAACTTGACCGAGTACTGAGTCAGTAGGTAGTGTTCTTAGTCGGGTAGTGGATAGAGTCGACCGAGACTCGGAGTCGAGTAGTTGTACTACTTGTCCGGGTTTTGATTCCTTTAAGCTGAGGGCCATATGTTTGGGCCAAATGATTGGGTCGTCGGACTGGTCTGTACGGGTCGCTTGTTTAACCCGACAATGAAGAGGGCCGGGTGCAAACCCGTGGTAGGAACAATATGTTTAGGTTGTCCCATAAGAGAAATGT
The DNA here is from genome assembly GCA_030762895.1 of Sophora flavescens. NCBI lineage: Eukaryota > Viridiplantae > Streptophyta > Magnoliopsida > Fabales > Fabaceae > Sophora > Sophora flavescens. The sequence goes on along the minus strand of CM061068.1, from coordinate 15,328,113 downwards.
TTAGGTCGACTTCTCCTTATGGGGGAGCTTCAATGGAAGAAAAAGGGGTGTGTATATATAAAAAACAACACTAAAAAACTCAAGTCAAAAAGGTAATTGAGTTGCGTGTAAGGAACTCTCTTGCAATTCATGTAGCCTCTTCCAATCAGTTGCCACATTCATCACCATTGCCTTCTTATCTAAACCGTTTACCAGCTTAATTAGCCTTAGTTAGAAATGAAGCTACCAGGTGTTTGGATACCAAGTAGCTGTGCACGAACGCTGGTCCTCTAGATCCAGAAGTCAGCTGTGGTATTGATTTTGATGAAAACCAATCCAACATCATGCCTTACTTGTTTGAATATTCGAGTTTACTGATTATAACCCTTCAATGCTTATATGACTAGGAATTCATAATATTTACTTTCTTGGGTAGATGAGTTCATGTTAATATTACCCGAAGGAAGGTGACTCAGAAAGACCCATCAAGAGCAAGACTGAAGAAAATCAAAAAATCTGATGGGTTGCGTACCGATATATATAGAATAGTAGCACATCAAGATGCCACTAGTTTAGACCAAATATGGTGCTAGAAACGTTGAAATTTAGTCATCCATTCAGTGCTTCTGTCACATAATCTGTAAACCCGGTTTAACCATTTGAAAGATTCACAACTAGTGGCTGCGTATAGAATATGAAAGAAAAATGTTAAAAACACATTTTTTATCACAGTCCTCTTTAATACTTTCTCTTGTTATTGGGTGAATTTCATGTGAGACTCATCAAAGCACACATGATCCCACATAAAATCTACGAGTGATTGAGGGTGTGTTAAGAGGAGTGTGATGAATAGTGTTATGTTAGCATTGATTGGTATTCAAATAAACCTTACTAAGGATAATCTATAATGTATCAAAAAACAATTTCTTTGTATATGTCGAACTGTTTGCTAGAGAGTCCTTTGGGTTTGAATATGATTAATTTTGCAATCAAGGAGCCAACCACATGGACCACAGGTCGCCTGGCCTTCAATTTTTTGTCCAGGCTTGAGGCAACTACCAAGTCCAGTTTTTGACTCTTCCCTAAATACCATGTTGAAAGAGACTAATGCTAGGTTGCTCCAGAATCCTGACAGACATACCCACTTCAAGATTTTGGTGCAAATGAAAACACAGTCTAGTAAGTAATATTTATGCATGCATCTCAAAAGCCACCAGCCTTTGATGCACCATTTGTTGTCACTGGTCCCTATAGGAAAAGATTCCCTTACAGCCTTACTCTTACTCTCTTGTTAGTTGTTAGTGAGTGCAAGTCCCAAATCTTCTTATTCAGTGAAGAAGTTGCGGAACCTCCATATCAAGATGGATGCCGACTTGTGTCCATGTCGCTCTAGAAGAAATGGCAAAGACTTGCACATGGCTAGTTTTAAGTGATTGTGCTGCATCTTCTTGTCATTTTCATACAACGGATGAGATAATGACTTAGAAGCCACCTCAGTCCTGAGCTTCAAAGGCAACATCAACAACCTGCTTTAAGGTATTTTCACATTTTTTGAGATTAACTAAATTAAGTAAGTAAACCTGCTTATAAATTATCTGGCAGAGTCAGGAACTCTAACTTTATTGACAAACAAAAGCAGTGACACCATCTTCTGTCACCTTAAACGAATCATGCATATCAGAATTATGATCTATAATCTTGTTGCACATTCCATGTCCGGCTTAGACCATTTTGGCTTTTGTTATTGTTAGTATCCTGTAGATATGATCATGCTCCTCTTGCAATTCAATATTCTAAACAAAAATATAATAAATGTGAGTCATGTACTAGCTAGAGATATGGTTTGCTTTTGTCTGTGTGAGTTTTTTATTTTATGTTACCTTTTCAGAGTCACATGTGTTCCTCTAATCATCTGAAGGCTTGCTTATACTTATATAATTGAACAATTTACTCTTAAAAAGCATGCGGATGGATGGATATATTATTATTTATTAGTGTAGATTTTGATATCCATACCAATCAAAGCCAATACTATTTTCGATACAAATCAATTATAATATATTAAAATTAGGGATGGCAAAATAATCCATAGATCCATTATCCATCCAGTCCACTATTGGCTAAAATTGTGCTAAATCTGTAATCTGTTGGCTAAAATAATGCTAAATCAGTTAGCTAGTGCTAAATCTGTTAGCTATTTTTTCTCTTATAGTTGTTAGGCTTTTCTTCCATTGTATCTATATATAGGTTTTGTATTCTTTATTGTGATTGTATTCTTTTCTTCATTCTATTAAAGAAATTTGTATTCAGTATATACAATTTGCCATTTGTGATTCCTATTGTAATATGGTATCAGTTTTATTTTAGTAGAATCTTGCTTCCGCCATTTTTCCCTTCTTTCCTTTCTTGCTCCAATAGCTGATCCTTCCGTCTCCTCCAACACCTCTGGTGACAACACCACACCTTCACCTCCTCCACCACCACAGATCGATCCAACCTAGAACCCAAACAGCCCCTATTTTCTGCACCCAGGTGAGAATCCAGGATTCGTTCTTGTTTCTCCCCCGTTCAATGGCGACAATTACTACACATGGAGCAGGGCCATTAAACGCGCCTTGTCCTCTAAAAACAAGATCAAATTCATTGATGACACTCTTCCTCAACCAGCTGCCACCAATTCTTTGCATGATCCCTGGCTTCGGTGTAACCATCTGGTCGTTTCTTGGATCACCAGAACATTGTCTCCGCAAATCATTCATAACACCATCTCCTTCGATAATGCTCGAGCCTTATGGCTGGATCTTCAACATCGATTCGCCAAAGGAAATCACTTTCGCATGTCAGATTTACTCCAAGAAATCCATTCCATGCGCCAAGGTGACAAATCTTTGTCTATATTTTTTACTGATATGAAAATCATTTGGGATGAACTGGAATTTCTACGCCCTACTCCTTCTTGTATATGCACTGTGGCTTGTTCTTGCCCCTTGAATACTTCTGTCCAGAACTACAAAGATAAGGAGCATACCATCTGTTTCCTCAAAGGCCTCAATGGCTGTTATCAATCCGTGAGGTCCCAGATTCTCATTATGCATCCTCTTACTTCTGCTAGTGAGGCCTACTCCATGGTTGTTCAACAAGAACGACCCTATCTTGCTACACCCATCATGGAATCCACCGTGTTTGCAACCAATTCAACCAACTTTAACTTTCCAAATCGTGGTTCCAACTCTTTAGTCAGAGGAAGAGGTCGCTCCAACATCAATCGATCCCAAATGCTTTGTTCTCATTGTAATAGGACAAACCATACTGTTGACAAATGCTACCTTAAGCATGGCTTTCCCCCAGGCTATAGGAACCGCAATCAGGGTGCTACTCTCCAACTATCTTCTGCTGTTCAAGAATCTCCTATTAGGCTTGCTGCACCTCAGCCTCATCTGGTTCAAGCTCCTCAAGATCATCCTTTATCTCTGACTCGTGACGATTTCCAATATCTAGTCTCATTACTGCATGCTAATAAATCAGATGCTCAGCCTACTGTGAGTTCCAATTCTAAACCTCCAACCTCTGATTCTCACTCACACATTGTCTCCAGTATTACTCAATCAGGTAAGAACCCTTCTTCTCAATCTCTATGGATCTTGGATTCAGGTGCTAGTGACCATGTTTGTCCTTATGCCCACTTCTTTAGTTCCTTTAAAAGAATTTCTCCAATTGCTGTGAAATTACCAAATGGTCTTGTTCTTTATGCTCACTATTCTGGTACAATTGTTTTCAACCCCAATTTTTACTTAACTAATGTTCTTCATATCCCTGATTTTCACTTTAACCTCATATCAGTTAATAAACTCACACAAACTCTTAACTGTAAATTAGTTTTCTCACTTCATTCTTGTGATATTCAGGACTGCCATACACAGAGGACGATTGGGCGTGCTAATATTCATCACAACCTCTACGTGCTGAATCATAATCCTACACCTCTTTTGAATACTTCTCATATATCTTCTCCCATTGCTTCTTTTAATTTTGTTAGCAATGTTCGGATGCTTAATAAAATTTCTTCTTTTTTTGATTTGTGGCATTTTAGGTTAGGCCACCCATCTGTTGATGTAATGCGCACTCTATGTACTCATTTCCCCTATATTGCATTCAATAAAAATTTGATTTGTGATTTTTGTCATTTTGCTAAACAAAGCAAGCTGCCCTTTCCTCACAGCATGACTAAATCTGCAACTCCTTTCCAATTGCTTCACATAGATATATGGGGACCAATTAGCATTCCTTCTTTTCAAGGACATCATTATTTTCTTACTATTGTTGATGATTATAGTAGGTTTACATGGATCTTCTTAATGACTCATAAATCTTCTGCTAGAGATTGCATTAAGAATTTTCTGACATATATTTCTACCCAATTTTCTGGAAAAGTTAAAATTATTAGAACTGATAATGGCACTGAATTCATCATGCCATCTTTTTATGCATCTTTTGGGATTTTGCATTAAACATCTTATGTTGAGACACCTCAACAAAACTCTATTGTTGAACGCAAGCACAGACACTTATTGAATGTCACTAGATCCCTTTTATTTCATTCATATTTGCCTAAACAATTCTGGTCTTATGCTCTTTGTTATGCAGTTCATATTATTAACAAACTGCCTACACCTGTCCTAGCTCACAAAACACCACATGATTTACTATATAACTCACCTTCAACTTTTTTAGATCTTAAGGTGTTTGGTTGCTTGGCTTTTGCTTCTACTTTGACACACAACAGGCAGAAACTTGACTCTCGGGCCAGGAAATGTGTCTTCCTTGGGTTACGACCTGGTACCAAGGGTTATGTTCTCTTTGATTTACAATCTCGCTCTGTTTTTGTTTCTAGAAATGCTATATTCTATGAATCTACTTTTCCTTATCTTTCCACTACTGATTATTCACATGATATTACTAATTTTAATGCTCATGATTCAAACTCTGTTTTCCTTTTTGATGCACCACATTCCACTCCTGTTTCAATCATTCCTTCCCCTGAAATTCCCACAGAAGCAGCAGAAGCTCCCCCTGCACACACTCAGGACAGTAATGAAGACACTCGGCCTGAAGCAACAGAAGCTCCCCCTGCACACTCTCAGGACAGTAATGAAGACACTCCATCTTTAGAACCTCCTGCACTCAGACATTCTGATAGGATCCGCAGACCTCCCACTTACTTGAAAGATTTTCATTGTAATTTGGTATCGGTTCCTAGTCTCTCTTCTAACATAGTTCAACATCCTTTATCTAATGTACTCTCTTATTCCCGATTGTCTGATAACCATCTTCATTACACCATGTCCATTTCTATTCATGATGAACCCCAGACTTATAAACAGGCTGTTCTTCATGATCACTGGGTCAAAGCCATGAATTCTGAATTAGATGCCTTGAATACTAATCACACTTGGATCATAACTGATCTTCCTCAAGGTAAGCAACCCATAGGTTGTAAATGGGTATATAAAATAAAATACTTGGCTGATGGTAGCATAGAAAGGTATAAGGCTAGATTAGTTGCACAAGGTTTTAACCAAGTTGAGGGCATTGATTTTTTTGATACCTATTCCCCTGTTGCTAAACTCACTTCCATTAGACTCTTGATTGCTCTTGCATCTGCCCAAAACTGGCACTTACATCAACTGGACGTATATAATGCCTTTTTACATGGTTCTTTAGATGAAGAGGTTTATATGCATCTCCCCCCTGGCCTCACTGTTCAGTAACCTAATAAGGTTTGTCGGCTACTCAAATCCATTTATGGCTTGAAGCAATCTAGTCGTCAATGGTTTTCTAGTTTATCCTCCTTTTTAATTTGTCATGGCTATTCTCAATCTACTTCTGATTCTTCTTTGTTTGTTAAACATCACACTAACTCAGTTACTGTTTTATTGGTATATGTTGATGATCTTATTATTGCAGAAATGATTCAACTGAAATTGCTAACATCAAAACTGTTTTACATAGAAAGTTTAGAATTAAGGATCTCGGACCCTTGAAATATTTTCTGGGACTCGAGATTGCTAGATCAAAAGCAGGAATCCATATTTGTCAAAGAGAATACGCCTTAGACATCTTATCTGAATGTGGTTTACTTGCCTCCAAACCGGTTTCCACGGCTATGACTAAAGGAACTCGCCTAAGTGAAAATGCAGGGACTCTGCTCTCGGATCCTGCAGCATACAGAAAATTGATTGGTAAGCTTTTGTATTTAACAACTACTCGCCCTGATATTTCTTATTCTGTTCAACAGCTCAGTCAATACATGGCGAAGCCGACATCCTTGGACCATGAAGCTGCTGTTCGTGTCCTCAAATATATTAAACACTCCCCTGCTCTTGGATTGTTCTATCCGAGCACTTCTCAGCAGCAGATCAAAGCCTTTAGCGACTCCGATTGGGCTAGTTGTCCAGATTCTCGCAAGTCAATAACCGGTTATTGTGTCTTTCTTGGTGACTCTCTCATTTCATGGAAATCCAAGAAACAACCAATTGTTTCCAGATCTTCTTCAGAAGCAGAATATCGTGCCTTGGCTTCCACAGTCTGTGAAATTCAGTGGATTCATTACCTCCTACGTGATTTGCACTTTAATTCCATCCCTTCGGCTTTGCTATATTGTGATAGCCAGTCCGCTCGTCATATTGCCAGCAATGCTTCCTTCCATGAGCGTACCAAGCATATCGAATTAGATTGTCATATCGTCCGTGAAAAGCTTCAGGCTAAGCTCTTTCATCTATTACCCATTTCAAGTATTAATCAACTGGCTGATGTTCTGACCAAGGCATTGGATCCATCTCCATTTCAAACTTTAATCTCCAAGCTGGGATTGCTTAATATTCACTCGCCAGATTCCAGCTTGAAGGGAGGTATTGGCTAAAATAGTGCTAAATCTGTAATCTGTTGGCTAAAATAGTGCTAAATCAGTTAGCTAGTGCTAAATCTGTCAGCTATTTTTTCTCTTATAGTTGTTAGGCTTTTCTTCCATTGTATCTATATATAGGTTTTGTATTCCTTATTGTGATTGTATTCTTTTCTTCATTCTATTAAAGAAATTTGTATTCAGTATACAATTTGCCATTTGTGATTCCTATTGTAATACCATCCATGGAAAAATCGACCAAATCCATCTATTTATAAAAAAAATTAGTAAATAGATGGATTGGGTTGGATTTTTTTATTAATGGATGGTTTGTGATCCATCCATATTTTTTTAAAATTGATTGGACAAAAAAAAAAATATAATGAATGAGTTATAATCCACTTATCTTTTTAAATCATTTTTTTACCATTTTTTTAAAAATACATCACAAGATCAGAAGCTCAACTTCACTATCACTAATACCAAACTTCATTTGGCGATAAAGCCAAGAATCAGGTCGCATGAACACCGTTTTTTAATTCATCCTTTAGTACATTCTCTGCAATTTCAATGTTTTTCAATTTTTAACGTCCCGTCGTGATTTTTGTGTGTAACTTGAATCAAGTCGCCATGAACTCTGTACACGTGCATTGTTAACGCTGAACAATGCCATGCTTTTATGTATTTATTTACTAAAAATAAAAAAAAAAGTTTAAAAAATACAGTATAAGTTTTTTTTTTAATAACAGGATTTAAGGATTGGTGGGGGTTCGAACCTGCAGCCTATCAGATACAAAATACTGTCATATTCCACTAGACCAATCCTTGGGGTTGAAGTTTCTTTTTCTTTTATTCATGTAGAGTTATACAATATTAGTATATTACAAATCGTTTTAATTTTAATAATAGATGATATATATATATATATATCATGATTTAGTTTAATAAAATTTTAATTTAAAAGTTATAAAAATATTTAATTTTAAAAATATTTTTGTAGATGGATGAGGAATACTATTTTATAATAATTATAAAAATTATTTAATTTTTAAAATAGTTTTAATTGATGGGTCGAATATCCATCCATATCAAAATGTATAATGGATGGGTGTGATGATTTTTTATTAAATGGGTCATCGATCGATAGATTGGATTTTTTAAGGATTAGACTTAGCTACAGTACCTTAGGTATTGTTTTTACTGTTTTACAATTGAAACAAGACACATGTACACTACCATTTTAACAATCCACCGTTACCACTCCGTTACTGTTATGCTAAACTTAGTGATTGACCGCACCAACTCGAAGTATCCGAGCATTTCCCTTCCCTCTCACCCATCAAACACTCGGACCATGACGGTGCAATCTGTTGGGAAAATATGCAATTTTCCTAAATCAGATTTGTGACAAACGAAATAAATGTGGAATAATAACACACAAAATTGATAACGGAGTTCGGCCATTAATGCCTACGTCTCCGGGCTGCTACAGATATTTTAGTCAAAAGGGAAATATACAAAGTGTTTACAAAACACTCACAACCCACAACCCAATTACACCCAGAAAATAAAGCTTTTATTTCTAAGTTTTTTCTCTCTCTCTCTGTGGTTATTCTCTCTTGTTGGGATTATATTTTTTCTTCTTGCAGAGGCTTGTATTTATAGGAGAAGTCTTCACCGCGTACAAGCTGGGTGCCAAGGTGTTTCCATAGTTTATGGAAAACTAATTACTAATAATAATTATTAGTTCTTAACAAATAGCACCAACAACGTAATGTTAGCAATTCTCTTTCGGTCACCTCCAACAATATTTCGGCTATCTCCAACAATCTCCCACTTGAAGACCGATTTCAATCTATCTTCACACCTCGATCAATGCAAAGACCTTCTTTGGTTTGTTATTCTAGCAGGCCAACTGAAGTTGAACACAACTTTAGTTTATCAATGGTCACCACCTTTGTTAACATGTCTGCTGGATTCTTACTTCCTTGGATCTTCTTCAATGTTAGCACCTTATCCCCGAGTAGAGATCTGATGAAGTGATAACGAAGATCAGTGTGCTTTGTTCTGGAATGGAATGCTGAATTCTTTGCAAGATGTATTGCACTCTGACTATCACTATGCAAAACACTTTCCTCCTGGATGAATCCCAGTTCTGTTAACAGTCCTTGAAGCCATATCAATTCTTTTCTTCTCACGCTTTCTGACTACATACTTTGCTTCTGTAGTGGATAAAGCAACAATCTTTTGTACCTGCGACATCCAACTAATAGATGTTATTCCAATAGTGAATATGTAACCGGTGGTACTTCTTCGGTGATCGACTTCACCTCCAAAGTCTACATCTATGTATCCTTGTACTTTTAGTTCACCTTTACCAAAGTACAAACACTTCTTTGTAGTGCCTCGTAGATACCTCAAAATCCACTTAACTGTTTCGCAATGAGCTTTACCTGGATTTGACATAAACTTGCTAACAACTCCCACTGCATGGCCAATGTCTGGTCTTATACAGACCATCGCGTACATCAAACTTCCAATGGATGAAGCATACGGAATCTTAGCCATAAACTCTATTTCTTCCTCTGTCTGAGGAGACTGGTCCTTGGATAAGCAAAAATGACTAGCCAAAGGTGTGCTTACCGGCTTGGCGTCGCCTATGTTGAATCTTTGCAAAACACGGTTGATGTACTCTGCCTAAGATAACTGCAAAATTCCTCTTTGCTTATCTCTCATGATTTGCATTCCAAGGATCTTCTTTGCTGGACCCAAGTCCTTCATGTCAAATTCTTTTGACAGCCGCGTCTTCAAGTTTCTGATCTCGTCCATATCCGAACCAGCTACTAACATATCATCGACATAAAGTAGCAGAATGATATAACTCGACTTATATCTCTTGAAGTAACAGCAGTGGTCAACATTGCACTTCTGAAAGCATTCCTTGTGCATGAAGCCATCAAACTTCCTGTACCCTTTGTCTTGGGGGCTTGTTTTAGGCCATACAAGCTTTTCTTCAATCTACGCACCATATTCTCCTTCCCTTTTCTGAGAAACCTTCTGGTTGGTGCATATATATCTCCTCATCTAAGTCTCCGTGAAGAAATGTTGTCTTCACGTCCAACTGCTCAAGATAGAGCTCTTGACTGGCTACAATACTTAACACATACCTGATAGTATTGAGCTTCACAACTAGAGCAAAAATTTCAGTGTAGTCGACTCCTTCCTTCTGCTGGAATCCTTTGACAACTACTCGGGTTTTGTATCTCTTGGAGCCATCATGATCCTTCTTCACCTGATACACCCATTTGTTGTGAAGTGCCTTCTTTCCCATGGATAACTCGGCTAGTTCCCACGTCTGATTGGAGATCAAAGACTTCATCTCTTCTTTCATGGCAAGCTCCCACTTGATAGCCTCAACGGTCTGACATGCTTCCTCATAGTTTTCAGGCTCCGCTCCATCAGTCAACAACATATAATTCAAGTATCTCCTGTTAGGCACATGAGGTCGAGAAGACCATCTCAATACAGGAGTTGGGGTAAGAGGTGTTGGTGTATCAGACTGCTGCTCGCTATCTTTTTCAGTTGATTCCTCTGACTGAGAATTCTCAACTATAGGACTTTTTGGGACATCGTCCACCTCTGCATACACAGGTCCAATCTGTTCTGAGTTGCTGGTATACGTGCTATGCCTGTCCTTGTACATCACTCTTTCGTTGAAGATCACGTCTCTACTGCGGATCATCCTTTGTTTTCATCATCCCAAAGTTCATCTTCACCATAACCGATGAAAGTGCACTTATTTGATTTGGGATCAAGCTTATTTCTACCTTGATCACTGATATGCACATATGCTACACAGCCGAAAACTCTAAGATGTGAGAGTTTCGCCTCTTTTCCGCTCCATACCACTTCTGGTGTTCCGTGCTCTAATGGTACCGATAGACCTCGGTTGATCAAGTAAGCTGTTGTGTTGACTGCTTCTGCCGAGAACTGCTTCGGTAGACCTGATTGCATACGCAAGCTTCTGGCTCTTTCAGTCAACGTTCGATTCATAAGCTAAGCTACACCATTGTGTTGAGGCGTACCCGGCACGGTTCTCTCCATTCTAATTTCGTGCTCATAGCAAAACTTCTTTAAACCGGTGTCTTCATATTCACCACCATTATCTGTTCTGAGCTTTTTGATCTTCAACCATATCTCATTTTCAACTCTGGCTTTCCACATCTTAAAAGCCTCGAATACTTCAGACTTATGTTTCAGAAAGTAAACCCATACTTTCCTAGAGTGATCATCGATAAAAGTTACAAAGTATTGTTTCCCACCAATGGATGAGACGGTAGTAGGACCCCAAACATCAGAGTGAACCAGGTCGAGTCTCTCCTTCTTTGGGGTTCTTCCACTTGTCTGAAAGTTGACTCGTTTCTGCTTTCCAAGTATACAGTCTTCACACATGTCAATTTCTACTTGACCGGAAGACCTGGTAGTTTGCCACTTTGAGTGCATGATCTTCATCCCTTTCTCACTCATATGGCCCGGTCTCGATGTCATAGATTGGGATTTTCATTTGTTGCAACCGCAATCAAATGACATGCTCCCTCTTGTCTTGTAAAGAGTACCACTCTTTTTACCGCGAGCAATCGTCATTGCACCCTTTGAAATCTTCCATTGATCACCACGGAAGATTGTTGTGTAGCCATCACTGGCCAACTGGTCTACTGAGATTAAGTTCTTCGTCAGGTCAGGAATATGTCTGACATTTTTCAATTCCCATACAGACCCGTTCAACTTAATCTTCACTACACCTTTACCCACAATCTCACAAGATTGATTATTACCAAGGTAAACTTTACCAAGGTTTCCGGGGACATAATCCTCAAAGAATTCTTTCTGCGAAGTGGCATGAAAGGATGCTCCAGAGTCTAACACCCAAGACACTTCCTTGCTCTCAAAAGAGCATATCAATGCATCATCTTCTCCTGACGTGGAGGTAACATTTGCCTTTGCCTTCGCCTCATGATTCTTCGATGCACTCTTGCACTGATTTTTGTAGTGCCCGGTCTTTCCACAATTCCAACACTCGACATTCTTCGAGCTATTGGAACTACGGTGATTTCTGGACTTGTACCTCCCGTCCCTCGATTTATCACGTCCATTTCTTCTGGTTGAATTTCTTCCTCTTGACTCTGTGTGCAACACAGAAGAGGTTGACGATTCACCCAACTCTCTCCGTCGGATCTCTTCATTGAGAACCAGGTCACGGACATCATTAAATTTCAACTTGTTGCTTCCCGATGAGCTACTCACAGCTGTGACAGTAGCATTCCAGCTTTCTGGTAGCGAAGAGATGCGTCTTCTGTCATCCGTAAATTGAACAACCGCCTCATCAAATGAACTTTGTTTGAGGCTGACGCTTTTCATACATACTGGAAAGGGCCGCCATAAGACTCGCTGTGGTCTTTTCTTTTGCAATGTTAAAAGCAACATTGCGGGATAATGTCAATCGGATAACTCCAAGGGCTTGTCTGTCAAGAAGAGTCCAATCTTCATCCTTCATGCCTTCTGGTTTCTTTTCTTGGAGAGGTTGATATAGCTTTTTCTGATACAAATAATCTTCAATCTGCATTTTCCAAAAGCCAAAGTCCGCACCATCGAACTTCTCAATTTTCACCTTTCCTTCATCTGCAGCCATCGCTCCAACTCAAATATGACTTCCTCGGGATCGTTTCTGCCAATTTGTACGAACCACCGTGTTTTAGAACACCTTCGTGGATAATTTGGTGTCGCCGACCAAATTTCACTATTCACAAAATTTACTATTTATGTGAATAATACCTTTTTAAAAAATTGACTGAAATAATCACCAAAGCTCTTGATACCAATTGTTGGGAAAATACGCAATTTTCCTAAATCGGATTTGTGAAAAACGAAATAAATGTGGAATAATAACACACAAAATTGATAACGGAGTTCAGCCAATAATGCCTACGTCTCCGGACTACTACAGATATTTTACTCAAAAGGGAAATATACAAAGTGTTCTAAAAACACTCACAACCCACAACTCAATTACACCCAGAAAATAAAGCTTTTATTTCTAAGCTTTTTCTCTCTGTGTGGTTATTCTCTCTTGTTGGGATTATATTTTTTCTTGTTGCATAGGCTTGTATTTATAGGAGAAGTCTTCACCGCGTACAAGCTGGGTGCCAAGGTGTTTCCATGGTTTATGGAAAACTAATTACTAATAATAATTACTAGTTCCTAACAAATAGCACCAACAACGTAATGTTAGCAATTCTGTTCTGGCCATCTCCAATACAACCTTCACCCCGTCGATCTACACTTCCACCTCTATCCTGGCGGCACAACCCATGACCCGTTCCGCTCCTCCATCGGCGGCATGAGCCCCGCATAGTGCAGCAGTAGCTTCATTTGGATTGAAAATGCCTATATTTAGCATATGTTCATCCTTCATTCCGATCTATGTTTCAATTCTGGTTTTCTTATATTCTTCTTGCATGTATCCTCTGACTTTAATCATATTTAATATCAGACCCTGGTTTTCTCCATGATAAGTTTAACATTTAATTGAAAATATCTCTCTCTCTCCCTCTCTCTATTATGCTTAATAATATAATTCACATCACCAAATTAAAGCAACTCTTCACCAAAAAAAAGCAACTATCCCCTTGCCCCTTCCTTTTACTTACTGTCAAGTGATTTACGAAGCCATATATGTAGGCTCATTTTCTGAAATTCAATTTCAACTTCACATGCTAATTTTGTAATTGTATATGCAGACTTTAGCATCAACGATATGTTGAAGGAGTTCAGTACGTTACCCCTAAAATTGGTTCCTTGAAATTTATATTGGTATATTGCTATAATGGAAAAAATCTTCTAAACAATCTCTTAGCCTACTACGGACGTACTCCATTATTTGCTCTGTCATTCCACTCTTGGGTAGATTACGCCGTGTCACTGTAGATATTACTGGTACTCTAATGGCTGGGAAAAAGCCGGCACAGAGCATGAAAGAGGGATGTTGGGTTTGAAGGGGTTGCCTGAATGGGTTTCGTTTTAGTGCGATTAAAGACGTGGATGCAACGGTCCTTCACGTCGCAGCCCCTCGTTTGGTGGTCAGTCAAGATAAGAAACACACGATATATCATATTCGGTTTCAAACTATTGTTTGGTGAGCATCAATCCTGTCACCTATCATATCCTGTCCGTTTAGTTAAAATTTTATCTTGATAAGGGAGCTGGGTTAGAACTCAATAGGATATGATAAGGTGATTTATAGTATAATAAAGTATAAAAATATTTTATATATAAAATAATTAAAATATAATAAAATATAATATGGTTACCAAAAAAGTATAATAAAACATAAAATAGTAAAAATATTAATAATTAATTTAAAAAATTATTTTTATTTTGTCACAAGGCTAATTTTGTTACTTCACATTATTTTAAAAAACTGAAAAGTAAATAAAAAATTATTCTAATAATTTAACTATATGTAAGGTAAAAACTAAAAATGAATATTTAAAATTATAACAAAATTAATTTAAGCTAAACAATATTTTAAAATTTTAAAATATTATATGTAATTTTATCACAAGGACAATTTTGTCTTTTTATATAATCTTAAAAATTAAAAATTATAAAAAAACTAAAATCTAATAAAATATGAAAACATTCAGAACAAAAACGAAAATTTTAAAATTCGTACTAAAATTACAATGTAATCCAGTTGGTTATCTGGTGGACATCAAACGTCGGATATGATAACAGCTTATCCTGGTCATATCATATCATACTCCTATCCTGCTCTCTTATCATATCCGCCCCTATCACATCCTGACCACCAAACGAGCCCTAAAGGTGTAGTGCGAGTTCATTGAATGGATTAAACTGGAGGGAAAGTGGAGAGATTAAAAATCGTTTTTTCGAATGGGGTCGGTGCCGTCAACACGTGGAAGTGTGGCGATTTCTCATCGATTCATTGAAGGGGTCGCCAGTAGGTGCCGTCAACATTGGGAAAATATGGCGCATTCATGTCGGAGTATCTGATTTGGAGGTTCGTCGATGATGAGTCCTCCCCGGTTTTATCGGAGATCTGGAAGATAGGCACGTCCTCGAAGACTCTGTTTCACAGTGTTAATATGATATGGATGAAATGGCTTACGTGTTATATTTTCATAGGGGCAACAGTAATATTTAAGTTCTATTCTTTTTTTAATATATTTTTAATGGATCGAGATGGATTGATGGATTATTTTTATCCGATCGATTATAATCCGAATCAAAATTTATTCAATCCATCCATTTACCACCCTTAAACTTAAACTGAGTCGCGAATTTTGACACCTAATCCCTTTATTTGTCATTTAAGTATAAATTTTGCCACATCAGAAATAATCCGATGTGTCACACTCTCTAAGACAATTTGACTTCAGCACTAAAAATCTACCAACACTCTCTTCTTTAGTTAGCCACTTCAATTTAAAGGCTGGGCTTTCAATTTCTCGTGCCATAGGCTCCAGGTCCAACTTTCTGATGGGGAGCCACCAAATGAAATATAGACCAAATTACAGTGAATCTGTTATTATTAGTTAAGTATAAATATCTGCTTTATTTTTAAATTACATTAGTCTTAAAGAGACATAAAACACATTAAGACACTATGCGATTTTTCACATGTCAAAATAATTCACAATCAATGCCTACAGATTAGCAAATAACAAAGAATACGATCAAGAATTGAAAAGCAGTTACTTATAATTTGTTTTTTGTTCGGTTTGCCTTTCTTGGATTGAATTATCTTGATCAACAAGAATTGCAAGAAACCAAAACCATGTCAGTACAATGTTGTTGACCAACACCAAACCTTGGGTTTTTGCTCCATTGCCATGTATTAGACAAGAAAACTAGAAGTTCGGACTCAGAAAGAAGGTGGGTCACGGGAGTGGTGGAGAAGCACCACTTTCAACTTGAAAGTCTTAGTGGATCGAATCCTCATAAACTAGAAAGCTTTTGCTTGATGATATGGTGTTGCACTGGTGCTTTGTGTCTATGACATGATGATATGTTCACCAGTAGTTTCTTGCGGATCTTGGTAGATTAATTAGATTGAAATCTATGCTCCACTATAGTGAAAAAAGTTGATATAAGCAGTGTTCCTTATTCTTTAGTTGGCCCTTGTTTTCCTTATCTTGACACAAGGTAAGAGCCTCGTGTATTAGGCCGAGCTTTATAGTAACAATTTCCCAAGAAAACACATTAAAAAAAGAATAATAAGCTTCCAAAGAACAACCACTTTTAGTTAAGTGGATACCTGCTTCAGTCTTAAATAACTATATCAGTCTTAAAGAGGCATGAAACACATTAAAACAATAAGCTGTTTTTCACATGTCAAAATAATTCACAATCAATTGCTACAGCCTACAGGTTAGCAAATAGCAATAAATGCGACCCAGGATTGAATTTTTTAAATTTGTTTTTTTTGGTTTGCTTTTCTTCTTTCCTTGGGGTATACATAACATATTTACAGAACTCACTTAAAAAATATGCTAGATTGTAATTGATGACAATGAAAAGAATTTGGATAAAAAAGGTTGAAGCCTAAATGTTTGGTAGTTGACACCAAACTCATTTCATGTACAAAAAGTGAAATATATCTAAATTACAATGTAGTTTTGATGTACACTGGCATACCGAAGCAATAATCCAGTTTTGTGGCATTCGATTATTCTAAATACCTTTTAATTGGATGGATAGGATGAACATGCATGAGTGAAGAATATTTAGGCAAAGTATGCCCAAATCAAACAAAGCACAGTGATCTAGTGCCAGCCAATCACGTTAGTTAGTATCCCATGTTGCCACATTTGCTTAGCGACATGTGCATGTGTCCAACAAATATTGAAATGACAAGTTCTAAACTCAAACGTGACTCGTGTTAAGGACCCTGATACCGCGTTTATGTATATATATTAAGTAGTGGACATATTTTTATAACACTAGTATATTAGCATAGGACAACATAAATCTCTGTTGACTCTCTGCCCCTCCACAGATGTATTATTATCACACTCCAACATAGAGAAATACTTAGAGAGAGAGAGAGAGAGAGAGTTGGGTGATATATTCAATCATCATCTTGCAATCAATGGCAATTTCAGGGTCAGAATCTCAGACTGGGAAAACGGTTGGTCCAGTGGAGGTTGAGTGTGTGAAATGTGACTCATGTGGGTTCACAGAGGAATGCACCCCTGCATATATCTCAAGGCTGCGTCAGAGGTACCAGGGTCGTTGGCTTTGTGGGCTGTGTGTGGAGGCTGTGAAGGACGAGGTTCTGAGATCAAACAGGCTTATCACAACTGAAGAAGCACTTAACCGCCACATCAGTTTCTGCAGAGAATTCAGATCATCAACACCTCCTTATGAAACAGAACACCCCATCTTTGCCATGGGGAGGATTCTTCGTAGGAGCTTGGATTCTCCGAGGCCACTGAGATCAAACTCAAGTGGTGCTCTTCCTGCAGTTCATGGGGTTCGTGCTCCACCTCTGCTTCGATCAGAGAGTTGCTTCTCTTCTATCTCTGGTTAAGGTATTTAATATTATTGGAGAATCTTTGCAGTTACAGCTGAAGCCTGAAACATCAACAAACATAGGAACTGTGTTTGTTTTGATTGATGAATTTGTTCTAGATGCTCACAGTGCTAGAAATTTGATGAGGCCACCCTTATATTTTCTTTTTCCTTCATCTTCAATGTACATAGAGCTCATCTTGTAGACTGCTTAACAAATTTTAAAATTTAGTTCTTCTAATTTTCGTTTCAGTGTTTTTTGCAAAGGATTTTTATTTATTTTAGTTTTTTCTTTTGGGTATGGGGTTATTAAGGTTACCAACTATCGAATCAGAAAAAAAAGACAGCACAAACCTGTCATTATGATTAGCTGGCTCAAGGCTGAAAAAAAGTAATTCTGTTTGTATTAATTTTCAGCATGGGCTTGATTAGATGATTTTTCTGAAAGAAAAGGATAATAAGAAAAGGTGGTAATGGATGCATTGGCGTTTTGCAAGCAAGATATTGACACGGGACGAAAGTGCAAAGAAAGTTCCCACCTCTTACAAGTGAAAAGGGCCATCACTTTTTGTTGGAAAAGTATTAGTATTCCCAGGTAGCAGACAGAGTTTTAAGTTGAGTCACGATAAGAATGCATTGGAATGAAGCTGCAAGTAGTTCGTTTTATCCTTTTGTACTTTTTCCTTGCTTCTAACTGAAGGCCTTGTGATGTTATGCTTTCTTACCTTAGTTGCATTCTTGCATTCAAGATTAGATATAAAATTTTCAACTATTATTATTAGCGTGTTTGCAAGTGTCAGGTGGCTGACAAGCTAGTCAATTATTTTATATATGATAGAAGAAAACTATTGAGAGTTATTTGACCATTCACATAATCATTTTTTTTTTATATTATATTATGTATATATATCTCTTAACTATTATGAATTTTTAACCTTATTCATCAGTTTTGGTATCTCTATCAAATAGCACCTCTGTTTACTTTTTGTCTCTAGAGATACATAATGACATAAAGGGAAAAAAATAAAGAAAAGAGATTGGTATGAGTAATCTGAACCTTCGGGATGTATCTACGGTAGGAGTTTTCTGCAAAATCTGAACAATACATCGAATCCGACAATGAGAGAAAGTGGGGACATTTGTTTAGACACCCATTCCATTCGGGCTTATTATTATTTATTATTGTTATGATTTGTCCTTTTATTTCTGCTTGCGTGTTTTTGTTGGAGACTTTGGAATCCATTCTCACTACGCTTCTTCCAGGTTCCAACCAGCAAAGTTTGCTTCATTTAGATGTTGAAGATTTGTGTTTACGTGTTTTTCTAGGAGTGGATCATCAAAACTATATACTTATTTTACTACATATCGGTTCATTTAAAATTAGAGAGTCGATACCTCGTAATGTCACGTATTTTTGTGTCTTACTATAATTTATCAACAAAGTTTGATACATACGGAGCATATCTTGAGAAATACATAGACAATTAAACCTGAGAAAGTGAGAAGTACTCTCTTTATATGTTGCTACAAAAATAAAGGGGAAGCCGTCGTTAGAAGCAAAGAAGCATTGAAATGAGTTTTCTATGATTCAAAAACCAAGACCACAAGAAACCAATACAAAATAGTATTCTTTTTCCGGGAACAGACTACAGAGTGGTGCCACATGGCATGCACCGTATATGCCTTTGCCAGATATTTGCACCGAGTTGGTAGTGGTTCTAAGTGCCTGTTGTTGGGAAAATACCTAATTTTTTTAAATCGAATTTATGAAAAACGAAATAAATGTGGAATAATAACACATAAAATTGATAACGGAGTTTGGTCAATAATACATATGTCTTCGGGCTGCTGCCGATATTTTACACAAAAAGAAAATGTACAAAGTGTTTACAAAACACTCACAACCCACAACTCAATTATACCCAGAAAAATAAAGCTTTTATTTCTAAGTTTTTTTCTCTCTCTCTAGTTATTCTCTCTCTTGTTGGGATTGATTTTTTCTTCTTGCCGAGGCTTGTTTTTATAAGGATTTTTTATCACGTTACGTAGTTGGGTGCCAAGGTGTTTCCATATATTGTGGGAAACTTATTACCAATATTACTTAAATACTCCTAACAAATAGCACTAACAACTAAATGTTAGGAATTCTCTTCTGGCCACCTCCAACAATAGCCACCTCCAACAATCTCCTACTTGAAGACTAATTTCAATCTATCTTCACACCTCGATCAATACAGCAGCCTTCCCTGGTTTGTTATTCTAGCAGGCCAACTGAAGTTGAACACAACTTCAATTTGTCAATGGTCACCACCTTTGTTAACATGTCTGCTGGATTCTTACTTCCTTGAATCTTCTTCAATGTTAGCACCTTATCCTCAAGCAGGGATCTGATAAAGTGATAACGAAGATCAATGTGCTTTGTTCTGGAATGGAATGCTGAATTCTTTACCAAATGTATCGCACTTTGACTATCACTGTGCAAAACACTTTTCTCCTGGATGAATCCCAGTTCTGTCAACAATCCTTGAAGCCATATCAATTCTTTACTAGCTTCTGTTACAACTACATACTCAGCTTCTGTAGTGGATAAAGCAACAATCTTTTGTACCTGCGACATCCAACTAACAGATGTTGTTCCAACAGTGAATATGTAACCGGTGGTACTTCTTCGGTGATCGACTTCACCTCCAAAGTCTACATCTACGTATCCTTGTACTTTTAATTCCCCTTTACCAAAGTACATACACTTCTTTGTGGTGCCTCGTAGATACCTCAAAATCCACTTAACTGCTTCCCAATGAGCTTTACCTGGATTTGACATAAACCTGCTAACAACTCCCACTGCATGGCCAATGTCTAGCCTTGTACAAACCATCGCGTACATCAAACTTCCAATAGCTGAAGCATACGGAATCTTAGTATAAACTATATTTCTTCCTCTATCTGAGGAGACTGGTCCTTGGATAAGCAAAAATGACTAGCCAAAGGTGTGCTTTACGAAGCAGCGTCGTCCATGTTGAATCTTTGCAAAACACGGTTGATGTACTCTGCCTGAGATAACTGCAAAATTCCTCTTTGCTTATCTCTCGTGATTTGCATTCCAAGGATCTTCTTTGATGGACCCAAGTCCTTAATGTCAAATTCTTTTGACAGCTGCGTCTTCAAGTTTCTGATCTCGTCCATATCCGAACCAGCTACTAACATATCATCGATATAAAGTAGCAGAATGATATAATTCGACTTATATCTCTTGAAGTAACAACAGTGGTCGGCATTGCACTTTTGAAAGCATTCCTTATGCATGAAGCCATCAAACTTCCTGTACCACTATCTTGGGGCTTGTTTCAGGTCATACAAGCTCTTCTTCAATCTACACACCATATTCTCCTTCCCTTTTCTGAGAAACCTTCTGGTTGGTGCATATATATCTCCTCATCTAAGTCTCCGTGAAGAAATGCGGTCTTCACGTCCAACTACTCAAGATAGAGCTCTTGATTGGCTACAATACTTAACACATACCTGATAGTATTGAGCTTCACAACTGGGGCAAAAATTTCAGTGTAGTCGACTCCTTCCTTCTGCTGGAATCCTTTGACAACTAGTCGGGCTTTGTATCTCTTGGAGCCATCATGCTCCTCCTTCACCTGATACACCCATTTGTTGTGAAGTGCCTTCTTTCCCATGGGTAACTCGGCTAGTTCCCATGTCTGATTGGAGATCAAAGACTTCATCTCGCCTTTCATGGCAAGCTCCCACTTGATAGCCTCAGCGGTCTGACATGCTTCCTCATAGTTTTCAGGCTCCCCTCCATTAGTCAACAACATATAATTCATGTATCTCTTGTTAGGCACATGAGGTCGAGAAGACCTTCTCAATACAGGAGTTGGGGTAGAAGGTGTTGTGTATCAGACTGATGCTCGCTATCTTTTTCAGTTGATTCCCCTAACTGAGAATTCTCAACTATAGGACTTTCTGGGACATCGTCCACCTCTGCATACACAGGCCCACTCCGTTGAGTTGCTGGTATACGTGCTATGCCTGTCCTTGTACATCACTCTTTCGTTGAAGATCATGTCTCTGCTGCGGATCATCCTTTGTTTTCATCATCCCAAAGTCGCTAGCCAAATTTATATTCACCATAAACGATGAAAGTGCACTTCTTCGATTTCGGATCAAGCTTATTCCGACCTTGATCACTGATATGCACATATGCTACACAACAGAAAACTCTAAGATGTTTAGGTTCACCTCTTTTCTGCTCCATACCTTTTCTGGTATTCTGTGTTCCAATGGTACCGATGGACCTCGGTTGATCAAGTAAGTTGCTGTGTTGACTTGTTCTGCCCATAACTGTTTCGATAGACCTGACTGCACACGCAAGCTTCTGGATCTTTCAGTCAACGTTCGGTTCATACGCTCAGCTACACCGTTGTGTTGAGGCGTACCCGGCACGATTCTCTCCATTCTGATCCCGTGCTCAAAGCAAAACTTCTTGAATCCGATGTCTTCATATTCACCACCATTGTCGGTTCTGAGCTTTTTGATATTCAACCCTGTCTCATTTTCGACTCTGGCTTTCCACATCTTAAAAGCCTCGAATACTTCAGACTTATGTTTCAGAAAGTAGACCCATACTTTCCTAGAGTGATCATCAATAAAAGTCACAAAGTATTGTTTCCCACCAATGGATGAGATAGTAGTTGGACCCCAAACATCAGAGGGAACAAGCTCGAGTCTCTCCTTCTTTGGGGTTCTTCCACTTGTCTGAAGGCTGACTCGTTTCTGCTTTCCAACTATACAGTCTTCACACATGTCAATTTCTACTGATGAAAGACCTAGTAGTTTGCCCTTTGAGTGCATGATCTTCATCCCTTTCTCACTCATATGACCCAGTCTCTGATGCCATAGATTGGGATTTTCATTTGTTGCAACTGCAATCAAATGACATGCTCCTACTGTCTTGTAAAGAGTACCACTCTTTTTACCGCGAGCAATCGTCATTGCACCCTTTGAAATCTTCCACTGATCACCATCGAAGACTGTTGTGCAGCCATCACTGGCCAGCTGGCCTACTGAGATTAAGTTCTTCGTCAGGTCAGGAATATGTCTGACATTTTTGCAATTCCCATACAGACCCGTTCAACTTAATCTTCATTACACCTTTACCCACAATCTCACAAGATTGATTGTTACTAAGGTAAACTTTACCAAGGTTTCCGGGGACATAATCCTCAAAGAATTCTTTCTGCGAAGTGGCATGAAAGGAAGCTCCGGAGTCTAACACCCAAGACTCTTCCTTGCTCTCCAAAGAGCATATCAATGCATCATCTTCTCCTGACGTGGAGGTAACATTTGCCTTTGCCTTCGCCTCATGATTCTTCGATGCACTCTTGCACTGATTTTTGTAGTGCCCGGTCTTTCCACAATTCCAACACTCGACATTATTCGAGCTATTGGAACTACGGTGATTTCTGGACTTGGACCTCCTGTCCCTCGATTTATCGCGTCCATTTCCTCTGGTTGAATTTCTTCTTCTTGACTCTGTGTGCAACACTGAAGAGGTTGACGATTCACTTGACTCTCTCCGTCGGATCTATTCACTGAGAACCAGATCACGAACATCATTAAATCTCAACTTGTTGCTTCCTGATGAGCTACTCACAGCCGTGACCGTAGCATTCCAGCTTTCTAGTAGGGAAGACAAAAGTATCAATGATCGTACTTCTTCATCAAACTCAATTCCAACTAAACTCAACTGGGTTGTGACTGTATTGAGTTCATTGAGATGTTGCGCAATCGATGCAGCTTCTGTCATCCATAAATTGAACAACCGCCTCATCAAATGAACTTTTTTTGAGACCGACGACTTTTCATGCATACTGGAAAGGGCCGTCATAAGACTCGTTGTGGTCTTTTCTTTTGCAATGTTAAAAGCAACATTGCGGGATAATGTCAATCGAATAACTCCAAGGGCTTGTCTGTCAAGAAGAGTCCAATCTTCATCCTTCATCTGCAGCCATCGCTCCAACTCAAATCTGACTTCCTCAGGATCGTTTCTGATAATTTTTACGAACCACTATGTTTTAGAACACCTTCGTGGATAATTTGGTGTCGCTGACCAAATTTCACTATTCACAAAATTTACTATTTATGTGAATAATACCTTTGTAAAAAATTGACAGAGATAATCACCAAAGCTCTTGATACCAATTGTTGGGAAAATACGCAATTTTTCTAAATCATATTTGTGAAAAATGAAATAAATGTGGAATAATAACACACAAAATTGATAATGGAGTTCGGCCAATAATGGCTACGTCTCCGGACTGTTGCAGATGTTTTACTCAAAAGGGAAATACAAAAAGTATTTACAAAACACTCATAACCCACAACCCAATTACACTCAGAAAATAAAGCTTTTATTTCTAAGTTTTCTCTCTCTCTGGTTATTCTCTCTCTTGTTGGGATTAATTTTTTCTTCTTGCTGAGGCTTGTATTTATAAGGATTTTTCACCACGTTACGTAGTTGGGTGTCAAGATGTTTCCACATATTGTGGGAAACTTATTATTAATACTACTTAAATACTCCTAACAAATAGCACTAACAACTAAATGTTAGGAAACCTCCAAACAGCTATCTTTGGATGGATTTGATGAGATAATTAGAAATGGAGTGGTGAACTCATTGTTTGAAGGTTTTTTAGGTAATGGTGTAAAATGATTAAGCATTATAATTCTAATCACTCCATTCCACTTGAGCCTTTCAATTTTTGTATCCTTCTAATTGGGGTTTGAGATTTCTCTATTCTCTCGTTAAACTTTCAAACAATAGAATACGTTTTAATATGGGCCGAGAAGGACTTTGCCCAAGCCAAATAAGCACATTATATCTCAGTGGCCCATGTCACTTATGGATCGGATATGAATATTCAATTATGACGTTTCAAGTCATGAAAAGTCATTAATGTACAAACCTAAATGATTAAGACATAAAAGTGCCGATGACTATTACAACCGGAGAAGGAATAGAGAAGAGCTACGCATTTACTGACTATAGATGGGAGCCTATAAATTGGAACATATGCTAGGTGGAAGGCATGCCACAAATAAACATTGTATTCATACTCCGAGATATCATCAGATAATAGTTTTTGTACGAACACTTGTAATACAATATATTAGTCAAAGTACTGGGAGACTGACACTAGTGCAGGAAGCGCTTTTCACGTTAGTTGAAATTGCTTTTTAACGTCTGAAAAAACTTGACGTTATTAGAGCAGACGTAAAAAGTTTAATTTTTAACGTCAGTTCATAACTAATGTTAAAAGTACACTTTTAACGTCAGTTAATTAAATAACCGGCGTTAAAAGTGTTACTTATAACGTCAGTTGTTGACACGGACTCGGCAAGTGTACCGGTTCGTTGCAAGTAATAAAACGGTAAGACCGGATATCGTTCTCAGGGATCGTGGACAATTACCACTTCGCAAATTTGACTACTATCTAGGCGATCGAATTTTGGAGTGAAGGTTGCTCTATCATCTAACAAGCAAACAAGAATAAAATATTTTTTGTTCTTTTTGGAATTTTTTCAAATAGTTAATGTGCAAACAGATAGATGAACAACAATTAGATAGAATTGCTAGGGTTAGACTAAGCTAATCCTCCCTTGATTGTTATGAAATGATAAGTAACACAGTTCCTAATTCAATTATGACAATCAAGTCTTTTCTGAAATACTCAAGCCTAATTCCTTAGGTGCATTGAGCCTAAAACCCCAAGTTAAACCCTAATTCCTTAGGTGGATTAACCTGAGATTTTGCATTAAGTAAAGACTTATAAGATAGCAAGCACCTCAAGACCTATTCCTAGGCTCATGAACTACTCGGCATTTGATTCATGAGCAAGCTCTAACACCAACCTTCCAGTTATCTATTAAAGCAACTTATCATTCCTAGGGTGATCAAGCCTAAGAAAGCATTAAGCATGGAATCAAACACTCATAAAGAACAAGGAAACTGCATTATAACCAAGTCATTTTACAACCAAGTTCAGATAGCAATAGTCTAACCCCAACAAAGGGGTGTTTAGCTACACATAATTGAAGACAAAACAAAAGAGATAATTACAGAGAGATGAACAAAGGAGAGAGCTCCATGGAATGTTGCACAAGAGCCACAAAAAGCAGAGGATCTCCGATTTTAGGGTTTTCGAATGAATTTTCTTCTTCTCGCTCGGTTCTTCTTTTATAACTCGTGGCCAGATCCACGGCCGTGATAGCCATCACGGCCAGGCCGTGACGGGTTTCTGTCTCTTGCAGCTTCGCAAACTTACTCTCTCGCGAGGCGAGCCCTTCTTCGCGACGCGAGCCAGCTTTTTTCATACCCGTGATCGCCATCACGCCAAGCCGTGATGGATTCTCGACTTGTGGAGGTTTTCGGGTCACGGCCGTGATGTACATCACGGCTAGGCCGTGATCGTCTCTCGACTTTTGGTGGTTTTGGCACAATCACTCTCTCGCGAGGCGAGCTATCATCAGCGTCGCGAACCAAATTTTCACGCCCTTGATCTCTATCACGCCAAGCCGTGATCGTCTCTCGACTTTTGGTGGTTTTGGGTCACGGCCGTGATAGCCATCACGGCCAGGCCGTGATGATTCTGACTTTTGGCCCCCTTCTTCTTCAGTTTTCAGGCCTTCTCTTCATCTCAGCTTCCTCATGGCTAAAACTTGGGCATTTAATCAAAAATCCCTGCAAAACAACACACAATACCACCTTATCCGTTCTAAATGAAAAACTAAACAAAATCCAACTAAAATGGCCTAACTAAATGCAAATGCATGCAGAATTGTTCATGGAAAATGAGGTGAAATCACACTCATCAAATCACCCCAAGCTTAAGACTTTGCTTGTCCTCAAGCAAAAACCAAGACCATAAGACCGAAATAAACAAAGCATGGATAGTGAACTAAGAACCCGAGTAAAATGATCCAAGTAATGTGCATTCAATTATTTCAAGCAAGAGACAATCAATTCAAGTCCAATTAGGGGCTTAGTTTCCCTAGACTCACATTCTCACCGATTCGGGCACTCTATCTCACTTGAAGCTCACCCCAAGCTTGTTCATTTGCTTGGCTCTCATTCTTGCCTCACTCACTCAAGTGTTCAAGTATATATAACAATTCACTCCATTTTCCTCAAGGAATGATTCCTACCATAAGCTTGACTATCAACCAAATCTTCACTTTATTAATGAAAACATCTAAGAATCAAGAGGTCTTATTCTTTGGTTGCAATGAGGCCATGGGATTAATCATTAGGTGGGGTAATCAAGAAAAGGACATTTCAAAAGGCTAAACCAAGTATCAAGCATTTCAACACAAGACACCTTCTAAAATACCTTCTTGGGTTTTTCATTCATTTTTCCACCTTTCTTTCTTTCTTTTCTTTTCTTTTTACTTATAATTCCTTTTTGTCATCCCCTTCCCCATTTTTATTTCTTTTTCTCTTTTTTTTTTGTTTGGAGAAGGGGAGATTTTGCAATTCAAGAGAAGTAAATTTTTTTTAGATTCATTCTTTTTTCTTTTCATCATCCCAAACTTTCAACTACCTTTTCCAACCCATTTTTGCACAATACTTTAGAAGGTCCCTCATAAGCATATTTAACACAACATTTCAGGGTACCAAGAAAAAGCATGCTATTCATTCAGGCTCAAAATGGGGCAACTAAGGGTAGCATTATTCATTCAAAGCTCAGAAGGCCAGAAAAAAACACCTATTGCCTTAATCCTTTTCAAAAATATTCTAAAAAATTTTCAAGTTTCGAAATGGTTTCAAGTCAAGTTCTAGAGAAAAACAATCCAAGAGGAACACACTCTACACAAAGAATGGGGGCAGATTTAGTGAGTGCCCCCTAATGGCTCAAAAGCTCACATTTATCAGTTCAAGAACCAGTGAGAAACATAAATCCATAGAAACACATGCTAATCATCAACTATCCAAGACCATCTCAAGCATATTTAATGAAGCCATATCACAAGAATAGAAAATCAGGGTCCAAAAATTCACTATCACAGAAAAATTGGCACTTAGCTCTCACAATCATAAACTCAATCTAAGCAGGGGTAACCGAATCATGCGATCATGCAAACTTAAGCCTATATGAATGCAATATTTACAATGCAAGCAAAAAGATTACCCCTACCCCAAGCTTAAAGACTTACATTGTCCTTAATGTAAATAATTAAGCTTAGAGAGGGGAGAAAACTGGAACAACTCACCAAGGTGGTAGTGGTGCTGAATCACATGCTTTCTCGGTTTTGTTTCCTCCTCCCTTCTTCTCCTCCTTCCTTCAAAATCTGTAATCACTCAACAAACTATTAACAAACCTATTGAGCTTCTCAAATTATTCAAGAGGGGAAATCAAAAACAAAAGAGAAGATGAAAATAAAAAATAAAAATTGGGTTGCCTCCCAATAAGCGCTTCTTTAATGTCACTAGCTTGACGGATGATTTCTAAGATGGTGCCTCAAGAGGGATGGAGACTGCCTGACGATTAAAATCTCCTCCAAGGTAGTGCTTGAGCCCGTGCCCATTGACAAGTGAAAGTATTTCCCGATGATGGATTTTCCAATTCAACTGAACCAAACGGAGAAACCGACTTGACATAGAATGGGCCTCGACCATCTTGATCTCAATTTGCCCGGGAAAAACTTGAGTCTTGAGTTGAACAAAGCAAAACTGATCGCCTTCTTCAAATTGCTTGGGAAGAATGTACTTATCATGCCGTAACTTGGTTCTTTCCTTGTATATCCCTGGCACTCTCATAAGCTAAGAGCTCGGAACTCATCCAACTCATTCAATTGAAGCATCCTCTTATCCATGGCCAGCCTTGTATCAAAGTTTAGGGCCTTCACCGCCCAAAAAGCACGGTGTTGTAGCTCTCTACGAAGGTGACATGATTTCCGAACACTAATTGGTAAGGTGACATACCAATAGGCGTCTTATAAGCAATCCGATAGGCCCAAAGTGCATCATCCAATTTCTTCGCCCAATCCTTCCTTGCATTGTTCACAGCTTTTTTCCAAAATTCTCTTCAACTCCCGGTTGGACAATTCCACTTGCCCACCTGGTTTGGGGATGGTATGGTGTGGTAACTTTGTGGTTCACCCCAAACTTGGCAAGCACTCGCATTGAACTCATTATTGCAAAAGTGGGTACCCCCATCACTAATGATAGCCCTAGGGGTCCCAAACGGGTAAAAATATTCTTCCTCACAAAACCGATCACGCTTCTTGCATCATCTTTCGTAGTTGGCACGGCTTCCACCCACTTGCTCACATAATCAACCGCCACCAGGATGTACTTGTTGTTGTAAGATGACGGGAAAGGACCCATGAAGTCGATCCCCATACGTCAAAGAGCTCCACCTCTAATATACCCTTTAAGGGCATCTCATTTCTCTTGGAAATACCGCCTAGGTCCTCCGGCATTTATCACAATTCATCACCCAAGCTCGGGAGTCCTTGAAAATAGTGGGCCAAAATAGCCCGCTTTGCAAAATCTTCATGGCGGTCCTCTCACCACCAAAGTGTCCTCCATAGGGTGAGTTGTGGCAGTGGGTCAACACCCCATTAATTTCTTCTTCCCAGTATGCACCTCCTCGTAATTCCATCTGAACCTCTTTTGAAAAGATACGGCTCATCCCAAATATAGGACTTGGCATCATGAATGAGCTTCTTCCTCTGTTGCGCATTGAAGTCCTTAGGAATCTTATTGGCTGCCTTGTAATTTGCAATATCCGCGAACCAAGGTGCCACTTGCACCACAAATAACTGTTCATCTGGGAATTCCTCTTGAATTGGCAACTCTGCTTCTGCTTGGACATCTGCTTGTGGAAGCCTGGACAAATGGTCGGCTACCACATTCTCCACTCCTTTCTTGTCCTTTATTTCCAAATCAAACTCTTGGAGTAGTAGTATCCACCTAATAAGCCTTGGCTTAGCATCCTGTTTAGTCATAAGATATCTCAAAGCAGAATGATCAGTGTAGACAGTAGTTTTACAACCAATCAAGTAGGATCTAAATTTATCAAAAGCAAATACCACAGCAAGCAATTCTTTTTCAGTCGTAGTGTAATTCAATTGGGCATCATTAAGCACACGACTGGCATAGTAAATGACATGCAACACTTTGTTTTTTCTTTGGCCCAAAATGGCTCCCACCGCATAGTCACTTGCATCACACATTAGCTCAAAAGGTAAACTCCAACTGGAGGTGCAATGACCAAGTGCGGTGGTGAGTTTTTCTTTCAAAATTTTGAAGGCATGCATGCAATCATCATCAAATATAAAAGGAGTATCAGCTACCAAAAGCTTGCATAAGGGTTTCACAATTTTTGAAAAATCTTTTATGAACCTTCTATAAAAACCCGCATGCCCTAGGAAGCTTCTAACACCTTTCACATTTAAGGGAGGAGGAAGTTTTTCAATCACTTCAA
Source organism: Sophora flavescens (assembly GCA_030762895.1). NCBI lineage: Eukaryota > Viridiplantae > Streptophyta > Magnoliopsida > Fabales > Fabaceae > Sophora > Sophora flavescens. The sequence goes on along the minus strand of CM061068.1, from coordinate 15,298,143 downwards.
TTTTGGCTCTATCAACCTCCATCCCTCGTGATGAAATTTTATGCCCAAGAACTATACCCTCCCTAACCATGAAATGGCATTTTTCCCAATTTAAAATGAGGTTAGTTTCTTGGCATCTTTTTAGAACACAGGCAAGATTATTCAAACAGTTATCAAAAGAATCACCAAATACAGAAAAATCGTCCATAAATACCTCAATAAATTTCTCATTCATATCAGAAAATATGGATAGCATGCACCTTTGAAAAGTGGCGGGTGCATTGCACAACCCGAAAGGCATTCTCCTGTATGCATAGACTCCATAAGGGCAGGTGAAAGCGGTCTTCTCTTGGTCCTCTGGGTCAACCACAATATGGTTATACCCAGAGTATCCATCAAGGAAACAATAGAAAGCATGGCCCGCCAACCTCTCTAGCATCTGATCAATGAAGGGCAATGGAAAGTGGTCTTTTCTGGTGGCCTCATTCAGTCTTCTGTAATCAATGCATACCCTCCATCCAGACACGGTCATAGAGGGAATAAGTTCATTCTTTTCATTCGCTACCACTGTCATCCCCCCTTTCTTCGGCACAACTTGGACCGGACTCACCCATGGACTATCGGAGATGGGATAGATAATGCCCGCATCCAACAACTTCACAATCTCCTTCCTCACAACTTCTTTCATATTCGGGTTGAGTCTTCTTTGCGGTTGCCTAACCGGCTTGAAATTTTCCTCCACACGGATTTTGTGCATGCAAAAGGAGGGGCTTATCCCTTTTAAATCGGACATAGACCATCCGATTGCAGATTTGTGCTCCCTAAGCACCCTCAACAGCTTCTCTTCTTCCAAGGAATTCAACCCACTACTGATGATAACTGGGAATGAAGAGTTCATCCCAAGGAAAGCATAACGAAGATGGGATGGCAATTCTTTTAACTCTAGCACCGGTGGGTCACCCTTGTCTTCAATTCTCACATCTTCCACCACTTTGTCTTCATCAGTATTCACAACCAAACAAGCCTCCAGAGATTTAATCATGAGATCAACTTCTTCTGCACATACTCATTCTTCTACATCCTCTACCATTAGAGCTGCTTCTAACGAATCTTCAAACTTCTGGTGCAAACTCTTGTCAGATAATGAATCAATGAGGTCCACTATCATGCATGTGTCCTTGTCGCTTGGGTGTTTCATCGCTTCAAACACATTAAAGGTGACCTTTTCGTCTTGTACCCGAAGCACCAATTCCCCTTGATTGACATCGATCAAGGCTCTACCTGTTGCTAGGAATGGTCTCCCAAGAATCAGAGGAGTGTCACCATCTTCAGCCATATCTAACACCACAAAATCTGCTGGAAAAATGAACTTATCTACCTTCACCAACAAATCCTCCACAACACCATAGGGATATGTAATTGAGCGAGTGCCACGGTTGAAGAGAAATCCCTATTGGTTTTACTTCACCAATCCCCAGCTTCTTGAAAATGGAGAGCGGCATCAGATTAATACTTGCCCCTAAATTGCATAATGCTCTCCCTATGTTCAGATGACCAATCGTGCATGGGATAGTGAAACTGCCCGGGTCCTTCATCTTTACTGGTAACTTCTTTTGAAGTATAGCGCGCACTCTTCAAGAAGCATAACTGTCTCCTCCTTCCACCTTCTTTTTGTTTGTAAGGATCTCTTTCATGAATTTTGCGTAGGAAGGCATCTCTGTGAGAGCTTCAAAGCAAACGGGATGTTGATTTGTAGCTTTTTGAATACATCCAGGAACTTAGAAAACTGCTGATCTTTTGCCTCCTTCTTCAACCGTTGGGGGTACGGGATTCTGAAATATGGGGGCAGCTCTTTGGGATTATCAACCTCTTCCAAAATCTTTCTTCTAGTCTTCTTCTTCGTGAATTCTTCATCAACCAATTTCTCCCTCTGCGGTTCTTCAGCTTCTACATCAATAGGGATAGAGGTAGTATCTTGGGAATTTCCGGGTTCTTCATTGTTTACCTCTTCAAACTGCACCTTATCAATTCCAGCATCACTTGTCTTTTCTTCCCTCTCTTTTTCTTGTGGATTTAACACTCTCCCACTTCTTGTAACAATGGCCTTACAATCTTCCCTTGGGTTCTTCTCAGTATCCCCAGGCAATTGTCCTTGAGGTCTCTCTGCCATCTGCCTTGCTAGTTGGCCTATTTGATGCTCCAAGTTCTTGATTGAGGCATTCTGATTCTTCATAGTCTCTTGAGTAGCTTGCATGAACTGGCCTAGAAGGTTCTCCAATTTGCTTGAACTCTCTTGAGGAGGCTTTGCTTGAGTACTTGAACTTTGCCCTTGTCTCCAACTAAAGTTAGGATGGTTGCGCCACCCCGGATTGTAGGTGTTGGAGTAAGGATCATTTCTAGGCCCTTGGTTGCCCATATAATTTACCTCTTCTTGTCCCGAACTTCCAACCACATTGATCTCACAGTTTCCATTTGCATGGTTGCCTCCACAGAAATCACACACTGAGGCACCTTGAACTCCGGGACAGCTTGCGGTTGAGAATTTGCAGCTTGAACCGACCCCAATTGCTTGGTAAGAATAGCCATTTGTGCCTTGAGAGCGCCAATTTCATCCAGCTCTAGAACACCTCTATTGACCATTGACCGAGAACTAGGCATTTGATAGTCATTGTTAGCCATGTTCTCAATCAAGTCCTTTGCTTCTTCCGGTGTCTTCTGACTCAAATGTCCCTCCTGCAGCCGCTTCAATCATACTTCTTGAATTCCTGTTGAGCCCATTAACAAATGTTGCAACTGCTTTGCCATGTCTCTAGTTCATGATTTGGACAAGCTGTGAGTAAGGACTTGAACCTCTCCCCTGGCTTCATATAGTGACTCACCATCCCTCTCGTGCAAAGGCATTGATCTCGATCTCGACTTAATCATTCTTGACGGAGGGAAGAAGCGAGATAAAAATTTTTGACCAAGTCGTTCCAGGTGATGATGCTTCCATGAGGATAAGATTGAAGCCATGCCTTAGCTCTATCCCTCAAAGAGAAAGGGAAAAGCCTTAACCGAATGGCCTCATCGAAGCTCCGTTTAACTTGATGGTGTCACACGGCTCAATGAAAGTACCAATGTGAGCATGAGGATCTTCACTCTCCAACCCTCCAAACTGGTTTTTTCTTGCACAAGGTGGAGAAGTGATGCCTTGATTTCGAAATTATTGCAGGCCACTGCGGGTCTCACAATCGGAGTTCCACATCTATCAACTCTAGGGGAAGTGTAGTCCCCCATTGTTCTCCTTGGTGCATTCTCTTCGCCATGGTGACACTGCTACTTCAATTTGTGGTTCTTGCACACTTTGGGTAACTCAACTTGTTGCTCTTGTCTACTAGAAGATGCTCTTTCTCCTTTCTGTCTTGCCTTGGTTTTCTTTCTATTCCTTCTGCAGAGTCTCTTGATCTCAGGTTCGAATTGGAGTTCACCTGGGTCGATTGTACCTCGCATACACCGAACAAACGGAGTAGCACAGAACAAACGAAAAACAAAGCACTTGCAGAAATTTACAAAGAGAAAACAAAATAAGAACGAAAAAACACAAGAGGGAAAACAGTAAAAATGCCTAAATTAGGAGTCCCCTTTGGTGCTCGTGATATTGGCACACCGATCCCCGGCAACGGCGCCAAAAACTTGACACGGACTCGGCAAGTGTACCGGTTCGTTACAAGTAATAAAACGGTAAGACCGGATATCGTTCTCAGGGATCGTGGACAATTACCACTTCGCAAATTTGACTACTATCTAGGCGATCGAATTTTGGAGTGAAGGTTGCTCTATCATCTAACAAGCAAACAAGAATAAAATATTTTTTGTTCTTTTTGGAATTTTTTCAAATAGTTAATGTGCAAACAGAAAGATGAACAACAATTAGATAGAATTGCTAGGGTTAGACTAAGCTAATCCTCCCTTGATTGTTATGAAATGATAAGTAACACAGTTCCTAATTCAATTATGACAATCAAGTCTTTTCGAAATACTCAAGCCTAATTCCTTAGGTGCATTGAGCCTAAAACCCCAAGTTAAACCCTAATTCCTTAGGTGGATTAACCCGAGATTTTGCATTAAGTAAAGACTTATAAGATTGCAAGCACCTCAAGACCTATTCCTAGGCTCATGAACTACTCGGCATTTGATTCATGAGCAAGCTCTAACACCAACCTTCCAGTTATCTATTAAAGCAACTAATCATTCCTAGGGTGATCAAGCCTAAGAAAGCATTAAGCATGAAATCAAACACTCATAAAGAACAAGGAAACTGCATTATAACCAAGTCATTTTACAACCAAGTTCAGATAGCAATAGTCTAACCCCAACAAAGGGGAGTTTAGCTACACATAATTGAAGACAAAACAAAAGAGAGAATTACAGAGATGAACAAAGGAGAGAGCTCCATGGAATGTTGCACAGCAGCCACAGCAGCAGAGGATCTGAGTTTAGGGTTTTTCGAATGAATTTTCTTGATTCGCTTTCAGTTCTTTTATAACACGTGGCCGGTCACGGCCGTGATAGCCATCACGGCCAGGCCGTGATAGCCATCACGGCCAGGCCGTGACGGGTTCTGTCTCTTGCAGTTCTGGCAAACTTACTCTCTCGCGAGGCGAGCCCTTCTTCGTGACGCGAGCCAGCTTTTTCATACCCGTGATCGCCATCACGGCCAAGCCGTGATGGATTCGACTTGTGGAGGTTTTCGGGTCACGGCGTGATGATGTACATCACGGCTAGGCCGTGATCGTCTCGACTTTTGGTGGTTTTGGCACACTCACTCTCTCGCGAGGCGAGCTATCATTCGCGTCGCGAACCAATTTTTCACGCCTTGATCTCTATCACGCCAAGCCGTGATCGTCTCTCCGACTTTTGGTGGTTTTGGGTCACGGTAGTGATAGCCATCACGGCCAGACCGTGATGATTCTCGACTTTTGGCCCCCTTCTTCTTCGCCAGGCCTTCTCTTCATCTCAGCTTCCTCATGGCTAAAACTTGGGCATTTAATCAAAAATCCCTGCAAAACAACACACAATACCACCTTATCCGTTCTAAATGAAAAACTAAACAAAATCCAACTAAAATGGCCTAACTAAATGCAAATGCATGCAGAATTGTTCATGGAAAATGAGGTGAAATCACACTCATCAGTTGTCTAGAACAACTGACGTTATAAGTAATGTTTTTTTTACACAAATTACTTATAACGTCAGTTGTTTAAGACAACTAACGTTAATGTTGTTGTTTTTTTAATTCTGTTACAACCCCGACTATTTCCTGCATTCAGTAAATTAACAAACTCCAGAATATACAGAATATGCATATTACAGAATTTGCACATACACTCAAATTTAGCAAAAAATGACCTCATTAAAACCTTATGATGCAAAACCCTCCTTAGGGATAAAAACATCATTAAAGAAAAAGAGTACCCTTAAATTTTATTAAAAAAAGGAAATAAATACAAAGAACCAATGGGGGGATAAAAAACCAAAACCCATTGATAGAAAAAACATAACTAAAAGTTTCTAAGTATTTTAAATATAATTAATACACATTTATAAGTTTCTAATTATTAACTACACATCTTCTAAATACTCATGAGGTATATTTGTCATTCCTTTTTCTTTATCATACTTAAAGAAAAATTCTGCAAACCATATTCTCAAGTCTTTAAACTCTTTTTTGTCAAGAGCGGATTGGTCGCTAAAAGCCTGAACACGTTCAAATAATTCACGGTAACATTAACGCAAGGAAAAGGAAAACTAAAATATTTAATTAAATAAGTTGTTTAATTAAGTATTACCTTCTTCCATCCCTCTGTAAAATATGCAGAGACTATGTTCAGCATATGATGCATCACATAATAGCCATACGACCAACCGTTTGGATGAAATCGAGACTACAAAAGAAATGAAATTTAATGTCAGTTAAATAAACATATATACTCCATGTTAGGAAGGTAGTCTGAACAAAACTCAATAGCTTCTTCTGAAACGTACCTTTGAACAATAGATACTTCGGGTCGATGTGGATTCTTCACATACCCTTTCAAGATCTTCATGTATCGCTCAAATGGGTACATCCATCTCAGAAAAACAGGGCCACATAATCTAATCTCCCTCACCAAATGAACAATTAAGTGAACCATGATTTCGAAAAAGGAATGAGGAAAATACATCTCCAATTGGCACAAGATTGTAGCAGCCTCAACTTCCAACTCATCCAACTTATGGTGGTCAACGACTTTGTTACATATAGCATTGAAGAATGAGCACAATCGAGTAATGGCATGTCTCACATTTTTTGGAGCAATACCACGAATAGCCACGGGCAGAAGTTGTTTCATCAAGATGTGGCAATCATGAGACTTTAAGCCAACCAATTTGAGATCACCAGAGACAAGCCTCTTGATATTTGAAGAGTAACCATGTGAAACTTTGATGCCCTGAAGACACTCACAAAAACTTTGTCTTTTTTTTTTTTTTGACAAGGTATGACATGCTGGAGGCAAATAAGTCCGCTTACCATCCTCAACAACTGGAGCTAACTGCTCTCGTATACCCATAGCAAGGAGATCGAGATGAGCATTCACACCATCATTTGTCTTGCCCTGAATGTTGAGAAGCATCCCGATCACACTATCACACATTTTTATCCACATGCATCACATCAATGCAGTGTCTGGCATCAAGCTTGCGCCAGTATGGAAGATCAAAGAATATCGACCTCTTCTTCCATATGTTTTTTTTAGTAGCCTTACCCTTCTTTTTGTACTTTTCGGAGATAACATTGATGTCCTTTACTTTTTGTTAAACCTGCTCTCCATTTAAGGCCGTCGGAGCATCTCCAGTCTCTTGGCATCCATTAAAAGCTTTTTTCATCTTACGATATGGGTGATCACGTCTAAGAAATCTTCGATGCCCAAGGTAAACCGTCTTCCTTCCATGATGCAATTGAGTGTATCATGTGCCTTCCTCACATATAGAGCATGCTTTATGCCCCTTAACACTGTACCCAGACAAGTTCCCGTATGCTGGAAAGTCATTGATGATGCAAATAACATGGCACGAAGCTTGAAAGTCTCGTGATAATTCCCATCAACTACATCAACACCTTCGACCCACAACTTCTTCAAGTCTTCAATCAAGGGACTTAGATAAACATCTAAGTCATTTCCCGGTTGCTTTGGGCCCGAAATCATCATAGATAACATCATATATTTGCGCTTCATGCACAACCAAGGAGGTAGGTTGTAAATTATCAAGAGAATGGGTCATGAACTATGAATACTACTTAAGTTACCATATGGAATCATTCCATCCGTAACAAGTCCAAGCCTTAGGTTTCTTGGCTCATCGGCGAAATCCGGAAACAAAGTATCAATATTCTTCCTTGCACAGAATCAGTCGGATGGCGAACCTTTCCATCACGTTTCCTATCATCATGATGCTATCTAAGATTCTTTGCATCTTTCACATTAGCGAACAATCGCTTGAACCTTGGAATTATTGGAAGATACCACTACACCTTCGGAGGAGGATCCCTTTTTCTCACATCACAAATCGAATCATCAAGATTATCACCATCGTCACCATCCTTCACTTTGTAGCGTGATAACCCACACTTGGGGCAATCGTGATTGTCTTCATAAAAACCTTTGTACAATATGCAATCATTGGGTCATGCGTGTATCTTCTTATACTCCATACCCATCGGACACGATACCTTCTTGGCCTCATAGTTACGGTCAGGCAATGTGTTGCCCTCCGGAAGCAAGTCTTTCAACAATTCAAACAATTTAGTGAAGCTTTTATCGCTCCAACCATTTCTCACCTTCACACAAACCAATTTTAACACCGCCGACAACCGTGTATGTGTAGTACACCCAGGATACAAAGGCTTATCCGCATCACTGGACAACCTTTCGTACACATGTGCTTGCTGAAAAGATTCTTGTCCAATATCACAGATCATGTCCTCCACTCGATCATCCTCCATATCTACGCGTCAACATCCTCACTTTGAGATACACTTGGCTTAGTACTTAACAACACATAACCATGCCATATCCATCTTGTATAATTCAAGCAAATCCCACTACAAATAAGATGAGTACGTATATCCTTGACCGTACATTTTGTCGTATTCAAACATTTGACACAATGACAACAGAACATTTCTTTACTATCAGGAACATTCTTTTGAGCAAATTCTATAAACTCTTCCACTCCCTTCAAATACTCATCACTAGTGCGTTTACAAACCATCCAACTACGATCTATAGCTAAATAGGTTCTGTAGATATAAACACATATATCCAATATAAGCACAATGCCAAAATAGGTTGATTGATCTTGTACATTTTTATTTTATTTTTTACTTAGGTCCTATATGTTTTATTTTTTGCATTTTGGTCCTATATACAAGTATCATGTCACAATGTTAGTCCTAAAGCGACGTCATCAAGTAAGAATTTACGAAAAAGACTAACATGTCAACAAAACATAATGTACAAGACCTATTTGAAAAAATAAAATTTATAGCACCAATGTGAAAAGGAAAAAAAAAACGTACGGAACGAATCAACCTATTTTATATAAGATGATTTATTATTGGTTGATAACGTAAAAAAAACTTTACATTGTGTATCATAATTAAACTCCTATGAAAATAATATTTCTTTTCAAAGTGGCATGAATAAGGCCCATCTTATAACGCCCTTTATTACATTAGTAATCCCAAGATAGAATCAATAAAAATCATTTGAAACATTTAATTAAAACATATACCTCATATTAAATAAAATGATAATAATGTATCAAAGTAATAAATATATTAATAATCCATACATCTGGATAAAAACCAAATAAAAAGAAAAGCCTCAAAACCGAGCGTCTAATTACAATCCGAGAAAAATGATACGTAAGATCAAGAACATCGTTCGTGTAGTACTCTCAGTCATACTACATTACTAACCCACTAGCTAATCAAAAGGATGACTCTTCAGATCTCTGGGTCAACGGCGATGTCCTCGGAGTCTGAAAACAATACTTATAATGAGATATAAAATCCCAGTGAACAACAATACGGTTTATAAAATATTTTCGAAAATAATATTGTTCTCAGCCGGCGCGGTAACCGGAAAAACTGTCCATGGCATCCGCTAATTTTCCAAAATAATATATACGAAGGGAAATACTTTTATTAAAAACAATAATCTCAGCAACTCGAGAGCATATAGCATAACTGAAATAGACAACTATAAACACGAGAAGGGGGGTTGAATTGTGTTTATCAGAATTTAAGCAAAGCTGAAATCTTTTCGCAAACAGAAAGCTAGATTTTGACGAGTGGAAGAATACAGGATGGATGGATGACTTTTGCAAATACACCATTGATAGATGCAAGAAAAACTAAAGTAATTAAAGAGTTTATGAAAGAGAGATTAACACGGTGATTTATCCTGGTTCACTCTTCAAATCAAAGAGCTACGTCCAGTCCTTGGCAGCACCAAGATTTATCCACTATAACTGATAAGGTTACAGACTCAAGTATTATTTGCATACCTAGCCTCTTCAGGCTCAAGACAAGTATTCAGGCTCAAGACAAGTATTATTTTCACACCTAGCCTCTTCAGACTCACTTAGGTTTGTTTGAGAGATTGGGTTTGTAAAAAATACAACTTCTCACAAGCAGATCTTTCACTAACACTCAGAGTGGTTTAAATGTGAAGTCTAGGAAAGTCTGCGTAATAACTTCAAATGTTTGAAGAATACAGAATGAAAGAATTAATGAGCAGAGCAATGGCGTTTTAATGCAGTGTGTATTCTCTTCTTCTTCATCTTCAATGACTTCTGTATTTATAGTCTTCAAACATTTAGGATCCGTTAGAGACATTCTCTCAGATATTGGCTTCAAGCAGAACTTCATTAAATGCAATAGAGTCGTTCTGAGCACCCATTAATGCAATAGAGTCGTTCTGAGCAGCCATTAATGTAATAGGAACATTGGTTGTACTCTAACATGTAGGATCATGGCTTTATGCATTGAGATACAGCCATGTCAGAGTTGGGCAGAGAGCTTTTTGCACTTTGCTGAGCACACTCCCCTTTTTGTGGAATAAAGCATGTTGGACGCATTCTTTTAGATTATCCAAGGTTGCTTGAGAGAGTAGTCTTCTTTTCTTGATAATCGTGAAACTGAGTAGGAGAGAAGACTTCAAGCTTCTTTCTGGATTTTGAAAAACGATTATGATAATCCTCAGAGAATTCCGCGTTCATAAGATAAGTGCTTCCATCTTGAAAATAATCACGTCTATCTAGTCATTTAAGTTTTCATTCGGGCCAGTAGATGAGCTCCATATTAAGGACTCAGCAAGTCCAAAGACTAGTGGACGAGCGCTTCTGTCATCTTTAGTGGATGAGAGTCTCTGTCACCTTTAGTGGACGAGAGCCTTTGTTACTTTAGTGGACGAGAGCCTCTGTTACTTTACTGGACGAGCGTCTCAGTTAGTCTGGTGGACGGGAGTCTCAGTTACTCTAGTGGACGAGAGTCTTGAGTCTCAGTTACTCTAGTGGACGAGAGTCTCAATTACTCTAGTGGACGAGAGTCTTTTGCCACGTCATTGGATGAGTCATTCTGATACCTTAGTGGACGTGCTATTCTGACACTTTGATGGACGCACTATTCTGATACTTTGATGGACGCGCTCCAAGTGCCACATCATTGGGCGGATAATTTTGATACCTCACTGGACGGACTTTTCTGATACTTTGATGGACGTGCTACTCTGATATTTTAAGTAGACGCGGCCTTCTGTTATTTTAAGTAGACGCGACATTCTGATATTTTTAGTAGACGCGGCCTTCTGATACTTTTAGTGGACACAACCTTCTGATACTTTTAGTGGACGCGGCCTTCTGATACTTTTAGTGGACGCGGGTTTCTTTCTCTTGCGTTTTGGACATGCGCTTCAAACACTACAGTGCTGGACGTTTGTTTAAAAACACTTGTGTGTTGGACGTGAGTTTTTATCTTCAAATAGTGTGGGACGAATGATTCTCTTATTTAATCTGCACACTCGATAGATAGGTTAGCAACCAATATAAAGGTTAATTAAATCATTAACCAATGTTTAGTTCTCATCAAAACTTAGGGAAATTCACATCAGACATTTTAGAGACTCAACAATCTCCCCCTTTTTGGTGATGACAAACATTGAGATGATTTAATGAATATCAGAAAATATCAACAAAGAAAATAGCATATATAGACAGGTTGAAATTTTCTTAAGTGTGAACAGGTCATATCATATTCATTCTCTCATTCTATTTCTCCTATTATCCCATTTTCATTTCTCCCATTCTCCCTATTCATTTCTCCCTTTCTCCCCCTTTTGTCAACATCAAAAAGGGTTATCAAGTTTTATTTATGAGATATGTTAAAGGCAAGATAACATGTTAAGAAAATCATAGTAATGCAGCAAACTTATTAGACATATTCCACTTAACTTATTGTATCATTACTCCCCCTGAACTAATGCTTAGTTGAAAGAACATGTATATAGGAGTAATGACAGATTTAGCATAGACTCGCTAACATTCATACATGTCATTAAACAATGCAATGCATGTTTAGATTATCTCTAATAAATAAAAACCTTTCTTCTACGAGGGGTTTAGTGAAAATATCATCCCATTGATTTTCAGTTTTAACAAACTTAATATCAAAGATGCCTTTCTGAACATAATCCCTAATGAAATGATGTTTGATTTCAATATGTTTAGCCTTAGAATGCTGAATTGGATTTTTAGTTAACCATATAGCACTGGAATTATCACACCATACAGATATGTTATGTTCATAAATAGAGTAATCCTCAAGTTGATGTTTTACCCATAAGAGTTGAGAGCAGCAAGTAGCAGCAGAGATGTATTCTGCTTCAGCATTAGACAAGGCAATGGTTGTCTGCCTCTTGCTTGACCGTGAGACTAAACTTGCTCCAATGAAGTGACATCCTCCACTGATGCTTTTTCTTTCTATTCTGTCTCCAGCAAAGTCGGCAACACAATATCCCACTAATCTGTATTCTTTTGATCTTAAATACAGCAAACCAAGATTAGTAGTTCCAATCAAATATCTAAATATTCTTTTTACAGCCTTAAGATGAGATTCTCTAGGATCAGATTGGAATCTAGCACACATACAGACATTAAATTGAATGTCAGGTCTGCTTGAAGTTAAGTACAGTAGAGAGCCAATCATACATCTGTAGACAGTTTGATCTACCTTTTTACCTTCATCATCTTTGCTTAATTTTGCATTGGGTTGCATAGGGGTTTTCATGATCTTTGCATTTTCCATTTTGTATTTCTTGAGTATATCCTTGGTATATTTTTGTTGATGAATGTAAATTCCATCACTTGTTTGCTTGATTTGTAATCCAAGGAAGAACTTCAATTCTCCTATCATGCTCATCCCATATTCAGCTTGCATTAGACTTGAAAATTCCTTGCACAACTTTTCATTAGTTGCTCCAAAAATAATATCATCAACATATATTTGAACTATAATAAAGTTCTCTTTAGAGCATTTGTTGAACAGAGTAGTGTCTACTTGTCCTCTAGTAAAACCATTATGCATGAGAAAAGAACTGAGTCTATCATACCATGCTCTAGGTGCTTGTTTCAAACCATATAATGCCTTTTTAAGTTTGAAAACGTGATCTAGTTTATCAGTATCCTCAAAACCAGGGGGTTGTTTAACATACACTTCTTCTTCAATTATACCATTTAGAAAAGCACATTTTACATCCATTTGAAACAGGGTAATTTGGTGTTGTGCAACATATGACATTAAAATGCGTATGGCTTTTATTCTAGCTACATGTGCAAAGGTTTCAGTATAATCAATACCTTCTTGTTGGTTATAGCCTTGAGCTACTAACCTTGCCTTATTTATGACAACTTTACCATCTTCATCCAATTTGTTTCTGAAGACCCATCTTGTTCCAATAACTGACTTGTTTTTAGGCTTAGAGACAAGAGTCCAGACATCATTTATGGTGAACTGGTTAAGTGCTTCTTGCATAGAAAGAATCCAACTTTCATCCTCAAGAGCTTCTTCAATGCGTTTAGGCTCCAAATATGAAATGAAGGTCACATTGCTTGATTCTCTTAATGTGGATCTGGTTCTTACTCCCTTAGAAGGATTTCCAATAATAAGATCCTTAGGATGATGAGTGTTGAACTTCCAATCCCTTTTGAGATCATCAAGAAGATCTTGACTTGTCTGCTGGCTCGTTTGTTCCACTTGTCTTTCAGCCTCAGGCACAGGTTCTGTTTTGGTTAGATCGGGTTGTTGACTTTCTGGTTTGTTTATATCAAGACCTGCAAGATCATCTTCTAGATCTGATAGTTCTTTATCAGTTTTTAATCCATCATTGAATTTAACATGAACACATTCTTCAATAATACAAGTTCTGAAATTGTAAACTCTAAAAGCCTTAGACTTTTCAGAATATCCTACGAAAATACCTTTATCTATCTTAGAATCAAACTTTCCAATATTATCTTTGGTATTCGGAATAAAACATTCACATCCAAAAGCATGAAAATAAGATATGTTGGGGCTTTTTCCTTTCCACAATTCATAAGGAGTCCTTTTTAGAAAAGGCCTAATAAGTATTCTGTTTCGTACATAGTAAGCAGTGTTTACAGCTTCTGCCCAGAAGTACTTAGGGAGATTATTTTCATTGAGCATAGATCTAGCCATCTCTTGCAAAGATCTGTTCTTTCTCTCAACCACTCCATTTTGCTGCGGAGTTCTAGGTGCAGAGAAATTGTGAGAGATTCCATTCTCCTCACAGAACTGTCTAAACTGCTCATTTTCAAATTCTCCCCCATGATCACTTCTAAGGGTAGAAATACAGAAATCTTGCTCATTTTGTACTTTTTTGCAGAATACTGAGAAAGCCTTAAAAGACTCATCCTTGTATGTTAGGAAGAGTACCCATGTGTATCTAGAATAGTCATCAACTATGACAAATCCATATTTTCTTCCAGCGAGGCTTGCAACACTAACTGGTCCAAACAGATCCATGTGTAACAACTGAAGAGGTCTAGAGGTTGATATTTGGTTTTTAGATTTGAAACTTGATTTTATCTGTTTACCTCTCTGACATGCATCACACAAGACATCTTTCTTAAAGCTAATATCAGGCAATCCTTTCACGAGATTATTCCTTTTTAATTCATAAATTAGTTTCATACTAGCATGTCCTAGTTTCTTATGCCATAACCATCTCTCATCCTATTTAAACATTAGACAGGTTACACTTTGATCTGAGAGATCGGACAGTTCAATCTTATAAAGATTTTGTTGCCTTTTAGCTAAAAAGAAGGTTTTGCCACTACAGTCTTTAATTATGCATACATCCTTGGTAAAGGAAACATCAAAACCACTATCACATAATTGACTTATGCTAAGCAAGTTGTGTCTTAATCCTTTAACCAAGAGAACATTAGATATATAGGGAAGAGGGGGTTTACCACCAATAGTACCAATTCCTATAACCTTCCCTTTTTGATTCCCTCCGAAGGCAACGTGTCCTCCTTTCTTAAGTTGGAGGTCTAGGAACATAGACCTTTCTCCTGTCATATGTCGCGAGCAGCCACTGTCCAGGTACCAGCAGTTGTGTTTTCTTTGTCTTGTTGAGGACATCTGCAACAAAGATTATTTGATCTTTAGGTACCCATATTTTTCTGGGTCCTTTTTTGTTAGTTCTAGGAGTCTGTGAGGACTTCCTTCTCTTCTTATGGATACACTTAGACATAACATGCCCAGTTTTTCCACAGAAGTTACAAATAGGTGTTGATTTGGTTACAGTTGACTTAACAGATACTTTAGAAGCTTTAGTTGATACTTTATGATGTGTTTGATGGACATATCCAATACCTTTTTTGTTAAAAGAATGCTTCTGATTACCAAGTAGCTTAGTTAGATTGTCTCTACCATTAACAAATTTGGCAAGATCAGAAATGAGCTCTTCCACTTTCTGTTGAAGTTTTTCAACTTCTTCAGATAGTGATGTTTCACTTGAGATCTTAGCTTCATTAAACTTTTCAGTCTTCAGCTCACTGTTTTCTTTAGCCAGCTTCTCGCACTCTTGAGATTTCTGTTTATGCTCACTGGTGAGCTTTACATACTCTCTCTTGAGGGATTTGAAAGCTTTAGATAAGTAGTTGGATTCCTCCATCAACTCCTCATAGGCATCAAGTAATTCCTCATAGTCAGGATGTTCCTCATCGTCAGAGTCTGAGTCAGTGTTGGCCATCAAACAGAGATTGGCTTCTTCCTCAGTTTCTTCATCAGAAGATGTTGACTCCAGATCCTCCCAAGTATCCATCATTCCTTTCTTCTTCTTCTTGAAGAATTTCTTAAAAGAGGCCTTCTTGAGTTGAGGACATTCAGAAGAGACAATTCTTCATCACTCTCAGAATCCTCGAGTTCTGATAGGTCAGCATCACTCGATGACTCATCTGCCTTCAGAGCCTTGGAACCTTTTGCTGACTTTTGATCAGCTTTCAGAGCAATTGACTTGCCCTTCTTTGGTGCAGCTTCATCTCCAAGTTCTTGCTCATGCATAGTGAGTGTTCCAAGAAGTTCATCCATAGTCAAGGTAGTGAGATCCTTGGCTTGGGAGATAGCAGTGACCAAAGGTCTCAACTGTTTAGGTAGACTTCTCAGAATCTTACCAACATTCTCAGCATTGGTATAGACTTTACCAAGAGATTTTAAACTGTTGATGATAGTTTGAAATCTTCCTATCATCTGAGCAACAGATTCTCCTTCCTCCATGATGAACAGTTCATACTTTCTAACAAGTATGGTAATCTTTGACTCTTTGACCTTTGTTGTTCCTTCATGTGTGACAGCTAAGGTGTCCCATATTTCTTTTGCAGAGTCACAGGCACATACCTTCTCAAACTCCTCCGGACTGAGAGCACAAATGATGTTGTATCTGGCTTTGTGGTTCAGCTCCCATTTTGATTTTTCTGCAGCAGTCCACTGAGTTTTTGGTTTGTGTAACGCCCTTCGTTACATTAGTAACCCAAATCAATTTCAATAAAAGTCCTTCAAAACATTTAATTAAAAAACACAAGTCATAAAATTTTTCTCAAATAACTACGTATGAAAATACCTCGTATTAAATAAAATAATAGTATTACAAAGTATTGAAAAATATTATTAAATCCAATCATTTGAATAAAAACTAAAAGCCTCAAAACCGGGCGTCTATTTACAATTTGAGAAAAATAGTATGTAAACCAAAGAACGTCGTCCGCATAATACTCTAAACCATACAACATTACTAACCAACTAGCTAATCAAATATAACACTTCAGCTCTATGGATCCTCAACAGTGATGTCCTCGGGCTTTGAAAACAACATTTATAACGAGATATAAAATCCCAGTGCACAACAATACATTTATAAAATGTTTCGAAAAATAGTGTTGTTCTCAGCCGGTACGGTAACCGGAAAAACGTCCATGGTATCCGCTAATTTCCCAAAATAATATAACAAAAAATACTTTTAATAACAACAAAAATTTCATCAAGTCATATGCATATAGCATAAGATCAACTCATCTCAAGGCATCACATTCCACATACCAAGTAAATTCTAAATTAATCCAAGTGGCTCGAAGGCCTCATAACTAAACTGGTCTCTTGCAGATATGCCATAAATCTCACACATCACATGACAATGGCGTCCCATTGCCCACCCCTACTCATGAGGAATGTTTTGATGTCACCCTCCTGTCGGGTACATTTCTATTTCGATACCTCCCATATGCACATGGCGGTATTTCTCCCTTTTCGACACCCCAACGTGTGGCGGTGTTACTTTCGATACCCCTTTTTAGGCGGTATTTCTCTTTTTCGACATCCCAATTATATGGGGATGTTACTTTCGATACCCCATTACGGTGGTATTACTTTTCGATACCCCTATCATAGGTGGTATTGAGGCAAACATCATACAACATGTTATAACTCAAATATGTCATGTCTCATGCATGTAACAAACTATTTCCCTCAATTTTAAACATATAAACTTCCACCAATAACAAACATTCATGAATATCACAACATATCATACATGAATAAGTACGTCACAACATCAATTAATCAATTAATTCCCCTTTTAAACAAAACTCCAAATTTAGAATTTAGGTTAGTAACAATATGCATCAAGTTAATTAAAGACTCCTAAAACCACATGGTAATCCCTTATCAACAAAAACAATCATATATACCATGGAAAGGGTTCATAAAAAGTATTGTTACTCACCTCTTGAAGACCTCCAAATAGCTCTAAGCGTTTCCTACTGCGAATCCTAACGTTTGCCAAGAGTTAACATCATCTTCCTCTTCCTAAACTCCCTCTTCCCTAACTATCTCTTCTTAATCCTTGAATTTCTTTTCTTATTAGCCGTTTCTGAGTTTCTAGGTGTAATTAGGGTTCAAAAACGCACCCTAAGAGTGTTAAGATTCTATTTATAGAGCCCCAATAGCCCAAAACGTGTAAAAACGTGCTAAGCCCGCTTACTCTGCAAATGGTGCTGTATTTCGCACATATCTTGAGTTATAGACATTTAAAAATTATAAATTTTATATCGTTGGAAAGATAAAAGAGTTGTCTACAACTGTTATGAAGACCGCAAAATCTGAAATCGACGTTTATATAGTCAAAACGTGGATAGAATTTAAAAAAACGGTTCTGGCGCTGGAACATGAATAGTGTGTACGAATTTGGTCATAACTTGAGCTACAAGAATCCAATTTGGACGAATTTGGTGTCTATGGAAAGCTAAGAGACAGGGCTATATTTCTTATGCAGATCTCGAATTCAAAAAAGTTCTCTTTGGTTACAAAATATCCATATGAAATTAGGTATCTAGTCATATTATGCGAAATTGAGCTTAAAACACTCAAATTATCTATTTATAATGGATAACACAGCATGGGCCTTGATATGCCTATGTTTCCTATCATTATTGCCTCAATAATTTAGTCTAGGGTAGGTTCTTATCCCTGTTTTTATTTTATTTTTTAAAATCAATTTTACATTATTGTGGAACCCACTGGATTTTTATTATAAAGAAAACAATTATAATAAACTCTTATATTACCCCTTTTTTTATTAAAATAATTATATTTAAATTTTTAGGATGTTACAGTTTGTCAGTGTTATCATCATTCTTGGGAATGAATGGACCATCTGTGATGACATCCCAAAAATCAGAGTTTGTGGATAGAATAAACCATTGAAATCTATCCTTCCAGTAGTTGTAGTTTTCTCCATTGAAGTAAGGAGGTCTAGTTCGGGAAGCTCCTTCAGTCTGATGACTTCCACTTGAACTAGCTCCAGCCATCATGTCTATTCTTCAGGACCTTTTACCACTACATTGTTAGATGCTCAACCCAGAAGCTGAGCTCTAATACCAACAGAAATAGACAATTATAAACACGAGAAGGGGGGTTGAATTATGTTTATCAGAATTTAAGCAAAGCTGAAATCTTTTCGCAAACAGAAAGCTAGATTTGGACGAGTGGAAGAATAAAGGATGGATGGATGACTTTCGTAAATACACCACTGATAGATGCAAGAAAAACTAAAGCAATTAAAGAGTTTATGAAAGAGAGATTAACACGGTGATTTATCCTGGTTCACTCTTCAAATCAAAGAGCTACGTCCAGTCCTTGGCAGCACTAAGATTTATTCACTATAACTGATAAGGTTATAGACTCAAGTATTATTTGCACACCTAGCCTCTTCAGACTCAAGACAAGTATTATTTTCACACCTAGCCTCTTCAGACTCACTTAGGTTTGTTTGAGAGATTGGGTTTGTAAAAAATACAACTTCTCACAAGCAGATCTTTCACTAACACTCAGAGTGGTTTAAATGTGAAGTCTAGGAAAGTCTGCGTAATAACTTCAAATGTTTGAAGAATACAGAATGAAAGAATTAATGAGCAGAGTAATGGCGTTTTAATGCAGTGTGTATTCTCTTCTTCTTCATCTTCAATGACTTCTGTATTTATAGTCTTCAAACATTTAGGATCCGTTAGAGACATTCTCTCAGATGTTGGCTTCAAGCAGAACTTCATTAAATGCAATAGAGTCGTTCTGAGCACCCATTAATGCAATAGAGTCGTTCTGAGCAGCCATTAATGTAATAGGAACATTGGTTGTACTCTAACATGTGGCTTTATGCATTGAGATACAGTCATGTCAGAGTTGGGCAGAGAGCTTTTTGCACTTTGCTGAGCACACTCCCCTTTTTGTGGAATAAAGCATGTGGGACGCATTCTTTTAGATTATCCAAGGTTGCTTGAGAGAGTAGTCTTCTTTTCTTGATAATCGTGAAACTGAGTAGGAGATAAGACTTCAAGCTTCTTACTGCCTTTTGAAAAATGATTATGATAATCCTCAGGGAATTCCGCGTTCATAAGATAAGTGCTTCCATCTTGAAAATAATCACGTCTATCTAGTCATTTGAGTTTTCATTCGGGCTAGTAGATGAGCTCCATATTAAGGACTCGGCAAGTCCAAAGACTAGTGGACGAGCGCTTCTGTCACCTTTAGTGGACGAGAGTCTCTGTCACCTTTAGTGGACGAGAGCATTTGTTACTTTAGTGGACGAGAGCCTAAGTTACTTTACTGGACGAGAGTCTCAGTTAGTCTGGTGGATGAGAGTCTCAGTTACTCTAGTGGACAAGAGTCTCAGTTACTCTAGTGGACGAGAGTCTCAGTTACTCTAGTGGATGAGAGTCTTTTGCCACGTCATTGGATGAGCCATTCTGATACCTTAGTGGACGCGCTATTCTGATACTTTGATGGACGCGCTATTCTGATACTTTGATGGACGTGCTCCAAATGCCACGTCATTGGACGGATAATTCTGATACCTCACTGGACGGGCTTTTCTGATACTTTGATGGACGCGCTATTCTGATATTTTAACTAGACGCAGCCTTCTGTTATTTTAAGTAGATGCGGCCTTCTGATATTTTTAGTAGACGCGATCTTCTGATACTTTTAGTGGACGCGGCCTTCTGATACTTTTAGTGGACGCGGCCTTCTAATACTTTTAGTGGACGCGGGTTTCTTTCTCTTGCGTTTTGGACGTGCGCTTCAAACACTACAGTGCTGGACGTTTGTTTAAAAACACTTGTGTGTTGGACGTGAGTTTTTATCTTCAAACAGTGTTGGACGAATGATTCTCTTATTTAATCTGCACACTCGATAGATAGGTTAGCAACCAATATGAAGGTTTATTAAATCATTAACCAATGTTTAGTTCTCATCAAAAATTAGGGAAATGCACATCAGACATTTTAGAGACTTAACAATAACAACTCATCTCAATACATCACACTCCATATACCAAATAAATTCTAAATTAGTCCAAGTGGCCCGAAGACCTCATAATTAAATTGGTCTATTGTCGGCATGCCATAAATCCACACATCACATGACAATGGCGTCCCATTGCCCACCCCTACTCACGAGGAGTGTTTCGATGTCACCCTCTTGACGGGGACATTTCCATTTCGATACCTCCCATGTGCACATGGTGGTATCTCTCCTTTTTCGACACCCCCACCTGTGGCGGTGTTACTTTCGATACCCCTTTTTAGGTAATATTACTCATTTTTCGACATCCCAATCACATGGCGATGTTACTTTCGATATCCCATTAAGGCGGTATTACTCTTCGATACCCCTATCATAGGTGATATTGCGGCAAACATCATACAACTCATCATAAGGCATAAATTTAATGTCTCATACATGTAACAAACTATTTCCCTCAATTTTAAACATATAAACTTCCACCAATAACAAACAATCATGAATATCACAACATATCATACATGAATAAGCACGTTACAACATCAATTAATCAATTAAATCCCCTTTTAAACAAAACCCCAATTTTAGAATTTAGATTACTAACAATATGCATCGAGTCAATTAAAGACTCCCAAAACCACATGGTAATCCCTTATCAACAAAAACAATCATATATACCATGGAAATGGTTCATAAAAAGTATTGTTACTCACCTCTTGAAGACCTCCAAGTAGCTCCAAGCGTTTATTTAGGACAAATCCTAGCATTCTATTAATAATTCTCTTTCGCTCCACTATTATTCTTCAATCTGTGCGGTTCCACACTTCACATTGCAAATCGAAACAACACTCCTCAATAACCTCCCTCTCACCTTCTGTATACGTATGTTCTTTTTTCTAAGCACAAAAAGTTGTTGATTGTGCGGCGCTGCAATATTCCTCATCGAGGATTTTTTTGGTGTTTTTTTGAAACCCTCAGGTCATTCATACGTGACCAAGTCAGTGGGCTCTTTCTCTCCTTTTTATTTTTATTTCTATTTTTTAATAGCATCACCCACGTTTCATCATACAAGAATTCAAGTTGAATTCTTGAGGCTACAGCAACTCACGTTGAGTTGCAATTTGGCTAAAAGCCAAATTCCTTGCGTGACCCCTTTTTTTAAAACCAACTTCGAATATATATATATATATATATATATATATATATATATATATATATATATATTCTAGAGAAATTCAATTTATGCTAACATTTTTCTACCCTAAAACTCATATTAACTTAATCACTTTTATTTTAAAAAAATACATTAAATTTTAGGATGTTACACATCTAATGAAAAAGTTAAATCATAAGGCACTAGTATCATTTTAAGCATGCAATACAAAATATTTGAAACTCCTCCCCCTATTTTTCTTCATAGGGTTATGGGATGGAAGATGGAACATTTTGTGGAGTTTTTGATAGTCATGGAAGGAATGGACACATAGTCAGCAAAATGGTGAACAATTGTTTGATATCACTCATACTAAGCCAAAAGATGCTCTTTCAAAGATTGATATGATAGAAAATGGTGATGACAACACTCCAAGCCACGTCTACACAACAGAAGATGACTTGGTTCCAAAGAATTTTGAGAAATGGAAAGAAGCAATTGTTAGTGCTTTCAAGATGACTTGGTTCGACCAAATGTGTAGGGTCAAGAACCTGGTTGGGTTATGTCCCAAACCTTGTTGGTTTCAACCTCTGTAATGTTTCTCTTTCAATTTAGTGAATGACAGTTTGCATTTCAAAAAAAATAAAATAAAAATAAACAGGGTGAAGGTCTTGTTATGTCCCTCACCCCTCACAACCACCCCTAACCCATCCCTCACCACCAATAATTTAAAATCACAATGCAATACATAATATTTGAAAACAATATAACCAAAATGACAAAAAGAAAAAAATGAGGTTTATGGCATTACCGGTTTCACAACGAGGAGAGGGAGAGTGGCTCAGTGGTGAAGGAGACTGGCTCGGGGGTTCCTTGTGTGTGGAGAACCTTAAATAAGACACAAAACACAAAGAGGCATTAGGGCAAAGCAGGGACAGAGTAGAGTGAAGAGAAGAGAGAAGAGAAGAGTAGAGAGAAGAACTCACCAGAGAACACCTCGGTCGAAGGTGGTGGAGAAGAACTCGGTTGCGGTGGTGATGGTGATCACTCGAAAGGGGTTAGGGCATAAGGTAATGATGAGAACAGAAGTAGAGAGCAAGCTTGAGTAGTGATGAAGAAGGCAATGCGCACAGTAATATGTTATACTCAACTAAAAAACTTAAATATCACAGTTAACGTCGGTTGTTTAAACAACAGACGTTAAAGTACATCTTTTACGTCCGTTGTTTAAACAACCGACGTTAAAGATTAATTTTTAACGTTAGTTGTTTAAACCATTGACGTAAAAAGTCATTTAAATGATCATAATAATTACAAAACTGTCACTGACTCCTTTTTAATGTCTAGGTTTTACTTAATAGACGTTAACCTTACCTGTTTATTACCTATTTTACAGTAGTGTGATTTTGGATTTCTTAGTTCTTGCATGAACAAAATGATATAATTTTATCTTTTCACCCTACTCTATTATTATTAATCACTCTACTTCATATCTTTCTAAACTCAGAGAAATAACGTGAAGCAGGATTATAAATAAAAGCTCCTACAGAAAAAACAGCGATTTTGAATGTGGAGATTATTTTTTAAGTACAAGTTCGATATGTTAAAAAACTTTTCCTGGGTGCGCTATTGCCTCATAAATAGACCCATTTCTGAATGATCAAAATAAACAAGTATTTTACTCAACGGAATTCATCATTTCATGGGTCACTGAAATAATTTCCATTATGAACTCTAGTTTCAAAGGCAGTTTACCTAACCCCTCGTATAATGCTCTCGTGAAATCAATCTGCGTTCTATTCTTTGCGCAAGTCAACCCTCAAAGAAAAATGGCCAATTCAATACAATAAGGCAGAGCTTTTTAAGAGCATTACCATTTCTTTCCCCAATTTTCTACATATACTTTGCTACCGAACAGGAACTAAACGTGCGAACCATTATGGATTTTCTTTTACGTGATTTCTGTGACCCCACATTGACCACAAGGATCAATAAACGAATAGAGTCATCATTATTCATTACTGCAATCCAAGAACTTCATGACTGCTCTAGATTGCTCACTTTGTCATTTCTCTAATGATGGAGGTCGAAGCATGTGACTTGCAACATTGACATATCACACGAGTTTCTCCCTCAACAAACTTACCCGTCTAATGTTTTCTTCAAGATAACGACATCCCAATCCAAGTCTCAATAAATGACAGTTTTGAGCAATTTTAAGTGTCACGCTGGTTATGAAGTTAAGAGAGTAAAATTTTGTTGGAAAATAATAAATTTAAGTTATAAAAATTTATATATTTATATTTTCAATACAAATTTACTGTTTTTGAATTCTTAACCAATACCCTTATTGTACTAAGACACTGCTTAACGAGATCTTTTATTTTTAACCATTATCCCATGCCTCCATCTAGGAGCATAGCATGAGACAATGGTAAGGAGCAACAAACCGGTAGGTGTTTCTCAGATACCATAGAATCTAAAGAGTTTGGCTTTTAGTGCCTTACTTTTCATTGTAAAATCAGCATCAATGCCTAAATTTCAGGGCACGGATAGTGCTAGAGCATCCTGATTCCTGCCATCCTATCCCACCATTGAAAAGAAAGGAAGCTTTGCAGTGGAGGCCCTCTCATGATTTGTGTTATAACAGCATATTAAGTCCAAGTCCAAACTGATTAGAATGTAGAACCTAGAGTTGGGAACTAAGCTCTGGTCGTACAAAATTGGGTTCTAAATTTTTTTGCCAAATTAACACGCTTATCATATCAGTAACATACCCAACATATTCAATTAGAGCCGTATTCAATTATCATATCATGAGTACAATACAATTATGAAAGTCTATGTTTGGTTTGAATTTTCATTTTCTAAAATTTGTATTGATTTTAAATCGTTAATAAGATGATGAAAGACTCCTACAATAAACAATTTTGACAAAGAGAGGATGGAAGGCTAGTTAGGAAGAATGTATTTCCAGAAACAATAAAATAACTATTTGACATTTTCAAAATTTCTAAAAATACTGGATGTGCTTTCAAAATTTAAAAAAAAATGATGTGATAAATATTAAAATTAATACAAATTTTAAAAAATAAAACAGAAAATAAAAATACAAACCAAACCAGCCTTAACGATCGAACAAAAGTTACCTTTATCCGGATAGTCACCAATTGTGACTTGTTTATTGATTTCAATGTTCAATATGTTGGTCAACTACATTTATGTAAATACTCTCATGAAGAAACTGCAGTACAAGACAACTAATTAAATAAATGAATAACTGTGCCTTGAAGAAATTCACGTATGAATTATGAATTATGAATTATGAAATTCAGTTTTTACAAAATAGAGTGCACAGCCAGCCTGATATCTGCATCATCCATCACTATTATTACATTGTTGCCACTTGAACAAGTGTTGGCAAAATCTTTCATTAACTGTTTGCTGGACCATCAAGGCCACCTAACTAGGGAATGCATCCTTATCAACCCAATATCATACAATGTAATATTTAAATTTTACAAAACCAAGTAAACATTTAAACAAAATATATCTACATGGTATCTTTCAATTCTTTTTCTCCTCTTCTATTGTAAGGGCGATGGTGATGGGAACAACATATTACATATATGATTACATAGTGCATCATAAATGGAGGTAGGTGCACAGGAAGATGTTTATTTTTATTTTTTTTGAAGAAGGCAAAGAAGTAACATAATTAGAGGGTGCTCTTAGACCCAAGAACTTAGGTCTATGCACCAATCCGAAAAAATAGCAATAATTCTCATGAAATCTAGCAATCAACCACCTCCAAAAAACAAACCTTGACCCTATCCAGCAAAAAAATCAAATTGGCATAGGATTCTCCAAAGATAATATCATTACGAAGCTCTTAGATGCATCAAATCAACGAATGCCACACCATTAACCAGCCCCCAATATTGACCCTTTTATTCTCAGCTTCCCCAAATTGTACAAAAAAATGAAGGCAGGAATCTGTGGTGGACAAATTTCCACCCAACCATTGGAGGACTAAGGACCGCACTGAGGAAGTAAAGGAGCATTGTAGGAAAAGAGACGTTCAATTACAAAACTTTTTCAGACTTTCATGTACAAAACTTACTCACAATTAAGGACTATAATAAGGCTAAACCCCAATACTACGGGAGATAATGACGACTTTTCATTTTACTTTAGGCAACTAAACCGAGCATCATCCAAGTGACATATGTATCTTTCAAAGTGTTGTGGTATTTTAGAGGTGGTGTTGGACTCAGTGTCTAAAACACTCAAGCGACTATGTTATATCTTGTATGGTGTGCTATAACTACTTCAAAATTATAAAATAAATTAGAGTAAGAGGAAGAGTGTTTGAGGATGAATAATTCTTTATTATTTGAGATAGCTCACATATTTATAGTGAGCAATGGAACACCAATAATTAGAGATAGCTCGCATATTTATAGTGAGCAATGGAACACCCTAAAACGAGCATTCACCATACTAGTGCCTGAATTCACATTAGTTTAGGTGCATGGACACACTTATCTAGATACATACAATTCATAAATACAATTCTTCAGGTACGTGAACATCAAGACCAAGACTTGCATCAATCTTTAGATACATCATACATGAATGTAGGTACATTTATTCAAGCACATTACTCAATACAATAGTGTACAAATTTAGGTGTGAAAATAAATGGTGCAGACATTCTCTTAAAAAAAATGGTGCAGACATTAGGTGGATGAATTTAATTTAGGTGAAAAAATAACATAATTTGAAGTACAAACTAGTTTATCGGACAAGGCCACTGTTAAGATCTGTGGAAGCAGGTCTCAAGAATGTGTTGAGTGGACCGGTGTGCATTTTACTTGAATAGTTGTTGGGCTTTTTCTCATACCCAAAACAAAAGATTGGTTAAAAAAATATTCATACCCAAGAAAATGTTGGGCCGTTTCACTGTCTGTTTCAGATACGAGAGTTCAGGTTGATAGGAGGTGCAAGCCCCAAATATTAAAAATAAAGCTTGATAGGAAATAGATTCTTGTATTCAAACTACGTCTATTTACGTATCAATGTATCGCTGTATTAATTCTAAACTTTATTTAATATATTTATTGATTAATACTAGTATAATGGTGTATTAATGTATTAATGTGTGAATGTATGATTTTATTAATGCAAAGAATCCAGATCCTAAAATGTACTTCATCTCATGATATGAGTTTCTTCCTTTTATCACTTTTAGTCATTGTCTCGTTGGCGTGCTATACCTTTAATTTCAATTTATTTTATGCCAACTAATGAGATTTCAAAGAAAAACTCGTGTTATTTGGCATCCGTAAACAACTAAACATTGTTTACGGATGGGTTCAGTAATGAAAATGACAAGCAACCAACTATATCTTTATTCCAACAGCTGATGCATAACATACGGATCATTGGTTGAAACCACATGAAAAAATAGAAAGTGGCTGGACTTTGAATTGAAGGAAGCAAAACAACGGCTAGCCCTCACGTCTCCCTTCTTCTAGTTAGGTGAAAATTCCAGAATTTTTGTGTGCTTGAACCATCTTTACATGCAAACAGAATCCCTTCTTCTCTGTTTATAATTAGAACGATCATATTGTACATCCCACGAATGAAATAAATTAAATAACCGAGTTTCATCCGAGCATATAAAGAGTAAGCCGAGTTTGACTTGGTTAAACAGAACAAGAGTCATATCCGAAAATAATGGATACATATTGATTAAGATATAACTAACACATAGATGATAAATGACACCTAACAGATAATAACTATCTGAGATCTACGTTTAACTACTTTTGGGAAAAAGCCAGAGATAACAATCTCTAATGAAGCAAATATTTTTTCCCTTCACCTGTGCAAATAAATAGGCACAACAAAAATGTTTTTCCACATGATAATATCAATGGCAGAAAAATAAATAGCAATGACACCACAATTCTTTAACGTGAAAAACTCCCCAGTGTAGGGATAAAAACCACGGGACCAAGTCCAGCAAACACTTCCACTATAGATAATAATGGGTACACCAAGTCTTCATAGAAATACTAGGGAACATCAAATCAACAATACATCACCCAAAAGGTGGATACAAGCAAGCAACAAGAGATAAACCCCACAACAATGGGTATAACAACTCAGCTCAAAGAGAAGGCAAAACAACAAATAAAATATATCAAACTAACGAGCTCATTGGTAGGAATAACATACTGAAATTTCAGCGAAAACGGAGCAAGTTTGCTATACCACCTTCCACCACCTGAACCCTCTTTCTTCTTCTCTATGCGTGACTCACGGCTCTCTGTGTGTATCTCTCGTGTAACCACTGTTACATTGCAAGTTAGGGATAAATCTCTTTTTACATGCCACATGGGCTTGGACCCATTATTAACCATTCCTTTTTTTTCTTTTCTTTGTTTTTACTTTTTATCTAGTGGGTCCCATTTAGGAGGGAACCCACCCAACAAATCTCCCCCTTCCCGGCTAAGTGGGAAGATACTGCTCAACCATGCCTGCTATCTTTCTGCAACAAATCAACTTTGTCATAGGCAAGATCTTTGTCATCATATCTGAACCATTTTCATCAGTATGGATCTTTTCAAGTGAAAATGTCTTCATCTTTAGCGCATCTCGTATCCAATGATACCGCACTTCAATGTGCTTTGACCTGGAATGAAAAGTTGGATTCTTGCTGATATGGATTGCAATCTGACTATCACAAAATAACACAAACTTCTCTTGCTTGAGGCCCAACTCTTGTAGGAATTTCTGCATACACAAAAGTTCTTTAGAAGCTTCAGTAATGGCAATATACTCAGCCTCAGTGGTAGACAAAGCAACACATTTTTGTAATCTTGATTGCCAAGACACCGCTCCCCCTGCAAAAGTCATCAAATATCCAGAAGTAGATTTTCTAGAATCAACATCACTGCCCATATCTGAATCTGTGTAGCCGTCTAACACAGGTTGACCACCCCCAAAGCACAAACATACTCTAGAAGTGCCTCTGAGATACCTGAAAATCTACTTCACTGCTTGCCAGTGGTCTCTACCAGGGAGAGAAAACGACTAACAACTCCAACAGCATAGGCAATATCCGGCCTTGTGCATACCATAGCATACATCAAACTACCAACCGCGGATGCATAAGGAACCTTCTTCATCTCTTCTTTGTCTTTCTCACTTGTAGGGCATTGTTGAGAGCTCAACTTGAAATGACTTGCAAGTGGGGTACTAACAGGTTTGGAATTGCTCATGTTAAACCTCTCTAATACCTTCTCAATATACTTATGTTGAGACAACCACAATTTACCATTCTTCCTATCACAAGTAATTCTCATGCCAAGGATTTGCTTTGAAGGACCCAAATCCTTCATAGCAAAGGCCTTGCTCAAATCTTTCTTCAGACAATCAATCTTCTTTGTGTCATGACCAACAATCAACATGTCATCCACATATAGCAAAAGGATAATAAAATCATCATCAAGGAATTTCTTCACAAACACACAATGATCTGAAGTGGTTTTACTATAACCATGTTTCTCCATGAAAGAATCAAATTTCTTGTACCATTGCCTTGGTGCTTGCTTGAGTCGATACAAACTTTTCTTCAACTTGCACACAAGCTGCTCTTTTCCTTTGACCTTGAAGCCTTCAGGTTGCTCCATATAAATTTCCTCCTCCAAATCACTATGAAGGAATGCTGTCTTCGCATCAAGTTGTTCAACCTCTAGGTTCAAGCTAGCTGCTAATCCAAGCACAGCTCGAATAGAGGACATCTTCACCACATGTGAGAAAATTTCTTCAAAGTCAATACCTTTCCTCTGATTGAAGCCTTTGACAAACAATCTTGCTTTGTACCTTGGTTGGGAGCTATTCTCTTCTGATTTCAGCTTGAACACCCACTTGTTCTTGAGTGCTTTCCTACCCTTAGGCAACTTCACCAATTCAAATGTGTGATTCTCATGCAAGGAATTCATTTCTTCTTGCATGGCCTTCAACCACTCTTCCTTGTGCACATTTACAATAGCCTCTTCATAACTTTCTGGCTCTCCACCATCAGTGATCATCACATACTCATGTGGAGTGTATCTTTGGGAAGCATGACGCTCTCTAGTAGATTTTCTCAACTGAGGCTCAACTGGTGGCTCAAATGAACCCTCTTCAACTGGTTCATCATGGTGAGGTGTAGGGTCGTCTTTTGCATTCCCATCATCTACCTGTATATCTCCCCCTTCAACAAAAGTTCCAGTAGGGGGTTTAGGCACAACATCAATATAACTTCTGGCAACCGGTTTCTGTTTCTCAGCTTTCTCAAAATCTTCAATGGTTTGGTCTTCAAGAAATATCACATCCCGGCTTCTGATAATTTTTCTGTCAGCTGGATCCCAGAGTCTATAACCAAACTCTTCATGACCATAACCCAAGAAGACACATTGTTTGGATTTTCCATCGAGCTTGGACCTCTCATCTCTTGGAATGTGAACAAAAGTCCTGCAGCCAAACACTCTCAAATGACTATAAGAGACATCTTTCCCTGTCCATACTCTGTTTGGAACATCACCATCTAGTGGCACAGAAGGAGAAAGGTTGATCAAATCCACTGCAGTTCTCATTGCTTCACCCCAAAAGGATTTGGGTAATTTTGCATGAGAGAGCATACACCTGATTCTGTCATTAATGGTACGGTTCATTCTCTCTGCAACTCCATTATGTTGAGGTGTCTTTGGAACTGTCATCTCAAGCCTGATTCCATGTTCTTTGCAATATTCTTCAAACGGACCCCTGTATTCACCACCATTATCTGCTCGGACACATTTCAACTTGCTTCCTTTTTATCTTTCAACACTTGCATGAAAGTGCTTGAAGACACCAAGTACCTGGTCTTTAGATTTCAAAGCAAAAGCCCACACTTTTCTAGAGTGATCATCAATAAAAGTAACAAAGTATGAAGCACCACAAAGAGATTACAATCCATAGTGCAAACATCAGTATGAACTAAATCAAGAACATTTGGCCTCCTATGAGGACCAGAACTACGAAATGAAATTCTATGTTGTTTTCCAACAAAACAATGAGAGCAAGTATTTAAAGGTGTACCTTTCATAGGAAGGGAATTTTTTCTGACAAGGATGTTGAGTCCTTTCTCACTTAGGTGACCAAAGCGCATATGCCACAAATTAGAAGAAGCATCTTCAACTGCATTCACTTCCTCCTTGCTTAACTTTCCAGGCATCCTGTAGAGAGTAGTGAAGCTTTCTTCTTTTGCCACCACTAGTGACCCTTTGGTGAGCTTGCATATGCCACCACCAAAGTAAGTATGATAACCCTCAATGTCCAAGGCTTCAACAGAAATCAAGTTGAGACGGATATCTGGAACATGTCTGACATTCTTCAATTGCAGCTTGCACCCAATGCTAGTTTCAATCCAAACATCTCCCATACCAACAATTTTACATACCCCTTCATTTCCCATTTTAACTGTGCCAAAATCACCAGCAGTATAAGATGAGAAGAAATCATGCCTAGGAGTAACATGGTATGAGGCTCCAGAATCAACAATCCAACTAGAATCATCGCATGCTAGATTTATAGAATTATCATCACAGACAATGTAAACATCACTATCATATGCAACTGCAGTTGTGTCTTTATCATTTTTCTTCTCTTTGTCTTCATCTCTTTCTCTTGACTTCTCTCTCTTTAGGAACCTGCATTGTCTTTTGATTTGTCCCACCTTGCCACAATGATAACATTTCACTTCTTTACTAGTCCTGGACTTGCTTCTTGACTTGCTACGACTGTCAGATTTTTCATGCTTATGGAAATGTCTGGTTTGACTTCTCCCCCGTGACTCTGCAACTAGTGCTTCTGACTGAGAAGAGGTACCATTCAAACCACGTTCCTTTCTTCTAGCTTCTTCATTCAACATGCTCTCTTTTACCATTGACATTGTCAACTTCCCATTAGGAGCCGAGTTAGTCAATGTCACAACCAGAACTTCCCAAGTGTCGGGCAAGGAACTAAGCAACAACAAGGTTTGCAACTCATCATCTAATTTAATATCTGCTGCTGTCAACTGATTCACAGTATTTTGAAAAATACTCATATGCTCTGCCATTGAATCCCCTTCTTTGTATTTCATATTCCCCAGCTTCCGGATCATAAATGCTTTATTTTGCACATTCTTCCGCTCATACAGCTCGGCCAACTTCTTCCACATTTTCTGGGCATCTGTTTCTGTGTCTACATGAGGACATACAATCAAATCCAGCCACTGCCTAATTAAAGCAACTGCCTTTCTATTCATCTTCTTCCAATCACTTTCATTTTTATCCTTGGGTCAGGCAATGTCCCCCTCAATGGGATCATACAAGTCTTTGCTGTATAACATATCTTCCATGAGGGTCTTCCAAAGTGTATAATTTGTAGAGTTCAGCTTAATCATATTTGGCCCTTGATTTTCCTCCATTTAAATGCACAGTACAGAACAACCTAAGCTCTAGATACCACTTTGTTGGGAAAAAGCCAGAGATAACAATCTCTAATGAAGCAAATATTTTTTCCCTTCACTTGTGCAAATAAATAGGCACAACAAAAATATTCTTCCATGGGTTAATATTAATGGCAGAAAAATAAATAGCAATGACCCCACAATTTTTTAACGTGGAAAACTCCCCAGTGTAGGGATAAAAACTACGGGACCAAGTCCAGCAAAAACTTTCACTATAGATAATAATGGGTACACCTAGTCTTCTTCGAAATACTAGGGAACACCAAATCAACAATACATCACCCAAAAGGTGGATACAAGCAAGCAACAAGAGAGAAACCCCACAACAATGGGTATAACAACTCAGCTCAAAGAGAAGGTAAAACAACAAATAAAATATATCAAACTAACGAGCTCATTGGTAGGAATAACATACTGAAATTTCAGCGACAACGGAGCAAGTTTGCTGTACCACCTTCCACCACGTGAACCCTTTTTCTTCTTCTTTATGCGTGACTCACGACTCTCTGTGTGTATCTCTCATGTAACCACGGTTACATTGCACGTTAGGGATAAATCCCTTTTTACATGTCACATGGGCTTGGGCCCATTATTAATCATTCTTTTTTTTTTCTTTTTTTTTACTTTTTATCTAGTGGGTCCCTTTTAGGAGGGAACCCACCCAACAACTACCATATTATATCAACAATAAAGATAAAATGGCTTATCAGGATAAATGATTCAGTTACAAATAACACTATAAATACAAGACTTTCCCAAAAAGGGAAGGGAGCGAATTTGATTCCCACTTGAGATACTTAGGATAAAAATCTCATCATGTCAAACTATATTCTAAAATATCCTTAGTATTTATTCTTAGAAATACAGGCCATATCCGGTTTCGGCTAAACATGATAATTGATAACTTTATACGGAGAATCTTTTTAATTAGAAACTCCGTGTTAGATAGACCCTATTAGTTTCACATTCAGCCACTGGTTGAACTACAAATAGATAAAAACAGAATGCTTTCATTCTACACGAAAGTAGTGTGTGACACAATATTATATATTACTTGCATGAAGCAAAGTATTTGCATGAAGTTACAAACCCTTTAACAGTTTTCAAACCGAGTTTGTCAAATCCGTGCTTAATTTATTCAATTAAGTTTAAGCAGTACGTTTGTTTCAATCTGTCAACTATCAGCAGTCGTTCTTCAACAAGTATCAATAACTAAATAACTAAAATATCACATCAATCATTATTAAAAAAAAAACAAGACAGATAAATCCAATGTATAAACAAGGGGCGTTTAATATAATCAAAGAAATATTCATATTTCCTTTTCATAATATTTACAAGGCAATGTTTAAGACTAGTTGATAATCATCTTCAGCTTCCTTATCAAATCTTCAATCCCCATTTGGCTGTAGGCTTCATTTCTACATGGCCGAAAATTTTGAGAAAATTCAGAGCATGCTCTGCTGAGTTTTGGATTTAGCAGTTGGTAGATTCGCCATAAATGTAATCAAGGATGGCGATAACTCCAAAAACAAAAGCTTGATCCATCCCAGGTTTCACCATTACATGGTAAAGATCCTTGCTTTCCATCACTTGCTCCACTTCCTTCTTCATCCCAACCTGTATAACCAGTGTAATATAAATATGTCATACCACACATTTGTGTAACAATTCATTAGCATTATATATATGATCCAGCTATTTTTTACAGAAGAAATTGGCATAGTTAATTAATGAGGTACCTGAGCTACCACGTTGCCTCTAGAGTCAACAATGCTACAACACTTATCCGGGAAATAGCCACTGATCTCAAAGTCCCACCCTTTGTTCGTAATGGTCCTAGGATGAGTGGAGATTCTAATTGCATTGTTCTTAACCAAACAAGAATTATTGGATTCTTTTAAGCTGAAAACCGAGTTCTGTGAATGTGATCCTTCGTTGTCTAAACCATAACCTTTCCACTTCCTGTAAAGGCTTAGGGCCTCAACCATACCTCCCTGCATATATAATATAAAAATCATCACTCAAGCAGAATCTCATGTATACAATAAGTCCAAGTTAAGTTGCAAATTTTTCACACATATGTCTAATAATTATAATTATATTACATCTACCTTTCGACGCAGGAGAAGCAAAGCTTCTCCATCACCCTCTCTTAGAATCAACTCTCCCTTTGTGCCACGAATCCCACAACCATCGACTCTGAACACAACCCTCTGGGCACTACAATCCATGACCACAAAACCCCCTCCATTCACAACATGTGGCCTCCTCCTGACCATAAGCACCGTCTGCGAAGATGAACAATATAGTTTGCTAACGATAGGCATCATCATGTTTATCTTTCTCTCCATCTCTTTTTCTACGGACTTAAGAACTGCAAACCAATGTCTTTTATATAGCATTGGGGAGCTGATCAGCCAAGAAGAAGAAATAGTACATTCAAAGAAAGTTCTCCCTTCTCTAACCTTCTTTGTTTGAGTTGAAGAGTTTGGCAAGTTTTGGCTTAAGAGATGGAAGAATCATATCATTTATTGAGGTTGCTTGTGGAATATATGAAAATTTAGCTTTATCGTATAGGGAAATGATAATAGCACTCATGCCTCACTGGGTTAGAAAATCAAATATATGTAATTTTTGTTAGATATCAAACAAGGGTTTGTTTAGCCTTATCCTTAGGTCGATTATATTGAAATTCAGTAGCATAATGCCTAAGCGTGTACAACGTGGATTTTCAATATACTCAGGAATTTAGGATGCTTGCGAGACCAGATCTTATTGGTGACTTTGGGGTAAAAGGTGAAACCTAGACCTTTCAATTCATTCGGCCAAGTTAGGGAGATAAAAGCAAGTAGTTAGCTTGTGGTTTTCAAATAGTGTTTGCAAGCTTTTGAAATTCGGCAGAGCTAATCAGGACTTCAGGAGAATTCTACAATGACATGTCAACGTTTATAACCGTGATTCCTTTTTAATGTACATTATATCATATTGTCACTCTTCAAAATTGCAATTTAGTCCTATGGCTATGACGTCTCTAACATTGAATTGAAAATCCTCGACAAATTTAATTAAACAAAAATTCCTCCACAAAGATCACTGTGGGCACCAGCTGCAAAACCACCTGCCACCAACCCCCTCCGCAAGCAATGAAGCCAACTTCTCCGATTTGTCCCTTTGAGTTTACCCTTTTCAAAGCATTTGTTGATGTTTGAGACGGTTTGGAGCATCATGAACCATCCATATTGTAGCCAAATTTTGGTGAGCATTTAGAATTATCCGACCTAATAAATCATGCTGCAAAGAGGAATAGAATTGAAATATAGAAAGTCTTATTTATGGTTGAAAACTTGAGCAGGCTGTGTGTGACTTCCACTGTAATTCGATTCCTTTTGGAAATTGTTGAGGCAAAGTCACATCGTTGTAAGATTCTTGCACCTTGTTGTCCAATGCATGCACATCACATGTGGTGGCCCAAAAATTGGCTGACATGGTATACCCTGGGTACGTGGCTGTTCCTGGTTGCATTTTCTAGTCAAAACATTAGAGCACAAATTATAGATAAACTCTTGGATGGATTATGGATACAAGTTTAACCCATCATATTTAGATAACATGACAGCTCATAAATAATACACCGCACTCAAACCATTATGGCATATAGAAATCGTACGTTTCAATATGTGTTTCATTTTCTGTCTAACCCATTTCATTGATGTTAATTGAAACTATAATCACATTATTTATTACAAGTGTGAGAGATTTCCAAAATACAAGATGAAAGATTGCGTAGAAGTTAACATTATATACATTTAACGGTTGTTTACTTGTATCAAGTGATGCATTGGTTCAGTGGTACGATGTTGGCATAATATCCTATTGTGACACGGTTCGATTTTCACTTGTAGAGTTTTGAACATTTTATGATTGTTTTATTAAAAATGGGAATAAAGCGAGACTGACGCCCAATGGGTTTCGAATGGGTTTCAAACACGAGACCAGGAGGTGGGAAGCATGAGCGCTAACCACCAGGCTACCACATAAGATGTTTGTAATGTTACTATTTGATATTTAAATATCATGTTCAGTCGTATTGCCTCATTCAATCTTTTAGAGAGTTGTTTTCTTTCACCGAGGGGCATGAGTAAGTCTATAAATAGAACCACTCTGCATACAGGAAAGACATCCGAATTTGGATTATCCTTCTCCATTCCAAATCACTTCCTTTCTTCCCTTAATGTGTAGAGAGATTTAAGGAAACTATTATTCTGTAAAATGTCATTGACGATACGCTTGGTTTAGGGTGTGCAAACCAAACCAAGGTTCTCCATTGTATCCTGAAGGGGTTCACCGGTTATACCTGTTGCATCCAATCTACGAGGAGAGATTGGTGTGGGCGAATAGAACCTAAAGTCTGGTGTTCCTACACGCCTTGGATGATGCGCATGTCACTTGTTCTTCTCTTCTTTGTTGCAGGTCATACCCCATATCCCAACAATCTTTAGGTTCGATTTTCGTTCTATAACAATGGCTGCAACATTGAAAGAGATGGACGATATTTGATATTGCCAAAATGGAGAAGTTCGAGGATGGAAACTCTGTTTATTGGGAGAAGGAGATGCATGGTCTTTTTCAACAAAGAGAGATGGGTACTCATATGCTTCATCAAAAATATGTTTATTTGTGACCATGGTGAAAGGTACACAATTACTTTCTATGGCTATGATATGCTTGATATTCTAAAGTCATGTATGTTGATGAATCTTAAAGGCGTGCTTTGTTTATGTTAAAATTAATATCAGTGGTGCAGAAAAGGGATTCTACATCGGTTATTTTTTGCTTTTCACATCGGTTTTCAAACTGATGTTGAAAAGACCGATGTGATTTATTGCCACTTTACACATCGGTTTTGAAACCGATGTGTAAAGTACATTTTTAACAGCGGTTTTTATAACAAACCGATGTGGAAAGTTCATTTGTCAATTGGTAACCTATTGGAAATATCACTTTCCACATCTGTTTTTCCAAAACCGATGTGAAAATTTCACTTTCCACATCGGTTTTACTGAAAACCGATGTGTAAAGTGAATTTTTTTTATTCTGTTATTTACATTTCTATCATTCATTTCCCCTGTTTCAGTAATGCAGATCAATACCAGAATAACATACTGTTAATATTCTCAACACAATCACTTTTGTACGATAAAAACACAACTAATATATACTGAATTTATTACGAACAATACATATGTACGTTCAATTTCAGACAACAAAGATAATTAGAAACCAAAAAGCTACATGATATATTATAGATTTCATATCAAAATACATATGATCGGTCAAAAGTACACTATAGCTAGTACATGACAAGTTTTTAAACTAACTACATATATACAAACAATGGTTGGTACACTTCAAGAAAGAAAGTTGCCCAAGTCCTCTTTATGTTGTTGATGTCGGAATCAGATAATGGAGTTGGATTGTTGAATATCTGCAAGTTTAATTGGACAAAAGATTATATCTTTTAAGTAATAAACTAACATAAAACATATAACGAATCTATAACTATTACTTCTAATTGTGTCAATTAACATTTACCTCGTGCCATCTTTCAGTGATCCTGGAGGAGATAATTTCCAACATCCACTGCATCACATAGTAGCCACATTCCCATAATCCACGTTGTATACGTGACTACGTACAAATGAAACCCAATTAGAATATGAGGAATTAAATAGAAATCAATAATTATACCCACTGCATTTGATGCATTTGAACTAATAAATATCTTACGCTAGGAATAATCCATCTGATAGCCCGAGTACGCCTTTCACCATGCAACATGTGGTTTAAGTAATAGACCTATCATGACAAAAACATTAATTAAAGTATATCTAATAGATTTCAGATAATTAAAACAGCTGCATTACTGATTATAAAGTATTTTAATGCTTACGTTTCGATGATCGTCTTCAGGTCATTCGCCGGCTTATTTCCCAATGAGCAGAAGAAGACCACGACGTTCATCCTAGGGTACAAGATCAACAATTGCCAATGCTGGCTGTATTTGCGGAACAGTTAGTGACTAAGTCATATATAGTTATACTTAAATAACCGATACTTACTTATTGAGATAAGGCGCAAGGTAGAATTGATGATCGTCTCGGGCAAGTATATCACGTATGGTGGTGACCGGGTCTTCTGATGCTAGGAGAACATCACCCGGAATGAACATGGGGTCAATGAACCCATAAAGGGCAAGGTTACCCTGATCAACTAGCATACGATGCAGATACCTAATATATTGGAAAAACATGTTAATTATCATAGTATTTAAAAATTAATTACTTAACTTATAATTAAAATGTACTTACGTGTACCATAACGATATATGTGCAGAACTAGACATTTCTTTATTGAGTACCATCTCCATAAGTTCCTTCTTTCGGATATACAGTTCATCACCTGGACTGGCATCATGTTCCAACCTTACCAAGGTTGCGTCATTC
This sequence comes from Sophora flavescens, assembly GCA_030762895.1. Lineage (NCBI taxonomy): Eukaryota > Viridiplantae > Streptophyta > Magnoliopsida > Fabales > Fabaceae > Sophora > Sophora flavescens. The sequence goes on along the minus strand of CM061068.1, from coordinate 15,259,501 downwards.
TCCATGGTGACAACCTGTATAGCCAGAACTTTAAAAACATCACCATGGCCAGGTGCCCCTTTGTCGATCCCCTAAACAACATAGATATATATTAGTAATCACGGATAATTAAGTTATTTAATTCGTAATTAACTAAATGGTCAAATGAATACCTTGGCATGAGCAGACATCTCTGGTCTTCTTGGATCCGACCTTTTAGGCACAATATCATTTCCAACATCCTATAACGAATAAAAATAAGGCATTATCTTTAAACAATAATAAATAATTTCAACTATGAATATAGAAAAACATAACTAACTGAATACCTCAGATGCAACAAGAAAGCTGACCAGTCTTCTTGGCCAGAGGATGAAGTTACCGGGGGCCTGACCCACTGTTTGAACTTCCTCAGTGGGCACAGAGACTCGAGCATTAGCATCTCGAATAATCTCAACAACGACCCTCAGCTGATCATCCGGTAATAAACGATGGTGTATGGTATTACCTAAGTTATTATGTGCCCTCCCCAATGCCACTAAGCGGCGATCATGATGATCATCAACATACAACTCACACCTATCAGGGTCGTCATCATCACCATCATCATCATTTTCAGGCTGATGAGGAGGATCACATGAGCCCTTAGTGCTCACATGGACAGAGGGCTGGACAGAGGGTTGGACACCGGCTGTCATCTGCTGGGACATAGAAGTCAATATTGCCATCTGCTGGGCAAACTGCTCGGCCATCTCCTGTCGAAGCTCAGCTGCAGTCTCCTGTTTTAGCCGTGCTCTATCTGCATCAACATCCCTGTGGCATTGGTGTGAAGATGAACCGTGGTATTGGCGAATGCCGATGCCCCATCCAACACCAATGACACGGCTCGGGTGGTCTGGTTTATCGATGGCAGCATCTAAGATATCATCGCGTCCTCTAGGAACAAAGGTTCCTTGGGTTACCTGCTCGTTCAAGGCATCCTATCACATAAATTATCAGGTCATATTACAATTCGGTAACAATCTTAAAATGACAATTACAATTCAAACTATACTTACAATCTTCTCAGCTACTTGGCGGGCCTCCTCAAATGTATATTGTCCCGTTTTTCTTTGTCGGGCCCTCTTCCATTTACGATGGCGTGGGGGTGGAGGTGGATCAACAACCTCTGGACGATTTTCAGCAGTAGGATCCACCTGAGATGCTGCTTCCTGACGTGCTTTCTTTTCCTCTTCAACCATTATCTGACCAAGCTTTTTATATCCCCCACGAGACATGACATGGGGGTAGATATTCTTGCTTTGGTTTTTCTGCCCCTTTTTCCTCTTCTCCTGTTATAAATAGAAGACAATTAAATTACATAAGTAAATAAAATTAATGAAATTACATAAATTTAGAGACAAATCAAATAAGTTAACCTGAAAGCTGGGATCATGTCGGCTCTGAACAAAGCGATCCCACGTCGCCTGGTCAAGAAACGGGTACACCTCAAGTGGGTTCTTTTTACTTGTTGGATTGAGTACATACTATCTGCCCAGGTCGGCCTTAAAAGCCCTCCAACGCTCACCAGCATACTTTAGCAAACGCTTCTTCATAACGTACGTATCCGGTATGTCAAAGGTCAACTACATTAAGACCAAAAGAATCAACGAATTACTGTATGATATTATTAAGATTAAAATAAAGTAGATACAGAAAAACACAGGACGTAAAAGTATAGGTACCAGAATACTCTCCCATATCTGATCCTTCACGTCCGCCGGTACATCTTTCCAAATATCAATGAGTATACTAGGCATGCTCCTAGCAAGGCTCGCCACAAAACTGTTAAACTGCTCTGCCATTTTTCCCAATAGGATTGAGGTTATTATCAAAGTCTATTCTTGTCCTTTGATTTGAACCACGGTTGGCAGTCAAATTCCTCGTTCGTGTGGCACGTCTACCCTTTCTACCAGTAGACGGGGTCTCCGACCCGCTGCATGAAGGAGGGATATCCTCACAATCAGCCATGTATACCTGTTTAAACAAATAAAAACTTGTTAGTATGTCAGGATAAATATCAAACATAACTTATAAATATCAATCAACGTACGTAAACATAACTTATAAATATCAACGTAAACATATAATATGCCTTTAAACATAACTCAAACTAAACTTACTTTGTGGTCAATTAGTAAAGTTCTCCCATAACCCTTCTTGGTGATCATTACGAGTAGCATGTACATCATCCACTTCATTTTCCTCATTGAAATTAGGCACTCGTGTTGGGAAAGAAGGAGTATCAGAAATATCAAGAGTTGAATCGTGATTTCCCTCACTACCATTATACATGTTTTTTCCCTAGAGAACCACTGACCACCTTTTGTTAGAAGGATCACGGATATAAAACACTTGTTTTGCTTCGGATGCCATGATGAAAGGCTCCTCTTTATTACCTACCTTATTAAGATCCACCAATTTGAATACTAACTCATCGGTTTGCACACCACTGTTACTGTCGACCCACTGACATTTAAAAACAGGTACTTTAAACTTCGTGTAATCAACCACCCATATCTCTTCAATGATTCCAAAGTATGAAACGGATGCCATAACAGGGTTTTTATCTTTTGAACTAGAGAAATGCATGGACTCAGCGATGACCATAACCCCACTGTTTTGCATAGTACTTTTGCCATCCTGGGACTCTGTATAGAAGGAAAACTTATTGATATCGTACCCACTCCAGCATATGACATCAAAGTTAGGCCCCTGTGCTAGCCATTTTAATGTATCAGAAGCAATACCATCCTTTGCAATTTTTTCTTTAAACCAGTTCAAGAAAGTCTTGTTATGCTTGTTCAAACACCATTTTTCATTCATTCTAGGGTAAGTTTCATTGATGATGTTTTTATGCTCAAATAAGTATGGTTCAACCTCGTCAGTGTTATTCAATATATACAAATGTGCTTGAAGCACTTCCTCCCAATCCATGCTCTTAACAGTGATACCTCGTGTACCCTTACCATCATATCTTCCTTCGTGATGAGAGTTCGGAAGCCCTACAGGTTCCGCTTCTGACATGTAGTCTGTACAAAACTCAATAGTTTCTTCTGCAACATACCTTTCAACAATAGATGCTTTGGAACGGTGTGGATTTTTCATATATCCTTTCAAGATCTTCATTTATCGCTCAACCGGGTACATCCACCTTAAATAAATGGGGCCGCACAATCTAATATCCTTCACTAGATGAACAATATAATGAACCATGATGTCAAAAAATGAAGGTGGAAAATACATCTCCAATTGGCACAATATAATGGCTGCCTCATTTTCCAAGTCATCCAACTTTTTAGTGTCAATGACCTTGCTACATATAGCATTGAAGAATAAGCATAACCTAGTAATGGCATGTCTGACTTTTTTAGGCAATATGTCACGAATGGCCACCGGTAGTAGTTGTTGCATCAAGACATGACAATCATGAGACTTTAAGCACCTAATTTGAGATCTTTCATTGAGACAAGTCTTTTGATATTTGAAGAGTAACCCTGTGGCACTTTAACTCCCCGTAGACATTCACAAAAACTTCTTTTCTCTTTTTTTGATAAAGTATGACATGCTGGGGGCAAACAAGTCTTCTTATCCCCCACTTTAAGTGGAGCCAACTGCTCTCGTATACCCATCGCAACTAGATCCAGACGAGCATTCACACCATCCTTTGTCTTGCCTTGAATGTTGAGAAGCGTTCCGATTAAACTGTCACACACATTTTTCTCCACATGCATCACATCAATACAATGTCTTACATCAAGCTTGCACCAGTATGGAAGATCAAAGAAGATTGACCTCTTCTTCCATATTTTATTCTCGGAAGTCTTCTTCTGGGTCTTCCCATAGGTAACATTAGTGTTGTTCACCCTTTCATAAACTTGCTCTCCAGTCAAGGCCACCGGAGCAATTTCATTCTCCGGAAGTTCATTGAAAGCTTTTCTCAATCTACGATAAGGATGATTACGTCGGAGAAATCTCCGATGCCCAAGGTAAAGCGTCTTCCTTCCATGTTGCAGTTGATGGTAACATGTGCCTTCTTCACATATTGGACATGCTTTATGCCCCTTAACACTATACCCACACAAGTTCCCGTAAGCTGGAAAGTCTGTTGATCCCTCATGAATTTCATTTTGCAGTTGTTCCTACATATATTGAAGACATACACAATTACTTAAAGATCACCATTAACAATGAAATACGACTTGGAATAACATTTGTGAAACTTGGGTACCACTACTTAATCCAGTTGAAAAAACCCATCAAAGAGTTGGAAGGATGCCTGGGGATACTGTTCTTCTTCAGGATTGATAGATGTACAGTTTGATGCAAACATCATATGATCAAGTAAGATCACTTCACTAAGAAATTTCTGATCAAGACTTCCACACTTTGCAAATAATTAAAGCTTAGACAAAAAGCTTAAGGTACAAGTAATTGAAATACCTTCCCAACTCAATGGCACACCGTCCTTCAATGCATGACCTGTGCTGAACTAACCACTCTGCAAATGCAAATGTCCCCGGCCAGAGTAAATTAGCATTCAGTTGATGAAAGGAGAATTCCCGGATAATCAGCTCCTGCATATAAGAGAAAGCACCTCAGACCAGTGCAATGCAAGCAAGATGGTAACAAAGCCTCCAGATGAAGCAGAACTAAATTTGTCAAGATCAGACTATTAGATAAGTTGTTTATTATTTCTGATTCTGTTCCTTATTTCCTTATTTCTGTGATAACCACAGTTGCTACCCATGTTTATGCCACTGACTACCTGTATCATGTATAACAAATATTAGCAACCAGCTGGATGAATTTATTTATCTGGCATGACTGAGTCAAATAGATCCCATACTCAGCAAAAAAGAATCTCTAAACTAAATAATTGAAACTCAAAAACCAGGAGTGTTGGTGCAAATGGGAGTATGGGAGACAAAATCCCAATGTCCTAGAAGTTTAACAACGCCTTTGAAAAATAGCCAAGATGAAAACAGATTGGGAACAAAATCAATTCCAGCAATGAAGCAAAAACTAAAAATGGAAACGCTACCAAATCGGCAACTGTAGGAAAGAGTGCTTTAGAAATTCCAAGAGAAGTACAATCAGCTGGAGTCCCTGCAAAGAATTTGCATGTGGACATTATGTAAGACAAATATGTAGCTAAATCTAATTTAAAAGCATTTCCAAAATTCGTTTCCCAGAGTTTCTTTTTCTATCCAAGAAGAAAGTAACTTAGAAGCAATTATCAAGCATTCAAATGATGATGTAATTTTTTGTTTTCTAATGTTAAAGATTGGAAAATTCCTTTAGTATTTCCAACGAGGACCAATAAATAAAACTGTTAAGAGACTGAAGATATATACAGATCTTGAGTTTAATGAAAGGAAAATATATATATATATATATATAATAACCAATGAACGAGGGAAAAAATTCAAAGAACTTGTAAGCATTTTAAATTTTAACTAATACACATAACCCGTGGGTATTGAAACTTAGTACATAAAAAACTCCTGTCTGCTCAACATGGATTTGCTCTGGAAACTGCTAGAAAAGCAGCCATGAAAGAAAGGATGATTTCTTTTACTCAGAACTGAAAAAGTAGAGCACCAACACAACTCACAGTCAGGCCCAGTTGCCTTACTATCAAACTAAACCAGTCCATTTCATGGAATTCAAGGGAAAAAGAACAAAATAATATCTGCTATAAATACAATATGTTTTTTTAACAATATGGATGAGTTCCCAATTGTCTAGCAACTACGGAGGCATATGGTTCTAAATCCAGATATTTAATTTCTTACTCCAAATATTACTGGTAACACAAATAAATTAGAGGTGAATTCAAATTTGAAGTTTAACGTCGTGCAGGACACATTACATGATATGAGACCACCTATGATTCATCAGTCATCACCCTTTCATAACTCAAAGTTAAAAAGAAAGATAAAACTTAAAGAGATAATAGACGTGTTTATTTGTGCTGGAGCATGTGCAATCAGTGTATAGCAACAAATTTGATAATTAAAATATCAAATGTACATCTCTTTTCTCCTCTCCTCTCTGCATATTGTGACACGGAGTTTCAATTGCAATATATCATGATTCAGTATTACTTAAACAAGTTATTCAGACAACTATACTTTGTGCATAAAACTATCAAGTGTCGCAAGAAGTTGTACAACTCAGTCATTCAAATCACATTTTCTAAATGCAAGTATGTGAACCATAAACAACATTCAACCTTCTTATTGCAAGTGAAAATCATATAACTGGATTTGACACCACATCTGGACCCAAAAAACCACATCATAGTTAATCACACTTAGCAGAAAAAGACAAGAAACAACCCATTCATTATGTAAGGTATAACTATGTAAAGAGCAAGAGGCAGAACACAAAATAATCATAAATGTAGCAAAGATGTTCAATCTCTCAACCATATCAAAAACTTATCAAAACTAAACCAGCTACACACAACTAATATAAAGTGCAAGTACAATGGAAATTGCTAGTTATGAATGTGCACCTAAAACAATAACACATACAGGCTTCACTAGTTTTCACTCGAAACAGAATAGGTTATGCAAAATTAATTTCGTTTTTAAGGATTTAGAACCCAAAACTGACATGCACAGAAAATATGATGATTATGCACAAAATGGACATCTTATTTACATTAACATAAATAGGCAAGCATACCATAACTCATTCTACAATAATCACACTCATAAACTCAGATTTTGATGAATGCAGCACACATAAGCCAAAATCAGTAGATTTGATGATTCAAAGCTGTCCATACATAGGGACAAGAAGAGAAGATATCAGGTATCTTCAAAAGACAATACCTTTGCTGCGAAGAGAAGATATCAGGAAGCATGCAAGAAGAGAAGAAGAAGGAGGAGGAGGCGGTTGTACCTTTGCTGCGAAGAACAGGGGCGGCGCCACTAGGGTTTAACGAACTGAACAGGGGCGGAGTGAAGTGAAAAAACAGAGGGAAACGGGAAAAAAATAGTGGGGAAGTGAAAATAAGAAGAAACTGAAGCAACCGCCGCAAACATATACTGAACCGCCGCAATGTTTTAAAGTTTACGACGGTTGATTAGAACCGTCGTGATAACCGCCGAAAATTAACACCGGCGACGGTTGGGACAGAACCGCCGCAAAATGACTGACGCAAATTACAAATTTTCATGTAGTGTAGCCGTGATGAATATCACGGCTGTGACAGATTAGGGTTTGGAGACTCGCCTCGCCAATCACAATTCGCCACGCGATCATTCAAACTCAGGATGGAGCCAAAACTGCAATTCGCCTCGCGAATAGACGCTCGCCCTGCGAGATCCAAGATTTGAATGCACGCCAAACTAAAATTCGCGTCGCGAGGATAAGCTCGCCCCGCGAGCGGGCGAGAAACAGAATCCTTATTTAAAGGCTGTCTCAGATCAGAATTGATCAAGTTGTTAGCCACTGTTTAGATCAGAATAGGAGTGCGAATCCTTGTTTCTGGAGCTGCGTCTCCCTTCTCTTTTCTTTTCTTCTTTTAGTTTATTATTATGGAGATTATTGCCGATTGTTTGTGCGTCGTCACGGGCATGAGGAACTAATCCCCTCGTCCGAGGGATCAATGAAGCCACCCATGGCAGTGTAGTGTTCTAGTGATGTATGTTTTTCTCCCCTTCTCTTATGAATGTTTTCCAATTCTGTTTTGATTGCATTGATCATATGTGTTGCGTGATTAACTAGTTAACGTGTTTGAGGCCGAACGGTGAGTCGCGTTTAAGAACTTGAATTGGAATCATTAATTGAATAATGAGCACGACCGTGGATTTATTTGATTAGTGCAACCATATAGGGAACAAGGTTTAATAGAATTCGAGATTAGGGTTATGAGACAGAACAAGTAATTAATCCAATCGTCGAATACGTCCTATTGAGCACGACAGTGGATATAGGAGAATTTGGGGGTCCCGGTTGACATTATAATTGAACTTAGGGAGGAATACATCATCACTTGGGTACTATACATGATTGGGTAGGTGGATTTGAGACCTTGGATATTTTAATTTCTGAATTTAATCACATTAGCTTTAATCTATTTGTTACTTGAAATTTTGATCATAATCTCCCTCTCTCAACCACTTTCCTCACTTGACCAAACGTATCGGATTTCCCGCGGATTAGTCGAATTGGTAGCCCAATCCCTGAGCTCGACCTCGGTAATTACTTACCGTGTTTCTTTTATTACTTGCGACGACCTGGTACACTTGCCGGCGTCACCAACACCCCACAAACCAACACGGGTCTTTTCAGCGTGCTTTGTCCCCACTCACACGCTTCTTGAGAAAACTTCCCAGGAGGTCACCCATCCCAAAATTGCTCCAAGTCAAGCACGCTTAAGTGTGGAGTTCTTAAGTGATGGACTCCCGAAAAGAATATGTATCTTGTTAGTATAGGTAGTACCAATCAATTCATATAAGCCTTTCTCAATTGTATAGTCTCATACCTACACAGTCTTAGGATCCCTCTCATTCGGGTGTGTAATCGGTTCATTCATGTGTCCCTCCGCCTAGAAGCCTGCCAGGAGTCGCTCCTTATCTGTGCCTTCTTGCATCGGCGACCACTCCCCATCCTCGTTGACACCCGGGTGTTACATGCCCATCTGCTTCCGCTTGGTTCGTCCCCGAACCACACCGTACTAGGAACCATTTGTAACATCCCTGGCTGCTCTATGGATTGACGACTGTCCCCACAAACCAACACGGGTATTTTCAGCGTGCTTTGTCCTCACTCACACGATTTATGGGAAAGCTTCCCAGGAGGTCACCCATCCCAGAATTGCTCCAAGTCAAGCACGTTTAACTGTGGAGTTCTTAAGTGATGGGCTACCGAAAAGAAGATGCATCTTGTTAGTATAGGTAGTACTAATCAATTCATATAAGCCTTCCTCAACTGTATAGTCTCATACCTACACAGTCTTAAGATCCCTCTCAGTCGGGTGTGTAATCAGTTCATTTATGTATCCCTCCACCTAAGAACCCGGGTGTTACATGTCCACCAGCTTCCACTTGGTTCGTCCCCGAACCACACCGTATTGGAAGACGTGCCGCTCTGATACCATTTCCAACATCCCTGACTACTCTATGGATTGACGATTGTCCCCACAAACCAACACGGGTCTTTTGAGCGTGCTTTATCCTCACTCACACGCTTCCTGGGAAAACTTCCTAGGAGGTCACCCATCCCAGAATTGCTCCAAGTCATGCCCACTTAATTGTGGAGTTCTTAAGTGATGGTGATCAGCCGCTGGCTAGTCTAGTTTTATAACTAGAAAAACCTTGACTTTGTGCTAATTTTATATCATTTTCACCCAAATTAGACTTGATTGTCTTTAAGCAGCATTTTGAGTCTGTAAAGTATTTTTAGGTTAATTTGGTTGATTTAGAGTTAAATAAAGCACTTATGCTATTTTCTGTTTTCAGGTTAATAAAAAGAAATAAATCTGGAACTTTCGCCCCGCGAGTAGGCATTCGCCTCGCGAACCTGAAGGTGACTGTGCCAGAAAATTTGCAATGCTTTGTGTCGCCCCGCGAATAGATGACTCGCCTCGCGAGGATGAAGACCAGAAGGCTTGACTTTTCCATTCCTCGCCGCGCGAGACGTTCTTCGCCTCGCGAGAATACCAAACGCTGCAAGATTCGCCCCGCGAGACAGTGTTCGCCTCGCGAGTCAGCGAATTCCAGAAGTTGTATTTAAGCCTGTTTGAAGGCAGAAATGAAGGCTAGTAGCTAGTTAGTCAGAGTAGTTAGACAGTAGTAGTAGTTTTCAGTAGTTTATTTCTTTTCTTTTGTGTTTATTTCTGTAATGGAGAACTAGTCTCCTAGATTAATCTACCGTGATTGGTTTCCATTACCACACTTGAGGTTATGTAATTCCTGCTTTGTCTACTTTTCTCTTTTCAATACTATGCTATATATTTCTGTTTGCTTAATTCAGGAGTGTATAGTGTTGTATTGATTTATTTCGGTGATGTTATGTTCCTATATCAAATCGCGTTTGCTTAATTCGCGTGTGTTCATTCATGTTCGCTTAGTTCATGAGGGCTTAACCCCGTTTGCTTAATTCGGGAATAGGAACATATATCTGTAGTAGTGGTTTCGCTTGTAAATTGTTGCTACAACCGGGAGGGGATTAGAATTTGCTTAGGGCTTGGAATTATATAAACCAATGATAGTGGGAAACCGAGAACAGTAGGTTGATCGTCTTTAGTTTATTTGTTAATCTCTTAAACTGCTCTGTTTTCATTGCTTTGTTTTGCTTTGTTTCTTATTTGCATTCACTCCAAACCCCCCAAAACTGATTTTCTGTTAATAATAACAACCTAAGAGTCTTTGAGAGACGATACTCGAGTTGTCGCTCCCTATCTGCATTATTTTGTAAACGCTCGTTCTTTTTGGCGCGTGGCGACAGTGCGACCAGATGGGCTCCCGAAAAGAAGATGCATCTTGTTAGTATAGGTAGTACCAGTCAATTTATATAAGTCTTCTTCCTCAACTATATAGTTACATACCTACACTGTAATGCCATTTGTTACATTAGTAATCCCAAGATAAAATCAATAAAAATCCTTTAAACATTTAATTAAAACATAAATCTCATAACAAAAAAAAATTTAAAGTCTGAAAATACCTCATATTAAATAAAATAGTAATAAAGTATCCAAGTAATGATTATAAATATAAATCCATACGTTTGAGTAATAAATAAAAACCAAAAGCCTCAAAACCAGGCGTCTAATTACAATCCGAGAAAAATAATACGTAAACCAAAGAACGTCGTTAACATAATGCTCTCAACCATACTACATTACTCACCAACTAGGTAATAAAAAAGATGATTCCTCAAATCTCTGGGTCCTCAACAACGATGTCCTCGGTATCTGAAAACAACACTTATAATGAGATATAAAATCCCAGTGATCAACAATACAGTTTTATAAAATATTTTCGAAAATAGTATTGTTCTCAGCCGGCGCGGTAACCGGAAAAACTGTCCATGGCACCCGCTAATTTTCCAAAATAATATATATAAAAGAAAATACTTTTAATAACAACAATAATCTCATCAACTCAATAGCATATAATGTAACAACAACTTATCTCAATGCATCACATTCCATATACCAAGTAAATTATGGTTTAATCCAAATGGGCCGAAGACCTCTTAATTAAATTGGTCTCTTGCCGGCATGCCATAATTTCACAGATCATATGACAACGGCGATCCATTGCCCACCCCTACTCACGAGGAGTGTTTCGATGTCACCCTCATGTTGGGGACATTTCCATTTCGATACCTCCCATGTGCACGCGGTATTTCTCCCTTTTTGACACCTCATCGCATGGCGGTGTTACTTTCGATATCCTTTTTAGGTGGTATTTCTCATTTTCGACATCCCAACTACATGGGAATGTTATTTTCGATACCCCATTACGGTGGTATTACTCTTCGATACCCTATCATAGGTGGTATTGCGGCAAACATTATACCATATATCATAAGTCAAACATCCCATGTCTCATACTATAACAACTCATTAATCATAATTTAAACATTCAATCTTATCATGTATGCCAAATAAAAACACATCATGTTATCAAATAAAATTGGTAGGTACAATACGACGATCATGAACATCATAATTTCAATCTTAATAATTATTCCTTCGTCCCACTGCCTTCCCTTCACAGAAGGAGGTATTTTAACAATCACAAATAATAATTCAAAAACATATTTTGTACATATATCTTGTCCCCACATGACATATGACCTCGTACATCAATCTCAATACTATAATATCATGACAAGGTAACATTATAACATCATATAAAATCATGTCCATCATCCATAACTCATCAATCAAATATATTTTATGACATTAATTTAGGTGAGACCTGATCTATGAAATAATTAAATAAATAAAAAGAAAATAATTAAATCCTAATTAAATAAGATAATCCAACTTAAGGTGGTGAAACTGATGCACAAGAGCGTCAATTCATTGTGGCATTATTATTCACATATATGGATTGAAACACATTAGGCATCAGAGAGTTGAAAATATGTTTGTAGTCCAATTAAATAAAACTTGCGTGAAACCATGCTATAGGAAACATGATCATGAAAGACTTTATTTGCAATTGAAACAAAAATTGGCCTTGTGCAGTGAAGTTCTCTTCACTCCCAGGAAAAGAAAACTCAGTTTAATTTAATGAGATATATATATTCCCATACAATTGATTGAAAACCTATAATATATTTATTCTTATCAAACCTTAATGTTTCTCTCACTACATGTGTTTCATATGTCAAGTTACTGGTTACTATAAAAATCCACAGGCACTGTATACTTGTCTTCTTGTAGGCATCATGAAAAGAAAATTAAACTTTAGTATCTCACACTCACCGTACAAACAGATAATTTTTACAAACAAAGAAATTCCAATTTTAACAGTGATATTATCACCTCAAGCACAACTAACGAAAACTCTTCCTCACCCCGCAAATATCATCCTCCAGCAATTGAAATATCATATCACATATTTTAAAATTACCATAAACACATAAATATACCATGGAAAGATTTTGTAAAATGTATTGTTGCTCACCTCTCGAAGAGCTCCAAAATGCTCTAAAAAAATTATGTATTATAAAAGCAAGTTATTCTCTAAAAATTCTTCTTCCCTTCACTGCGTTCTTGGATCTGTGTGCTGCAATGATTACACTGGCAAAGAAAGGAATGTCTCTCACTCCCTCGCAAACTCACTGTGCGGCGCACCAAGGTCTCCTCCCTGCTGTAATTTACCTTTAACATTGGTTTATATATGTTTTTTTTTTTTTATTTATAAAACCCATATAACTTGCTTTTTTTTTGGCAAAAATACCCAACAGTCACTGAAGTGTACTTGGGCTCAACACACGGAGCCCTATACACTAGGCATATATATATTTTTATAATTTATTTTTATTTTTATTCTTTATAATAGTTAAGTGATTTTAATAAATTCTTTTACTATCAGTTTTTTCATACCGAACCTCTTAATTACATTTTATTTGTACTATATTTTTTAACTTAATATATATATTTTTATCATATTAATTATATTAAAAAATTTAGGATGTTATATATACAGTCTCAGGATCCCTCTCATTCGGGTGTGTAATCGGTTCATTCATGTGTCCCTCCGCCTAGAAGCCTGCCAGGAGCCACTCGTTGTCCGTGCCTTCTTACACCGACGACCACTCCCCACCCTCATCGGCACCCGGGTGTTATAGCTTCGCCGAACCGGAGCTTATTGTTTCTACCTGGACAAAATCGACTGGAACACATATAATCTAATGAGGACATATACCACGACTCCAAAACCCATGTAAGAATGGTATTAGAATAATTGAAGTTTACTTGCTACAATGGGTAATAACAAATTATGGGCTAAAATACAATTTTGGTCCCTTAACTTATTATTTAGATTCATTTTAGTCCCTTAACTTTTAAAAGGTTCAATTTGGTTCACTAGCTTGTCTATGTTGACCCAAGTTAGTCCTCTCCGTCAATAAAGTCACTAACAGTGTTAAATAAGTTTCAATTTGATCCTTTATGTTTTAAATAAGTTTCAAATTGGTCCTTTAAATTGTTAACATGTTTCAAACTGGTCATTTAAATTACTAATGAGTTTCAACCTGGTCCTCAAAAAGTTAACACCGTTATTGACTAATTGACGGAGATGACTAACTTGGGTCGACAGAGACAAGTCAAGGGACCAAATTGAACATTTTAAAAGTTAAGGGACCAAACTGAATGTAAAAAATAAGTTAAGGGATCAAAATGATATTTTAGCCCAAGCTATGATTTAATTTAGTAAAATGCTAATCGATACCCTTATGACATTAATTAAGGAATCAAATATAAAAACTTTGCATTGAAAAATATTGTATTTAATTCTTTAGAAGTTTAAAAGTTATGATTTCAAATAAAAGATTATTATTTTTTATTCGTTACCATTATTATCCTTATAACACATGTTACCAAGACCCTCTAAATTTTTTTTATAAAGAAAATGGTGGCAAGTGCTACTCTAGGGCCGTGAGCGACAAGGGCATGACTCCTCCCTAAGGAATTTATTTTCCATAAGGATTTGAGATAGAGAGCTCAAACTCTCAAGAATCTTTTTGTACATATTTTATACCTTACGAACCTAACACACTTCCATTAGACTAGCCACTTTGACTAAGACCCTCAAATTTAAAATCTTTAGAATGTACTACCTTTCAACTTAAACAATATAAAGAAGGAATTCAAGAACGTCCCATTAACATAACAAAGCATTCATTGTAAATTGTATATCTCTCCAAAAATAACCAATTCAAGGAAAGACTTTCATCACCAATTCAACGTTGTGAGAATTCATCAAAATAAAAATTCAACGTTGTGATTGTAACATTATAATAAACACTTATATATGGACCTCTGGCCTCAAAAGGTGATGAATCTATGGAATGAGACGTACAATAGTATGCAATGATATCATTAATAATTTATAATAATAATAATAAGAGTTTATTTAATGGTTATATATTAACCGTATAAAATTCTTTTTATATAGACATCCAATTTTTTTTTACTCTTATCATTATTATCTAAAAAGTCATATCATACATACTATAGTTGATGGTTGAATGACGATGTAACAATTAAAATCTAATAAAAAATAATAAAAACTATTATTATTATTATTATATAAAAATTAAAAATGAGATGAAGTAACCAAAATAAAAATGAGATGAAGTAGCGTACAGGCGTTGGCCGCGAACCCCGCTGATCTCCGTACTCCGTACGATCTTGGAACGCCGCTTTCTCCTTCAAACTTGAGCTTTCTTCCTCATTCGTATTTTCCTCTCTTCACAGTGACAAATTCATGTGTCAAATTTTACTTCTATTCGTAACTCTTTAATATCGACATTGTTCCTCGTTTCGCATCTAATTTGATTTCTTCAAGATCCAGCAAACTCAAGTTTTGTTATGCAAAACAGGTAAAATCCCCCCCTATATCTCTATTAACCTGCTAGATCCGTTGTTTATTTCGTACCAGGAATACCGTCGTTTAATTTATGTGTGTTTGTGATCTATGACTAGCTAGCTTCTAAACTTCGACTTCTTATTTATTTATTTATTTATTTTAATTTTTTAATTTTTTTGGGGTTTATGTGCACGTGTCACAGTTGCTTGCGAATAGTACTTGTCTAGGTTTTGGTTCAGCAAATTGTAGAATTCGACTTAAAACTTTGTTATTTTTCATGGTTTTGTATCTTTTTTAAATGCATCGATTGAGGGGGTGAATAGTGCATGATAGAAAAGAGGAAGACAGCCATTTTTGCGTTGAAATTGTTAATTTGGATTGGTTTCTTGTGCTATATGTTGGAGCTGAAGCAAATTTAACAGCACATGGAGGAGTGCTGTGTAAACTGAAAACTATTTATTTGCGATTATTAAACTAATAAAAATAGGATCAAGGTTGTTCTCTTCCGTTCATTCTGTATATTTGTAGCTTAAGCTTAAACTGTTAAGAAACGGTTGTTGCTGAATTGTTGTTTCAATTTCTAGCTCTGTTGCTGCTTTAGATTTTAGATAATTAACAGTTTGTCAGGATTTGTTTGCCTTTACAATGTGAACGTGATTTTATTGTCAAGTCTTTATGTGTGCAGTGTACCGTAGATGTGTCAGCTGAAAGTGAAACTTTTTATTCTTGCTTGTTAGAACATTGTTTATTCTTATTCGATTGATTCCCGGCTACTTCAAGCTTGAGGTTCAACTTATTTTTTGTTCTGTTATTTTATGTTTATGCAGGATGAAGGCGGGCTTTAATGGATTAAAGGGTAAAGAAATTTCTCTTATTTCCATTGTTCTCATGTCTGCTACCATCATTTTATGGTCATGGGAGAAAACACCTGGTCTTACTGCCTTTCTCCCTCCTCAAAAACCACTGCAGCTGACTCCAGGTTTGCTTCTGCTTGTATCATTGTTATATCGGAAAAATACTGATGTGATATTCTGTCAATATGACAGTATTATTTTATATTTCTTTAATTAAGGTGAAAGCATGTGTATAGCAGTTAAGGTTTCTTAAAAGTTAATATTTACAGACTGAAAGACTTTCTGGCATAGAGTTTTATCTTGCATGGCTATATTTGTACCCTGCCTGCTGGCTTAGAATCATAGAACTCTTAGTACATTTTGTCCCTGCAACTGATGAACCTAAATCTTTTGTGTCTTGATAAGCATAATCTCATCTGTTTGGGATGAGGATGTCCTTAAGCGTAGTTATTATCGGCACCAAATATTGCCTTGTCTTTTTGTTCCCAAGGTTTGAAAGTTCATGCTTAATAATACGCTTGCATTTTTCTCTGCGCTTTCTTTTTGTTTACATGTTTGCGGATCATTTAGGGAGTATACATGTTGGCGAAGATGGCTCATCATTGCCAAAGAAAAAGACCACCAATGAGCTAGAAGAACCACATCTCAATTTAGCATCCCAGGTGGTTTCTGCACAAAGCACTTCTGGAAAGAGCATGGGTGAAAGTAGTACCGGAACTACTTCATTTAAAGAACGTAAGATATTACTTTCTTTAATCCTCTATGGTTTAAAGGGGTTTACAATGTCCCATGATCTGGTACCATATCTGTATTAAGTGAGCATGCTTTGACCTCTATATATAGTGCCTTACTTATTAACTTGCTTGTCCTGTTCTTTGCTATAGTGATCAGAATGCTGCACCTACCACCATGCTAAGCCAAGTTGATAGGTTTAAGTCAATATATTGTTAGATGTAGACAACTTTGAAAATATATCATGTTCTATACTTCTATTAGGCGTCACGGCCGTCACCATCCCTTTAGTAATACAGCCCTTACCACGTGATCTTCTTATTTCCCTCCTCACTCTCTCTCTATCAATCTCATGTTATCTTCTTGAGGCGTAAATCTTATCTTTGATTATGATGGTGTAGAAAACTAGAAATTCTTTCATGTGTTTCAGATGAAGAAGCAAAACACGAAAGAATCTTGGAAGCTGGGAAAAAGCATGATGTACAAACTTTTTCCAGTCCAACAACATCTGATGCTAAAAAGAATGAAGCCGAAGGGGAGAAAACTTCAAAACTGGAAGAACATAAAAACGATTTTGTCATGAACGCTCCACAAAGAAAATCTTTAATTGGCGGAAATGACAACAATTGGAATCATGCTACAGAAAGTAAAGGTACAGGTCTTTTTGCTTATCATTTATAAAACTCTATTGAAGTTTACTTTCTTTTGGATGAGTCAAAGGGGTTTACTGAAGTATGCTTTTCAACTTGTTTTATAACAATAAGCTTGCTTTTAAAGAATATCTTTTTCTAAGAAACAATTTTTTTTTGATTGTTTCTAAAAAGCTTGAAATATTTTTTACTTGAAGGAAAATTGATACATGTTCTTCAACATGTTTTCGAATAACGAACTTCCCGTTGTAGGGTATTTCCTATTTTTTCTCAGAAACCATTTTTTTAAATATATTTCTGAAGTTAGAATCATCCTTCCATTTGTGAAGGGTGGCCCACTATCCAGGTAGCGCTCAGTCACAAGCAGGTGTAGTCAACGAATAGAAAATATATTTCCACAGATTAATACTGGGATAACAAAATTCTCTTATTAGATAAGCTGTCTAAAATGTTGAAGTATGTTTTCCTTTCCAAATTATTGCACCTGTTTGTTCCATCATTCATTAGAAAGATCGAATCATTATTCTTTCGCCGGAGGGGTGTATCATGTACATTTGTTGTACTAATGAACTATGTAACTGCTAACTAAGGCATGTTCTCTTCTTGACTTTTTTCCAGCCTGTAATTATGCAAAAGGAAAATGGGTTCCAGATGACAACCGGCCTTTGTATTCAGGATTTGGTTGCAAACAATGGCTTTCCGGGATGTGGGCTTGCCGCTTGATGCAACGTACTGATTTTGCATACGAGAAGCTTCGGTGGCAGCCAAAAGACTGTCAAATGGAGGAATTCGAAGGTTCTAAATTTTTGAGAAGGTATTTCATTTTCTTGACTCTACAATTCAATGCGGAACATTTTGATTTCTCAGTTCCTTTTTCCCATAGATTTGTTCAAATGATTGAGGCATAAGATGCTCCTTAGTTGACTTGAAAGAAGGCAGGTCGACTCTATTTGAGGCATGTGTTAGAATGTTTGATTAATTTGCTCTTATTTTCTTCTGGTCATATAACTGGTTCTTTTCGGGGATGCCTTTGCTTTTGTGGATTTCCTCTGATTTAGAGAAGGAATTGCCCCCAACTTTCCCATCTACATTTTCTTTATTTTTATGAGCCCAAGTTTTTGGGTTTGGCGGAAAAAAACACACCAATAAATTTATGATCAATTGGTAATAATCTTAATGCATTCAGGATGCAAAACAAAACTCTAGCTTTTGTTGGAGACTCATTGGGCCGGCAGCAGTTTCAGTCTTTAATGTGCATGATCACTGGTGGTAAGGAGAAGCTTGATGTGGAAGATGCCGGAAAAGAGTATGGATTGGTTATAGCAGAGGGCTCTGCCCGCCCTAGTGGGTGGGCTTACCGTTTCCCAAGCACCAATACTACCATTCTGTACTACTGGTCGGCAATCCTCTGTGATGTTGAACCTATTGACATAAACAACCCAGCCACAGAGTATGCAATGCACCTTGATAGGCCACCAGCATTCTTGCGCCAATATCTTCACAAGTTCAATGTCCTAGTTCTCAACACAGGTCACCACTGGAATCGAGGAAAGCTCAATGCTAATAGATGGGTAATGCATGTTGGTGGTGTGCCAAATACTGATAGGAAAATAGCAGTGATTTGGGTTGCCAAGAATCTTACGATTCACAGTGTTGTTAGTTGGGTGAATTCACAGCTTCCAAAATATCCAGGTTTGAAGGCATTCTTTCGGACCATCTCTCCTAGGCATTTTGTTGGTGGGGACTGGAACACGGGAGGTAGTTGTGACAACACTAAACCAATGTCAATAGGAAAGGAAATATTGGAAGAGGAGTCCAGTGATCAAGTTGCAGCGAATGCAGTGAAGGGAACAGGGGTCAAGCTCTTGGACATAACAGCTCTTTCTCAGCTTAGGGACGAGGGTCATATATCACGGTTCAGCCTTACAGCAAAGTCTGGTGTGCAGGATTGCTTGCACTGGTGTTTGCCTGGTGTTCCTGACACATGGAATGAAATACTCTTTGCACAAATCTAGTTTGCACATCATGGTGAAGGGAGATTTTTGTTGGCCTTAAAAAGGTAACAGCCATTCCTTGGATTGGAAGGGTCACTCATTTTCAATACCATAGTTTTGCAGAGGATGCAGTCATGTGGGTGCAAGATGTCCCAACGGATGGTGCAGTGACTTG
This sequence comes from Sophora flavescens, assembly GCA_030762895.1. Taxonomy (NCBI): domain Eukaryota; kingdom Viridiplantae; phylum Streptophyta; class Magnoliopsida; order Fabales; family Fabaceae; genus Sophora; species Sophora flavescens. Next base: position 15,240,004 of record CM061068.1, on the reverse strand, counting down.
TTATATCGCATTGACTTAAAAATTTCTTTGGCTACGCAAAATTTTGAGGTCTTTTGTATCGTAACTTGCTTCTTCATATGACCCCTTGCGAGTCCTTGGCATAACGAAGGTTGATAGACAAAGCTGCAGTATAGGAGCATTTGAAAAGATTGTTACTGGAAGTAAGTTCTTCTCAGCTATTGTAGCAGAGGTTCAAGTCAATAGGACAAGAAGATACCGGTGGTGTCTCTCTCTCTCTCTTTTTTTTCTGGGAGGGGTTGAACAGAATACTGTGCTATAGCCTTAGATTTATTATTATACATTATTTTAGATGAGTTTCAAACCTTATATAGCATATACTGATACATTTCATTGTCAATGTAATATATCTTCTACATGTTGTCATGGGTAATATTATATTATTTGTGAGGTCTATTTGGAGCAATAGTTATGTTGACTACTCTTTTATTTGCTCCTCCAACCCCTGACGCGTATTAGTGTGATGTTAACTGTGTCTGTTAATATCCGTCTGTTTATATTCTGTATATCAGGAACATCAGAATTGCAAATTCTAAAATGGACAAAATTTAGATTCAGTTGCTTAGTTTTTTGTGGTGATATTTTCAATTAAGATCTCAATAAAAATATAACATATCATAATAGAATGCTCTAACCAATAGACAATTAGACACTGATCCCTCTGGTAAAGTGGTCAAATTTCAAACATTGAATGAAAAGAAAAATATGTATTTGTTGGTCTTGGATGGTAAGGTATTGAGAAGGAGGGGAGGATTGTAGTTGAATCCTTGGTTTGTTGCGAAGAGATGAAGGCAAACTAGTTGAATAAAAAATCACAATAATAGAAAGAACTCTGAAAGTCTCATAAATTGATGATGGGATTAGTCACGCTCAGAAAAACATAATTCATTAAGAGCTCTCCTCCAACGGTCAAGTATGGATAAAGTAAACACCATAATTCACCCCATTACGTGGTGACAGGGACCGCCCAATGCGAATGGATCACAAATTTAATGCAACAGTGAATCAATCAACGTTCCCAGTGGGGTACTCCATTATTTTAGAATCCATTATTATTGTCATTATAGATATCCTAATTAAACTTACTAGAATACTAACAAGTATTCTTAGACATTGTTTAAGAAATTAAAAAAAGAAAATTTGTATTGGAAATGATGAATTTAGCATTTCGAAGAATGTAATATTTAGTTTTTTAATACAAATTTTTCTTTTATGAATTTCTTAACCAATATTCTTAAACCACTAGTTACCAAGACCCTTAAACTTAATAATATTAATAACAAAATTAATTAGTCAATTAAAAGCAAGCAATTGAAATCAACCCTAATCCATCTTTGGGTCCACCCAGAACGAAATCCGAAAGTGATTTCCAGTTGCCGACATGTTTAGAACACACGTGGCATGAGACAGATGGGTACACGTGGCCCATAACGGAAAACCGGAACCCAGTGGCATGACCAAACGAAAAAAAAAGTAGAGGGCCCCACACGACACACTATTCCTTCCCTTTTATAATTTGTGTGATTCCGATGCTTGTTTTTTCTTCTTCTAAACTCTTCATTCATTCTTCATTCTTCTCTTTCAAGTTTCAATCTTTACATTACAAAGCTTCAACATTCTCTCTCTCTGAGTGTGTGTCTTTGATGGCGGAGGAATTCTCGAGAGCGGTTGATGACGGGCTAAAGCTGTCGAAGCGGATATACTTCGGGAAAGACAGGGCGGTGGCGCCGCCGAAGCTGCCGGCGGCGATGGTGAAGTCACCCATTGGCTTAGTTCCGACGGCTCCGATGGTGTACGCGGTGATCGATGATCCGGCTATGGTGGACAACCCTGATATCCCGAGCTACCAGCCGCACGTGTATGGAAGGTGTGAGCCTCCGGCGCTGATTCCGCTTGAGATGAAAGGGATTGAGATGGAAGTTGATTGTTATATGGACACTGCGTTTATCAGCGTGAGTGGGAGTTGGAGGGTTCATTGCATTATGGGAAGCCGATCCTGTGATTGTCGTCTTGCTATTCCTATGGGCCCCCAGGTTTTGATCTTTTACTTCCAATCCGTAGCTTCTTTCTTTCACTACTTACAATCTACACGCTTAACTGTCTTTCATTAATATCCCCAATTAATGTTCTTTTTCTTTTATTCTTTCCTCAATGATTTCACTCATTTCAGTTAAGTTTTACTGTTTTAGAATGTGCAACAACTAAAATTTTTTTTTTTTTTTTTTTTGTGCGTGTTTTGTTTTTTAACTCCTGAAAGTTGAAAAGAACTCGTGTAGCGTTTATTAAAAAATTTTACACGTACAAAGGATGGAATGAAGAGAAATGTTATCAATACACCCTGTTTAACATTGTCTCCAACATAGTCTTTGATTATTGAGTGAATTTCAATAGAATGAGTCCTATGTAAAATTTATGGTCCCACATGAAATTCATCACATAACAAAGAGTGTGTTGGAGAGAGGATTGCATAGAGAGTGTGTTGGATGCATTTTTGGTCTTGAAACTTGTTATCTTTTGGATTTACCTAGAATAACAATTAGCTTCCACCTCAGACTTATTAATGTTTTGATATGTTGCAGAGTTTGAGTTCTGATATCATTTGGCTAACAGGGTTCAATTCTAGATGTTGAGATTACTGCTCCTAGCAAATCCTACTCTACTAAACTGGTTGTTATGGATGACAATAATGACAAAGAAGGTGGCGTCCAAGCTCAAAATGGAGGCTTTCTCAAGTCCAATATATTTACTTTAACTATACCACAGGTAAATACATAACCTCTTGAGGTTGTTGATTTCTAGAATCCTGATCCTCTTACTGTGTTGCTGCTTTTCTCTCTAACTGTGCTTGTAAAAGTTGTAACAGATGGACGGGGGTTCCAATTTATCGATTAAAATGCATTGGTCTCAGAAAATAGTATACTGCAATGGTCAGTTCTCTTTGAATGTGCCGTTTACCTTCCCTGATTTTGTCAACCCGGCTGGGAAGAGAATTTCAAAACGAGAAAAGATACAAATAAATGTGAATGCTATTGCTGGTAGTGGGCTTCTATGCAAGACAATGAGCCATCCCCTAAAGGTTCATATTTATATGGATTTTTTTGTGGGAATATGGTTAAAATTTTACATATGATATAGCCAATTAACCATTTGATCTGATTCTTCAGGAAATGAGGCGTCATGCTGGGAGCATGGGTTTCTTATATGATTCTGAAGTTCTCTCATGGTCAAAAACCGATTTTATCTTTTCTTATGCTGTAAGATTCATGGTCATTTTATTTTAGTTTATTTTAATTTTCATAGTCTCAGCTGCTAAAAGGTTATATGCTTTTAGGTTCCCTCAAGTCATATAAATGGTGTTACTCTCTTGGAATCTGCATCTGTGCATGATTTTGATCAAAGAGACGTGTTCTGCATGTACCTTTCTCCTGGAGATATTCAGAGTAAGGTTTGTATAAAATCTTTAAAGTTTGTAGGTGTACGTGTTATGTTATATGTACTTTTAAAGTTTTCTTTTTATTCTCACTCCTGGTCCTACTCAATATCTAGGTGTTCAGAAAGGACATAATATTCATTATTGACATCAGTGGAAGCATGCGGGGAAAGCTAATCGATGACACAAAGAATGCACTTTCAGATGCTCTCTCTAAGCTTAATCCTGATGATTCATTTAGTATTATAGCCTTTAATGGAGAAAGTTATATATTTTCGAAATCAATGGAATTGGCTTCCAAGGATGCTGTTGAAAGGGCCATTGAGTGGATTAACACATACTTTATTGCTGGGGGTGACACAAACATTTCACACCCCTTAAACAAGGTACATTTAAATATTCATACCATTTTTCATAAACACAAGATTATTGAGCTGTGGTTATGTCCTGAACCAAAATGTAATGTAGTTAGGTACCTCTAAATATCCTTACTGTTTTTCATAAACACAAGCATGTAATGTACTGAACATATAAATAAATCTATGCTCAACTTGATGCATGGAGAACCTATTCCTCAAATTGTGTTTCATCTTTATGTTTTCTCAGATTAGCTTAGATGTATTATTGATTATCATTGTAATTTTTTTGTGTCCTCTATCACTGGGTAGATTGTATGCTATATATTTGTTGCTTTTTTTTCTTTTCAGGCAATAGAGATGCTATCCAGCGCTCGAAGTTCAGTTCCGATAATTTTCCTAGTTACAGATGGAACTGTTGAAGATGAGAGACAAATTTGTGCTATGGTAAAGAATCATATGACCAATGGAGAGTCAATATGCCCCCGAATTTATACTTTTGGCATAGGTGTGGCTTCTAGCATTTGAGCAACATATAGCCATTCTTTCCTGAATAGAAGCTGTTAAGATTATGCACTTACTTCTTCTTTTGTTGTGACATGTGAATAATGGTAAACATTGTTCATTCTATCACTTATGTTAACTTTAACACCTCATTCAACCCCAGGTTCGTTCTGCAATCATTATTTCTTGCGGATGCTTGCAATGATTGGTAGGGGCCAATATGATGCAGCATTGGATGTAGGTGAGTTATGAATTTAACGTGAAAAAATCATATAGCATTGTGATTGATATTTCTTTTTGTTATAAGTCATTGGGTTTTAGCGAATGTTTTGCTATCAAACATGTCAATATATATGTGCCTCACAAGCAATTGGATTATATGAGGATGGTTACATAGTCTATATATTCAATTTGGAGCACCTGCTTGTTGACTCTACCATGATCATTTGAATTATCTTCGAGCAAGAGAGCTAATATAATGATTTTACATCCACATTCCACAATGCTTATTCAAAAGCCCTATTTTTTAAGGCGTAATCTCTTTCTCTCTCTTTGGTGCTGCCAATTGCTTGAAATGCATAACTACATGAAATAGTTGTAGAGTAATGTTTCTGTTTGACCACTCAGTAGTATATAAGGTTGATTTTGGCACCGTGTGCAGAAAATCTTACTTTAGGTATTTAACTTGAGAAATTTCTTTGATAACCTTAGACGTGTTTTTTATGCTTTCACATTTACAACTAATTTGACGGATGCCCCTCCTTTTTTAATTGCCAGATTTGGTTAAACCTCAAATGTTGTCGTTGTTTGACAAAGCATCATCTCTCGTTCTTGCAAATATCACAATGGACATATTTGATGATCTTGATGATTTTGAGGTAAAATTTTACTGGTAACAGGGTAGATTGAATTGAAAATGATGATGATAGTAGTAGTAGTAATCATTATAATAATCAAATCAACTTCTTTTGGACTCCCTATCCTCATTCACATGCGATTCCTTAGGTGTTTCCCAAAGAGAAAAAAACATTAAGAAATGCAATGTGATTCATCGACTATTCCTAGACTAAAGAATTGCAAGGCTTATAATCTTTCACGCATCAAATTTTCATTTGCATGCATAAACCATTCCAAGGATGATCAAATCATAGAAAGCATTAAGAACAGAGATTACAAGCTCAAAGTAAGATAAACAAACTTGTATTAATAATTCCAAAATCAAATGCAAAAAATTCTCAGGTTCCACCTGGTCCTAATATGTATTTAGCTAGACATGGAAACAAAAAAAAAAACAAAAAAACTACAATAAACAAGGAGATGAGAGGAAGCTCCATGAGTATGATGAAGAAGAATTGAGCTTCCCCTGTTCCTTGCTTCACCACACCTTGGAATTGCCAAATTAGGGTAGATAACAAAGTAGAGGAGAATATGGTGGCTGAAAAGATCCCCTGAATATACCGAGCTGCAAAAGTCGTGGGCGCTCTCAAACAAAGTTTCGAGCGCATGGGCCAAATTAAACTCATATGCACTCAACTTTCATAGAGTTAGCGTTGGGTGCTTGGGATGCTGACAACTGATTTTCAAGATGCTTGAGCGCCCAGTGCTTGCAGACCTCTGATCAAGCTTCAACAATTTTTCACCTGTCATGCTCCATTCTTCCCCTTGGACTACAATGAAAATACAAGGGACCACTTTGACTGGAATTTTAACCAAAATGCCATAAATTCAATGAGATGAATTGAATTCACTAAAAGAAGAAAAACAAAGCTTTCTTAGGGTCAAAACAAGGTTAAAAGCTTGATTTTATATGTGAAACCCACTCAAATACTCCACAATAAAATATATTCTAGCAAATTATCATGTGCTCTGATTCATATTTTCTAGCCCTCTTTTGTTCTGAATACTGCTGTTCTCTTATGCTTTGGGGTATTTGTGGTGATGTGTGCTTTGTATGATGCCTTTCGAGTAATTTTTTGAAAATGAGGATCGTTATATGATGCCATAATGGAACCACTTTGTCCTGGCAACAATTTATTTTCTGTTACTCATGCTACTGTATGTTGAATTCTTTTTCCAACTTTCCCTGAGCTTGTGTCTCTCTCTTATGGCATCATCGGCAATGTTTGTGATAGGTGTACCCTTCCCATATTCCAGATCTTTCATCAGAGAGTCCATTAATCTTATCTGGCAAATACAAAGGAAGTTTTCCTGAAACTCTGAAAGTTAAAGGTATCTTGCCTGATTTCAGTAATTTTGCAATAGATATGAAGATACAGAAGGCTAAGGACATACCAGTACAAAGGGTAAAGTACTCTATACACTTGGCATACTTTCAAAGTTATATAATTCAAGTTTTTGTGATTTTGAAATTATATCTGCAATTTCTTGAGAGGAGGTTCCAAATTTTGTTTATGGGTGCTGGGGAGCTATTTGGTACTGTTGGAACCTCTTTGAACTTTGAAAAATCCGTTTTCTCATAAAACACAAGTTAATAGCTGTGTCAAAAGTTTTAACATTATTAGAAGAGATATTTAATTGGGATCTAGACAAATTAATGATTTTCCTTCTCTTCATCTATCTTTACATTTTTCAGTGAGTACATGAAGAACCATGGTTTATTGGCCTTCTTTATCTTTGTTTGGTGTGTCAATGATTCATAAATGCTTCTTTGCTTCATCTTATTCTTGCAGTCATGCCCCTTGCATCTTTAGTTAGATGCTGCTTTATACGGAAATGTGGAAAAAAATTACCATTCTGTTTCATTTAGTTTATTATTAAATTTTCATTCTATTGCTCTATTTCTTCTTAACAGGTTTCTACAAGAGATCAAATAGAGTATCTTACTGCTCAAGCATGGCTTTCAGAAAATAAACAATTAGAACAGAAGGTTTGCCAATACTTTCTATGCTATCACTGTTCATGGGATAATCAGTTGTTTCTTTTTATTTTATAAATTTTCTTGTGCCTCATCATTTAATTGGCAGGTTGCAAAACTAAGCTTGCAGACTGGCATCATGTCCAGTATACACGAATGATAATCCTTGAGGATGATCAACTAAAGAAAGTCAAGGAATCATCTGGAACTAAAGTATGTGTCACAAATTTTGAGAATTTTTCTACTAAACTAGATATTAAACAATGCTTTCATTTGAAATTTTGTGTGTTTAACCATAATTTGTCTTTTGAAAATCAGTTTTCTGTCACTGAATCCTGGAGATATATTCCTTTCTGCATTTAGATGTATGGTGATATAACATTGAAATATCTCAGAATAACTGTGTTGGTTTGTCTGTTTTAATTGAATGCTCATTGTTTATTATGGATTTGCTTATGTTGTTATTTGCAAACAGGTGTCAAAAAAAGCCATCCTGGGTATGATACAAACGTCCAAGGGCAGAGAATGATTTTACTCCCACACTTAGGAATCGGCTTTGGCAACTTGACTGCAACTGTTGAAAATACTCCTCCAGGATATGAAATGAAATTGCCTGAAGTGGCTGAAATCTTCAAGGCGGCCTCAAATTGTTGTAGCACCTTGTGTGGTTACTGCTGTTGCATGTGCTGCATCCAGTGCTGTTCCCGGATGAACAATCAATTGGCAATTGCACTCACTCAGCTTTGCATTGGTCTAGGATGCTTCGGCTGCGTCACATGTTGGTCAAACATATGCTGTTCTGGAAATGATGGCTGAAATCTCATTTTCTTTCTTGCTGCATAAGAATTACTGTTTGTATAGTTGTTATTTTGGAAATTTGTATGCGCAAGTCATGTCATCTGATGTGTCATGGGTTCATTTTCTTGGTTGGGTTGTGCTGTACAGCTTTTGTATGAGGATAGTCGTGCAGGTATAAACTTGCTATAGAAACTAAAATATAAATTCCTACCATAAAAGAGAAGGTACATTCTTATACAGTGTTGTTATCTATCATCAAAGAAACATTGTTATTTCTCAATCAATTCTTGTGTACAAATGTGTATTTGGCAAAATATATGGATCTCTTATAGCTGATGAATTCTTTCCGATTGCATCAGATTTTTGTTCTTCCTTCCCAATCCTCCTATTTTTATACTCTTCACTTTTGTTAATAAATTCTTCCTTTACTAATTTCATTTCTGTGGAGAACGTAATATATTGGAACGATGTAGTTTGCAAAGGATTATTTGTGATCAGTGTGAGGGCTGTAATACTTGGTTCCAACAAAGAAGGAAGCGTCCAAATACATATATAGTTGTTTGATTATTTGATTCTGAATAAACTAGTACATTACAGACTCGGTTTTATGTAGTAATGCTGAATGAAATAACTGAAAACCAGGTTACATTAATTGGAGAAAGCATTATTGGTGAAGAAGTCACTCGGGGAACGGACGTGAGAGCAGTGATGAGAGGAGACATATGGGCGGGGAAGTGGGGAATGAGGTAAGAAGGTTTAGCGAGCTCGAAGTCGTGGAACTGAAAGGCAGGTGCACAAGTGCATCCTACCAAAGAGTATTGGGTGGAGCTTTGAGAAATTCACCCTCCAAAGAGACGCTGAAATCGTGAGTGGGAATGGAACCAAACCAGACTGTGGTACCTCATTCTCACTCAGATTGGATCCCAGGCCGTCTTTCTCATTCAGCTCCACTATCTGCTTGCAAATCAATACAATATTTAATTAATTAAAAGAAGAAGAAAAAACTGATAGAGAGAGAAAGAGAAAGAAATTGATACGGTCTCCGATGTAGAGATGCCATGTTTCAGCGTAGGGTATGCGATGCGCGCGAGATAGGTTCCCAGACAGAAGCAGAAAATATATGGAGGTCGATCTACTTTGTCTATTGTTATTTCATTTCCAAAAACAAATTTCCATCAAATAATAATAGATATGAAAGAAGGGGCCTACTTACATTCGAAAAGAGGCGTCGAACAAACTCTCGCGAGAGATTAAATCCCATCTCAGGTTGATTGTAGGATACTCCTCAAAGTAGATCGAAAAATTAAGACTATTAAACAATGGATGCATTTAAACCGATAAACGCTAACAAACTTTTAGCCTTTTATAAATAAGATGAAATGTTATATATATTTGCATAGCCGCGTGGACTAATTTGCACAGGTCCATCTTTTGATATGTTGTGTTATTTTAGCCATCCTCGGATCTTCCTTCACTGCATAAAAGATCCCTTATAAGATATACAAAATAAAAATTGTCATAATTCAATAACTTTAAAAAAAATGTATTCAATTCATAAACATCATTACTTGTAAATGATTACAAGCAAATGTAGTGGGACATCCTTATTCTTATATAAGGTCAAACAAGCATACCTAAAACCATTCCCCGATTGTTTTAACAGATAATCTACCCGGCTAATTACAATATTCAAATATTATTCTCCACAAATACCACTTAAAAAAGTGGAACATCACAATCTAAATGACAAATGAATAAACAAAGTTCTTTGCGTCAAGAAATGAAAATGAAATTATTTACAAGCTTAAAATTATTGTGCAGCATGAACCGCTAGTTCACCCATGATCAGGAACTCGAGCCATGAGTGAAGTGCACAAGACAGAATAACTTTGAGGTAATTTGAAAGATAATTACGGCTTAATATAGCATCGCCTTCTATCAAAAAACAAATAACAGAAATATAGGTTTTATGAACATTTTAGTCCCGATAAAGTATGGTCATTTTGAAAGCCGTCCCTGTAAATTTTTTTATATGATTTTCGTCCCTACAAGTTTAACTTTTTTGAAAATCGTTCCTGTCGTTAGTCCCCACCGTTAAATGGCTGACATGGCTAACGGCGAGCCACGTCAGCTGTGCCAAATCGTCTGAAGTTGCTGACGTGAATGCTACGTCAGCTGCCACATAATTATTAATATTTTAATATATTTTTAAATTCAAATTTTTTTTAATTTTTTTTAATAAAATAAAAAAAAAAACCATTTTTAAATTCCTTTTTTTTCTAGTAAACCTAACCCTAACATATCCCTCTTCTGTGGTTTTGCCTTCATCTTCTCCCTTCCACCCCATCTTCCACCACCACCACCATGTCACATTATGTCCAACTCTTCACCCCAAACCCCTTTCTCACACACCCACCACCACCTCCCATCTTCCAAACTGTCCTAACACCCTCATCCTCACCCCAACCACCATCTCCAAATCCAACCTCTCCCTTCGCTCACACAACGCCACATCATCTCCTTCCTCAAAACAACACCCACTTTTATGCTGTTCTGTGCACTCCTCAACCCTGTTTCAATCCACGCGCCTTTACAGATCAAAATCCTTGAAACATCCGCTTTCCAATTCCAGAACCATCAGAAGAACCTGCTCCGCAAGCTTAGATTTCTTCTCCTCAGCAGATGAAGAGTTCGCCAAGAAAATCGAGGATTTAGCTCTCAAATTCCAATTTTTCGACAACAACATAAACAACAACAACGAGGTTATTTCCAACAACAACAATGGTAGTAGTTTCATTGAACAATCTCCTAAAATTGTGAACTTCGAGCCACCATGGAGCAGCATCGGCGACGAGATTATTCCGATGAATATCCTCTGGAAAGTAAACAGCGTCGAGCTTCTGTTTTCCATTGATGTGCTCTTCAAATGGGACGCTATTGTTCGGGAGCAGGAACGAAGCCGAAGACAAGAAAGAAGAACGACGTGGGTCGTGGGTAGATGAAACAGGGAGAAGATAAGAAGTTGGGAGGGGGGAGAGGGGGGCGGGTCGATGGAAGAAGCCGAAGGGAGAAGATGTGAGGAAGGAAGTAGGGTTAGGGTTTTTTAGAACAATAACTATTTTTAATTTTTTTGTTTAATTTTTTATATGCTATTTATTTTTTTAAATGAAAATTAGAAAAAATAAATTTTTAAAAAATTTTGAATTAAAAATTTAAAAAATTAAAATCTTAAGTGTCAGCTGACGTGGCTGACACATCAGCACCTTCAAACCACATGACACTGCTGACGTGGCACACCGTCAGCCAGTTAACAACAGAAGTTAACGATGGGGACCATTTTCAAAAAAGTTGAACTTACAGGAACGAAAACCACACAAAAAAATTTACTGGGACATATTTCAAAACGACCCTACTTTGTAGGAACTAAAAAGTTCATTAAATCAGAAATATACCATCTCTTTTAGGTGGCAACCATAGTTTAGAAGAAATATTGTTTGCAACAAGACATGGGCAAAGGACAAATGCATGCCACCAGCACATCTTCCCACCACGCTTCATCTCTGAAAAAATTTCCCAACAAACCCTTGAAAGGAGTTCCCAACCGACAAAGCAGACACGCCAAATCTGTGCTTGAAAATTATCATCATGATTGAGAATTCAGGAGTCTGGAATGCACCTAGCACAAGCAGGATATTCCAAAGTACCTCTAGAATGGTTTTCTTAAGATCAAAAGCATCTTTTACTCGAGCTCCAAGAAAGCCCATGTATCATGAAAATCTGCCAGAAAACAAACCACAAAAGTATGAAGAAAAGTCCTCACAAGTCACAACTATACCACATCGACGTATATACACAAAAACTTGGGAGTAACCATGTGACGAGGCGTAAAAGAATAAAATTACATTCTTTATTCCGACAATCACTTTATCAAGTCTCAAATAAGTAATGTTACACATACAGACTTTCACACACTTCATTTCACATTAACCAAGTCAAAAACTTATTTAACATTAACCTACCTATAATTACCAAGAGGTTTGTAGCAGGAATTATGACTAAGTATAGATGATGATAAGTCAATTAGAAACTGAGTAGGGATGAAATTCAAAATAAACATTATTGTCTCTAGCAAATTGTGAGACTGAGACTAGATTCTTTGTGATTTTAGGGACAAGTAAGAGGTTATTTAGACAGAAAGTAGTGTGTGGGTTTAAAGAGGAGTAGAGTTTAGAAGAACCTATGGAGTTGATGTTGAGACCTTGGCCATTGCCCATGAAAACCTGGTCCTAACCACCAAAAGGAATGCTATGAGTCATGTTTTGAGAGTCTGTAGTGATTTGGTGTGTTGCCCCAGAGTCGGGGTACCAGGTTTGCCCCTCAAATTGTCTCATTCCATGAGAATCAGTGGTTCTACTGCCACTTGAGTACTATGAGTTTTGTGTAGCAATGTATGCAGTAGGTGGTGCATGGTGATGGTTCGGTGGCCTAGGAAGGATGCCCTGTCCTGAATTAGGTGCATACTGTCCTTGCAACTGCTCATAAGGTGCATAGTGCTCTTGCATCTGACTTTGATTATTGGGATACTGAGTAGGAGGAGGCATGGGAGGTGGGACATAGGTCTCATCAAACCTGTGCCAACAGTTAAAGGAGTCATGGTCATACTTGTAACAGAGTTAACAAGTTGGCTTTGATCCACAGCCACGACCTCTACCTTCACGGCTGCAACCTCTGCCTCCTCTTCGATGATAGGCACCCTGAGAACCACCACGTTGAGTCACGAATTGATCAGAATTGACACTGTTAGGGTTTGAACCAAAAACATTTGGGGCTTGGGCAACATTTGCAGAAATTGAGCTATTGGACGAAAGTTATTGTCTGAATTTTTCGAATTGCGACTCCTGAACTAGAAGGAGAGCTTCGATATCATCACTAGATGGAGAATCATTGCGACTGTAGATCATCATTACGAAAGGAGTGTATTCTTCTGGAAGTCCTTCAAGAATGGTATCGATGTGATCCTGATTGGAAATCGGATCGCCCATGGCTTGAAGAGAGTCGACGATGGCGCGAATCCGTAACAAATACTCGGACATGGATCTGGTTCCTTTCTTCGTAATCTTCAATTCCGATCGAAATTGACGTATCTTTCCTCGGAGGTGCGCATAGAAGAACTTATGGATCTTGTCCCAAACTTGCCATGATTGCTTGCACCCTAGGAATCCCGGTAAGATTGAAGGCGAAAGAGAACCAAGCAACCACGTGAAGAGCATCTGATCTTGTACAATCCATAACTGATAGGCTTCAGATTCAATTCTGAGCTCGCGATTGACTTCGGAGGTGAATTGTGGTGGAATCGTCGGATTCACCACGAAACGGTGAAGATTGTGCGCGATTATGACAGCTTCGACCTGCTGTTTCCAGAAGAAGAAATTCTGATCATCTTGTTTTACCGAGAGAGAAGGATTGAAGCTCGTCGGAGAAGACGACATCGTCGGCGGCGCTACTATTTCAGTGAAAGGATTGCTGGGAGTGGTGGCCTTGAAGAGCGAGGCCTAGAAAATGGCTCAAGATACCATAATCGAATAGATACTGATAGTGAGAGAGAGGGAAGAGAGAGAATAAAGAGAAATAGAAGATAATTCACTGAATCTGTATTTCTTTGTGTGAATCTCTAATTACATGAAGCTATGTATTTATAGCTTGAGCTTTTCTAACAGCTCTTTAAAACTAATAGCTAACAGCCATAACTGCCATAACCGAATGGTGCTGACTCAGCACATTCGGTTATGAGGTTACGGAAAGGCATTTCACAACTAGATTAGCCTTATACTCTATTAGGCAGAAAAACAAACAAGAGAGCTATTTGTCAGCATATAAATCTCAGTTGTTGAGTATATGCCACCAAGGATGGTGCGCTTGGCATACTAATCAATGTCAGAGGCATTATCACCAGCAGCATGCCAAATCTCATCTACTAGCATTGCCCTCTGCTTAAAACTCGTTGGAGCATTGACTGGTTGTGCCTGTAAAGGTTACCAAAAACTCTTTCAGCTCCATAATTCAGAGATCTAGGCCTCTAACAGGTAAAAAGGACAGGCAGAGACCTGGATGCTAAGAGCTTGTGGCCACGTTGATATATATGGAGCTTACATTTCTAGATGAATCCTGATTAGCTTGGAAATACAGTGACTTGGTGTCAAATTTTTTAAACTCTCATTTGAGTCAATTTTATCGGTAAGTCTTTGTAAGCAGTCGTCCATGAAGAACTGGAAAAAAAAGATTTATGATAAACAAAATGATCATTTCATAAAATTAAAAACTAATAAACACTAGTAAAAGAGAGCAGTCTTCCACAATTATGGCAACCCAATATGCTTCTTGATAATGTACTGGTGGGAGAGAATTCAAGCATTGGAAACCCATAACTGAATAATGCAACCCAAAAATACTGATAAACATCATTGACAACTCCTAAAATTGAAGTTCACCAAAGGCCACATTTTACAATGATATGATTTCAGTGAATACACACAGAGACAAAGTGAGTGGGGAGAGAGAGATAAGATGTCGCACTAAGCAAGTTGAACCACTTTTTTTTTTTTTTAAAACATGTATGCAAAGGCATCACTGCTTTACTAGACATCCCAACTAATACTATATCGGCACCCCTAGCAAAACCCATCATTTGCAGCACACCATACTTATGTCACATTAAAAACAGAAAAAAGTATAATACTTTTCTGCTTCCATTTTCCCACATCCTTTCTTTTGGAAAGATGCATTTTTCCTAATTGGGTTAGAGAGGATAGATTACTGCATACTGCTACTGATATGCTATCATTTCATTCATCTCATTTGCATCATACATTCCAGTTCATCCTTTACTTCCAAAAGAGTTTTTGCTAAATCCTCCTAATAATCCTTCTGTTACTTAATGAAGAAAGTATTAAATGAAAAGGTAGACATATCCGATGTCTTGGAAAAATATAACAAGCATTCAGCACTTTCTTCATTTAGTAATTAGGGGGATTGTTCATAATTACGTTATAATATAGAATATCGTGAAGCAGCTGACAAACAGTACCATCCTGCATTCTACCTGACCCAGCATAACATGAGTTGTTAGAGCACCTTTATCGGTGCTGGGAGTGGGGTGCTTAAATACTTAAGCATCGATGCTTAAGTTTTTGTGAGAGATTTTCAAATTAAAGTAGCAACTTATTTAAGGTTGCGTGTTAATGGTTAAATGAAAATAATGAATGCTTCCTTGCATCAATAATTGCCTTGGTTCAGTGGCATCAGTGCATGCCTGCATCTAAGGTGCACGCAACTCGATTCCCATTTGTGGCATTTTCAACGTTAATGTTTTTTAAAGTTTCTAAAACGTTAAACATGGAAAAATTGTCATGTGAAGGTTCGAACTCAGTTCTGCAAGAGAATGGGACGACCGTTGGCCACTAGGCTAACGGGTATATTGTGTTTATTCATCGTCGTTAATGATACTTAAGTGTTGTATTTGACCGTTGGTGAAACTCTTGGAGAGTTGTTTTCCTTCACCAAGAGGCATGATTTGGTCTATAAATAGAACTATCTGCATCCAGTAAAGACATACGAAAATCTCATAATTTCTCAAGCTATCTTCACTTCAAATCACCTTCTTTTCTCCCTTATGCGCAAAGAGAGTTAAGGAGACTATTGTTCTGTAAACTTTCATTGACGATACGCTTGGTTTAGGGTGTGCAAACCAAACCAAGATTCTCCATTGTATCCTGAAGGGGATTCGCCAGTAACATCTCTTGCATCCAATCTACGAGGAGAGATTGGTGGAGGTGAATCGAACCTAAAGCCTAGTGTTCTCACACGCCTTGGAGATTGCGCATTTTCTTTTGTATTCTCTTCTTTGTTGCAGAACCAAACTTCATATCTAACAATATTTAGGTTCGATTTTCGTTTTATAAAAATGGTTGCAACATTGAGGGAGATGACATTTTAACATTGTCAAAGTGGAGAGGTTCAAGGGTGAAAACTCCGCTCGTTGGGAGAAAGTGATGCATGGTCTTTTTACAAGCAAGGAGAGACGAGTACTCACATGCTTCATAAAAAATGTTTATTTTTGACCATGGTGAAATGTACACAATTACTTTCATGGCTGTTATACTTGGTATTCTAAATACATGTGTGTACAATCATAAAGGCATTCTTTATTTATGTTAAAATTAACATGTGGTATTAGAGCCTTATATGCATGATTTAAAATAAAATCAAGTATGTGCATTTTGATGAACATGAATATGTTTGGTTTATTGTGCATGCAAGTATGTTGCTTTATTTTGATAGAATAGTCTAATATATGAATGATTATATCATGTGCATGCATTAGCGGATTTGATCCATGTAAGAACTAATTATTTTAGAGTTGACAATCTTATATTATGAATACATGAATATTTGTGAATATAAGATGGGGATTGTTTCTTGCCTTTGTAGAAATTATAAATGTTTTGGATGTATATTAGATTGTTCTAAGTTGTCAAGATAGACATGAATGTTCATAGAGAAAAGTTATAGGAAAACCGAAAAATGATTGGATCATTGTTTTATTTATTTTCTATAATGAAAATCATTTAGATTTACTCTAGAACATGTTTAGAGATGAATACAAGACTTAGAGACAATGAATTTAAGTTTAGGTTGGGATTGAATGACCTAAAACTGATAGAGGGTCATGTGAACCCGATTTCCTGCAAAAATGGGTTTTATTGACCCGGTTGATAGTAGGAGGTGACGCTCAAAAAGTTGTATCTTTTTGAAAGGTTGCATTGTGGTTAAAAGTTAAATATATAAAACGGTTCACTGATTATCACAGTCGGAACGTTGGTCTGGTAGTGGAGTGTTGTCTCGGATTTCCTTGCAGGGCATGAGTTCGAACCCTTTTAGTTGCAATTTTGAACATTCTTATTTTAGACAAAATTATTTGAATTGAAAAAGTGCGTCGGCTGGGTTTGAACCCGCGTCGCATGGAAAGGTGTTCGGTTAGTTACCACCAGGCCAGAGTCCAATTAGTGGTGTTAGTTCATTAAATTTTATATGTATTTGGAATTATTGGTCAATAATTCTTGTTTGTATCTTGCATACATGATTTAAAATATTTATGATTACTTGTTAGTAACTATTAAGGAAATGAATTTTAGACTGTAAAAGTATTCTCAATTACCCATTAGTTTGATGCTTATATAAATTATTATATAGTGTGGGTAAATTGAAGTTCTTTGTTATAAGACATTTATTAAATGCTTTAAAATTTATTAGAATAGAAGAATTCTATAACCGTAGTTACTTTGAGTCTACTAAGATAGTTGGCAAAACAAATGTACCTTATTCCCCACAATAAAATGGTATAGGTGAAAAGGAAAATAGGATATTAAAAGAAATGATAAAAATCATGGTATTCTATTATGGTCTGACAAAATGATATTGGGGAGAAGTCATGTTGAAGGCTTGTTAAATATTAAATAGTGTTCCAATCAAATGGAACAAGATAACCCCATATAAGCTCTGGAAAAATAGAAAGCCAAATGTCAAAATTTTCAAAGTTTGAGATTGTAGGACAATAGTAAAAGTTCTTGAACCAGAAGAAATAAACTATGTGAAAGGGGAATTGAATGTGTTCCCGGGCTATGCTAAAATTAGCAAAGCATATAGATTCATGGTTATGGAATCCAGTGTCTCATCCTGTCACTACAGTGATTGAGTCTGGGGATGTAATATTTCAAGAAGATAGGTTTAACTCAATTCCAAGTCATAGGGATAATGTTCATAGGAATGCACATAATCTGTAAAGCAATGTATCTAACAAAGATACTTTGGAAGGTTCAGAACTTATAAGAAGTCAAAGAGTTAGAAAGGAAAAAATATACAGACCAAGCTTTTCATGTTCTTTGTTGAAGGAACAAGGGAATCCATAGATAGTTATGGGCCAATATGTTAGAATACAGAAAGTGATCCAGAAACATTTGAAGAGGTAATAAGTCTCAGGAAGACGCCTTCTAGATGGGAGCTATACTAGAAGAAATGGACTCAATAAATGAGGAATAAATTTTGGAAATTAGTAGACCTCCCACCTGGTTCCACACCAATAGGTTGTAAATGGATTTTCAAAAGGAAAATGAAGGTAGATGGAATCATTGATAAGTTTAAGGCAAGACTAGTTGCTAAAGGATTACGCAAAAGAGGGCATTGACTATATATATATATATATATATATATATATAAATATATATATATATATATATGCACATGTGGCAAGAATTGCCTCAATTAGAGTGCTATAAGCACTTGGATCCATCTATAAGTTTGTCATCCATCGATTGGATGTGAAAATACCATTCCTAAATGGGGAATTAGATGAAGATGTATGTATGACACAACTGGTTAACAGTCTCGAAAAGAAAGTGTGTAAATTGAAAAAGTCATAGTATGAACTAGAAAAGGCTCCTAAGAAATGACATCAAAAGTTTGATCAAGTTGTGCTAGCTAGTGAATATTAAATGAATGAATTCGGTAAGTGTGTTTATAGTAAATTCCATAATGAAAAAGGTGTCATGATTTGTTTGTTTATTGATGATATATATGTTGAATCTTAGTACTGATCTAGATGAGGTAGAAGAAACTAAGAGTCTAGAAATTTTGGAATGGCTGATATGAGTCTAGGAATTAGAATAATAAAAAATTGTGAGAATATAGGCTTCACCCAATCTCACCATTTATGAAAGGTATTAAAGAAATTTAATCACCTTGATTGTAAACCTATCACTACTCCCTAAGATAATAGCATTAATTTAGTACCAAATAAAAGTAATCTAGTAGCACGTGAATACTCAAAAGTAATTGGATGTACCCGGTCAAACATTTTTTTTTTATCCTAAGATAGCGCTTTCTATACCCGGTCAAACATTGCATATGTTATATGAAACTAAGTAGGTATACAAGTAATCCAAGAAATTACCATTGGCATGTTGTTCAAGAATATTGAAATACTTCTGGGGGACAAGAAGTATAGTTTAAACTATAATGGGTATCCTTCTGTATTAGAAGGTTACACGGATGCCAGTTGTGTGACTTATACAAGAAGATCATGCTTTAACAAGTAGTTGAGTCTTCACAATTGGTGGGGGTGCTATTTCTTGGGGTTTCAAGAAATAAGTCGGCATTGCCGGTTCCACCATGACTGCAGAATTCATAGCATTGACAACATCTAATAAAGAGATTGAATGGCTTAGAAATTTGTTGTATGAGATATCAATTTTAATGACGTCAGTATCCATACAATGGGATAGTTAGTCAACACTATTAATGACAAATAGCCAAGTTTATAATGGAAAGTCTAAGAACATTGGACTAAGACATAGTTATGTCAAGGAACTAGGACAAGTACCTCTTCCTTGCAAGTGCTTGTGCTGTTTTTGTGGACTTTTGCCTTCTTATGTTTTTTAAACCATGTTGAATTGATGAAATGTAGGGATGTGAGGTTACGTGTGGGGTTTACTTAAGAACTTTTTAGAAGTTGTTGGGTTGAAGAGATGGAGTGTTTAAGTTATAAAAAGTAAAAATGAGTGATGTGTAACTGTAGAACCTATTTAAGAACTCCAAAATGGGTATTGGGATGTGGATGCTCCAAAATGGGTTGGAGAGATGGATGCTTAGTATGTTATTGCTTACTAAGCAATTTCAGACCAATCCTATCATTGAATCGCATCAGTGACTACCATGAAGGTTTGACAAACACATTCAACCATCACCACAGATTAACTGTTCAAAAGTAGTCACAACTCACAACAATTAAACACGAAATCACTAGTCTAGTACTCTACTCCAATCATCAGTAACTAATAAATGATAATAATAATCACCAGTGACTAACTTGAATAATCTGATTGAAATTAAAAAAATAAGATAATGAAAGAAGTTAAATAGAGAGATTAGAGGGTGGAAATGATGGAGAAGGCATAAGATTGAGATAGAGGAGGAAATGGAGGTCGACCGTTGCTGCTTCCTTCCTTGACAAAGATCCAATGATAGAAGGGGACAAGAAGAGACAAAGGACCTGAGGGTCAAAATGGGAGATGGTCATCAGCCAAAACCAGAGGCACATGTAAGGGGGTCGAAATTGAGATGGGAGACGTTACAATGACAGTAGATACCTGTGTTTTCAATTTGGAGGATGTCGACGTGATTCTTGGAATTTCGTGGCTGGCAACGTTAGGGGAAATGTTGGGGGAGACAAAGTAGGAAAGTTCAAATAAATGAGAAATGAGTGGAGTTAAAGGGGGAGGACAGTGACCAAATTACCGGATGGCACTGCAGAGTATTGTTGGAAAACCTAGGAGGCTGAATGGGGAATTTGTCCCACCAACTGGAATGCAGTTGTCTAGAAGCCCCAGGTTGGAGTCCGAAGCAGCAAGAGAGGTGGGAGGTGCAAGATCGTGAGATTTTCAAAGAAACAAAGGAGCTACCAAAACCACAAGGCTTGGAAGGGGATCTTTGGGATGAGAGAGCACACGGTGTTATGTCAGCAACCAGAACAGGAATTAAGGAAGGAGAATCGGCCAATGGAAGGAGGGACACACTAAAAAAGCATGGACAGACAAGTCAGCCTTTTCTTGCTTGAGTTGTTCTGTATAGCTTTTCTAAGAGGATAGTCGTGCAGGCTATAGAAAGTAAAATATACACATTCCTACCATAAAAGAAGGAAGCGTCCAAATACATATATAGTTGTTTGATTATTTGATTCTGAATAAACTAGTACATTACAGACTCGGTTTTATGTAGCAATGCTGAAAAGAAATAACTGAAAACCAGCGAATATATATATAACGGTTACATTATTATTGGTGAAGAAGTCACTCGGGAAAAGTGAGAGCAGTGATGAGAGGAGCCATATGGGGAAAGTGGGGGATGAGGTGAGAAGGTTTAGCGAGCTCAAAGTCGTCGAACTGAAAGGCAGGTGCACAGGTGCATCCTACAAGAGAGTACTGGGTCTCCCCATCCCTAGCTGGAGCTTTGAGGAATTCACCCTCCAAAGAGACGCTGAAATCGTGAGTGGGAAAAGAACCAAACCAGACGTTGGGAGGGACAGTGTACTGCGGTACCTCGTTGTCACTCAGATTGGATCCCAGGCGGGTCAACTTCACACTCCCATCTTTCTCATTCAACTCCACTATCTGCTTGCAAATCAATACAATATTTAATAATTTAACAATAGATAGATATACAGAGAGAGGAATAGATACATACGGTGATAGGGTCTCCGAGGTAATGATGCCAGGTTTCAGCGCAGGGTATGCGATGCAGGCGAGATAGGTTCCCAGACGGAAGCAGAAAATATATGGAGGTCGATACGGGTCGATCTACTTTGTCTATTGCCAAAAACAGGTTCCGTCAAATTCAAAAGGCAAACCAGAGATATGAAAGAAGGAGGCTACTTACATTCGGGGGGTAGGTGAGACTTGGAGAGATGAACGGAATGGTCACGGAATGTCTCGGCGTAAAACCCACCTTCTGGGTGAGGCTGCAGATTCAACTTCGCCGCGACCTCTGATGCCGACACAGACATGCCTTCTGTCTCTTCCTTTCTCATTGACTTGCTGGTTGCTACTTATTAATACTGCTTACGGTCAGGGAGAGAAAGAGAGGCCCAAAAGAGCATCTTTTCATATAGCCCTTGGCCCAGCCTCTTCTCTTCTTCCTTCGCAACCACGTCTTTGGACTTATCATCCATACTCTTCCTTTTCTTTACTGTTACTATTTCTATTTCTAATAGCTAAGACAAATGTTCCTCTGACTCTGTTCATTGTATATTGTGCATCAATACCGGAAAACCATGGCATCATATGATCTCTTGTTTTTATACAAAAACAATAGAATAAACAGTGGTACATATGACATATGACATGTATATATATTTAAGACTATTAAAACTTCTTTAAGCGGATTTGATTTCTATTATGCGTATTAAGAAAGACGAAATTCACTCCGACTGAAACTTGGTGAACCAAAAAAAAAATAAAAAAAAATTAGTAAGACTATTAGAAAATTTAAACCGTGGCAGACTCGATTTTATCTTACTAATGAATTTTTGGAGCCCTTTATAAATAAGATCAAATGTTAGTATTTACACATATTTGCACAGACGCGTGGACTAATTTGCACAAATTCATCTTTTGATATGTTCTGTTATTTTAGCCATCCTTAGATTTTCATTGCTCAACATAAAAGATCCCGTAAAAATATCATTACTTGTGAATGATTACAAGCAAATGCAGTACATTCTTATTCTTATATAAGGTCAAACAAGTATACCTAAAACCATTTCCCAATTGTTTTAACAGATAATCTACCAGGCTATTTACAATATTCAAATATTATCCTACAAATCGTATTTGGAAGAAGGTGAGCACTTGGAAGGGAAAAACTCTTTCAATGGCGAGTAAAGAAGTCCTCATTAGATCCTTTGCTCAATCTATTCCGGCCTATTGTATGAGCATATGTACCTTATCCCCTCTTCGCTTGCGGATGAAATTGGAAAAATGCTAAACTCATGTTGGTGGGGGTTCTAGTGGGAGTGGATCAAAAGGAATTAGGTGGCTCTCTTGGGACAAACTGTCTATGCCAAAGAAGTGTGGAGGTCTTGGTTTCCGGAATTTTCATGCCTTCAATTTAGCTATGTTGGGTAAACAAGCTTGGAAGTTTTTAATGCATCCTAATGCCCTTGTTACCAGAATTTTCAAAGCCAAATATTTCTCACAAGGTAATTTTCTGGATGCTGGGAGGAGTCTTTGGCAATCTAGAGCTTTGGTCAAACAGGGGCTTCGCTGGAAAATTGGTGATGGGAGCAAGGACACTACTGCATGGGCCCGTGATGAGGATGGGAAAGGCCATGTAATTGTCTTTTCTCCCAGTGAGCATCTCGGTTTAGAGAGCATGAAAGTCAGTGAACTCATGATACCTCATGCACGTATGTGGGACAGCTCCATAGTCACGTAAATTTTTAATGCTCACGTAGCCAACATTATCATCCAGATTCCCCTAGGTGCTTCGGTTGGTGCAGATGAAATTATTTGGGCTCATAGTAATAATGGCATTTATTCAATCCAATCCTCCTATCACTTGGTCAGGAATGGTTTGGTTGATGCCTCTCATTTACATGATAGTGGTAATTGGCTGGACATTTGGAAGCTCAAAGTCCCACCAAGAGTTAAGTTCTTTCTCTGGAAAGCCTGCAGAGGTTGTACGCCCTCGCGTGTGAATCTTCAGTATAAGGGAGTCCATTGTCCTTCAACTTGTGTTGTTTGTGAGCAAGAGCCACAAACTTTTTTTCCATCACATGTTTTTTTGCCCTGGTAGTGTGGAATGTTGGACAAAGAGCAACTTTTGGGATCACATCTCGCCACAAATCATGCAAGTTGATTCATTCAAAGAGTTGTTTTTCAACGTCATAAGCAATCTTGATCCCAATAGGCGTGCTGAGTTTGCTATGATCCTCTGGTCCATTTGGCGAGGTAGAAACGAGAAACTTTGGGAAGGAAAAACCATCTCAAGTGAGTACTCTCACCTCCATAGAGCCATCGCCTTCCTTTGTGATTGGGTTCAAGCAAGAAATTTAGAGGACCCGAGTTGTGGTGCTGCGGCGCCTTCGGCTTGTGCCTCTTGGTCTGCACCCCCTGGTGGTTGCTTCAAATACAATGTTGATGCCTCCTTCAAAGAAGCAAGTAGAACTTCCTTTGACACGTGTGTTAGAGATGATTGTGGCCAGTTTGTCGCTGCTAGAACCGAATGGATTCCTTTCTTACTCCCAACTCTTGAGGGAGAAGCTTTCGAGGGAGAAGCCTCAGGGCTGCTAAAAGCTATTCATTGGGTTCTAAGCCTTGGGCTTCATAACGTTGTCTTTTAAGTAGACTGCCAAGTTGTTGCTGACTCTGTGAACAAGCCAACAGAGGACATTTCTGAATTTGGTCTTATTATTAGGGACTGTGCTGCTATCCTCCCTTATTTTTCTAACTCTAGTATGAGTTTTGTTAGGAACATGCTAATAGTGTTGCTCATAGCTTAGTAAAGGCGACACTATTTTCTGCTAGTCCTCTCGATTATCATGTTGCACCTTCTTATATTGCTGCTTTGATTATTAATGATATGCACTAAGCTTTTACTCTCAAAAAAAAAAAAAAAAAGCGGAACATAACAATATAAATGACAAATGAATAAACAAAGTTCTTTAGAGGTTCAAACAAAAATATATTGAGCAGATTCTTGGCGCCAAGAAATGAAAATGGAATTATTTACAGGCTTAAAATTATTGTGCAGCATGAACCGCTAGTTCACCATGACCAGGAGCTCGAGCCTTGAGTGAAGTGCCCAAGACAGAATAAATTTTAAGTAATCTGAAAGATAAGTACTACTTAATATAGCGTCTCCTTCTTCAATAAAAATATAAAAGAAATATACCATCTCCTTCAAGTGACAACCATTGTTTAGAAGAAATATTGTTTGGAACAAGACATGGGCAAGGGACAAATGCATGCCACCAGCACACCTTCCCACCACGCTTCATCTCCGAAAAACTTTCCCAACAAACCCTTGAAAGGAATTCCCCAGCCCAGCACCGACAGCTTCTGCCAAATACTGTGCCTGAAAATTATCATCATGACGGAGAATTCAGGATTCTGGAATGCACTCGGCACAAGCAGGATATTCCGAAGTAATTGAAATTTGAAAAACAAGAGTGACCAATTACAGTAACAAACTATGGAATACCTCTTGAATGGTTTTCTTAAGATCAAAAGCATCTTTTACTCGAGCATCCAAGAAAGCCCATGTATCACGAAAATCTGCCAGAAAACAAACCAGAGAAATCTTAAGAAAAGTCCTCACGCATCACAACTATACCACATCAACATATAGGCATTAAAACTTGGGAATAACCAAGTGACGGGGCATAAAAAATAAAATTACATTCTTTATTCCGACAGTCACTTTATCAAATCTCAAATGAGTAATGTTACACATACAGACTTTCACACACCTCATTTCCCATTATCCAAGTCAAAAACATATTTAACATTAATCAACCTATAATTACCAAGGACTAAGTATAGATGATGATAAGTAAATTAGAAACTGGATCATATGCCAAACAGCAGGAAGTGCAAGTACTCCTCTAAGGATTAAAATTCACGGCGTTATTTTTTTATTCAATATTTAATCATAAATGAAATTATTTTTAAGGTCTAGGATCTCTGTAGTATATAACAAACTACAGAGGATCCCGATCCAGTAAATTATTGGTTAATGGAAATTGTTTGCGCTGATGTGTGGAAGCGTGTGTATGTAGACCTATCCATCTCAAATTTATTGCCATGCAAAAAAGTAAATTGGACAGCCTCAAATCATGAAAATAAAATTTTCTAGAGAGAACAGGAACTCGATTCCAATATTTTCTGAGCATTCGAATAGAGAAACATGAACAAACTAAGTGGAGAGACCTCAAAGAATGAACAATTAAATGGCCACAGCAATCATTGAACCAGTAGGTGACCCACAAATGAGTAATTATCATCAACAGAAAGGCAGAAAAACACCAGACAATGTAGATAGAAAGTTAATCAAGCAAAGATCTTAGAAAGCTTCTGTCCTCAAAAGGAAGGGCAGAAAAACAAACCAGGAGAGCTATCTGTCAGCATATAAATCTCAGTTGTTGAGTATATGCCACCAAGGATGGTGCGCTTGGCATACCAATCAATGTCAGAGGCATTATCACCAGCAGCGTGCCAGATCTCATCTACAAGCATTGCTCTCTGCTTAAAACTTGTTGGAACATTGACTGGTTGTGCCTGTAAGGGAATTATTTACCAGAAACTCTTTCAGCTCCACAATTCAGACATCTATGCATCTAACAGGTAAAAAGGACAGGCAGAAACCTGGATGCTAAGAGCTTGAGGCCATGTTGATATATATGGAGCTTGCATTTCTAGACGAATCCTGATTAGCTTGGAAATACAGTCACTTGGTGTCAAATTTTTTAAACTCTCATCTGAGTCAATTCTATCGATAAGTCTTTGCAAGCAGTCATCCATGAAGAACTGAAAAAAAGAGGTTTTACGATAAACAACATAATTGTTTCATAACTAATAAGCACTAGCAGAGAGCAGCCTTCCACAATTATGGCAACCCAATATACTGCTTGATAATGTAAAGGTAGAAGAGAATACAAGCATTGGAAACCCATAACTGGATAATGCAACCCAAAAATAGTGATAAACATCATTGACAACTCCTGAAAATGTAGCTTACCAAAGATCACATCTTACAATGATATGATGTCGGTGAAATACACACACAAAGTGAGAAGGAGGGGGGGGGGGACAGAGAGAGAGAAGATGTCACCACTGAGCAAGTTGAGTCACTTATTTCATATTAAAAACGGAAAAGTATAATAGTTTTCTTCTTCCATTTTCCCATTCACCCTTTCTTGATGCATTATTCCTAATTGGGTTAGAGAGGATAGATTGCTTCAAGCTGCATACGGCTACTGATATGCTATCA
The DNA here is from genome assembly GCA_030762895.1 of Sophora flavescens. Lineage (NCBI taxonomy): Eukaryota > Viridiplantae > Streptophyta > Magnoliopsida > Fabales > Fabaceae > Sophora > Sophora flavescens. The sequence goes on along the minus strand of CM061068.1, from coordinate 15,213,426 downwards.
TTTGCATCATACATTCTAGTTCATCCTTTACTTCCATAAAAGTTTTGCTAAATTCTCCTAAATTCCTCCTAATAACCCTTCTATTACTTAATGAATAAAGTATTAGAGGAAAAGGTAGATGCATTCAATGTCTTGGAAATATAACAAGCATTCAGTACTTTCTTCGTCTAGTAATTAGGAGCAGACAAACAGCACCATCCTGCAATCTACCTGACCCAGCAAAACATGAGCTGCTGTAGTCCTTTTCTAAATTCTAGCTATTAAGCAACTTCAGACAAATCGTATCATTGAATCGCATCAGTGACTACAATGAAGGTTTGACAAACACATTCAACCATCAGAGATTAACCGTTCAAAAATAATCACAACTCACAACAATTAAACACGAAATCACTAGTCTAGTACTCTACTCCAATCATCAGTAACTACTAAATGATAGTAACAATCACTACTGACTAACTTGAATAATCTAATTGAAATTTTAAAAAATACGATAATAAAAGAAGTTATATAGAGATATTAGAGGGTGGAAATGATGGAAAAGGCATAAGATTAAGATAGATGAGGAAATGGACCTCAACCATTGCTGCTTCCTTCCTTGACAAAGATCCAACGATAGAAGGGGACAAACCAACATCTCTTGCTCCTGCAATTAACGCTGCTTCAGTCCAACCTAACTTTATCTTCAAAACCACAATTTCATAAGAAAACGGGTAATGAATATAGAGAAAAAATTGAAAAGGAGAGGAAGAGGATCCGAATACTAACGACGTAAGGGAGCGAGGCCGGAAGCACGCGAGATTGTTCGTCCTCGTACTTAGCTCCGGCTCTCGGGTTCTCAAAGCGCTTGGAATCATCATCCTCCGATGATGATGAAGAAGAATCTGACGAGTTAGGGTTTTCGACGGTGGTGGTGCGAATGTAATCATTGGTGGAGTGTGGATTAGAAAATGGTTGACTCTCCGATGTGGAAAAGCGAGAAGAGGCTATTGATATCGGAGGAAGCCGCAATGGGAGCCGAGCATTTCTGTAATAGTGGCTTGTTCCGGAGAAAAACCGCTTCGCCGCCGCTCGATACATTCCGCCGCCGTCGCCGTGGTTTGTGAATCGGGGAAGAGGAAGGAGAAGCAGGGGGTATCTAAGTTTTGAAGAAAGAACAAACAGATTCGAGTTCCACTTCCACGTAGCTTAGCCATTTTTCTGCCACGTGCCACACCATCTGCCATGAATGAATCTTTCATCTTGGCCCCACTTTGACAGTTTGAGTTGACCACAACTTTTAGCCTTGTTAGAGAAACTGTGGTTTTGGTGCAAAATTAGGAAATCAATTTTTTAAGGATGTGTTTGGTTTTACCGTAGAGTTTATCCTAATTGAGTTTGCCACTAACAAACGTTATTTTATTAAAAATAGAGGTGTTTGATTATTGTTAGGTAAAATTGATTTTATCTTTAAAAGTGATTCTTGTAAAAACTATAAAAATATAGTTTTTACGTTGAGTTGAAAAGATTACACCGATTTTTACATTAAACGTATTTTCAAAATAAAAATATTCAAACATAAATTATACTATTTCAAACTGAATTATAATCAAATCAATTTAATAAAATCAATTTCATTCAAAATTACGTTTATCAAACGTTCATTCAAACACACACCACGTATGATTGTCATTAAATAAGTATTTGTTGTGCCAAGTTGATACACTCTTAGCATTATCCTTGGCCATGTAACATCCTTATTTGCATATGATTAAGAATTTTTGTATTAATAAAAATTATTTAAAGAATAACTAAATATTAAAAAAAAAAAAACCGAGTAAAACAGTTATGATTGTGTGATTTTGTTAAAAACATAAATGGAGTGTGAATAAAAGTCATTTAGGTAATCAAAGTTTCAAATAATGATTGAGTGTGAATAGACAAAATGGGGCGAGCATCTCATATTGCAACTTGTAATCACTAACATTAAAAAGAAAAAAGAATTTTACAATTTAAAAAAATGACAGAAAGAAAGAAAGAAAGAGGAGAGGGAGGGAGAGCCAGGAACCAAAAGCATTCCCCTGGATGAAAATCCTTGGGTTACAAATTTATCGCAAGTAAAATTTGAGGGATGCTGTCTAAAAAATGTTTCATTTATAAGAATTGCACATAATTTACAAGGGCGACTGTCAGCAAAAATTGCCATACCATTCAACTAAACTTGGACATTGACATTTTTCGCTCTTCGTAAGGACAAAACATGGCAATTGATCCAAGCTTCAGCATCTCTCATTTTATAATTTTTGAACTGAAATGATTACAAGTTCTGGAAACAACATGTCACCATTCTCATTAACCAAACTGATCCGTGAAGCCAAGCGATCCTTCTCCCTCTCCACCTTATTTTCCACCCCTCTATTCTTCTTTGCCATATGTGTATGCAGTGTGTTTATACCATGCATAAACTCACTCACTGGTTTTACCACTATACCCTCAGAAGAATGATCATTGATGAATGGCTGAACTTTGGGTCAAGATGCTGAATGGAATCTTTCCTAGGCCTGCATTATATTTCTTACCTACAAAGAAACTTGAACTAAGCTAGCATATATTGACATAATATCTTCAAACTTGTACCTCCTCTATCCTCCTAATGGCTTCCTTCATGTTTAGTCTTTGTTCAGGATTGCTCTCTGTGCAAGCAGCCCCAACTTGGAGAAGTTGCAACATTTGATCAAGTGATTTTGTATTGCTTTTTAACTCTGGATCAATCAATTCAACCTCTCTTCTATCAGAAATGGCATTGAAGACCCATTGCACAACATCTGTCCCACCCTTGCCATTACTGTGATACTGAGAAGGGAATTTCCCTGTAATCATTTCAAGAATGATGATCCCAAGGCAATAAACATCAGTCTTCTTTGAAATGCTTTGGTACTGTACATAATCAGGAGTTTTGTAGGCAAACATTGTCTGTACAGCATAATTAGGGTTGATGAGTGGATGAAATGCATAGTCACTTAGGAGAGGCTCATAATTATCAGTTAGTAGAACATTGCTAGACTTTAGGTTCCCATGGGGCAGATCCTCTGATGAAAATTCAGAATAAAGGAAGCCCAAGCCTCTTGCCATTCCCTTCACAATATTCAAACGGGTAGGCCAGTTCAGTTCAGCATGACTTATTCCTCTGTCACCTGAAATTAACATTATATGCCACATCCCTTGTTATTAATTATGCATACAATTTCCACCAAAGGGAATTATGTTATTATTACCTATCATCCATGTGTTATATGCATTGAATTGAATGATAAAATAATAACCTCTCAATGATGTGACGCTACCTTTTCCAATACAAAATACATATATAAGAAAATGGACGAAGATCTCCTGTCTTATTTTGATGTACCATACCATATCCCAATCAATAATTTCTTGTCATGTATTTTATTTTTCAATGTTAAATAAAATTTTAACTTAAATAATAATAAGATATTATTGGTGGTTGATGAAACAGGAAATCGTAATCCCAAGCAAGCAAAGAGCATAAAATAATATAATACCGTGCAAGACATATAACAAGCTTCCTTTGGGCATGTATTCTGTGACAAACAACTTCTCTTCTCTACGGTAATGGTAAGCCAAAGGAGTCAAAACGTTGCGGTGTGTGAGTCTACCAAATCGTCTCATCTCAGCATCAAATATGTCTCTGCTAACTTTATTCATCTCCCGCATCCGCTTCACCACCACAGACAAACCATTTGCCATGGCGGCTTTGTAAGCCGAACCCAACCCACCATTCCCCAAAACCTCAGCCGCGGCTTTCATCAAATCAGGCAATCCAAACACACCCTTTTCATCATTCAACATAATAAGATCACCCATGCCACCACTCTTTGAAGAACCCTTCTTGGATTCCCCACTACCCTTTTTGGTGCTACTGTGTTCCGAGCCCCTACTACGGTTAGAGCTTGGCACGTGCACTTGCACCACCTCGTCCATGTGGTTTTGTTGGTCTTTGCTCGTCACACTGAAATCAATCAAATCATCATCACTATTGCGACCCTTTGACTTCACGAAAATGATAGCCACCGCCACAATACCCGCAAAAATAAGGATGATGATAAACTTCACCATCCAACCCATCCCATTATTTCCTAATGTTGATGACATCAAAGACCCATCACATTCTTTTTCCAGAGGCTTCCCGCAAAGTCCTTCATTCCCACCGAATGAGTTAGCACCGAATCTCGACATGCTTGAGGGTATTGCACCTTGCAACTTGTTGTTTGACATGTCCAACGACTTAATATCTTGTTTCAATTCAGGTATAGGCCCTGAAAACTCGTTGCTCTCGAGGTGCAACTCGTTCAGAAACCGAAGCTTGGTTAAGGATTCAGGTATGTTCCCGGAGAACTTGTTCTTGGAGATCCATATTTTCTTCAAGGAGGCTAATTGGGAGAAGAAATCCGAAGGGATAGGACCAGAGAATTGGTTTTGGGTTAAGTAAATAGCCTTAAGGGCACCTAGTTTGTTGAATTCTGGCATTGGACCTGAGAAGTTGTTGTTGACAAAGCTTATAGAACGAAGGGTTGGAATCTGCATGAGAGCTTCGACGTCGATTTTACCAGAGAGACCCTTGTCGGTGAGGTGAAGGCTGGTGACGACGTTGTTGAAGCAGATGACACCGTGCCACCTGGAAGAACAAGGGTGTTGGTTTGGAACCCAAGAAGAGAGAGAGTTTGAGTTGGTGAAGGATTGTTTGAGTTTGAGAAGGGCTTCGTTTTCTGAAACGTTGCAGAAGCAATAAGGAAGAGGAGAGAGAGAAAGTGTTGTTGAGAGGAGAAAGATTATATGGAAATGATGATGAAGAAAGCGAACAGCGGCCATTGCCGAGCCGGAAGTTTAACGGGTCCGGATAGAAATGGACCGCTGCTCAGAGAGGTTGAGGTTTTCTGAGGCTTCTCTTTGATTTGCCTTTTTTTGTTTTTTTGGTGCTGGATTTGGGTAGGCACATGCACAGGAATCTGTGTCATGTTTGGTGATGGACCTTCCAGAATTCTAAGAATAGATATGGGAGTGAAGGTGTCTCCTTAAAAAGTTTCCGGTTATTTTGGAATCAGTTGTTCATATAATGCAGTTTGGATATGTGTTGACCCGGTCTCCTCCATTTCAGGGGTTTTGCTTTGGCTACTCTACATTTCCGGACTCTGCTCTATGCCTACCAACCATCCACACAAACAAAATGCTGAGCGCCGGTTAGAGACTAATTCTTTCGTGGAAGTGAGTCAGGAATCGAATTAGATTTGATTATCTATCCATGTGCCACATCATACTGGTTATCTTTAACATCATTGAAGCACATCATTTTTGTTATAATAATATAAATATAAAAGCTATCATAGCAACTTCAAGCTTAATTTTCGGACTTCAAGCTTTTCACTTTTTATTTTTGCCTTAACGAAACTATTTTCATTATATTTATTCTTAGCATACCGTGCATTCTCTAATATTTTTGGATTATGTCTGCTTGATTATTATAGTTTTAAATTTTTCTTTCAAGGTTTACCAAACCCAAAAGATATATACATTTTTCCTTAATTTGAAGTTTGAACCTATATCAAGGCTTTTTACCCAAGTAGAGCAATTGAAACATTTAGAAAAGGTCGAAGTTATACAAAGGAGAAAATGGTAATACATATGTCAATTCTTCCATAGAACAAGTTTACCATAAAGAATAGAAACCTGGCAAGAAGCTTTCATGATAAGCAAATTTCAAAATATATAATGTTGGCAGCCTTGTTTATTTATTCACAAGTTTTTTCAACGTAAAATATGTATGAAGAACATATCACATTCATTTCCATCCTCCATTACGAAATACTTTATCAGGCTTAAATCACTTTGAAGTTGCAATACAAATGTATAGAAAAGACAATATAACTAAACCAATTTTTTTAAAATTAATGAAGTTAGCAGTATCTAAACAGTGTAACATGATAGAAGTTAGAATTATCTGCATTTGTTAGATCACTAGTGCAATAAGTGTTTTTTACGTCAGTTAAAATTGATTTTTTACGTCAGAATACTGACTGACGTAAATACAGCTGACATTAATAGTTAATATTTTAACGTCAGTTGAGAACTGACGTTAAATATAAAACTATTAACATCAGTTATTTAGCACAACTGACGTTAATTTTTTAAAAATTAACGTCAGTTTTTTAAACAACTGACGTTAAACATAAAACTATTAACGTCAGTTCTTTAAGACAGCGGACGTTAATTTTGTTAAAACTGATGTCAGTTGTTATAAAGAACTGACGTGAAATGTTTAATTTTAACGTCAGTTGTTTATTACAACTGACGTTAATAGTGTACTGTATATTTTATAAAATACGATTAACGTCAGTTGTTTGATACAACTGACGTTAATAGATTTTTTTTTTTAAATTCAATTTTAAAATATCACTCCCTCGCCTATCCTCGCATTCAAGAAATATCCCAAAGAAAAGTAATATCAACACATTACAGAATTGCAAAGGAAAAATGGAACAATTGGGGGACTTAAAACCAAAACCCATGTATATATATAAATAAATTTTAGTTCCAATGTCTAAAAAACAAAACTACCAATCTAAGGATATATATATATATATATACATGTTATTAATTAGTTTCTAAAGTCTAAGAAAAAGTCAATTCCTTTTTCAGCCGCATACTTGAAGAAGAATTCAGCGAAGCGCATCCTCAAGTCTCTTAACTCATCTTCTTGAATAGGCGATTGGTCGCTAAATGCCTACACACGTTCAAATAATAACAATAACATCAATGCAAGTCATCTTCAAAACTATAATATATAATTTAACAAGTTGTTTGAATATTACCTTAATCCATCCATCCGAAATAGATGCGGAGACTATGTTCAGCATATGAAGCATCACATAATAGCCGCACGACCACCCGTCAATTTGAAATCGAGACTACCAACAAAATTAATTTCAACATCAGTTGAATATACATATAAATTAGTAATTATAATATTAATTATTTGATAAATAAACTACCAAACCTTGAGGATGTTCCATACAGGATTTGTTTTAGCATTAGAAGTCCTACTTCTCCCGTTGGTGCAACTTATGCTACTCACCTTCAGCGCGCTATCATAAACAAATAATCATGTTGATCAATTAACAAATTCAAATATCATGTGTGTAATAAACTAAAAACAACTGATATTAAAACTTAAATTAAATTTAAGATTAGTTACTTACTTATTTACAGCTTCCACCACCTTCGGTGGCGGATCTTGGTGGAGAGAGCAGAAGAATATGACAGTATGCCTAGACGGGTGAAGTACCAACAACTGCCAATGGTCATTCATACAAAGAGGGAGCCAGATATAATTCTTTCTGATTTTCTCCCAACAAGTTCCCTATGTATTTACTCAATGCATCGCCAAAGAAAGAATGGGGCAGAAGGACTGACGGATCTAAGAAGCCGTAAACTGATGCAACGCCCTTATCAAGCTGAAGACTATGGAGATACCTAAGATATGAAAAGGTGTGGATGTTAATTACATAATATATATATATATTGAAATTAAAATAAATTATTAAATGGAAAAATATCAAAAATAAATAAGTTATAAAATTAAAATTAACTTACGTGCACCAGAGACTGAAAACATTGTTGTTCAACCGGACGTTATTTTCGCAGCGCGTTCGAGATCGTCACCATAGAAGGTAAATATCCTCTGTTGATCTGGGCGTGCCACCCATCCATCGTGCTCCAATGGACATTCAAAAATCTCAAACGTATAATCCTCACCAAGTGAGAACAAACGAGAGATAGGTGACAGCGACACCGACGTCGACTTGGCCTTCAGTTTAGGAAAAATAAATTATATAAGTTGTTGATAATTAAAAAAAACACAAGTAATTATTTGACTAATTTGGACATTAATAACGAATAAATACCTTTGTTAACATTTCAAGCTCACGTCGTTTGGAGTCCAACTCAAGCTCACGCCTTTTCATTTCCAACTCATGCTCATGGCGCTGGACTTCCAACTCCCGCTCCCTAGCTGCCAATTCATCGTCCTCCACATGTGCCCTACTAAAACTCTCTTTTGTGCTCACATGTGAAGGGTTGGCATGCCCTGCGGTGTCCTGGGATGTACCGACGGAGGAAAGCTCTCAGGCAAGCGCCTGCTTGAATTCTGGGTTGGATATTAAGCCTTGCATCAGATGTGTTGTAATAGCTGGGTTGGACATGAGGTGCTGAGTAATGTCAGCCAAAATTGATGCTTCATTGACCACCCGCTTTCGTGAAGCAGACTTGCCATAATATTCTTTGATGGTCACATTCCCAGGAACACCGAGAACCCGACCAGGATGGTCTTTCTTGCCTAGAGCAGTCATCAAGACGCCCCGCCCGCCCGTCGAAGGGACGAATGCGCCCTGGGAGGATTGTGCTTTAAGAACCATCTACAATGAAAAAAAAATGAAAAAACGTGCAAGTGAAAAGTGTTGAAAATATCTATACAAATATCAATTGAAATCAAGTTAATTATTTACTTACAATCTTATCTGCCACTTCGCGAGTGGCATCAACTTTAAAAGATCCCGTCTTTGTCATGGCCGGGCTAACCAGACATCCTCGCGGTCGATGTCCGACGGAGGACTTGATGGTGTGCCCTCAGGCACCTCTCCTCTTTCAATCCTAGCAGAGTGCTCTTCCTGCTTCGCCCTCAGCCTATCCGCCATCATCTGCTCGATCCGAGTCTGGTACCCACCCTGAGACATGGTGTGGCGGTGGATGTTCTTTGCCTGATTCTGCCGACCCTTATTTGCCTTAGCCTATTCAAACAAAAACACATAATTAAATACAGTTAAATGATCTATAATAAGCATACAAAATTAACTTAATCAACCAACCTGAAATTCTCCATCCTGTCGACTCCTGGCAAACATATCCCAAGTATCCTGATCAATCCAGGGAGAATCCGAGAACATTTTATCAAGCCGCTTCTTCCCAGATACATAGTACCTGGTAAGATCATGCTTGAACCCATTCCAACGCTTTGATGCCATTTTCATACATTTATGACGATGATCCTCGTCATTTGGCACAGTCCAGGCTACCTACACATTAAATACATAACAACTTGATGGATTATAACTCAGATACTTATCTAATAATGTAAATCAAACGAATGTAAAGGTAAAATACCGTGATAGCCTCCCAAATCTGATCCTTAACGTTATGTGGAACGTCATTCCAGTGGTTGTAGTTGATGCTTACTGCTGCTTCGCTTGTAGAAACACCCACTTATTAAATTCTTTAGCACGGGGTCCCTGGGCATTTAGATTAGCATCGAAGGACACCTCAAGCTTCTGTCCGCTTTGCCTGTCCTTCTCTAGTTTCTTCAACGAGGTGGCTCCTCTACCCCGTTTCCTATGAGCCTGTGATGTTTGTATGGACAAAAAAATGATAAAATAGAGGGTTGTAACATTATAAACTTACATTAAAAAGAAGGACTAAAGATAGTATATAACATGTAAACTTACACTAGAATCAGGCGTAGGCGTGATCGGGTCCTGCGAAACCCCCACAGTGTCCTCCCGTGCATGTGGGCTATCCGACTGATCCAAATGTATGCCTGTTCAGAAACAATATATATGTATTAACATAGGTTATAACTCAAAATAAATACAGAAGTATAAATAAAAATAACTAGATAGGTCATGTAGATATACAAAACATCTATATATCCAATATAAGGACAATACGGGAGATTGAAAACTATAGTTTTTGAAGATTGCCAAGCACTGGTCACGGCCTGACCGTGATGTCCATCACGACCGTAACGTGCCAACTGAACCTGACCCTCATAGGCAGAACTGATCGCGGCCTAGCCGTGATGAGCTTCACGACCGTGACAGATCAACCAGTAGAGCAACATGCACTCAAAACCAAAAATAGAGACATTCCAAACAACTCAAACTCACGGTTTAAAGTTACAACTACTGAGACTACAGTTTCAATATACACTCAAAACCAAAATTAGAGACATTCCAAACAACTCAAACTCACAGTTTCAAGTTTCAACTACTGAGACTACAGTTTCAACCAGCAGAGCAACATGCATGCACTCAAAACCAAAAATAAAAAAATGTGCCCTAAAGACTCACCAGAAATAGGCGTTCGCGTGGTGGTGGGGGGGAAGCTCGAGTGGTGGCCAACGTTCGATGTGGTTACTGAGAGCAGAGGGACAAGGAGAGTTAGTGCGCGGGAAGGAGAAAGAGAGATGTCAAGTTATTGCAAAGAATGAGCGGTAAAGACAGAGTTAGGGGTTAAGAGTGTACCTCATGGTGGTGGCGAAGAAGCCCTCGCGGTGGTTGCGGTGGAGATGAGCTCGCGATTAGGGCAGAGTGAGAGCGAGAGTGAGGGTTGAGAGTGAGGGTTGAGCATGATGAAAAGAGAAAAGAGACGTACAGAGAAGTGCAGAAGGCGCGCGGGTGTAAACGTTATAATTAAAATAAAACAACATTTTACGTCAGTTGTTAGTAAAACCTGACGTTAAAGGTCATATATTTAACGTCAGTTGTCTTAAGAAACTGACGTTAAAAACACTCACACTTATTACGTCAGATGTTAGTAAAAACTGACGTTAAATGTCATATATTTAACGTCAGTTGTATTAAGAAACTGACGTTAAAAACACTCACACTTCTTACGTCAGTTGTATTACACAACGGACGTTAAAAGTTTATTAGTTTCTGCAAAAACATTCATTCCTTTGACTACTGTGTTACTTACCCATTCACCTTGTACCTAATCCTCTTAATGAGCATTAAGTTTATAGATAAGTTTTCAAGAAAATCAGAATAGCTTAGTAATTTCATCCACTGCTCCTATAAATAGCTTCCTTCCATCCTTTTAATTTTTTCTGCTTCACAACATGGCTCTGCCATGGAGATTAACTTCATCACTCTTTCTTCCTATGCCTAGACTCAAAGATCTTTGTCTTAATGGTCAAACAATTTCTGAGGTTGTGTAAATCACATTACATGGATGGTAAGGTTGGGTGAATCACGTAATGTGATTCTCTCACTTTATTTCATCCCTGTCATCCCTTTCACTTTGCTTTGGAAGCAAGTGACTGTGGATTCAAGACGATGCATCAAGGAATTCCAGTGAAGAAGAAATATGCAAAGATCCATTTCACTTTGCTTTCGCTGCTAGTGACTGAGGATTTACTTTGCATCATGGAATTCAAGTGAGGGAGGTGATGCATCCATTGGAGTTTCTGATGACAGGACTGAAAAGAAAATGATGTTGATGCAGAAACGTTTTTATATTTTAGGGCTATGTTGCAGAAATTTTTTATCTTTTAATCATGTAATTTTAACTTATGAATCGCTTCAATGACATACGATTTGATTATACATATAACTTGTTTTATGTTAAGTGTTTATTTATTTTAATTTGCACAAGAATTTGTTTACTAATTCAAGCTAATTAATAAAAATTAAAAATAAACTTGTTTAAAAAAAAGGTTTAGAAATAAACTGCAGTACTATATGGAGTGATCTGCGTTAAGAGGGACAACAGGGACATGACAACCAATGAAATGAGTTTCATAATTATTTACGTCGATTATTTATAGAACCGACGCAAATAGTGATTTAATATTTACAAACTGCCACCACCTCATTTTTAACGTCAACTTAATTTATGACTGCCAAGTTCCCGTATATTAATTACATTATTTCCAATATTCATTCTGCACGTTTATAATATATAGGATTATTTACGTCAGCTATTTATTTAACTGAAGTAAAAATCACACTTTTAACGTCAATTGTATAAAAAACTGACGTTAACAATAAATATTTTTTATTTTAAAAACACTTTTAACGTCAGTTTTTTTAAACAACTGACGTTAAAAGTGTATAGATATCTGCAAAAACATTCATTCCTTTGACTACTGCGCTACTTACCCATGCACCTTGTAACTTAATCCTCTTAACGAGCATTAAGTTTATAGATAAGTTTTGAAGAAAATCAGAATAGCTTAGTAAGTGAAGGATTATTTACGTTTATAATATATAGGATTATTTACGTCAGCTATTTATTTAACTGAAGTAAAAATCACACTTTTAACGTCAGTTGTATAAAAAACTGACGTTAACAATAAATGTTTTTTATTTTAAAAACACTTTTAACGTCAGTTTTTTTAAACAACTGACGTTAAAAGTGTATAGATATCTGCAAAAACATTCATTCCTTTGACTACTGTGCTACTTACCCATGCACCTTGTAACTTAATCCTCTTAATGAGCATTAAGTTTATAGATAAGTTTTCAAGAAAATCATAATAGCTTAGTAACTTCATCCCCTGCTCCTATAAATAGCTTCCTTCCATCCTTTTAATTTTCGGCTTCACAATATGGCTCTGCCATGGAGATTAACTTCATCACTCTTTCTTCCTATTCCTAGACTCAAAGATCTTTGTCTTAATGGTCAAACAACTTGAGTTTGTGTAAATCACATTACATGGGTGATAAGTTTGTGTAAACCACATTATGTGAGTTGCTCACCTTATCATCCTTCCGAAGAATCAACTGATGGAGGGCAAATCAGGTGCTCGGGCGTCACAGTTCCAAAACCTCAGCTTTGGCAGCAAGTTACCGTCATGGAAGTCTCTGGAACCACTGCCTTTTGTTGAAACAGATCTAGTGCACCTGTTTTTGCCTCTCTTGAGCTCTCTCATGCCCCCCAGTTTTCTGAGGTCTTCGGAGTATAGTTTTCCCTTTGGCATATTTCATAAAACTCTCTGATGGGATGTAGCTTTAATGTTTAGGATTTTAAACCCTTTCAATGTAACTTTTTATAGGATTTTAAACCCTTCCAATGTAACTTTTTATAGGATTTTAAACCCTTTCAATCTTATGTATCAGTCTGTATTACACTTCATGAATGAGATCCAGTTTGGGTTATTGATTCAACTTATACTTCGCACATATATTTTAGTTTTCAAAACGGAAACACAAAACATCAATGCAATTGTGAAACTGAAACTTTGAGGAAGGCAATCTGAAAGGGTACGTATACTAGATAAAAAAATTATTAAAATAACCTTTAACGTCTGTTGATGTAAGGACTGACGTTAAAAGTGAAATGACTCACTTTAACGTCAGTTCTATAAAGAACTAACGTTAAAACGTTCACTGTTAACGTCAGTTGTTTATTGAACTGGCGTTAAAAGTGAGTCACTTCACTTTTAACGTCAGTCCTTAAAACAACTGACGTTAAAATTGAATTAATGAAGTCTGATATTTACAAAACTGCCACCGCCCCCTTTTTAACGTCTAGTTTTTGGTTAACTAACGTAAACCTTTACCGTCTAATGTATATTTTCCACTAGTGGATAGAATGGAGTCTTCTTCAAAAATTGCTTTATCTATCATCTAATTCTTAAGAACCTAATTAAGCTCCCTATAAAAATTATCTACAGTCTCATATTAAGTACTATTTCAACTTACATAAAACAACAATCTTCCCCCACAAAACCCTTATCGCATATGACTGATTCTTGGAGCATCCTGTTTAATTTGAAGCATCAAATAAATTAATGCTTTTATGTGATAGAATTCCTATGTGCATAACGGCGTTTAGCATATGGTTATACTAATCAAACTTATCAAGTTTTATTTGACTATTGCATTGCACATGAGGAAGTCATATTGTCAAAATAGTCAGTTTGTACCAAAACCGTTAGTTAGTTAGATGACAGCTAAATTAGTTATGTTAGTTTTCATAGGGTTTAGCTTGCTTTGTAAGTTAACAGTTGTATATATATATATAGCCTCTTCTGTACAGTTTAGTCAATCAATGAGAATACTTTCAATTCTCCAATTTCTCTGCCTCGTGTGCATAATTGATTTTCTGAGAAAGTGTTGAGTGCTGTGTGCTCACTCCACTTTGTTCTTCTCTTTTCACATGGTATCATTCGCGATTCTTGCTTCCGCACGATCAGATTCTTACATCATTCTTTGATTCTTCTTCTTTCTATCAATTTCTGAATCATCTTGATTTTTTGATTCTTCATTTCTTTCACAATCATGGCAAATAACATTGTTCTTGCTGATCCCTTCAATCCTTTTTACTTGCACCCTAACGAAAATCCTGGTGTTGTTCTTGTTTCTGCTCCCCTTGTTGGACAGAACTATCATACATGGGCAAAATCGATGACTCTAGCCTTGAAGGCTAAGAACAAATTGCGGTTTGTCAATGGTTCTCTTCCGAAACCTGCTGAAGACAGTCCCGAATTTGGTGCATGGGACCGATGCAACACTTTTGTCCTCTCTTGGATTCAGCAGGCTTTTGATCCTGAAGTTCTACAAAGTGTATCTGGCTTGGAAACTGCTCAAGAAGTTTGGAATGACTTGAAGTTTCGTTTCAATCAAGGTGATGTATTTCGCATTTCTGATTTACAAGAAGAAATTTTCCTATTCAAACAAGGTGATATTTCAGTTTCTGCTTATTATACTCATCTCAAAGACTTATGGCAAGAGTTTGACAGTCTTAGACCAATTCCTTCTTGTTTATGTCAAGTTGTTTGCACTTGTACATTGGTTCCCATTATCAAGAATTATAGAGCTGATGATCAGGTTATTCGATTCCTCAAAGGCTTGAATGAGCAATATTCCAATGTTAAATCACAGATTATGATGATGCGACCCTTACCTGATAACAATCAGGTTTTCTCTCTTTTGATTCAGCAAGAAAGGGAATTTGGTGGTCCCTCTGATGATTCTAAAGTCTTTCTTACTGCTGCTGAGAATCATAGAGGCCACAACCGATGCAGAGGGGGCAAGTCTGCAGGTAGAGGTAATGGAGGCAGGAAGATGTGCACATATTGTAATCGCAGTGGCCATACTGTTGACACATGTTACAAGAAACATGGTTTTCCTCCTAATTATAAGAGGAACAGTGCCATCAATAACTGCACAGCCCCTGATGACTACACTTCTGATGATGGCCATAGTGTTGCTTCACAAAAAGAAAGTGTTGATGGTTCGAATCTTGGCTTTGCTCCTGAGCAACACAACGCTTTGCTAGCACTGTTACAAAGTTCTCATAGTCACAGTACAAATCAGTTCAGTTCTTCTCAAATAATTCCTAAAGTTTAGGGTATTGTTTGTAATGTGTCAACTTTTCCCAAACTCAAATCTTGGATCTTGGACACTGGAGCCACAGATCATGTTTGTTATTCCTTAGATCTTTTCCATAGTTTCAGGAAGATCAATCCAATTTCAGTCAAGTTGCCTAATGGTAACCATATCTTAGCTAACATTTCAGGAACCATTTTTTTCTCAGATAATTTCTACCTTACCAATGTGTTATACATTCCTGACTTTAGTTTTAATCTTGTTTCTGTTTCTAAACTTACTGCCACACTTCATTATCAACTAACATTATCTAATTCTAAATGTGTCATACAGGACCTGAACACTATGAAGATGATTGATGTAGCTAAGTTGCAATCAGGCCTATATGTAATCAATCCCCCAAGTATGATGGTCTTCAAATCTCATTCTGTAAATGTCTTGGACACAACCAATTGTAATATGTGGCATAGGAGATTAGGACATCCTTCCTTTAATAAACTTGCTATTATGCACAGATCTTACCCTTTCATTCATTGTAATAAAGATAGAATTCCTTGTGATGCTTGCCATCTAGCAAAACAAAAGAAACTACCCTTTTGTAATAGTATTAGTCAAACATATTTTCCCTTTGATATAATACATGTTGATATTTGGGGCCCTTTGTCTATCCCATCTATGTTTGGCCATCGCTATTTTCTGACCATAGTTGATGATAAAAGTAGATTTACTTGGTTGTTTCTAATGAAACAAAAATCTGAAGTTCCTTCTCTAATAAAACAGTTTGTTCAGATGGTTTATACACAATTTGACAGAAAAATAAAATGCATAAGATCTGATAATGGTAGAGAGTTTTCTCTTCATGACTTTTATCAAGCAAAAGGCATTCTACACCAAACATCATGTGTGGAAACTCCACAACAGAATGGAATTGTTGAAAGAAAACACCAACACCTTCTCGTCATTACTCGAGCTATCTTATTCCAAGCCAAACTACCTAATTTTTTTTGGAATTTTGCAGTAGCTCATGTTGCTCATCTGATCAATAGACAACCATCACTATACCTTAGCAACAAATCCCCATATGAAATTTTGCATAACAAACTTCCTGACATCTTTAATCTAAAAATATTTGGTTGCTTGTCTTATGCGAGTAGTACTCTCCATTATGAAAGAAATTAGATCCTAGAGCTAGAAAATGCATATTTCTTGGCTTCAAGTTTGGAACCAAGGGATTCCTTCTATTTGATCTCAAAAATAGAGAAACTTTCCTTTCTAGACATGTGCAGTTCTATGAAGATAGATTTCCCTACATTGAAACTGAACCAACAACAACACCACAATGTACTCCTAATGCTAATCCTCTTGTCCCACATGACACTTTTTGTGACATTTCACACACAAATCCTCAACGGCAACATAATCCTAATTCTTCACCACCTGATATCAATCCAACTTCAATCCAACAAGATCTTATTCTAGCTCCTCCTCCACCAAGGCAGTCCAATAGACTAAGAAGACCACCTGCATACTTGCAGGAATATCATTGTTCCCTCCTGAACACAGCTGCTACACCATCATCATCTCAGTCACATGTCAGGTATCCTCTATCTACTTTCATTCCTTACCATAACCTGTCCAACACACACAAACATTTTTCATTAGCCATCTCATCCTGTTCTGAGCCCAACAACTATGCAGAAGCTGTGACAAATGAGAATTGGAACAATGCTGTCAAAGCTGAGCTGTCAGCTCTAGAAAAGAATAAGACTTGGGTCCTCACCACTCTTCCACCTGGGAAGCAAACTATAGGTTGTAAATGGGTTTTTGTTGAGTCACCAGCAAGTGTACCGGGTCGTCGCAAGTAATAAAATAAAACACGGTAAGTAATTACCGAGGTCGAACTCAGGGATTGGGCTACCAATTCGACTAATCCGCGGGAAATCCGATACGTTTGGTCAAGTTACAGAAGGTGGTTGAGAGAGAGAGATTAATATCAAAAATTCAATTAACAAATCTAATAAAATAGTTAACTAAAAATCTGAAATTTAAAGTGTCCAAGGTCACAAATCCACCTACCCAACATGCATACCCAAGTGATGATGAATCCCTCCCTAAGTTCAATTACAATGTCAACCGGGACCCCCAAATTCTCCTAAATCCACTGTCGTGCTCATTAGGACGTATTCGAAGATTGGATTAATTACTTACTAGGTCTCATAATCCTAATCTCGAATTCTGTTAATTCTTGTTCCCTATAAGGTTGCACCGATCTCCTACTCACTCTCGTGTAATATTCGATCGATGATCCCAATTCAAGTTCTAAAACGCGAATCGCCTCTCAGCCTCAACACGTTTAACTAGTCAATCACGCAACACATATGATCAACGCAATCAAATCAGAATTGGAAAACATAAATTGAAACAAGGGAGAAAGACATACATCACATCGAATCTACACCGCCATGGGTGGCTTCATTGTTCCCTCAGACGAGGGGATTAGTTCCTCATGCTCATAGACAAACAATCGGACATAATCACCATCGTAAAATAAAATAAAGAGAAAAAGGGATACGCAGCTCCAAAGGAAAACAAGGATTCGTAACTAAACTGCTCTAAACAAGTGGAAGAACCAACTCCCCTCATTCTGATCTGAAACAGCCTATAAATAGGGATTCTGGTTCTCGGACGCTCGCGGGGCGAACAACATTTCGCGAGGCGAATCATTAGTTTTGGCGCGCTTTCAATTTGGATTTTCGCGAGGCGAAAGTGTATTCGCGGGGCGAGTCTTCAAACCTTAATCTGTCACAGCCATGACCTTCATCACGGCTAGGCCGTGATGGTCTCTGTCTTCCAGGGTATTCAGTCTCTCGCGTGGCGAATGTCAGTTTTGGCTCCATCCTGAGTTTGAATGATCGCGAAGCGAACTGTGATTGGCGAGGCGAGACAGAATGTATGATTGTTGCTGTTTTGCTGATCTTCAGGCTCGCGAGGCGAGCGTCCACTCGCGGGGCGAGTATCTTCAAAATGGAAATTTCCATTGTTTCTTGACTTTCCTTGACTCCCGGAGCTTCACTTCTAACCTGAAACAATAAAAAGACACAAAAAGCATAATTCTATTCAAAATAGACTAAAAATTACTAAAAATGCCTAGAACGAGTAAAAGTCTACTTAGGAACAAAACAAGGCCAAATTTGGGCGAAAACGAGATTGAACTCGAATAATTTGCACAAAAACCACAGTCCATCTAGTTATAAAACTAGATAAGCCAAAGGCTTATCAAAACACCCCAAACTTAAACCTCGCTTGTCCCCAAGCAAGCTAAAACTCAAAAACGACTCAAGACTTGGCAAGCCTAAAGGAATCAATCGATTTCGCACAAATTTCATGCAATCAAAACAGTTTTTCTCCAATGATTTCCCCCCTACATTAACGTAATCCCCACATTCATTTACTTTAAACAATTGAGAACTTCATCATTCATGCAATCATTAATCTAAGTTGAGGATCAGAGTCACACACAAAAGGAAGATCACCAATTTCAAACAATTGCCTTCCTCACAAGGGTATGTAAAATTTCACTCATTCACTCAATTGTGTCTAGGCTATCAACTTTTCACTCAACTTCACATATCAAGAGCACTTCCCATGAATTTGATTTTCATCTTAAAAATGGTTCCCACGAAAACATGCATGCAACATCAGAAGGTCTTATCAAGGTTGTAATGGGGCCTGGCTGAGGGTAGGATATTCAAGGATACTAGGCTTAAGTCCCTAGGAACTAAGAGAGCATGAGCATTAAACACATTTTCCACTCAAATTCCTTTTTATATTTTTCTTTTTGTCTCGGGTGACTACAACCTTTTCCTTGCTATTTTTTTTTTCTGTTTTGCCCCTTTTCTTTTGGCAGTTTTTTTTTAAAATCAACCTTTATTTTTTTCTTTTTCTCAACCCAAAATGACACACCACCTTGTAGCCACCCCAAACTTAGTTCCTCACAACCCTTCTCTTGCTACGCTTCCATGCTCTCCTAATCCTAAGATTGGGTTAACATGGTTTTTCAGATTTTTGGCTTGTAATATAGGGTCATCAAGAAACAATAGGCTAATTAGGCTCAATGTGGCTAACTAGGGAACATGCATTAGGGATGGTTATCTTTAGGCCAAGTAGTTATTTCAAAGAAAATTGCCTAAATCATTTGATGCAACACATAAACATGCAAACCATGAAGAGATTCAAGCAAATCCGGGAAAGTGCAACTTAACAGTGATTCACACATTCAAAAACAAAGTTGGAGGCTCTAATCCTCACCTGGACATTTTTGCAAATTGTTTGACCGAGATACAATTCCTAGTGTGAGCATCCCCTCACCCCAAACTTATCATAAATCAAGTAATCACAATAAAATTCTCAAAGTTCAGTTTTCAATTTTTCACATGGGGATCAATTTTTCTAATTTCAGAACCTAGGGGGAAATCATCAATGGTCAAAATAATTCATGCAATCAATCTATGCTCAATTTAATCAAAATCCAACAAGCTTGCCGCCGACACAACATTCATACAAAAACTCTTGATGTTCTCAAATTATTCAAGAGTGACAACAAAAACAAAAAAAAAACAAGAGTGAGGAAAGGAGAGGGTACTCCCTGATCAAGTTTCAATGGTTG
The DNA here is from genome assembly GCA_030762895.1 of Sophora flavescens. Lineage (NCBI taxonomy): Eukaryota > Viridiplantae > Streptophyta > Magnoliopsida > Fabales > Fabaceae > Sophora > Sophora flavescens. The sequence continues at coordinate 15,193,599 of CM061068.1, read as the reverse complement.
CCTCCTCATCCAATTGGTCTCACTGGCTCCCTTCTGTTGCACAGCATCCTGGAAGAACTCCTGCAAATTAAAACCTCAAGTGCAGATTCGCGAGGCTAGAGACCACTCGCGAGGCGAATCTGGAAAAATTGTTTTCACACTTTCCAAAATAGCGAGGCGAGTATTATCTCGCGAGGCGAATCTGGAATTCCAACAGATGATGATGCCCAAAATCGCAAGGCGAAAGTATACCTCGCGATGCGAGACAGAAGCATGAGCAAGCCTCTGAGATTCAGGGCTTCTGTCTCGCGGGGCCACTGTGGATTCGCGTGGCGAATCAAGCTTTTATATATATATATATAAATGAAAATAACATAGACTAAAAATAAAGGATACCTAGCTTGGGTTGCCTCCCAAGTAGCACTTGTTTAACGTCCCGAGCTTGACTTATTAAGAAGCATCCACCTGGATCCCATAGCCTGTGGTACAGGGGCCAAGAGATGCTCATCATGTGAGATCTTCCACCCGGATCCCATGGTTTGTGAAGTGGCCCTTGCAGAAGCAATACGACTCTATCCATAATTCCACCTGGCCCGTGTGTGAAAACTCCATTGACCACTATAATTATGAACTCACTTCCTCTCGGGTCAAATTGTGTTTTCTCGAGGAAGTGTGTCAGACAAGTGGGAGGGTCTAACTTACCAATGTCCACATATGCATGTAAGCCAACATAGTTATCCAATGCAGTAATTTCAGGTTGCTTGGCAAGCATGGTGAAATCCTCTACCACTTTATCTTTATTTTGATCTCTACCCCCTTGCTCTGGTGCCTTATCACTTGTCAACTCCTCTTCCTTAGGTTGCTCTTCCTCAACATGTGGTAGTTCTTCCTCAACTTCCTGAGAACTAGTTGCATCCCAGTCAGATTCCCACACCCTATCGCTTCTAGTTGTTATGGCTTCGCATTGGTCCTTAGGGTTGTTCTTGGTATCACCTGGGAAAGTGCCTGTGAGACGCTCATTTTGTTGCTCTACGAACTGACCCAACTTCTCTACTGCCGCATTCTCCTTCTCAACTGCTACATTTACCCTCTCAAGACGCAACTCCCAAGTTTGTTGTTGTTGGTCCATCTTATCAATTGCCGCATTTGTCCTCTCAAGAGCCAACTCCCAAGGTTGTGGCTGCCAATTCTGTTGAGGTTGTTGTTGCCAATTTTGTTGAGGTTGTGGCTGCCAGGCTAGACCACCGCCATCATTACTCCAAGTGAAATCCGGATGGTCTCTACTCATATAACCCCAATACTGATTCTCGACTCGATAGTTGTCCTGGGGGCGCTTGTCATAGAAATTATGGCATGAGTCCATATATTCTTGAGAGTAGTAGAAAGGACAGCTCCAAGTGTCATGGTCTCCATTACAATATTCGCAACCCGGAAGCATTCCCTCGTGTACCTCGCATACAAAACAAGGCAAGACCAAGTGGAATCAAGGAAGTAGAGAGAGATAATAGTAAAATAAAAATAAAAAATAAAAATAAGAATAAAAATAAAAATAACTTAACCAAGTAATCAAACTTCCCAAAAATTAGGAAAATTGGTTGTGCCAATCCCCGGCAACGGCGCCAAAAACTTGTTGAGTCACCGGCAAGTGTACCGGGTCGTCGCAAGTAATAAAATAAAACACGGTAAGTAATTACCGAGGTCAAACTCAGGGATTGGGCTACCAATTCGACTAATCCGCGGGAAATCCGATACGTTTGGTCAAGTTACAGAAGGTGGTTGAGAGAGAGAGATTAATATCAAAAATTCAATTAACAAATCTAATAAAATAGTTAACTAAAAATCTGAAATTTAAAGTGTCCAAGGTCACAAATCCACCTACCCAACATGCATACCCAAGTGATGATGAATCCCTCCCTAAGTTCAATTACAATGTCAACCGGGACCCCCAAATTCTCCTAAATCCACTGTCGTGCTCATTAGGACGTATTCGAAGATTGGATTAATTACTTACTAGGTCTCATAATCCTAATCTCGAATTCTGTTAATTCTTGTTCCCTATAAGGTTGCACCGATCTCCTACTCACTCTCGTGTAATATTCGATCGATGATCCCAATTCAAGTTCTAAAACGCGAATCGCCTCTCAGCCTCAACACGTTTAACTAGTCAATCACGCAACACATATGATCAACGCAATCAAATCAGAATTGGAAAACATAAATTGAAACAAGGGAGAAAGACATACATCACATCGAATCTACACCGCCATGGGTGGCTTCATTGTTCCCTCAGAAGAGGGGATTAGTTCCTCATGCTCATAGACAAACAATCGGACATAATCACCATCGTAAAATAAAATAAAGAGAAAAAGGGAGACGCAGCTCCAAAGGAAAACAAGGATTCGTAACTAAACTGCTCTAAACAAGTGGAAGAACCAACTCCCCTCATTCTGATCTGAAACAGCCTATAAATAGGGATTCTGGTTCTCAGACGCTCACGGGGCGAACAACATTTCGCGAGGCGAATCATTAGTTTTGGCGCGCTTTCAATTTGGATTTTCGCGAGGCGAAAGTGTATTCGCGGGGCGAGTCTTCAAACCTTAATCTGTTACAGCCGTGACCTTCATCACGGCTAGGCCGTGATGGTCTCTGTCTTCCAGGGTCTTCAGTCTCTCGCGAGGCGAGAAACCTCTCGCGTGGCGAATGTCAGTTTTGGCTCCATCCTGAGTTTGAATGATCGCGAGGCGAACTGTGATTGGCGAGGCGAGACAGAATGTATGACTGTATTGCTGTTTCTTTGATCTTCGAGGCTCGCGAGGCGAGCGTCCACTCGCGGGGCGAGTATCTTCAGAATGGAAATTTCCATTGTTTCTTGACTTTCCTTGACTCCCGGAGCTTCACTTCTAACCTGAAACAATAAAAAGACACAAAAAGCGTAATTCTATTCAAAATAGACTAAAAACTACTAAAAATGCCTAGAACGAGTAAAAGTCTACTTAGGAACAAAACAAGGCCAAATTTGGGCGAAAACGAGATTGAACTCGAATAATTTGCATAAAAACCACAATCCATCTAGTTATAAAACTAGATAAGCCAAAGGCTTATCAGTTTTTAAACTCAAACATAAAGCAGATGGCACAATAGAGAGGTATAAGACACGATTGGTAGCTAAAGGCTACACACAAACTTGTGGTATTGACTATCTAGAAACATTTAGTCCTCTTGTGAAAATGACTACAATCCGGGTTCTCCTTTCACTTGCTTCTTCTCAGCAGTGGCACTTACATCAATTAGATGTAAACACAGCATTCCTCCATGGAGATTTACATGAGGAAGTCTACATGATTCCTCCTCCAGGTCTACACATGATTGATTCATCAATGGTTTGCAAGTTACAAAAGTCCCTTTATGGACTAAAGCAGGCCAGCAGGCAGTGGAATGCTAAACTTTCTCAAGTCTTAATAGAATCTGGATATTCTCAGTCTATGGCTGACTATTCTCTCTATGTTAATGCTGATGGTGCTTCATTTACAACAATACTTGTTTATGTTGATGATTTGATATTGGCAGGCAATGATTTAACTGAAATCAGCAATATGAAACAGCTACTTGATGACAGGTTCAACATCAAGGGTCTAGGATAGCTGAAATTCTTTCTTGGTTTTGAGATTACTAGGTCTAAAAAGGGAATTAGTTTGTACCAAAGAAAATATGCACTTGATCTACTTCAAGATGCAGGGCTGTTAGCAGCAAAGCCATCATCTACTCCCATGGATTGCAAAGCAACACTACATAGCAGTTGTGGTGAAATTATTCCTGATCCTAGCACTTATCGAAGACTAGTGGGAAGACTGTTATACTTGACACACTCTCGGCCAGACATAGCATTCGCTGTGAGTAATCTAAGTCAGATCCTACAAAGCCCCACCACAACACATTACCAAGCAGCTTTGCGAGTACTTAGATACATTAATGGAGCACCTGGCAAAGGGTTGTTCTTTCCTACAGATTCTACTATGCAGTTGAAAGGATTCAGTGATTCGGATTGGGCCACATGTCAAGACACTCGCAGATCAGTTTCTGGATTTTGCTTCTTCTTAGGTTCCTCACTCATTTCTTGGAAGAGCAAAAAGCAAACTACAGTATCTAGATCATCCTACGAGGCCGAATACAGAGCATTAGCCCAAGCCACTTGTGAAGCTCAATGGTTGTTGTATCTTCTGCATGATTTTCATATTCCCAAACAACAAGCCATTATTTTTTGTGACAGCCAATCGGCATTACATATAGCAGCCAATCCCGTGTTCCATGAAAGAACCAAACACATCGAGATTGATTGTCATATTGTTAGGGAGAAGGTTCGGTCTGGAATTTTACATCTCTTGCCTATTTCCACTCATGCTCGACTAGCTGACATACTCACTAAACCTCTTGCACCAGGACCTTCAATCTCCTATCATCCAAGCTTGGCATGTTGGATATCCACCTTCCAGCTTGCGGGGGGTGTCAAGATAGTCAGTTTGTACCAAAACCGTTAGTTAGTTAGATGACAGCTAAATTATTTATGTTAGTTTTCGTAGGCTTTAGCTTGCTTTGTAAGTTAACAGTTGTATATATATATAGCCTCTTCTGTACAGTTTAATCAATCAATGAGAATACTTTCAATACTCCAATTTCTCTGCCTCGTGTGCATAATTGATTTTCTGAGAAAGTGTTGAGTGCTGTGTGCTCACTCCACTTTGTTCTTCTCTTTTCACACATATAAGGATTTACTTACCTCTTCTGTAGCTAGGAGTTTCAAGTCTCAAGAAGAAAGTATGAGGAAGATATTTTTGTTGCCTCCAAAATCATGGACGCTCCAAGATGAAGTTCCAATTTATGTATTTATTATACAGTAACTTAATCACTAATAAGTTGTGTAATTAGCAAAGAAGCAAAAGCCTGGTGCATGCATGTGGGCTGCCTTTAACATGAAAGAGAAATCAAGACGCAAAGCATGACTTTTTTTTAAGAATATATACAGAAGTCACATTTGGCATCAACGACTTCCGTTTTTATAAAATAAAAAATAAAAAATAGTAACACACTCAAGCACGTTGTTGATGAATAGTACAATTTTCGTTATTCTATTAATTAATCAAATATAACCGTCATAAGTTGAACGTACGACTTGCTTTAAAATAATATATCATGGTTACACATATACGACCTCACTTTTGAAAGTCGCATTCCTCCTCCACGACTTACACCAAGCACAAAATTTCTTTTCAAGATGCACTACTTCTGTAATTTCCAAATGAAATTACTCTACTTATGTAAAAAAAAAAAACAACTATATCAACCTTAGCTTAGCTAGCTACTTGATGCAACCTTTGACTTTATCAACATTTAACTGATCAAAAGAAAATCCATTCCATGCATGAAACTTCCTTAACTAGAATTAAGTTAAAGCTTTCATTAATTGAAGATCTTGTGTGTATGTACAATTGCTTTGCACATACCCACCTGTTAAGAGCCTTGCAGCTTGTAAGTTTCGAAAGAAACAAGTTTCTCACACTTTTCCCTGCTTGAAGCAGAGTTCGACAGAAAAGACTATGAAAGAAAAGAAAAAACGATCAAGAAGAAAGCAAGAACACAAGGTATTATCGTGGTTCGGAGCAATAAACTCTCCTACATCCACACTGAGGTTGATTCCATTCACTTTCTGATCACAGCAGCAACAAGACTTTACAGGTTTTCAAAACTATTGTGTAACCTCACTTGCACTTAAGTATTTTGATCTTGAAAGACTTATCAAATAGAACTATCCTCTAAGATACATCAGCTATGCTTATATACAATCTAATCTCATTTTACATCAGCAAATAGCTACATACAAGTTAGTTACAAATCCTAACTAACTATCATAACTAACTGCCATGAGAAAACAGATTTATAACAAACTGATTCAGGCCTAACTAACATAACTACCAATTGATGATCCACTTGAACTTCACAATTCTCCACCTTGGATCTTCAAAACTTTAGATGTTAGTTGCCTCAGTCTCTTGTAGAGACTTATACTTCACACCTTCCAATGTTTACCAATTGTAAGCAATGAGTAAACTTGGAACTTGGAACCACTTTGGTTAACATGTCTGCAGGGTTGTGTTCTGTAGCAATCTTCTTCACCTCAATTGCTCCTTGTGCAATAATGTCTCGGATGAAATGCATTATGATATCTATGTGTTTTGTTCTCTCATGGAACACTTGGTTCTTTGAGAGGCAAATTGCACTTTGACTGTCACACCATACTGTCACCTGCAATTCCCTTCCTTCAAGTTCATTCACAATGCCTTTCAACCATATAGCTTCCTTAATTGCTTCTGTAAGTGCTATATACTCGGATTCAGTAGTAGAAAAAGCTACTATGGACTGAAGGTTTGCTTTCCAGCTGATTACATTTCCATAAAGAGTGAAGATGTAACCAGTTAGTGATCTCCTTTTATCCACATCCCCTGCGAAATCAGCATCAACATAACCTGCTAACTCACTGTTTTCAGCCTTAGATCTGCCATATATCAGTCCAACAGATTTAGTCCCTTTTAGGTATCTAAAAATCCATTTTACTGCATGCCAATGTTCCTTCCCAGGGTTGGTCATGAATCTACTAACCATCTTTGGTGAGTATGCTAAATCAGTGTCGGAATGGACCATAGCATACATGAGGCTTCCTGTTGCATTTGAGTATGGAACATCTCTCATTGATTTCAAGTCATCATATGTTTTGGGAGAGTAAGCAGTTGATAGTTTGAAATGGCCAGCAATTGGAGTTGAGACAGACTTGGCTTCAAGCATGTTGAATTTCTTCAACAGCTTCTCAATATAGGATGCTTGACACAAATAGTAAGCCTTCAGATCTGTGCCTTGTAATCTCCATACCAAGGATCCTTCTAGCAACACCTAGATCCTTCATTTCAAATTCTGAACTTAACAAATTCTTAAGAGAGTTAATTGCATTTAAATCAGCACTAGCAATTAACATATCATCAACATATAAGAGAAGATAGATGAATTGACCAGATTTTGTTCTTTTGAAATAAACACAACTATCAAAAGAACTTCTAGAATAACCATTTGAAACAACAAAAGAATCAAACCTTTTATACCATTGTCTAGGTGATTGCTTGAGTCCATACATAGATTTTTTCAGCAAGCATACCATTTGTTCTTTTCCCTTTTGTTCAAATCCCCCCGGCTGTTTCATGTAGATCTTCTCCTCAAGTTGACCATGTAAAAAAGCTGTTTTTACATCCATTTGTTCAAGTTCTAGGTTATGGACTGCAACTAGAGTAAGTATGATCCGAATACTAGTATGTTTTACTACAGGGGAAAAGATTTCATTGAAATCTACCCCTTCCCTTTGTGTAAATCCTTTAGCCACAAGTCTTGCTTTAAATCTCCCCTTTTCAACTCCTGGAAGATCTGGTTTCTTCTTAAAAATCCACTTGCATCCTACAATCCTTTGATTGTTAGGTTTTTCAACTAGTTCCCAAGTGTCATTTTTCATTAGAGATTCAATTTCCTCTGTCATGGCAGTTTTCCATTTGTCACAGTCTGATCCAGATACTGCTTCCTTATAGCTTATAGGGTCTGTCCCTTGTGTGTCAATTTCCACAGTTAATGCATAAGCTATGAGGTCTGCATATCCAAATCTTTGAGGAGCTCTTATTTGTCTCCTCTCTCTGTCCCTAACCAGATTATATGATGTTTCTACATTGCCAATTTGTGTTGCAGAATCATCATCAGGATCGGTTGCAGAATCTGGTTTTCCAGGTCTTGAAACCTCCACCTCCAACTGAACATCTCCTCAGTTTGAGTAGCCTGTTGTTCTTCCATCTGTGTTTGAATTTCAAATTGAGCAGGCTGCTTATCAGGTGTATTATTACTACCAAAAAGATCCAACATATTCTCTTCTTGGAAGATTACATCTCTGCTTATGACAGTCTTTGGTCCATTGGTCCCAGTTAGCCATACTTTATACCCTTTAACACCTTCTGGATATCCCAAAAAGACTCCTTTCTTAGCCCTTGGTTCCAGTTTACCTTCACTAACATGAACATATGCAGTGCAGCCAAAAATCCTTAGATTATCATAGTTTGGAGGCTTTCCAGTCCACAATTCTTCAGGGGTTTTGAAACCAATAGCTGCTGAAGGGCATCTATTTATCAAATAGGTAGCTGTATTTATAGCTTTACCCCAAAAATGTTTAGACAATTTTGCATTGGACAGCATGCATCTTACCCTTTCTAAAATGGTCCTATTCATTCTTTCAGCTAGGCCATTTTGTTGAGGAGTCATTCTAACTGTTTTATGCCTTGCTATTACATTTTCTTTACAAAATTCAGTGAACTCACCATCTAGATACTCTAAGCCATTATCAGTTCTTAGACACTTCACCTTTCTTCCTGTTTGATTTTCTACTAGTGTTTTCCACTGTTTGAAGGATTTGAATGCTTGATTCTTATACTTCAAAAGATAAATCCACACCTTTCTAGACCAATCATCTATGAAGGTTATGAAGTATCTAGCCCCTCCCAAGGAAGATACCTTTGCAAGCCCCCAAATGTCTGAATGTACATAGTCTACAATTGCTTTTGTAGTGTGTGTGGCAGTGGAGAACTTTACTCTCTTTTGTTTTCCAAAAACACAATGTTCACAAAACTCCAGTTTTTCAAAGTTTCCATTACCAATTAATCCTTGTCTATGTAATTCTTCCAGCCCTCTTTCACTCACATGGCCTAGTCTATAATGCCAAAGTTTTGTACAATTCTCTTTGCTTGTCCTCAAGCAATTACTCAGGCCATAAGATAAATCAATCAAAGCGTGGATAGTGAACCAAAAACCCTAGAAGCTAATCCAAGTAATAGGCATTTTTAATAAGCACTCAAGAGATAATCAAGTTCAAGTCCAATTAGAAGCTTAGATTCTTCAAGTTCATGTTCTCACTGATTTGGGCACTCGTCTCACCTCACTCAAGTGTTTTAGGGTTTATGACAATTCACTCCATTTCCTCAAGGAAAGTATTTTACCATAAGCTTGACTATTAACCAAATCTCCACTTTATTAATGAAAACACTTAAGAATCAAGAGGTCTTTTCCTTTGGTTGTAATGTGGCCATGGGATTTATTGTAAGGTGGGAAAATCAAGGAAAAGGGAATTTCAAGAAGGCTAGACAGATTATCAAACATTACAAAGCATGACACCTTCTAAAATACCTTTTAGGGGACTTTGATTTACTTTTCCACCTTTCTTCCTTCTATTATTTTTTTTATTTTTTTTTTATTTTTATTTTTCTTTTTCTTTTTCTTTTCATTTCTCACTTTCTTTGTCATCCCCTTCTCCATTTTTTTTTCTCGTTTATTTCATGTTATATGTTTGGAGAAGGGGAGATTTATAGCTCAAGAGAAATTAATTTCTAACCCCCCCCCCCCCCCCCCCCTTTTTTTTTTCTTCATACTTTTTCCAACTACCATTTTGCCCTTTTTGTAATACTTTAAAAGGTGTCATACCAAGCATTATTTATCAAAGTAATTCAAGGTACCAAGAAAAGTATTTTATCTTTAGGCTCAAAATTGGGCAACTAAGGGGTAGCATTTATCATTCAAAGCTCGGGAGGCCAGAAAAATACCTAGTGCCTCAATCATTTCCAAAAATGTTTTCAGAAATTTTTAAGTTTCAAAATGGTTTCAAGTTAAGTTCTAGAAAATACAGTCCAAGAGAAATTACAACATCTAGCCCAAGAAATGGGGTAGATTTAGCGAATACCCCTTTTGGCTCAAAATCTTACATTTAGTAGTTCAAAAATCAGTGAGAAACACAAATCTAAGGAACCACATGCTAATTATCAACTATCAATTGACTATCTCAAGAATTTTTTTATTTTTAGCCATATCACAAGAATAATAGAAAAAATTGGGTTCGAAAATTCACTATCTCAATTCATTTGGCTCCAAGTTCTCACAATCGGATGCATGTTTCAAGTGAGGGGCAATCTATAGAATGTGATCATACCAATCCATGCCTATGAGAATGCAATATGAATGCAACAATGCAAATGAAAAAATAAATACCCCTACCCCAAGCTTGATTACTTACATTGTCTCCAATGTAAATAATCAAGACGGAGAGAGGAGAAAAATGGAACAACTTACCGAATCGGTAGCGGGTGTTGGCTCACATTCCAGTCAAAACTTGGGTGGAAATAGTATCACGGCCGTGAGGCTCTTCACGGGCAGGCCGTGATCGTTTCTGGTCCTCAGGAGTTGCCCTGTCACGGCCGTGATCTACATCACGGCTAGGCCGTGATGCTCTCTGGCCTTGGCATCCTACTCATCACGCCCGTGATGGTTGTCACGGCTAGGCCGTGATCCTTTCTGTGCTCTAGTATTAGTTCATCACGGCCATGACCACTGTCACGGCCAGGGCGTGATGGCTTCTGACTTTATTTTTCTCTGCTCTTCTTCTCTTTCTCAACCTGAAAACACTAGACAAACCTATTAATGATAGTTTTGCCTCTTGATCTTCTCAAATTATTCAAGAGGTTAAATCAAAAAAAAACAAAAGGAAATAGGGAAAGAAAACTTGGGTTGCCTCCCAAGAAGCTCTTATTTATGGTCTTAAGCTTGACCATACTTCCTTAAATCAACCGGGGTCGGCTGGGCGTAGAGGTGCCAGAACATTTCTCTTCCAAGGAGCTCCTTCAAAAAGCCGTTTCTGCTCATACGGCCAATAACGCTTCCGCTTCGCTCTTTTCTCTCGGAGTTTCCTAGCCTTCCTTCCTCCCGGCGGAAGTTTTGTTTCCGCATGGACAGCAACTCCAACTTCGTCACCTCTGGGTGCATCATCAACCATGCATATCTTCGGAGTTGCTTCCATGTCGAGTTCTTCTTTTACCACTGGAGACGTTACATCAATTCTGCACACATGGCTCTCAAAAGGAGGGTTGTTACAAGAGTTAGTCAACTGAAAATTTACCCTACCTTCCTCTACATTTAGAGAGAGTTTACCATTCCTTGCGTCTATTACTGCTCCAGCGGTTGCTAAGAATGGCCTTCCTAAAATGATGGGGAATTTAGAATTCCCTTTCATGTCCAATACCAGGAAGTCGGTAGGGATGAGAATTTTCCCTACCTTTACAGGAACATTCTCTAGTATGCCTAGAGGAGTTCTAGTTGAGCCATCCGCAATTTGTAATGAGAATTTGAATGGTCTCAACTCTTTGCTTCCCAACCTTTCCATGATAGTGAGGGACATCAAGCTCGTGCTAGCCCCTAAGTCACATAAGGCTTGGTCTATTTGCACTTGTTCAATCGAGCAAGCGATGGAGAAACTACCTGGGTCTTTCAGTTTAGTAGGCATTTTAGTCTCTACATCTACTTGCTTTTTCCTGACCAACCTCTGTGGGAAAGGTATCGGGGGTTGGTACGGTGGTGGAGGGACGTACTTTGGTTCTGGATCTTCATCTTCGCTCATGTCCTCCTCCGGTTCCACCTCCATTTCAGCTACCCCCACCCCAAGCTTATCATCTCTTAAGTGTATGACATTGCAATGCTCATTGGGATTTGCTTCGTGTTGCACCGGGTATGTTCCATTAGGTATCGAGTACGTGCTGGCTTGTTGGGCAATTTGTGTTTCTAGCATCTTGTTATGAGTTGCTAAGTTGTCTACCTTAGATGCTAGCTCCTTTATTGCTTCGCTCACTGCCCTTCCTTGTTGTCTAAACTCCTCATTCTGTTTTGTCTGAGTTTCAACAAAACTTTCAAATAAAGTCTCGAGTTTAGATCCTTGTACCTGAGGATACCCCGGTGCTGCTCTCTTATTACCTTGACCCTCTTGGAACTCATGGTTGAGCGTGTTGCTGTAGTTGCCGTAGGAGAGGTAAGGGTTGTTCCTTCTTTGGTTGTAGGGATTTGGGGGAGCATAGTTGGGCAGCTTCGGGTTCGTGTCGTAAAAGTTGTGACAAGAGTTCACTTGCTCACCCAAAGCGCCGGATCCATGAGCGGTACCACGAGGGCATTCCATCATGTCATGTCCCTGCATTCCACAAATCTCACAAACAGTGTTAGTAGCACCTATTGCACTCACATTAGCTCTTTCAATCTTATCTAATCGTTTATTTAGTGAGTCAAATTTAGACATAATCAGATCAATGCTACTTACTTCAAACTTACCCCCCGAAATCTTGTTCGGGTTATTACCTCTTTCGGACCCCCATTGGTGGTAGTTGGTGGCGACATTCTCGATGATGTTGAATGCCTCAGTGAGAGGCCTATTCATAAACGCTCCACCGGCTGCAGAATCTAGTGACACCTTCGAAGAGTAATCCAATCCGTTATAGAAGGTGTGCACTATTAACCACCTCTCGAGTCCGTGATGTGGGCACGACTCCAGCAGTCCCTTGTAACGATCCCAAGCTTCCGATAATGATTCTCCGTCTTTCTGGAAGAAGCCGGTGATCTGGGTTCTTATGTAGGCCGTCTTGGATGGAGGGAAGAATTTCTCCAAGAACGCCTGTTCCAGTTGGTCCCAAGTAGTCAAGGTGTTAGCGGGAATTTGCTTAAGCCAGGCCTTCGCCTTTCCAGTGAGAGATGAGGGGAACAGTCTCAAACGCACAACATCGACCGAGGCTCCATTAATCCTGATTGCATCGGTGAACTCTAAGAATGTTTCTATATGATCGGTCGGGTCCTCCGAAGGCAATCCTCCGAATTGATGTTGCCTAATCATGTTGATTAGCATAGGTGGTATGGTATAGTTTTCCGCCTCAATCTCTGGCCTTGCAATCCCAGTTCGCAAGCCTCTCGCATTTGGGGCTGCGTAGTCCTTCAAAGGTTTTGTATCCGGTTGATTCGCCATGAGTGGAACGGGACTCAACCTTTCTCCCTCTCTTTGTAGTCTTCTACGTCTGTGGAAGGTCCTCTCGATCTCCGGATCAATCTCACTAAGGCTCCCAAGACTTAGGGATCTTTGCATATAACACACAGAGAGATGGATACAATAGAAGGAAAAGAATTTTTTTGATTTTTGATTATTATTTTTTTATATTTCAGAAATAAAAATCAAATAAAAAGAAAAGGGTCCAGAAAAATCAATTTAAAAACTAATTGAAATTCGAAAAGGCACAGTCCCGACAGAACGGCGCCAAAAACTTGATGCGCTGCGGCATGCATACGCGTGCGATTCCGGCAAGTGTACCGGATTGCCGTCAAGTAATAAAAGATATCGAACCCACAGAGATTGTGTTCCCGAATCGCAATTAATTTCGAAATGAGTGAATCTGGACTTTTTAGAGGGTTTTGAAAAATGTTTGAATTGAGAGATAAACAAACAGAATCAATTAAAATAGAAAACAAATGTTTTTGGGGTTTTGATCTAAACGGATTCCTAGGGATTTGGGTTACCTTTGAGGCTGTTTATGTTGCTAATCTGATTTACCTTTGTTGATTACCGAAATTGCCTTGAAGGCGAGTTTATCCTCTAATAGCTTAAGCTCCCTCTCGGGTTACAAAAGCCGTGCCCAATTGACCCGACCCCTACTCTCGTGGTAGTCGATCCCAGATTAGACCCTTTGCGCTTCGTGACAACTCGTTGCTCCTCGAGGGACGGCTTCTAACTCTCGTGATTTCAGTCCCAAGTCTGACTTCTATAGGTCCGACACCTAAGTTCACCGCTAGGTTCCTCCTTAGAATGTCTAAGTCATGCAAATAACCTCAGTTCACCGCTAGGTTCCTCCTTAGATTATCCACATCTCAAAAACCAGTGGCCGCCGAATTTTACGAGTGAAATACCCTAGAAATCCTAAGTTCACCGCTAGGTTCCTCCTTAGAAAGTCTACGTCACGCAAATAAGCGGTTGCCGAATTTACGAGTGATTAACACACTAGAAATCAGATCTAAAACAATAACGAAATCAACAACGATTTTACATCAAATCAACAACATTTACAAAACTCGGGCAGAGCCCCAATCCCTAGAAACAAACTACTACTCCAGTCTTGCCATGGGGACGACAAGCTGGGTTGACAACATAGTGAAAATCAGAAAAGAGAAGAGAGGAGAAGAGGAGAAGAGAGATCTATGCCTAAGTCCTTGTGTACAAGTCTAGATATGATCCTTCATCCATCTCCCTGATGTGATCTGCCTGGTCCTTATTTATAGATGTGGGAAGTTAGAGTCCCAATCTAACTCAAATTCTGATCCAAATTCGGTTTCTTCAGGTCCAAGTAATGCGCGTCACTGCCGTGATGGCCATCACGGCCAGGCCGTGACGGTCTCTGCCTCTGCCAATTCTGGAAAATTCAATTTCTCGCGACGCGAGATAAGTCTCGCGACGCGAGCCCTCAGCTTCATGGCCCGTGATGAATTTCACGGCTGGGCCGTGATGTGCTCTGACTTGTGGTGGTTTTGGGTCACGGCCGTGATGGCTATCACGGCCAGGCCGTGACAGACTCTGACTTCAGCCTTTGTTCTTTTTCAGTTTTGCTTGATCATGACCGTGATGGGTATCACGGCTAGGCCGTGATGGGCTCTGTTTGGCTCATTTTCTTCACTTTTAAAGCCCTATCTTCATCCAAACTTCATCATGGTTGATCTTGAGCATTTTACCCTTGATATCTGCAAAACAACACACGAAAACCGCCTTACCCATTCCAAAGGAAAATTAACCTAAAATCTAATAAAAATATGCCTAAACTACATGAAAATGCATGCAAAATGATGGACAAAGATGAGGTGAAATCACACTCATCAATATAGAAACTAAGCTAGCTGAGTTAAGAATGGTGTTACCTTGAAGCCTGTATAGACCATTACTTCGGGTACCCTTCATGACAAGTAAATATCCTTTGTATACCTTCAAGACTCCACCTTCTCCTTTAAAAGTGCATCCAACTTGGTCCAACATTCCTAGAGAGATCAGATTTCTCTTTAGCTCGGGCACATGCCTCACATCTGCCAGAGTTTTAATTGATCCATCAGCCAATTTGACCTTCACTGTTCCAATACCAGCTACCTTGCAAGCCATGTTGTTTCCCATTAGAACCTTACCACCATTGACTTCTCTATATGAATCAAACCATCCCTGATTAGGTGTCATATGAAATGAACAGCCTGAATCAAGAATCCATTCTTCCTTGAAGTCTTCTGAGGTCACTGATAAAACATTTGCACTCTCATAACCATCTGCAACCACGGCTGCATCATTCTGTTCTTTATACTTATTGTTGTTCTTCTTCTTTCTTTCTGGACATTCCTTTCTGTAGTGACCATCTTTATGACAGTAATAGCAGTTCTTCTTTTGTCTGGACTTTGATCTACTCTTGTTTTTACCTCCTTCCTGTTTCTGAGATCTTCCCCGAACAAATAGAATTTCTGCACCTCCACCATTTCCTTTGGTCTCAGTCATCATCTTCTTCAATTCCCTTGAATTTAATGAGGCTTTCACTTCCTCCAGTGTAAGAGTGTCCTTTCCAAACATCATTGTGTCAACCAAATTATCAAAAGATGCTGGAAGTGAACACAACAAGATCACTGCCTGATCTTCATCATCAATCCTAACATCAACACTTTTAAGATCAAGAATTGCTTTATTGAACATATATATATGTTCTTTAATAGATGAACCTTCCTCCATCTTTAGTTGATGAAGCCTCTTCTTCAGATACAGTTTGTTGGTGAGGGACTTTGCCATATAAAGACTTTCAAGTTTCAGCCAAACTCCTGCAGCAGCGGTGGTTTCATCGGCCTACCTCTCTCAAGACCTCATCTCCTAGGGGGACGGAACAATCGTCTTTGTGAGCGCTTTACTCAGGATATCCTTCTTCTCCTTTTCCGATAGAGTTGCAGGAAGCCTTGCAGCTCCTTTCAAGGCATCATCAAGCCCTTGATGAACAAGGAGGGCTTGCATCTTGATCTTCCAAAGGCTGAAATCGTTTTCTCCAGTGAACTTCTCCACATCAAATTTGGTTGTCCCCATTGCGGAAGCCTTGAACCTGGCTCTTGATGCCAATTGTTAAGAGCCTTGCAGCTTGTAAGTTTCGAAAGAAACAAGTTTCTCACACTCTTCCCTGCTTGAAGCAGAGTTCGACAGAAAAGACTATGAAAGAAAAGAAAAAACAATCAAGAAGAAAGCAAGAACACAAGGTATTATCGTGGTTCGGAGCAATAAACTCTCCTACATCCACACTGAGGTTGATTCCATTCACTTTCTGATCACAGCAGCAACAAGACTTTACAGGTTTTCAAAACTATTGTGTAACCTCACTTGCACTCAAGTATTTTGATCTTGAAAGACTTATCAAATAGAACTATCCTCTAAGATACATCAGCTATGCTTATATACAATCTAATCTCACTTTACATCAGCTAATAGCTACATACAAGTTAGTTACAAATCCTAACTAACTATCATAACTAACTGCCATGAGAAAACAGATTTATAACAAACTGATTCAGGCCTAACTAACATAACTACTAATTGATGATCCACTTGAACTTTACCAATTGGTAACCAGAGAATATTGTTGGTGCAACATTATGCATGTCCATCCCTGGACGCGCACCTGCATATCCTTAAACCATTGGCATTATTAGGATGTGAAAACCTGCACATTTGAAGTGAACTGCCAGGAAATCACAATGGCCTATTCGAACATGTGACTTATGGACGCTTGACACTCCTTTTGTTGCATTTGTAAATTGTAATAGAAAACCTTTTGATATATTATTTTCTATGTAACCAAACAATTTCTACAGTTTAAGAAGGAATGGAACGAGCATGTATAAAATGGCCATGTGTATAGACCAGTTTGGAAGACGTGACAATGTGGCGAAAATGGCTTGCTAGAATGGAACATGGATAACTTTTGATACTCCCTTCCTCCCTCTCTCTGTGTGTGCGTGTGCCTGTGTGTGGAGTATTTTATTTTATTCTCTTAGCATTGAAAAATAATATGACTGTCTTAAGTTGGGAAAGAAAATGAGGAAAAACATAACGATAAAGAATCAATGGTATTCTCAAATGTTTTTTAAAAACTTGAATCAAACTATGAATATCTTATCTCTAAGGGTGTGTTTATGAGTATGGAGGAGAGGGGAATGATTATGATTAATAATTTATTAATAATATAGATAAAAATTCTCTTCCAAAATCATCTTCTAATTTATTTTTTGAGTTCTTCCAAAACCTTTCAAATTTGGGAAAACTTAAAAAATGAACTAATAGAAAAGGACCTTAAATAGTTTTTTTGGTATGTTTTTTTTATATTAATACTAATAAACTATTAGTAATAAGCCCTCTCGTCCCTTTCCCTCATCTCACTTCCAAACTCTCTAATACCTCGTAAGTCCGGATTCTCAAGAACAGCTTCACAAACATTGAAACAACCTCACTCTAAGGAACAATTCTATCCTTTTCATAAATAAAAAAAATAGGAAATGTTTGATAAACGAATTCATTATCTGTAGTCAAGTTTATAAAATAATAAATTTTTAAAGAATTGTTGTTCGCCACCATTCATGGGATAATAGTCATGTTTTTTTGGAGAAGCAACGATTCTTTTCTTCTTTTCTAAGAAGCATGATAGTGATGTTGAGAAACTGATATTTGTGTCGTGATCCAGGGTAGACTAGAGACTGATATTCAAATGATATTCTTGACGAGTTTAGTATTATATTGTATCAATATTCAATACAACAAATGGTGTTTGTTGAGAGTAAAGCAATCTTAGTCTTATCTTAAAGTTTGTGTGAGGACTAATTGCATATTTGGATCGATAGGAACCTCCCACCAGTCCACCCACTCCATATGCTGAGACATGAGATGATACTTCATACCGCCGCAAGAGGGACATATATCATTTGCTGTTTGTATTGATTCAATAATAAATTACTTTCTTGGATGAAAAACTTATAACGTGATGGTTTTTTCTCTTATTTTTAATTTCTTTGATTTTATTTTATGTTTTATTTATAAAATATATTAAATATAAAATAGTATTCATATATTTTGTTTTGTCTAGAGTTAAATAATTTTGTAAAACATTAAATTACATAATTATTTAAAATTTTAATTGGTATACACCATCAGTGTAAAGTTTTTTTGACGGTAAATACCAATAAACTCTTGGTTTTGTCTCTTATTTTTAATTTCTTTGATTTTATTTTATGTTTTATTTATAAAATATATTAAATATAAAATAGTATTCATATATTTTGTTTTGTCTAGAGTTAAATAATTTTATAAAATATTAAATTACATAATTATTTAAAATTTTAATTAATATACACCGTGAGTATAGTTTTTTTTTAGGGTATATACCAATAAACTCTTATTTAAATTTTCACATTTTTTACGTTGTTTTTACAATGGAAAGTGACTAATTTAATTTGTAAACCCGGTAGTTATCACTTCTGTCTTCTTCTTTTTTTGTGTGTGTGACAAAAGTAGTTATCACTTCTGTCAAGAATCATATTAACTTGGAACTTTATATATGGAGAATATTTATTACTACGAAAAAAAAAAGTAGCATATGAATGATTTTAAAGAGACGTGGTTTATTTACCAAAAAAACAGAGACGTGGTTTAAAAAAAAAATTACTTTGCAAATATTTTTTAAAAATATGGGTTTAATTTTGATGTAGTATTATTGTGAAAAAGTTACACTATCAGTTAATCGCAAATCATAATAGATATGATATTTAAGTTAGTCATAATAAGAGTCAATTTTTTTAATAACGTAACAATTATTATTGATTGATAGTATAAAAAAATATTTATCCCGATGATACATACAAATTAAGTCCTAATAAAATTAGGTATCTCATTCATCAATTTCATACTAATAACATATACTGTTGATGTTTATATAAAACCACCAATACATTATTGTTTTAAACCAATCTTATATATAATATATGAGTTTGATTTTGATATATTGTCTTTACAAATTTTTTTACATATCAATCAATCATAAATAATTTTATATGTCATTTTTAAGATAATTATGATAAGAGTCGTGTATTTTAATGATGCGACAATTTATGATTCATTTACAATATAATTTTTTTTACCCTAATAATGCATAATAATTAAATTCAAAACATATTACCAAAAATTCAAGGATGGGGTAACAACATTCTTATTCAAGGATAGTTCTAAATTAATATCACTTCGAGCTTCTTTTTATTTTCAAAATAAAAATAATGATATTCTATATAAAGACATACTACAAAAATTTGGTGAGCAATCCATTAAAGGGTGGCTTCATATATTGATAGGTTTGGATGAAGTTTCACCAAAGAAAAAGTAGAGTTAATACTTTCTTCCACGTATCCTCAACTTCCAAATGCCCAGTACTTAACCGATCTAAGTAAGAGTTGCTTAAGTTGTCCAAAAAAAAAAAAAGGAAGAGTTTCTTAACCCATTATAAAAAATAAGAATAGGTTCTTGTTGCCTTAATGATATCATTGGACTAAAATAATGTAATATTCACATGTAAGTATAATAACTACTTTACAAGCAACTAATTCTTATATAATAATCAAATAACAAATCATAGAAAAGGGATAAAATAAATATAAACAAGGATATAAGATAACTTAGGAAATCTATTTGATGAAATTTTTAAAGTTATACAATTAGCTAAAATAAAAAATGAATAAAGGTTCATTTTGGTCCCTGAGAAAAATATCGGGATCTATTTTGGTTCCCGACAAAATTAAAGTATCGAATTAGTCCCTCACAATTTTAAATTAGGGACACATTAGTCCCTCTGTCAACTCCCAGCTAGTTTGGGTTCGTTAAGTCGATGACGTGTTGTGTTTTCTTGCTTAGATGTACTATATGATATTTACAATTTTCATTATGTAAATTGGCTATTAAACATTTATTTAAATGTCTAAAATTCCCAAAACAACACCATTTCGAACAAACACAGTAAAAAGAAATTGATCCCTTAAACAATCAAAAACATTATTTAAATATTTAAAATGAGACCTAATTGACATCCCTCCAATTTTTGTACCTAACTAGTAATCGTGTAACCCGAATCCCCCGGATCAAAATAGATTTTTTAATTAAAAAATTGCTTAAAATAATAATAATAAAAAAACATAGAAAGACTCGTAAAAAGATGAGCTAAGCAAGACCAGTACACGATGCTCTTATATGAGAATTCGATAGTCTAATGAAAATTCGTTTAGCTCATTATATTTAGAAGAAGATTTTTGAAAAAGGAAATTGGCAAACGAAATTATCTTTTCTTTTGAAATAATCAAATAATCAAAATCCAAATGTACCCATTTAAGATCCATGGTTTTGCAATTTGACCCACTGTTACCCCATCGGCATCATTGTCTAAAGAAGCAACTTCCAGTTTCGAGTTCCCAAACCACTGCCTCATCTTATCAAACCCATCATCATCAATCTCTCACAGCTTCCCTTTCAATTCACTCAATTCAATTTATTTCCCAAACGGATCCTCACCTCATTCATTGTTTGTGCCCTTTCCATCTTTTCTCACTGTTTCACTCCCATCCCAATCTTGGAATCACCAAGACCCACGAAACGAATCCATGTTCCCATCGACCCACATCCTCAGCTTCTAAATCAAACCCCCATTTCGCAAAAGGGTAGCGGCGCCGTCGTTCTCGAATGATGGTGGACACCTCAACGCTTGGGCGGTTCCACCACCAAAGACTCGACTTTAAGCGCTGGGTTCCTGCATTTTTGACATCCCACAAGACCCTCTTCACGGTTCTGTGGATCGTTGCATTTGCGTCGGTTTTCGTGTGGCAGAGGAACGTAGTCGGTGGTTTCCTCGTATTCGGTCGGGGCACGGCGAGGGCGATACCGAAGCTGAGGCCGGTGGCTTTCAATTTGACGGATTTTGGAGGAGTGGGTGATGGGGTTACTATGAACACTGAGGCATTTGAGAGAGCTGTTTCTGCGATTTCTAAATTGGGAAAGAAAGGTGGTGGTCAGTTAAATGTGCCTCCGGGTCGTTGGCTTACGGCACCGTTTAATCTTACCAGCCATATGACTCTATTTCTAGCTGAAGATGCTGTCATACTCGGAATTGATGTGAGTTTTTTTGTTTTTTTTTCCTTCACTATTAATTTTTATGTTTTGTGTGTGTTGTTTGGAATGTTAAGCATTTGAAATTTGAAATTTAACAACCCGTAACAGCTCTGTGGTTTGGCGTTAAATCTAACTGTCACAACATTTGATGCTTGCATCTGGTATCACCTGTAGTTGGAGAACTAGAAAGTTCTTAAAATTATATGATATAATGATTTGATTTGATCTGTTTTTGGTGTTGAAAGGCTTGATCATTATTCTGGTGGTGTCTTTCGCCTTTCCAAACTGTGATATTGAATACTTTTTTCTTCAATTGAATAGTTATTCTAGTGCATGCGTGAGAAGACCACTAGAAACCAATGTAAAAAGAGTAGTTCAAGAAAAACTGTAGGTAAAACTATTAAAGTTAACTTAGATTTAGATGGCCTCTCTAAAAGACACGGTTTATGAAAAACACTGAGGCATTGTATGATCTATGTAGCTGACCCTACCTAGTGGTAAAGGGCTTTTTTTTTTGTTATGTTACACAGGATTTAGGAAACACATGATACCCACAAAGCTCAGGAATCCATTTTCTGTGTAGTATGTTCATACTGATTAGGTGCGTGATAGGCTTGAAAATGTATCTGATAGACTGACACATGGCATGTAGTAAACAACTAAACATTTTGGATTAGTTGATTCTCCTTTCTAACATACCCCGATAAACACTTCCTTTTCAGTTTCATATATTATATCGCTTTCTTACATCTGCTTGCTTTGGGAACAAATTCTCATGGGTTGCCTTTATGGACTGTGGTTGTCAGTCTGCATGTCAAACAAAAGCAGTACCAGACTCGACTACCTACCTTTGGCAAATTTCAGAAACTAAGACAGGGCAAACCATCTGTGGCAACTATGAAGTGTCTTTGGATAGTGCAATTATCACTGTTATTATATATGACGGATGGAAACATGACTTTAGTACTGTGTTTGCGTGTTGGAGCTGTGTCCAACACAAACACGCAACTCTCGCATCGACCCGTGTGGTTTGCATGTCTCTATGTGTCTAATTAAAAAAAATATTATTTCTTTTTAGTTTAAACACAGCTAGGACACACCCAATTACCAATTTAAATAAAATGAAAAAATAAAACTGTGTCCATGCCCATTCAAATAATAATTGGAAGGCTAAGGCCCAGCTCAATCACTCAGTTGCCAATTACCATACCACTTACCGTAGCCAGGTATTTTTTTCTCTAAGGACACCCCTCTTATCTGTGCATCGACCTCCCTTTAGTGGATTTTTTGGTTGTACATGTACTTCTACATATCTAGTTCAACTAGGACAAGTTGGTTTAGGAGACTTTTTAGAAAATGTCAATAGAAATGATGCTCAGAGTTTATTTGGGAGGGGATAGTAAGTTAGCAAATATTGGCACATGCACATATATCAAACACTGTAAACCTTGAATCTTATATATATCGTATTTATGAATTATGTATCTTTTTCTTTAAATTTTCAATTACACACACGCACGCATATGTATAATGTATGTATATATGTTGTGTTGGTGTCCTACAATTTTTAGAATTCAGCGTGTCTTCATGTTTGTGTCAATGCCTGTGTTTCTTAGGTTATGATATGTTGAACCATGCATCCAGTAGTTGGTTTTGAGTAGCTTCATTGAAAACTTTCCATAATTAATATATGTTTTCTGAGTTGGATATCTGATGTTCAGAATTGAAGACTTGGTGCATTAACCTGTTTAATGTTGACAGTGACACTGGTAAAAAAATAAAGAAAAGAATTGTGCGAATATAACTGCCGTATCACTTATAGCATTGACTCGCTTCTAGGCTAATTGAATTAATCTGGCTGTTTTTACTTCAATTATTTGGCACAATTTTATTTATTTTTATATTTTTTGAAAAAAACTCATTATTAATGGTTTGCTATGTAAAGTTGCTTTGTGGTACTGGTAGGCATATATTTCAATTTAATACAAAACATATAGTCAAACTTTGAACATGAAGAATCAAAACAAATATTTTAACTGCGACAGAGGTACCTGTCTGTCTAAATTTATGGCAAGTGAGGCTACTATCATCTGAGATTGATGAAGAGCACCAATGACTGTTCTAGGTGGTCAAATTGATTTTATGATTACCACCATAAACAACTTGTTAGGCCTTAATTTCGATGGGCCTTAGCAGTAGGAATTTCTGTTTTGCTGTTAGGATTTGTTAGATAATTGTTTTGTGATTAGGGGTTCTTGTTAGGCCTTAATTTCGATGGGCCTTAGCAATAGGAATTTCTGTTTTGCTGTTAGGATTTGTTAGATAATTGTTTTGTGATTAGGGGTTTGTTAGAGTCAGTTTTGGTGGTTGTTAGGAGTTTGTTCAGTTGTGCTGTTAAGGGTTTGCCTATAAATAAGGCTACCATTAGGATAGGAAAGCAGCTTTTGGAAATTGTGAATCGTTGACTGGGTTTTCCTAGTGTGAAAGGAGAGTGCTCCTTTGGGGGTATAGGGTATACTTGTATACCTTGTGCTTTGGGTCTGTTTCTTAGTTTTAAAATCAATAAAAAGTGCTTCTGTTCTTTCTTTTTACTGCTGTGTGCTTTCTTTCTTGAGTGTTGGGCTCTGTCCTTCATATCAGGAAGAGAGTTTCCTAACACAACTCATAATTCATCTTTAAAGAGTAGGATTTGGCTTGATTTATATTTTTGACAGAAGTTATTGTACCTAGATCATAACAAACTTTGATGTTCCTAAAGTCAATTTTCTAGCTTGCTCAATTTCTCAATATCAGCTAGATTGCTGTCATATTCACAGTTGGTAAGAGTATCCATCATAAAATATTCCTGAAGTTATAGTATATATACTTCTACATCTACATCGTGCATTTGTCATTGTGGGAGAATATGAGCTTAATTTCATTTATGTTCCCCATTTGATTATGCATTCTGCTATATCTTATCAATTATCATTGATCTCTTTGCTTGTAGTTACTTTTCTTATATCTGTAATTCTATCTTTATCTTTGATAAATCTGTTGCTTAAACTACAGATCTCTTCCACTCTCTCATATTTAAACATTTTACTTATATTGTATTTTTCATCGTTTGTGATGGCTAACAGGATGAAAAGTATTGGCCACTAATGCCTCCATTGCCTTCATATGGGTATGGGAGGGAGCATCCTGGGCCTCGATATGGCAGTTTGATTCATGGTCAAAATCTTAAAGATATTGTGATAACGGGTGAGGATTTTTCGTCTTGCTTCCTATGTGAAAGTATAACTTTTTACTTTTTCCATGATAAATGTCTTAGTATCGAATGTCATTGTAAGTACATTCAAGTTTTTATCTTGCAATACAGTGTAATTGTTGTATTTTGAGGAAAAAGAAGAGAAATCAGCATATTTGTACTGATCTCTTGATTTTCGAGTCTCAAAAAGAGAAAAATATAGCACCTTTTTTTAATAGCTGAGATACCAATATTTCAAAGGCTTGAGCTAATGGTGAACAATAATTTGAATAGCTCCTTGTTGACTAATTTTGTGTTATGTTAAATTGAATTGTTTGTAATGAGAGAGAGAAAGGAGATAAACCAGAAAATTAGTTGAAAATTAATGACCTGCTGTCACTGTGTTCTGTCCTTTTATTAAAAGTGAAGGCATGCTTTGCAAGCTCTTACAGCTGTACAGAGGATAAAAATAAAAGAATACTAATGCAGAAAGCTATTTATATATAACTAAAACAACAGGCAAGTATATATGTCTAACATGAATCAACTGTGTTTCAATATTTGTTGAGAAACCAGTTTCTTCAGTATGTATTCACTAACACTTCCTTGTGCATTTGGTTCCGTGAACTGCCTCATAGGCTACCCTGGCTTAACACGACTCTTTCTTTATATACATTAATCCTTGTTGAATTTGAAGGTTTTTAGGTAGGGAAAGAGGAAAAGAGAGAAACAAACTAAGAAATAATAAGACTGATATTGAATTGATGTAATGATGATGTGATTACAAAAGAGAACCCAATAGTCCTATTTATACTAAAAGTAGAATCTTAATCTTAATCAAATAGAGAATCAAATCATAAAATATAAATAAGAAATAAATACTAAGAGATTATCTAGGATACTATAAGATATGTTAAGATATGAAAAGATATTATCAGATATTTATCTGATTTTCTAACACCCCCCTCAAGCTAAAGCTTACTAAGCTTTAAGCTTGTTATACGAAAACAATGCATATTCCCCCTCAAATTAAAATTTAAAATAAAAAATTGAGCTCCACGAAAATAATGGTCGGAAAGCAACTCAACAATGTTGGAGAGACCGGAGAGAGTTGTTGGAAAGATAACTTAGCAAGATAGTTGGAATGGTCATCAGCCTGACAGAAATTTCTTGGCAAGCAATCTAGCCGCAACGTCCGAACTTCTCAAAACCATATTTAGAAGCTTCAACAACAATATCGGAGACCCAAATTATTTCAAATTGAAATTAAGTTAGACAACTACTTCCGAGACTGAGATGGGGTCAGTCCATCTGGGACAAGGGGCCAAGGCTGGTGCATCTGGGAGAAAGACGGGCCAGTGCATTTAGGAAAAGAGTCGGGCCAGAGCATCTGGGACAATGAGTTGGGCTAGTGTGAGTCATAGCCAACATAAGTCAATCATCGACGGAAATAGAAGTCACGACTAATATGATTCATATGTGGGAAAAGAGTCACCACCGGAATGATCGTCGGTGGAACAAAAGTCGCCACTAATATGATTCATCCATGGGAAAAGGGTTATCACCGGAATGTTCGTCGGTGGAAAGAGAAGCCGCATTGGTACGATGGGGAGCCCTTAGGAGTATCTGAGGAGGTAGAACTAGCCACGGGTCAGAACACAAATGCAAATAACCGAAATCACAGGTACCTGAACCGTACGACACAAAGGGACGTTGCTCAAAAGAGTTCCGATGAAGGAGGTGAGCACAGATCCAGAGAGGGCGGGGAACGATGAGTTCAACACTGGAAACGGCGGCCGGACGATCTGTCACGCGCCGGTGAAAGGGAAGCGCGTGCGGTTGCACGCTGATCAGAGGACACGTGCGTGCGGGCGCGTCTGGAGGCTTACGGCGGTGCTGTTTGAACGGCTGGACAGATTGGCGGCAGGCGAGTCCGCCGGTGGTGTCAGCGGCCGGAGACGGCGACGGACGGTAGCTGACAGCGGCTAACGGGACAAGAAGCAGGTTGGAAAGGACGCGTCGGAAAAGAACACAACGGAGGAGAGAAAATGATTTATTTATTTTTTTTGTATGGCTAAAAAGATGATTAGAGTTCCTTCATACTTATCGAAACTCCACAGCAGAATAGTGACGGGACAGGTCATGGAGGATGGTACCTTTGTTTGGCTCTAGATACCATGTTGAATTGGAAGGGTTTTAAGGTAGGGAAAGAGGAAAAGAAACAAACTAAGAAATAATAAGACTGATATTGAATTGATGTAATGATGATGTGATTACAAAAGACAACCCAATAGTCCTATTTATACTAAAAGTAGAATCCTAATCTTAATCAAATAGAGAATCAAATCATAAAATATAAATAAGAAATAAATCCTAAGAGATTATCTAGGATACTCTAAGATATGCTAAGATATGAAATGATATTATCAGATATTTATCTGATTTTCTGACAATCCTCATGAAACTTCGAATGATTCATTGAGCAATCACCCTGAACACAATATATTTTGGTGGCCACAAGCATGTTAATGTTTGGAATTTAACATGGTTCTCACTAGATGAACAATAAAGCTAGCCCATACACAGTGCACTAGTAAGGAGAAATCTATGACCGGAAAGCATTACACTAATTAGGAGGCAACATTATCTTGATAAAAAATAATCTAGACTAGCACAGCATACCCCTACCGGTATGTGTGATGCTTAATTCCTGTTTCTCTGATTGCATCTATTTTCATAACTTACAGGGCATAACGGTACCATAAATGGACAGGGACAAGCGTGGTGGAAAAAATATCGCCAAAAGCGTCTCAACCACACTAGAGGGCCACTTGTTCAGATCATGTGGTCTAGTGACATTGTGATCACTGATATTACTTTGCGTGACTCTCCTTTTTGGACACTTCATCCATATGACTGCAAGAACATTACAATAAGAAATGTTACAATACTGGCTCCTGTATATGAAGCTCCAAATACTGATGGCATAGATCCTGGCAAGTATCTTCGAGTACATTTTTTTTCTTCATATCGTAATGTAGGATCTATGATGTGCTGATTAGTTCTATCCCTATCTTTAAGTTTTTTATTTCTGTGCCTTTTTTTGTTTTGCGGGAGGGTAATTTATTATGGTTGGTGAAGAAACCAACTTGAAGAGGCTACATGTAAAGGAAGTCGGAAAGTGAGGGATTGTTAAAATGTTTGGTGGACTGAATGTGTCGGAGTTCAATCCTATAAATAATTTGAATTTTTCAGCCAACTGACCCACTTCTCTTGATAAATATAAATGCCAACTGATTCAGCGGGAGGATGATTAATAAGGCAGGAATGGGTTAGGTTATCTCTTTTTTCTGCAACCTTGTCTGATCCATTAGATGTTTGGGAAATGTGTCTTAAGTCCATCGTGAATTATTTATTTTGGTATGTTTGGTATGTGGTGTTCAGTTTGTGCACAAACAATATACACTCAATTTAACCTGGCATTTATTATGCCTTATCTGGCTTGTGTTTCAATTATCATGACAAAATCTGGATGCAACCTGAGAGATGTCCAGTTGAGTTACTTTTAGTGTAATGTTCATCTATATTAGTTTTATTGTTGTTTGAAGAATTTTAATAAGCCCCAATTTCTATGGTATAATCAGACTCTTGTGAGGATATGTTGATAGAGGACTGTTACATAAGTGTGGGAGATGATGCAATTGCAATAAAAAGTGGCTGGGATCAGTATGGAATTGCTTATGGAAGGCCTTCCATGAATATAATGATCCGAAACCTTGTTGTTCGCTCTATGGTCAGGTGAATCCCTAACTCAACCAACTTGTACTTTTTCGCATGCCCTTCAGCATCCTTTTATTGGAGAGAGTAACTGTTTTTATGTACAAGTATGCATAAATCTAGTAGCCTTAGTGTAAAGAAATTAATCTTTCAGAAAGAATGCTTTTGATCATGCTCACAGCCATATACAGCTGTTGTCTGTGTTTGTTTGGGAATTTATTTGTTCATTATGCAATGTAATCATGCATAAGACATTGAGTCTTCATAATGTTATAAATGCCCGGGAAACGCATATTTCATGTCTCATCTCATTTTGTCCATCACCTGATTTTTTATGCATTTCTACATGTTAGCAGGAGGCCAGCATATCCATGTTTGCCACACCTGATTTGGCTATAAGTTTTAAAATTTGGATGTTCTACCACCGGAATGAAACCATATTTCTATTGTTTCAAGTCATCCTTGGAGCCTCCCTTTCCTTCCAATCTTAGTTAATGAAATTACCTCATTCATGGATCATGGTTGCCAAGTAGTCTACATATATTAAATGATTTGCCTTAATATTGTTCATAGGCTCCTGGTAAATTAAGGGCTTTGGATTACTGATTGTGGCTTCAATTAATGTCCCATATATAATTGGACTGTGTTCCTAGTCAACTTCTCTGTGCATAAAACAATTCATACTTTACTTGACGACTGCAAATTTGTTAGTGGCTCTTCCTGTAGCGAGGGCTTCATATCTTACATGATTTTATGAAATGGAACAGTGCTGGCGTCTCAATAGGCAGTGAGATGTCTGGTGGGGTATTCAATATCACGGTGGAGAATCTTCTTGTATGGGACTCTAGACGTGCTGTGAGGATTAAGACTGCTCCTGGGCGAGGCGGATACGTGCGCCAAATAACTTATCGGAATCTAACATTTGAGAATGTCCGCGTTGGAATTGTTATGAAGACAGATTACAATGAACACCCTGATGATGGGTATGACCCTACAGCACTTCCAGTACTGAAAGACATAAGCTTCACCACTGTCCATGGCCAGGGAGTTCGTGTGCCGGTACGTATTCATGGTAGTGAAGAGATTCCTGTGAGAAATGTGACATTTCAGGATATGTCAGTTGGTCTAACCTACAAGAAGAAGCATATCTTTCAGTGCGCCTTTGTTGAAGGCCGCGTTATAGGGACCATCTTTCCTGCTCCTTGTGAGAACCTTGATCGTTACAATGAGCAAGGACAGCTGGTTAAGCATTCTGCATCCCAGAATGTAACAGATATAGATTATGATTTTTGAGGTGTCAGGATCACCAATTCCCGGCCTGTGTTCTATTAATCAAGCCTCAGTTTATGTATGTATCTGTCTGTATTAGATCATTTTTGTGGAGGTGGATAAGTCAAGTCATTCTTTCTTTCTTTGTAATTCCATTTCCCTAATCCATTTTACAACTTTTTTGAGTGGAGTTGTATATACGGAAATTTTTCTGATGCCTACTTAAGTTTACAAGATGACAGAAATGCATACCCCACGAGCTCTCATTCTTGAGGATCTATTGCAAGCCAAAGAGTTACTTAAGTTACTGATTTTGTTACTCTTAATTTTTCACCAGCATTTTTACCACTTACTAGTTCTGAGCATTGTACCTACCTGTGATGTCAACGTAAAAGAACTGCAATAGCTTGTAATGCAAGTGGGAATTGATGATTATGTGTGCTTTATCTTGTCATATGGTCATATGAATGTGAGAGATAGACATAAAAATAGTTATTAGTGGACCTTGTCATGGTTTTTGGGTTTATCTCTTTTTTTTTTTAACATAAATACATTATAGAAAAGAAAAGAAAAAAACTACTAATAGAATTTGCCGGTGCGGTGCAAGTCAAAAAATGGATATTTTCCTATAATCACTCAGCATCCCCAATTAACATTTCTAGTCTTGTGAATGAGGAAAAAAAAGGTGGTTGGAAGAGAAGACCTTGTTAAAATTGGCCCGTTATATTTGCCGGCAAGATTAGTCATCAACAAAATCGATGAAACCTAGCACTATGACATAGTAAAAAAAAAAATCTACATCCCCCTCACCCGGTCATTTTATAAGCTTCTCTCTCCTACCTCCACTCTTTCTTCAGAGACCATGGTTAGTGATTTTTTTTATCACATTTCTCAAAATGTGGAATATTTTGACCTGATTTACGATTTTTCTTTATCGCATTTCTGTCATTATTAGTTTTAAAAACAAGGGCATGTGGGTCAACAGACCACCTTTGCAACCCTAACAGACCAATGCCAAACGTAAAAACAAATAACATTAAGCTTGTTTTATACTTTGTATTTTTATTATTACAATTACAATTAGGTATTTTGGCAATTAGTTTGCAACCTCTAAATTATGGTTGAGTGTTAAACCTGAGTTTCATCTTGTTTACATGTGTTTGAAAAAAATCAATTGTTAGTAAGTGAGTTTGGTTCTCAAATCATGTTTAAGGGAAAAAGGAATAAATTTTTACTTTATGTTTGTCGTAATTCAATCGTGGATATTCAACTACTATTCTAATTATAGTATCCTTACAATGATTTATTTTATTTTTTTACATATCGTTACAGTGTGAATCTATCCAAACAGTATCCATCATTCTGAAATTACTTTCAAGGAAAAAAATCCTGAATATATGCCATTTTAATATAAACTCACTTCTAATCAAAATTAAGTGCCTCAAAACATAATGTTGTCAAAAATAGCAAGCATCTTGTGCATTGTATGAATTTTCTAAATTTAGAACGAATCCAAAATACATATTAAAAATATAGAATAGATATGAATAATTGAAATTATAAAGAAGATATACACAATTATATTATTTATATTGAATCTAAAAAATATAAATTAAAAGAATGAGTTTAATAGGTTAGGCTAGATTAATTATTATTTTTTTGATAAAAGTCAAATTATGGCAATTCATTCATAATAGTGTCAGCAATATAACTAGGAGCAATGTAAAAACAACAGGAGCTAATAGGGGTGGAAATAGGCCAGGCCGCTCGTCAGGGGCCTATGGCCTGCCCTATTTAAGGCCTAGCTTGGCTTGGCCTATTTAATAAAAAGGTCATGTCTAGACTTTTTTAAAAGCCTTTTTAGATAAATAGGTCAGACCCAGGCTTCTGAAAAAGCCCTTTAAGTCTGATAGACCGGCCTATTTATAAATAATAAATAAATAAATAATATTAAAAATAAAATTATTTTTTATTATATATATACATATAATATGATTTATATAATTTAAAGAGATGCAATTTGCTCTTTATTTATAGAATGTTGGTTTGCTCCACATGTATACTTTGAGAGATGTGGGACTTTATAGAATGTTGGTTTGCTCCACATGTATACTTTGAGAGATGTGGGACTAACGGAGGCAATTGTAAACTAATTGAAGAAACCATGATGTTCAGAATAGTGAAGTTGTTCAATCCAATGTTGTTAATGGCCAATGGTCGTGTGTTCAATTCAATGCTGTTAATGGCAATTGATGCCATTCAGCAACAACAAAGGTGTCAGCTAGTTCAGATAGAAACGGCAGGGCAATTGCCAGGGACAATGCAACAGAAGAAATGTGATGACGAAGAACAAGGTGTGCATAGAAGTGGTAAGTTTACTTTACATCGGGGCTTTGGTTTTAAGTGCGTAAGATGTCATGACTTATCAAATATAGGAGTTAGTCCCACATTGCTAAAACTATACATGTGAAGCAGACCATCATTCTATAAATAGAGAGCAATTGGGTATCTTTTAATAAAATTAGATAGGCCCTTAAAAAGGCTAACAGGCCAGGCTTAAAAAAAAGCCTTTGACAGGTAAGAGGCCAGGCTTAGGATTTTAATTTTTCAAACAGGCCAGGCCTATTTAATCAAAGCCTGGCCTGGCCTGGCCTATTTCCACCCCTAGGAGCTAGCATACAACAAAGACGCCCTAGCCAAAGAGTGAGCCACTTTGTTTGCTTGCCTCCTAATAAACTTTGTTGAAAAGTTTGTAAAGTAAGAAGTAAGAAGTAAGACCCTTGTAACAATTGACAATGATACCAAACTCAGTAATATTTTCCTTTGATGAAGATAACTCATCCACCACCCCTTTACTATCAACTTCAAAGTGGACATTGGTGAAACCCAGCTCAATGCACCATTTAATGGCAAACAAGAGACCCATTGCTTCCCCCACCTTCACTTTCAACTTTGATTCTACCCACATTGTTTTAGCTTGAACAAACTTGGCCTCATGATCACGGATGCACATGCCAAACCCGGATAAATTTATGGACTCAAAGAAAGCTGCGCCAATATTGCATTTCAAAGACCCAAAAGGAGGAGGTGACCATCTAGCTCGGGTAATGCCAGGACCAACAGTCAACCAAGGAGGTTTCCTTTTCCTAGCTAAAATCCAACTGGACAACATCTCTTTTGAACAGCTGATGACTTGAGTTACGGTCATATCCTCATTGTTCCACAATTTTTGGTTCCTGGCCTTCCATATGCACCACAATATCATCACAAAATCCGCCCTTTTATTTGAGTCAATAACACCATTGACCAAGAAATATAACTCAGAGAAAGAGTTCACCTGGTTAAGAAAAGGATCAATGATGTGCCAATACCCAGCTTGAATCAAAATATATCTACTCTTGTCACACTGCAGTAATGCATGACACTGAGATTCAAGACCAGTTTCGCATCTCACACACGAACTTGTACAAGTCACCCCACACCTCTGCAGGTTTATTCTAGTGGGAAGGACCTCCCTGCATGCGCGCCAAATGAAGGACTTCACTTTGGGGGGCACTTCCAAGTTCCAAATACTTCGCCAATCTCCATCTTGTTTCAGATGAGCCGTGTTCAATAAGGATTCGATACACAGTCGATAAGATGAACGAATTGTATAAAAGTCGTCCTTACTATATTTCCATATGCGCATGTCCTCCCCTACTTCATCAACTAAGGGAGTGGCTAGTATAGTAGCAGCATCACAAGGAGTAAAAACCGATGCACAAACTCTTCATTCCATCTTCTGGTACCAGGCATAATAAAATCATTGACCACCCAATTATGAGCCATTTGGGTTAAGTTAAAATGGTGATTCAGCCTTTGACCATTTGCAATCCAAGGCTCATTTAGGATTAGAATATTGTGTCCATTGCCAATTCTCCATCTAGAGCCCTCATTCAACAAGACCCGGGAATTCCAGATGCTACGCCAAATAAAACTTGGATTATGACCAAGAATCGAATCCAAGAACTGACCTCTAGGATAGTATTTAGCTTTGAAAATCCTTGAGACCATAGCTTCTGGGTTAGAAACAAATTTCCAACCTTGCTTCCCTAGCATCGCCAAATTAAAAGCTCCCAGATTTATGAAGCCAAGGCCATCAAATTCCTTCCTCATAGATAACTTATCCCATTTCAACCAATTCATGCCACGCGTATCACCCTTCTTGGATCCCCACCAAAAAGAGTTCATCATCCTTTCAATCTCTTCTGCCAACGAAGGAGGTAGTAAGAAGACACTCATGCAATAAGTTGGAATCTCTTGAAGCACAGACTTCACCAGAACCTCCCTACCAGCCTTGGAAAGATGTCTGCCACTCCAAGAATTAATTTTCTTCCACACCCTGTCCTTCAGATAATTAAATGTAGCTTTCTTTTTTCTAGCAATTAATGAGGGAAGCCCCAAATATTTTCCTGACCCAAGACATGTATGGACTCCTAAGATATTAGATAAAGCCAATCGAGTACCATCATCCACATTCTTACTATAAAAAATCTCAGATTTACTGAAATTAACTGCTTGACCAGATGCTGCTTCAAAAGTAGCAAGAATTGACTTCATCACATTACATTCACACTCACTAGCTCTAAAGAACGGAAAGCTATCATCTGCAAAAAGAAGGTGACTAACAGAAGGAGCACCCCAACAAATTTGAATACCATGAATGTCACCCCTCCCCTCAGCTCTTTTGATTAGGCAAGTAAGGCCCTGAGCACAGATAAGAAAGAGATAAGGGGAGAGAGGGTCACCTTGCCTTAAGCCTCTGCCTGGAACAATTGGTTCAAAAGAATCATCATTAACCAAAACCGAGTAGCTAACAGAGGAAACACATAGCATAATCCATCTGACCCATCTATCACAGAAACTCATCTTCTCCATCATAGCACGGAGAAAACCACAGTCCACTCTATCATAAGCTTTGCTGATATCTATTTTCAAAGCCACTTCACCTCTAACTCCCTTTGTTTTTCATTTCATATGGTGGATAATTTCAAAAGCTATGAGCACATTATCCAGGATAGATCTTCCTTCTACAAAAGCAGACTGCTCTTCTGAGATACACTTTGACAATAATTTTTTCAACCTGTTAGCTAAGACTTTTGCCATTATTTTATATAGAACATTACACAAGGTTATAGGTCTCAAGTCTCTCATAGAAGAAGGGCTATCAACTTTAGGAATTAAAACAATATTTGTATCATTAAGAGTTGATGGAAAGTTACCAGTCTCCAACCAGTAGCAACAAGCCGTGAAAATATACTTGCGACAAATATCCCAAAAATGCTGGTAAAAAGCAGGATTTAAACCATCCGACCCCGAAGATTTATCTGGGTGAATCTGGAAAATAGCTGCTCTGAATTCCTCTCCAATGAAGGGAAGTTCCAACCCTTGATTATCTTCCACCGAGACAGTAGGAGACACTGCCTCAATAACCAGAGAATAAATGCTCTGTTGTTCTAGAAACAGGTTTCCAAAATAGTCCTTTGCAAGCTCACAAAGACTTGGTTGACCACCTACCCAGTCATTGTTATCATTTTTTAGCTTGTCAATAATTTTCCTTCTCTTCCTGGCAGTAGCAGTCAAGCGAAAAATTTTTGTATTTGCATCTCCATCTCTAAGCCAAAAGGCATTGGCTCTTTGCTTCCAATAGATCTCCTCTTGAGCCAAAATTGATGCAAGCCTTTCTCGATGTCTCTCATAAATCGAGGCATCCTCTGGATCATGAGAAATTCTAGTAGCCTCCAAAAGCCTTTGACACTGATTTGCTTCTTTGCGAAAATTCCCATTAAGTTTCTTACTCCAAACCTCTAGGTCCTTACTACACTGCTCTAGTTTAGAAATAACATCATCATGTATCCCATTCTCCCAGCTAGACCGCACCATATCACCCACCTCGAATTCTTCAAGCCAACGATTTTCAAAGCGAAACTTTCTCTGGTGCTTCTGAGCAGGGCGCTGATCAATACAAAGTAAGAGTGGTGAATGATCCGAGACAGGAGCTAAAAGATTTGATAATTGTGAATTCGGAAATAAATTCAACCACACCTCAGAAGCCAAAGCTCTATCAAGACGTTCTTCCACTGCACTGTCAGAATCACGACTGTTTGCCCAAGTAAACTGATACCCATTAAGAGGAAGATCAATTAGATTACACTCTCGAACAGTGTCACGGAAACCATTTATTAGCCAGTTCGGACGATCTACTCTTCCCCTCTTGTCCTCAGCCATTAACAAGTCATTGAAGTCCCCAATAACGCACCAAGGAAGCAATGACATTGTAGCTAAGTGATGTGCTAGATTCCGGCAAGTGTACCGGATTCGTCGCCAAGTAATAAAAAGATCGATCCCACGGAGACCGTGATCTCAAATAGCAACTAATTATCAACTCAATTAAGCTGGACTATATAAAAAGGATTTTGAAAAGGTAATCAAGTAGCAATCAAATTCAAAACTGCAATCAATTAAAATAGAAAAGTAAATCAATTTGGGGTTTTTCAAATCTAAAGGGATTCCTAGGAATTGGGTTACCAACAAGATTGTTTATGTTACTAAATTGACTACCCCTTGTTAATTATCAAAATTGCTTTGAAGGAAAATTTATCCTAAATAAGTTAATGCTCCCTCTCGGGTTACAAAAACCGTGCCCAATTAAACCAACCCCTACTCTCATGGTAGTTGAATTTAGACTGAACCCTTTAAGCTTTGTGACAATTCGTTAATCCTAGAAGAACCGCTTCTAACTCTCGTGATTGAAGTCCTAAGTCTGATTCTATAGATCCGATACCTAAGTTCACCGCTAGGTTCCTCCTTGGAATATCTACGACACACAAATAAGAGGCCACCTAATTCACGAGTAATTAAAACAATAGAAATTAGATCTAAAGCAAAATCGAAATTAACAAAGGTAAAACATCAATTCTTAACATAAAAATAGATCTTGGGCATAGCCCCAATCCCTAGAAATAAAACTACTACTCAAGCATTGCCATGGTGATGACAAGCTTGATTAACAAAAACATAAAATAAAGCCTAAAAGAAGAGGAGAAGAAGGAGAAGAGAATCCTAATTTTTACCTAAGTGTGGCAGCCCAAAAGCCTCTCTTAGTCCCCCTATTTTCGAGTCTAAGTGCTCTATTTATAGAATAGGGTAACTTGAATCCCAATCAAACACAAGTTCAGATCAAATCAGTTTCTACAGATCCATATATTGCGCGTCACGACCGTGATGGCCATCACGGCCAAGCCGTGACGGATTCTGACTTGGAAGTTGCTTCACTGGTTGGTCTGTCACGGCCGTGACCACCATCGCGGCTAGACCGTGATCAGTTCTGCCTGTGAGGGTCTGGTTCAGTTGGCATGTCACGGACATGATGGACATCACGGGCTGGCCGTGACCAGTTCTGACTTTTCCATTCTTTCTTTTAAGCTCTACTCGATCACGGTCGTGATGGTCATCACGGCTAGGCCGTGATGGGCTCTGTTTGGCTTATTTTCCTTACTTTTCAAGCTCCATCTTCATGCAAGCTCCATCATAATTGGTCATGAGCATTTTAATCTTCATATCCAAATCAATATCTCCAAATTAATTTCCAAATCTTATCATATCCTTTATTGTTGTGATAGGCAATTATTATCCAAATCCAAATTGATTAATTTGAATCCAATCTTTTATCTCAATGTCAATTGAATTATCTTTTAATCATAATAATTCAAATCCAAATTGATTTGGACTCAAATCTGTCATGTGGGCCCTTGCAATTTGCTTGGCAATCTTCAATTTAATTTCAATCATTCTTCTTTGTCCTCTCCTAAAAATAAGAATAAGAAAATATCAGAAAAAATTAATAAAAATCTAATTAAATGCACATATTGACTCCAAAATAACCAAAATAGGAAAACAAAGTCTAATTTGTGCTAAATCAAGCATTTAACAAAATTTAATTGATGAAATTCGCTCTAAATAATAGATAAAATATCATAAGCCAGTGGATTATCACTAAGTTTCTTAATAAATTCCAGGAATCACGTCTTCTGGTCCTCTCAGGATAGCCATAGAACCCAGTCAACCTCCATAAACCTCTGTCATTATAAGACACCTCCACATTAATAAAATTCATTGAGTAATTGATAATGCGACATTTAAAGGATTGTTTCCATATAATCGCAACACCTCCACTACGTCCCTCCCTATCAACAGCAAAAGAAAAATAAAATCCTAACTTTACATGAATTTCCTCTATTTTATTTGAGTGATATAAAGTTTCAAAAAGCAAAATAACGTCCGGTTTGTGGTCCCGAACGAGGTCCCTCAGCGAAGAAACTACACGCAGGTTGCCCAGGCCTCGGCAGTTCCAACTTAGGATACTCATAGTCCCGGGCAACTCTGGTTGCCAGGGTCTGCCGCTAAAATTTTTTTGGAATCACACTATCATCAGAACCAATTTCCATGCAGTCCACGTTCTTTGACTCCCTTGCACGTGATCTCCTTCACCACCAACTCTGTTAACTTTCTTTTCTTATCCCACTCCAACTCTCTCTCCTCATGATTGTCCTCATAATTGCCCTCATGATTACCTTCTTTCATTTCCGTATCCATTCCTCTCTCTCCAATTAATTTTAGGAAAGAAAATATTTGGGTTTCTAAATATGTCAACAACTGAAACCAAAGTTTTCTTCTTGATTTTTGCGTCATTTACTGACCCAGTATGGCCTTCGCATTAGGAATAAAATTATGGGCTTCGCATTAGGAATAAAAACTAAAAAAACTTTAAATTTTATTTCGGTTTTTTAGTTTTTTAATAGGACACTCATTAGTCATTAATAAAACTATAAAATTATACGGGTTTTTATTAAGAATGAAAATAAAAAATTAAATAAAAAATGAATTAGTTTTATAAAATTAGTTATATACTTGAAAACAATTAATCGCTTTTATATAACAAATTATAAAGAAAGGCATAGAATTATTTATTCATATTAATAATGTTCTTTTAGCAGTTAGTCATATAAGAGCGAAATTAAATAATGTGTTTGACTTCAAAATAATCAAACAAATTTTTAAATAAGTTTCAAAAATTTTAGTTTCTCTCAAAATCATTTTTTTCTATGAAAATCACTTCTTCTTCTTTTTATCTTAAACGAGTTTGCCAAACATCTCATATTAAATTTGAAACAACTTTTTTTTTCAAAAAGAATTGTTTTGTGAGAAAATAATCTCTCTAATTAAAACACACTAACCAATATGTTAATATCAATAAAATTTAGAGAATAAATAAAATATATAAATGAAAATTATACAAAAAATATTAAAATATAGAATATGATATACATTAAATGGACAATGTTACTTTTTTTTTGGTACAGTGGAGAAAAAACAATGTTACTTTTTTAATATTGTCTCAACGTGTTCTTTTTTATTGGATAAGTTTCATATAAAATTTACTAAATTACATAAGTTTATTTATTATATATGTATCTCATGTAAAATTCAGCTCAGGAAAATATTACAAATATATTGGTAGCATTTGTCGTATAAATATCAGTATGACCACTAATTTAAGAGCTGTGCTATTTGGATACAGTTTTTTTTTTGACAATAATACGACACCTGCTACAGTGGCATACATGTTGTGAGTCATTGGATCTATGATTCATGTTGATCTATCCATAAATTTAATTTATTAATTATGATTTTTATCAAATCTATTTTTCTTTCGTATTTTTTACAATCACAATATTTACAGTGATATTCCATGTGTTTATTGTATGTATCAGTGGCTTCATCTTTTAATTCTTGTATTAGTCTTTTTAATTCATCTTGATTTGTTAAATCAAGCATACTTAATTTATGAACGAATTTTTCTATATTTTGAGGATTCATTAGTAATTATCTCCGATACCAGATCGGAACCCTATTATTATTTCCAATAATTTTCATTATTATTGTCATTATTTGCGGAAAATTAATCATCTAATAAGTCACAATCTTCATATATGTCGGAATCAGATAGTACATCATATTCAAAAGCTATCCCTAGTTCTTCCATGTAATTTCATTCTATGTCTAATGAAATAGTTGCAAGATAATAATTTTATTGTCTAAATTGGGCTTTTATTTTTTCAATTATTAATTGTTTAGAATCGGTAGGTAAATCCATTAGTAGTACGCTTATTATTTCTTTTTCAGTTTGATCATCAAATTCGGAATATATTTCCATTGATTATTCGATGTCGCTATCCTCAAAGGGTGGTGCAGTTAACCTAAAATAATTGGATGATGGTTGCGTCATTTTTTCTATCTTTTCTATTTTTTCTATTATTTGTCTCTTATATTTTTCTCTTTTATTTCTTAGATTAATGAGTTCTTTTTCTTTTTCCATAATATGTTTTTCCTTCTGTTTTCGATTTTTATCTTCTAAATCTTTTTTAAGATAATGATCGTAGATACTCATGAATTCTTTTATATTTCTTTTGTCTAGTTTTATTTTATTGTAAGATTCTTCGTAAATCTTTCTTAATCTTTTTCTTTATTCATATTCTATTTCTTAAATATTGAGCTAAATCTCTTACTTGGTTTGATAATTTATTTATATTTTCATCTTCATTTGTTCTTTCTGTCTCAGGTAAAGTAATTGGTTTTGGGATTTGTCTAAAGCTTAGTGATTTTGGATTTCTTATAGATATTCCTAATTCAGTTAGTTCATTTCTTTTCGGGTAGTAAATTTGTTCTATTTCTTCAACAAGTCTTGGTACATCGATTCTATCATTATTTCTGAAAGTAATACTATGATGAGAGTTTGTTAGTGCATAATTAACACAGTAAGCAATTGAGAAGATCTTTTCTCCAGATCTCATTAAATTATTTCTTAAGAATCTATGTTACATGGTTAATGATTGATCTAGTCTCTGGGTATCTAATGGTATACAAATATTTGGGTGTATCTCAAATTTTAACTTAACATAGGCTAAGTTTCCTTCAATTACTGCTAATATTTTGTCTTTCGGGTCTGTTATTCTATCATCCTTTAATACTAATTCTATAGGTGAATTTATTCCTTCCTGAAAAGTTGCTTTAATTAAAACTTGTATAGCTCCTATATGAATATAACCAATCTTCTTTCTATGTGCTTCTTTCTTTAAATTTCTTTTTAGATCTATTAATTTCTTTTTGTTTAATAATTGGATACAAGTGTTACCTTGTGTTTCTGATATATCTATTGGAGTTTCATTAATTATCTTTTCATAGTATATTATATTTTCTTTCTGATTAAATCGTTCCATTATACCTCATAGTTTCTTCATGTTTGCATCTTTAGCCAAATTTAAATATTCTT
This sequence comes from Sophora flavescens, assembly GCA_030762895.1. Taxonomy (NCBI): domain Eukaryota; kingdom Viridiplantae; phylum Streptophyta; class Magnoliopsida; order Fabales; family Fabaceae; genus Sophora; species Sophora flavescens. The sequence continues at coordinate 15,152,859 of CM061068.1, read as the reverse complement.
TCTGAATTTTTTGAAATAGTTTTGGATCTATTAGAATACTTCCTTCATAATTTCCATCTTCTTCAGTAATTTGTATATGTTCGACATCAATGTTATCAATCTTTTCTCTTTCTATTTCAGACATGATTTATTTCTAGTAAGAACTGAATAAAATTGAATGGGTAATGAGTCATACCTGATTTCGGGTTCTTCGAAGTTATATCTAAATTCTTTGGTCCACCACTGCTTCCGTTTAGTCAAATTGAGATTCGATCACAACGAGTAGTTGAAAATAATGAAAGTAATGAAATATATGAAAGTAGTGTTTATTTATGATCAGTAGTAAAAGTACATAGAACTATTTTTAATCCACTCTCAAGGATTCGAACTAGCAGAGCTAGCAAACTTCTCAAAGAGGAGAGAGGTGAGAATTTGAAATTCTGATTTACCTCAGCATAAGAGGGCTTATTTATACACTCGAGAGGGCTAGGTAATTTACAAGAAAGTCATTACATTATTGAGTCTATCAATCAGACTTCCAATAATTCATATGCTGACGCGGGTGCTTACATCATTCTTCAATAATTGCTTCGTCTGAGTCCTTATCTTCTTGCCGACAGTCCTTTTTTGTTACGCATCTTTCACATGCGTGATTCCCATTCTCCTTAATCATTGAGCAGAGTAAGTTGAGTACAGCTGGCTGGTAGTTCATAGAAAGTCCTTGAAGCGTGTAAAAGGGTAATTCAAAGTTTGTCAGTATTGTCAAGTCATTTTATCTGATCAGTTTTCCACTAGTCTTGGTTAAAAGCAAAGTATGTGGTCCTTTGTATAGTGCTTTGATGAAGGAATCTTTCCCAATAATTTGACATTGAGTAAAAATACTTGCCAGTTGGTTAGCTAGTATTGTAGTCATTTTTTCTTCATCATAGTCCTCGCCAGTTGGTTCATCTCTCATGGAAAAGATGTTATTGCTTACTCCAATAAAGATTAAATTCTTTGGTGGTTGTTTAGTAGTGAAGTCTGGATAGGTTGAATAGAACTTTAAGAAAATAGTTTTATCCTTCGCAACATTTCTTCTATAATTCTGGACGGCTTCCTTAAGATTATATGGGAACAGGCTGATTTCTTCTAAGTCTTTACTTAAGTAGAGACATTCAATAAGTCCAAATTGGAACATATTAAATGTAAGAATCGATGATGCTCCTGGGGTAATTATGGCTTTAACACTGAAAATATTTCGGTTTACCATGTAAAAACAATTAATTTTTTCTTTTTCAGACCAGTTGGTCAATCTTTTCAAGTTTTCATGAAATTTTTCTTTGGAAAATTGAATCTGCAGTTCATGGTCTTTCCTGGCAGTAATTGGGTAGTCATCAATGGAAGAAGGAATTCTTCCAAGTACTTTTAATGAAGTCTTTGGTTCCGGTGGAATTCTTATTGTTTCGGAGAAAGTTCTTGGGCCAAGATAAACTTCTTTGCCCTTGTCATGTTCTTTTTGATAGTCTATCAAGGCTTTCTCAGCTTCTTCTTTTGTTCGAAATCCTTTGTGATGAACTCCAGAAATTCCGATGCAATGAGGGGCTGCTTTGTGCCATTCATCGTAAATACCTGGGTGTGGTCCATTGAAAATGGCTTACCATCTTTCTTTAGTGTTTTCCTGTACTTGTTGTTTTATATCCTTCAAAGGATCTTCTTTCAAAGATTCTCCTTTTGCTTCTAGTTGGAACTCCAGTACTTCAATGTTTGCTTTGATCAAGTCTAGCTCCATTATTTTTTGTTTCTCCAGCATCCTTTGAAGTTTGATCTGCTTCAATATTTCTTCAGTTGTTTGTTGCTCCATTCTCTTGATAATATATCTGCAAGAACATTTTTATCTCACTTAATGTGAGAGATTGAGTAATTGTATTCGGTAAGTTTCATTTGCCATCTAATCAATCGTCCTTGTTTGTAAGTGCCTTTATGATTTAAGTTCTTAAAACCTGCAACATAAGTAGAATCGGTTCGGACAATAAAGTCCTTATCCAGTATATAAATCCGATGTTTTCTAACATACGGATCAATGCCAGTGTTTCCTTTTCATGAGTAGGATAATTAATTTCATTGTCCGAAAAAGTTCCAGACATGTATCGACACAGTAATTCATTTTTGTATCCAGCTGGTTTTGCTTTCATAACACCTCCCCAACAGTCATTTGAGGCATCGGTCTCAATAATTATTATATCATCATCCGATGGATGATAAAGCTCAGGAAGATCCCGGCATAAGTCTTTCATTTTAATAATTAGTCTATCATCTTCATCAGTCCATGTCCAGGGGACATCCTTCTTCAGCTTTTGTTGAAGTATTCTTCTTTCTGCTGCAAGATTCCTGATGAAACCTTCATTTGAAATATATGTTAATAGTCCAAGAAATCTTTGTAAATCCTTTTTATCATTTAATTTCATTGGAAAATTCTGAAGTTTTTCAAATACATATCGCTGCATTATTATTTTTTCCTTTTTCAATTTCTAATCCTAAGTAATTAATTCTATTTTGAGCTAAAACAGCCTTCTTTTTACTTAGAACTATTCCATGTTCATAACACTTGTTGAGAACTAATTCTATTTTTTCAAAATGATCATTTAATCCTTTGTTAGAAAAGATTAATATATCATCAATGTAGATAAGACAAAAGTCTTTGAATTCTTTAAGAATTGAATCGATCCTTCACTGGAAGATTCCTGGCGATTGCTTCATTCCCATTGGAAGTACATTCCATTCATACTGACCTTGAGGACAACCGAATGCTGTTAATGCTTTTGATTCTTCAGTCAATCTAATTTGGTAAAATCATGATTTACAGTCAAAGGTGCTAAACTAATCCATATTTCTGATTCTTTCAATAATTAAATATTTTCTTGGGACAAAATAAGCATCTCCTTCCATAGCATCATTAATTTGCTTGTAATTAATTACCATTCTTCTTTTACCTCTTTTAATTTCATTATGAATTTCTACATAAAAGGTTGGTGCAGAGTGCTTGCTTTTCGATGGTCTAATTAATCTTTTTTGGCACATTTCTTAAATATCTTTTGCAAATTCATCTCTATCTTGTTTTGTATAAATCATTGGCTTACATTTTACCTCTTTCGTTGGATCCTTTAGTTTTAATTATACTAATTCAGTATTTTTGTTAATCCTTGGGTCTAAAGGGTTTTCACTACATACTTTCTCTAAAAGTTCTTCTATATGGGCTGTAATTATTCTATTTGGTTCTAGATTTACTAGTACATGGCGTATTTTTGTGCAAATTAAACTAATTATCTCACCACGTTTCAGCTGTTGAAACTTTGATGAATAAGTACATTCGGAAAAATGAATAATTGGAATTCTAACAATTTCACGTTTTTGTTTTTGATAAATATATGGTGTTTTGAGGGTAATATATTCCAGATATTGGCAAAATGGTGCATATAATCTTAAGAAATTATTTCCAATAATTATATCTATTCCAGTTTCTTGTTTATATATCGTAGGTATTATAAATATTTTTCCTTGTATGACTAAAGTAATTCTTTTAGTTATCCAATACAGAGGATGTATCGATCCATCTGCAATTTGTATTTTTAGTGGTTTTTCCAATCTTTCCCAGTTATCAAGAAGTGCTTCTGTCGCAAGGCAAAGACTTGCTCCAGTATCTATGTAGGCTTCTGTTTCTTTATTACCTTTTTCTATTAATATTTTTATATAAGTATTATTCGGATTCGATTTCTTCTTAAGATAATTCATCTTCTGTATATTCATATATACTTATTTATGAATCACTGAGTTTTTCTTCTAGGGGTTCAAGTTCATATATCTGGAATACTTGTTTTATTAATTTTGATTTTTCTTTAAAATCCTTTTCTTTTCTTTGGGGGCATTCATTAGCATAATGTCCTTCAACATTACATATCCAACAAACACATTTCTTTTTTCCCTTCGGGCGGTATTTTCTTGGTGTTGATTTCTTTCTTCTAAAATATTTCTTCTTATTATTTTTATAATAATCTTTCTTTCTAGGATAAGTTTTTCGTAAGTTCGATTTCTTATAATATTTTTTCTTCTTTATTTTATCACAACCATATTTTCCTGGTTTTTCTATCTCTGGAATGTCACAACATATGATTATACTTCCTCTATTCAATTGTCTAATGGTTTCTCTATTCAAACATTGTTCTCTTAATTCTTGGTATAAGAGTTTAATAACTCCTCATAAAGTATTTACTGTTTCTTCAGGTTTTGATTCCCAAAGTTTATTAATTTTTGAATTCAATGGATATGGTAATTTATCTATAAAAATATATTTGTATATTTATTTAGTTTCTTCATCCAATTGATAATAGTATTTTTGATATTCGCAGATGAAACTCTCAATCTGGCACATATCACATATTTTGCATTCTATTTAAATGCGATTCAGCATTTTCAAGTAGAATTTTATTTGTTATTTCTTTATGTTTCATCATATTATATCCTAAGAATTCTTGATGAATTAGTGTCATTACTAATTTAACATAATCCATATTATTGTCTACCATTCTTCCATAATTAATCTAGTCTTCGTCTTTAATTCCTATTAAGAATTTTTGTATATTTCCTGATGTTTTAGAAGTTACAAAATTCTTGGTTTCTATAAAATTTAATTTATTAAATCTTTCATCGGTCAAGATTATTAATATCATTTCATTGGTCCATTTTAATAATACATCTTCTTTATTTCTTATACAATCAAGGTCTAAAATATTTCCTGTATTATTATATCGAGGTTTAAATTCTTCTTGGATTTTTGTCCATTTATTATTATTTTTTCTTGCATATCCTTTATTATACATAGTTTCTTTTTCATATCTATCCCAAGCTCCATCGGGTGTATATTTATATTCTTCCCATTTTCTCTTAGGGTTTTTTCCACTATATTCTCCTTTTTCTATTCTTATATGATTTTCTTCAGATTCTGAAGATGAACTGTAGTTTAAAATTATTTTTTCATTTTCATTATTCTCCATATCTTTTTTATTAATTCGCTCAATTTTGTGTATTTGATCATTTTCTTCTTCAACAATTTTAAGTTGCTCTAATAATTGTTGTATTTCTTCTAAATCATTTGATTTTCTTAATGTCTCCATATATTCATCCTTTATCCTCTCCATGCGGATACATGTGTAGGTATTTTTTATGGTTCTTGGTCTAGTACTTGTTTAATTACTATTTTATCTAAATTTCTTTTTTCCAAAATTTCTTCTAATTAATTCCTTTTTTGTTATGCATTTATTATTTTCTTCATGTCTTAAAAGGCCTTCTAATTGTTATAGAATAATTTTTATTCTAATAATATCTTCATTTTCATCTATTTCTTTTCCTCTGCTTATATTATATAATGTTTCTTTAATGTCTTTTATTTCATTTTGTCCTTTTTGTGTTCTATTGCAAGTATAATTTGCAATTTTTTCTATACACTAGTGCAATAAGTGCTTTTTACGTCAGTTAAAATTGATTTTTTACGTCGAATCATCGACTGACGTAAATATAGTTGACGTTAAAAGTTAAAATTTTAATGTCAGTTGAGAACTGACGTTAAATATAAAACTATTAACGTCGGTTCTTTAACACAACTGACGTTAATTTTGTAAAAATTAACGTCAGTTCTTTAAGAACGGACGTTAAAACTAGCGCAGAAAAGGGATTCCACATCGGTTATTTTTGGCTTTTCACATCGGTTTGCAAACTGATGTTGAACGACCGATGTGGTTTATTGCCACTTTACACATCGGTTTTAAAACCGATGTTTATAATATTTTATACAGCGGTTTCCTCTTAACCGATGTGGAAAATTAATTTGTCAATTGGTATCCTATTGGGAAATTTCACTTTCCACATCGGTTTTCACTTTCCACATCGGTTTCCACATGGGTCTTTGCCTTGCAACAGAAGCACTTCTTGATAACTGGGAAAGATTGGAAAAACCACTAAAAATACAAATTGCAGATGGATCGATACATCCTCTGTATTGGATAGCAAAAAGAATTACTTTAGTCATACAAGGAAAAATATTTATAATACCTACGATATATAAACAAGAAACTGGAATAGATATAATTATTGAAAATAATTTCTTAAGATTATATGCACCATTTTGCCAATATCTAGAATATATTACCCTCAAAACACCATATATTTATCAAAAACAAAAACGTGAAATTATTAGAATTCCAATTATTCATTTTTCCGAATGTACTTATTCATCAAAGTTTTAACAGCTGAAACATGGTGAGATAATTAGTTTAATTTGCACAAAAATACGCCATGTACTAGTAAATCTAGAACCAAATAGAATAATTCCAGTCCATATAGAAGAACTTTTAGAGAAAGTATGTAGTGAAAACCCTTTAGACCCAAGGATTAACAAAAATACTGAATTAGTAGAATTAAAACTAAAGGTTCCAACGAAAGAGGTAAAATGTAAGCCAATGATTTATACAAAACAAGATAAAGATGAATTTGCAAAAGATATTGAAGAAATGTGCCAAAAAAGATTAATTAGACCATCGAAAAGCAAGCACTCTGCATCAGTCTTTTATGTAGAAATTCATAATGAAATTAAAAGAGGTAAAAGAAGAATGGTAATTAATTACAAGCAAATTAATGATGCTATGGAAGGAGATGCTTATTTTGTCCCAAGAAAATATTTAATTATTGAAAGAATCAGAAATATGGATTAGTTTAGCACCTTTGACTGTAAATCAGGATTTTACCAAAAAGCTACATGATATATTATAGATTTCATATCAAAATACATATGATCAGTCAAAAGTACACTATAGCTAGTACATGATAAGTTTTTAAACTAACTACATATATACAAACTATGGTTGGTACACTTCAAGAAAGAAAGCTGCCTAACGCCTCTTTATGTTGTTGATGTCGGAATCAGATAATGGAGTTGGATTGTTGAATATCTGCAAGTTTAATTGGACAAAATATTATATCTTTTAAGTAATAAACTAACATAAAACATATAATGAATCTATACTATTACTTCTAATTGTGTCAATTAACATTTACCTCGTGCCATCTTTCAGTGATCCTGGAGGAGATAATTTCCAACATCCACTGCATCACATAGTAGCCACATTCCCATGATCCACGTTGTATACGTGACTACGTACAAATGAAACCCAATTAGAATATGAGGAATTAAATAAAATAGAAATCAATTATTGTGCCCACTTCATTTGATGCATTTGAACTAATAAATATCTTACGCTAGGAATAATCCATCTGATAGCCCGAGTACGCCTTTCACCACGCAACATGTGGGTTGCATTAATAGACCTATCATGACAAAAACATTAATTAAAGTATATCTAATAGATTTCATATAATTAAAACAACTGCATTACTGATTATAAAGTATTTTAATGCTTACGTTTCGATGATCGTCTTCAGTTGATTCACCGGCTTATTTCCCAATGAGCAGAAGAAGACCACGACGTTCATCCTAGGGTACAAGAGCAACAGTTGCCAATGCTGGCTGTATTTGCGGAACAGTTAGTGACTAAGTCATATATGGTCATACTTAAATAACCGGTACTTACTTATTGATATAAGGCGCAAGATAGAATTGATGATCGTCTCTGGCAAGTATATCACGTATGGTAGTGACTGGGTCTTCTGATGCTAGCAGAACATCAACCTGAATGAACATGGGGTCAATGAACCCATAAAGGGCGAGGTTACCCTGATCGACTAACATACGATGGAGATACCTAATATATTGGAAAAACATGTTAATTATCATAGTATTTAAAAATTAATTACTTAACTTATAAATAAAATGTACTTACATGCACCATAATGATATGTGTGCAGAACTAGTCATTTCTTTATTGAGTACCATCTCCATAAGTTCCTTCTTTGGGATATACAGTTCATCACCAGGGCTGGCATCATGTTCCAACCTTACCAAGGCTGCGTCATTCTCCATGGTGACAACCTGTATAGCCAGAACTTTAAAAACATCACCATGGCCAGGTGACCCTTTGTCGATCCCCTAATCAACATAGATATATATTAGTAATCACGGATAATTAAGTTATTTAATTCGTTATTAACTAAATGGTCAAATGAATACCTTGGCAGGAGAGCACCATCTCTGGTCTTCCTAGATCCGACCTTTCAGGCACAATATCATTTCCAACATCCTATAACGAATAAAAATAAAGCATTATCTTTAAACAATAATAAATTATTTCAACTATGAATATAGAAAAACACAACTAACCGAATACCTCAGATGCAACAAGAAAGCTGACTAGTCTTCTTGGCCAGAGGATGAAGTTACCGGGGGCCTGACCCACTGTTTGAACCTCCTCAGTGGGGACAGGGACTCGAGCATCAGCATCTCGAATAATCCCAACAACGAACCTCAGCTGATCATCCGGTAATAAACGATGGTGTATGGTATTACCTAAGTTATTATGTGCCCTGCCCAATGCCACTAAGCGGCGATCATGATGATCATCAACATACAGCTCACACCTATCAGGGTTATCATCATCATCATCATCATCATCATCATCATCATCATCATCATCACCATCATCATCATTTTCAAGATAATGAGGAGGATCACATGAGCCCTTAGTGCTCACATGGATAGAGGGTTGGACAGAGGGTTGGACACCGGCTGTCATCTGCTGGGACATAGAAGTCAATATTGCCATCTGCTGGACAAACTGCTCGGCCATCTCCTCGCCGGGCTTCGGCTGCAATCTCCTGTTTTAGCCGTGCTCTATCTGCATCAACATCCCTGTGGCATTGGTGTGAAGATGAACCATGGTATTGGCGAATGCCGACTCCCCATCCAACACCAATGACACGACCCGGGTGGTCTGGTTTACCGATGGCAGCAGCTAAGATATCATCGCGTCCTCTAGGAACAAAGGTTCCTTGGGTTAGCTGATCATCCAAGGCATCCTATCACATAAAATATCAGGTCACATTACAATTCGGTAACAATCTTAAAATGACAATTACAATTCAAACTATACTTACAATCTTCTCAACTACTTGGCGGGCCTCCTCGGATGTATATTGTCCCATTTTTCTTTGTCGGGCCCTATTCCATTTACGATGGCGTGGGGGTGGAGGTGGAGGTGGAGGTGGATCAACAACCTCTGGACGATTTTCAGCATTAGGATCCGCCTGAGATGCTGCTTCCTGACGTGCTTTCTTTTCCTCTTCAACCATTTTCTGAACAAGCTTTTTATATCCCCCACGAGACATGACATGGGGGTAGACATTCTTGCTTTGGTTTTTCTGCCCCTTTTTCCTCTTCTTCTGTTATAAATAGAAGACAATTAAATTACATAAGTAAATAAAATTAATGCAATTACATAAATTTAGAGACAAATCAAATAAGTTAACCTGAAAGCTGGGATCATGTCGGCTCTGAACAAAGCGATCCCACGTCGCCTTGTCAAGAAACGGATACACCTCAAGTGGGTTCTTTTTACTTTTTGGATTGAATACATAGTATCGCCTGTGTCGGCCTTAAAAGCCCTCCAACGCTCTCCAGCATACTTTGGCAAACGCTTCTTCATAACGTACGTATCCGGTATATCAAAGGTCAACTACATTAAGACCAAAAGAATCAACGAATTACTGTATGATATTATTATGATAAAAATAAAGTAGATACAGACAAACACAGGACGTAGAAGTATAGATACCAGAATACTCTCCCATATCTGATCCTTCATGTCCGCCGGTACATCTTTCCACATATCAATGAGTATACTAGGCCTGTTCCTAGCAAGGGCTCGGCACAAAATCGTTAAACTGATCTGCCATTGGCCCAATAGGATTGAGGTTATTATCAAAGTCTACTCTTATCCTTTGATTTGAACCACGGTTGGTAGTCAAATTCCTCATTCGTGTGGCACGTCTACCCTTTCTACCAGTAGACGGGGTCTCCGACCCGCTGCATGAAGGAGGGATATCCTCACGATCAGCCATGTATACCTGTTTAAACAAAAAAAAAAACTTGTTAGTATGTCAGGATAAATATCAAACATAACTTATAAATATCAATCAACGTACATAAACATAACTTATAAATATCAACGTAAACATATAATATGCCAAACTTGATGGTAATATCAAACTAAACTTACTTTGTGGTCAATTAGTAAAGTTCTCCCATAACCCTTCTTGGTGATCATTACGAGTAGCATGTACATCATCCACTTCATTTTCCTCATTGAAATTAGGCACTCGTGTTGAGAAAGAAGGAGTATCAGAAATATCAAGAGTTGAATCGTGATTTCCCTCACTACCATTATACATGTTTTTTCCCTGGAGAACCACTGACCACCTTTTGTTAGAAGGATCACGGATATAAAACACTTGTTTTGATTGGGATGCCATGATGAAAGGCTCCTCTTTATTACCTACCTTATTAAGGTCCACTAATTTGAATCCTAACTCATCGGTTTGCACACAATTGTTACTGTTGACCCACTGACATTTAAAAACAGGTACTCTAAACTTCGTGTAATCAACCTCCCATATCTCTTCAATGATTCCAAAGTATGAAACTGATGCCATAACAGGGTTTTTATCTTTCGAACTAGAGAAATGCATGGACTCAGCGACGACCATAACCCCACTATTTTGCATAGTACTTTTGTCATCCTGGGACTTTGTATAGAAGGAAAACTTATTGATATCGTACCCACTCCAGCATATCACATCAAAGTTAGGCCCCTGTGCTAGCCATTTTAATGTATCAGAAGCAATACCATCCTTTGCAATTTTTTCTTTAAACCAGTTCAAGAAAGTCTTGTTATGCTTGTTCAAACACCATTTTTCATTCATTCTAGGGTAAGTTTCATTGATGATGCTTTTATGCTCACATAAGTATGGTTCAACCTCATCAGTGTTATTCAATATATACAAATGTGCTTGAAGCACTTCCTCCTGATCCATGCTCTTAACAAAGTGATACCTCGTGTACCCTTACCATCATATCTTCCTTCGTGACGAGACTTCTGAAGCCCTACAGTTCCGCTTCCGACATGTAGTCTGTACAAAACTCAATAGCTTCTTTCGCAACATACCTTTCAACAATAGATGCTTCGGGACGGTGTGGATTTTTCATATATCCTTTCAAGATCTTCATGTATCGCTCAACCGGTACATCCACCTTAAATAAACGGGTCAAGACAATCTAATCTCCCTCACTAGATGAACAATCAAATGAACCATGATGTCAAAAAATGAAGGTGGAAAATACATCTCCAATTGGCACAAGACAATGGCTGCCTCATTTTCCAAGTCATCCAAATTTTTAGTGTCAATGACCTTGCTACATATAGCATTGAAGAATAAGCATAACCTAGTAATGGTATGTCTGACTTTTTTAGGCAATATGTCACGAATGGCCACCGGTAGTAGTTGTTGCATCAAGACATGACAATCATGAGACTTTAAGCCAACTAATTTGAGATCTTTCATTGAGACAAGTCTTCTGATATTTGAAGAGTAACCATGTGGCACTTTGACTCCCCGTAGACATTGACAGAAACTTCTTTTCTCTTTTTTTGATAAAGTATGACATGCTGGGGGCAAATAAGTCTTCTTATCCCCCACTTTAAGTGGAGCTAACTGCTCTCGTATACCCATCGCAACTAGATCCAGATGAGCATTCACACCATCCTTTGTCTTGCCTTGAATGTTGAGAAGCGTTCCGATTAAACTGTCACACACATTTTTCTCCACATGCATCACATCAATACAATGTCTTACATCAAGCTTGCACCAGTATAGAAGATCAAAGAAGATCGACCTCTTCTTCCATATTTTCTTCTTGGTAGCCTTCTTATGGGTCTTCCCATAGATAACATTAGTGTTGTTCACCCTTTCATAAACTTGCTCTCCAGTCAAGGCCACCGGAGCAATTTCATTCTCCGGAAGTCCATTGAAAGCTTTTCTCAATCTACGATAAGGATGATTACGTCGGAGAAATCTCCGATGCCCAAGGTAAACCGTCTTCCTTCCATGTTGCAGTTGATGGTGACACGTGCCTTCTTCACATACTGGACATGCTTTATGCTCCTTAACACTATGCCCACACAGGTTCCAGTATGCTGGAAAGTCATTGATGGTGCAAAATAACATGGCACGCAATCTGAATGTCTCACGGCAATACCCGTCGATCACATCAACGCCTTCATCCCACAACATTCTCAAGTCTTCAATCAAAGGACTCGGATAAACATCAATATCATTTCCTGGCTGTTTAGGACCCGAAATCATCATACTTAACATAATGTATTTGCGCTTCATGCACAACCAAGGAGACAGGTTGCAAATTACAAGGAGAACAGGCCATGAACTATGAATACTACTTAAGTTTCCATATGGATTCATTCCATCGGTAGCAAGTCCAAGCCTGAGATTTCTGGGCTCATTACCGAAATCCGGAAACAAACTATCAATTCTCTTCCATTGCAAAGAATCGGTCGGATGGCGAAGCTGTCCATCACACTTCCTCTCATCCGCATGCCATCTAATGTTCTTTGCGTCATTTACATTAGCAAACAATCGCTTGAACCGCGGAATCACGGGAAGATACCATAACACCTTCGCAGGAGGACCTTTGGTGACCACATCACAACTAGAATCACCATCCTTCACTTTGTAGCGTGATACCCCACACCTGGGGCACTCGTGCATCTCTTCAAACTCTTTCCTGTACAATATGCAATCATTGGGGCAAGCGTGTATTTTCTTATACTCCATACCCATCGGACACAATATCTTCTTCGCCTCATAGTTTCGAGATGGCAATGTGTTGCCTTCTGGAAGCATTTCTTTCAACAACTCAAGCAATTCAGTAAAGCTTTTATCGCTCCACCCATTTCTCGCCTTCACATTGAACAATCTTAACACCGCCGACAACCGTGTGAAATTAGTGCACCCCGGATACAAAGCCACTTGCGCATCACTGCACAAAGTATCATACACATGTGCGCGCCGAAAAGACTCTTGCCCAACATCACGGATCATGTCCTCTAGTCCATCGTCCATTTCCACGTCATCAACTTCCTCTCTATCCGACACCCTCGGCCTGTCTAACGATTCACCATGACATATCCAGGTTGTATAACTCTTGCAAATCCCCTCACAAATAAGATGATCACGTATCTCCTCAGCTTCTAGTCGTCTCTCATTCAAACAGTTAACACAAGGACAATAAAACCTTCCGTTACCACTATCAGGAGCATTTGTTTTTGCAAACTGTAGAAAATCTTGCACTCCATTCTCATACTCATCACTTGTCCGTCTAGCATTCATCCAACCACGATCCATGACTAAACCAATACCTTCGTACTTAGTCCAACATATTCATCAACCACTTCTTATGACAGGGTATGGCCCTATCCCATTCGAGAAGAAACTTTTTCAACATTCGGTTAACAGTTAGTCCTTAACTCTCATGCTCATACTCGACAAAATTTCGGTAGCATTTCCCTGCGGTCTCCGACGTACACTACTTGAACGCGATGACATCCACCACGATAAAGTATGCACCCGGAGAACGAAATAAAATGTATCAATCCGAACTTTCATCAAGTATATAACATTAGAATCAATGAATAACTATTTTAACTGAATTAAGAAAAAGTTTTTTCCCAAACTGTCCAACTTTGGACAATTCAAGATCCAACACAATGAGCGGTACATTAAGCACATACACGTACGCTCATTAGTATTGCATCTCAAACGGGAAACTAAGGCTTTACTAATTATTGTGGGCATATTCTCGAATCAAATAAATTTTCAAGAAAATACATTAAAACTCCAATGAAAGCTTTTCAGCCAAAACGTACCTTCTGAGAGACACGTCTAGTTGTTATTGTGCAAAGACAGCAGAGAAGTGAACAAAGCGAGGCAGGCAGTAGCACTATGAAACGGAGTCAAAGACACTTGTACACCTGCCAACTAAAAACTCTTCCTTGAGTTAAGCATTCTAGAATTGAGAGAATTCTGTAAATAGTCATTGAAACTTCAATAGGCAAAATACAAGACAAGCAAAGTCAAGAGATCTACACAACTTAATGGTATGGTTGATTAATGGTGACACACTTGTAAGTTGTAACTAAATTTCTGAGTAACTGAATGAAACTCACCAGAACCCTATGACTACTCCTCAAATCAGATCCACAATCCAGAAAATAACACTGTCAATTTCTTGTTCTGCAAATAGAGTAAGAAAGTTGCTCAAACATTTATGTTGCTCGAGATTATTTAAAACAAGATTGAGTAACTAAAAAAGCTAAAATTGAAATAGCTAAACATGCAAGAAAAATCATTTTAAAAAGTATCACAGCTACTGTAATGGCGAACATACCTCATCCTCATCCCCTTGTCACTGACTTTTGTGCTTTGATAGCTGCTTTGGTTGCAACTTTTGCAGCTAAGTTCTTCCTTTCCAAGGTCTGCATCCAGTAGTAACACAATGGAGCACAATTGCATCACATATAAAATAAGAAATAGACTGTTAAATAGAAGTTAGTCATATAGACCCATTGAATAATAGAAACCACTTCTTATTTCAAGAAAAAAAAACAACAGTGCTTGATTCTGAGTTGTATAGCCAAAGTTATAAATTAAAGAATATGACAGAAGATGAAAACATGTAGATAAGACATGGAATTGAACACAAAAACTGCACTAAAATTGTTAAGAGATTAAATCCAAGACTTGTTGTTTTGACCAAGTTATGACTCAGATTTTTAACAGGATTAACAGAGCAAAAATCCAAATTTTATAGTGCAAATTATGAATAAAATTGCAGGGGTTGCTAGACTTAACCACATAGCAAATAAATCAAGGTTGCAAGAGGGGATACATGTGTTCAGCAAAGGACATAACCATCATCCATAATACAACACTAGATCTCAAAAAAACAGTATCAAGCATTTTGTCAGTCATTTAGTCTACAACACAGTAAACATTACAATGTTCAGCAGGGCAAATCCCATAGAAGCAAAATAGCAAATAAATGTAGAATGCAGAATAGGAGAATACAAGGATACACATTAGTATAGTACCCATTTTAAAACTGAATGAAGAATACACAGAACCACATCATGCTAAACTCATTCTACTAGAATAACTACATTCTATAAACAGAGACAAATTAAAGAACAAAAACTCTTAGACAGAATAGAAACAAACTGAGTTAATTAAACAACTGCTTGATGCATTCATTGATGCTTAAAGGAGCAGGGACAACAAAATGCTTTCAAAACACATTCATTGATGCTTATAAAATAGAGGAAGACACTCACCAGCAACAACAAACAGCAGCGGAGGAAGCACAAGAGGGTTGGCGCGAGATGCAGCAGCGAGCCAGAGACGGCGGCGAGCAGAGGAGATGAACTTCGAGGAGGAGATGAGGGAGGGATTGCGTGAAGGAAGAAAGAGAGCCGCGCATTAGCAGAGGGAGGGATTGCTTCGATGTGAGAAAGAGAGGAGTGTTTTGTGTTTTAGGTTTTCATAAACTAGACTGGGAGAGGGCGCGGAACAGAAAGGGAATGACAAAAATTAGGAATATTACACATCGGTTATTAGGAAAACCGATGTGGTTAACCATATTAAACACATCGGTTATTTAAAAACCGATGTGGTTAACCATATTATAAATTCGAATTTTTTTTTATAATGTTATACATCGGTCACTAAAAACCGATGTGGAAAAAGTAAAATTTTAAATTATAATTTTTTTTAATAATTTTATACATCGGTTAGATTGAAACCGATGTGGTTAATCACTATTTTACACATCGGTTCAATCTGAACCGATGTTAAATGATAAAAATTCTGACTTCAAAATTTTTTGTTTTAATTTTAAACATCGGTTAGAAATAACCGATGTGGAAATGTTTTACACATCGGTTAAACACTAAACCGATGTGTAATACTTTGATTTTAATTTCAAAAATGCCACCGCCTCGTTTTACACATCGGTTTAAAAGAAACCGATGTGGAAACTCCGATGTAAAAAGAATATTTTACACTAGTGTAATTTTGTTAAAACTAACGTTAGTTGTTATAAAGAACCGACGTTAAAGGTCTTAATTGTAACGTCAGTTGTAATAAACAACTGACGTTAATAGTGTACTGTATATTTTATAAAATACTATTAACGTCAGTTGTATGATACAACTGACGTTAATAGTATTTTTTTTTTTAAATTCAGTTTTAAAATATCACTCCCCTCAGCTATCCCTGCATTCAGTAAATATCCCAGTAACACAGAATGTCACACACATTACAGAATTACAAAGGAAAAATGGAACAATGATCCATATGTATGCCTGTTCAGAAACAATATATATTTATTAACATAGGTTA
The DNA here is from genome assembly GCA_030762895.1 of Sophora flavescens. NCBI lineage: Eukaryota > Viridiplantae > Streptophyta > Magnoliopsida > Fabales > Fabaceae > Sophora > Sophora flavescens. The sequence goes on along the minus strand of CM061068.1, from coordinate 15,136,434 downwards.
TAACTCAAAATAAATACAGAAATATAAATAAAAATAAATGTATACTAAGTTTAAACTACCTGTATCAATATCCCTTCATGATGATCATCACGAGTGGCATGTACATCGTCCACCTGTGTCTCCTCGATTATAGTAGGCATGTTTGTTTAAAAAGAACGAGTCTCAGGAATATCAAGATTCGAATCTTCATTTTCATCACTACCATTATACATGCTTTTTCCTTGGAGAACCACGGACAACCTTTTGTTAGAAGGACCAGTGATGTAGAACACTTGTTTTGCTTGGGAAGCCATTATGAAAGGCTCATTTATATGGCCTAACTTGTTGAGGTCTACCAATGTGAACCTGATAGTGTGATTTTACATCATGTTTTCTATACACTTTTGCATGCATTTTTCATATAGATTAGGCATTCTTTATTTGATTTTAGTTAGATTTTCCCTTGGAATGGGTGAAGCGATTTCTTGGTGTTGTTTTGCAGGAATTAATGTAAAAAATGCTCAGAATTGACCTTGATGGAGCTTGGATGAAAAAGAGCCTGAAAAGAGAAGAAATTGAGCCAAGCAGAATTCTGGTGATTCGCCCCGCGAGACTGGATTCGCCTCGCGACCCTGAAAGCTGACTGTTCCAGCAGAATGCCATCTTTCTGGTTCGCCCCGCGAACCATGGTTCGCCTCGCGAATATGGAAATCAGAAGCCATCACGCCCAGGCCCTGATGCTCCTCACGGGCATATTGAAGAACCATTTTACTGGCTCGCGACGCGAATCCACTCTCGCCTCGCGAGAGCCCATTTCTCAGCAACAGCAGATTTTAATATTCGCCTCGCGAGAATACATTCGCCTCGCGAGAGAGCGCAGAACTGACTGATATAAGTTGCTGTTTTAGGGCAGAAAGGGAGTTTTTGGAGTTTTTGGGAGCTCTTGGAGGAGGCACTTGGAGCTGCGGCTAGATTAGGGTTTCAACCTTAGTAGGGGATGTTTTCCTTGCTCTGGGAATGGAAGAAGATTGGAGGATTCTTCTATGAGTGTTCTTCATCTCTTCTCTCCTTTTCTTTTGTATTCTCATTTATTATGAGTAGTTAGATCCCCTATTGTTGGGGTTAGATGTAGCTTTTTTGAACTTGTTTGTATTTGATTTGGTTGTTTTAATGCAAGTCTCTATTTCTTTATGAGTATGTGATTCTGTGCTTAATGCTTTCCTTGGCTTAGCTACCCATAGGAATGATATGTTGCTTTGATAGACAATTGACAGATTGATGTTTAGGCATGCTCATGAATCATATGCCAAGTAGTTCAAGAATCTAGACATAGGTGTTGGCTGCTTGCAATCTTATAAGTCTTGACTTAATGCAAAATCTCAGGTTAATCCACCTAAGCCATTAGGGGTTTAATTTGGGGTTTTAGGCTCATTGCACCTAAGACATTAGGCTTGAGTATTTTAGAAAAGACTTGATTGTCATTATTGAATTAGGACTTGTGTTAGAAGCCATTTCATTGCAATTAAGGGAGGATTAGTGTAGTCTAACCATGACAATCTTAACCGCATTTCTTTTGCCTTCCAAGTGTTCGATAAAATTCCCAAAAGACCAAAAATATTTTATTTCTTCATTTTATGATCTTTTCATGCCATAATTTAGTCTAGATAGTTGTTGAGTTTGTGAATTGGTAATTGACAACCGATCCCTGTGGATACGATAACCGGTCTCACCACCGTATTACTTGTTTGCGACGAGGTGCACTTGCCTTTTTATTCTAAAAATCACGCATCAGAACCCCAATTCGTCGGTTTGTGCACCACCGTTACTATCAACCCACTTACATTTAAATACCGGCACCGTAAGCTTAGTGTAATCGAGCACTCAAATATCTTCAATATATCCAAAGCAAGGTCTTGGTGCTTTAACGGGTTTTGTGTCCTTTGCACTAGAGAAGTGCATTGCTTCGGCCACGATCATAACCCCACTATTTTGCATGGTACTCTTGTTATCTTGTTCCTTTGTATAAAAGGAAAAGTTATTTATGTCGTATCCGTTCCAACATATGACGTTGAAGCTAGGCCCACGTGCTAGCCATCTTACGTCATCAGAACAGTACTACCATCCTTAAGCATTTCTTCCTTGAACCATGGTAAGAAAGTCTTGTTATGCTTGTTCAACAACCACCTTTCACTCATTCGAGGGTTTTCTTGATTGACTTTTCTTTTATGTTCAAATAAGAAAGGCTGAACACATTCGATGTTATTCAATACATACAAATGTGCTTGAAGCACTTCCTCCCGATCCTTCCTATTAATTCTTAAGCCATGTGTACCCTTACCTTGACATCTGATCTCATCATGCCGAGGCTTAGGAACCCCTATAGGATCCGTGTTATGAAGGTAGTCCGAACAAAACTCAATAGCTTCTTCTGCAACATACCTTTGAACAATCGCTTGAACCTTGGAATTATTGGAAGATACCACAACACCTTCGCAGGAGGACCCTTTATTCTCACATCATCAAGATCATCATCATCATCACCACCCTTCACTTTGTATCGTGATAACCCACATTTGGGGCAATCGTGATTGTCTTCATGAACACCGGTGTACAATATGCAATCATTGGGGCATGCGTGTATCTTCTTATACTCCATACCCAATGGACACAATACCTTCTTGGCCTCATAGTTACGGTCAGGCAATGTGTTGTCCTCCGGAAGCAAGTCTTTCAACACTTCAAGCAATTCCGTGAAGCTTTTATCGGTCCAACCATTTCTCGCCTTCACACAAACCAATTTTAGCACCGCCGACAACCGTGTATGAGTAGTACACCCTGGATATAAAGGCTTATCTGCATCACCACACAACCTATCATACACATGAGCTCGATGAAAAGATTCTTGTCCAATATCATGGATCATGTCCTCTACTCGATCATCCTCCATATCTATGTTAACGTCCGCACTTTGGGAGACACTTGCCGTACTACTCAACAACACATCACCATGCCATATCCATCTTGTATAACTCAAGCAAATCCCTTCACAAATCAAATGAGTACGTATATCCTTCAACGTACATTTCCTCGTATTCAAACACTTGACACAAGGACAACAGAACATTCCATTACTATTAGGAACATTCCTTTGAGCAAATTCTATAAATTCTCCCACCCCCTTCAAATACTCAGCACTAGTGCGCTTACAAACCATCCAACTACGATCCATAACTAGATAGGTCCTGTAGATATACAAAACATATATCCAATATAAGGACAATACGAGAGATTGAAAACTATAGTTTTTGAAGATTGCCAAGCACTGGTCACGGACTGGCAGTGATGTCCATCACGGTCATAACGTGCCAACTGAACCAGACCATCACAGGCAGAACTTATCACAGCCTAGCAGTGATGAGCATCACGGCCGTGACAGATCAACTAGCAGAGCAACATGCACTCAAAACCAAAAATAGAGACGTACATTGCAAACAACTCAAACTCACGGTTTCAAGTTTCAACTACTGAGACTATAGTTTCAACATACATTCAAAACCAAAAATAAAAAAATGTACCCTAAAGACTCACCAGAAATAGGTGCACGCGTGGTGGTGGGGAGGGGAGCTCGAGTGGTGGCCAACGTTCGATGTGGTTAGTGAGAGCAGAGGGACAAGGAGAGTTAGTGCGCGGGAAGGGGAAAGAGAGATGTCAAGTTATTGCAAAGAATGAATGGAAAGACAGAGTTAGGGTTAATAGTGTACCTCACGGTGGTGGCGAAGAAGCCCTCGCGGTGGTTGCGGTGGAGATGAGCTCGCGATTAGGGTTCTGTGCTGGGTGAGAGTGAGAGTGAGGGTTGAGAGTGATCGAGGGTTGAGCGTGATGAAAAGAGAAAAGAGACGTACAGAGCGAAGTGCAGAAGGCGCGCGGGTGTAAACGTTATAATCAAAAACCAAAAATAAAACAACATTTAACGTCAGTTGTCTTAAACAACTGACGTTAAAAGTCATTGTTTAACGTCAGTTGTATTAAAAACTGACGTTAAATATTAATTTTTTTTATTTAAAAACACTTTTAACGTCGGTTGTTGAATACAATCGGCGTTAAAAAGTGTTGTGTAAAAATCATTCTTTATATAAAGTACCATTCTTCTGTATCAGTCTGTAATACAGTCTCTTCTTTTCCTCTATATTTCTATTCCTTCACAAAATGACTGTGAGACTTTTGTTATTTCTTCCTATACCTAGACTTAAAGGTCTCTGTCTTAATGGTCAAAAATCTTCTGAGGTTGTGTAAATCACATTACATGGATGGTAAAGTTGAGTGAATCACGTAATGTGATTCCCTCACTTTATTTCATCCCAGTCATCCCTTTCACTCTGCTTTGGCTGCAAGTGACCGTGGATTCGAGATGATGCATCAAGGAATTCCAGTGAAGGAGGTGATGCAAAGATCCCTTTCACTTTGCTTTCGCAGCTAGTGACTGTGGATTAATCACGATGCATCATGGAATTCAAGTGAGGGAGGAGATGCATCCATTTGAATTTCTGAGGACAGGACTGAGAAGAAAATGATGTTGAAGCGGAAACTTTTTTATATTTTAGGGTTATGTGCAGAAATTTTTTATCTTTTAATCATGTAATTAATTGTAACTTATGAATCGCTTCAATGAGATACATATATAACTTGTTTTATGTTAAGTGTTTATTTATCTTAATTTGCACAAGAATTTGTTTACTAATTCAAGCTAATTAATTAAGATTAAAAATAAATTTGTTTAAACAAAAAAGTTTAGAAATAAACTGCACTATATATGTGGATTGACCTGTGTTAAGAGTGACAACATGGCATTTCAGATAGGGATATATGATTATTTACGTCAGCTATTTATTTAACTGAAGTAAAAATCACACTTTTAACATCAATTGTATAAACAACAGACGTTAAAAATAAATATTTTTTTATTTTAAAAACATTTTTAACTTCAGTTTTATTCAAGAACTGACGTTAAAAGTGTATAAGTTTCTGCAAAAACATTCATTCCTTTGACTACTCTGCTACTTACCCATTGACCTGTGTTAAAAGTGACAACAGGGCATTTCAGATAGGGATATAGGATTATTTACGTCAGCTATTTATATAACTGAAGTAAAAATCACACTTTTAACGTCGGTTGTATAAACAACTGACGTTAAAAATAAATATTTTTTATTTTAAAAACACTTTTAACGTCAGTTTTGTTCAACAACTGACGTTAAAAGCTATAAGTTTCTGCAAAAGCATTTAATTCATTCCTTTGACTACTCTGCTACTTACCCATTACTGTTGTGCTACTTACCCATGCACATTGTAACCTATAATCCTCTTTATGAGCATTAAGTTTATACCTAGACTTAAAGGTCTATTTCTTCCTATTCCTTCGGGCGTTTTCTTTTCTGCACGTTTATAATATATGACTACCAACTCCCAATGCGCCTTGGAACCTAATGCTCTTAATGATCAATTTAATTTTTTAGCAACTTACGACGCCTAGTAACTTCATCCCCTGCTCCTATAAATAGCCTCCTTCCTTCCTTTAATTTTTCTGCTTCACAATATGGCTCTGCCATGGAGATTAACTTCATCACTCTTTCTTCCTATTCCTAGACTCAAAGATATTTGTCTTAATGGTCAAACAACTTCTGAGGCTGTGTAAATCACATCACATGGGTGATAAGGGTGTGTAAATCACATTATGTGAATTGCTCACATTATCATCCTTCCGGAGAATCAGCAACTACAGTTCCAAAACCTCAGCTTTGGAACCAAGTGACTGTTCCAAGACCATTGCTGAAACAGATCGAGTGCACCCTTCACTCTGCTTTGGCTCCAAAGTGACTGTGGATTCAGATGGAGCATCAAGGACTTCAAGTAAGGGAGGAGATGCATCCATTGGAGTTTCTGAGGACAGGACTGAGAAGAAAATGATGTTGAAGCAGAAACTTTTTTATATTTTAGTGCTATGTTGCGGAAATTTTTTATCTTTTAATCATGTAATTGTAACTTATGAATCGCTTCAATGAGATACGATTTGATTATACATATAACTTGTTTTATGTTAAGTGTTTATTTATTTTAATTTGCACAAGAATTTGTTTACTAATTCAAGCTAATTAATTAAGATTAAAAATAAACTTTTTTAAAAAAAAGATTAGAAATAAACTGCACTATATATGGAGTGATCTGCGTTAAGAGTGACAACAGGGAGATGACAATGAAAGAAAGATAGGAATGAGTTGATTATTTACGTCAGTTATTTATTTAACTGAAGTAAAAATCACACTTTTAACGTCAGTTGTATAAACAACTGATGTTAAAAGTATTAATAATCACTTTTAACGTCAGTTCATTAAACAACTGACGCAAATAATGATTTAATATTTACAAAACTGTCACCGCCTCATTTTTAACGTCAAACATATGGTCAACTGATGTAAAACGTTCCCGTATATTACATTATTTCCACTAGTGATATTTTCTATTAATTGAATAATATTTTTATTTATTTCTTTCATAAGTCTTTCTAATTCTTTGAATCCAGATTCTATTTCTTCGGATAGTCCTATTATCCTATGTAATTTTCTAATTCTTGTTTTAATCTTTTTATTCTTTTTCTAACTAATTCTTGTTGGTAAATAAGATAATTGTTTTGCTCTAATTCGTAGTTGTCATGCTCTAATTTTTCTAATATTTCTAAATATTTTCTTAGCTCGTAAATAACTTGTTTTAATGTTAATATTCTATTTGTCATTAAAATAGTATTTTATAATAGTGGTCTATGATGTAAGTGTCGGTTTTGTGTGTTCGTTTAAAGATTTCTCTTAATTTAAAGTATAGATACTATGTTGTTCATGAGTATCACGTGGGAGGAAAGTAGACGTGCAAAGGTATAGAAAAGAAATGACGAACAAGTGAACCACTGCCTTGAGAGTTAAGAGTTAAGACTCCCTCTTCGCCCGTGACACGTCCATGGAATGAATAATCGCTCTTGCTTGCTTGCTTCCAAAAGAAACACCTCCCCGACAAACCACACGTCCCAACCTTCCAACTACTATAAAAATTTGGTGAATTTTCTGATAACTATGATAATTTTAGTGTAACTTTTATAGTATCTAATCTAAATAAATTAACTCAATTAATGAATCTACATCTACACCATATATAGGATAGACTCTCATTTTTATGAGACTCATGGTAACTCTTGCCTTTGCTTTGTCTCGAGGGATCATGTTGTAAAATTAATTAATTTAAGACTAAAGGTCTAAATTACTCCCTAAAATCTTTTAGGGACTCAATTTTGATTTCTGAAAAAATAAATTAATCATTTAATCCATCAAATTTATAAATGTGGGACACATTAGTCCTTTGTTCCATTTTCAGTACTCTGCCTATGTGCCTCGTTAACCATCATACCAAACTCGTTAGAGATTCTGCATGACTTATGACAAATATCTAGTGTAAAAATTGAGCAAAAGTGGAAAGACGTGCAAGATTTTAAAACCTACATACTTGAAAATTGTGTATAATCCCCCCCCCCCCCCCTTTTTATTCATTTTTCATCGTGGAAATTTATTATAGATCATGCAGAACCACCAACGAGTCAGGCAAAATATTTAACATAACACATAAGCTAGTAAACATGTATTGAAACTGGTATGAAGGACTTGGGTTTGTAATTTGAGGGATTAAATGATTAATTAATTTTTTAGGGACCAAAAGTTAATCCATAATTATTTTTAGGGACCAAATTGGGTCTTTAATTTTTTTTTTATTGAAATTTATTAATTCTTTCTGACAAATGTTGCTAAGAATATTTTTAAAAAAATCTAAAATAATAAATTTTTAAGAAAGTATTGAAATCATTATACTAGAAATGATATTCTTAATTTGTTAAAAAAAGAAATGATATTCTTAATTTTTAAATATATAAATATTTCAGAGTGAAGGCCCAAATTGGTGACTGAAAAATTTTGTGATCTACTTTTAGATGATGTTTGGAAGAGCTTATTTAAGCTCCTTTTGACTTATCTGATGACATAAGTTCTTATGTAGTGTGTTTGGCAGAGCTTATAAAAATAACTTATGACATCTTATAAGGAGTTTTTGACTTATTTTCATAAGTCACTGGGAGAAGCTTATGGAATTATCATAAGAGCTTATACACTAAACTCCTTCTCCGAGTTTTTCACTATTCGAATCCTCTCATGCCCCTTTCTTTCTTTTTCTTTCTTTAAGCATTTATGGCATAAGCTCTCATGCGATAAGGTCTTATGTGATAAGCTCTTAATTAAGTTGTTTACCCAAACACACCATTAGTCCTTGAAAAAATAAATTAATCATTTAATTCCTCAAATTTTCAAATGCAGGACACATTAGTCCTTATATTTAGTTTTGACGTCCATTTACTTGCCTACTTGTCCAATTAATTATATTACTTGATCCGTTAGAAGACCTGCGTAGACCATGACGAAATCCCGTTATGAAAATTAATGAAAAGTGAAAAAAATTACACAATTTTCAAATATTTGAATCTTAAAATTTTGCACGTTTTAAACTTTTTATTTATTTTCTATGGAAGAAATTCGTTGTAAGCCATGCAAGATCACTAACGGGCCAAGTAATAAGACATGTAGACAAGTAAATGGACGTCAGAATTAAATCCAGAACTAATATGTCTCGTGTTTAAAAATTTGAGAGACTAAATGATTAAATTTTTTTCCAGGACAAAAGTGGGTCTCCGGAAAATTTCAAGACCAGTTTCGCCCTCCATTCATTATTCTATTTGAATTTTTTAAACAATACTTTAGGATTCTCATTAGGGTAATGATAATTGGATATAAAATTGATATTCAATATCATATAAAAATACTCTCAAATATTTGTTTATTATTTTTTTTATCTCATCATATATTTAACACTCTCAAAACACCTCATTAACTATACAATATTTATATATGATGTCAAAATTTATGTCCAAATATCGTTACTCTTCTTAATTAATAATAGCCTTTCTTTCCCGATAAAATAAAATATATAAAAGTAAATGTCACGCGCTTTCCAAAACGCAGTTCGATCCTGCCACGTGTTTTAATTTGCGCGTTTGGTGTTATGCATTGCGCCTGAAGACTTTGCTTGTCTCCACGTTTTCCTCACAGGCCCTTTCTTGCTTTTTTCATTTTCAAATTCAAATCCACCTAAACTCATCTTAAGTAGCTGTTTTTTCGTAAATACCTATCTTTTTTTCCCTACTTTTGATTTTTTTTTCTGAACCCATTCTACTTAGTTCTTTGGGCGGAGTAGGTAGGTCTTTCGGGTATGCTATGAGACTAATCTTTAGTTCGACTGATGAAACATAGTTTCATCATTTGGTTCTTAGTCTCTCATTGGGGATGACTCTATAAGGATTCGAACCTAGGTTCCCTATATTCTCCTTCTTACGAAGACTATTTGCTTCCACTGGACCGACATTCCATTGATCTACTTTTGATGTTTATATTATGGATTTTTCATTGCGAACACTTTTACATAAGTAAACGAACTTAAAAGAGTAAATTCATATACGAATTTGTATTTTTTATACTTTCAAAAATATAATATTTACTTTTTTTTTATAAAAAGTTGTTATCTTTTAAGTCCGTTAACCTGTATAAGATTGTACATGATAAAAAAATCATTTTATTATATCGATTTTTCTAATACGTGCAAACTTACACATGTTAAAAAAAATAGTAATGTTATATTGAAATTTCTGTATTCAATTCCTTAAAAATTTAAAAACTACTTTTTCCCATAAAATATTTCTATTTTTCATTCTTTAACATTTACAAGATTTACATATTAGAAAAATATTATTATATATCAGCATTATTTTTTCAACCAAAACATTTTGGAGACGTGTTTATGATGCTTGTTTGTTTTACTGTTCAACTAACTCAAAATGGAAAATGAATTTGGTCCATTTAAAATATCTTGTATTTACACATTCATTTATTTAAATATCATTGGATCAATAATAAAAAATGTTTATGAAAGTCTAAAATGTTTCCCCTTTATAGATTGTGTTTAGAATGATTAATTTTCATATTTTGAACTCATTACAAAATTAAGGTTAAAATTGATTTATAAATTAAATCCATTGTTTAAGATTTATTAACCATGAATTGAATGAAATTTTTATTGATAACTTAATTTACTACCCTTATTTAGAAGAAGAAAAAATTGTCTAGATTAATAATAACTTCAAAAAATATTAATTTCAATGGTTAGATCAAAATTGCATCAAAATCACTAATTAAGTTTGATAAAATCTAAGTATTTTTTATCTGTACATTTTTTTTTTGTTAAAAAATAGATATTTCATTATTGGGATGAAAATGAAAGATAAGTCTCAACTCAAGTACCAAATATATGGCATATGACCAATAAAACTTCGCGTGGAGGTGTTTAGAGGAGTCATTAGGAAGAAAAAAAAAAATGATTTGGAATGAAATTGATTTTCTAAAATTAATTTAATTAGAATCGAGTTTAAAATGAAATGATTTTTAGATGTTTTTATTTTTAAAACAAGTTTGATATATAATTTAATATAAAATTTCCAACTCAAAGCAAAAACTATTTTTTGTAGTTTATTGTCAAAATCGTTTTTGAAAGCAAAATCAATTTTATTAGCAGTAACCAAACATATCATTTTTACAAAGTTTCAAACTGGAACCAAACACACACTTAATTAAAATTATTGTAAGAATAAATGTCCATTTTGGTCCCTCAGAAAAATATCAAGATCCATTTTAGTCTCTAACAATGCTAAAGTATCAAATTAGTCCCTCACAATTCTAAACTAAGAGCATGTTAGTCTCTGTGTCAACCCTCGTTAGTTTGGGTCTATAAGTCAATGATGTACATGTTCTGTTATCTTGCTTAGATGTATTGTTATAAGATATTTACTATTTCTACCATGTAAATTGGTTATGAAATATTTACTTAAAAGTCCAAATTGCCCTAAATAATCAAAAACGATACTTACATATCCAAAATAAGACCTAATCGACGTCGCTTCAATTTCTGTCCCAAATTAACAATTATGAAACCCTATTCAACAAAGATAACGATGGTGTCAAACAGGATGAAACAGAAGGACTAAGTCGGAAGCTATTGTCGGGTTCTTCAAGCAATCCTTGCCTCAGCTGGTTCATCAACGTCGGGAAGCTATAACGTATCTGCATTCATTCATGGCACCGACGAACGCAGTCTTTAAAAAGCACAGATAATAATTGCGTAAATGCATAGAGCAGCGATCACCGATCAAAAGGCAACGTCAAAAAGTTTGCCGCTTCCGTTTAACCAACGACAACGTGGTGGAAACTACTCAAAAACAAAAGTACAAACCACTCACAATAAAACATGTTTGACGCAGACTACCGCCATAAGATTATATAAATTTTTTGGTGGTTAAAAGGAATATTTCTTATTTGAGTCTCGCTCACCAGTATTCAAAGGATATTGCTTAATGAAATTATAAAAGAAAAATTTGTATTGATAATTTAAGTTTAACATTTTTCAATGTAAGAAATATATCAATTTTTCATATAAACTTATTTCTTTTGATTCATTAATCAATGCTTTAAGGATACTTATTACCCTTCTCATTCTTTCTTTTTAAATTATCTAAAGCTTTGTTTGATTAAAAAAGTAAAACTTAATGAGTTAATGTGAAGTTGTGCACCTAAATATCTCAAATAAAATTTAGTCATTAAAATTTTTTTGTAGACCATTGACTTTTTGGCTACAATGTTTAATATTTTAAATAAGAATTTAATTTTGATACGTTGTTAGCATAAGTTATTTTTATATTATGAAATAAGCATGCATTATTTTAATGTGATCTTAAAATTAATTAATATAATAAAAAAATTCTATTGATATAATAATATATGACTGTTTATTAACAAAATCATATATTAAAAAGATTAAAGTAGTATGTATTGTCGGTATGAAATTTTATAATGACTTCTACTGATATTTTGATATGTATGTTTTTATTTTAATAATTAAAGGAAAAAAAAATAATATTAATTTATTAAGATATTATTGGATATGAATGGATAAAAATTAAACTCTATCAATACTCTATTTTAATTAAATCATTTGGTTGGATGCAAGACTATAGCCGTTAAATGGGCCGGTCCTAGCCCATTTAGCCCTAGCCCGTATGGGTTAGGGCCAAATGGGCCACAGGGCCAAAAGGCCCACATTAAAAAAAGCACACAGGACCAAAAAGCCCTAAAATGCCCTAAGGGTCAGGGCCAGCCCATGGGCCATAATTTTTTTGATGGACCTATTTTTTTTATTTTATAAAACTTGACAAAAAGAACAACAACTATAATCACTCTAACATTATGTAATAATATCATTTAACCTATGAAATTATCTATTTCAATATGTATTACGTGCTATAATTTTTCCTTCACTAACCGCACAACCACTTAAATCCAAGTGAATGGTTTTCCTTAGCTGGAATATTATCTATTGCAATAATTTGATATCAGTTATCTACTTTAACAATTCATTTCATATAAAGACAATGATGCAAAGAGATAAAACAATGGTTTCTCTTCAATTTTTTTAGAGAAAACTATAGCACTTAATACATATTTGATAATTAATTTCATAGGTTAAATGATATTATTACCTAATGTTAACGTGATTATAATTTTTGTTCTTTTTGTCAAGTTTTATAAATTAAATAAAATAAATAGGACTATCAAAAAAAAATATGGCCCATGGGCTGGCCCGACCCTAGGCTTTTTAATGCTTTTGGCCAGCGCTTTTAATGTGGGCCTTTTAACTGCATCCATTGGCCATCGCGCCCCAAAAGTTTAGGGTTATTTTTGATTAATTATATAAATGGGTTGATTTTGGGCCAGGATGGCTGGCCTTAGGGCTTAGGGCCCAATTGACATCTCTATGCAAGACTTTGGCGCAAAAGTTTGTTTTAAAATATAATTTTGCGATAATAAAAGTGGGGAATAATAATAAAGTAATGTGGGTGAGAGTGGACTGGAACAGGTGGAATATAGGTCAGTAGGTCTAGCCAATAGAAAGAAGAAAAGAGGCACACAATACTCGTGCTTCAATTTCATTTTCCCTCCCTCCTCTTCCCAATTAAAAATGATTATTCATTTTATTAGCACGTCCTTCGTTCACATGAACCTCACCGCCGAAGCGTGCCGTTTCTCTCTTCAATTTTAAATACTCTGTTCTCAAAGGACAATTTTCTGAACCAAGCTTGATTTCTTTCCTTTCTTTCTCTCTCAGTTTTGGAGAAAATGTCGAGCTCGTCGGAGGTTTCGGGTCAGAAGGCGGAGAAGCCTACGTTCTCTCAGACTTGCAGTTTACTGAGCCAATACCTCAAGGAGAACGGTACCTTCGGAGACCTTACCCTCGGGATCACATGCACCCCCCAAACAAATGGTATCAATTTAATTTACCCCCTTTTCCCTAAATATTCCTCTCTTTTTTTCTTTTACTTTACCAATAATTTTAATCTTGCTGGTGATTTTGTCCTTTCCTCTTGGTTCAATCTGAAATCTCATAAATTCTGTTAAAGGGAAGCACTTTGTGTTTTTTCTTTTTCCTTCATAAGCTTCAACCTCTGTCTCAGGTTTCAATTTCTTCAATTGCTTTAAAACTGGATAGCTTATAAAAAAAAAGAAAAAGTTATAACTGGTTAATTATTCAAAGTCAAGGATATAATCAAAGTAGCCCCTTTGTTCGGAGAGAATTTTTTTTATCTTATTGAGAATCAGGATGAAAATGAGAAGAAAAAAAAAAGAAGAAGATAAAATGTCAAATTAAAATATTTAAGATTTTAGATATGCTTTCAACTGCCCGGATTTTTCTCCTTAAAAAACGTAGCTTATCCTTTTTTTTTTCTCTTCAAAATGTGGGGAAAAGAAACAGAATATAAGTACTAGGATATAAGAGTTATATGAGATAAGATTAAGAAGATAATATTAGCTAGGTGCCTTAAAGTGCTATGGATTTGCATGCTTTTCTTGTAAGATTTTCTGAATCTGTTTCCTTAACAGGGTCACCAGAGACATCTTGTCACTCTGCTACCACCATGGACTTGTTTCCTACCAAGGAAAACAACTTGGCACCTCCAAACCTGACTGCTATGGATTTGCTCTCTCCACATGCTGCTTATGGTCGCCACTCCACACAAGAGGCTCCAACCTTGGTAAATTCAAGGTGCGTTGTTCTGCTTCTTTAATTAGTTGTCAAGTTAATTTAGCAGCTTTTCAGGTACTATTGCTTGCGGCTTAGCAAAATTAGGGTGCCTTTGATTGGGAAAATGAAAGTTTTCAATTTTTCATTAATAATCACAAAAATGTCGTCGGCTAATGAGTGCCTAAGTGTATTGTTTAAGGAACCAAGAAAGGAAACTTTGTATGGGAAATGGTGTATTTAACCTTTTGAAAAATGTTACACTTAGTTTCTCAATACAAAGTTTTCTTTCATGGGTTCCTTAACCAATGTCCTTAGAGCAACAAGACCCTTTTTATAATACTTTGTATCTATATCATGGTTATAAAAAAAAATGAAAACAAAAAATGTTTACCAAACCAAAAATATCTGAGGAGAATGCTAACCAGACAACCTTAAGGAATCAATAAACATAAAACATTTTTTTATGGGGAAGTATTGTATTTATTATCTTAGAAAGTTGTATGTTTTGTTTTCCATAAAAACTTACCATTGGTGTATTCCTCAACCCTGGTTAACAAGACCCTACCTTTAATGATTCATCATTCATGTTTGCATACCAGTTCGTAATGATTAATGAATGCATGATCAATTTCTTTTTTCTTTCAAGATCTACAGTGCATTTAAGTCTGTGGGCAAGGAGCCTAAAACTGCATCTTTGACAATCTTTTATGCCGGCCAAGTTATTGTATATGATGATTTTCCTGCTGACAAAGTGGAGGAGATAATGTCCATTGCCAGAAAAGGAATCTCCCAGACTCAGAACCCCTCTTCATATGCTCATACTCAGACTCAGCCTTCATTTATTCCTAATATGATCATCCCTGGTAACTTCAATCAAGAGCACCCTCATGCACCATCAGCACCAATTGTTTCTGGTAATTTCTGTCAATCCCTAATATTTTGATACAACTAATGAGAATATTTGTGTTATGTATCATGTTTTTCTGATCATAAATTCCATTTTTGCACAGATCTACCAATTGCTAGAAAAGCTTCCCTTCATCGGTTCATGGAGAAGAGGAAGGATAGGTAGGCCTCTCAAACAATTGAAATATATTAATTGATTCCCAAGTTGACAAGGTGTTTGGCATCTTATGAAATGTGTGTTTGGAAATACGGTAGAAACCAATAAAATCACTTTTTCACGATGAAAGCTATTCCTTGTAGCTTCAAGGAAAAACACTTCTAGGGAAAACCGTCGTGCATGATGCGAAATATATTAATTGATACTTATAAAGTCATTTTCTCAATATTACACGGTGCAAATTGATAATTCTCTTTTCATGCTGCAGTTATACTCTAGTTGATTAATATATTGTTATTTTCTTATGCTGTATTTGCAGAATTGCAGCCAAAGCACCATATCAAACAAGCAATCCCATCGCCACCGCTAATAAGCCAGCTGAATCAATGGCATGGCTTGGGTTGGCTGCTAAATCAACACTATGAGCGCACTTAGTTTTAAGGAATTTTAACCAGTTTTGGTTGGGCTTCTGCGCTAGCTCTATGTTTGTCATTTTAACTTATGCCTGTGACTATGATAGATCTAATGTTAGTCCTATTAGTTATTGCTTATTAAGATTCAAAATATCTCCTGTAAGTGGCTGTAACTAGTTTCAAACTTTTGGATTCAATATTTTCATTCTTCTTATACCTTTGGTTGTTTCTTCTTTCGTTTGTTCCTTTCCTGCTATTTTTACCGCTACCACAGAATCAACGAATCCTATCAACTTGAACGACCACTCGACCAGAACAAGGCCACAAACTTGCATAAGAATATTATTTGTTTAAATATTAGTGCCTAATTTGTATTACTTTACAAGACGTTAATTTATCTTTAAAGCTGAATATGGTGTATTTATCTTCAATTTAATTTAAATTACACCGCAATTTACTTCATTAAAATTTACTAATAAATATAATTAAACACATAAACATTACGGAGGAGTTATATCTCATCTTCAGTACTTATCCACGTCGTTTCAACATATAAGATAGAGATAAAATATATTATTTTTTTACTATACCGTTTCAAAGGCATTTTTACTTGAGCATATTTTACTTTATCAGTCAAATTCTAAACGTCCACGAGATGGTGTCTTTGGGGACAACGTATCTTTACCCCGAAAACATGGTTGATGAGGAAGCAACTAGTTGTTGCTTTGGGAGCAAATGTACCTTTGCCAACACTTGCCCAAAATTGTGATAGGAACAATTCCTATCTAAAAATGAGAGACAGTTTGATTGATAAAGAACCTAGAGAGCGATACGGAAAACAGAGCAAAATGCTCCCCGCTATGGAGAACTCCAAGCCCAAGCTCTATGCTATTGAAACAGGATTTTTTCCCCCATATTTCCATCGGATGTGTTTGTGAGTTAGGAGGGAAAAAGACGAGGAGTAGGAGAGGGGGAAAGGGTTTGGGAAGGAAGAAATAGTCCTCCAAAACCCTCCATTCATTTTTTCAGTTTTTTCAAATTAATTGGAGGATTTTGGTTCTTTTGTTAAAAAATGAATTGAGGAGGAGTTTGGAGGGTTATCTTCCTTTCCCATACCTTTATCCTCAAACCCTCACCTCCCTTTCCCTCCCAACTCGCAAACTGACCCTTACGTGACAACCCCTCCTTTGCAGGGATGGATCTACATGCATTTTAGACCCCTGCTATTAAAAAACTAGTTGTTTAGAGGATGATCTCGAAAAGATCTTTTTGTGCATATATAATATGTTCAAAAATTTCACCCGGATCAAAAGTTATGATCATTTAAAGATTTGTCGATTGTTTGGAATTTCGGTTACCCATCATGTCCAAACAGTCATAAACAGCACGCGTACAATACATGTTGGATGATGTTAAACCATGGTGTTGGATACAAGTGTCGAGGGATGATGGTCTACTTTGAGTGGCTAAATTATCATGTATATATTTTGATTTTTATTTTTATAGATTATTAATATAATTAACGTTGTGGAACAAATAATTATGAATATTTTATATGAAATTCCGTACGTATATACTTGGCCCCTCCTATCATTCATCGTTTGTTTGGTTGAGAGGAGAAAATAAGAATAGAGAAAACTTTACGGACCTCCTATCATTTGTGGCAGTCCATTTTCTTCGCTCAGGGGAGAAGACAACTTTTTGATGGGTCCCACATCCATTTTTTTTTCTCTCTTGACCTTTTCTCTTCTGAACCAAATAAGACAAGATTGACTTTCCTTTTTAATTTCTCTCTTCTCATCTTTCCACTTATAGTGTTTGGTTTGGTGGTGGTCTTCTTAGAATCAAGTTAGTGGTGGCAAAATAGTAAATATTTTCACGTCTAATGTGCTTTTAACGTGGAAGCTACATGTAGGAGCTTCTGCGTCCACGTCATGAGAGACACTGCTCCAAACACAGGCTTATTTTACACCCCACCAAACAAACCATCAAGTCTAACTCTGTTGGTGCTCCTTTCTTACCTACATCAAATCTTCCTTCTCTCTCCTCTAACTAACACCCTTGCATCTCATACCCACGTAACCAATTCACACATTCCTCACTCACTCTTTTAACTCGCTTTGGACCTACGAGAATACACTCGTAGGATCTTGTGTTTGGGCTAAGCCACTTGAGGGGCATTTGGGTCTTCTATCCTATCATATGTGGTTTAAAATTAGAGTAATGATATTTGTACATAAAAATGATATCTAACATCGTATAAAAGTAGTTTTTCCCACTTATTTATTGTCTTTTTCTTTCATCATATATTTCATCACTCCCAAGATACTCATAAACTCTACGATATCTATACAAGGTGTCTAAATTGTATGTCAAATATCTTTACTCTAAAATTAACGGTGGTCAGCCTAGTTCAAGAGGGTAATGCCTTTACCTGTGATGCAGATTCCCAGCAGTAACCTATCTTTATCTCTCTCCACTTACATTTTTATGCTATTTTTTTGGACAAAACAAATCAAGGGTTAGAAATGTGAGAGAAATAAATATAATGATGGTATATTGCATAACTTTGGCAAATACATAAAATAGCTACTACTAGGAATCCAGAGCCCTTTACCGATAAAGAATAAAGATGATGAAGTGAATATGTTCACTACGTCTACTTGATATTAAAGATAACCTATTTCGCGAA
The DNA here is from genome assembly GCA_030762895.1 of Sophora flavescens. NCBI lineage: Eukaryota > Viridiplantae > Streptophyta > Magnoliopsida > Fabales > Fabaceae > Sophora > Sophora flavescens. Next base: position 15,118,022 of record CM061068.1, on the reverse strand, counting down.
ATTATTGTTTCTTTGTCAAACACAATTTTTTTCTTGTCTAAATTTGGTTATGCATAGTTGATTTGAGAAAATTTTGAGATTTCAATTGGTATGTGAATTTTCTATATATATAAAAAGCTAAAAACTACATCGGAGAGAGAAGAAAGAATAGAGATCAAAATTTAATGGCAAAACATTATAATCAATAAGAAAAATCTTTACCAAATACTTGTGAAAATATTATCTATGAAGAAAAAAGTGCAAAGTAAAAAAAAAAAATCAATCTTAAAATATGAGCTTTGCTAATCTGCATCTAAAGAAATCAGTAAAAGATACCTTTATGGGGTTCATGTCTTAGTATCCTCTACTTCTACCCTAAAGCTTTTAATGCTATCTGATGTAGCAGGGGTTTACATACCCAGAATGTATCATACTTAATTTCTTGTTGTTCCTTTTTCATTGGTCTTAAAGCCCCTCCTTCTACCAAAACAAAAAAGATACCTTTTCACTAAAAATTTAAATATTATTGTTTCTATTAGCAACTAGATTAAATTATATAATGACTAACAATACAATATGTAAAATATCAGGTTTGGTTTGACAAAATTAACACAAGAAAAATATATTAAAAACTATTAGGCGGCATATTCCCCTATAATTAACTCTCTCGTAATTGATTTTTTTTTATCATGATATAGGTGCGGGGTATTCACTGGCTTCGTCGATGACTAATTTTCGTCGGGAAATCTGACTGGCCACTTTTAGTGGGGTCTCCCTTCCCAACCACCTTTTTTTCCATCCAGAAGACTTGAACTCGAGATCTTATTTAAGGGATCTGAGCCCAGTTCCACTCGAAGCAACGTAATGTTGGTTCTCTCGTAATTGATTTGAAACTCTAGCAATCAAATTCAATAAACAAAATTATATTCAAGAATAGCCTTTTCTTTCACTTTTTAAAAGAGCTTCAAAATTAAGTGGTTTTAGTGGGTTTTTTATTTTACTATTTTTCTTGAATGACATAAAAATGCACTTAAAATATGTTAAAGTATGTTTAAAAAAACATGTTAAAGTAATTTTTAGAAAAAAATCTTTATAAAAAAATTAAAACGGGCTCTTAATCGATTTACACGTAAACAAGCATATTACTAATGACATGCTGATAAATATAAGGTTTCAAACGGGCTCATGACAGTTCATCAAAAAAAGGGCTCATGACAAGTTGGGCCTGTTCTCATTTCGTCTTCGTACGGATATTACACTACATAAGTACTAATTACTATGGGCTGGGAGTGCTATTAACACCTTGCATAATAATTCTTGCATCTTGTAAATTTTTTTTTACATTTCTTTTTCAAAAATGTCTTTTTCGTTTCGTTAGTATGCTCATGTTAGTAATTTCCAGATATTATTTTTCAGAAACTGTCCGAAAATTAAATTTTGGATATTCAAAATATAACTCCGGAATAAAAAAAATTCACTATCTGAAAACTTATTTTCGAAAAAATTCCGAAATATAAAATCCGGATAGTGAATTTTACATCCCGAAAATAAATTTCGGAAACATTGGGAAAAACAAATCCGGATGTTATTATGTAAGCACTGAACCCCTTAAATGCACCATGTGAACACCTAATTTTATCCGAATGCCTTTAATTAAAGTTTTGGAAAAAAAATAATGATAAATAAAATAAATAAATAATAAAATAAAATGATAAAAAGATTAAAAAAAAACAAAAAAAAAACAACAACAACAGAATCTGCCTTCCTCCAACATACAGTATCTGGTACCCTATTCTACCATGGTTTTTCTTCATTTTTGGTCATTCCCCTTTGGTTTTTCTCTTTAACCAACATGCTCCCAAGCAATTTTTTTTGATACAACAAGCAAACAACATTCAGATTTGCCTTAAAGAAATAACCCAACCGTCAAAACCCTTTCGCATAAAGCAGCACAAGTTCAGACTCCATTTTTGGTTGTTATACAGAGCTTGGGGAAAAGGGGTATGCCTAGATCAGAGAAAAGAGGCACAGAAATGGGAATTGAAGGGGACTAGACCATGGTTCAATCTCTGCAACACTCCACAACACCCCATCAGTGGTCCCTTTCCTCCACAGCTGGCCAACAAAGATGTTTGTCATCCTCTCCCCTTTGATGCCAATATAAGACGCACAATAGAAGAAGCAGGGCAGGGGGGTTTTCTTTCAAAAAATTCCTGAAAGAGAATACACAGAGAGTTATCCAAAATTGCCTTCAAAAGAACAACTCACCTTCCTTGCATTATCTTCATCTTCCACCTCAGATACTCATTTTCCTCTTCTCTACCAGTCCAAGCACCATAACTGAAGTTCCTTCCTCAAACCAAATATCAATAAACAGAGCAACCCAAATACATCAAGGAAAAGAGATTCAGATACCTATACTGAGTTCCTCCAGAGCTCACCACATGGCGCGTGCCGACGCGTTACCCGATCAGTGCGGCAGATCCATCACCGTACCACTCAAGACTTTCGGTTCTTCGCACCACCGCGACGCGGATCCGACCGCCGCGCCTGACGCAGCAGCGTCGTCACCCGCTCCAGTCGCGTACGCCTCGCCACCACCGCGAGCCATCGTGAAGAGTCCCATGTCCCTGCCTAGTCCGTCACCACCACGAATCGTCGGCCCCTTCCTCGCCACCCTCTTCCGCCTCGGATCGTCGCGTCAGAGCCCTCCGGATCCACCCAGAACCGCCGCACGTCACAACAAGGGACCGCTGCCGCCGCTAGCCTGAAACCACCACACCAGATTTGCTCTTCCCCCACATGTTCAGCTATCCTTGTGGCTCACCTCTGCACGTTGGTAATGGTAACTCTGAGGGAAATCAGAAACTTCAGCTTATGTTATTGTGTTTGTTTCTTTCGTTTTTTTTCATTTTTTCTGTTGATATTTTTATGTCATTTGATGGTGTTTGGGCTTCTGATTTGTTTGGGTTCATGGTGAATATGTTTGTTTTTTTATTTAAGTTACTGATTTGGGCTAGCTATTAGGCCTCTTTCTTCAATTTTTCTTTTTCTAGGTCCTAGAGATTTGGGTCAAAGCTAAAACAAAACAAAATACAAAAAAATAAAAAAAGCAAAAAATATTTTCTGAAGTTGGGTCCATTGGGTTTGAATAATGTTGTAATCCATTTATTTCTTTTTCTTCTAAAAAATCCAAAAAAAACATCAAAAATGAAAAAAATGGAAAATCTTTTTAAGAGATCTTCACATCTTTGTTTTTGTTTTTGTTTTTGTTTTTTTTTTTAAAAAACCAATTTAAAACAAACTAACCAAGCAAGCTTTTTTTTTTCTCCAAAAGAACTACGTGGCTTTGAGTTTCCCATCGCACCCGGGAATACGTAGGAGCAAGATAAATCATCTTGTCGGGCCAAAACTAAATTTTCCATTTTTTGTAACTCCTTTTTATGTTAAAATAATAAATCAAAAAATTAAATATTTCTATTTTTAGGGATGCTCTATGGACACGGTGCCATGTTCAGTCCCTTAGATTTGAGGTTGCCCTGTGAACTCATGTGTCACGTTCAACCTCATTTAATTAATTTTCTTTTTTTCTTTTTGCATCCCCTTTTTATGTTAAAATAATTAATCAAAAAGTTAAACTTTTCCTTTTTAGGGATGTTCTATGGACACGGTGTCATGCTCAGTCCGTTAGATTTGAGGTTGCCCTATGGACTCATGTGCAATGTTCAACCTCATTTAATTTTTATAAACAATAAATTTAAAAATATTAAAAACTAATAAAAATCTAAAATATTTAAAATTAAAAATAACACTTTCTTGTAAATAATTTTTGGGTAAAATAAATATTTAAAAGGTTATTAAAATGTTTTTTTGCACAATTAACTTGAGGTACCGTTTTTTAAACGGGCGATGTGGGGTGCTAATACCTTCCCTACTCGTAACCGACTCCCGGACTCATCTCTCTTTTTTTAAGACCAGTTTACCTTTAAATAATTGGGTTTTCTAAGATTTTCCCAATAAAAATTTTAGTGGCGACTCCTCTGTTTTTACCTTCCTTTTCGCGGCTCCCGGACGGGACAGTCGCGACAGCTGGCGACTCCACTGGGGACTTTAGAGAGTCACGCTTATCATAGTTGGTTGTACAACTTCTTTTAATAACTTTGAAAATATTAGTTTTACCCCTCTTTGTTTTATTTGTTTTGTAAATTGTTATATGCTTTAATATATGCCTTTGTATATTCTTGCAACCCTAAGGTAGAGAATTATTATGTTGTTGGCTGTTCTTTTTTGCATGTGTGATGTAGTTTTCATTTTAATAGGTTTGGAGCAGGTTTGTATGCTCCCTGCACACACATCACTTACACTTATTTCACACACTTTTAGCTCTATACCCGAGCTTGTGGAAGCTTAAGGATTAGGCGGTGTGTCGACATTGTCATTGAAGAGGTCTTGTACCCCCCTAATATTTGTTGATTCACCACTTAGGTTGTACCCGATATCATGGGATGGTCATATTGAGAGGGTTTATCCCTACTTGTGGCTAGACTCATGAGTTGGATCCTTATCTTTCGAGATAGGGGCAATCTGGGGACCATGGATTTTATAAGTCTAGAACCTACCCAATTTTCATTGATAGAGCAAACTTAGGGGCCAACCAATTAGAGTTATGACTTCAGCTGTGTCCGACCCTAAGTTTTAACCGTCTTAAGACACAAAAGGGGGCATGATTATTCTCTACCTTTCTCTTCATATTCATACATCCATGCATTTGTCTCTAAACATGATTCTCATTTGTCTCCAAACAAAGAAAATAAATTCATTTGTCTCATGCATTTATAAAAAATGATTCTTCTAAAAAAAATAAAATAATAAGAAGCTCATTTCATGTATCACTGTTTTGATAGAAGTTCCTTCATGCATCTCATGTATTAAAATTTGGGTAAGTATAAAAATAAAAATAAAAAGTAAATCTTTTCCATGCAACCCATGCATTAACACCTTCTTGGGTCAAGAAAAATCTTTTTCATGCATCTCAAAAGGTTATCTTCAGTAAACTTTCACAAATAAAGATTTAATCTCTTTTCCCCAAACTTCATAGTGACTTTTTGAATAATTGCTCTGCGGCACCCTTATTGGACTCGATCACAAGCCAAAATCATGGATGAGGAAGAGCAAACTCAAAAGTTCATAGAAGACTGGAGTCAACTCAAAGAGAAGATGACCCAAATGATGGTAATGTTGCAAGTCATGCAGAAGGAAAAGAGCACGAATAAGAATCCTTCAGCCTCAACTGAAGAGCAGCCGGTCATACCTCTTCTCACTCATGAGAACAACCAACAAGGGGTCGTGATGCCTTTCACTGGCTACCCAAGCAATCAAAATCGTCCTTCATTTGACCCAAGCAATTCCCCATATGGTCTTCCTCAAGGATTTGTGCCGCCAGTCGCTCCTGGTCCAACAAATGGCAATCCAAACTCACAAAACACAACCCAGACACAGATCCCCACCAGTTATATGGTGCATTTCGTTAACCCAAACACTTCACCATTCACCTTCCACATTGGTGCCAATGGGATCCAAGTGGCACAGAGCTTCGCTTCCCCACAGTATGTTCCTGTGAATCAGTCGTGTGGGAATCCTCAATCCATAGAAAAGCTGGAGGTTCTAGAGGAAAGACTGCGAACTATTGAAGGGGCAAACAGTCATGGTCTTCGGGATGCCTCTGAACTCTGTCTAGTGCCCAATGTCGTAATACCTCCAAAATTCAAAGTGCCAGATTTTGACAAATACATAGGAACCACTTGTCCAAAAAGCCACTTAACCATGTATGTCAGGAAGATGGCATCACATGCCCAGGATGATAAGCTCTTGATTCATTTCTTCCAAGATAGTTTGACTGGGGCAGCTTCAAATTGGTACATACACCTCGAGCGGGCCCACATTCGATCCTTCAAAGACCTAGCAGATGCATTCCTGAAACAATACAAGTATAATATTGACATGGTTCCTGATAGGATGCAACTTCAAAATATGTTAAAAAGGGATACAGAAACCTTCAAGGAGTATGCACAACGGTGGAGAGAATTGGCTGCTCAGGTAGAGCCCCCATTAACTGAGAAGGAAATTATAGCAATGTTCATTGATACACTTCAGCCACCCTTCTATGATAGAATGATTGGAAGTGTATCATCAAACTTTTCTGACATGGTTATCATTGGAGAAAGAATTGAGAATGGGATGAGAAACGGTAAGATCGTTGAAAGTTCTGTGGGGGTAGCCGGGATGACAAAAGCTCCATTTGTCAAGAAGAATGAAGAAGAGGCACATGTTGTGGCATCTGAGCAAGAGTCTGAGTAGTCTGGGCATTGGATACCGGGTCAAATATCTGCCAACTCTCAACCGTCTTTTCAAACAACCTACACTCCATATTATCCATCACATCACCAACCTAACCATCCATATGTAGCCGCCATCTCACAATTTCCAACCCAATCCTATCCTATGAGGACACCATACCACCCATCAAACCCTTTCCAACATCAAACCTTTCCCACCATACCGCCCCAACAAAACCTAAATGCAAATCAAAAGAGACAACCTTACAACCCAGAAAAGAAGCCCATGCAGTTTGACCCTATACCCATGACTTACACGGAGCTATTGCACAGCCTTATTGAAAAATCTTTGTTGGTCCCGGTCCCGACCAGGGCGGTGCAACCCCCATACCCAAAATGGTTTGACCCAAATGTCAAGTGTGACTATCATGGAGGAGTGATAGGTCATTCAACTGAAAATTGCAAGACCTTAAAATATAAAGTGCAAGATTCGATCAATGCAAATGTGCTAAGTTTCCAGCGAGACACTCTTGATGCAAGAGGTTCTGGAGTCCATGCCGTAGAGGACACTTTGGAAAATGACCTTTGAATCTTGTGTAGAGTAATTCATTGATGCAAATCCTTTAGCTCTGCCCAAGGCTTTAGGAAGTTTTTAATAATGGGCTTACTTGTTTCCATTTCAGTATGAATAAATGAATGCATTGAGTTTCCTTCCTTTCCTTCATCTTCTGATTTTACCTTCATCCTTCTTCTTTTTTCTTGAAAGTTTTCAATAAAGCAGAATTTTCTGGCCTTCTGAGTTTTGAATGATGAAATGCTACCCCTTAGTTGCCCAATTTTGAGCCTGAATGAATAAAATGCTTTTCTTGGTACCCTGAAATGTTTTGATAAATATGTTTGACAAAGGACCTTCTAAAGTATTACAAAAGGGTAAAAAGGTAGTTGAAAGTTTGGGATGAAAGAATCAGAAAAAAAAAATTTCTCTTGAGTTGAAAAAAAATCTCCCCTTCTCCAAATAAAAGAAAAAAAAAGAAGAAAAAAAAAGAAAAATATAAAGAGATGGGGATGACAAAAAAGAGAAGTGAGAAATAAAAGAAAAAGAAAGAAAAGAAAGGTGGAAAAATGTATTGAAAACCCAAGAAGGTATTTTAGAAGGTGTCTTGTGTTGAAATGTTTGATACTTGGTTTAGCCTTTTGAAATATCCCTTTCTTGTTATCCCCACCTAAAGATTAATCCCTTGGCCACGTTACAACCAAATAAAGACCTCTTGATTCTTAGGTGTTTTCATAAATCAAGTGGAGATTTGGTTGATAGTCAAGCATATGGTAGGAATCAGTCCTTGAGGAAAATAGAGCGAATTGTTATATATACTTGAACACTTGAGTGAGTGAGGCAAGAAAGAGAGCCAAGCAAATAAACAAGCTTGGGGTGAGCTTCAAGTGAGCAAGAGTGCCCGAATCAGTGAGAATGTGAGTCTAGGAAACTTAAGCCCCTAATTGGACTTGAATTGATTGTCTCTTGCTGAATTGTTTGATTTGCCTATTACTTGGATCATTTGCTCGAGTTCTTAGTTCACTATCCATGTTTTGACTGTTTATCTCTTCTGGACTTAGTTTTTGCTTGAGGACAAGCAAAGTCTTAAGCTTGGGGTGATTTGATGAGTGTGATTTCACCTCATTTTCCATGTACATTTCTGCATGCATTTGCATATAGTTAGGCCAATTTAGTGTTAATTTTGTATAGTTTTTCCTTTGGAACGGATGAGGTGGTTTCTGTGTGTTGTTTTGCAGAAATTGGAGAAAAACTGTGCATATTTGGCTATAATGAAGCTTGGATGGATTAGAGCCTTAAAAGTCAAGAAAATGAGCTAAACAGAGCCCATCACGGCCTAGCCGTGATGCCAATCCACGGCCATGATCGGGTAAAACCGAAGAGGCGAGAAAAGGTCGAAAACAGAGTGCATCACGGCCTAGCCGTGATGTACATCACGGCCATGACCCAAAACCACCACAAGTCAGAGACCATCACGGCTTGGCCGTGATGGATATCACGGCCATGAAATGGAGGCTCGCGACGCGAGAAAGGTCTCGCCACGCGAGAGACTTAAAATGCCAAAAGTTTCAGAAACAGAAAGCGTCACGGCCTGGCCGTGATGGACATCACGGCCGTGACGCGCGACGGATCTTTAAATAACATCACAGCAGACAGAAAGAGGGGACTTTTTGCAAAGGTTTGGAAACCCTAAAGAGGGCTGATGGCTGGGGGAGGGCTGGGACCTCAAAGATGACATCTTCTCTGCTCTTGGATTGGAAGGAGATTGAAGGATTCGTCATGAAGTTTTTTTTCTCTCTTCTCTCTTTCCCTTTTGTAGACATATTCTTGTATAGCTAATTCCCCCATTGTTGGGTTTAGATGTAGCTTTTCTGAACTTGATTGTTAATTGATTTGATTTCAATACAAGTCTCTATTTCTTTATGAGTATGTGATTCTGTGTTTAATGCTTTCCTTGGATTAGCTACCCATAGGAATGATATGTTGCCTTGATAGATGACTGAAAGGTTGGTGTTAAGGCATGCTCATGAATCATATGCCAAGTAGTTTAAGAATCTAGACATAGGTGTTGAATGCTTGCAATCTTATAAGTCTTGACTTAATGCAAAATCACAGATTAATCCACCTAAGACATTAGGGTTTAATTTGGGGTTTTAGGCTCAATGCACCTAAGACATTAGGCTTGAGTACTTTAGAAAAGGCTTGATTGGCATAATTGAATTAGGACTTGTGTTGTTAGCCATTTCATTGCAATCAAGGGAGGATTAGTGTAGTCTAAACCTGACAATCTCAACCATTTGTAAATTCTGCACTCCAAGTGTTTGTTAAAAGTCCAAAAAGACAAAAATATTTTATTTCTTTATTTTCTGTTTTAATCTCTCATACCCTAGTTTAGTCTAGATAGTTGTTAAGTTTGTGAATTGGTAATTGACAACCAATCCCTGTGGATACGATAACCGGTCTCACCACCGTATTACTTGATTGCGACGAGGTGCACTTGCCATTATCTTAAAAATCACGCATCAAGTTTTTGGCGCGATTCTTTGGGGATTGGTTTTGTCAATATCATTAGTAACAAATGAGACAACTAGTTTAGACATTTTTATTTTATTTTTCTGTATATAATTGATCTCTTTCTTTTGTTAAGTTTTGTATATACTTGTTTTTGTGTTTCTTTGATCTTGGGCTTAATTGTCTGTGAGGTGAAAAATTGATTAGACGAGATCATGGACTACAATTGGTATCAGCCATCCGATGCGTAAATGGAGATATCCGAGCTGCAGCTGCATGGTAGATATGCTGCAATTAGCCGTAAACATCCAACAAGTGAGTAATGAGTTGTCAAGGGCAACTGTCTCTCCTCCACCAATGGTAGGTTGTTCCGAATGGGAAATCAATTTCCCAACATTTCTACTCCATGGTGGGGGAACCCTCCAAACAATACTTGGATTGAGCAAGAGGAACATTGGGAATCTTCCACACCTTCATATCAAGATGAGCCATCCCCATTGGAAGTTGCTTGGGAGAACTTCAAATCCGCATTCCCAGTCGAGGTTGAGCAACCTATCCCGGATAGTCGACCTCACTTAGAGGCTGTTTTGGAGAACTTCATGGCAACAACAATGGAAGAATTAAAGAATCAAGAAGACACCATCCGAAGTTTAGGGGTACTTATTGAGAAAATCTCTAACCAACTATCCGGAATGTCAAAAGGGAACTTGATGGATGATGATGAAGGTGAAGCAATAACGTATGATGATGAAGATGATGCCAAAATGGATGATGAGGAAGAAGAAGAAGTGGGAGCAGCCGAGTCAATAAGTGAAGAACCTGTTTGTGAGAACATGGTTGCCCCATTCCCCATTGAACCCTTGACTAAAGAGCCTGAAAGGAAGAGGCAATTGGAGGACATCTATTTCACCATGCTTGGAGATGATGAAAAACTGTTGGAATTAGATGATGCTATTGTTTCTAATGCATGTGTGGAATGTGATGGGAGAAACACTTGTGTGGTTTGTGCGGAGATTTCTGCATATTTGGAAGGTGATGGATTTGGCAATGCTGAGAGTGAAGATTGTACAAAAGCCAGAACAACACCAATGATCCTCTCAAATTGTTTGCCACCTCACATTTTAAAGCAGTCAACAATGGAGTTCATGCCTCTGCCTGAGGTTGAACCCCATTTTTATTGGGAAGATTTTATTGATAAAGGAGTCATATTTGACCCGAGAGGAATTGAAAAGCGCTTCCCATTTGAAGAAGTCAGCATGAATTTCGAGCGCTCACTTCCACATTTTTGCTGCAAACTGTGGGATCCAGGTGAAGGATCTCACATGGTTAGCATCCCTTGGTCCTTATACCACAGGTTATGGGATCCAGGTGGATGCTTCTTAATAAGTCAAGCTAGTGACGTTAAAGAAGCGCTTATTGGGAGGCAACCCAAGTTTCTTAACCCTTCTCTTTAGTTAGTTTTTGTTTTTGATTTTCAACCTCTTGAATAATTTGAGAAGCTCAAGAGGAAAATAATAAATTGTCAATTGCCAAGTGTTTGCAGGGTAATAAAAAAGGAAGGGAGAGCAAGAAGGCAAGGAGAAGAGCAGGGAGAAACAAAGCCAAAAAGCATCTGAGCCAACACCCGCTACCGCCTCGGTAAGCCGTTCCATTTTTTTTTGCTTTATTTTATTTTTCTTCTCCTCTCTCCAACTTGATTGTTTACATTGGGGACAATGTAAATTCTTAAGCTTGGGGTAGGGGTATTTTGCATATGTTCATATTTTGCATTGTAAATATTGCATTCATATAGGCTTAAGTTTGCATGATCGCATGATTCGGTTACCCTTGCTTAGATTGAGCTTATGATTGTGAGAGCTAAGTGCCATTTTTTTTTTTTGTGATAGTGAATTCTTGAACCCAATTCTGTTTATTCTTGTGATATGGCTGCAAATGAATATGCTTGAGATGATCTTGGATAGTTGATGATTAGCATATGTTTCTTTAGACTTGTGTTTCTCACTGGTTCTTGAACTGATAAAATGTGACCTTTTGAGCCATTAGGGGGTACTCACTAAATCTGCCCCCGTTCTTTGTGTTGAGTGTTACTCCTCTTGGATGAATTTCTCTAGAACTTGACTTGAAACCATTTTAAAGCTTAAAATTTTTTTTTGAAAACATTTTTGAAAATGATTGAGGCAATAGGTATTTTTCTGGCCTTCTGAGTTTTGAATGATGAAATGCTACCCCTTAGTTGCCCAATTTTGAGCCTGAATGAATAAAATGATTTTCTTGGTACCCTGAAATGTTTTGATAAATATGTTTGACAAGGGACCTTCTAAAGTATTACAAAAGGGTAAAAAGGTAGTTGAAAGTTTGGGATGAAAGAATCAGAAAAAAAAATAATTCTCTTGAGTTGAAAAAAAATCTCCCCTTCTCCAAAAAAAAGAAAAAAAAAAGAAAAAAAAAAGAAAAATATAAAGAGATGGGGATGACAAAAAAGAGAAGTGAGAAATAAAAGAAAAAGAAAGAAAAGAAAGGTGGAAAAATGTATTGAAAACCCAAGAAGGTATTTTAGAAGGTGTCTTGTGTTGAAATGTTTGATACTTGGTTTAGCCTTTTGAAATATCCCTTTCTTGTTATCCCCACCTAAAGATTAATCCCTTGGCCACGTTACAACCAAATAAAGACCTCTTGATTCTTAGGTGTTTTCATAAATCAAGTGGAGATTTGGTTGATAGTCAAGCATATGGTAGGAATCAGTACTTGAGGAAAATAGAGCGAATTGTTATATATACTTGAACACTTGAGTGAGTGAGGCAAGAAAGAGAGCCAAGCAAATAAACAAGCTTGGGGTGAGCTTCAAGTGAGCAAGAGTGCCCGAATCAGTGAGAATGTGAGTCTAGGAAACTTAAGCCCCTAACTGGACTTGAATTGATTGTCTCTTGCTGAATTGTTTGATTTGCCTATTACTTGGATCATTTGCTCGGGTTCTTAGTTCACTATCCATGTTTTGACTGTTTATCTCTTCTGGACTTAGTTTTTGCTTAAGGACAAGCAAAGTCTTAAGCTTGGGGTGATTTGATGAGTGTGATTTCACCTCATTTTCCATGTACATTTCTGCATGCATTTGCATATAGTTAGGCCAATTTAGTGTTAATTTTGTATAGTTTTTCCTTTGGAACGGATGAGGTGGTTTCTGTGTGTTGTTTTGCAGAAATTGGAGAAAAACTGTGCATATTTGGCTATAATGAAGCTTGGATGGATTAGAGCCTTAAAAGTCAAGAAAATGAGCTAAACAGAGCCCATCACGGCCTAGCCGTGATGCCCGTCACGACTTTAGCCGTGATGCCAAATCACGCCATGATCGGGTAAAAGCGAAGAGGCGAGAAAGGCTGAAAAAGCAGTGTCATCACGGCCTAGCCGTGATGTACATCACGGCCATGACCCAAAACCACCACAAGTCAGAGACCATCACGGCTTGGCCGTGATGGATATCACGGCCATGAAATGGAGGCTCGCGACGCGAGAAAGGTCTCGCCACGCGAGAGACTTAAAATGCCAAAAGTTTCAGAAACAGAAAGCGTCACGGCCTGGCCGTGATGGACATCACGGCCGTGACGCGCGACGGATCTTTAAATAACAGCACAACAGACAGAAAGAGGGGACTTTTTGCAAAGGTTTGGAAACCCTAAAGAGGGCTGATGGCTGGGGGAAGGCTGGGACCTCAAAGATGACATCTTCTCTGCTCTTGGATTGGAAGGAGATTGAAGGATTCGTCATGAAGTTTTCTTTCTCTCTTCTCTCTTTCCCTTTTGTAGACATATTCATGTATAGCTAATTCCCCCATTGTTGGGTTTAGATGTAGCTTTTCTGAACTTGATTGTTAATTGATTTGATTTCAATACAAGTCTCTATTTCTTTATGAGTATGTGATTCTCGTGTTTAATGCTTTCCTTGGATTAGCTACCCATAGGAATGATATGTTGCCTTGATAGATGACTGAAAGGTTGGTGTTAAGGCATGCTCATGAATCATATGCCAAGTAGTTTAAGAATCTAGACATAGGTGTTGAATGCTTGCAATCTTATAAGTCTTGACTTAATGCAAAATCACAGATTAATCCACCTAAGACATTAGGGTTTAATTTGGGGTTTTAGGCTCAATGCACCTAAGACATTAGGCTCGAGTACTTTAGAAAAGGCTTGATTGGCATAATTGAATTAGGACTTGTGTTGTTAGCCATTTCATTGCAATCAAGGGAGGATTAGTGTAGTCTAAACCTGACAATCTCAACCATTTGTAAATTCTGCACTCCAAGTGTTTGTTAAAAGTCCAAAAAGACAAAAATATTTTATTTCTTTATTTTCTGTTTTAATCTCTCATACCCTAGTTTAGTCTAGATAGTTGTTAAGTTTGTGAATTGGTAATTGACAACCAATCCCTGTGGATACGATAACCGGTCTCACCACCGTATTACTTGATTGCGACGAGGTGCACTTGCCTTTATCTTAAAAATCACGCATCACCATCCTTTATCATTTACATCCCCTTTTCCTACCATAGACTCAATTTGCATTCTTTAATACATACTGAAAGGTGAAGCAAGTATCAATAATGATATCATTTAGAGTTACTCAGGGATGCAAAGGTCATGGAAAGCACGTCAATCTCCTGACAAAGGGAAATGTTGGAAAAGAAAGAGAAATCAAGCAGTTTCACCCATTGGGATAATCATTATAAACGGGCATATTTGTGACAAGGGGCAAAGCATCGGTTGGGCAAGAAAGTGACAATCCGGATCAATGAATGATATTCCAGTTCTTCCTAAAATTTGGCTGTGATCGAAGCTTTAAGGGGCTAGAAGTCAAAGAGTGGTTTGTGAAAAATGATCAAAGTTCATTATCAATCACTGAAAGAACCTTTTGCATCATGCATTATTTCAACATCATTGCATCACATTTAGGCACAGAGCCCATAAGCTCCCATTTTACCGACTTTTACGGGCTTAGAGCCCATAAGCTTTGCTTTTGTTAGCTTTAGCAGACATAGGGTCTCTAAGCTTTCGTCCGTTTTAATAGGCATAGGGCCCATAAGCTTTGTTTTGTTAGCTTTAGCGGACACAGGGTCTTTAAGCTTTCTCTTGTTTTAATGGGCATAGGGCCCATAAGCGTTATTTCGTTAGCTTTAGCGGACACAGGGTCCCTAAGCTTTCGTTTGTTTTTACGGGCTTAGAGCCCATAAGCTTTGCTTTTGTTAGCTTTAGCGGACATAGGGTCCCTAAGCTTTCGTCCGTTTTGCTGGGCATATGGCCCAGAAGCTTTGTTTTCGTTAGCTTTAGCGGACATAGGGTCTCCAAGCTTTTTTTTGTTTTAATGGGCATAGGGACCGTAAGCATCGTTTTTGTTACCTTTAGTTTTAGCAGGCACAAGGCCTCATAAGCTTCGTTATGTTTTTGTTCAGCTTTGACGGGCATAGGGCTCATAAGCTGCGTCTTTATTAGCTTTAGTAGGTATAGGACTTCATGAGCTTCGTGTTTGTTTTTGTTTTGGATTTAATGGGCAGAGGGCTCATAAGCTATACCTTTATTGGCTCCTATAGGCATAAGACAACACAAGCTTTTTATCTTTCAGTTCGAGCTTCTGACGGGCAATCCACCCCGTAAGCTCTTTTATCTTTTAGTTCAAGCTTTTGACGGGTAATCCACCCCATAAGCTCTTTTATCTTTTTGTTCGAGCTTCTCACGGGCAATCCACCCCGTAAGCTCGTTTATCTTTCAATTCGAGCTTCTGACGGGCAATTCACCCCGTACCGTAAGCTCTTTTATCTTTCAGTTCGAGCTTCTGACGGGCAATCCACCCCGTAAGCTCTTTTATCTTTCAGTTCGAGCTTCAGACGGGCAATCCACCCCGTAAGCTCATTTATATTTCTGTTCGAGCTTCTGACGGGCAATCCACCTCGTAAGCTCATTTTATCTCTTTGTTCGAGCTTCTGACGAGCAATCCACCCCGTAAGCTCATTTATCTTTCTGTTCGAGCTTCTGACGGGAAATCCACCCCGTGAGCTCGTTTATCTTTCTGTTCGAGCTTCAGACGGGCAATCCACCCTGTGAGCTCATTTATCTTTATGTTCGAGCTTCAGACGAGCAATCCACCCCGTAGGCTCTTTTATCTTTCAGTTCGAGCTTCTGACGGGCAATCCACCCCGTAAGCTCATTTATCTTTCTGTTCGAGCTTCTAACGGGCAATCCACCCCGTAAGCTCATTTATCTTTTCTGTTCGAGCTTCTGACGGGCAATCCACCCCGTAAGCTCTTTTATCTTTCTGTTCGAGCTTCTGACGGGCAATCCACCCCGTGAGCTCATTTATCTTTCTGTTCGAGCTTCTGACGGGCAATCCACCCCGTGAACACCTAATTTTATCCGGATGCCTTTAATTAAAGTTTTGGAAAAAAATAATAATGATAAATAAAATAAATAAATAATAAAATAAAATGATAAAAAGATTAAAAAAAAAAAAACAGAATCTGCCTTCCTCCAACATACAGTATCTGGTACCCTATTTTACCATGGTTTTTCTTCATTTTTGGTCATTCCCCTTTGGTTTTTCTCTTTAACCAACATGCTCCCAAGCAATTTTTTTTGATACAACAAGCAAACAACATTCAGATTTGCCTTAAAGAAATAACCCAACCGTCAAAACCCTTTCCCATAAAGCAGCACAAGTTCAGACTCCATTTTTGGTTGTTATACAAAGCTTGGGGAAAAGGGGTATGCCTGGATCAGAGAAAAGAGGCACAAAAATGGGAATTGAAGGGGACTAGAGCATGGTTCAATCTCTGCAACACTCCACAACACCCCATCAGTGGTCCCTTTCCTCCACAGCTGGCCAACAAAGATGTTTGTCATCCTCTCCCCTTTGATGCCAATATAAGACGCACAATAGAAGAAGCAGGGCAGGGGGGTTTTCTTTCAAAAAATTCCTGAAAGAGAATACACAGAGAGTTATCCAAAATTGCCTTCAAAAGAACAACTCACCTTCCTTGCATTATCTTCGTCTTCCACCTCAGATACTCATTTTCCTCTTCTCTACCAGTCCAAGCACCATAACTGAAGTTCCTTCCCCAAACCAAATATCAATAAACAGAGCAACCCAAATACATCAAGGAAAAGAGTTTCGGATACCTGTACTGAGTTCCTCCAGAGCTCAGTCGCAGGGCATCTTGCCGTCTTGCGGCGTTGCCCGATCCGAATCGCGGCCAGATCCATCACCGTACCACTCAGCACTCGGTTCTTCGCACCACCGCACGCGGATCCGGCCACCGCGCCTGACGCAGCAGCGTCGTCACCCGCTCCAGTCGCGTACGCCTCGCCACCACCGCGAGCCATCGTGAAGAGTCCCCTGTCCCTGCCTAGTCCGTCACCACCACGAATCGTCGGCCCCTTCCTCGCCACCCTCTTCCGCCTCGGATCGTCGCGTCAGAGCCCTCCGGATCCACCCAGAACCGCCGCACGTCACAACAAGGGACCGCCGCCGCCGCTAGCCTGAAACCACCACACCAAATCTGCTCTTCCCCCACACGTTCAGCTATCCTTGTGGCTCACCTCTGCAGGTTGGTAATGGTAACTCTGGGGGAAACCAGAAACTTCAGCTTATGTTATTGTGTTTGTTTCTTTCGTTTTTTTTTCATTTTTTCTGTTGATATTTTTATGTCATTTGATGGTGTTTGGGCTTCTGATTTGTTTGGGTTCATGGTGAATATGTTTGTTTTTATTTAAGTTACTGATTTGGGCTAGCTACTAGGCCTCTTTCTTCAATTTTTCTTTTTCTAGGTCCTAGAGATTTGGGTCAAAGCTAAAACAAAACAAAAAACAAAAAAATAAAAAAAACAAAAAATATTTTCTGAAGTTGGGTCCATTGGGTTTGAATAATGTTGTAATCCATTTATTTCTTTTTCTTCTAAAAAATCCAAAAAAAACATCAAAAATGAAAAAAATGGAAAATCTTTTTAAGAGATCTTCACATCTTTGTTTTTGTTTTTGTTTTTTTTTTTAAAAAAACCAATTTAAAACAAACTAACCAAGCAAGCTTTTTTTTTTTTCCCCTCCAAAAGAACTACGTGACTTTGAGTTTCCCATCGCACCCGGGAATACGTAGGAGCAAGATAAATCATCTTGTCGGGCCAAAACTAAATTTTCCATTTTTTGTATCTCCTTTTTATATTAAAATAATTAATCAAAAAATTAAACTTTTCTATTTTTAGGGATGCTCCATGGACACGGTGCCATGTTCAGTCCCTTAGATTTGAGGTTGCCCTGTGGGCTCATGTGTCACGTTCAACCTCATTTAATTAATTTTCTTTTTTTCTTTTTGCATCCCCTTTTTATGTTAAAATAATTAATCAAAAAGTTAAACTTTTCCTTTTTAGGGATGTTCTATGGACACGGTGTCATGCTCAGTCCCTTAGATTTGAGGTTGCCCTGTGGACTCATGTGCCATGTTCAACCTCATTTAATTTTTATAAACAATAAATTTTAAAATATTAAAAACTAATAAAAATCTAAAATATTTAAAATTAAAAATAACACTTTCTTGTAAATAATTTTTGGGTAAAATAAATATTTAAAAGGTTATTAAAATGTTTTTTTGCACAATTAACTTGAGGTACCGTTTTTTAAACGGGCGATGTGGGGTGCTAATACCTTCCCTACTTGTAACCGACTCCCGGACTCATCTTTCTTTTTTTAAGACCAGTTTACCTTTAAATAATTGGGTTTTCTAAGATTTTCCCAATAAAAATTTTAGTGGCGACTCCTCTGTTTTTACCTTCCTTTTCGCGGCTCCCGGACGGGACAGTCGCGACAGCTGGCGACTCCACTGGGGACTTTAGAGAGTCAGGCCTATCATAGTTGGTTGTGCAACTTCTTTTAATAACTTTGAAAATATTAGTTTTACCCCTCTTTGTTTTAGTTGTTTTGTAAATTGTTATATGCTTTAATATATGCCTTTGTATATTCTTGCAACCCTAAGGTAGAGAATTATTATGTTGTTGGCTGTTCTTTTTTGCACGTGTGATGTAGTTTTCATTTTAATAGGTTTGGAGCAGGTTTTATGCTCCCAGCACACACATCACTTACACTTATTTCACACACTTTTAGCTCTATACCCGAGCTTGTGGAAGCTTAAGGATTAGGCGGTGTGTCGACATTGTCATTGAAGAGGTCTTGTACCCCCCTGATATTTGTCGATTCACCACTTATGTTGTACCCGATATCATGGGATGGTCATATTGAGAGGGTTTATCCCTACTTGTGGCTAGACTCGTGAGTTGGATCCTTATATTTCGAGATAGGGGCAATCTGGGGACCATGGATTTTACAAGTCTAGAACCTACCCAATTTTCACTGATAGAGCAAACTTAGGGGCCAACCAATTAGAGTTATGACTTCAGCTGTGTCCGACCCTAAGTTTTAACCGTCTTAAGACACAAAAGGGGGCATGATTATTCTCTACCTTTCTCTTCATATTCATACATCCATGCATTTGTCTCTAAACATGATTCTCATTTGTCTCCAAACAAAGAAAATAAATTCATTTGTCTCATGCATTTATAAAAAATGATTCTTCTAAAAAAATAAAAAATAAATAAGAAGCTCATTTCATGTATCACTGTTTTGATAGAAGTTCCTTCATGCATCTCATGTATTAAAATTTGGGTAAGTATAAAAATAAAAATAAAAAATAAATCTTTTCCATGCAACCCATGCATTAACACCTTCTTGGGTCAAGAAATTTTTTTTTCATGCATCTCAAAAGGTCATCTTCAGTAAACTTTTACAAATAAGGATTTAATCCCTTTTCCCCAAACTTCACAGTGACTTTTTGAATAATTGCTCTGCGATACCCTTATTGGACTCGATCACAAGCCAAAATCATGGATGAGGAAGAGCAAACTCAAAAGTTCATAGAAGACTGGAGTCAACTCAAAGAGAAGATGACCCAAATGATGGTAATGTTGCAAGTCATGCAGAAGGAAAAGAGCACGAACGAAAATCCTTCAACCACAAATAACAAACCCAACAAAAATTGGAACAGATTAGCCTCATTTTCTTTTCATTTGACATAATCATGTCAACAAAATAAAGGGGTCACTGGTTTACAATAGATCTATTAGATGAACTTACCAAATATCCTTGAAGCCCCTCCCCATAGCAGCTCGGGCGGTGGCCACAGCCGCTTAAGCGGTGGCCACAGCCACTCACTAGTTTTCTAAAAATCCTAACGGCGTATATTTAGTATATTTAGTGAATGTGTGTTTTTTCAACTCAGGGGTTCCGGGTTCGTAAAATACTGCAGATTAGTTGTTTTTTTTTTATTAATGCCAAGCACAGAACTTGTGTTGAGCTATGGAAAACATGACTTAGCATATTATCGTTCGTCAATGATTTTTCAATGAAAGATCTTTTCTTGTGGTCAGACTTGGGTCTGGGCTGATTTGGTGCTGTGGTTGTTCTTGAAGCATTATCACTTTTTCTCTCTAATAAAAATTGAAAATAAAGAGGTTAACTTTCATTATTATCTAAATTGATCTGTAAAGTAGCAGAGAAAGGAAAAAATAGGCAAGTATGCAAGAAAAGGAAGAAGGTTCGGTGGAGGGGTAATATCCGGATTTGTTTCTTCCGAATGTTTCCTGATTTTATTTTTAGGAATACCATCTTAAATGTCTGAAATTTAATTTTCTGATAGATTCCGAAAAATAATTTCTAAAAAATATTAATATAAACAAACTAACGTGATGAAAATGACATTTAAAAAAAAAAGTATAAAAGAAATTTGCAAGATATAAAGAGCATTATACAAGATATTAATAGCAAGCCCCTAGTTTAGCTGGATGAAACAAATCCATCGATTGTCCTCCTCACAGATTATTTATAAAAAAAATTAATTAATTTTTGTTATATCATGGATGTAAATTTTGTTATCCATTAACTAGTTACAAGTTGGTTAAAAAAAAAACTAGTTACAAGTCACATCAACTTTTAAGACAATCATATTAAGAATTAAACATTTTAAAGATCTGTACATTTTAATTTTTCACAATGCAAAAGATTTGAGGGTGCATAATAATCAGAGCAAACCCCCCACTTTGATATCTACAGTTGTAACACGGTATCAATTCTCGTCTCATCCATGATAAAATTTGAAAAATGTCCCTAAAATTATAAAAAATTAATCAATTTAATCATTTTATCAATAATATTATGGACTAGATTGATTGGGGTCGGGGACTGAATTGATTAATTTTTGCCAACTTCGAGTCTTCGAGGACATTTTTGAAATTTTGTTAAAGTTATGGATGAGGTTTATATGATGTTATTATTTATGGAACTAAATTGAAAATTTACTCTGTTAATTTTTTTAAAAAAATAATATTACTATTTTTTTAGTGAAGGCCCAAATTAGTCCCTGGAAAATTTTGTGGACCCACTTTTAGTTCCTGAAAAAATAAATTAATCATTTAGTCCCTCAAAGTTTCAAATAGCAACATTAGTCCCTAAATTTAATTACAACATCCATTACTTGTTTATGTGACTCATTAACCATCATACTTGATCAGCTAGTGATCCTGCTGGTTTATGACGAATTTCCTATATTGAAAATGAATAAAAAATAAAAAATGTGCATAACTTTAAAATTTAAATACCTGAAAAATATGTAATTTTTTTTAACCTTTCATTAATTTTTCACAATTGAAATTCGTCATAGGCTACAGAGGATCACTACCTGATCAAGTGAGATGATTAATATGACACATAAACAAGTAAATGTATGTCACAACTAAATCTAAGGAGTAATATATCTTATATTAAAAATTTAAGGAAATAAATGATAAATTTATTGTTTTAGCGATTAATTTAAGTCCCTACACTTATTTTTCAGCGATGAATTTCTTTACACTTATTTTTATTTTTATTTTAAAGATTGTCTCTTTTAAAAGCTTTAGATGGCATGTCTATCCGAGAGACCAGTCCCTCCAATATCACCTTCTTCGTCTTTCGTTTGTCTGTGTTCTCTCACCCCTCTCTTTCGAGGGTTTTTCTTTTTCCTTTTTTTTTTCTTTTTTTTCTTTTTTCCTTTTTATTTTCTCGTTTTTCAGTCTTGATTTATTCAGCTCCGTTCTTTGTTTATCCAATTCATAAATCCTCTTCAACCCTAACCCTAGCTGGAATTGAAGATGGAACAGCAGCAACAGAGGTTAAGGCAGCAAGCCATGATGCAACACTCTCTCTACCACCACCCTGCTCTCCTCACTCCCCCGCAGCCTCAGGTTTCACTTCTAACTTCGTACTTATTGTCGATGTTTTCTCTGCTTAATTTCATTTTCAATCTCTGATTCTGTATCGTGCTACCTTTCTGATTACTGTTTTACTTAAATTTCCCGCTAATTGATCAACAAGAAGCTTTTTTTTATTAGATATATATGTGAGTTACCCTTACAGTTCTTTTTCCTATACGATGAAAAAAAAAATCTTAGTCGTGCGGATTCTGCTTGTCGTTTTCATGCTTGTTTATTCGCTGAAACTTTAGATGTCTCTTACTCTATGATTAGCTATGTGCGGTTTTTTTCAATTAGTTTAGATTAGGTCCTACGAGAGTCGATAATTTTGCTTTTAGGACTTTTTCTCTTCTTTTCTTTGTTTTTTACATTTTTATTTTGCAGATAGAGCCTATCTTGAGTGGAAATCTGCCTCCTGGCTTTGATTCAAGTACTTGCCGCAGTGTGTGAGTTTTAATAGACATTTTATTTTATTTTTATTTTTAATTTAAAATACTTTTCAAGCTATTCTTTGTTTATTTCAATTTAGTCGTTTCCTTCAGTTTAGCTGCCTCAAGTGACCTATTGACCTTATTGCCTCCTAAGATCTTTGTCATGAAATGTTCTCGATTTTTGTCAGTTTCTGTTTTTATAGTCGGCAAATTCAATTTGTCTGTAAGCTTATTAAGTTTTCCTTTGCTTTGGATTTTGTGTTTTTGACTTTCTAATCGCTTTTGAGGAAATGCAGTTATGTTGGCAACATTCATCCTCAGGTTACAGAAACCCTTCTTCAAGAGCTTTTTTCAAGTGCAGGCGCCCTTGAAGGATGCAAGCTCATTAGGAAAGAGAAGGTCAGTTTGTTTATAATAATCTCTTCAATCAGAAAATAAAATGAGGATAAATAAGTATGGTACAGTTCCTGATTCCTGTTAGCTGCTGGAAACACAAGTTGTTTATTGACCAAAAAATCTTGAGCTAGCCCGCAAGGAAATAGTCATACAAGTTTTCCATGCTATTGTGCTTCTTCTTGTCTCACCTCAGTCATGATGGTTTGCTTGATGTTGTCGTTTGCAGTCATCATATGGCTTTGTGGACTACTTTGATCGCCGTTCAGCTGCATTTGCCATTGTAACTCTCAACGGGAGGCAAATGTATGTAGAAATCTTATTGGGAAAAACCCAAGTCCCACATTGACTAGAGATAGTATCTAATTAGAGCTTATAAGTAATGGGTAATCCTCATCCTATGAGCTAGCTTTTGGGATTGAGTTAGGCCCAAAATCTAATATGGTATCAGAGATATCCTAGATCCATTGTTGGGCCACCCACCATGTTATCCACGCACCAAGCCCAATAGTGCTGGACGTGAGGGGGTGTATTGGGAAAAACCCAAGTCCCACATTGAC
This sequence comes from Sophora flavescens, assembly GCA_030762895.1. Classification (NCBI taxonomy): domain Eukaryota; kingdom Viridiplantae; phylum Streptophyta; class Magnoliopsida; order Fabales; family Fabaceae; genus Sophora; species Sophora flavescens. The sequence goes on along the minus strand of CM061068.1, from coordinate 15,094,945 downwards.
TAGAGATAGTATCTAATTAGAGCTTATAAGTAATGGGTAATCCTCATCCTATGAGCTAGCTTTTGGGATTGAGTTAGGCCCAAAATCTAATAAATCTTAAATTGAATTTTGGTACAATTTCTCCTAGTTGCATGTTTTAACACGTTGTCTGCAGTTTTGGGCAGCCTATTAAAGTTAACTGGGCTTATGCTAGCAGCCAGAGAGAGGATACATCAGGTTATATTTTTGCTGTCTCATTACTTTCAACTGTCATTTTGTTTTCGTTTATTTTGTGGAATGGCTACTTCATCGTTTTCCTTCATTTCAATTCAGGTCACTTCAATATTTTTGTTGGTGATCTAAGCCCTGAGGTGACAGATGCAACATTGTTTGCTTGCTTTTCTGTATATCCTAGTATTTCGTAAGTTTTACTATTTTCCTTTTCTGATCAGTATTTCGTTATCCTGGTTTCCTAGAAATTTTTTTGTTACAAGCACTTACACCTGAGTGCATATTTGAATTCAATTCACAAAACTTACGACACATTGGTTACAGAGATGCAAGAGTAATGTGGGATCAGAAGACAGGCCGTTCAAGGGGATTTGGCTTTGTATCTTTCCGGAATCAACAGGCACGAAATTGTTCACTGACATTTTTCCATTTGTTCTATTATTCTACTGGCTTTTGGTTTTTCTGTGTTTTTTTCATGCTAATAGTAGGGTGTCTTGGTTTTATGATCTAATTTATCAGGATGCCCAAAGTGCCATAAATGATTTAACTGGTAAGATATTTTCATTTCATAAATGCTACTTTTTCATTTTTAGCATTCTTTCTTTGTTGTATAAATGTTTCAGTAATAGTGTTGATTGTTGTGCGATATTTGATTCGTTAAACTAATGTCTTCATAATTCTTAGTTATTAGTTCATTACATCAGCCATATTTAGAGTGTGTTTGGATTAGCCGTGAAAAAAAAAATTATTTCAATAATCAATTTTATGTGAGGTGGTGTAATGGTAAGGTTGCTGCTTTGTAACGTGGACTCTTGGAGGTCACATGTTCAAATCTTGGAAACCACCTCTCTACTTGTGGGGATAAGACTCCATACGTCTACCCTCCCTAGAGCCCATCCGGTGGGAGTCTCATGCATCGGGCCACCCTGCAATCAATTATCAATTATATGTATAATAATGAATTATTTTATGATCAATTAGTTTTATGTTTGAATATATTTAGTTGAAAAACAATTTTAAGAATCTGTTTTTTTAGATTGTATGAAAAAATCACTTTTATGTGTTAAATTACCAAAATTGACGTAAAAAATTTGAAAGAGTTATTGGGTTTTGTGAAATATAGTATTTAACTATTTATATTTTATGGATGCATTAGAGAGAAGGTTGAGATAGCAACTAATGTAGAAAAGATAGTATGCCTTAGGTGGTTTGGGTATGTGTCTAAATGACCTTAGAAGCCCAAATAAGGATGTAGTAAATCAGATGGAGGGAAGCCCAATACTTGGAGTTAGAGAGAGACCAGGAAAAACTAGGCAAAACCATTAAGAACGTTTAGCTTTAAATGGTTTGTCTATGGCCATGATTTGCAATATGATATTATGGCATCATTTGATCCATGTAGCCAACCCCACCTAGTGAAAAGGTCCTGGTTGATGTTGATGTTGTTGAATGTGAAATAAATAATAATCACCTGCTTAGAAAAGCTTTTGAAAAATAATGCTCAAAACTCAGGTTACAGGAAGGAAAATCTTTTATGCTTCAATCAATTTTCCTAAAATTCTCTGATTTATCCCAAAATAGCTTTTACCCCCCCTCCCTAAAATAAATAGACTGTATTGAGAAAAGTCAATCATTCCCAGACAAGTATATCTGAATTTTTTGAATGTTTTTCCCCTGAAACTTCAGGAAAGTGGCTTGGTAGTAGACAGATTCGTTGTAATTGGGCTACAAAAGGGGCCAGTGGCATTGATGAGAAGCTGAGCTCGGATTCTAAGAGTGTTGTGGAATTAACTAATGGAAAATCTGGTAAGACGCCGAGTTTATTGTACTAAAAAATTACATTTAGTGGCTCCTCATTATTTATTTATTTATTTATTTATTTTGTGGTTTTCCATACTTTAGAGGTCGTTGAATTCTAGTTTTTATATCTTGTTTATTGAAATTAAGTAATTTCTGATGGAGATGGTTGCTGATTCATTGATTTTTAAATATTTTGAATTGAAAGTAAATTTAAATGTTGATGCCATTAGACATGAAAGTTCAGTTCATACAATTTTTATTGAAACACTTCCAGATATTGTTTTTCAATCTATGATATATTTTGGTTTATCTTCTGTATGTACAGCATAATGGCTGATATTTTTCAAATATTTATTTTTTGCACATACGTTAATATTTCATCAATTGATCGTAGTGGCTTGATTGTAGATTACTAGATTGGTGAATGATCTTTACTTCCTGGTTAACTGGTTTTTATATTGCAGACGAAGGCCAGGAAATAACCAATGATGATGCTCCAGAGAAGAATCCTCAGTATACCACTGTTTATGTTGGCAATCTTGCTCCAGAGGCAAGGATTAGTATTATTTTCTGACAGTTTTTATCTTAATAATTCTTCATGTCTATCTGCCTTTCCTTTTTCTGGTTATTTAAATATGTATAGTATGAACTAGTCTGATAGCTATGTGCAGCGATGGAGCTTCAGTACTATATTATCCAGTTAGATTTGCCAACTGTATATATTGTGTAGCAGAGTCCTGTAAATTCAGTTTGTTCTAAATTTGCTTTCTGGTAGTTCTGATAGGCAGTGAAATTGCAGGTTACTTCTGTTGATCTCCATCATCATTTTCATGCCCTTGGTGCCGGAACTATTGAAGATGTTAGGGTGCAACGAGACAAAGGTTTTGGATTTGTGAGATACAGTACTCATGCTGAAGCAGCTCTTGCTATACAGATGGGTAATGCTCGGTTTCTGTTTGGCAAACCCGTTAAGGTACATTGCTATCGGCAGGATAGTTTTTTATTGATAATTTTATTATGTTATATATCCTATTGTTGTAGCTGTGTATTAATTTTGGCTGGCTTTTTGTTCAGAGGCGAGGTGTTACATTGCATTATTATTGGACACTTAGAAAAAATGTGTTGCCTGCATATTTCTACTTCATGTTTAAGGGATTTTATTAAACTAGAATAATCTGCAATCTGGAGTTCGTTTTTTCTTTTTTAATTTCATGTAAAATGCCAATCGTTTGTTGTCTTTATTTCTCAGAAACCCTTGTTCATAAAGATCTTAAATTATATTTTCAATTATATTTCTGAGCTTTCATGCTCCAAAGGCTCTTGAAAATGTAATCTAATCTTGTTAGTTGATATGTTGCAGTGTTCTTGGGGTAGCAAACCTACTCCTCCGGGAATAGCCTCAACTCCTCTTCCACCACCCACTCCTGCACATGTGCCAGGCTTTTCACTTGCTGCTGCCGGTCTTGCAGCATACGAACGCCAAATGGCTTTGAGCAAAATGGGTGGTGCACATGCCCTTATGCATCAGCAGGGTCAGCACGCCCTAAAGCAGGCAGCCATGGGAATGGGTGCTCCTGGGGCTGGTTATGATACAGGATTCCCGGGTGTTGCGACTACCCAGCACCTAATGTACTATCAGTAAAATGTGTTTTCTGCAACTCCCTACCTAAGAAGGGAGGATAAAGTCCTTTGATCTTCTAGAATGGTTATACTATACCGATAATATTCCTTCCCCCTCCCCATGTTTACTTTTTCCTTTCCCGATCTTCTAGAATGCTTGTTTATGCTTTGATAGATTTGCATTACTACAAATTATTGGCCGTTGTGTGCATGGTGCCTTTTATCTTCTAATGGGGAAGGTCGCATGATTGGGTGATCGTTCATTAAAAAGCTATACTTTTATGCCATGTTTAAGATATAAATACAAGCATATATTTTCATATGTTTATGTACTCTAGTTAATCGCGTTATTTGCTTTTATATTATTAATTAATTATTATCATTTCGTTTTTTAATCACAAACTCTTATTTTAACGCCCACAGAGATGTGAGAGATGGGAGTGATTTAGTAATGTGTAATAAACATTTTTGACTTTTTATTGAGATAAAAGTTGCTTTGATAGCTATTCTCTGCCCCACTCCCTTCTGTGCCTACAATTAAAATGGAAGCTTAATGTTAGTCATTTTTTCCAATTAAAAAGAAAATTTGCCAGGTTAAATGGCTTGCCTAAAATTCCCCTTTTCTAAAATAAAAACAATCCGTGTAACTTTTTTTTTTTTGCACAGTAATTATATTACTTATCCTTTTTTTTTTTTCATTAACTATGCACATGAAATTATTATGGGGCTGAAAATATCACTCAAGTTGAAATTCAACCATATTAACCTTGTCTACATAGCTTACGAGAAAAACTAGTATAGTAATGCTGCTCTATCTGTATATATCAAAATAGGATATTCGCCTCTCTTGAGAACAGGGAGCACAATGATGTTCACTTTTAGGGAAAATATAGTAGCAGAAATTAATAAATTTGCGAGTGGGGCATATGCTCACGAATAATAAAAGGGATTCCCCAAGCATAAAGTAGCGCGAACCATATGGTTCTGTTTTAAGATCCTAGCTTCTTGATATTTTTTTTTGTGTTAGTGGGGATGGGATGGCCACACTGATTGTTGGAACCCCATGTCGTACTCACTCCACTGGTGGTGCTTTCAATTTCTAAGGGGTCCATTCTTACAGTCCCCACTAAATGGCATCCACTTAAACGACGAAATAACACATTTATGAGACAGCTTGTTCTTGTGTTCAAAATAGGTCCCAATACATGCACCCTCTTACCCCCCTTTCAAGTCCTCCCCTTTTGTCATCTTATATGACTTATGCACCATGGATGGGCTGCAAGGAAAGCAACCCACAAGAAAACAAAATAGGGGAGAAAGTCTCGTTTAGTTAGTTTAGTTGGTTTATGAATTGTGAATACACTGAATCAAATCTTCGTAATGTGCTCCGCCTCTCTCTCATTTTCTTCCTTCCCGTCCTGTTCCCATTGAATGAAAGATAGTAGGGGGAAGAAATCAGAGGGGGGATGAAACTCTAAACCGTCTGAATTACTTTATGTTAGAGACAGAACAACATAATAGTTTACAATTGTTACCAACACTAACGGAGAAACAAACGTTACGATACACTTTTTTCCAAAGCTCGGCACCACAACTTTCTTCTAACACAATTGGAAACGCCATTTTGGGGTGGTTCAACTATAAACAAACAGGCTATCACTTAGGAACAAAACAAACTAAATTTGTGCAATTGAGATCAAAAGTTCATTAACACTTGGTAATAGGAAAGTACATCAAAATGTCTACCATTTTTTCCGATAGAAAATCTCCTTTCCTTTTTGTTATGATCAAACTATCTTAATTCTCATACATTGGAAACTAGCTAGGTCAATAATAGCCATAGCCGTATATTATGTACGTAGGTATGTTGATATAGTTGTAGTATGGTATGAGTCTGCGGGTGGCAGAGTCAGATAACAAACGCTAAAGTGCAAGAATTCCAGTTGAAAATATTTGTTCCCTTGTGTAAGGTGAGCTTGACAATTCCACAGACCTTGAAGCTTCCGACCTACACTGCTCTTTTCGCTCCTCCATCATTATCTGACTCGAACGGCACTCTGAACTACAAAACGCTTTCTCTCCTCTGTGTACACCAAAACAAATATAATTATATTTGAGTCCAAGTCCCAAACAAAAAATCTATAGTTAAAAGGGAAAATAAATTGATCAAGAAAGATCTTGTTTTTGGACTGATCAGTACCTGTACATGTATATGTCTTTGCCATGGAGTTTCTTTCTGCATAGGTGACATGAACTGAGAAAATTTGATGTGGGAAATGATGACTCAGATTCAACTGAAGTTGTTGTTGGTGGGGTTATTCTGAGATCACCAACGTTGATGATGTTATTGTTGTTGATATAATACCCATGTTTCCGAATATCACCTTCACCACCATCGAAATAAACCTTAGTGAAGGTTTTGTTAGGTACGTGGCATGTCACATATGTGTATTCCTCCAAGCTTCCCTCATCAATTTTTCCCCTTTGAAATCCATCTTGGTTTCTTATGGAATGAACTGGGATTGCTGCCGATGATCGGTTCAAACTAGAGATGCAAACAGCATGTTTTGCACCACCTTCACATGGTTTATCAAGAGCCACCACAATTCCCAAACCAACACCACCAAGGTTATAGCTTTTTAAGCCTCTTGTTGATTGCATCTTCATGTCTAATGGGCCTCTTGGGCTTGTCGTGGTAGTGTCCAAAAGTGCCACCGAACCACCGCCGCCGGACGCCAATAATTCCGACAACTTTCCGATTATCGGCCTGGGTCTCTTTCCCAGCATGATCAAAGATGGTGGAGAATATGAAGATGGGTTGTTGTGCTTGTTTTTGTGCCCAAGACTATTCTATTATGAAGAATAGAAAGGTGAGTGAGTTGTGGCTTGTGGGTGGCTTTATAAGACCAACTATAAAGACATCTCATGAGTCTTTTTTTTTTTTTAATATATATATATATATATATATACAAAAGTTTAGGTGAGTTGGGTCTCGGTGACTCATCAGGATCAGGGCAGGTCTCATGACTCAAAGAGCGCTTACGGAGGTACTTACAGATTACCCACCAATAAGATCATCACATCAACAATGTGATTCGAACCCACGACCTTATAGATTTTGAGTCTTAACTCTTAAATTTACATAGTCTCTGTACAACAGAAAAAGCAAGATACTTGAATAGTATACTCATATTTTAATATATTTTTATTATAATTTAAAATACATGATACTTTAATATTTATTTAAACTCATATAGAATTATTGTTGTTTTTTATATTGTCTAGATTATTGTAAAAAAAAGGCTTTTCTAATATAATTGATGGAGTGGTTGGACTAATCAGTCTTGTTTGGAATTATATGGTTGATGATTGCTACTGAAATACCCAACAATTAATATTTAAATGATGATTTATTTAATGCAACAGATGGTGTGATAATTTTTTTCATTTCATTTGATTTGATTCCTTTCTTGTGATAATTTATTAATTTTAACGTTAGCATTATATCAGTGTCACTTGTCAGTGGGCCAGAGTCTTGGGGGCAAAAAATGACATTTTCAATTATTGAGATACCTGATAGAAAATATAAACATTAGTTTAATATAGGCTATTTAATTGTGTGGTCCAGTATGTGGAAAATGTTTAGGTTTGTTGTCTTAATTATCAATACGGATAAAACAATTAATTGAAATAATAATATGATTTAAAGTAAAAATTTAATTATTAGTCTCGATGGTTTATTTGATTACGATTATAATGATTGTGGCAGGTTAATTCCCATGTATAAGTTACTTAAAATGTTAATGTAAAATATACAATCATTTAATTAGTTCAATAGATATCAACCCACAAAGGATGAGTCCACGGTGGAAAGTAAAGTAGCGAGCAATCGAGGCAAACCCCCAGAATTTTGGTTAAAGGGACCATATAACATACTGACCATATAGAGCATTTTTATCTGTCTTAATTAGTTGGTCGTGAATAATTGAAGATGACAAACAGTTGGGGTACTATCTGCAAAGTTTTCATATTTTGAGAGTTACTTATTCTCCACACTAGAAACCCCACTAATAGATATACAAAAAATAGATAAGAACACAAGTTGGATAAAAAAAGACACAGCAAATATATATGACTTTTTAAATAATGTTTAACAATCAAATATTTGTATAATTTAAAAATACATAATTAAGTGAGGATATAAAAATATTTTCTAATAATAATAATAATGCATCAAAATTAAATTTATAATTCAATAAACTTTTTAAAATATTTAATTGTCAGCCAAAAAAAAGTTAGGCAAGTGCAAACTAATGGCGGAATCAAAAATAAAAACTTTTTATTAAAAGTTATAGCTTTTGACTTTACAATATATGTTAAATAGATTATTTTTTAATAAATTTTTTATCGATGTTTCCTTAATTTGTATTTTTAGAGCACTGATTAGTCATATGACAAAACTTAGGTATAGTTTGTTGTGTAAATTTTATTGTTCTTCAATCACAATTCAATGCATGGATTAACCAAGAAAAAAGATGAATATTTTAAATTTGAATTTAAATAAAAATTTAATCTATTTAATATGTTATAATCGATTATAATCGGTGAACAACACAAACAATAATTTTTTTTTGACAAAAATACAAACATCATCTTTTTTTTTTGACAAACACAAACAACATCTATTGAACAGTAATAAACCTAAGATTTTTCCTTAGTAATCAACCTGTACCCGCGAAGACAGATTCCAAGCATTTTGACAGTTAGGAAATTGAATGCTGGAACCAAATCAAAGAGCTCGATCTAATTTGAGATATAGGCCGTAGAGTTTGAGGGGGTCTGTAGAGATTTGAGAATGGGTCCAACTATTGACACCTTTTTTTTTGCTCCCTACACCTTGTTGTTTTTTTAAACAACATTTGTTTTCAAAATTGCCCCTTTCCTTCTCCTTCTCTCACACCATTTGGGAGGCTCACACCTAACACCCATGACCCAACCAAACCACGGTTTCTCTTCATTTTTCACAAATTGATTTTGGTAACATCGTCGCTCACAAACAAGCGTCGTTCAAGGCCGACCGATAACCAGAAACGTACCCCGCAGCTCCGCCGTTAGCTCCTCGACGAGCAACCAACCCTGTCTCGATTCTCGAATCAGACCCACGCTCGGCAGTTAGCTCCACCACATGCAGCACTAGAAGCCCCGCCACCCACTTCGCCAAGGCCAGATTCACCTCTGGATTTCTGATTCCGGATTCGCCTCAAGATTTCTGATTCGTCCGGAATTTGCGATCCGGAATCTACCAGATTTCGTTTTTCGGCCGCTTTTCCGATTCCGGAATCCACTTTCCAGACGCCACTTTCCGGAAGCCACTTTCTAGATTCCGCTTTCCCGAAGCCACTTTCTGGATCTCCCCACCCGACGCGAGCAGCTCCGACGCGGTCACGCGGCTCCGCCTTCTTCGAGCAGAGTTCTTCAAGGTCCGATTCGCCGACGCGACCAACTCCAGATATTTCTCGATCTCGCCGGCTCGACCACACGCCGCCACGCCCCACCGGACGCGAGCAGCTCCGACGCGGTCACGCCCCATGCTACTTCGTCTTCTACGATCATAGGTCTTCGAGGTCCGCTTCATCGACACGACCATGTTAAGTCTCTAAAATGTCTGATGTGCATTTCCCCAAGTTTTGATGAAAACTAAACATTGGATAGTGATTTAATTAACCTACATATTGGTTGCTAACCTGTCTACTTAGTGTGCAGATCAAAATCGTAAGACTCACCTGTCTACCCACATAAATGACAACCTGTCTGGATAAGCAAAAAGTCAACTTGTCTACTGACTAGGATTATTGACTTTCTTCAAAGAGAAGTTTCAACCTATCTTCTGATAAGTCCCTACACTTATCTAAGGTTCCTCAATGAAAAACCAAAGACCAAACAAGCTTTTGGAAGCTGTCCCCTCATATGTAAGACTCTGAAGATCTCTCTCACTTAGTCTCACGCTTATCAAGAAAAGTCAGAAGTCATTCTCACAAGCAACCTACAAAATCAGAAATGAAGTCCAGTTAAAGAATGCTTCCAACATGCTTTATTCCCCAGTACCCCTGGTTATTACACGAAAAGGGAAATATGTTATGTCTCTAAAATGTATGATGTGCATTTCCCTAAGTTTTGATGAGAACTAAACATTGGTTAATGATTTAATTAACCTTCATATTGGTTGCTAACCTATCTATCGAGTGTGCAGATTAAGAAATAAAATCATTCGTCCAACACTGTAGTGATTGAAGCTCACGTCCATCGCAAATGTTTGAAGCGCACGTCCAAAACGCAAGAGAAAGAAACTTGCGTCCATCAAAGTATCAGAAAAGCCCGTCCAGTGAGGTATCAGAATTATCCGTCTACTAACGTGGCACTTGGAGCGCGTCCATCAAAGTATCAGAAAAGCCCGTCCAGTGAGGTATCAGAATTATCCGTCTACTAACGTGGCACTTGGAGCGCGTCCATCAAAGTATCAGAAAAGCCCGTCCAGTGAGGTATCAGAATTATCCGTACAATGATGTGGCACTTGGAGCTCGTCCATTAAAGTATCAGAATAGCGCGTCCATTAAAGTATCAGAATAGTGCGTCCATTAAAGTATCAGAATGGCTCGTCCAATGACGTGGCAAAAGACTCTCGTCCACTAGAGTAACTGAGACTCTCGTCCACTAGAGTAACTGAGACTCTCGTCCACCAGAGTAACTGAGACTCTCGTCCACCAGACTAACTGAGACTCTCGTCCAGTAAAGTAACAGAGGCTCTCGTCCACTAAAGTAACAAAGGCTCTCGTCCACTAAAGGTGACAGAAGCACTCGTCCACTAGAGTAACAGAAGTGCTCGTCCACTAAAGGTGACAGAAGCGCTCGTCCACTAGTCTTTGGACTTGCTGAGTCCTTAATATAGAGCTCATCTACTAGCCCAAATGAAAACTCAAATGACTAGATAGACGTGATTATTTTCAAGATGGAAGCACTTATCTTATGAAAGCAAATTCTCTAAGGATTATCAGAATCTTAGTTCAAGAATCAGAAAGAGACTTGAAGCCTTCTCTCCTACTCAGTTTCACGATTATCAAGAAAAGTCAGAAGACTACTCTCTCAAGCAACCTTGGATAATCTAAAAGAATGCTTCCAACATGCTTTATTCCACAAAAAGGGGAGTGTACTCAGCAAAGTACAAAAAGCTCTCTGCCCAACTCTGACATGACTGTATCTCGATGCATAAAGCCATGATCCTACATGTTAGAGTACAACCAACGTTCCTATTGCATTAATGGCTGCTCAGAACGACTCTATTGCATTAATGGGTGCTCAGAACGACTCTATTGCATTTAATGAAGTTCTGCTTGAAGCCAACATCTGAGAGAATGTCTCTAACAGATCATAAATGCTTGAAGTATATAAATACAAAAGTCATTGAAGATGAAGAAAAAAAAGAGAATACACACTGCATTAAAACGCCATTACTCTGCTCATTAATTCTTTTATTCTTTCATTCTGTATTCTTCAAACATTTGAAGTTATTACACAGACTTTCCTAGACTTCACATTTAAACCACTCTCTGAGTGTTAGTGAAAGATCTGCTTGTGAGAAGTTGTATTTTTACAAACCCAATCTCTTAAACAAAACTAAGTGAGACTGAAGAGGCTAGGTATGAAAACAATACTTGTCTTGAGCCTGAAGAGGCTAGGTGTGCAAATAATACTTGAGTCTGTAACCTTATCAGTTATAGTGGATAAATCTTGGTGCTACCAAGGACTGGACGTAGATCTTTGATTTGAAGAGTGAACCAGGATAAATCACTGTGTCAATCTCTCTTACCTTAAACTCTTTAATTGCTTTAGTTTTCTTACATCCATCAAGTGGTGTGTTTGCAATAGTCACCCGTCCATCCTGTATTCTTCCACTCATCCAAAGCTAGCTTTCTGTTTGCGAAAAGATTTCAGCTTTGCTTAAATTCTGATAAACACAATTCAACCCCCCCTTCTCGTGTTTATAGTTGTCTATTTCAAAATGTACTTAGCAAAGTACGAAAAGCACTCTGCACAACTCTGATATGGCTATTACACGATGCATAAAGCCATGACCCTTCATGTTAGAGTACAACCAACGTTCTTATTGCATTAATGGCTGTCCAGAATGACTCTATTACATTTAATGAAGTTCTGGTTGAAGCCGACAACTGAAGGAATGTCTCTAACTGATCATAAATGCTTGAAGACTATAAATACAGAAGTTATTGAAGATATAAAAAATACACACAGCATTAAAAAGATCCAATTTACTCTGCACATTTATTTCTTCATTCTTTCAATCTGTATTCTTCAATCATTTGAAGTTATTATGCAGTCTTTCCTAAGTTTACATTTAAACCACTCTCTGAGTGTTAGTGAAAGAACTGTCTGTCTGATTGTATTTATTACAAACAAACTTTTCAAACAAACTTGTCTTGGAGCCTGAAGAGGCTAGGTGTGCAAAGAATACTTGGAGTCTGTAACCTGATCAGTTATAGTGGATAAAACTTGATGCTGCCAAGGACTGGACGTAGTCCTTTGTGTTGAAGAGTGAATCAGGATAAATATCTTTGTTAATCTCTCTTCTCTTAAACTCTTTAGTTGCTTTAATTATTATATCTGCTTTCTAACTAAGGGGTTAAAGTGTGATCTTTAAATCAGTTTTCAAGTTGTATGCTTGCTTGCTTTTCTGTTGAAATCTCATCAGACAGGTCACCTGTCTGTACCGAGTTTTTCTCACTCGTCTGAACTTAGCTTCTCTGTGCAAAAAGTTTTCAACTTTGTTTTAAATTCTGATAAACACAATTCAACCCCCCTTCTTGTGTTTATAGTTGTCTATTTCAGTTGGTATCAGAGCTCAGCCTCTGGGTTGAGCATCTAACAGTGTAGAGGTAAATGTCCTGAAGAATAGACATGACTGTTGGAGCTAGTTCAAGTGGAGGTCACCAAAATGAAGGAGCTCCCCTAACCAGACCTCCATTCTTCAATGGAGAAAACTATAACTATTGGAAAGATAGATTTCAATGGTTCATTCTATCTACAAACTCTGATCTCTGGGATGTCATTACTGATGGTCCATTTATTCCTAAAAATGAGGACAATACTGATAAGCCAAAAGCTAAGTGGACCCCTGCAGAAAAGACAAAATGGGAGCTGAACCACAAAGCCAGATACAACATCATTTGTGCTCCCAGTCCTGAAGAATTTGAGAAAGTTTGTGCATGTGATTCTGCTAAAGAAATATGAGATGCTTTAGCTGTTACACATGAAGGAACAACCAAAGTTAAAGAATCGAAAATTGCCATACTTGTCAGAAAGTATCAACTGTTTGTCATGGAGGAAGGAGAATCTGTTGCTCAGATGATAGGAAGATTCCAAACTATCATCAATGGAATAAAATCTCTTGGCAAAATTTACACTAATGCTGAGAAAGTTGGAAAGATTATGAGAAGTCTACCTAAGCAGTGGAGACCTTTGGTCACTGCTATCTCTCAAGCCAAGGATCTCACTACCTTGACTATGGATGAACTTCTTGGAACACTCACTATTCATGAGCAAGAACTTGGAGATGAAGTTACAACAAGGAAGGCCAAGTCAATTGCTCTGAAGGCTGATCAAAAGTCAGTAAAAGCCTCCAAGGCTCTGAAGGCAGATGAGTCATCCAGTAATGCTGACCTATCTGAACCCGAGGATTCTGAAAGTGACGAAGAATTGTCTCTCCTAACCAGGAAGATAAAGCTTCTCTTATAGAAAAGAAGTTCAGAAAGGATAAGCCATTCAGAAGGTTTAACAAGGACAAGAACTTCAAAGAATCGACCTCAACAGACAAAAGTTCAATTGTCTGCTATGAGTGCAAAAAGTCTGATCACATCAAAGCTGAATGTCCTCCACTCAAGAAAGCCCCTTTTAAGAAGTTCTTCAAAAAGAAAAAGAAAGGAATGATGGCTACTTGGGAAGACTTGGAGTCAACATCATCTGATGAAGAAACAGGGGAGGAAGCTAATCTCTGTTTAATGGCCAACACTGACTCAGATTTATATGATGAGGTACATCCTGACTATGAAGAATTACTTGATGTCTATGATGAGTTGCTGGAGGAATCCAACTGCCTATCTAAGACCTTCAAATCTCTTAAGAGAGAGTATGTAAAGCTCATCAGTGAGCATAAACAGAAATCTCAGGAGTGTGAGAAGCTGGCCAAAGAGAACAGTGAGCTGAAGACTGAAAAGTCTGATGAAGCTAAGATCTCAAGTGAAACATCACAATCTGAAGGAGTTGAACAACTTCAACAGAAAGTGGAAGAGCTCACTTCTGATCTTGCCAAATTTGTTAATGGTAGAGATAATCTGACTAAGCTGCTTGGTTATCAAAGGCACTCCCTTAACAAAGAATGTATTGGATATGTCCATCAGACACATCATAAAGTATCAACTACAACTTCAAATGTATCTGTTAACTCAACAATAATTAAATCTATACATGTCTGTAACTTATGTGGAAAAACTGGACATGTTATGTCTAAGTGTATCCATAAGAAGAGAAGGAAGTCTTCACAAACTCCTAGAACTAACAAAAAAGGACCCAGAAAACTATGGGTACCTAAAGATCAAATAATTTCTGTTGCAGATGTTCTTAATAGGACAAAGAAAACACCACTGCTGGTACCTGGACAGTGGTTGCTCATGACACATTACAGGAGAAAGGTTTATGTTCCTAGACCTCCAACTTAAGAAAGGAGGACATGTTGCCTTTGGAGGCAATCAGAAAGGGAAGGTTATAGGTATTGGAACTATTGGTGGTAAACCTCATCTTCCCTCTATATCTAATGTTCTTATGGTTGAATGATTAAGACACAATTTGCTTAGCATAAGTCAATTATGTGAACGTGGATTCGATGTCTCTTTTACCAAGGATTTATGCATAGTTAAAGACTGTAGTGGCAAAACCCTCTTTTCAGCTAAAAGGCAACAAAATCCGTATAAGATTGAACTGATTGATCTCTCAGATCAAAGTGTAACCTGTCTGATGTCTAAGGAGGATGAAAGAAGGTTATGGCATAAGAAACTAGGACATGCTAGTATGAAACTAATTTCTAAATTGAAAAAGGATAACCTTGCGAGAGGATTGCCTGATATTAGTTTTAAGAAAGATGTCTTGTGTGATGTATGTCAGAGAGGTAAATAGATAAAATCAAGTGTCAAATCTAAAAACCAAGTATCTACCTCTAGACCTCTTCAGCTGTTACACATGGATCTGTTTGGACCAGTTAGTGTTGCTAGCCTGGCTGGAAGAAAATATGGATTCGTCATAGTTGATGACTATTCTAGATTTACATGGGTACTCTTCTTGACCCACAAGGATGAGTCTTTTAAGGCTTTCTCAGTATTCCGCAAAAGATCTATTACTATCCTTTTAGCTTAGAAGTGATCATGGGGGATAATTTGAAAATGAGCAGTTTAGACAGTTTTGTGAGGAGAATGGGATCTCTCACAATTTCTCAGCACCTAGAACTCCCCAGCAAAATGGAGTAGTTGAGAGAAAGAACAGATCTCTGCAAGAGATGGCTAGTGATAACTCTTAGAAATAAGAGTTATTACTATCTTTTAGGTTAATCATTGTTCTTGTTTTGATCAATTTTGGAAAGAACTTTAAGTTTTGTTTGATTGAGTAAATATATGTGTTAATCTGATTAAATACGAAAAAGTTGTAAATTATGTTCTGTTATTGCTGAAGGTTTGATTTAGTTTTGAGCATGTTTTAAAGGTGTAATTACTTAAGGAATTGCTCTGGGATGTTTTGGAATGCTGCAGCGTCTGGGGAGCAAGTCACTACAAGATAAAATCATTTCCAGCTCAGTTATTGCCCACTAGAAGACAAAATACATGCTGCGCTGTGCAAAAAGGAAGAGAGAGAGAATACAATGCAGCAGCTGTATGTACTTGGGAATTGGGTCAAGGAATATTTTAGTATTTGAATTTTGTAAAAGCCCAAAAAGTCAGGCATGAGAGAGAGTGTAACCCTATTTTGGGAGCTAGTACAAATAGTGAGCGTGACCTTGCTTTTAGGGTCAGCTTGGTACAGTGTACAACAGCCACCATTTTCAGCATTGTCCTCTCTGTAATTACGTTTTTATGCTTTTATGCCTTCATTTTCCTATTTTATTGATTTGTTTTGTCTTTAAGCTCATTATGAGCTAAATTCTCTTAGTTAGGATTCTATGATTTTGTAATTAACACTGATGGGTAATTCAATGCAATGG
This sequence comes from Sophora flavescens, assembly GCA_030762895.1. Taxonomy (NCBI): domain Eukaryota; kingdom Viridiplantae; phylum Streptophyta; class Magnoliopsida; order Fabales; family Fabaceae; genus Sophora; species Sophora flavescens. The sequence continues at coordinate 15,078,999 of CM061068.1, read as the reverse complement.
ATCTTATTCATTTTCTTCTGTTCTGCTTGAATGTTTAATTTCAGTTTAGACTAATCAACTAATCTGAAGTATTAGCTAACTAAGTTTGGAAAAACCAAGTTAGTGGAATTGACTAGAAGATAAATATAGAACAATTAATTGGAAAATTAATTGTGTTGAATGAGCTAGAAATAGCCTTCAAGTCTTTAAGTAGCTAGACGTGCTTATCTGACAACTGCAGGAAATTAATTTGAACTTAGGAATAAGAAGCTTTTAACGAACTCAGTTCTTACTGCTGGAAAGCAAATTTCATTTCCTGGACTAAATGCTGTAGCATCCTGAAGCATAAATTACCTTGAAATTAAGATTACAAAGAATTAGAATCCTAGTTGTTTCCCTCTCTGTTTTAAAACCCTCATTTATTGCTTTTATTAATTCCTTGCATTTATTACTTACTGTTCTGAAACTCAATTACTCCATTTACTTTACATGCTTAAAATCACTTTTTATTTTATTAAGCTAAGTAGAAAAGGTTAAAACTAGAATTTATATTCAAATCATTTAAATCCTCGTGGGAACGATCTTTACTCACTCTTTATTACTTGTTTAACTGTGTACACTTGCACATCACATTTACACACAACAAGTTTTTGGCGTCGTTGCCGGGGATTGACAATAGTGTTGAATATTTAAATTCTTTTGTTAGCTTTTTCTGTTTAGTTAGTACTAAAAATTGTGTGCACTTGCTCAGCAACAGGTTTATAGCTGCATGCGCAGCATGGGTACACTAGAGTTTCAATTAGACTTGGAGATAGAGAAAACCGCAAAGAGGCTAAGGAAGATAACTAAAGTACAAAGAGCTAGAGATCAACACTCTGACTTAGACTTCATGGCTCACATTCTGGGAAATGAGGATGAAGATCAGACTGGTATGACTGAAATGGCAAATGATAGGGACAAATCCATCAGGGATTATGCTGTCTTTGATCCCCAAACCATGAGCACTGGGATTGTGAGACCAGAAATAACTACCCAACAGTTTGAGTTCAAACCAATGATGTTTCAAATGCTTCAAGCTGTTGGGCAGTTCAGTGGTGCCTGTACTGAAGATCCACACTTGGATCTGAGGCAATTTCTGGAAGTGGCTAGCAATTTCAAGATTCTTGGAGTAAGTGATGATGATTTCAGGTTAAGGATCTTCCCTTATTCTTTGAGGGACAGAGCCAAGACTTGGTTGAACTCCTTGGAATCCAATTCCATCACTCCATGGAATGGCCTAGCCGAAAAGTTCTTGACTAAGTACTTTTCTCCTACTAAAAATGCAAGAAAGAGGAGTGATATAACTTCATTCAGGAAAAATGATGATGAGTCATTGTATGACTCGTGGGAGAGGTTCAAGGAACTTTTGAGAAGATGCCCTCATCATAGTATCCCTGTATGTATTCAAATGGAGACCTTTTACAATGGACTGCAACCTCCTTCAAGATTGATGTTGGATGCTTCCTTTGGAGGTACATTCTTGACGTAATCATACAATGAAGCTTATGCATTGATTGAAAGCATAGCTGCCAACAGCTATCGATGGCCAACTGGAGGTCCAACTCTGCTAAAACCCATGCTGGAGTGCTTGAGGTGAAGAAAGCAAATGCCCTATCTGTTCAGCTTGCCTCCATCATTAATATGTTGAAAAATCTCACTGCTACTAACTCCGGTAAGGAACCTGTTGTGGCTGAACCTGTGGTGGCTCAACTGAGTTCTACTTCATGTGTTTTCTGTGAAGGGGAGCATCTATTTGAAGAGTGTCCCAACAACCCAGTTTCAGTGAATTATGTGGGAAATAAAGGGAACAATGCATATTCCATCACTTACAATCCTGGTTGGAAGCAACACCCAAATTTCAACTATGGGAATTACAAAAACACATTGAATTCCTCAGCTGGAAATGCCCCACAACAATACCAACATCAGGGACAGAATAGCCAGTAGCAGCAAATTCAAGCCCCTACAAATGAATCATCTCTGGAAGCTATGCTGAAAGCTTTCATGACTGAAACTAAAGCTCAGATCCAGAATCAAGGAGCTACTGTAAGAACTTTGGAGAACCAAGTAGGTCAGTTGGCCACTGCATTAGCTAACAGACCTGTTGGTACCTCACCTGCTTCCACAGAGTCCCCATCATCCTCAAATGATAAAGGGAATGAGTAAGTCAAGGCCATTAACTTAAGAAGTGGTAAAGAACTACAGGATGCTGTAGCACCTAAGCAGCAGGGAACAAAAAACAACTGAACCAGCTGAAACAGAGAAGTCTAAGCATGACTCGATCCCAATGCCTGAAGATACAATGCAAGTCATTCCTAAGTGGATTGAGCCTAAGCTGATTCCAGAGAGGCCTCCTCCTCCATTTCCACAAAGGTTGAAGAAAGCAACTCAAGAGAAACAGTTTAACAAATTTATGGAAATTCTGAAGCAGCTGCACATTAACATACCTCTGGTTGAAGCTCTACAGCAGATGCCTAACTACACCAAATTAATGAAGGACATTCTTACCCAGAGGAAAGATTGGGAGAATTTGAGACAGTGGCAATGACAAAGGAGTGCAGCCAGCTGTTGCAGAACAAGGTCCCTCAAAATGAAAGATCCAGGCAGTTTTACAATCCCTTGTTCTATAGGGAATACTTATTATGGAAAAGCTCTGTGTGATCTTGGAGCTAGCATTAATTTGATGCCTATGTCCATTTTCAAGCAACTGAGAATTGGTGAAGCAAAGCCCACAACTGTGACTTTACAGCTTGCTGATAGGTCCATTTCTTACCCAGAAGGAAAGATTGAAGATGTCTTAATCAGGGTGGACAAGTTTGTGTTTCCAGTGGACTTTATTATCCTTGACTTTGAGGCTGATAAGGAAGTCCCAATTATCCTTGGAAGACCCTTTCTGGCAACTGGAAGAACATTGATAGATGTGCAGAAAGGAGAGCTTACTATGAGAGTAAATGACCAACAAGTTACTTTCAATGTCTTTAATGCATTGCAATATCCTGATGAAGATATGGAAAGTTGTTCTGTTATTACTGGTATTGAACCTCTGGTGCAAGAGCAATTGCTAGCATTAGAGCAAGACTTAAAGCAGGAGTTTAAACGGAATCATGAAACTGATTCCGGAATTGAAGAGCTGAAGCTGCTAGTTGAAGAGAAGTTGGCACAAAGATCTTGGATCAGAAAATATGAACCTCTGGAATCAACTGCAAACATGTTGAAGGAGAATATTCCCTCTATTAAAAGACCTCTCACCCTTGAATTAAAACAACTACCATCTCATCTGAAATATGCCTATCTTGGAGAAAAGGAAACTCTTCCAATCATCATTTCTTCCTTCCTAACTTCTAAGCAAGAAGGTAGTCTTATCTCAGTTTTGAAGAGGCACAAGAAGGCTATTGGATGGCAAATGACAGACATTAAAGGAATCAGTCCTAGCCTTTGTATGCATAGAATTCTGTTAGAGGAAGATGCCAAGAACAGTATTGAAGGCCAGAGAAGATTGAACCCGATTATGAAAGAAGTGGTGAAGAAGGAGATCATTAAATGGCTTGATGCAAGAATCATCTACCCCATTTCAGATAGTGTGTGGGTAAGTCATGTACAGTGTGTTCCAAAGAAAGGAGGAGTGACTGTGGTGAAAAATGAGAAGAATGAGCTGATTCCTATAAGAACAGTCATAAGTTGGAGGATATGTATGGACTACAGAAAACTGAACAAGGCCATAAGGAAGGATCATTTTCCATTACCATTCATTGATCAGATGCTTGATAGGTTGTCCGGGAGAGACTTTTACTGCTTCCTAGATGGCTATTCAGGTTACAACCAGATAGTAGTGGCACCAGAAGATCAGCAGAAGACCACCTTTACTTGTCCATATGGCATTTTTGCCTTCAGACGAATGCCTTTTGGGCTCTGCAATGCTCCAGCAACGTTCCAGAGATGCATGATGGCTATCTTTTCTGATTTTATTGAGAAGACTATGGAGAATTTCATGGATGATTTCTCAGTTTTTGGAGATTCATTCATGGGATGCTTAAACAACTTAGAGCAGGTACTGGACAGATGTGAAGAAACCGATTTGGTTTTGAATTGGGAAAAGTGTCATTTCATGGTCAAGGAAGGCATTGTGCTGGGCCATAAAGTGTCAAAGAAAGGTCTCGAGGTGGACAAATCTAATATTGAGGTGATTGAAAGATTTCCCCCACCTAACTCTATCAAGGGTATCAGAAGTTTTCTAGGCCATGTTGGATTCTATAGGAGATTCATTAAGGACTTTTCCAAAATTTCAAAGCCATTGTGCAATTTGCTGGAGCATGATAGTGCATTTGACTTCACAGATGAATTTTTATCAGCTTTTGAAACTTTGAATAACACTCTGATCACTGCTCCTATAATAGTAGCACCGGATTGAGAAAAACCATTTGAGTTGATGTGTGATGCAAGTGATTTTGCAATGGGGGCTGTGTTAGGTCAAAGGTATAACAAAATTTTCCACACTATCTATTATGTTAGCAAAACCCTCATCGATGCTCAGATCAACTACACTACTAAAGAAAAAGAATTGCTGGCAGTTGTGTTTGCTTTTGATAAATTCAGACCTTATTTGGTGGGAACCAAAGTGGTGGTATACACAGATCATGCAGCCATCAAATATCTTATTGACAAGAAAGATGCAAAGCCAAGGCTTATCAGATGGGTCCTATTGCTTCAAGAATTTGATTTAGAGATCAAGGACAAGAAAGGTATTGAAAACCAGGTAGTTGATCATCTCTCCAGAATTGGTAAAGGAGAAGAAGCCAAGCTTCAAATAGAAATCAAGGTGAATTTCCCTGATGAGTACCTTCTGCTAATAGAGGATGCTGCAGCACCCTGTTACACAGACATAGTGAACTTTCTGGTTAGTGGGGTAATTCCAGTGGAAATGAACTCTTAACAGATAAGGAGGTTTTTGCATCAAGTCAAACATTTTTACTGGGATGAACCTTTCTTGTATAAAAGATGCCAAGATCATATCATGAGAACATGTGCCGCTGAGGAAGAAATGCAAGCCATCCTTACTGATTGCCACGCTGCTCCTTATGGTGGTCACTTTGGAGGAAAAAGAACAGCTACAAAGGTCCTGCAATCAGGGTATTTCTGGCCCACTTTTTTAGAGATGCTCAAGAGTTTACCAAGAATTGTGATAGATGTCAGAGGGTGGGGAATATGTCCAACAGACAAGAGCTGCCACGCAACACCATTTTGGAGATTGAATTGTTTGATGTATGGGGAATAGAATTTGTGGGACCATTCCCTGTCTCTTATGGGAATGCCTACATCTTGGTGGCAGTAGACTATGTCTCCAAATGGGTGGAAGCAGTAGCATTGCCTTCCAATGATGCAAGAGCAGTCACAAAGTGCCTGCACAAGAACATTTTCACCAGGTTGGCACCCCTAGAGCCATAATCAGTGATGAAGGCTCTCATTTCTGCAACAAGCTGTTTGATAACTTGCTTGCCAAATATGGAGTGAAACACAAAGTGGCTACTACCTATCACCCTCAGACCAGTGGTCAAGCTGAAGTGTCGAACAGAGAGATCAAAATAATCCTTGAGAAGATGGTGAATCCTTCTAGGATGGATTGGTCCTTACACTTAGATGATGCTCTCTGGGACTATCGGACATCATTCAAGACTCATATTGGCATGTCCCCTTACAGAATGGTTTATGGAAAAGCTTGCCATTTACCAATAAAGCTGGAACACAAGGCATTCTGGTCCATTAAGAAGTTGAATTTTGATGCTCAAGCAGCTAGAGAAGCAAGAATGTTGTAGTTGAATGAACTTGAAGAGTTTAGGCTCGCTTATGAAAATGTTGAAGCATACAAGAGCAAAGTTAAGGCTTGGCACAATAAGAAAATTCAGCCCAGGGAATTGGTTGAAGGCATGCAAGTGCTCTTGTTCAATTCCAGACTGAAACTGTTCCCTGGGAAGCTGAAGTCAAGGTGGTCTGGACCTTTTAAATTGGTCAAGGTGTACCCTCATGGAGCTGTGAATTTGCTAGATGAAAGCTCTGGAAGGGAGTTCAAAGTTAATGGCCAAAGGGTGAAACAATATTGGGGTGAGCCTTGTGCAAGAATTAAGGCCACCATTCATCTCACAGACCCTTAACCACAAGTGTGGAGTCAGGCTGGAGGACAGTAAACCAAGCACTACTAGGAGGCAGCTGATGAGTGTGATTTCACCTCATATTTCTTCATCATTTTGCATGCATTTTCATGTAGATTAGGCATTTTTATTTTGATATTTGTTAGTTTTTCCCTTTGGAACGGGTAAGGTGGTTCTGTGGTGTTTGTGTGCAGGAATTCATGATTAAAATGCTTAAGTCAAGGTAATTTGGAGTTTGCATGAAGATGGAGCTTGAAAAGTAAGAAAAATGAGCAAAGCAGAGACCATCACGGCCTGGGTGTGACAACCATCATGGCCATGATAGCATAGAATGAAGAAAAAAAGAAAGAAGAAAAACTCAGAAGCTGTCACAGCCAGGTCGTGACAACCATCATGGCCGTGATAGGCCAATCAGAGCAAGAATTCACCAAGTCAGAAGCTGTCATGGCCTGGCCCTGACAGTCGTCACGGTCGTGACGCGTAAGATCTGGGATTTTAGGATCTGTTTTTGATCTGATTTGTAATTGCTTTAATCCCAAGTTAACCTACACTACAAATAGGGAAATTAGGCTCGAAAATAGGGATCTTTTGGCTGCTACCAATTGGCAAAAATTAGGATTTCTCTTCTTCTCAATTTCTTCTCTTCTTTTAGGATTTTTATGCTTTTGTTAATCAAGATTGCTATAAACATGGCAATGCTTGAGTAGTCTTTTTATTTATTGGAATTGGGGCTATGCCCAAGACTTGTTTTATGTTATGAATTGATGTTTTCCCTTTGTTAATTCCAATTTGCTTTTGATTTAATTCCTATTGTTATAATTACTTGTGAATTTGGTGTGCACTTATTTGCATGTCATAGATACTCTAAGGATGAACTGGGAAGTGAACTTAGGTATTGGATCTATAGGGATTGGACTTAGGACTTAAATCACGAGAGTTAGAAGCGGTCCTTCGAGGGTTCATTGAATTTTCACAAACCTCAATGGGTCCAATTTAAATACAATTACCACGAGAGTAGGGGTTGGTTTAATTGGGCACGGTTCTTGTATCTCGAGAGGGAACATTAACTATATTAGGATAAATTCACCTTCAAAACATCTTGATAATTAACATAGGGGTAGTCAATTTAGTAGCATAAGCAGTCTTGTTAGTAATCAAATTCCTGGAAATTCCTCTTTAATTTGAAAAACCCCAAATTGATTTACTTTCCTTTTGTGGTTGATTGCGATTTTAATAATTGATTTGTTACTTGATTCTTATTTCAAAAACCAAATCTTTTCTTGTTTAGTTAAATTGATTTAATAATTAATTGTTGTTCAAGATCACGGTCTCTATGGGTTTGATCTTTTTATTACTTGACGACGAAACCGTACACTTGCAGATTCACGCTATCAGTAGACCAGCTTTATATCCTTTGCATTGTCCTTTAAATTTTAGTTAAAATGGTTTAGTTTAGTTAATAAGTTTAGTTAGTTTTTTTAAATAAATGCTGCTAACATGCGTTTACAGACTAAAGCATTTTAAGCCCATGGTTGTGCTGGAAAAGGTGGGTGTGTGGTCACATCAGGCCCAGTTAACATAGCCGTTGGGTGATGGGTGGAACAGCATGCAAGCCCAAGTTGAAAGGAAATGCTTTTGAAATTCTAAATCAGAAAGCTGAAGGGTTTTTGGGGGGGGGGGGGGGGGGGGTGGAATACAGGAAAACATGGGGAGTACATTTTGTCATTAACCACCCATTAATTACCACCCCTCCCTCCACCACTCACATCCATCCTCAATCTCTCACCTCAGCCTACTCTTCCGTATTAAAGACTCAACCTTTTCTGCCCTAACCCCACACTCGACCCTACCATTCTCTGTTTCTGCCATACCCATCCCCTTCTGTCACTAATAGTCAACCCTACCCCTTCCTACTTGAAATACCATGGGGAAATCCAACACTCAAGTTTCCAAGAAACACGCAACTGTCATTCCATCCTCGTCCTCTGAAGATGTGGACCAGACTTTTGTGGATGAGGAGAGCAGATTGAAATACAAAAAAGAAGTGGTTAAAAGGAGGTTCCATCTGGAAAAAAGCTTCTACCTTCTCGACACTGACCATTACGGCCTTACTGAAGAGGTGGCCACTTTGGTTGACACCCATCAATGGAAGAAATTCGCCGCTCATCCCAAGGACCCGATTGCTCCATTTGTGAGGGAGTTCTATTCAAACCTCACTTCACCCCAACAGAAACATGTTATGGTGAGGGGGTCCAAAGTCTCGTTCTCTGCTCCCACTTTGAACAGACGCTGGGGATTTAAGGAAGTTGAAGATGAGTACATGGTCGCGCTGTCGCGCACGCGCCAAAAAGGACGAGCGGGTTTTAAAACTGTAGTTTAGGGCGACAACTCGGATGTCGTCTCTCAAGGACTCTTAAAGTGCTATTTTCCACAAAAATCAGTTTGGGGGGGGGGGGGGGGGTTTGGATTGGGACGCAATCAAAGAAACCAGAATAATGAAAACAGAGCAATAAAACAAGACAGTTCAAAGAGATTGTCAAATAGCCAAAAACAGATTAATCTATTGTTCTCGATTTCCCAACTATCATAGGTTCATGCAATTTCCAAGCCCTAAGCAGATTCTAATCCCCTCCCGGTTGTAGCAATAATTTACAAGCAAAACCACTACTACAGATATACGTTCCTATTCCCGAATTAAGCAAACGGGGTTAAGCCCTTCGTGAACTAAGCGAACACGAAACGTACACACGCAAATTAAGCAGATGCGATTAATTATAGGAACATGATATCACCGGAAATAAATCAACACAATACAATATACTCCTGAATTAAGCAAACAGAAATATAAAGCATGGCATTGAAAAGGGAAAAGCATACAAAACAGGAAATACAAGAACCTCAAGTGTATGGAAATCAATTACAATAGATTAATCCTAGAAACTTAGTTCTCCATGTAAAAAACGAAAACACACAGAAAAGAAATGTAAACAGAACAATGGAGAAGCAAAAGTCCTTCCAAACTGTTCAGAACAGCTATTTATACTAATCAGAAATTAAGTCTACTCGCGAGGCGAAGCCACTCTCGCGACGCGAATCCTGTGAACAGTCTGCAACCTTTGGTATTCTCGCGAGGCGAACACACCTTCGCGAGGCGAGGCACTGAAGAGTCTTCTTATTACGCCCATTATGAATATCAGGGGCCAACCGTGATGCTTTCTGACTTCCAGGCTCGCGAGGCGAGACTCTTCAACTTCAAAACTGCCACAGCCGTGACCTTCAACACGGGCAAGCCGTGATCGTCTCTGACTTTTCAGGGTTGGGTGACTCGCGGGGCGAGATTTTCGTCGCGGGGCGAACCAGAGACCTTGCATTTTCTTGGAACAGTCAGCTTCGGGGTCGCGAGGCGAAGAGATGTTCGCGGGGCGAATCCCCTGCTTCTTTATTCCTTCAACTTCTTCTTAACCTGAAAACAAGGAAATAACTATAAGTGTATTATTTGACTCAAAACTAGCTAAATTAACCTAAAACTACTTTAGAGATTCAAAACCTTGCTTGAGGACAATCTAATCTAATTTGGGTGAAAATAGGATATAATTTGCACAAAACCCTGGTCATACTAGCCATAAAACTAGATGAGCCAGAGGCTTATCAAAATACCCCAAACTTAAACTTTGCTTGTCCCCAAGCAAACTAAGACTCAAAAATCAAAAAGACTCAAGACCTGGCAAGCTTAAAAGATTCAATCAACCTTGCACAAATTCAAGCAACACATCAAAACAGTTTTCCTCAATGTCCCCCCTTTCAATCAAAGCAATCCCCACAATCATTCATTCTAAACATTTGAGAATTTCATCATTCAAACAATCAGAAATCTAAGCAGGGGATCCAAGTTACACACAAGAGGGAGATCACCAACTTCAAACAACTGCCTTCCTCACAAGGGCATTTAGTGTTCACTCAATCACTCAATTTGTGTGAGGCTATTAACATTGCACTCAGTTTCACTTTTAAGAACACTTCCCATAAACTTGATTTTCATCTCAAAATGATTCCCACAGAAAATATGTATGCAACATCAAAAGGTCTTTTATGGGTTGTAATGGGGCCTGGCTAAGGGTAGGATATACAGAGGTACTAGGCTGAAGACCCTAGGGACTAAGAGAGCATGAACATTATTTACACTTTGAAATTCACTCAAGTTCCTTTTCCATTTTTTTCTTTATGCCTTGGGTGACTACAGCCTCTTTTATTTTTATCATTTTTACACTTTCCTTTTTTTTTCCTTTTTTTTTTTTTACATTCATCATTTTTTTTCTACAAGCCTTTGGCTCCAACCTTTTTATTGTAATTTTTTTTCTCAATCCCAACAACATATTACACCTTGCAGCCACCCCAAACTTAGTTTCTTGCACCCATTCTAAGATTACATGCTCTCCTAATCCTAAGATCGGGTTAACATGGTTTTCCAGATTTTTGGGCTTATAACATTAGGTTATCAAGAATTAACAGGCTAATAGGCTCAATGGGGCTAACTAGGGAACATGCATTAGGAATTGGTTATTTTTAGGCTAAGTAGCTATTTACAAAGAAAATGCCTAAATCATCTGAAGCAAACACATAATCATGCAAACCAAAAAGAGATTCAAAAAAATTCAGGAAAGTGCAACTTGAAAAGTGATTTTCACACAGTCAAAAACATGTTGGAGGCTCAAAACCTCACCTGGACATTCATGCAAATTATTTGAAAGAGATTCTATCCCTAGTGTGTGCTTCCTATCACCCCAAACTTATCATAAATCATGCCATCATAACAAAATCTCAAAGTTCAGTTTTCAATTTCACATGGGAATCACTTTTCAAACTCAAAAATTATTCAGCCTAGGGGGAATCATCACATATCAATCATGCAAGCAATCTGTGCAACATCAATCAAACTTGCCAACAAAAGACTCAACACACAAATACTCCTGAGCTTCTCAAATTATTCAGGAGTTTTATTCAAAGAAAAGGAAAAACTACAACTAGTTCCATCCCCCACACTTAAAATATACATTGTCCCCAATGAACAAAAGAACTATAGAAACACAGTGAGGGAAAGGAAAGGAAACTCCCTGATCAAGTATCAGTGTAGGTGGGAGCTTCCAAGGAGAGCTCCTCAACATCAACATCCACAGGAACACCAGCATCCACACCATGGAATGGCTTAAGCCTCTGCCCGTTAACCTTGAAGGTCTTGTTGGTACCTGTACTTTGAATCTCTACTGCACCATAAGGGAACACATTAGTAACAACAAATGGTCCAATCCACTTGGACCTAAGTTTCCCAGCCATCAATCTTAGGCGGGAGTTAAACAATAATACTTTCTGACCCACAAAAAATTCTTTTCTAACAATCAACCTATCATGAAGATGTTTTGTTTTATCTTTATACATCCTGGAGCTTTCATAGGCTTCCGGCCTAAGCTCCTCAAGTTCCGCTGAATCGCAGTTTTCTTTCAACACCAGATTTCTTCTTGTCCATGTTACAACACTTTACTGCCCAATATGCACGGTGCTCAACTTCCACCGGGAGGTGACATGCCTTACCAAAAACAAGCCGAAATGGGGACATTCCTATAGGGGTCTTGAAAGCAGTCCTCTGAGCCCACAGTGCATCTTCCAGTCGGCGGCTCCATTCCTTTCTATTCGGCTGCACCATCTTCTCTAGAATTTGCTTGATCTCCCTGTTTGATATTTCAGCCTGGCCATTGGTTTGGGGATGGTAAGCAGTGGAAACTCTATGTACAACCCTATACTTTCTGAGTAAGGCTTCCATGGTTCTGTTGCAGAAGTGTGTGCCCTAGTCACTGATGATGGCCTTAGGTATGCCAAACCTGCAAAAAATGTTGGACCTAACAAATTTGGAAACAATTTGAGCATCGTTAGTCCTAGTGGGGATTGCTTCCACCCACTTTGAAACATAATCTACAGCCAAAAGAATATATACAAAACCAAAAGAAGGAGGGAAAGGACCCATAAAATCCATCCCCCACACATCAAAGACCTCACAAAAGAGCATGGGCTGCTGAGGCATCTCACTCCTACGAGTGATGGCAGGGCCTGTTATTTGACATTCTTTACAATTCCTGTATACCTCATAGGCATCTCTAAAAATTGTGGGCCAGTAAAACCCAGAATCCAGGACTTTTCTTGCTGTCCTCTGTGGTCCAAAATGTCCTCCAACTGGAGAGGTATGAGAGAAATGTAGGATGGACTCTGTCTCATGATCGGGGATACACCTCCGAATAACCTGATCACTGAAAAACTTCCACAAGTAGGGATCATCCCACACATAGTACTTCGCATCGCTCTTGAGCTTGTGGAACTTATGTCTACTTGTACCAGCAGGAACAACACCAGCAACTAGAAAATTAACTATGTCAGCAAACCAGGGGGTTACCCCATACAGATGTAACAGTCTCTCATCAGGGAAATCATCTTGGATGGGAAAAGGATCCTCATCCCTAGCTATCCGGCTCAAGTGATCTGCTACCAAATTTTCAGCTCCACTTTTATCCTTTATCTCCACATTGAATTCTTGGAGCAAAAGCATCCACCGGATCAGTCTTGGCTTAGCTTCTGGTTTCTTTAATAGATATTTCAGAGCTGCATGGTCAGTGAAAACAATAACCCTAGAACCTAACAAATAAGACCTAAACTTATCAAGTGCAAATACAACAGCTAGCAGTTCTTTCTCAGTGGTGGTGTAATTTGACTGTGCAGCATCTAATGTCCTAGAAGCATAGTGAATTACATGGGCAACCTTGCCCACCCTTTGTGCCAGAACTGCTCCCACAGCAAAATTGGAAGCATCACACATTAGTTCAAAAGGGAGTGTCCAATCAGGGGGCTGGATGACAGGGGTAGAAGTCAACGCTTTTTTCAGATAGTCAAATGCTTTCTTGCAATGGTCATCAAAATGAAACAGGGCATCATTCTTCAGCAGGTTTGACAATGGCAGAGCGATCTTGCTGAAGTCCTTTATAAAGCGCCTGTAGAAACCTGCATATCCAAGAAAAGAACGGATCTCGCGTACGCAAGATGGGTAAGGCAATGAAGAAATCACATCAATTTTTGCAGGGTCTACTGAAATGCCTTCCTTAGAAATAACATGACCTAAAACTATCCCTTGTTCCACCATAAAGTGACATTTCTCATAATTCAAAATCAAATCAGTCTCAATACATCTTTGTAGAACTAGACTCAGACGATGCAGACATGCATCACATGAGGACCCATATACAGTGAAGTCATCCATGAACACCTCTATGTAATTTTCAATAAATTCAGAGAAAATGCTAAGCATGCATCTTTGAAAGGTGCCAGGAGCATTACAAAGGCCAAATGGCATCCTCCTATAAGCAAACGTACCGAAGGGGCACGTGAAGGTGGTCTTTTCTTGATCCTCAGGGGCAATATGGATCTGGAAATACCCGGAAAAGCCATCTAGAAAACAATAATGAGATTGACCAGCCAGCCGATCCAGCATCTGATCTATGAACGGCAAAGGAAAATGATCCTTTCTGGTGGCCTGGTTCAACTTCTTATAGTCTATACAAACTCGCCAGCTATTCTGGACTCTAGTAGGCACAAGCTCATTATTATCATTCCTAACTACTGTTAGACCAGACTTCTTTGGTACAACTTGCACCGGACTTACCCAAGTACTATCAGAGATGGGGTATATAATACCTGCCTGTAGAAGCTTAGTCACCTCTTTCTTCACCACATCCAGAATCAGTGGGTTAAGTCACCTTTGGGCCTGTCTTACTGGTTTAGCTCCATCCTCCAATAGAATTCTGTGCATGCATCTGGAGGGGCTAATTCCTGGAATATCAGCCAATGTCCACCCAATAGCCTTCTTGTGCTTCTTCAGAACCTCCAATAGTCTTGCTTCCTGGTCAGAGTCAAGGCTGGAAGAAATGATGACTGGAAGTCTTTCATTTGTCTCTAGGTAAGCATACTTCAGGTTCTCTGGGAGTGGCTTGAGCTCTAAGGATGGTGGCGGCTCAACAGATGGTGCATTGGGAGTAGCCATGATGCCACGGACTTCTGCAGAACAGACAGCTCCAATCTCACTATCACTATCACTATCACCCTGCAAGGTTGAATCCAGAAACTCAGCACAAACAGAACAAGGGTTAGTGTCGATCAGTTAGTACAAGTATATACATCATCAAAACCAGAAATGAAAGGAAAATCTGAAACAAAGTCCTCATGGGTATCCTCAATAAGCTCAGAAAGCAACTCTAAGTGGAAAACAGAGTGCTCCTCCAGTGGGTGTTTCATAGCATCAAAGATCTTGAACTTGGCCACAATACCACCAAACTCCATAGACATAGTCCCATCATACACATCAATCTTAGTCTTGGATGTCATCATGAATGGTCTGCCCAAGATTATTGGTGATCTACTGGAAGGTGTTTCTCCTGCCATGTCTAGGATGTAGAAGTCCGCAGGGAAGATCAAATCATCAACTTGCACTAGCACATCCTCTACCATTCCCATGGGTCGGGCACTGGTCCTGTTAGCCAACTGGATGGTAAGACCTGTATACTGCAGTGGCCCAAGATCAAGGTTGTTAAAGATGGAGGTAGGCATGACATTGATTGATGCTCCCAAGTCCAACATGCAGTTTTCAAACTTCCTGTCCCCAATAGTGCATGGAATAGTGAAGGTGCCTGGATCCTTGCACTTCTGTGGTAGTGCCTGAGTAGGGGCTAAAACTGCAACTCTCTCTCAGTGCGGGGCCTAGACCGGATAAGAGTGAGACATTTCTCCCCAAGTCAACCCTCTCATTATTCTTCATCTTCCTCTTGTTGGTGCATAGATCCTTCAAAAATTTGGCATACTTGGGCACTTGCTTGATCACATCTAGGAGAGGAATATTTACGACTACTTTTTCGAAAACATCAAGAATCTCCTTTTCCTTGTCTTCACCACCAACCTTCTTATTTTTCTCGTAATTTGTGTGGGAATGGGATTGGTGGTCTGTACACTTTCTCAACTTCAACTTCAACAATAGGCTCAGGAGTTACCTCAACAGATTCTTCATCTTTTTGAAGTGGCCTCAACAACTTTTCCGGATCTCGAGAGATATAGCACTCACATTAGGATTGGAGGCATTGGGATTTATCACTTGGTTGTCTTTGGCAGCTGGGTTGTCCCTTGACCTTCTTTGTATATTATTTATGTTTGTGGCCAGCTGTCCAATCTGTGTCCTCAAATCTTGAATGCTAGCACTTGTTTTGCTTTGAAACGCGTGTACTGTGAAGCCGCAACCTTCTTTGCTGAAACTGGAGGTTATTTGCAGCCATTTGCTTGATCATATCTTCTAATGAAGGTCCAGAAGGTGCAGAAGTGGTCACTGGAGGATTCTGAGGTGCCATCGGTTGTTGTTGGGAGGGGTTCCCATACCGCAGATTAGGATGATTCCTCCAGTTGGGATGGTACCTATTGGTAGAGAGGTCTGGAGCGCTGTACCGATTCTGACTGTTTCCTTGATTAAATGGATTAACTGCATAAGCTTGAGATACTTCACTGACAAACTCTTCCCTCTGGATGGGGCATGGATCATGTGGGTGCTCAGGTGAATAGCAGATGCTACATAACTTTGCAGGCTGAACTCTGTCTATTGCCAATTGCCTTACAAAAGAAGTCAGCTCATCCAATCTATTCTCAATGGCGGCCTGGTTGGAAGATGAACTATGGATCTCATGCACACCTCTTGTCTCAACTGAATTTCTTTTGGTAGTAAACTGCTGGGAATTCAATGACATATTCTCAATGAGTTGCCTGGCAGCAGCTGGGGTCTTATCAACTAATGCTCCCCCACTAGCAGCATCCAAAAGATTCCTATCCATCGGCAGTAATCCTTCATAAAAGTACTGGATCAGGAGCTGTTCAGAAATTTGATGCTGGGGGCAACTGGATACCAAATGCTTGAACCTTTCCCAATATTCAGCTAGCGATTCATTCCCTTGCCTGATTCCACATATTTCTTTTCTTATTGAAGCAGCTCTTGAAGCAGGAAAGTATCTTTCTAGAAAAACCCTCTTCAAATCATTCCAAGTGGTGATGGAGTTGGGCTCAAGATACAGTAGCCAATCCTTTGCAGCTCCCTGGAGTGAAAACGGAAAAGCCTTCAACTTGATACTATCCTCAGTGACTCCCTCTGATCTCGAGGTTGTGGAGCATACAACTTGGAATTCCTTCAAGTGCTTGTGTGGATCCTCACCTGCAAGACCATTAAACTTGGGCAACAAGTGAATAAAACCAGATTTTAGTTCAAAAGGAGTGTCAGCACCAGGATATGAAATACACAATCCATTATAGTTTACATCAGGGGCAGCAAGCTGTCTTAATGTCCTTTGATCTCCCATGTTTTCAAAAACAGTTTTGAAATTGGAATCATTACTAGTGCTAGCCCGAAATTCTCTACGGAGTGTGTGCAGTGTTCTTTCAATTTCAGGGTCAAAATCACACAGTTCAGGGCAATTAGACCTAGTAGCCAGACCAATTCAAAACAAAAACAGAAAATAAAAGGAAGAAAAGAAAATAAAATAAAAAAATCAAAATGCGAAAAATAACAAATCAGAGTCCCCGGCAACGGCGCCAATTTTTGGTCGCGCTGTCGCGCACGCGCCAAAAAGGACGAGCGGGTTTTAAAACTGTAGTTTAGGGCGACAACTCGGATGTCATCTCTCCAGGACTCTTAAAGTACTATTTTCCACAAAAATCAGTTGGGGGGGGGGGGGGGGGTTTGGATTGGGATGCAATCAAAGAAAACAGAATAATGAAAACAGAGCAATAAAACAAGACAGTTCAAAGAGATTGTCAAATAGCCAAAAACAGATTAATCTATTGTTCTCGATTTCCCAACTATCATAGGTTCATGCAATTTCCAAGCCCTAAGCAGATTCTAATCCCCTCCCGGTTGTAGCAATAATTTACAAGCAAAACCACTACTACAGATATACGTTCCTATTCCCGAATTAAGCAAACGGGGTTAAGCCCTTCGTGAACTAAGCGAACACGAAACGTACACACGCAAATTAAGCAGATGCGATTAATTATAGGAACATGATATCACCGGAAATAAATCAACACAATACAATATACTCCTGAATTAAGCAAACAGAAATATAAAGCATGGCATTGAAAAGGGAAAAGCATACAAAACAGGAAATACAAGAACCTCAAGTGTATGGAAATCAATTACAATAGATTAATCCTAGAAACTTAGTTCTCCATGTAAAAAATGAAAACACACAGAAAAGAAATGTAAACAGAACAATGGAGAAGCAAAAGTCCTTCCAAACTGTTCAGAACAACTATTTATACTAATCAGAAATTAAGTCTACTCGCGAGGTGAAGCCACTCTCGCGACGCGAATCCTGTGAACAGTCTGCAACCTTTGGTATTCTCGCGAGGCGAACACACCTTCGCGAGGCGAGGCACTGAAGAGTCTTCTTATTACGCCCGTTATGAATATCAGGGGCCAACCGTGATGCTTTCTGACTTCCAGGCTCGCGAGGCGAATGGATGCTCGCGAGGCGAGACTCTTCAACTTCAAAACTGCCACAGCCGTGACCTTCAACACGGGCAAGCCGTGATCGTCTCTGACTTTTCAGGGTTGGGTGACTCGCGGGACGAGATTTTCGTCGCGGGGCGAACCAGAGACCTTGCATTTTCTTGGAACAGTCAGCTTCGGGGTCGCGAGGCGAAGAGATGTTCGCGGGGCGAATCCCCTGCTTCTTTATTCCTTCAACTTCTTCTTAACCTGAAAACAAGGAAATAACTATAAGTGTATTATTTGACTCAAAACTAGCTAAATTAACTTAAAACTACTTTAGAGACTCAAAACCTTGCTTGAGGACAATCTAATCTAATTTGGGTGAAAATAGGATATAATTTGCACAAAACCCTGGTCATACTAGCCATAAAACTAGATGAGCCAGAGGCTTATCAGTACAACATAGAGTTAGCAGCAGTTGAAGAAACCACTCTCAATGATATGATGGAGGTCATAGTGGAAGGCGCCGAATGGATTAAGTAAGATGATAATTGGAAGATTGCAAGGCCTGACCTCACCCCATTAGCGAAAGTCTAGTATCACATCATAAGGCACAAAATACTCCCTACTGCACACTTGGAAACAGTGAACATGGAGAGGCTTGTTCTCCACTACTGCATCTTAAAGGGAAAGAAGATCAATCTGGGGAAGCTGATAGAGAAGGAGATCATTGCCTGTGCCTTCAAACAAAAGGGACTTATGTTCTTTCCATCACTGATCACATCGCTATGTTTAAGAAGTGGAGTGAAGACAAAGCCAGGGGATGAGGTAATAGCAAATAAGGGAGCTGTTGATTGGCTTGTAATCAACGGTTTACAGGGTCAACTTCAAAGGTGGCTGCACAAGAACCACCTTCTGGGCAGCATGATCACCCATAAGGTTTGGAGAAGAAAATCGACATATTCTACCAAATGCTGCAGCATAACATGAAACAACGACAACTCTTTTGGGAGTTCTCCAAAGAGCAACACTTGTGGCAGCAGCGGACCCTTAGAATCAACAAGTTGAGACAAGGCTGCTATCCTCCCATGTTCCATGAAGCGATCTTTGAACCAATCCGGTACTCTCCCCATGAACCCAAGAAACAAACTGAACCTGCAAAGCAAAATGCACCTGCCAACCCTCCTGCACTAAAGCAAGACCCTGAAATCCCTCCCGTGAATCCCACTACTAGTGAGCACTCAGTGAATAACAATGAAGTTAGTTCTGACTGGACACCACCACCACCACCAAGGGATCCTACTCCACCTCTAGCACAACCCAACAACAAAGACAAAGGCAAGAAGAAAGTGGATGAAGCTTGTTGACGACTCTAGGCAAGTATACCTAGTCGTACAAGTAATATGGTGGTGAGACCGATATCGTTCCCACGAGGATTGGATGTCAATTACCAATTCACAAATTCAGCAACTATCTAGACTATGATGAGAATTCAAAATAAATAAAAGAAAACAATCAAAATCTTTTTGTATTTTTGTCGAGTATTTGGAATGCGAAAAGGACATGTTGGGATCAGATTTCACTAAACCTCTGCCTCATGTACTACCAGGACTAGATACCTCCCATTCTTGCTTCAAATATTAAAATCAATCCACTGGATTACTCAAGCCCCGATTCCTCAGACGACAAGAGCCTAAATCCACTAATAGACCCTAATTCCTTAGGTGGCCTAGATTAATGAATTTGCATTAAGATTAGGGATTACGCGATTACTAGTAAACCAAACTCCATTCCTAGACGCAAGGGTTACTAGGTGATTAATTCCAGTTCTGGTTCTAATACGAATTTTCCAATTGCATACCAAAACACTAGTCAAGTCATGGGGGTGCTAGCCACAACAGGCATTAAGCGAAGGAAATCAATCACTAATAGAGGAACATAAACATAGATTAATCAGTCAAGACAAATACATGAAGTTTAGTTTAGTTACATCTAATCCCAACAAACGGGGATTAGCTACTCATAATTACAGAGAAAGCCAAAACCAGAGAAATAGGAGAAGAGGAGAGAAGAAACTCCATGGGAGCTTTCCACCGTCGTCACCGCATCCCCCTGGTTCAGAGAAATCACGCCCCTCTTTTTATCCCAAGTGCCTCCTAGGGTGAAAATCCCTATTTTTGTCTCAGAGAGAATAAAATCTCCCTAGGTCCAAGTCTCCTTCTAAAAATCGGTGCCCCTAGCCTTTTATTTCCCAAAACGTCAAAGTGTTGCATGATTAGGAAAGATCAGCACTATCTTCTCAATTATCATTAAAATCAAATAATATGTAGATTCCCTTAATTGTAGTGCAATCTTCATTATTCCTCTTCACTTTGAATTCACGTGGGGCCCTTGGCATTTAGTAACATATTGAATTTGAATTTCAATAAGACCTTTTAAGTGAATTTAATTTCCAAAGACAATCCTTCTTTCTTCACAAATTGGCGTGGGTCCTCCTTGCCTCAAATTCAAGCAATCACAAACGTGATTTGGTTCCAAATTAATCCAACAACAAATCTTCACGTGGGACCCATGCACAATTTGATCCACGTGATTTGCTGCAGCTTCTATCATTCATAAATTGAAGACCAATTCCTCTCTCCATTTATGGTAAGCCATTAATAACCAAATCATCCAATCCATCAATTAGGCCTCTTACATTGCTGCTGGACTTTTGTCAATTGTCATTAAATATTTCCATTCCAAATTAAATTGGAGTCATCCAATATCTTCACTTTTCAAGCTCCAACTTAATCCAGGCTCCATCGTGGCTCATTTTGGGCATTTTATCTTTAATGTCTGCAAAACAACACCACAACACCGCCTTACCCGTTCCAAGATAAAAACTAATAAAAATCAACTAATTATGCCTAAACTACATGAAAAATGCATGCAAAAGTGTACATGAAACATGATGTAAAATCACACTATCAAATCACCCCAAGCTTATTCAATTGCTTGTCCTCAAGCAATCACTAAGGCCAGAAGAGATATATAATCAAAGCATGGATAGTGAATCAAGAACCCGAGTAGTAACTAATCCAAGTAACAGGCATTTTCAATAAGTACTCAAGAGACAATCGGTTTCAAGTCCAATTAGAAGCTTAGGTTTCTCAGACTCATATTCTCACTGATTTGGGCACTCTTTCTCACCTCACTCAAGTGTTTAGGGATATATGACAATTCGCTCCATTTTCCTCAAGGAATGAATTCTACCATAGACTTGACTATGAACCAAATCTCTACTTTATTAATGAAAACAATTAAGAATCAAGAGGTCTTTACTTTGGTTGTAACGTGGCCATGGGATTTATCGTTAGGTGGGGAAATCAAGAAAAGGACATTTCAAAAGGCTACACAAAATCAAGCATTGTAAAGCATGACACCTTCTAAAATACCTTTTTGGGTTTTGATTCATCTTTCCACCTTTCTTTCTTTTCATTTTATTTCTCATTTCTTTTTGTTATCCCATTCTCTATATATTTTTCTTTTTCTTCTTCTTTTTTTTTCCTTTTATTTGGAGAAGGGGAGATTTTTCAGCTCAAGAGAAACTTTTTCTGATTTTCTCATCCCATACTTTTTCAACTACATTTTTACCCTTTTTTTTTGTAATACTTTAAAAGGTGCCCTATCAATCATCATTCATCAAAGTATTTCAAGGTACCAAGAAAAGTATTTTATTCATGTAGGCTCAAAATTGGGCAACTAAGGGGTAACATTTAGTCATTCAAAGCTCAGAAGGCCAGAAAAATACCTAGTGCCTCAATCATTTTCAAAAATGTTTTCAGAAATTTTTAAGCTTCAAAACGGTTTTAAGTCAAGTTCTATAGAAAACAATCCAAGAGGAATAACACTCTAACACAAAGAATGGGGTATATTTAGTGAGTACCCCTTTTGGCTCAAAATCTCACATTTTAGTAGTTCAAAAATCACTGAGAAACACAAGTCTACGGAACCACATGCTAATTATCAACTATCACAGATCATCTCAAGCATTTTTATTTGCAGCCTTATCACAAGAATGAAAAATTGGGTTCAAGAATTCACTATCTCAATTTATTTGGCACTCAGTTCTTCACATTTGGATGCAAAATCTAAGCAAGGGGGTAATCTAATCATGTGATCATGCAAAACTATCATGCCTATATGAATGCAACATGAAAAATGCAAAAATGGAAAAAATTTGCAAAAATACCCCTACCCCAAGCTTAAAAACTTACATTGTCCCCAATGTAAATAATCAAGTTGGAGAGAGGAGAAAAATAATAAATAAAAAAATCTTGGAACAACTCACCGAGGTGGTAGCCGGTGCTGGCTCACATGGCTAGTCAAAGATAAGCTGAAAAATGTGTTACGGCCGTGATGCTCCTCACGGGCAGGCCGTGATCAATTCTGGTTCTCAGGAGTTGGCCTATCACGGTCGTGACCTTCATCACGGCTAGGCCGTGATGCTCTCTGCTCTTCAGGGTCTTCTCATCACGCACGTGATGTGTATCACGGCTGGGCCATGATCCTTTCTGTTCTCTCTGGTTAGCTCATCACGGCCGTGACCAGTGTCACGGCCTGGGCATGATGGTTGCTGACTTTGCTTTTTCTTGTCTTCTTGCTCTTCCCTCATTCTTTCTTACCCTGAAAACACTTGGAAAATTTATTAGTAAAAAAAACTCTTGATCTTCTCAAATTAATCAAGAGCGAAATTGAAAAACAAAGGGAAAAGGAAAAGAAAACTTGGGTTGCCTCCCAATAAGCGCTTCTTTAACGTCACTAGCTTGACTCATTAAGAAGCATCCACCTGGATCCCATAGCCTGTGGTATAAGGACCAAGGGGTGCTCAAGATGTAAGATCCTCCAACCGGATCCCATGGTTTATGGACTGGAAATTGCAGAAGTAATATGAATCTATCCACAATTCCACCTAGCCAGTGTGTGAAAACTCCATTGACCTCTACAATTATGAACTCACTTCCTCTCGGGTCAAATGGTGTTTTCACGAGGAAGTGTGCCAGAAAAGTGGAAGGGACTAATTTAGTAGTGTCCATACATGCATTTAAGCCAACATATGTATCTAACACAACAGCAAATTCAGATTGCTCAGCAAGCATGGTGGAGTCCACTACCACTTCATCTTCATTTTGAACTATCCTCAAAACCAGATTTTTCTCAAATTGTGCTTCATCTGACTCTTGTACTAACTGTTTGCAAATCTCCTCCACTTGCGTTTTGAAGTTCTGCTTCACAGCTTCGATACTGTCACAGTTGGTTCTGATTTTGGTCTCAGAGATGGATAGCTCTTGGGAATATTGTTCTAGAGCAACCTTCAGAGGTGGTTGCTCATTCCATTCCCACTCCTCTTCTTGTGGCTCTTCTACCACCACCACTTCATCTTCATCCACGTCCGTGCTAGCAAGTAGATTCTCTTCAATTTGAATTCCATGTGGCTTTTCTGCTAGCAATTTAGAGAATTCACTAGCTTGTTCTTCTAATTTCTGTAAGTTGTCACTTAGCGATGCCGCTATCTTACTAGTATTTTTCCATGCTCGCATTTCAGCCCTCTGAATCATGGAACTAACTTCCTTCTTGCTACGCTCTATGCTCAAGCTCAAAAGATGAGCATCTATATCCCAAAGAATCTCTAGCAAATCGGGATCCAGCTCGAAGTGTGGTGGTGGTTGCAAGGATGACACATAGGATTCCCATTCCTCTTTGGAGTAAATCTTCACGTGTTTATTGGTGATACCATCAAACACGATCCAATCAAGTTGAGATCTCCAAGTTGGATAGTAATGATCGTCCATGTGTTGTCTCAACCTTGCACAAACAAACACTCAAAAGAAAAAAATCAAATCTGTACAGAGAAAATGTCAAATATAAACAGAAAATATAAAATAAAAAAATAAAAATGTCTAAATTAGTTGCCTCCTTTGTTACTAATGATATTGACAAAACCAATCCCCGGCAACGACGCCAAAAACTTGTTGACGGCTCTAGGCAAGTATACCTAGTCGTACAAGTAATACGGTGGTGAGACCGATATCGTTCCCACGAGGATTGGATGTCAATTACCAATTCACAAATTCAGCAACTATCTAGACTATGATGAGAATTCAAAATAAATAAAAGAAAACAATCAAAATCTTTTTGTATTTTTGTCGAGTACTTGGAATGCGAAAAGGACATGTTGGGATCAGATTTCACTAAACCTCTGCCTCATGTACTACCAGGACTAGATACCTCCCATTCATGCTTCAAATATTAAAATCAATCCACTGGATTACTCAAGCCCCGATTCCTCAGATGACAAGAGCCTAAATCCACTAATAGACCCTAATTCCTTAGGTGGCCTAGATTAATGAATTTGCATTAAGATTAGGGATTACGCGATTACTAGTAAACCAAACTCCATTCCTAGACGCAAGGGTTACTAGGTGATTAATTCCAGTTCTGGTTCTAATACGAATTTTCCAATTGCATACCAAAACACTAGTCAAGTCATGGGGGTGCTAGCCACAACAAGCATTAAGCGAAGGAAATCAATCACTAATAGAGGAACATAAACATAGATTAATCAGTCAAGACAAATACATGAAGTTTAGTTTAGTTACATCTAATCCCAACAAACGGGGATTAGCTACTCATAATTATAGAGAAAGCCAAAACCAGAGAAATAGGAGAAGAGGAGAGAAGAAACTCCATGGGAGCTTTCCACCGTCGTCACCGCAGCCCCCTGGTTCAGAGAAATCACGCCCCTCTTTTTATCCCAAGTGTCTCCTAGGGTGAAAATCCCTATTTTTCTGTCTCGGAGAGAATAAAATCTCGCTAGGTCCAAGTCTCCTTCTAAAAACCGGCGCCCCTAGCCTTTTATTTCCCAAAACGCCAAAGTGTTGCATGATTAGGAAAGATCAACACTATCTTCTCAATTATCATTAAAATCAAATAATATGTAGATTCCCTTAATTGTAGTGCAATCTTCATTATTCCTCTTCACTTTGAATTCACGTGGGGCCCTTGGCATTTAGTAACATATTGAATTTGAATTTCAATAAGGCCTTTTAAGTGAATTTAATTTCCAAAGACAATCCTTCTTTCTTCACAAATTGGTGTGGGCCCTCCTTGCCTCGAATTCAATTGAACTTGCAATCACAAACGTGATTTTGTTCCAAATTAATCCAACAACAAATCTTCATGTGGGACCCATGCACAATTTGATCCACGTGATTTGCTGCAGCTTCTATCATTCATAAATTGAAGACCAATTCCTCTCTCCATTTATGGTAAGCCATTAATAACCAAATCATCCAATCCATCAATTAGGCCTCTTACATTGCTGCTGGAGTTTTGTCAATTGTCATTAAATATTTCCATTCCAAATTAAATTGGAGTCATCCAATATCTTCACTTTTCAAGCTCCAACTTAACCCTGGCTCCATCATGGCTCATTTTGGGCATTTTATCTTTAATTTCTGCAAAACAACACCACAACACCGCCTTACCCGTTCCAAGATAAAAACTAATAAAAATCAACTAATTATGCCTAAACTATATCAAAAATGCATGCAAAAGTGTACATGAAACATGATGTAAAATCACACTATCAAAGCTGAGCCTGTAGGCCCTCCTCCACCCAAGAAAGGCAGAATCAAGAACACAACTCCCCATAGGCCAAGAAAAACAAAGGCAGAGTTGGAGGATGAAATATATTCTGACTCTAGTGAAGAATCGGAGGATAACTTACCTCTGAGTCAGAAATTTTCAAAAGCGTAAAAGCTAAGGCAAAGACTGGTGGAGGAGTGGCTGAAGATGCTGAAAAAGAGCCTAGTGTTGAGGTGGTGATCACAAAGGAAAATACAGCAACCAGCAAACCCACCATGAAGCAGCTAGCCAGAGGAGGAAGCACCAGGAGTAGTGCAAGATTGGCTCAGCCTTGAGCAGGAAGCTGTTGTTTTGGCTTCAAAGACTCAAGAGGGGGGTGAATTGAACTTTCAAAAAGCTTTTCAAAAACTTTACTTTTCAAATCAGAGTTGCCTCAGGATCTTTTACAAAAATAATGAAAGGATTTTTATGAAATCTTGAATAGAAGGTGGTGAGGAAAGAAAGATTAATTCAAAAAGATAAATCAGTAATAAGATTCAAGTTCACAGCTCACAGCTATCAATTAAACAGTGATTGAATCAAACAGGAAGAAGTTCAGTTCAGGGTCGTACATGCATTAGATACAGGCCTTAATTAGTCAAGAACTGAAGTTACAATATATCAGTTTCAGTTTCAGTTTCAGCGATCAAGAACAGCCTTAATCAACTCAGTTTTGAACAATTAATAACTCAAGATTGATTGGAGTAATAATCTGATTTTAATTCATATTAAACAGATCAAGGACTGATATCAATTGAAAACTTAGAACATCAAGATCACAGTTATATGCGCAAGACAGAAATTAAAGAGTTTGAGTTTAGAGATACCACACAATCAGTTTTATACTGGTTCAGCCACCACCACTGTGACTTACATCCAGTCCCCACTCCACCCGTGGGTATTCACACACTAACACAAGAAGCTTTAGCCAGGTAGCTTGAAAAACCTTTACACCATAGAGCACTCATTCACCTCGAGATACCACACTCTTGTGAAGAGCCTCAATCAATGTTCTTCCTTAGGATTCCTCACCCTAATCACACAGAGAGACTCCCTCTCTCTTTACAATCGAAAAGTACAGAAAGATTGATTCCTAACTCTCAAAAGTCAGATATACAAGTTGAAGTTCTTATGAGAATTGAAACACTCTTTTTCACATTAAAGCTCAAGCAAGAAGATGAAAGATTTTCACAATTGATCCCTCTAATTGATTTTGTAACCTTCTGATATGTTAAAAGTGTTCTTTTGATCCCTCTATATATAGGAAACAAGTTATAATCGTTGGGATCAATTAAAACATATTTGGGTCTGATAACAAAATCTGTTTTCTTGATTCTGATTCTTGAACAGGGGTTTAGTACATGGCTGTATTAACCAATTTCATACGGATAGTTCTGATAGATTTTGTACACCTGCGTAATACATGGTTGTACGTGTTTTTCAAAAACTTGAACTTGATTAATCCATCAGTACACCCATTCAATATATCTATGTATTGAATCAAGAACCTTAAATTCATTTGTCAGTTACAGTAGCAGACATATATCCATTGATTACATGGCTGTACCTGACAAATAATTTTCTTATTTCCAAAAATCATTTTCATTAAAAAAAAACTTATTCCTTTTAATGCAGGTTATGAAAATTGATTTTTTTCGTGCATCTTTTTAGTTGAGCTATTTTGTAAATAAGAGATTTCTTTCTCTTACAAATCATCTAAGACTTAAATCTGAAATTCTCCTTTAAGCTTGGTCTTGATGATCCTTTGATCTTTGACTTTGCTCTTTTGATTTCTACATGCAGCTCCTTGATTCCTTCAAGTTCTTCCTTGAATATTTTCCTTGAATTTGCTTAATGAACTTGTTGATCACTGCTTGATACTTGTCTTTGAAATTTGACACTAAAACACTTGAACACACATTAAATTGTATTTGTCATATATCAAAATCTCTAAGTCATTGAGTCTTACAAACTCCCCCTTTTTGATTATGACAAATCTTCTAACAAATTATAATATCAGAGTATAAGTGTAGCAAAAGCTAAGTATTTTTGACAGATTTATATCATGGTATCAGAGCAGAAGTATATCAGAGCAAAAAAAATATTATCAGAGCAGAATTTGATTTACTCCCCATTAATCATATAAGCTTATAAGCTCCCTCTCAATATATGCATGTATAATTTGTTATTATCCCCTTTCTCTATATCATACTTTTTCCTCCCCCTTTTGGCATTATAAAAAAGGTAAAGAAAAGAAACATCCAAAGCAATAGGGAAGGAAAGCATTTAAACATTCAAACATAGCATATAAAATTGTTCATGATAGAGGGATAGGTGCAGGGACAAATCAAAAAGAACAAACCATCAGCCAAAATTACAAACTAAGGCATTTTACCTTTCAAAAACTAAGTTCTAATTCCTATGAATTCCTAGAACTAGTTCTTCCTTTTTGATTTTTTTTTGTTTCGGTCTTTATGTGATGGTTCAACAGGGGTGTTCTCAGCTTCCATCACAACAGCTCTTGCAATGTTTGCAACATCAACATCTTCTTCTGTTTGAGCTGGAGGTGCAGGGAAATGAAAGTCCACTCCTAGGTCATCTTTAAGTTTATCAATGTCCTTTTCTGCCTTTTTTATCCTTTCATTCACTTCAACAATTGCAGCCATTTCAATTTTATGATTTTTCTTCTGATTTTCCTCAACATTTTCCAGCATTTTCATCAGTTTCTGCAGGAAATCAGAAGGTACATTTTCTTGTCCAATTGAAGTACCAGTTGCAGTAGTTTCCTTGTTTCCAGCTTTCCATATCCATCTTCTTTCTTCAGTTTCATTTTGCTCACAATTTCTTCACCAAACTTGTGAGTTATTCTTCTTGCAAGCTTCTTTTCTTCTCCATCAAAAGGAACATTAAAATGAGGTAGGATTATGCAGACCAGTTCAGGGTAAGCAGGCATCATCTTGCTTTTCTTGCATTCTATCATGTGTGCAGCAACACAGTACCCCCAGCTGATTTGCTTCTCATTCAGCATAGCCCACATAAGCATTAAATCATAGTTTTGCAAAATAGAGTGATTTCCTTTTCTTTGGAAGATTCCACTTCCTTTCCTTTGTTCCTCTTTTTCTCAGGAGCCTTTGAAGTCTCAACTCCTTTCTTCTTCTCAGCTGACTTAGAAGTTTCCAATTCCTTCCTCTTCTTCTCAGCAACTTTTGAGGGTGAAGATTCAGTATTTTTGGTTCTTGCCATATTAGGGTTGGTTTGGGTACAAAAAGGATTAAGGTTAGCTCTGCTACGGTTACGAAATTAGGTGAAGAAAGAGTGAGTTTCATATGATTTGAAGTTTTGAAACAAGATTCTACATCAATGTCATCTTCAATCCTCAGGGCTCGTGGTTGAGGGTCGATCCTTTTGTAGCCATAGCCATAGATTTAATAATTGTTTAAGTTAATAGTGCAGATCATTTTATTGCCAACCGGTTGGGAATTAAGTAATCGGTTAACAAGGCAATCGGGTAATCATTTAACTGGTTGAACGTAACCTAGTAGACGAGCTCCATATGCCACGTCATTGGACATAGCTTCTCATTACGGACTTAGCAAGTCCAAAGACTTGTGTGGATGAGCACTTCTGTCACTTTAGTGGACGAGTGCTTCTGTCACTTGTGTGGACGAGCGCTTCTGACACTTTAGTGGACGAGCACTTCTACCACTTCAGTGGATGAGCAGAATTAGAATCTTGTGTATTCCGAGTTTATCAGACTAAAAACACAGGGGATCCATTCTTGAACCTCTATACAGTTATTGATCACATCCATGTTTAAAACAAATTTCCAGTTTTTACACATGTACATGGGTTAGGTACATAGGTGTTCCTGATCAAATCTATTTCTTCTGAATCTCTCTTCTAACCATTCATAGATATTCAAAATCAAATCATACAAGAATCAGAGCATATTTACACAAACATACATTCATATAAACAGTTTCTTTAGATATTAGATATAGGATTGATCAATTCTGCCCAATTCTTTTCTAATGAAAAAGAAGCTTTCCTTATTCAAGGGCTTGGTAAAAATATCAGCAAGTTGTTTAGTTGTATCAACATATTCAATCTCAATTTCTCTACTTTGAACATGATCTCTAATGAAATGATGTCTGATTTCTATGTGTTTAGTTCTAGAGTGCATTATGGGATTCTTAGTTAGGTTAATTGCACTTGTATTGTCACATCTAATAGGAACTTGGTTTAGTTGCACACCATAATCAACTAAATGTTGTTTCATCCATAAAACCTGTGCACAACAACTATCAGCTGCTACATATTCAGTATCTACAGTGGATAAAGCCACACTAGATTGTTTCTTACTGAACCATGATACTAATGAGTTTCCTAGTAAATGGTAAGTTCCATTAGTACTCTTTCTATCTAGTTTACAACCAGCAAAATCAGAGTCTGAATAGCTAATTAAAGTACATGTAGCTCCCTTGGGATACCATAATCTCATGTCTTTTGTTCCTAACAGATAGTTAATTATCCTTTTAATTGCTGTTAAGTGTGATTCTTTTGGATTTGCTTGATACCTAGCACACATGCATACACTAAACATGATATCTGGCCTACTAGCAGTAAGATAAAGTAGTGAGCCTATCATACCTCTGAATTTAGAAACATCAACATGTTTACCTTGCTCATGCTTGTCCAGATAATAGGGGGTACTCATTGGAGTAGCCATCTCCTTAGCATTTTCCATTCGAAACTTCTTGATCAACCCATTGCAGTACTTGGTTTGGCTAACAAAGATTCCATTTTCAGTTTGCTTTATTTGCAGTCCAAGGAAAAAGTTCAGCTCACCCATCATTGATATTTCAAACTCACTCTGCATAAGACTTTCAAACTCATTGTACAAATGCTCATTAGTGGCACCAAAAATTATATCATCCACATATATTTGTACAAGTAAAATGTTGTGTGCCTTTTTCTAAGTGAACAAAGTTGTATCAACTTTACCTCTTTTAAATCCTTTTTCAATGAGAAAATTACTTAACCTTTCATACCAAGCTTGCTTTAAGCCATATAGTGCTTTAGATAGTTTATAAACATGATTAGACAATTCATCATTATCAAAACCAGGTGGTTGACCAACATACACTTCCTCTTGTATAAATCCATTTAAGAAAACACTCTTAACATCCATTTGATACAATTTAAATCCCATTATGCAAGCATAAGCAAGTAGCATTCTTATAGCTTCTAATCTTGCTATTGGTGCATATGTTTCATCATAATCTATGCCTTCTTCTTGGTTATACCCTTTGGCTACCAATCTAGCCTTGTTTCTTACAATTATACCATTTTCATCTAGTTTATTCCTAAAAACCCATTTTGTACCTATTACTTGACAGTTCTTGGGTTTAGGCACTAGTTTCCAAACTTGGTTTCTTTCAAACTGGTTTAACTCATCTTGCATAGCCACCATCCAATGTTCATCAATTATAGCATCATATATGTTCTCAGGTTCTACTTGAGACACAAATGCCATATGATTACAAGCATTTATAAGAGATTGTCTAGTAGTTACCCCCTTTGTAATTTCACCAATGATGTTATCAATTGGATGATTTTTGACAGTCCTCCATTCCTTTGGTAGGTCAGGCTATTGTTCTGTTTGCTCCTGCTGCGACAATTCATTCTTTAAGCTTTCATCTTCTTCATTGTCCTGTTTCTCTTCTAGGAGATTTTTCTCAATTGAATCTGCAAGATCATTAATAATAGAATCATTTCCCAACCTTTTGGGGTTAGACTCATCAAATGTCACATGCACAGATTCCTCAATAGTTAGCTTTACTAGATAGAGAGTAAGCTAGGAAAATTTCTTCATCAGCCTTAACATCAATTTTTCCAAGATTATTCTTTCCATTGTTAAGAACAAAGCATTTGAAACCAAAAACATGAAAATCTGCTATATTTGGTTTTCTTCCTTTGTAAAGCTCATGAGGGGTTTTCTTTAAGATTGGTCTTATCAAGACTCTGTTTAGCACATAGCAGGCTGTATTGACAGCATCTGCCCAAAAATGTTTTGGCAAGCTAGAGTTGTTCAACATAGTTCTTGCTATCTCCTCTAATGATCTATTCTTCCTTTCCACTACTCCATTTTGTTGTGGAGTTCTAGGAGCATAAAAACTATGTTGAATGTCATGCTCATCACAAAAGTTTTCAAACACTTCATTTTGAAATTCTCCCCCATAATCACTTCTTATAGAAACAATTTTCATGTCCTTTTCATTTTGCACAATTTTTGCCATTTTCTTAAATGCAGCAAATGAATCACTCTTATGAGATAGAAAATATGTCCATGTATATCTAGAGTAATCATCTACTATTACCAATGCATACAAGTTACCACCAAAGCTTTTGGTTCTAGATGGACCAAATAAATCCATGTGTAAAAGTTGCAAGGGTCTAATTGTTGAAACAATGTTCTTTGGTTTAAAAGAGACCTTAACTTCGCTTTCCTTTTTGACAGGCATCACATAGTCCATCTTTCATAAATTTCAGTTTAGGCAAACCAACTACAAGATCTTTACAAATCAGTTTATTCAAGTGGTTCATGTGAATGTGTGCAATTCTTCTATACCAAAGCCAATTCCCTTCTTCTTTTGAAATAAGACAGCATGCAATATTTAAAGAGATATTATCTAAATCAAGCATATAGATGTTATCTGTCCTATGTCCAATTAATTTCAAATTTTCATCATGCTGATTTTCTATTAAATAACTATTGAAATTGAATTTTACATTGAAGCCTTTGTCACATAGTTGACTGATGCTTAATAGGTTGTGTTTCAGTCC
Organism: Sophora flavescens; assembly: GCA_030762895.1. NCBI lineage: Eukaryota > Viridiplantae > Streptophyta > Magnoliopsida > Fabales > Fabaceae > Sophora > Sophora flavescens. The sequence goes on along the minus strand of CM061068.1, from coordinate 15,046,770 downwards.
CTCAACATATAGTACATCCTCAATGATTGTTGTTGAGTCACTTTCAATGTTGCCAATGCCGAGTATCCTCCCTTTGTTATTGTCTCCAAATGTAACACTTCCACTAGATTTTGGAGTGAATGTAATGAACTTGCTTTTGTCTCCTCTCATGTGCTTGGAACAGCCACTGTCAAGATACCATTTCACATTTTTGGCTTTCCAACACACCTAAAAAACAGAATCATGTTTGTGTTTTAGGTACCCAAATCTATTTGGGTCCTTTTGAGTTAGTTGCAGCAATAGTTCATTTAGGAACCCATATATACTTAGATTTATTGTGTGCTGATTTTATGTATTAACATATAGAAGCTGTGTGACCTTTTCTAGCACAAAAGTTGCATTTAACAAATGGTGTGTTTGATGTCTTAGGTGCAGCAAAAAAATTCTTGAAAGATTTCTCATGTATCTTAGGTTCATAGCCTATTCCAGCCTTATCATAAACACACTTTTGATGTCCTAATAAAGCATTCAAGTTATCTCTACCATTTGTGAACTTGGCTAAGTCATTTTTCAGTTTTTCATCTTCTTTTGTCAATGTACAACATTTAGAACAATTAGAGATAGATGCAATCAAGACCTTATTCCAAGCTTCTAGTTCTCTTTCTTTCATTTTCAAGCATGCATAATCATCACATTGTTTAGCAATTATTTTTCTAGATGAGACAAGTTGTTTAGTAATCTTAAGATATTCAGCATGTAACTTATCAAATGCATCTTGCAATTCATCAAAAGTAGGTTGTGAATCAAAATTTACTTCACTCTCTGAATCACTGTTATTGCTGGCCATCAAGTACAAATTTGCCTCCTTAGATTCAGATTCTTCAGTGGAATCTACATCATTATCATCCCAAGCAATGTAGGCCTTTCTTGGCTTTCTCCACTTCTTGTCCTTTGAGTCAAACTTTTCTGTTTTGACATTTCTTTTGCAGTTTTGGACAGTCAAGCTTCATGTGGCCAATATTTCCACATTCATAGCATGTGATGTTGTTGGAAGAGTTGTTACCTTTGCTAAAATTTCTCCTTTGAAAAGTGGATGACTTTATTTTGAAGTTGCCTTTCTTATTTAGGAACTTCTTGAATTTTCTAACTAGCATTCCCATCTCTTCTTCAGATTCTGCCTCTTGTGCTGAATCATTATCATCACTGTCTTCTACTTCTTTGATTTGTGATTTCAGAGCCAATCCCTTTTTATTTTTTTCAGTTTCTTCATTCTCATTCAGTCTGTTTAACTCCAATTCATGCTCTTGCAGTTTTCCAAACAATGTGGCAATGGTCATTGATGAGAGGTCTCTAGATTCTGAGATTGCAGTGACTTTAGGCTGCCATTCCCTGCTGAAGCATCTCATTACTTTGTTAATTTGATCCTCATTTGATATAACTTTTCCAAGACCAGCAAGTTGGTTGACAATGTGAGTGAATCTCTTTTGCATTTCAGTCACAGGTTCTCCTTGCTTCATTATGAACAACTCATACTCATGTGTGAGGGTGTTCATTCTTGCTCTTTTGACAGCTGTGGTTCCTTCATGTGTTACTTGCAGTGTATCCCACATCTCCTTTGTTGATTTGCAATTTGAAACCCTGAAAAACTCATCACGGCTTAAAGCAGATGTTATAATATTCTTAGCACGTGCATTATATTGAACTCTTTTCTTATCATTCTCATTCCATTCCGTTTTAGGCTTATTTATTGGAGCACCATTAGCATCTATAGTAGAGGGGACAAATGGTCCATTTTCTACTGCATCCCATATGTTAACACCTGCTGCCTCAAGAAAGATTACCATTCTTTCCTTCCAATAGATATACTCAGATCCATTGAAGGCAGGAGGGCGTGCAAGGGAAGCCCCTTCATTCAAACAGTCGTTGGAAGCCATACTCTTATAGCTGTTAAGCCAAACTTAAGATTTTAGCTCTGATGCCAATTATTGTTTTGGCTTCAAAGACTCAAACGGGGGGGGGGGGTGAATTGAGCTTTCAAAAAGCTTTTCAATAACTTTACTTTTCAAATCAGAGTTGCCTCAGGATCTTTTACAAAAATAGTGAAGGGCTTTTATGAAATCTTGAATAGAAGGTGGTGAGGAAAGAAAGATTAATTCAGAAAGACAGCTATCAATTAAACAGTGATTGAATCAAACAGGAAGAAGTTCAGTTCAGGGTCGTGCAGGTATTAGATACAGGCGTTAATCAGTCAAGAACTTAAGTTACAATATATCAGTTTCAGTTTCAGTGATCAAGAACAGTCTTAATCAACTCAGTTTTGAACAATTAATAACTCAAGATTGATTGCAGTAATAATCTGAATTTAATTCTTATTAAACAGATTAAGAACTGATATCAATTGAAAACTCAGAACATCAAGATCACAGTTATATGCACAAGACAGAAATTAAAGAGTTTGTGTACTACACAATCAGTTTTATATCGGTTCAGTCACCACCACTATCACTTACACCCATTCCCCACTCTACAAGTGTGTATTTTCGCACTAACACAACAAGCTTTAGCCAGGTAGCTTAAAAAACCTTTACACCACAGAGCACTCCTTCACCTCGAGATACCACACTCTCGTGAAGAGCCTTGACCGCGGTGTCGCGCACGCGCCAAAAAGGACGAGCGGGTTTAAAAGTGTAGTATAGTGCGACAACTCGGATGTCGTCTCTAAGGACTCTGAGAATATTACTTTTCACAAAAATAAGTTTTGGGGGGGGTTTGGATTGGAATGCAATTAAGAAACAAACAAAACAGAGCAATCAAAAACAAAGCAGTTGAAAAGGGATTGTCAGTTATCAAACAACGATTAATCTACTGTCAAGAATTCCCAACTATCCTTGGTTGATGTAAACCCAAGCCCTAAGCAGATTCTAATCCCCTTTCAGTTACAGTAACAACTAACAACGTAATTGCTACTATGGATGCAAATTCCTATTCCCGAAATAACAAACGGGATTAAGCGCTCATGATCAAACGATCATGAATGAACACACGCGAATTAACAAACGCGATTATGTATAGGAAATTTACATCACTGAAACAAATCAATACAATATTACACACTCCTGAAATAACAAACAGAAATATGCAATATGATATTGAAAAGGGAAAAGCAATTAAAATAGGGATTTACATAACCTCAAGTATATAGGATCCTCAAACAGTAGACTAATCCTAGGACTTAGTGCTCCATGGCAACAACGAAATCACAGAGAAAATGTATGTTCGAAAGTTGGAGAAGCAAAAGTCTTTACAAAATATTCAGAACAGCCTTTTATACAATTTCAGAATTCAGAGGGCTCGCGAGGCGAACAAACATTCGCGAGGCGAATTTCATGAACTGTCGGCAAGAACCTTGGCATTCTCGCGAGGCGAACTTTCTCTCGCGAGGCGAGGATATGAAGAGTTTCCTCCTTACGCCCGTTATGGCCATCGGGGCCTATCCGTGATGCTCTCGACTTTCGGATTCGCGAGGCGAAGGGATGCTCGCGAGGCGAGACTCTTGACTTCAAAAGCGCCACGGCCATGACCTTCATCACGGGCAAGCCGTGATCGTCTCTCGACTTTTTCAGGTTTGGAAGACTCGTGGGGCGAGACCTTCTTCGCGAGGCGACCCGAGACTTAGCAATTTCTTGGAACAGTCAAAGGCCGGGGTCGCGTGGCGAGCATGGCTTTTCGGGCGAATCCCCCGTTCTTTATTTTCTCAACTTCTACTTAACTCGAAAACAAGGAAATAAGCATAAGTGTATTATTTTGACTTAAAACTAGCTAAATTAACTTAAAACTACTCTAGAGACTCAAAACCTTGCTTGAGGACAATCTAATCTAATTTGGGTAAAAATACGATATAATTTGCACAAAACCCTGGTCATACTAGCTATAAAACTAGATGAGCCAGAGGCTTATCAAAATACCCCAAACTTAAACTTTGCTTGTCCCCAAGCAAACTAAGACTCAAAAAAAACAAAAAGACTCAAGACCTGGCAAGCTCAAAAGATTCCATCAACATTGCACACATTCAAGCAATACATCAAAACAGTTTTTCTTCATTGTTTCCCCCTTTTCAAACAGAGCAATCCCCATATTCATTTATTCTAAATATTTGAGAGTTTCATCAAGAAAACAATCAGAAATCTAAGCAGGGGATCTAAGTCACACACAAGAGGGAGATCACCAAATCCAAACAACTGCCTTCCTCACAAGGGCATTACTTGTTCACTCAGTCACTCAGTTTATGTCAGGCTAACAATTTGCACTCAGTTTCACTTCTCAAGCACACTTCCCAAAAATTTGCTTTTCATCTCAAAATGGCTCCCACAGAAAACAAGCAAGCAACATCAGAAGGTCTTTATTGGGTTGTAATGGGGCCTGGCTAAGGGTAGGATATACAAAAGGAACTAAGCTGAAGACCCTAGGAACTAAGAGAGCATGAACTACATTTACACATAGAAATTCACTCAAGCTCCTTTCTTTATTTTTTTCTTTACATTTCTGGGTGGCTACAGCTCTTTTTATTTCTTTTTGGCATTTTTGTCTTTTTATATATATATATATTTTTTTTTTTTCTTCTCTTTTTTTTTCATTTTTTTTTTCAATCCCAACAACATATTACACCATGCAGCCACCCCAAACTTTAGTTCTTGCACCCATTCTAAGATTACATGCTCTCCTAATCCTAAGATCGGGTTAACATGGTTTTCCAGATTTTTGGGTTTATAACATTAGGTTATCAAGAACTAATAGGCTAATAGGCTCAAAAGGGCTAACTAGGGAACATGCAATAGGAATTAGTTTATTCAGGCCAAGTAGCTATTTACAAAGAAACTGCCTAAATCATTTGCTACTCACATATAATCATGCAAACCAAAAAGAGATTCAATCAAATCCAGGGAAGTGCAACTTGAAAGTGATTTTCACACAGTTTAAAAACATGCTGGAGGCTCAAAACCTCACCTGGACATTCATGCAAATTGTTTGAAAGAGATACTATCCCTAGTGTGTGCTCCCTATCACCCCAAACTTATCATTCATCATGCCATCATAACAAAATCCCAAAGTTCAGTTTTCAATTTCACATGGGAATCAATTTTTCAACATTTTTCAGCCTAGGGGGAATCATCACATATTAATCATGCAAGCAATCTGTGCAACATCAATCAAAATCTAACAAACTTGCCAATCAAAAGACTCAACACCCAAATGCTCCTGAGCTTCTCAAATTATTCAGGAGCTTTATTCAAAGAAAACTTTATTCAAAGAAGAGAAAAACTACAACTAGTTCCCTCCCCCACACTTAAAACAGGCATTGTCCTCAATGAACAACAACAGACTTTACAATCAGAGTGAGGGAAAGGAAAAGAAACTCCCTGATCAAGCATCAGTGTAGGTTGGAGCATCCAAAGATAGCTCCTCAACATTGGCATCCGCATGGTCAGCAGCATCCACACTATGGAACGGCTTCAACCTCTGCCCATTAACCTTGAAAGGCTTGTGTGTACCTGCACGTGTAATCTCTATTGCACCATAAGGAAACACATTAGTAATGACAAAGGGGCCATCCCATTTGGACCTAAGTTTCCCAGCCATCAGTTTCAGGCGGGAGTTAAACAATAATACTAGCTGGCCCACAAAAAACTCTTTCCTAACAATCATTCTATCATGAAATTGTTTTGTCTTTTCTTTATAAATCTTGGAGCTTTCATAGGCTTCAAGCCTAAGCTCCTCAAGTTGCTGCAACTGCAGCTTTCTTTCAACACCAGATTTATTCATATCCATATTACAACACTTTACTGCCCAGTATGCTCTATGCTCAACCTCCACCGGGAGGTGACATGCCTTACCAAAAACTAGCCGAAATGGGGACATCCCTATAGGGGTCTTGAAAGCAGTCCTTTGTGCCCACAGTGCGTCTTCCAGACGGCGGCTCCATTCCTTTCTATTAGGCTGCACCATCTTCTCCAGAATTTGCTTGATCTCCCTGTTGGATATTTCAGCTTGGCCATTGGTTTGGGGATGGTAAGCAGTAGACACTCTATGTACAACCCCATATTTTCTGAGTAAGGCCTCCAAGGTTCTGTTACAAAAATGTGTGCCCTGGTCACTGATGATGGCCTTGGGTATGCCAAACCTGCAAAAGATGTTGGACCTAACAAATTTTGACACAATCTGAGCATCGTTAGTCCTAGTGGGGATTGCTTCCACCCACTTTGAAACATAATCTACAGCTAACAAAATATATACAAAACCAAAAGAAGGGGGAAAAGGACCCATGAAGTCCATCCCCCACACATCGAAAACTTCACAAAAGAGCATGGGCTGTTGGGGCATCTCACTCCTACGAGTGATTGCCGGGCCTGTTATTTGACATTCTTTACAACTCTTATATACCTCATATGAATCCCTAAAAAGTGTGGGCCAGTAGAACCCGGAGTCCAGGACTTTTCTTGCTGTCCTTTGAGGTCCAAAGTGTCCTCCAACTGGAGATGCATGTGAGAAATGCAGGATGGACTCTGTCTCATGATCGGGTACACACCTCCGAATGACTTGGTCACTGCAAAACTTCCACAGATAGGGGTCATCCCACACATAATACTTTGCATCGCTCTTCAGCTTATGGAACTTCTGTCTACTTGTACCTGCAGGAACAACACCAGCAACTAGAAAATTTACAATGTCAGCAAACTAGGGGGTTACCCCATACATATGTAACAATCTCTCATCAGGGAAATCATCTTGGATGGGAAATGTATCCTCATCCCTTGCTATCCTACTCAAATGATCTGCTACCAGATTTTCAGCTCCACTTTTATCCTTTATCTCCACATTGAATTCCTGAAGCAAAAGCATCCACCTGATCAGTCTTGGCTTAGCATCTGGCTTCTTCAGCAGATATTTCAAAGCTGCATGGTCAGTGAAAATAGTTACCCTAGAACCTAACAAATAAGACCTAAACTTGTCAAGTGCAAATACAATAGCTAGCAGCTCTTTCTCAGTGGTGGTGTAATTTGCCTGTGCGGCATCTAGGGTCCTAGAAGCATAGTGAATTACATGGGCAACCTTGCCCCCTCTTTGTGCGTAACTGCCCTACAAAGAAAATTTGAGGCATCACACATCAGTTCAAAAGGTAGTGTCCAGCCTGGGGGCTGGATTACAGGGGTAGAAGTCAACGCCTTCTTCAGATAGTCAAACGACTCTTTGCACTTTTCATCAAACTGGAACAGGGCATCATTTTTCAACAGATTTGACAGTGGCAGTGCTATCTTGCTGAAGTCCTTTATAAAGCGCCTGTAGAAACCTGCATGTCCAAGAAAGGAACGTATCTCGCGTACGCAAGATGGGTAAGGCAATGAAGCAATTACATTTATTTTTGCAGGATCCACAGAAATACCCTCTTTGGAAATTACATGACCCAATACTATCCCCTGTTCTACCATGAAAAGACATTTCTCATAATTCAGAATCAAATCAGTATCAATGCATCTCTGAAGAACTAGATCTAGACTATGCAAACAAGCATCAAAAGAGGAGCCATACACAGTAAAATCATCCATAAACACCTCTATGCAGTTTTCAATAAAATCGAGAAAATACTAAGCATGCATCTTTGAAAGGTGCCAGGAGCATTACAGAGGCCGAAAGGCATCCTCCTATAAGCAAACGTACCGAAAGGGGCACGTGAAGGTGGTCTTTTCCTGATCCTCAGGGGCAATATGAATCTGGAAATACCCGGAAAAGCCATCTAGAAAACAATAATGGGACTGACCAGCCAGCCGATCTAGCATCTGATCTATGAACGGCAAAGGAAAATGATCCTTTCGGGTGGCCTGGTTTAGCTTCCTATAGTCTATACAAACTCTCCAGCTATTCTGGACTCTAGTAGGCACAAGTTCATTATTTTCATTCCTAACTACTGTTAAACCAGATTTCTTTGGTACAAATTGAACCGGACTTACCCAAGAACTATCAGAAATGGGATAGATAATACCTGCCTGTAGAAGCTTGGTCACCTCTTTCTTTACCACATCCAGAATCAGTGGGTTAAGTCGCCTTTGGGCCTGTCTGACTGGCTTAGCCCCATCCTCCAGTAAAATTCTGTGCATGCATCTGGAGGGGCTAATTCCTGGAATATCGGTCAATGTCCACCCAATGGCATTCTTGTTTTTCCTCAAAACTTCTAAAAGCTTGTCTTCCTGATCAGAGTTGAGGCTGGAGGAAATGATGACTGGCAATGTTGCATCCCTCCCCAAGTAGGCATACTTTAAGTTCTCAGGAAGTGGTTTGAGTTCCAAAGAAGGTGGCTGCTCAACAGATGGAGCATTTGGAGCAGCCAAAGGGTCAAGGACTTTTGCTGAGTAAACAGCTTCACTCTCATTATCACTTTCACTATCATCCTCACCCTGCAATGTTAAATCCAAAAACTCAGAACAAACAGAACATGGGTTAGTGTTAGTGCAGTTAGTACAAGTATATACATCATCAAAACCAGAAATAACAGGAAAATCAGAAATAAGGTCATCATGAGTGTCCTCAATGAGTTCAGACAGCAACTCTAAGTGGAATACAGAGTGCTCCTCTACTGGGTGCTTCATAGCATCAAAAATCTTGAATTTGGCCACAATACCACCAAACTCCATCGACATAGTCCCATCATAAACATCAATCTTGGTCATGGATGTCATCATGAATGGTCTCCCCAAGATTATGGGTGATCTACTGGACTGGGTCTCTCCTGCCATATCTAGGATATAGAAATCCATGAGGAATATCAAATCATCAACTTGCACTAGGACATCCTCTACCATCCCCATGGGTCAAGCACACTGGTCCTGTTAGCCAACTGAATGGTAAGACCTGTATACTGCAATGGCCCTAGATCAAGGTTATTAAAGATGGAGGTAGGCATGACATTGATTGATGCTCCCAAGTCCAACATACAGTTCTCAAACTTCTTGTCCCCAATAGTGCATGGGATAGTGAAGGTGCCTGGATCCTTGCACTTTTGTGGCAGTACTTGATTAGGGCCTATAGAAGCAACTCTCTCTATCTTTGACTGGATAAGCGCTGAGACATTCATTCCCAAGTCAACCCTCTCATTAATCTTCATCTTCCTCTTGTTAGTGCATAGGTCCTTCAGAAATTTAGCATATCTGGGCACTTGCTTGATCACATCCAACAGTGGAATATTAACGACTACTTTTCTCGAAAACATCAAGAATCTCCTTCTCTTTATTCTCACCACCCATCTTCAAATTTTTCTGAATTCTGTGTGGGAATGGATTGGGTGGTCTATTCACTCTCTCGGTTTCAACTTCAACCACAGGCTCGGGAGTAGCCTCATCGGAGAGGCTCGGGAGTAGCCTTAACAGTTTCTTCATCCTTTCCGAAGTGGCCTCAACAACCTTTCCGGATCTCGGAGAGATGACACTCACATTAGGGTTGGAGGCATTAGGATTTATCACTTGGGTGTGCAGGCAGCTGGTTTGTCCTTGACCTTGTTGTATACTATTCATGGATGTAGCCAACTGTCCAATCTGTGTATGCAATGCCTGAATACTCGCATCCGCCCCTCTGCTGAAATCGTACACTAGATGCAGCCATTTGCTTTACCAAGTCTTCTAATGATGGTCCGAAGGTGCGAAGTGGTCACCGGAGGATGATTCCGAGGTGCCATTGGCTGTTGTTGGGAAGAGTTCCCATACCGCAGATTAGGGTGATTTCTCCAGCTAGGATGGTACCTATTGGTAGAGAGGTGCGGAATGCTTTGTACCGATTCTCGACTGCCTCCTTGATTATAGGGGTTCACCGCATAAGCCCGAGGTACTTCACCGACAAACTCTTCTCTCTCGGGTCGGGCATGGATCAAATGGATGCTCGGTGCATTGCACATGCTACATAACTTTGCCGGTTGAACCTTGTCTATTGCCAATTGTCTCACAAAGGAAGTCAGCTCATCCAATCTATTCTCAAGGGCGCCTGGTTAGAAGATGAACTATGAATCTCATGCACGCCTCTTGGCTCAATTGAATTTCTTCTTGTAGAAAACTGCTGGGAATTCAACGACATATTCTCAATAAGTTGCTTAGCAGTGGTGGGGTCTTATCAACTAATGCTCCCCCACTAGCAAAGCATCCAATGATTCCTATCCATAGGCAACAATCCTTCATAAAAGTATTGGACCAGGAGTTGTTCAGAAATTTGATGTTGGGGCAGCTAGAGACCAAATGTTTGAACCTTTCCCAGTATTCCACTAGTGACTCGTTCCCTTGCCTTATGCCACATATCTCTTTCCTTATTGAAGCAGCTCTTGAAGCAGGAAAATACCTTTCTAGAAACACCCTCTTGAGATCATTCCAAGTTGTGATGGAGTTAGGCTCAAGGTACAATAGCCAATCCTTTGCAGCTCCTTGGAGTGAAAATGGAAAAGCCTTGACTTAATACTGTCCTCGGTGACTCCTCTGCTCTCGAGGTTGTGGAGCATACAACTTGGAATTCTTTCAAGTGCTTGTGTGGATCCTCACCGCAAGACCATTAAACTTGGGCAACAGGTGAATAAAACCAGATTTCAGTTCAAAAGGGGTGTCAGCACCAGGATAAGAAATACATAATCCATTATAGTTGACATCAGGGGCAGCAAGCTGCCTTAATGTCCTCTGGTCTCCCATGTTTTCAAAAGCAGTTTTAAAATTGGAATTACTACTAGTGCTAGCCCGAAATTCCCTACGGAGTGTGTGCAATGTTCTTTCAATTTCCGGGTCAAAATCACACAGATTCAGGGCAATGAGACCTAGTAGCCGGACCAATTCAAAAACAGAAATAAAAGAAAGAAAAGAAAATAAAAGAAAAACAAATTGAGAAAAATAACAACTCAGAGTCCCCGGCAACGGCGCCAATTTTTGACCGCGCTGTCGCGCACGCGCCAAAAAGGACGAGCGGGTTTAAAAGTGTAGTATAGTGCGACAACTCGGATGTCGTCTCTAAGGACTCTGAGAATATTACTTTTCACAAAAATAAGTTTTGGGGGGGGGTTTGGATTGGAATGCAATTAAGAAACAAACAAAACAGAGCAATCAAAAACAAAGCAGTTGAAAAGGGATTATCAGTTATCAAACAACGATTAATCTACTGTCAAGAATTCCCAACTATCCTTGGTTGATGTAAACCCAAGCCCTAAGCAGATTCTAATCCCCTTCGATTCTGATAAGAACAACTAACAACGTAATTGCTACTATGGATGCAAATTCCTATTCCCGAAATAACAAACGGGATTAAGCGCTCATGATCAAACGATCATGAATGAACACACGCGAATTAACAAACGCGATTATGTATAGGAAATTTACATCACTGAAACAAATCAATACAATATTACACACTCCTGAAATAACAAACAGAAATATGCAATATGATATTGAAAAGGGAAAAGCAATTAAAATAGGGATTTACATAACCTCAAGTATATAGGATCCTCAAACAGTAGACTAATCCTAGGACTTAGTGCTCCATGGCAACAACGAAATCACAGAGAAAATGTATGTTCGAAAGTTGGAGAAGCAAAAGTCTTTACAAAATATTCAGAACAGCCTTTTATACAATTTCAGAATTCAGAGGGCTCGCGAGGCGAACAAACATTCGCGAGGCGAATTTCATGAACTGTCAGCAACCCTTGGCATTCTCGCGAGGCGAAGTGTCTCTCGCGAGGCGAGGATATGAAGAGTTTCCTCCTTACGCCCGTTATGGCCATCAGGGCCTAACCGTGATGCTCTCTGACTTTCAGATTCGCGAGGCGAAGGGATGCTCGCGAGGCGAGACTCTTGACTTCAAAAGCGCCACGGCCATGACCTTCATCACGGGCAAGCCGTGATCGTCTCTGACTTTTTCAGGTTTGGAAGACTCGCGGGGCGAGACCTTCTTCGCGAGGCGACCCAGAGACTTAGCAATTTCTTGGAACAGTCAGGCTTCGGGGTCGCGTGGCGAGCATGGCTTTCGCGGGGCGAATCACCTGTTCTTTATTTTCTCAACTTCTACTTAACCTGAAAACAAGGAAATAAGCATAAGTGTATTATTTTGACTTAAAACTAGCTAAATTAACTTAAAACTACTCTAGAGACTCAAAACCTTGCTTGAGGACAATCTAATCTAATTTGGGTAAAAATACGATATAATTTGCACAAAACCCTGGTCATACTAGCTATAAAACTAGATGAGCCAGAGGCTTATCAAGCCTCAATCAATGTTCTTCCTTAGGATTCCTCACCTTAATCACACAGAGAGACTCCCTCTCTCTTTAAAATCGAAAAGTACAGGAAGATTGATTCCTAACTCTCAAAAGTCAGATATATAAGTTGAAGTTCTTATGAGAATTGAAACACTCTTTTTCACAATGAAGCTCAAGCAAGAAGATGAATGATTTTCACAATTGATCTCTATAATTGATTTTGTAAACTTCTGATATGTTAAAAGTGTTCTTTTGATCCCTCTATAAATAGGAAACAAGTTATAGTCGTTGGGATCAATTAAAGCAGATTTGGATCTGATAACAGAATCTGTTTTCTTGATTCTGATTCTTGAACAGGGGTTGCGTACATGGTTGTATTAACCAATTTCATACCGATAGTTCTAATAGTTTTTGTACACATGTGTAATACATGGTTGTACGTGTTTTTCAAAAGCTTGAACTTGGTTAATCCATTAGTACACCCATTCAATACATCTATGTATTGAATCAAGAACCTTAAATTCATTTGTTAGTTACAGTAGCAGATATACATCCATTGATTACATGACTATACCTGACAAATAATTTTCTTATTTCCAAAAACCATTTTTATTAAAAAAAACTTATTCCTTTTAATGCAGGTTATGAAAATTGATTTTCTTCATGCATCTTTTTAGTTGAGCTATTTTGGGACTAAGAGATTTCTTTCTCTTATAAATCATCTAAGACTTAAATCTAAAATTCTCCTTTAAGCTTGGTCTTGATGATCCTTTGATCTTTGACTTTGCTCTTTTGATTTCTACATGCAGCTCCTTGATTCCTTCAAGTTCTTCCTTGAATATTTTCCTTGAGTTTTCTTAATGAACTTGTTGATCACTGTTTGATACCTGTCTTTGAAATTTGACACTAAAACACTTGCACACACATTAAATTGTATTTGTCATATATCAAAATCTCTAAGTCATCGAGTCTTACAGAAGCAACACCCATGATGCTACAGTATGCTGCAGCATTAGATGACCAGGATTTCCCTTATCTCTCTCAGTAGCTTAAATTTCGATTTTGTGAATGGTTGTAGTGAAGTAGGTTTGTTTGTTTGTTTTTCATTTTGTTTTGAAGGATGTCTGTCTTGCCTCCATTGTATCAAACTGATTAATGATTAATGATGCAGTCAGGGGCCTTTTTTAAAGAAAAAAGTTTTAATGAATGAATGGTGTTTGTTGTCCATGTGCATCTGATGAAGACAAGTTTTTTTTTGTGTGCCTTATGTAACATCCCTGACTGTGGAGTTCTTAAGTGACGAGCTCCTGAAAAGAAGATGCATCTTGTTTACATAGGTAGTACCAATCAATTCTTATAAGCCATCTTCAACTGTATAGTCCCATACCTATACAGTCTCATGATCTCTCTCATTCGGGTGTGTAATCGGTTCATTCATGTGCCCCTCCGCCTAGAAGCCTGCCAGGAGTTGTTCCTTGTCCGTGCCTTCTTGCACCGGCGACCACTCCCCGCCATCGTCGGCACCCAGGTGTTACACCTTAATGCATGTCAAATACATTAATACCGTGAATTAATCATTTCTCACCACAAAATCCCTAACTTAAAATGAACTTAAAAGAAGGTCTTGAACGCGCTGTCGCGCATGCGCCAAAAAGCGAGCGGTTTACAAAATATGTAGTTTAGGAAGCGACAACTCGAGTATCGTCTCACAAGGACTCTTGGGTTGCTATTAACACAAAATCAGTTTGGGGGGTTTGGATTGAAATTCAATTGAAAAACAAAGTAAAAACAGAGCAATAAAAACAAAGCAATAAAATAACTATCAAATAGTTAAAAAACGATCAACCTACTGTTATCGGTTTCCCACTATCATCGGTTCATATAAATCCAAGCCCTAAGCGGATTCTACTCTCTTTTCGATTGTAGCATCAATTAACAAGCGAAACCAATGCTACGAGACATATGTTCCTATTCCCGAATTAAGCAAACGGGGTGAAGAACTCATGAACTAAGTGAACATGAACGAACACACGCGAATTAAGCAAACGCGATTAAGTATAGGAACACACAATCATCGAAATAAATCAACACCTATTCTATACGATTCTGAATTAAGCAATCAGAACATACAAAACAAGTATTGAAAGAGAATAGCATAAAGTTCAGGAATTACAAAACCTCAAGTGATGGCGAAACCCGATCACATTAGATTAATCAGGGAGACTAGTTCTCCATTACAAACATAAACACAAAATTCTAAACCTACTGTTGCAGCCGCAACTGTGAAAAGAAAAGAAAAAAGGAAAATGAAAAACTCCTCAGTTCTGCTCTAAAACAGACTTAAATACAGCTTCTGGATTCCGCGAGCTCGCGAGGCGAACTACCTTTCGCGAGGCGAATATTACGAACAGTCTTCATTGTTTGACTTTCTCGCGAGGCGAGACTCTTCAAATTCCAAACTGTCACAGCCGTGACCTTCAACACGGGTAAGCCGTGATGGCTTCTGGTCTTCCAAGGTTGGATTACTCACGAGGCGAGTCAAGTATTCGCGGGGCGAGACAAAGAGGTTTGCATTTTCTGAAACAGTCAGCCTTCAGGTTCGCGAGGCGAGCATCCTCTCGCGGGGCGAAGAATCCAAAACTGCTTCACTTTATTAACCTGAAAACAAGAAATAGCAGTAAGTGCTTTATTTGACTCTAAATCAACTAAATTAACGTAAAACTACTTTAGAGACTCAAAATGTTGCTTAAAGGAAATCAAGTCTAATTTGGGTGAAAATGAGATATAATTAGCACAAAGCCAAGGTTTTACTAGTCATAAAACTAGATGAGCCAGAGGCTGATCAAAATACCCCAAACTTAAAATTTGCTTGTCCCCAAGCAAACTAAAACTCAAAAACTCAAAAAGACTCAAGACATGGCAATCTTAAAGGATTTAATCAACTTTCGCACAAATTTCATGCAATTCATCAAAACAGTTTTCTTCAATGTCCCCCCCTTTCAAACAAAGCAATCCCCACATGCATTCACTCTAAACATTTGAGAACTTCATCATTCAAGCAATCAGTAATCTAAGCAAGGGATCCAAGTTACACACAAACAGGGAGATCACCAAATTCAAACAATTGCCTTCCTCACAAGGGCATTTAGTGTTTCACTCAATCGCTCAGTTTTTTGTCAGGCTAACAACATTTCACTCAATTCACTTTTAAGAACACTTCCCATGAATTTGATTTTTATCTCAAAATGGTTCCCACGGAAAACATGCATGCAACATCAAAAGGTCTTTTAAGGGTTGTAATGGGGCCTGGCTAAGGGTAGGATATACAAAGATACTGGGCTGACGTCCCTAGGAACTAAGAGAGCATGAAACATTTTACACATTGAATTTCCACTCAAATTCCTTTCTTCATTTTTCTTTATGCTTTGGGTGACTACAGACTTTTCCTTCAAATAGCCTTTTTGACATTTTTGCACTTTTTTTTTCTTTTTCTTTTCTTTTTTTTTTCTGCTTTTCTTTTCTTTTTACCTTTGGCTCCAACCTTTTTATTATTATTTTTTTCCAATCCCAAACAACACATCATACCCTTGTAGCCACCCCAAACTTAGTTTCTTACAAACCTTCTCTTGCTAATCTTCCATGCTCTCCTAATCCTAAGATCGGGTTAACATGGTTTTTCAGATTTTTGGCTTGTAACGTAGGGTTATCAAGAAACAATAGGCTAATTAGGCTCAATGGGGCTAACAAAGGAACATGCATTAGGAATTGGTTCTTTTTAGGCCGAGTGGTTATTTACAAAGAAAATGCCTAAATAATTTTATGCAAACACATAGACATGCAAACCATGAAGAGATTCAAGCAAATTCGGGAAAGTGCAACTCAAAAGTGATTCACACAATTAAAAACATGTTGGAGGCTCAAATCCTCACCTGGACATTTTTGCAAATTGTTTGACTGAGATTCTATCCCTAGTGTGTGCTTCCTATCACCCCAAACTTATTATAAATCATGCAATCATAACAAGATATCTCAAAGTTCAGTTTTCAATTTTTCAAATGGCGATCAAATTTTCAATTTCAAATCCTAGGGGGAAAATCATCAATAGTCAACACATGTAATGCAATCAATCTATGCAAAATTCAATCAAACCCAATCAAGCTTGCCGACACAAGACTCAACACACATACTCCTGATCTTCTCAAATTATTCAGGAGCTAAAAGAAAACAAAACAAAAACAAAGCAAGGATAATTAAAAAGGAAAGGGTTTAGAGAAAACTCATGGGGGCGGTTCCACCGGGATCCCACTGTCTGTGATACAGGGGCCACGGAATGCCCAAATTGCAATATGATCCTCCCAGATCCCATGGCATGCAGCATAAAGCCCAAATAATAGACAAGGGACGGAAGCTTGTTCCATGGTCCCCTAACTTGCAGCCTTGATATGGAGGTGAGTGCTTGACAGTTATGGTGACCTCGCCAAGTGCGGCGGACTTCTCACTCCCTCTTGGGTCAAGGTTGACCTCTTTTTCAACAAAGTCCTCCCAATAAAATCGGGGTTCAACCTCTTGGACTGGCCATGGTGCAAAATCCAGAGGCTTGAACTCCATCACTGGTTGTTCCACAGTGGGAGGTGACAAACAAGTAGAGAGTGTTACTGGTGCTGCTTCAACTTCTGCACGTTCTTCATTCACTGTGCTAACAAATCCATCACCTGCTAAACCTGTAGAAATCTCAGCACACACCACACAAAGGTTAGTGTTAGTACAGTCAGTACATATAGTACAATAAACAGAATCAGAAAAAACTGGAGTGTCTGGAAATTCAGCACACAATTCATCCATCCCATCACTTTCAACACATGCATCTAATTCCAAAGGTTCTTCATTATCCTCAAGCATGGTGCAGCAGATGTCCTCCTGATCCTCATTCTCTGTGTTTCTTGACTGAACAGGGCCCTCAACCTCATATGTCTCATGTTCCATATGGATGTTTTGCTCTTCATACCTTCAAAACATGCTACACACGAAGCAAATTCATTACAATCAGCACATGAAGTATAATAGATAGAATCAGGGGAGGCGTGAATATCTGGAGATTCAACACACAGTTCATCAATAGAAGTATTCTTGACATCATTATCAAAATTATCCTCAGAAGTATTGTCAAGAATAACTACTTGTGAATCTGTATGTTCTTCAAGGAGATGTGGAGTTTGCAGTGCAGCCGAGGTGGAGACAATTTGATCAATTTGAATGGCCAACTTCTGAAAATCAGCTTCTATCCTCTGTTGGGATTCAAGATTTTGTTCTGCCATCCATTGATTGTGCTCTGCCATCTGTTGCACCAATTCTTCCAGACTGAGCTGGGCTAGTGTAGGGTCAGGCTGATATTGTTGACTTATTGCCATTTGATGCACCAAAGAGGCAATATCATCCAAGCTGCTGCGTTCTCCTCCATGTTGGCTATGATAAAAAGGTTGCTCCTCATTCACTCCAATCATGTCAAAACCACTGCTAAACTCATAACTTCCAGCAAAGTTAGGATAATATATGCATGGCTCATAATCAACATTAGTCATATAATCATACATGTAATTATCCATGGGGCGTACTAAAATTCACAACCAGACAAGCAGCCGTAACTAATTCAGCAATGCAAAAGGTTTTTTTTTATTTTTTTTTCTGTTAATAACAACAAGAGTCCCCGGCAACGGCGCCAATTTTTGGACGCGCTGTCGCGCACGCGCCAAAAAGCGAGCGGTTTACAAAATATGTAGTTTAGGAAGTGAGAACTCGAGTATCGTCTCACAAGGACTCTTGGGTTGCTATTAACACAAAATCAGTTTGGGGGGTTTGGATTGAAATTCAATTGAAAAACAAAGCAAAAACAGCAATAAAAACAAAGCAATAAAATAACTATCAAATAGTTAAAAAACGATCAACCTACTGTTATCGGTTTCCCACTACCATCGGTTCATATAAATCCAAGCCCTAAGCGGATTCTACTCTCTTTTCGATTGTAGCATCAATTAACAAGCGAAACCAATGCTACAAAACATATGTTCCTATTCCCGAATTAAGCAAACGGGGTGAAGCACTCATGAACTAAGCGAACATGAACGAACACACGCGAATTAAGCAAACGCGATTAAGTATAGGAACACACAATCATCGAAATAAATCAACACCTATTCTATACGATTCTGAATTAAGCAAACAGAACATACATAACAAGTATTGAAAGAGAATAGCATAAAGTTCAGGAATTACAAAACCTCAAGTGATGGCGAAACCCGATCACAGTAGATTAATCAGGGAGACTAGTTCTCCATTACAAACATAAACACAAAATGCTAAACCTACTGTTGCAGCCGTAACTGTGAAAAGAAAAAAGGGAAATGAAAAACTCCTCAGTTCTGCTCTAAAACAGACTTAAATACAGCTTCTGGATTCCGCGAGCTCGCGAGGCGAACTACCTTTCGCGAGGCGAATATTACGAACAGTCTTCATTGTTTGGCTTTCTCGGGAGGCGGGCTAAGTATTCGCGAGGCGAGACTCTTCAAATACCAAACTGTCACAGCCGTGACCTTCAACACGGGTAAGCCGTGATGGCTTCTGGTCTTCCAGGGTTGGATTACTCGCGAGGCGAGTCAAGTATTCGCGGGGCGAGACAGAGAGGTTTGCATTTTCTGAAATAGTCAGCCTTCAGGTTCGCGAGGCGAGCATCCTCTCGCGGGGCGAAGAATCCAAAACTGCTTCACTTTATTAACCTGAAAACAAGAAATAGCAGTAAGTGCTTTATTTGACTCTAAATCAACTAAATTAACATAAAACTACTTTAGAGACTCAAAATGTTGCTTAAAGGCAATCAAGTCTAATTTGGGTGAAAATGAGATATAATTAGCACAAAGTCAAGGTTTTACTAGTCATAAAACTAGATGAGCCAGAGGCTGATCAGTCTTCATTCCTATTCACTAATCAATTGGGGAATTGGGTTGCACAGACCCCTGTCCAAGGAAGAGAGGGTGAGTGAGGCTAACTGTGATGTTGTAGCACTCTACAACATCAATCCTGTGAGCTTTTGGGCTTCAACAGATTTTGTTCATCATGCATTTCATTCATGTGTTTTCTCTGCAGAACTTGGCTTATTGCTGTGATTGACTGCTTATTTCACTGTTGCACAAAAAATGGATCGAGGCATTTTTCTTGTTTTAACTACTGAGACTTAAAAGGCCAACCTAAAGTATTACCCTAGGTATCCTTTTGAGCCTGATACCTTTTTCTTGGTGATTAAACCACATGACAAGCTCATTCCCCTTAAAAACAATGTACTACCCTGTTAGGTGGAGTTTGAGACTGTTTCAAAAGGTCATCTGTTTATAGGTCCTGACCACAATGGTTGAGGACAACCATCAATATAAGTTGGGGGGTGCCTATGCAATAAAAAGGGAGGAAAGAGAAAATCATCAAAAGAACAATTTGAAAATTGAGAAACTGTAGAATATGTTGCACTAAAGCTGCTGCCTTTCCTCCTCCCAAGTAATCTATGTTATTCAAAAAAATAAAAGCAATAAAGTCCCCCCTGTCAGCAGAAATATGGTCAGCAATACATAAATGTCTAAATTTGGGGGTGGGTGATTTTGACAAGAGATCTTGAACTCCACCTAAGTTAGCTACTTTCCAAAAATTCCACACTTGAACATTAGCCTCATTACAACCCATTAAAGTCCTCTTGCTGTGTGTAATTTGTGTTTGTGCTTTTGATTGTTAGAAATTTGTCAAGCCCATGATAGAGTTGCATATGAATGAAGATTGAGTGAAACACCAACACAGAACATAAAGTAGAGTCAATTGAGTGATATGACAAATCCAATAATGTGTTAAGCCCTTGTTCTTAGGAAAATAATCTGGTGAGTCTTCACCCTTGCATCCAAAGGATATTTGGAAAATGCACCTAAGACTCTATTGAGAGGTGGTTTGGTTGGAGTTCCTTGCTAAAACCGAGTTGAGAGCTTAGGGAAATCACACACACACTATGGAAAGTGATTAAGAAAAGGGTATTTTGTGTTGAGCATATTTCAGAAAAATGCATCTGAGGATTGCCATGGACTTTGCTTATATTGTTCTTATTTTGTTTTGATAATGCTTGTTGAATGTCATTACTTGATGACAAGCAATGGTTCAAGTTTTGAGGTGTGATAACTCTTAGAAATAAGAGTTATTACTATCCTTTTAGGTTAATCATTGTTTTTGTTTTAATCAATTTTGGAAAGAACTTCAAGTTTTGTTTGATTGAGTAAATATCTATTTTAATCTGATTAAATGCGAAAAAAGCTGTAAATTCTATTATGTTATTGCTGAAGGTTTGATTTAGTTTTGAGCAGGTTTTAAAGGTGTAATTACTGAAGGAATTGCTCTGGGATGTTTTGGAATGCTGCAGCGTCTGGGGAGCAAGTCACTACAAGATAAAATCATTTCCAGCTCAGTTATTGCCCACTAGAAGACAAAATACCTGCTGCGTTGTGCAAAAAGGAAGAGAGGGAATACAATGCAGTAGCTGTGTGTACCTGGGAATTTGGCCAAGGAATATTTTAGTATTTGAATTTTGTAAAAGCCCAAAAAGTGAGGCATGAGAAAGAGTGTAACCCTATTTTGGGAGCTAGTACAAATAGTGAGTGTGACCTTGCTTTTAGGGTTAGCTTGGTACAGAGTACAACAGCCACCATTTTCAGTATTGTCCTCTCTGTAATTACGTTTTTATGCTTTTATGCCTTCATTTTCCTATTTTATTAATTTTTTTTGTCTTTAAGCTCATTATGAGCTAAATTCTCTTAGTTAGGATTCTATGATTTTGTAATTAACACTGACGGGTAATTCAATGCAATGGATGTTATTCATTTTCTTCTCTTCTGCTTGAATGTTTAATTTCGGTTTAGACTGATCAACTAATCTGAAGTATTAACTAACTAAGTTTGGAAAAACCAAGTTAGTGGACTTGACTAGAAGATAAAGATAGAACAATTAATTGGAAAATTAATTGTGTTGAATGAGCTGGGAATAGCCTTTAAGTCGTTAAGTTATTTTCACACTTCAAGTTATTTTCATGCATTTGGATGTGAATGCTTCATTCTGAATACTAAATATCAACTTGGAAAGTTTGATTCAAAAGTAGATAAAGGCATCTTTGTAGGATATTCTAAAATGTCTAAAGCCTTTAGAGTTTATAATTCCAGAACTTCTGTTATTGAAGAATTTGTTCATGTTAAATTCAATGATGGATTAAAGACTGATAGGGAACTATCAGATCTAGAAGATGAACTTGTAGGTCTTGATATAAACAGGCCAAAAAGTCAACAACCAAATCTGATCAAGACAGAACCTATGTTTGAGCCTGACAGACAAGTCAAGATCTTCATGATGATCTCAAAAGGGATTGGAAGTTCAAAACTCATCATCCTAAGGATCTTATTATTGGAAATCCCTCTGAAGGAGTAAGAACCAGATCCACTTTAAGAGAATCAAGCAATGTGGCATTTATGTCAGAAATAGAACCAAAGCACATTGAAGATGCTCTTGAGGATGAAAGCTGGATTCTTGCTATGCAAGAAGAACTCAACCAGTTTATCAAAAATGATGTCTGGACTCTTGTCTCTAAGCCCAAAAAAAATCTGCCATTGGAACACGATGGGTCTTCAGAAACAAATTTGGATGAAGATGGTAAAGTTGTCAGGAATAAGGCAAGGTTAGTAGCTCGAGGTTATAACCAACAAGAAGGTATTGATTATACTGAAACCTTTGCACCTGTAGCTAGAATATAGCTATACGTATAGTAATGTCATATGTTGTACAACACCAAATCACTCTTTTTCAAATGGACGTGAAAAGTGCTTTCCTAAATGGTATAATTGAAGAAGAAGTGTATGTTAAACAACCTCTTAGTTTTGAAGATTCAGATAAACCGGATCATGTTTTCAAACTTAAAAAGGCATTATATGGTTTGAAACAAGCACCTAGAACATGGTATGATAGACTTAGTTCTTTTCTCATGCAAAATGGTTTTACTAGAGGACAGGTAGATACCACCTTGTTTAAGAAAAGCTCTAAAGAGAACTTTATTATAGTCCAAATATATGTAGATGATATTATTTTTGGAGCAACTAATGAAAAGTTGTGCAAGGAATTTTTCAAGCTAATGCAAGCTGAATTTGAGATGAGCATGATGGGAGAATTGAAGTTCTTCCTTGGATTACAAATTAAGCAGACAAGTGATGGAATTTACATTCATCAACAAAAGTATACCAAGAAGATACTCAAGAAGTACAAAATGGAAAATGCCAAGCTCATGAAAACTCCCATGCAACCCAATGCAAAACTAAGCAAAGATGATGAAAGTAAAAAGGTAGACCAAACTATCAACAAAGGTATGATTGGCTCTCTATTGTACTTAACTTCAAGCAGACCTCACATTTACTTTAGTGTTTGTATGTGTGCTAGATTCCAATCTGACCCAAGAGAATCTCATCTTAAAGCTGTTAAAAGAATATTTAGATACTTGTTTGGGACTACTGATCTTGGTTTGTTGTATCTAAGATCAAAATAATACAGATTAGTTGGATTCTGTGATGCCAATTTTGCTGGAGACAAAATAGAAAGAAAAAACACTAGTGGAGGGTGTCACTTCATTGGAGCAAGCTTAGTCTCCTGGTCAAGCAAGAGGCAGACAACCATTGCTCTTTCTACCGCTGAAGCGAAATACATTTCAGCTACTAGCTGCTGCTCTCAACTCTTATGGGTAAAACATCAACTTGAGGATTACTCTATTTATGAGCATAACATATCTATATGGTGTGATAACTCTAGTGTTATATGCTTAACTAAAAATCCAATTCAGCATTCTAAGGCAAAGCATATTGAAATCAAACATCATTTTATAAGAGATTATGTTTCAAAAGGTATCTTTAATATTAAGTTTGCTAAAACTGAAAATCAATGGACTGATATTTTCACTAAACCATTAGCAAAAGAAAGGTTCTTGTTTATTAGAGATAATCTAAACATGCATTGCATTGTTGAATGGCATGTCTGAATGTTAACCTGTCTATGCTATCTACATCTGTCTGTGTTACCTGTCTGACTCTGCTGAGTCACTATGCTTAGGGGTGAGCATCGGGAGGGTTCGGGTGAGGTTTGTCGGGTTTGATGCAAGAAAAATGAAATCCGCTTCCGCCCATCTATACATCGGGTTGGTCGGGTGGCAGGTTGGTCGGGTGCCGGTTCGGTTCGGACGGTTTATAACGGGTTCAGGATTTTTAAATTATTTTATTTTATTTCAAGAAAAAAAACAAAACAAAAACAGCCCACCAAAAATAAATAAATAAATAACAGAAGAGGGAACCCCCCATCGTCTTCTCCACGAGACCACGACGGCACGACCCTTTCGTCTTCTCCCTCGGTCCCTTCTCCACGAGACCATGACGGCACGACCCCATCTCCACCAGTCCACCATGTGCACGACTGCATCGGACCGGAGGAGTCGAAGACACCGCATCCGTTGTCGTGCAGATCTGCGAATGGAGCATACAACACCCACCCAACGTTGCCATCGCCGTCGTGCAAATCTGTGAAGGAGAAGACAACCAAACCAACCTTTCCGTCGCCTCATACAGATCTGCGAACTGCGAAGGAGAAGACAGAACCCCCCAACCTCGCCGTCGTGTATATCTACGACCCACCCAACCTCGTCGTCGTCGTCGGCCCGTCGTAGAGATCCATGAAAGGAGGAGACAACACCAACTCAACCCCGCCATCGCCGTCGTGCAGATCTGCGGCCCCTGGGGGAAGGAGGAGACCGCCGACAGTTTTGGGTGTGGGTGGTGGACGTGAGGGGGGAGGTGAAGGAGCTGGTGATATGGACGGATGCTCACGAGGCATATCGTCTGCTCATCAGCCTTATAAGGAAAGTTTTAAAAAAAATTCAGTGTACTTGGTCGGGTTCGGTTACCGATGGGTTGCATTATGCGGAACCGAACCCGACCGAGTATACCCATGTTTATCTGATTTTTTCATCTGATCAACCCGCCGACCCGACCGAACCCACCCATTTCAAAAAAATGACAATCGGTTAGCTCGGGTTCAGGCGGGTCACGGGTTGATGATCAGCCCTAACTATGCTAGAACTCAACATTTTTTGTTGAAATAGTTATCAATTATTTAATGCCATTTATTAATCTGAATCTAGTCATGTGCATGGTAGTTTTTGATCTCGAAACCATGTTTTCATTATGTCTTAAGTGGGTGCTACAGTTCCCCACATAAATCGTATCGTTTTAGAATTAAAAATATCTCATTTCTCTCTCTTGCCTTTATTGCTATAAAAGGCAAAGAATCAGAAAGGTTTAACCTTTACGATTTCAAACTCTTAAACTCTCTCTGACTTCGTCTTCTTCTCTTTGAAACCCTTTTTCTCTTCCAAAAACCCTAGAAACCCTTTCTATCATAAATGGCATCATCAAAGCGTCTTTCTTCGAAAGAAATTGTTGAGAAATACAACTTGAAGGTTGCTGATGTGGAAAAGATCCTACCTGACAAGACTGTTGATCTTCAACAGATAAAGAAATGGGGTATGGATGTCATTGAAGAGTTGGAATACTCCAAGTGGATATCTTTCTTTGACATCAAAGAGCTTGTTCATCCCAAGCTTGTCAAAGAATTCTGGACAAATGTTGTGGTCATCACTAGCAAGATTGATGCAACCAAAAGCTTTAGGGCTCAAGTGATGGATAAAACCCTTCTCTTCCCCCATCAATTCTCTATAGCTGGTTACAAAATGCCCTAGGATTAGAGCTGTTTTCAAACCTGAGTGGGAAGAACAGGTGGGAACCGAGAATGTCAACATAGCTATCTTTGGTGTTCCCAACCCTGAGAACCAGAAGCCTGTAAGCATGGTGACAAAGTGCAGATTCTTGCACAAGCTGTTGTTGGAATGCGTGTTGCCTAGGAAAGGCTCACGAGATAATGTGACCAAGATGGACATATTTTCTCTGTACCACTTGATTCACAAAATCAAGGTGGACATCAACGATCTAATCTACATGTACCATGAAACTCTGATCAAGAGGACCAACATGCAGACCTATCCCTATGGGATGCTGTTAACAAGGGTCTTTAGGAACAAGCTGTTTGTTCCCATTGATGCCCATTTCGTAGACATGTCACTTCCCATTGACAGGAAGATCTTGCCTATGATGGACATTAAAGGTATCCCTTTGGAGGATGAGGATAAGAAGAAAAAGAAGAAGAAGCATGCTGCTAAGCAGAAGCAGAAGGTGGAACCAGTGGTTTCCACTGATGAATCAGAGGTTCCTATCTCTGAAAGGATCCGGAAGCCCTCTGGAAAGGTGGTCAGACAAGACCAGAGACCTGAGTTGGAGAAACCCTCAGTCTCTGAAGAAATTGCTGAAACTGTTGAGCCTCTAAGGTTCAAGCTGAGAAAACCCTCTCCCAAGAAAAAGACAAGTGAAGCTGAGGAATCAGTTTCCGTGTTTGCGCAACCCAGCAAAAGAAGAAGGTTAGTGAAGACCTTTGCCAAGGTCAGACAACTGGAGTCTGAACCTAGCAAAGATGAAGTATCTGCTTAGGGGGAGCAGACAACTCTACCGTTGGAGGAACCTAAGGAGAATAAGCCTCTTGATTTGGGAATCATTCCCAGAAAAAGAAGGTTGGGCTACCCAGTGCCAATGATGGCTTATGGTGAAAGGGAAGAAATTCCTGCAGAAGGACCCTCTGCAGAAGTTGAAGTTACTGCTGCAACTGCTGCTAACCTGTCTAGTGGGACTCAGACAGATGTTCTCCCTGAAGTTGACACTATGTCTCCTTCAAAGAAGAAGCTAAAGATGTCTGAGGATAAGCTAATTCTCTCCTCTATCCCCTCTGCACCATCCTCACCCTCTCACCAAGGTATCCATAACTCTTCTGTTTCTTCTCCACCTGCCTTGTTTGTCCAACCTTTATCTGTTGTGTCTCATATCTCCTCACCTGTCTCCTCTTTCCAAACACAAACATCATCATATGATGTTGTGTCTGATATATGTCAGTACACAGTTGTTCACAGGGACTCAACTCCCAAATAATAAACTGGCATATCATCGAGTCTGTTTGCGTGTGTTCTGTAATCTCTGATGATTGCAAGTTTTTCTCATCTAACTATCATCCATTATCCTCCCCCTCATATCCTTAGCCCTTGTAGTGAGATTTTCTTTTATCCCCCTATTGTTTTGTTCATCAGAACATTGGCTGGAACTCACTATCATGTCTCTGTTGTAATGTTACCACGTAGGTCTAGATATTTCCTTCTTTTAGTAACAGGATTAAACTCCTTTTTCTGTCATATAGATTCCTTGTTACCTATACCTCCATCTGTCTTAGCCTCACAACCTCTTCCCCCTCTTTTACAAATAATTATCACCCGTCTGTCTCTGTCTGAAAGACTTTCCTGTATATTCTCTTCTCCTGATACTGATTTTGTCAGAATCAGTCCCCTATTTAAGTAAGCTTTTCTTCCATTCTTTTATTATCAAACCCTTCATCAACTCATCTTCCCTCGCATTACCTCACCCTTCTCTGTACCCAAGGCACCCCCAATTTTAGCTCTGCCCTGATACTCAAACCTGTATGTTTCCTCAACCAGTTTACTTCAAGCTCAGCTGATAGCACTCGGAAGACAACTGGATGAAGAAAGGCATGCGAGACTACTGTTGCAGCAAAGAGTTGACTCTCTTTTTTTATTGTCTAGTCAACCTTGGTAGTCTATGTTGTAAAAATCTGCCTTGTACCTGAAAAAGCTTATGATGAATAAAAACCAATGTTCTTTTTTCATGTATCTTCTCTGTTCTTTTTCTTTCTGTGTATTCCTTTTAGTTGTTGACAGAAGGGGGAGAAAGTAAAGAAGACGATTATGTTTTGATTTGTTGAAACTTGGAGTAAGTAAGATAATAACTAAAATGACTAAGTTACAACAAAACTTGTCTTTAAAATTAAATCTCTGATCATATATCTTACTCTATCTTTGTTAAGTGAACTTAAGTGCACCTGTCTGCACATCCCGTCTAGTTAAAAAAATTCCAACTTGTCTTATTTGTGTTACTTCCTCTGTTGATATTTTATAAGGTTCATTAAATCATCTTAATATTTGTCATCATCAAAAGGGGGGATATTGTTAAGTCTCTAAAATGTTTGATCTGCATATTGGTTGCTAACTTTGTCTACTTAGTGTGTGCAGATCAAAATAGTAAGACTCACTGTCTACCCAAATAAATGACAACCATGTCGGATAAGCAAAAAGTCAATCATCTCACTGACTAGGATTGTTGACTTTCTTCAAAGAGAAGTCTCAACCTATCTTCTGATAAGTCCTTACACTTATCTAAGGTTCCTCGATGAAGAACCAAAGACCAAACAAGCTTTTGGAAGCAGTCCCCTCATATGTAAGACTCTGAAGATCTCTCTCACTTGTCTCACGCTTATCAAGAAAAGTCATAAGTCATTCTCACAAACAACCAATGAAATCAGAAGTGAAGTCCAGTTAAAGAATGCTTCCAACATGCTTTATTCCCTAGTATCCCTGGTTATTACACGAAAAGGGAAATGCACTCAACAAAGTACAAAAAGCACTATGCACAACTCTGATATGGCTATTACACGATGCATAAAGTCATGACCCTTCATGTTAGAGTACAACCAACATTCTTATTGCATTAATGACTGGCCAGAACGACTCTATTGCATTTAATGAAGTTAAGTTGAAGCCCACAACTGAAGGAATGTCTCTAACGGATCTTAAATGCTTGAAGACTATAAATATAGAAGTCATTGAAGATATAAAAAATATACACAACATTAAAAAGAGCCAATTTACTCGGTGCATTTATTTCTTCATTCTTTCAATCTGTATTCTTCAATCATTTGAAGTTATTACGCAGTCTTTCCTAAGCTTACATTTAAACCACCCTCTGAGTGTTAGTGAAAGAAGTGTCTGTCTGATTGTATTTGTTCCAAACAAACTTTTCAACCAAACTTGTCTTGGAGCCTGAAGAGGCTGGGTGTGCAAAGAATACTTGTCTTGAAGCTTGAAGAGGCTAGGTGTGCAAACAATACTTGGAGTCTGTAACCTGATCGGCTATAGTGGATAAAATTTGGTGCTGCCAAGGGCTGGACGTAACTCTTTGTGTTGAAGAGTGAACCGGGATAAATAGCTGTGTTAATTTCTCTTCTCTTAAACTCCTTAGTTGCTTTGATTATTATAAGTGATTTCTAACCAAGGGGTTAAAGTGTGATCTTTAAATCAGTTTTCAAGTTGTATATTTGCTTGCTCTTCTATTGAAATCTCATCAAATAGGTCATCTGTCTGTATTGAGTTTTTCTCACTCGTCTGAACTTAGCTTGTGTGTGAAAAGTTTTCAACTTTGTTTTAAATTCTGATAAACACAATTCAACCACCTTCTCGTGTTTATAGTTATCTATTTCAGACCAGGGTGAGGGAAGTTGCTGTGCAGTCAAAAGGGTATTTTTGGAAATAAAAATGGCAAAATCAAGTTGCAAGTTGTTAATAGCAATGACTTTTGAGAATTGAAATGTTGGGCCTCCTGTTAGATGCACATAAAAATGATTTAGACCAATGAATTTGAACAGCGTCAGTGATGGCTCTGTCTAGAATGCACCTCCTTGCATCTTAATTTTTTTCTATCAACTGTTGGCAATAATTAGTGAATCAGTGATTATTGGTTACACTGGTGAGAAGAAATATTTACAACATCTGGTCTCAATAAAGTTCCTGGGGGTATCATAGCCCAGTGTAGAGAGCTTTTTCATATACATCTAAGCCTTAGTATTGAGTTTGTTAGGAGATAAAGAAATATATTTGCTTGTAAGCTAGATAGGTCGACTACTAGTATGCCTAGTCCCTATATCTTTGATGTTTTTCTTACTTGTATTGCTGCTTCTATTTTTAGTAAAATGGCATGAGTTTGTTTCTTTTAAAAAAAAAAAAGTTTCGCAAATTGATATTTTTATGAAAAGTAGTATATTTATAATTTTTTAAAATTCTTTTAATAATTAATTATTTTTTAAATTTCTTAACTATTGAGAATACTGATTAACAAGAACTACAAAATTTAATTATTCTACCAGGCATATAGGTTTTGACGTCAACCCATTACTCGAAATGACAACTTAAGTATCATTTTAAGTCCTAGATCTATTAATTTGGACTGACTCAATCCATTCGGGTCAGCATTTGATGGACCAACATATTTACGGATCAAAATATGACAGGCCAAATTAATTTTGGTCCGATATTTTTCTAGCTCGACCCAACCCTCTACGAGCTTCGGGCTAAATGGCTGACCCACAGGCTTATGTTTTTTAAAAAATCATTTTTTAACAATATAAACTTTTTTTTTTAGATAAAAATTTAGGGTTAGGGGATGGTGCCCAATCTAAGGCAGGGAAAATCTTCGGGTTCTAAGAGTACTTACAAAGGGAATTACATTTATCTCACCCTGAGGAGACTAATGGGGGTTCGAACCTCACGACCTTGTCGATACGAGACCCTGTCTTGCTTCAATAGACCAACCCCCTTGAAGTTATTTTTTAACAATATAAACAATATAATGAAAGACAAAAATAAACTATATTTTTCTTAACAATATAAACACAATGTATGATTTAACTACACTGAAGACTAACATAAATCATATATTGCTCACCCTTCAAATTCAATAATGCATGGATGCATGTTGAGCACCATCCACCTTCAATAAAACCATTTTCCAAGCTGTATTCAGTACAAATCCTCTTTTAATTACTTTTCTAACACGTTTTTTTCTTGGTAGGCAAATGTTTTTTTTTTTTTACAAACCTGATAGGCAGATGTTAGTCATTAATTAATGTGTTATGTTAGTGTGGTGAGTTGAACCCATGACATCCTTATCATTCCAAAACCTATGTCTCTCCCCCAAACCAACCCATCCACCTTATCATTCCAAACCCTATGTCCCTCCCCCAAACTAATTCATCCACCTTATAACTCCTATAACACATTCTATTATTCTAATAATAACATTGTTTATAAGCAGCATGAATAAAAAAAATTAAGAATTTAATTGGTATACACTGTCAGTGTAAATATTTTTTACATTGTCAATCACTAATAAATAATCACGTCATTGAAAATATTTGATTCTTATCTATATCACTTTAAAAGTCATTTATTTCATGATCTGTAATTGGTTGACTTTACACTATCAATACATATCATTAAAGGCAAAATTTAATTATATTTTTAAAATATTATTCGGGTCAGCTGGTTATTTAGTCCACCACGGATCAACAAATCTGTATGTCGGGCCGGTAAAGAGGTCTAAATCTTTAGTCCCTCACAATTCGTACAGGTTTAAGATCATAACATGAATATAGTTGTGAGTGTTATCTAGCTAGTCAGCTGGTAAAGAGGTCTCGGAAATCGGAAAAAAAAATATCATCGCCCTATATTTGAACGAAAAAATATATATAGAATGATAGAAGGATTAAAATATTAAGAATTGGAGCAGAAAAAATAACATATTATGGACTAAAGTGGGATTACAAATAACTATCACTTACTAAAAATGAGTTTCAGTCATTTTTTTTTTAGAACTCATCCTAATTAACCACTTGGACAATTGGACAATGAGTAAATTAGAATATCCTTACGGTTTAGGTCCTTCAAATCCACTACAGAAGTAAAAGAAATAATGTAAAAGAATATTAAGTAAAGTTATCGAATATATAAAAGAATTTAAATTGTATGTGGTGCAATTTGGAGTAATTATTTTAAATTTTACTATCTTCTTAATTAACTACAAATGATTTCTTGCTTGACATTCGTGGTGTTTAGGTACGTACAGCAAACAAGAAATCCAAACCGACCCAACAAACAACCAAACTACAAAATAATCCCAATGAAACCAACACCCATGGCATCCGCAAGTAGTAGCAGATAAGCGTTGAGACCTGCAGGAGCCGTGCCTTGAAATTTGAACTCATAATACGGAATCATATATGTGAATGTGGCTGTCCCTTACTTTTTTAACAAGTCAATCTGATTCAAAGAACAACTGTAGATGTTTTTGGATAAGATCATAGAGAATTTTTTGGTAAAAAGATAGAGCTGTTAATATATTAACAAACCAAAACTACTTAATTTAGATATATTTGGAACCGGATAATATGAAGGAACAAGATCATTTTGAATTGAACGACAACTACATTCACATTCTATTTACTATATAAATAAATACACTCAGATCACAAACTCAGTCACTCTACTTCTCCAAGCCAATATGGCCACTCCAAAATGCTTCTTCCTTTCTGTGGTTGTTTGCTTTTGCCTTGTTTCCTCATTTGGCACTAATGCTATTGAAGTATCTCATGATGGAAGGGCCATCACAATTGATGGCAAACCTAAAGTGCTTATTTCTGGATCAATCCATAACCCCAGAAGTACACCGAGGTGTGTTCTTATATTATTCTTAGATACTATTTCTATTATATATAGTATTAATTGGACGCTAATTATTAATTAATGCTATATATTTTGTTCATAGATGTGGCCAGACTTGATCCAAAAAGCTAAAGAGGGAGGATTGGATGCAATCGAAACATATGTTTTCTGGAATGCACATGAACCTTCTCGTCGTGTGTACGATTTTACTGGCAATAATGATCTAATCAGATTTCTCAACAACATTCAAGATGCTGGACTTTACTCTGTTCTTCGCATTGGTCCATATGTTTGTGCCGAATGGAATTACGGGTACACTTAATCACGCCTTTCTATTTCAAATTTCAATATATATTATTTTTATCATGTTTTTTAAACAAAATTTGTAAATTTTAGAGGGATTCCTGTGTGGGTTCACAATCTACCTGGTGTTGAGATTCGGACGGCTAATAGTGTGTTCATGGTAATGTTTTGTTTTTACTTCGAATAGCAGTACTTTGCTCAGTATTTTTTTATTTTATTTTTACCCTAATAAAAAAATACTATTGCTGACTCTTTTTAATTTGGATTTCAGAATGAAATGCAAAATTTCACTACTTTGATCGTTGATATGGTCAAAAAAGAGAAACTTTTTGCTTCCCAAGGTGGTCCCATAATTATTTCTCAGGTAAATTTGTTTTCTCATAAACATGTTTAATGAGATGGTTCCATTAAATTCTGAGTTTTTTTTTTACTAAATTAATTTGTTATTAATTTTAGATCGAAAATGAATATGGGAATGTAATTTCGAATTATGGAGATGCGGGGAAAGCTTATATAAATTGGTGCGCGAACATGGCCGAATCCTTAGACATTGGAGTTCCATGGATCATGTGCCAGCAGCCAGATGCTCCAAAGCCAATGGTATGCTTTTATTATTATTATTATCATTATCATATACTTACATAATTAATATGTGAAGCTGATAATTTTACTTTTTCATATTAGATCAATACTTGCAATGGTTTTTACTGTGACGACTTTGAACCCAATAATCCAAACAGTCCTAAGATGTGGACTGAAAATTGGGTAGGCTGGTATGTCTAGATATCTTAATAACGTGTCAATTTTTTTCAAAATATTTTTTTTAGCTACATATTTTTATTATTTGCGATTGTTTTTCGATGGATATAAGGTTTAAGAGTTGGGGTGGTAAAGATCCACATCGAACTGCTGAAGATGTTGCATATGCTGTGGCTAGATTTTTTCAAAGGGGAGGCACTTTCCAAAACTATTACATGGTAAATATTTTACAATTTAACTTAACTCGTTAATCTTCATTAATTCTTACAGGTTTAAGATCATAACATGAATATACTTGTTAAAATTATTTTTCCAGTATCATGGCGGGACAAACTTTGGTAGAACTGCTGCCGAATACATTACCACTTCATACGATTATGATGCTCCTCTCGATGAATATGGTAATAGCACATATTTGGATCATAGGTTAGATTTTGTTTTTCCCATTAAAGGTCAACTATCTTATAATAAACCTTTGGTTTATTTCAAATACTTGCAGGCAACATTGCCCAACCAAAATGGGGTCACCTCAAAGAACTTCATAGAGTATTGAAATCAATGGAGGAAAGTCTTACAAGTGGGAATGTTACCAAAGTTGATTTTGGCAACTCTGTTATGGTAAATGAATGGAAATAAAACACAATACAAATTCAATGACAATGATATATATATATATATATATATATATATATATATATATATATATATATATATATATATATATATTTTTTTTTAGGAATGAGAGCACTTAATATAATAATATACTTTTAAATTTTAGGCCACAGTGTATGCCACAAATAATTCATCAAGCTGCTTCTTGAGCAACACCAACACCACCACAGATGCCACTATAACATTTGGAGGAAATAACTATACAGTTCCCGCATGGTCTGTTAGTCTTCTTCCTGATTGTCAAAATGAAGAGTATAACACAGCCAAGGTAACCTATTTTCTAGTATAAAGTTCAAAATTCAAAACGATGCTAGTTTTGTTCATTATGATCAATGATCAATAATTTTGTTACTAATTGATACGTCTATATTTTCTTAATCAGGTGAATGTCCAAACCTCTGTAATGATCAAAGAAAATAGCAAAGCTGAAGATGAGCCAATATCTTTGAAGTGGGTGTGGAGGCCTGAGAATATTGATGATGCTCTTCTTGGGCACGTTAATGTGTCTGCAAACACACTTCTTGATCAAAAAGATGCTGCTAATGACGCTAGTGACTATCTTTGGTACACAACAAGGTAATCATACCCACTTAAATTTTTCTTCTTTTGTCTCTTTGTTCATTTCATAAAGTCTAACAAATTTTTTGTTTTCATTTTCCTTAATGACACAGGCTTGATCTTGATCAAAATGATCCAGTTTGGAGTGATGATATGTCTCTTAGGATTAATGGCAGTGGCCATGTGATTCATGCATTCATTAATGGAGAATATATTGGTAATATTTTAGATATTAACATTTTATTTTAACTATAATTGTGTCAGAATTCTGAAAACATGATCCTCATCTGGTTGATAATGATATATGTACAGACTCTCATTGGGCCACATATGGCATTCACAATGATAAATTCGAGCCCAAGATTAAGTTGAAGCCCGGAAAGAATATTATCAGTCTGCTCAGTGTCACCGTTGGACTTGCGGTATTACAATTCTTCCATGGACCATAATGATTCTACTGTGCATTTATATGATAATCATTAATTCTTGTTCCAATTTTAATATGTCGTTTATTTTGTGGAATAGAACTATGGTGGAAACTTTGATAAATGGCATGCCGGTCTTGTTGGGCCTATTGAGGTGGTTGGTAGAAACGGTGATGAAACCATTCTTAAGGATTTATCCGCACACAAATGGTCGTACAAGGTTGGGTTGCATGGCTGGCAAAACAAATTCTTCAGTGAAGACTCACTCTTTGCTTCTCCTTCCAAATGGGAATCTGAGCAGCTACCCACAAACAGGATGTTGACTTGGTACAAGGTAATCTACATTTATTTTTTATTATTTTAATCATCATCTTTTGCTATAATGTTCAAAACTAATTG
Organism: Sophora flavescens; assembly: GCA_030762895.1. NCBI lineage: Eukaryota > Viridiplantae > Streptophyta > Magnoliopsida > Fabales > Fabaceae > Sophora > Sophora flavescens. The sequence continues at coordinate 15,011,873 of CM061068.1, read as the reverse complement.
ATGTGTTTATATTGTGGTAGACTACTTTCAAAGCTCCTTTGGGGTCAGACTCAGTTGTGGTGGATTTGCAAGGCATGGGAAAAGGCTTTGCATGGGTGAATGGTCAAAATATTGGTCGGATCTGGCCCAGTTACATGGCTGCTGAAGATGGTTGTAGTGATGATCCTTGTGATTATCGTGGTGCTTATAGCGACAAAAAATGTGTTTCCAATTGTGGACAGCCCTCACAGAGATGGTTAGTTTACTTACTGTTATAAATATTGAGACACCCACATGTTAATTAATTAAATTATGAGTTGGTTGAGAAATTTATAATAATCAAAATATTATTTTTTTCTTCTTTGGGTCAATATTCTCCTTTATTCATTTTATAATAACATGTTTTAAATGATTCAGGTACCATGTTCCCCGCTCTTTTATGTTTGAAGATGGTGTAAATACTTTGGTTTTGTTTGAAGAGATTGGTGGGAACCCATCACTAGTGAAATTCCAAACACTTAGAGTTGGTACAGCATGTGGAAATGCACATGAGAACAAGACATTGGAGTTGTCTTGCCAGGGTCACCCTATCTCCGATATCAAATTTGCAAGTTTTGGTGATCCAAAAGGTGCATGTGGTGCATTCGTGAAGGGCAGTTGTGAAAGCCAGAATGATGCCTTGTCCATTGTGAAAGCTGTAAGACTCGATCTCATATTGTTTGTTTGTATCATTTTCTTTTAAATTATTAACACGATGATAATGGTCTGAGGTCATATATATTTTGGATTGTGCAGGCATGCGTTGGCAAGGAAGCTTGTTCAATTGACGTTTCTCACAATACATTTGGGCCAACCACTTGTGGAGGAGATATTGCTGAGAGGCTTGCAGTAGAGGCAGTTTGCTAGGTCTTCCGTTAGTTAATTAGATAATAAATGGGTCACTTAAATGTAGATTTCATAGGTTTAATTGAGGCCTTGTTTTTTTTCTTTTCTTTTTCTTTTTTAATTTGGTATTATGTCTCTGGTTAGTAGAATTATAAACATTTTGCTTTTTGATTAATTAATGTGTTATGTTGATTTGAGTCACTCTATTATATGGACCCGGATTCCTTGCAGCTGGGGAATCCACGCATTTAGTTTAATTAATGGTCAAGATCTCAAAAATATTTATGATACATAAAATTAATCAATGATCAAGATTTCACTGCAGTCAAAAAGCAACTGCAGAGAATCCATTTCCACAACAATTCTTTTGCCTTAAAGTTTGAGAATGAAGATTGATTACCATGATTTTGGTGTTTGACAATGACAATTTGATGTTGTAATTTATGAAGTTCCAGCTTCACTTTCTCTGTGGAGTGTTTTCTATTCGCTGTTCTCTACTATTTTCTACTAGATGCTATGGAAGTTTACTTGGTTTTTATACTAAAATTGTGATGAGGTCTATCTCATTATTTTGGGGCAAGAACGAAAGGGAACGAACAGAAGACATCATCTCATTACTTTGCAATTATAGTTATCCTGCATGACATTATGCTCAAATAGAAAACTGTAAGTAATAATAATATCCGTTGCGCCCTGCATTCCATAAATTAAATAACCTGAACTGTCTCACTTTTTTGAATGGCATATATATATATATATATATGACTGAGAAAGTGAGTGCAGCACACTAAAGCAGCTTATATATGTTTGTTATTATCGATTATGAGAGAGGTCTAATGCTGATCATAGGATGAGTACTGCATGTTTGTAACTTGGATCTTCATCTGCTTGATCATGTGGTATTTACGGTCACGTTATTTTTTTGTGATTTGCATATGGTATTGATGGTCACGTTATTTTTTTGAGACTTGCATGGGTAAATGGTTTAATACCTTAATGCCACAAGCCTGGTCAGTGGTGTCACCAAAAGTACTTTAGATAAGATCTAATCTATTACTAATTTCATTCGAACGAATCACCAAAAATTACAATATCTGCTGAGAACTTTACAATGATCTTGACATGGCCTTTTATTTAGAGAAACGCTTAAAGATATGGAACAATTTTCATAAATTGAGATTGTTTTCTACTGCTCTTTTTTTTTTTTTTGGTCAAATGAAATGAAATTAAATAATTACAAGCTAACTCATACTGATTTCGTACATATCTTCTTCATATTGTATAGCAAAGCAAATTATAATATGAAAAGTGATAGAAGAGTTTCCTTCCTAAAAAGATACGATAAAACCCTGATTTAATTTTATGGTCGTCTAAAAATTGACCAATGTAAATTCGGATTGTGATCACAGTTCTGGAAATAATAAAACTATCCGCAACCCTGATCGTAATCCTCTTTGTTAATTAGTTTAGAAATTCCACAAGAAGGACTCATCAACTATCAACCCATCCATGTTCTCTTCTCCATAGTTAACACTCGTCATTTCCGGTACGTAGTAATCACCGCTAAAATCATCGAAACCCGGAAACATCCCATATTGATATTCGGGTGCAAAATTCCCCGACCCGAATGTCGTAAACAAATCCGGAAAAGAGCCTTTGAGGGTGACGTGACTATCTGTTTGGACAATCCCCTCCGAGAGAGAAGGGGACGGAGACTCCGTATTCAACACTGTCCCCTCTGAAAAACATTCCATGGGTGATTCGGTTTTAGCGGGTCGACCCACATGTGCCTCTCGGGGCTCGGAGTTGGCAAAACGGGCTGCGGCGGCCTGAATTTGAGAGGGCGTCATGGACCTGCCTCCGATGATGTCAGGTGGTTTGTCGGGGAAATTAAACCTGGCGTTGCGGCCACGTAAGCAGAAGGTGGCGGCGTCGAAGGCACGCGCGGCTTTCTCAGCAGAATCATAGGATCCCAACCAAATCCTCTGGCGGCTGTTGGGGAGTCTGATTTCGGAGACCCATTTGCCCCACTTCCTCTTTCGGACACCCTTGTACTTACAACTTGAATCAGTACTCTGCTCCTTCTCCATATTATCAAACGACAATGACAGTCACAGTCGCAGGTAGAAAAACAAATGATTTGTTTGAATGTTGGTGAGGTGAGGAATATTTGTCGTTCGCTATGGTGTGGAGACTTTGCGGCTCTCTATATATACGGGAATGTGGTGAGGTATGAGTATGAGTGTGGATTGCTGAAGCGAGTAAACAAGTTTGACCCTTTGTTAATGGTCAACACTCTCGAGGCGCGTACATTGGAATTAGGAATTTATGATCCCTGATACCTACTCTACCTCTTACATGTGCCACTGACGATTCGTTGCTACGCGGTGTGACATTCGGTACAAGGTCACATTGTTGGACCACGTGCGTCTTTTAATCAATGTGAACTTAAACACTCGTGCAGTCGTGCTTATTTTAGTTTTTTTTTTTTTTTGTTAAAGTAATATTTTGGCCTATACGTGATCTACTCGATTTGATCCTTATATATAAAAATTATTAAAATGGTCTCTATACATACAAAAAGTTTCTATTTGGTCCCATAGTATAAAATTTTAGGGATGATTTAATAATTTTTGACTAATATAGGGACAAAAGCAAGTAACGATATAGGTACCAAATGAAGATTTTATGTATGTATAGGGACAATTTTAATAAATTTTTATGTACGAGGACCAAATCAAGAATTCATATCATATATAGGGACCAAAATATTACTTTAACCTAGTTTTTTTAAGCAACCCAAGAGTGATTTTAGATACAATAAAAGTGATTTTGGAGATTTTAGAAGTGTTTGTTTAAAAAATTATTATTTTTTAGTTAAGTACAATTGATTGTAATCGAAGCAAAATTTTTTAACTTTTCATAGAATTAATTTTAGGTGTGATATTCATAAAATTCTTTTATATTACATATCAAAAGTAATTTTAATAATGTCAATAGTTGCGCGTGGATGATAACCTGAGAAAAAAAATCCACTTTTAAGATATGATTACCAAAGGAAATTAATTTATTTAACTTCGATTTTTTAAAAATCAATTATGTCAAACCCTTATATTGCAAATCGGTTTCTAAATGTTTATCCAATAGATATAGATAGATTTGGATACTTAATAATTTCATTTGATAATATGATATCATGTATATTTAAGAAGATTCGAATTAAATGATGTTTTTCTCGGAAGTTGACACGTGGAAGATTATTCAATGAGATTATTCCTAAATATATATTGTATAGATTTTGAAATAAAATAGATATACAGATATAAATGTAAATATTTTTTTATGTGGCAGTTCTAAGTATTTAAATGACAGCGTTATTTTGACATTCTACTTTATTCATACATATAAATATGCCATTTAAAATACAGTTTTTTTTTTGTTTTGTTCACCAGAAAAAATATCTATTTAAATGGTTAAAGTTGATATTTTTGTATAATTATAGTCTACCAAAATTCAATTTTTTTTTAGGGAAATGATGCTACTGCATCTCATTAGAAATCAAATCACGAACTTCATCAAATTCAATTTATTATTATTAAATAAAAGGGATTTCTTCCTTTTATCTATTTTTTTAAATGAAAAAGAATAAAAATCTAAGTAGTCCAAATACTTTCATCCCGAAGTTATTGGAACTTGTGTGAATTAGTGGATTCGGTTGTTGTTGATCCACTTTAAGGTGAGAGAGACTCACTAGGGATAGGATAAGTTTGATATGCCTCTAATTTTGATATGATGCTTTTTGTTGAGTCAATTTTTTAGATTTAAACGCATCTTAGTCACGGGCCATTGAATAATCAAGAATCATATCATTCCGTGTTTTTATAAATTATACGACGGTCTTACATATTCGGGGTTTTTTTTTTTATTATCAATTGGATTTCTTTTAAAAATTAATTATCAATTTAGGATTATTTTGAAACTATTTATCAATGGGGTCCTTTTGAACACATGATATATTTATTTTTTTTACTCTGACGGGTCAAAGGTGTCAGTCAAACTGACGTCAGTCTACCACTTTTTGACAAAAGGTAGACGCCTTCAAAGGCGTCAGGTGCAGTGGCGCCTCCCCCTGCAGTGCGCCACGTGGCACTGCAGGGGCGCCCCCAACCCAACCCACCCCACCCCAACCCAACCCAAAATTGGACGTCTGCAATTTTAAAGGAACAACGCTATAATTTTAAAGGAACAAAACTACAAAAAAATTATATTATAAGTAGGGAGAATTGATGAGATTAATGATAAAGTATCTATTTAAAACAACAAGAGTCAATAAAAAATCTCGTAATAATGAGTAGCAAATAATATCACAGGAGGCATAAAAAAATAATAGCAATAACAATTTACACCAATAAATATTCATCAATTATTACGGTGGTAAAAAAAATTTACCTTATAAGAATTAAAAGAAAGTCTCCTTGCAATTTTAAAGTAACAACGCGACAAAAAAATATACTATAAGTATCGGAGTAACGATGACATTAATGATAAAATATCTATTTAAAACAACAGGAAACATCATGTGGTCAGGGGTTCGATTCCTGGCTCATGACACAATTGATAGATAAATAAGCCCCTTAAGCATGTGGTCAGGGGTTCGATTCATGGCTCATGCTTATGGAAGAGCATCTGTTGGGAGGAGTCAATCCCTTAAATAGATCTCAGTACTCAATGGATTGGTCTCTGACTCCCGACCGGAGGATACTCGGGTTAAAAAAAAAGAGTAGTGGCGAAGAAATCCATAAAAAGAAAATCTTTAGTAAACAGTTGAGTTTATAACTTTTCAAAATATTAAATACACAATTTTTAACAAAAAAAATATTATTACTTTGATTCATTAACTGGTTAACATTTTTTATTGTGCAAATTTAAACATTATATATTAGTCTTAAAATTTTAAAAACATAAAACTAAGTTAAAAGATTTTTCAAGGATTAAGAGATATATTTATTTCAAAACAAATATATAAATATAGATATTGTTGTTGTTGGTTCGAAGTCATTCCTATAGAAGCAAAGGTTTAGAGCAATACGTATAGTATCTTTGTTGTTATATCAGTTATAACTGACTTAGTGATATCAAATCTGTTATATCAGTTATAACTGATTTGGTGATACCCCTCCCTCCAAGCCTCACTCAAAAGGACCAGCACCCTACACATCTATATATATAGATGATACTTCTGTAATAGATTTGAGGCGTGTGCACATACTGTGTAGGCTGCAAACAATATTCTGTTCTGTAATATGAGTGTATAGCATTAGAGTGTGAGGATCACTATCTTGTAACTTGATCAATTCATAGTGAAGTTTTTCTCCTTCTGCTCGTGGGTGGATGTAGCCACATCTTGGTGAACCACCCACGTTATATCTTGGTGTCTTTGTGTATGTGTGTGATCTCAGATTGCTTAGCATATTTCGTTTTGCCTTAGTGTCCTTGGTTTATGCTCAACAAACTGGTATCTAGAGCTAGACTAGATCAATCTTTCCGCATCTAAAATCAGGAGTCAGAGTTTCTCGTGTTCGGGTGATCAAGATTCAACCAAGAACATGGCTAGCACAATCAAGATTGAGAAATTCAATGGAAGAAATAGCTTCAATCTCTGGCGCATCAAGATGCGCACTCTGCTCAAGGATCAAGGGGCATGGGCTCCTCTATCGGGTCAATCAGGATCAGGAAAAGCTGCAAAAGAAGTCACTTTACAACAAGAGGAAAAAGCTCATTCTCTAATTCTTCTTTCTCTGTCAGATGAAGTTCTCTATGAGATTGCTGAAGAAACAACTGCTGCGGGTCTATGGCTGAAACTTGAAAAACTATACATGACAAAGTCCTTGTGCAACAAGCTACTGCTGAAGAGACGCTTATTTGGCTTACGCATGAAAGAATGTACAAATCTGAAAGATCATCTTGATGAACTAAACTCTATCCTATTAGAATTGCGTGACATTGATGTCAAGATGGATGATGAGGATCTTGCCATGATTCTGTTAGCTTTTTTACCATCATCATTTGAAAACTTTGTTAGTTCATTTAGTGTTGGTAGAGATAGCATAACTCTGGAAGAAGTCAAAGCAAATTTGTACTCTAGAGAACTTAGACTAAAGGCATCTGCAAGTGGTGAGGACAATTCTGCAACTGGCTTGGTAGTGTCCAAACCTGCCAAAGCTCAAAACAAGAAAAGGGGAAAAGGGAAGCAAAAGGCCAAAGTCAATCCGAAAGATATATGCAACTACTGCAAAGAACCGGGTCATTGGAAGAAAGATTGCCCCATGAAAATAAAGAAGGAATCAGTTGCAGCCAATGTGCAAAATGATTCAACATCTGATTCTGAGCTAGTACTCTCCATTGTTGATGCACACCAACAACAATCTGATCAGTGGGTTCTAGACTCAGGCTATTCCTATCATATGTGTCCTCATAGAGCCTGGTTTATGACATATGATGAGAAGTCTGGTGGAAATGTGCTAATGGGAAACAACATTTCCTGCAAGACAATTGGTAGTGGTTCTATTCAAATCAAAATGCATGATGATGTTGTGAGAACCTTAGCCAATGTAAGGCATGTTCCAGAATTGAAAAGAAACCTCATTTCTGTAGGGGCAATGGACTCAAAAGGATACACTTGCAGTATTGAAGGTGGAGTGATGCAAATCAAGAATAATTGTAAAACAGTGGTCATGCAGGGAACTAAGCAAGGAAATCTTTACATTCTTCAAGGCTCCACGATGGATCGCTCAGTTTCATGACTTCTCAAGTTGAAAATAAAGTTTCTGATGAAAACTCCTTGTGGCATATGAGGCTAGGTCACATGAGTGAAAAGGGACTACAGGTACTCAGTAAGAAGGGACTTATTGGAAGTCAGAAAATTGAATTCCTCAAGTTCTGTGAACATTGTGTATTTGGTAAACAGCATAGGGTCAAGTTTCTAAAAGCTATGCACACCACCAAAGCCACATTGGACTACATCCATTCAGATTGTTGGGGACCCTCCAAAGTTCCATCCTTAGGAGGAGCAAGATATTTCCTCTCCATCGTTGATGATTACTCAAGAATGACATGGGTTTTTATGATGAAGCAGAAGTCAGAAGCTTTCAAAAACTTTAAACATTGGAAGATTCTGATAGAAAACCAAGTAGGAAGGAAAGTCAAGCGACTCAAAACTGATAATGGTTTGGAGTTTTGCTCAGAAGAATTCAAAGATTTCTGCAAAGAAGAAGGCATAGCCAGGCAATACACTGTGAGGAACACTCCTCAGCAGAATGGTGTAGCTGAAAGAATGAATAGAACCATGCTGGAAAGAGCCAGATGCATGCTGTCAAACTCAAGCCTAGGCAGAAATTTATGGGTAGAAGCTGTCTCTACTGCATGCTACCCAGTGAATAGATCTCCATCCATAGCCATTGACCTGAAAACTCCAATTGAGGTATGGACTAGTAAACAAGTTGATTATTCAATATTAAAGGTATTTGGATGTCTTGCATATTATCATGTAAATGAGGGCAAATTAGAACCTAGATCCAAAAGAGGAACCTTTGTAGGATATGGGGATGGAATCAAGGGTTACAGAATATGGTCACCATCAGAAAGAAAGGTGATCATGAGTAAAGATGTCATCTTTGATGAAATCTCACTAGTTCAATGCAAAATTGAATCAAAAGATCCAAACAAGATCAATACTATTCCTAAGCAGGTGGAGTAGGATGGATCTCAAACCAGAAATCACAATCAACATGAGGAATTAACTAGCAATACAGAACCTGATCAAACAGTTCAAATTATTCCTAGACAAATTGAACCAGCAGCAACTAGAAAATCTCTCAGGAACATAAAACCTCCTGAAAGATATGGTTTTGAAGATATGGTGTCCTATGCCCTGCATATAGCTGAAGATATTGATTCCGAGGAACCATCCAACTATCAGGAAGCCATCACTTGTACTAAAACACAACAATGGATCACTGCCATGTATGAAGAAATGGAATCTCTGCACAAAAATGAGACCTGGCAGCTGGTTAAATTACTTGAAGGCAGAAAAATGGTCGGATGTAAATGGATATTCAAGAAGAAGCCTGGAATTTCATGTAATGATGCAATTAGATACAAGGCAAGGCTTATGGCTAAAGGCTTCAGTCAGAAAGAAGGTGTTGACTACAATGAAATATTCTCTCCAGTAGTTAGACACACCTCGATTAGAGTTCTCCTTGCTCTTGTTGCAAATCTAGATATGGAATTAGAGCAACTTGATGTAAAACAACCTTTTTACATGGAGAACTAGAAGAGGACATTTTTATGAAGCAACCAGAAGGATTTCAGGTACAAGGGAAGGAAGAACTAGTTTGCAAATTGAAGAGATCTCTCTATGGATTGGAACAATCTCCTAGACAATGGTATAAGAGATTTGATCAATTCATGATCTCTCATGGATACAATAAGAGCCCTTATGATTCCTGTGTTTATCATAGCAAGGTGGAGGACAACTCCTATATCTATCTACTGCTTTATGTGGATGATATGCTTATATCATCCAAGAATAAAACAGAAATCCTCAAGCTAATGTCTCTCCTCGGTTCTGAGTTTGAAATGAAAGACATGGGAGCTGCTGCAAAGATCTTAGGCATGGAAATCTACAGGGACAGAAATCAGAAGAAGTTGTTCTTATGTCAAAAGGACTACATTCAGAAAATTCTAAACAGATTTGGAATGTCAACTGCTAAACCGGTGTGTACTCCTTTGACAACCAGCATTCGAATTTTGAAGCTTATGCACCTCAATCGAGAATCGGAAAAGGAATATATGACTCGGGTTCCATATGCTAGTCTTTGTTGGGAGTCTTATGTATGCAATGGTATGCACAAGACCGGACTTGGCACAAGCCGTCGGTCTGAATGAGTACATGGGGAGACCAGGAAAGGAGCATTGGCAAGTGTCAAAAGGGTATTCGAGGTATCTTAAAGGCACAATTGACATTGGTCTCATCTATGGGAATGACACATCATGTATGTTAGCTGGTTTTTTGATTGATTATCTGCGAGATCAAGATACCGGAAGATCTATAACAGGTTATGCTTTCACAGTTGGAAGGTCTTTAGTTAGCTGAAAGCTACCCTCCAACCCATTGTTGCATTATCCACAACAGAGGAGCGAGTATATGGCTTTATAAGCGACCAAGGAGGAATCGGCTAAAGGGGCTTATCAATGATCTTGGTTTTCCACAAGACAAAGCCATCATATTCTGTGACAGTTTGAGTGCTATATGTTTGGCTAGGGACCAAGTTCATCATGAAAGGACTAAACACATAGATGTGAGATACCACTTCATTCGAACAGAGAAAAGAATCAGAGTCCAAAAAATTGACACCAAAGAAAACCCTACAGACATGTTCACTAAACATGTCCCTAGAAGCAAATTCACGCATTGCTTGGATTTGCTTAATGTTGACTACTGGAAATAACATCAGTAGGATGGCAGTATCAAAGGAGATTCCGAGATGATATCAAGGAAAGGAAAGCTATCAAACCAAGGTGGAGATTGTTGTTGTTGGTTCGAAGTCTTTCCTATAGAAGCAAAGGTTCAGAGCAATATGTATAGTCTCTTTGTTGTTATGTCAGTTATAACTGACTTAGTGATATCAAATCTGTTATATCGGTTATAACTGATTTGGTGATACCCCTCCCTCCAAGCCTCACTCAAAAGGACCAGCACCCTACACATCTATATATATAGATGATACTTCTGTAATAGATTTGAGGCGTGTACACATACTTTGTATAGGCGCAAACAATATTCCGTTACGTAATCTGAGTGTATAGCATTAGAGTGTGAGGATCACTATCTTGTAACTTGATCAATTCATAGTGAAGTTTTTATCCTTCTGCCCGTAGGTGGATGTAGTCACATCTTGGTGAACCACCCACGTTATATCTTGGTGTCTTTGTGTATGTGTGTGATCTCAGATTGCTTAGCATATTTCGTTTTGCCTTAGTGTCCTTGGTTTATGCTCAACAGATATTTTATTATATTACACAAAATATATTAATTTAGATGAAAACTTCCTATCATTTGTCCCTAATTGTGACAAATTTTACTATTGAATTTACACTACATTATAATAACATGCCGAATTAAGAAAACACAAAGTGCAACCAAAATCTACATTATATCAGGCGAGGTTTAATTTGTATATCTCAAATCTAAGTTAATTAGCTATGAGCAATGACCAAAATAACTTATCGAACTAGACCGGATTTTGAACACTCCTACTATTCAAGCTAATTCGAATTTATTCTCTTTTTTTTTTGTCCAATAGGTTGTTCATAATAGCGGTTACATAGTGGGAAGAGGAGTGGGGTAGAAGGGAATGAGAAAGGATAGAAGAGTGCATCACATAAGTTTAAATTCGTGCATTCACAATTCATGTCCTACAACTTAAACAACTAAACAGACTCATGATGACGAATTGAATTTGATATTATGGAAACAATATAGTAGCACCAAAAAATGTTGTGAATCTTTTCCTCTTGGATTAAAGGAAAGATTTTAATACTGAAAAACAAAGGTTCGTGGTATTAGATCATCTTGTGTGTGTTTTTCATATAATCTTGTTGTGCAAAGAGGTAGATAGACACAAATCCCATAAAAAGGGTTACACAAATTTTAGAGGACCTCATCCATTTAAAGTGGTTGTATTTGTCTGTCTTTTTACGTGGACTCTTGCATTATAAGAGTAAAAGGTTGCTTAAACTAATACAGAATGAAAGATAGTAAATGACCTGATAGGACTCATAGAAAAAGTTAAACAACTACATAATTAAAAATGTTATTAGATCAACCCCCTCCATCTCTTCTTGCTTGGTGCTATTTGTTGATGCTCGTGGCTCTGTGGTGCCTTCGCTGTAGTTATCTCCTTTTAATTTCCTTAGAACAAAACAGAATCTTCAACTAGAATTCTTCAATAGTTTTGGACAATTTGGATTCACCTTGAAACTACAACTAGGGATTTGGAATCCTAGGAGTTTTGGGACTTTGGGCAATGGGCTTGTCCTGGCTAACTTTGTTTCATAAGAGTTTTAGACCCTCTTTTAGCTAATTAACTTCGCCTCTCAAGCTTTTGAGCCCTTGATTAAAAAAAAAGGAGAACGTTAACGAGTACTTTTAGAATACTCGTTAAGAAACCAACAACAAAAAACTTTTATAGGGAATTGAAGTATTTAATATTTGAAAAGTTGAAATACTTAGTTTTCTAATAAAAAATTAATTTTCTTGATTCCTTAAAGAGTGTCCTAAAGGCACTCGTTAACATGACCTTTAAAAAAAGTATTGTTAACGAGTGTCCTAAAGACAATGATTAAGGAACTCATAAAAGGAAAATTTGTGTTGGAAAACTAAGTGTTCCAATTTTTGAAATACTAAATACATGTACAATTTTTCATACAATTTTTCTTTCTTGGTCCCTTAAACAATACCCTAAGGGCACTTGTTAGCATTCTAAAAAAAAAACTTTTGAGCCCCCGTTAAACCCTAGTTTTGGTTGTGTAAGAAGGATATAACTTCTTTAAAGTGAGTGGAACTCTAAAATATGAAAGTAAGGGGTTATTCACAATTAATTCCAGGGTATTGCTAACGAGTATTTTAAGGGTATTGGTTAAGGAAATCATAAAAAGAAAGTTTATATTGGAAAACTAAGTGTAACAATTTTCAATGAGTTTAATTGATATACACTGTCAGTGTAATAGTTTTTTACGTTGTCAATCAATAATAAATCACCACATCATTGAAAATATTTGATTCTTATCCAAATCACTTTAAAAGTCATTCATTTCATGATTTGTGATTGGTTGACAGTGTAAAAAACTTTACACTGATAGTGCATACCAATTAAACTCTTTCAATATATTGAATACACCATTTTTCCATGTAAACTTTCTTGTTTTGATTCCTTAACCAATGCACTAAGGGCATTGATTATCATTCTCCTTAATTTTATTAAGTACCCAGACATCTCAACTCACTAAATGATTTAAGGGTGGATAACGTCTTACATTTTCACTTTAACTTTAAAGTTCCACTCACTTTAGAGGAGTCAAATCTGTATGTATAAAAAATAGAGAAATGCTAACCAGTCCTCTAAGGACATTGATTAAGGATACAAATATAGAAATTATGTATTGGAAAGTGGTGTATTCCATTTTTTCAAAGCTCAAAAGTTACAATTTCCAATTTAAAGTTTCTATATTTTGATTCCTTAACCAATATCCTTAGGGTACTGGTCAGCAAGACCCTAAAAAATATAATGTTGTGTTTTTTATGCATTTTTGGGGTGTAATATAAGATCCTTTTAGAAATGTTACATCACGCTCTTTTAAACATCCTCCCCAACAATGCACTCTTGATTATCGGATGAAAATCATACTCCCTCTGACCCAATATACAAGCAAAAATGTCTCAATGTTTTTCGTCCAATATATAAGCAAATTTTGTTTTCCAATGACTCATTTAATGACATTATTCCCAAAATATCCTTCATTTAATACAAATTTCAGTGACTCATTTAATGAAGATTGGAGTTTTAAATGAAGGATAATTTAAGTAACAAACCCAACTTTTTACAAAATTAAATGAAATCAATTAACCACCTTAATACGTGCGTTCCATTAATTTTTTGCTTATAATATGAACCGGAGGGAGTACTAAGAAACCCACTAAGGGTGCATTTGGGTAAACAACTTAATTAAGAGCTTATCACATAAGACCTTATCGCATGAGAGCTTATACCATAAGCACTTAAAGAAAGAAAAAGAAAGAAAGGGGCATGAGAGGATTCGAATAGTGAAAAACACGGAGAGGGTGTTTAGTGCATAAGCTCTTATGATAATTCCATAAGCTTCTCCCATTGACTTATGAAAATAAGTCAAAAACTCCTTATGGGATGACATAAGTTATTTTTACAAGCTCTGTCAAACACACTGCATAAGAGCTTATGTCATCAGATAAGTCAAAAGGAGCTTAAATAAGCTCTTCCAAACGCCACCTAAATAGAACGTGTTCTGCATGAAATTTATGTCTCCTGATCAAATAATAAGAGTAATGTTATTTGAACACAAATTTTAAACACCATAATGATATCGTATATATTTATCTTCATTTCTCACTCATTTTTTATCTTCTTTTTTATATACAGGTTTCTCAAAAATACCCTTAAAAAAACCATTTTGTATACAAAAGTCATTCTCCAATGATAAATAGTGTGTGGAGAAAGTGTTTAAAAGTATAGTGATCCTAACACTTCTCATAAGATTCTTATTGTATTGTTTTGGTTGGACATTTGAGTAGGTAAACGGAGTGGGTGCGGCTCGAGTAGGCGCGTAACCTACACTCTCGCACTGGTCTCCTCAGCCGAGAATTCTAGAAGGCTCTATCATCGTTATCATTATCATCTTATAGAACCTGTGTCTTGTTTAGGGTTCTATCTTTTCGCGGTTCCTCCCTTCACTTTTGATTAAGGTACACCCTCTACTTTTATGCAATTTTTTTTAATGGCAAATCTATATTCTTTCCTTGCCAACTGGTTTGTTTATCTTGAAATTTGCAAAATTATGAAAATTGAATTGGATTACTTGAACTTTCAATCATTTTGTTGAGCAGCTAAGAAGAACAGGCTCCAATGGCGAGTGCTCAGCTCACATCAACCAGGAACTTTCCAGCATTTGAAGGGCTTCGACCTTCAGCGCTTCAATTTCCTTCTTTCGGGAATGTCAGAATTGGCACTCTCACGCAAAGGTCGTTCCCGTCTCTGGTTGTCAAAGCAGCCACTCTTGTCGCCCCCAAGGTAATTTTTCCCTCTTTTTTTTTTTGGGGTCCTGGGTTGTTGATTTTAATTATCTGTGGGAAATTTTAGAAAAAAAGAAAAATTGCAAGTGTTTTTCCTAATTTATCGCATTTGCCTTGTCCATTTTAGCATTGTCACAATTCAATTGTTTGCACATAAATGTTTTTTCAATTCAATGTTGCATGTGCCTGATTGGTTATTTTCATAATGCAGTACACCTCTATTAAGCCTCTAGGTGACAGAGTGCTTGTCAAAATTAAGGATGCAGAAGAGAAGAGTGAGGGTGGGATTTTACTCCCAACAACTGCTCAAACAAAGCCTCAAGGGGGTGAGGTGGTTGCTGTTGGAGAAGGAAAGTCAGTTGGGAAGACCAAAGTGGACACTGGTGTGAAGGTAATGTTACCATGCCATGAAATTATTAACCGTTTATTCTTTCTTTCCTCTGTATTTTTTTTGTTGGGTGGATTGCTCTCTAATTTTAAATTATGTAATGTGGCCAACAGTTGGCACAATTGCCAAAAGTGAATCGCACCAACTTGAGTGTGTATGACACTTGAGATTGATGTTGAAAAATCATCGTGGGTGTTGAATTGGCATGGCGTTGGCATTGAACCCAATGCTAATCCAAACACACTTAGTTGGCTGAGTTAAAATTTTGCCATGGTTGGTTGGCCAAGTTTGAATCTTGCCATGGTTGTTAATGTTGGTGGGTTATTTGGAAGTACCTTTCTATGTGTTAGTCGAGCTGCGAGGCCATCTTGGGATGAGGCTTCAACCTTTGACTCTAAATTTTATCTACTAAATAAAAACTCATGGGTTGGATTTGCTTTATACAGGCAGGCACACAAGTTGTGTATTCAAAGTACGCAGGGACTGAGGTGGAGTTCAATGGTTCAAAACATCTTATACTGAAGGATGATGATATTATTGGTATCCTTGAAACCGATGAGGTCAAGGATCTTAAACCCTTGAATGATAGAGTTCTGATAAAGGTGCGTTACTTTCGGAGGTTTGTTTATTTTGATGTCGAAAGTTAGGTGGAGAATGTCATTGAATCATTTGTCAATCATACATTTAATCGTCTAATAATCAAGGCGTATACTGAGAATGAGATTTGTTTATCTTGAATGCTTGTGATAATGATGATGGTATATATTGATTAATCAAATATTTACTGCAGGTTGCACAAGCGGAGGAAAAAACTGCTGGGGGTTTGTTGCTCACTGAGGCAACCAAGGAGAAACCATCTATTGGAACAGTGAGCTTTATGCTTTCCTAATAGTCTTGTTATGTTTGAAAAGATAGTCTAGTTGAAACTGATAACACTCTTGAAGAAAGTTGCTTGGGTAGACAGAAATGGATACATTGGTTTGGAGTAACAATGTGTTTGCATGAATAATGTTTTCTAGTAAATCTTGTTCCTTCAGTTTCTGAGATTAGTCCATAATCTTTCTACCCCACTTTTTTGATGTTACAGGTGATAGCAGTTGGTCCAGGTCCTTTGGATGAGGAAGGCAATAGAACACCGTTGTCCATTACACCTGGGAACACAGTCTTGTACTCCAAATACGCGGGGAATGACTTCAAGGGCAAAGATGGTTTTGAGTACATTGCGTTGAGGGCTTCAGATGTCATGGCTGTCCTCTCCTAGGAGCAAACAGATTGTTTTAATTGTAACCTAAATTTTTACGTGTTCATCTCAAGGGAATAAAGAACAAGAAATTAAAAAGGAGGCAACTGATATTTGGAAAAGACGAGCGAAAAAAGATAAGAATTGATGTAATACCCTTCCATGTATGTAAGCGCTCAATTTGCCATAGTAATTAGTAACCAACAAACCGAAAGCATGCATCAAGATCATCTCTTTTGTCATCATTGTGTTCAAATTTGGAGTTTTGGTAAGTAAGCTCTGACTACTGTGAACACCCTATTTTGATTGGGTTCACCAAAAATTTCAAAAAAATAATAATAAAATAAAAATTTGAAAAGAAAATAAAAACTCATCTCATCCAACAAACCCTAGCAACTACTTTATTTTGAATTTGAACCTAGTTTTCTAATCTTGGCAGATTTTTAGGATAAGATCAGAACAAATTCGTATTATAGGAGGGTAAATCCCATAATTTTAGGCAGACAAGGCTTAACAGTTCCGGTTAGATTTCAACAGTGAGGGAGGCGGCTCTGCTTACACTCGTTCGCGACCGTCGCGACGCCACTATCCTCCGAGAACAGCATCATCGCGCGCAACGCCCCAGGCCCACCGTGAAGATCTGTTACGCATCCCTCATCTCGATCCAGCTCTGTTCCGCCGACCCTTCTCGTCCCTGTCCCCTTCGCGACCACCACTCGCCGCCTCAGATCGTTGTGACACCGCCGGCATCCCCGTCTCGCGACGGCATCAGTCGCATCTCACTGGCCGGATCTCGTCTCCGCTGTCGTCCCCTTCGCAGATAGGCTCGAATCCGCGTCTGTCTCAGGCGCAAGCTTTTTCGCGAGCCTCACCATCGTTTCGAATCGAATCACGGCCATCCACTTCTCTTTGCCCTCACGCGTACAGGTGAAAGAAGAAGGGTGGTGTTCCTTTCTGCCGTTAAATGTGTTTTGGTTGTGTTTTTACTTTTATTTCATTTTGGTTTATTCGTTTATTATTATTTATTCAAGTAAGGATTAATTTAAATAAATAATTGGTGTCATATGTTGGCTTTTGACCCAAATTAAATGGGTTTCATCTGATTTGGAAATGGGCTGGGCTCATAAATACTTGTGAAATTGAATCTGATCTTCTTTTGTGTTTTTCTTATGAAATGTTTATTTTAAAATAAATAAATTGAAAATATAAAAAAAAGGAAAAAACTGAAAAAAAGAAAAACAATTTTGGGGATTGTTATCTGAGAGGCTTCACACTCAATTCCTTAAGATGCGGGATAGCTCTATAGATGTATATGTCATGTTCTATCTCATTTTGGAGTTTTCGATAAAAAATACAAAAAAATGAAATATATCAAAAACCCTTCTTTAAAATGAAATAAAAAAAACTTTTTTTGATAAAAATTAAAATCAACTAACAAATAAAATATTTTCTACAAGAACTACGTGGCTTTGAGTTTCCCATCGAAGCAGGGAATACGTAGGAGCGGGATCAATCATCTCGTCAAGTCAAAATTAATTTTTCCATTATTTTTGTGTTCTTTTAATTTATTTATCGCAGATAATTAATTAATAATTTATTTAATGTTTTTTTGGATTGCTCTATGACAAGTGTCATGCTCAATCCCCTAGTTTTGAGGCGGTCCTATGGACTTATGTGCTATGTTCAACCTCATTTAGGATTTATCAATAATATTTAATTTTTAAAAAAAATTTTAAATAAAAAAAACCCAATAAAGAAACATAAAAATAAAGAAAATATTAATAAATAAACAAATCCTTCCTTGTAAATATTTTTGGGGTAAACAAATAAATAATTTAATTTTGCACGATTAATTCAAGGTACCATTCGTAGGATGGGCGATGTAGGGTGCTTAATACCTTCCCTACTCGTAACCGACTCCCGAACTCAACTTGGTTTCAAAGACCATTTTTTTTAAAGGTTTTCCAATTTTTCCTAAATTAAATAAAATTGGTGGCGACTCTACATTTTCCATAAAATTTCTTTTCATCGCCGTCCTCGTCGTAATTTCTGGTTGCGACAGATGGCGACTCCACTGGGGACATTTTCGAGAGTTAAGCCTAAGTAATGAGTTGTGCATTTTGGTATTTATTGTTTACCCCTTTTATTGTTTTCTTTTATTTTTTTTGTATATATTTGATTCCTTTTTGCTTTAATAATTATTTTTTTACATTAGGATAGAAGACCGTGATATTTTTATTTTTATTTTGTTTGCTTGTCTTTCAGGTCCAAGTAGTTTTGGATTGTACAGGTTTGTATGCCTCCTACACACACAACACCGACACTCATTTTCACACACCTTTAGCTCTATACCCGAGCTTGTGGGATCTTAAGGATTAGGCGGTGACTCGGCATTATCATTGAAGGCCTAGTGCCTCTCTGATATTTGTTGATTCACCACTCGGATTGTTACTAGTGTCATGGACTAATCATCCTGGAGGGTTTATCCCTACTTGTGATTAGGTTCATGAACTAGGTCCTTGACAAGGGCAATCTGGGGACCATGACCTTTAGAAGTCTAGACCCGTCCTAAAGTTTATACTCCTAAATTGACTTAGTGGCCGCTCGACTTAGAAGTTGCCATCATATGTACCCTTGATTAGGCCCTACCTCTTAAGACACTTGGAGGCGTACCATATCTCCCTTGTGTTTTTCTATCTATTTACTTATTTATTCATTTTTACTTCATTTCCCTTCGTGTTTTAACAAATGGTTAATAAATAAATAAAATACATATTATATATATGTATATTTTGCTTTAATTTATTATTTATTTTATTTTTATTTATTTTTTTTACTTTTTTACTTTTTGTAAAAAATAATATATATAAATTTTTTAGGTGATTCTCTTTTGTGGAGGAAAGACACTATCTGTGTAGCAAGGAACGAAAATGTCTAACTCTAGCAATGCAATTGGCCTGAAGAAGAATATTAGGATTGACGTGAAAATCAATGATGTGAAGACTTTAATGGAAATCAGTCGCTTGATGCCAAAAGAAGTGTGTTCAGAGTTTGCAAGCAAGTATGGGAAGATTTTGGACTTGTTACACATACATGTAGATGCTTCGGGCTTGAGTGCTTTGGCCCAATATTGGAACCCGAATTTGAGGTGTTTCGAGTTGCCAAATTTGGATACGACACCGACTATAGAAGAATATGCATACATGCTACGGATGCCTCTTCCAAGGGAGTCTCGTGTTTATTTCTATTATGGCCAACATGTTAGTGATGGGAAGGTTGCAGAGTTGCTGGGAATTCTACCGAAGCCATCAGACAAAATGGAAAAAGGAGCTGTCAGAGGTCTGAGGCGAAGATTCCTTGAAGTTTATCTCCAGGAGCTAGCACGACAAAATAATTGGGTTATCTTCAAGCAGGTGTTAGCTTTAACCATTTATGGGCTGGTGCTTTTCCCCTTTATACCAGACATGGTGGATTACGCAGCCTTGGATGTCTACTACAAGGTCGAAGAATATAATGTAAACTTTGTTCCCGCGATTTTGGCAGAAACCTTCCTATCATTGCAAGTTTGCCATGAAAATCAACAAGGCAAATTACGATGTTGTGCACAAATGTTGTATGTTTGGGTCGTGACTCATATGTATGCTCGAAATTCTGTTAGTGGGATTGATGACCCTTTGAGGAGATTCCATCACAATCCGATAAAGCCGCACAAACCCAATGAATGGAGACAAGAATTTGATAAGGTTGATTCGAAAGCTTTTTGCTGGATGTGTCCTTGGTATAAAGGAAATACAATCATTTTCAGTTGTGGGAATTTCTTGAATATTCCTTTGATGGGACCAAGGGGTTGCGTGTCATATTCTCCGGCACTTGTGATTCGACAGTTGAAGTGGACTCAACAGGAACCACTTGAAGAAGTGTTAGGTGGAATTTCGTTCTTATATAAAGAATGCGAGGTTGTCAAGAATACAACAATAGCTGTTAGATCCGCCTGGAGCAACATCCGGGTACTGGGATCCAATGAGTTGGGAAGACAAATTATTTCTCATACTAAAAACTACGAGGCATGGAGGAAAGCAAGGAAAGAAAACCGTGTTATTTCGAGACCAATCTCGCATGAAGATGAAAATCCGCAAATGGAAGCAGAAATGTTAAAGAGGATTGAGGTTATGATGGCCCAGATGAGAGTGCTAGAGGAAAAGAATGAAACAGATCAAATCACCATCGACGCGCTCCGACACCAAATCCAGAAGTTAAACATGAGGATAGAACATTTGAAAGATGAATGTGCCGATGCATATGAAGCCGCAGCTCCAGCAAAGAGGGCAAGGAAGGGGAATATGAAAGAGTCAAAAGTTCAAGGATTACTAGCAAGGATAGAGGATCAAAAAAGGGTGTTGGCACAAATCTTCAAAGAAAAAGAAGACTTGGGGGTAAAAAATTGAAGTGCACGTTCAGACAATCCAGATGTTGGAGGAAATCATAGTATCTCTGCAAGAAGCCTTAACTCATGCTGAGCGCTACTCTGATGAAGGTTGGAATGCAGCTGCGACTATACGCGAATCATTGAAAAAATCGCAAGAGAAAGAGCAGCAGTTGTGGATGAGGCTCCGGATGTTCGAAAGGGAGAAAAAACAATATGAGGATGAGATCAAACAACAGGAAGAATGGCTAGAGAACTGGGAATCCGTGGCAAAAGATTTGAAGGCTGACATAGATGCTTGGAAGAAAAGATATGAACACCTCTCAGGAAGTTTGCAATACCATACCTATCAGTTTGTAGGTCACCTCGAGGAAGCACTAGTCCAAACTCGCATGAATGACAGATCTACAATACCTCCAAAAATAGCTCGCTTCATGAAATATTGTAGGGGTCTTGCTAGCGGGTTCAAAAAGAAGACTTTAAAACTTTTGATGTAATTCTGTTAGATGGGAGACATTGTATTTTCTCTTCAAAGAAATAAAAGCCTTTTTTTTTAGGAGTTACATCCATCAATAAATTCTGCTCTATCTTATGGTGTGTTGCAAGTAGTCCTGTATGATTGCATTGCTAGTGAATGATGCTGTCTATTGAGGGACACATGTTCCCATGGATTTGTCATCAACCACGCGTTAACCTAAAGGAGACGTGCCCCTAGAGTTATGTGTCGGGGTGAAGTTGCTTGCTACAAAAATGTTCTTTCCTTTGCAAAAGAAAGAATTCATGGTTTTTCGAAGCATACTTTTATATTTCTTTTAATAATAATAATAATAATAATAATAATTGACGATTTTTTTTAAACAGAGCTAAAAACACGAATTTGAGGGTTCGAGAATCATTGCGCGACCTAAGAAAGACAATACCAATCAAACCCGAGTTTACAACACAAGATACCGGACCAGGATGGCTGCCAACAATCCTGAGACAGGAAGGAACTTGAGTTTAGAAGTAGACGAAGTGAGGGGATGGGTGACTGAAATCTCTGAAACTCAAGCAAGGTTGGAGGCTATACTACAGGATATGAGGGAATCTCTTAGCAGGCTTAGTGTAAATAGAAGTGGAAACGAAGATGACCCACATGTGAGCGTACAGCCGACCCTCTCCATGGTGACGGCGCCAATAAACCATAGCTTTACTCAGGGAATGTCGGGTTACACGGAACCCATAGTAATCCCCATCGGGGAAGGATATTGCCCCATCGGGGAAGGATATTGCCCCATCGAGAATGTGTATCATGAGGCTGCTGGCTACACATGGGAAAAACCCCATGCATTCATTCCTGAACAATCAAGAGGAGTCCAGTTTGGACCCGATAAGATGAAGGAAGAGTGGATGGAGAAGGTAGAAGAACAAATAAAAGATATCAAGGGCTCAAATGCTTACGGCCTTTTCAAGATTGAGGAACTTTGTCCTGCCACAAATGTCGTGATTCCCAAGGATTTCAAAATTCCTGATTTTTCCAAATATGACGGAAGTGGGAACCCACAATTCCATTTGATTAGCTATGCCACCAAAATGGCCATATGGTCTAAGGATGACAAGTTCCTCATTGGCTTTTTCCATGAAAGTTTGACCGGAATCGCACTAGAGTGGTACCTTCAGTTAGACCATTCTAAGATCTCTCGGTGGACAGAATTAGCCGATTTGTTCATGTATCAATACAAATTCAATTTGGACATAGCTCCAACCCGTGAACAGTTGACTACAATGCAAAAGAAGAGTGATGAATCCTTCAAACAATATGCACAAAGGTGGAGGAGTTTGGCTGCTCAGGTTCGGCCGCCGCTGATGTTGTCCGAAATGTGCTCATACTTTTTGGGAACCCTGGGATCCCCCTTTATCGGAGCAATGGCAGGAGTATCTTATAGGGATTTCTCTGACTTGATTGCGGCAGGGGAAAGAATTGAAATTCTAGCCAGAGCAGGGAAGTTGCCAACTGACATGGAAGGCAGTGCATCCAAGAAGGGGTTCCAGCCCAAGAAGAAGGGAGCAGAAGCAAATTATGTACAACACCAGCCAAACTTTGGACCTCGACATGTCCCTTCATACCCAAGGTACCAAGCACCATATCAGACCCAAACACCATTTTACCCACCTCAACAGGTCTCACCAATCATCACCCAGCCACAAAACCAAATAAATAACATCCCTACCCCTCAACCATACAACCCCACTCGCCCAACATATACTCATTATCCACCTGCACCTCAACAAACCCATCCAAGCTACCCTCGACCTCGCTCAAATTTTCCAAATCAGGGACGTCCCCAATATCAAAATCTGCCTCCTTTCCCAAGACTGTCTATCTCCAATGCAGATTTGTTCAAACAACTATTTGATCGTCACCTAATCGCTGGAAACCATGTATGGCCTATGGAACCACCTTTCCCTGCTTGGTACAATCCGAACTTGACTTGCAAGTATCACATGGATGCCCTGGGGCATTCCCTTGAAGAATGTGAGGCCTTCAAGACAGCAGTAAGAAAATTGATTGCTTGTGGAAGATTGGGTTTTGAAGAAGATTCTGGGCCTAGCATTGTTAATAACCCAATCCCAAACCATAATGCGGGAAATAGCGTGAATAACTTGGAAGTGAGAGGGCCTCAAGTCAAGAAGGTTTTGGAATTGCGAACCCCGATGCAAGAAGTATTCGCAGGGCTCAAGAAAGCAGGATATGATATTGTTGCACCAATGAAGCTGATTGGAGAAAAAGAGAAGTATGATGGTGATTTAAGTTGTGATTATCATCATGGGAAGGTAGGGCATGATATCGAAACTTGTTGGGACTTTAAGGTCCGAGTCCAAGGATTACTTACCTTGGGGGTGATCTAAGCTAGGCGAGGTACGACTGAAGAAGTTAGTGTGGTTGAAAAAGTTGTGCTCCGGATACCACCTATGAATGATGTGCCGGCTCCAGAAAAGGTGATTGTAAAGGTGACAAAGCCAACTCCTTTTTCCTATAATGATACGCATGCTGTACCCTGGAATTATGAACAGAAAGTTAAGCTAGTAGGAGGGGCAGGAGAAACTTCGAAGGCCCAGGTTACTAATGTTGTGAGAATTGGAGGCATCACAAAGAGTGGGCGATACTATGACCCGGTAGAAGAAGAAGCAAGGAAGAATACCAAAGATGAAGGAAAAGAGAAGGAAGAAGAAGAAGAAGAGTTCCTGAAGATCATGAAGTAAAGTGAATACGATGTGATTGAGCAGTTGAAGAAAACACCGGCAAGAATATCCCTTTTGTCGCTTGTCCTCACATCAGAGATGCATCATAAGGCATTATTGAAGGTGTTGAATGAAGCTTATGTTAATCGCGACGTCACGCCAGAGAATGTAGTAAACATGGTGGATCCGGTGAGGAGGATCAACCTGATCAATTTCTCGGAAGATGAGGTGTTTTCGAAGTTTAGAGGTAGTCCTAAGGCACTCCACATTACCCTAAGGTGAAAACTATTTGTGATTGCGAAGGTGCTTATAGATGGTGGCTCGGTATTGAATGTGATTCCGTTGTCCACTCTAGATCAGCTAAACATAGGCTTGACGGATTTGACACCCCAAGAGATGATTGTGCGAGCCTTTGATGGGACAGCAAGAGGGATCTTAGGGGAAATAACTCTGCCCCTCGAAGTAGGGCCTAGTTGTTTTCGTGTTCTCTTTCAAGTCATGGAGATCCAGCCAGCTTATACCATGCTCCTAGGAAGGCCTTGGATTCATGAAGCTGGTGTTGTTCCATCAACGTTGCATGTGTCTGAAATATATTCAGGATGGGGCTGTAATTACCATCCACGGTGAAGAGGAAATCATGCTTTCAAAACCTATTTCGGTGCCATATGTAGAAAGCACAGAGCAAGTCGAGGATGATTCCCTACGTAGTTTTGAAATCCTGAAGCCAGAGAGCAAGAAGGAGGAGCTGCCAATGCAAAATGTGAATGAAGTGGCAATCCGTATAATGGAAAGGAATGGGTATCAGAAAGGAAGAGGCCTAGGGGCAAGCCTCCAAGGAATCCCTCAACCGATTGCAGCGGTTACAAGAGATGGCAAGAAAGAAGAAAGAAAGGAATTTGATTATATCCCCCACTTGACAGATACTTTCTTAGCGTCAACTGAAGTGATCTCACCAAAAAAGTTGACTTCCCCTCATTTCACTATCAGTGCACTTGAAGAGGTGCAAGCAAGAAACCCTGTTATTTATCTCTCTGCTAACAATGAGGTCCTTGGCAATTGGCAGTCTGAACCATTTGTTGATGTTATTTCCATGAAGTAATTATCTTTTTGTATCTCGTATAAACTGATGTTTACTTTGGTTGAGAAATGAATAAAATGAGTTAGTATGATTTTTCAGCATTTTTTTGGTGTCTTCCTTTCCCTACCCTTTATCTTGTATCAATTGCGTTTCATTTCTTGAATAATATCCTTGCCTATATTTCTCTTGTTTCAAATATCTTCTTTCAGGAACCTCACCACCGTCGAAGGTTTGTCTCACAAAAGGAACCTTGAAACCTCATTTACTGATTCCCTAGTGGCTGTTGACGAAGACGATTCTGGGATTAGTGAGGAAGAAGAAGCCATTGAGGAATTTACAAAGTCGATAGAGCACTCAGAAAATGGGTTCGCTTCAAATGATGAAGTTATAGAAGTGATTAATATGGGGACCGAGGAAGACAAGAAGGAGTTGAAAATAGTGGATAATCCAGAACGTACAGAAATGGTCGCGCTATTTAAGGAGTACCTTGATGTGTTTGAATGGTCCTACAAAGATATGCTAGGATTGGATCCAGAGATAGCATCACATAAAATCCCACTGTACCCAGATACGGTGGTGAAGAAGCAAAGGTTGAGGAGGATGCACCCAGATATGTCACTAAAGATCAAAGAAGAGGTAACTAAGCAGTTAGAAGCCGGGTTTGTGGAAGTGTCGAGACACCCCAGTGGGTCGCTAATGTCGTACCAGTACCAAAGAAGGATGGAAAAGTAAGAATGTGTGTGGATTACGGAGATCCGAACAAAGCAAGTCCGAAGGATGACTTCTCATTGCCTCATATTGATGTCCTGAGAGAGACAACAAGGAACCACAGATTCTCTTTCATGGATGGGTATTCGGGATACAATCAGATTCTCATGGACGTCGATGACAAAGAGAAGACGACTTTCATCACCCCTTGGGGAACTTTTTGTTACAGAGTAATGCCTTTTGGGCTGAAGAATGTCGGAGCCACCTACCAGCATGCTATGGTAGCATTGTTCCACGATATGATGCACAAGGAAATAGAGGTATATGTGGATGACATAGTGGCTAAGTCTAAGGAGGGGGAAAGTCATGTAGCAGTTTTGCATAAGTTATTTGAGAGATTAAGGAAGTACAATCTGAGACTCAATCCCACGAAATGTGTGTTTGGAGCCTCAACCGGGAAATTGTTAGGTTTTGTGGTCAACAGGGAAGGAATACAGGTGCAGCCGGAAAAGGCAAAGGCGATCAGGGACATGCCAACTCCCAAGAATGAACAAGAAGTAAGGGGTTTTCTAGGGAGATTAAATTACATTGCCCGATTCATTGCTAACTTGACAAGCACGTGTGAGTCTATTTTTAAGCTATTAAAGAAGAATAATCCGGGGAGATGGAATTAGGAATGTTAGGAAGTCTTTGACAAAATAAAGGCATGCCTATTAACCCCACCAGTGTTGGTGCCGCCCACTCAAGGTCGTCCTTTGATACTGTATCTCACGATCCTCCCAACCTCAATGGGGGCAATGTTGGGGCAACATGATGAGTCTGGCAAGAGAGAACATGCAATTTACTATCTAAGCAAGAAGTTTAATGACTGCAAACCTCGATACATGGCAATTGAGAAGACTTGTTGCGCATTGGTATGGACCTCCAAGAGACTCAGGCAATACATGTTATACTACACCACTTGGTTAATCTCTCGAATGGACCATTTGAAGTACATCTTTGAAAGTCCTCACATATTATTAAGGGTCTCAAAGTGGCAAATGATATTATCAGAATTCGATATTAAGTATGTGACCCGGAAATCCGTTAAGGGAAGTGCAATTGCTGATCACTTAGCTGAAAACCCTATTGAGGGAGGACAACCAATTATATCCGAGTTCCCTGATGGAGAGATACTGTCATTAGAAGAAGGTGAAACAGAGGAAGATGATATGTGGAAGATGTATTTTGATGGAGTAGTTAATATGCATGGAAGCGGCATAGGAGCGGTGGTTGTCTCTCCGGAGGGCAAGCAATACCCAGTGGCTGTTAAGCTCGAATTCGAATGCACCAACAATATTGCTGAGTATGAAGCATGTGCAAGTGGATTACAAGCAGCAATCGGTCTTGGAATAAAACAGCTAAAAGTCTTTGGAGATGCAGCCTTAATCATTTATCAAGTCAACGGCGAATGGCAAACTAAAGATCCCAAGCTTATCCCGTATCAGAAATACTTGACTCAGTTAGTAGTTGCGAAGTTTGATGAGATTACTTTCTCGCACTTGACTCGAGACAAGAATTAATTTGCGGATGCTTTAGCCACATTAGCCGCTATGACCAAGCTGGGTCTCCATACCACCGTCCGGCCTATTCAAGTGAAGGTACAAGATGAGCCAGCATACTGTGCACATGTGGAAGAAGAGCTCGATGGTAATCCTTGGTATCACGACAAGCAATATATGAAGAATAGAACGTACCCAGCTGGAGCAAATGAAATAAACAAGAGGACGATTCGTAGATTATCAATGTCCTTTTACTTAGATGGCAAAGTTCTATATAAGAGGAACTATGATGGGGTCCTCATAAGATGTGTTGATGCTCGTGAAGCTCGGACTATTGTTGGTGACTCCGGCAAGTATACCGATTCGTCGCAAGTAATAAAAGAAACACGGTAAGTAATTACCGAGGTCGAACTCAGGGATTGGGCTACCAATTCGACTAATCCGCGGGAAATCAGATACGTTTGGCCAAGTTACAGAAAGGTGGTTGAGAGAGAGAAGATTAATATCGAAATTCAATTAACAAGTCTAAATAAAACTAAACTATTAAAGTCTGAAATTAAAATGTTCAAGGTCACAAATCCATCTACCCAACATGCATACCCAAGTGATGATGAATTCCTCCCTAAGTTCAATTACAATGTCAACCGGGACCCCTAAATTCTCCTAAATCCACTCTCGTGCTCATTAGGACGTATTCGACGATTGGATTAATTACTTACTAGGTCTCATAATCCTAATCTCGAATTTGGTTAATTCTTGTTCCTTATATGGTTGCACTAATATCCTACTCACTGCCATGCAATATTCAATTAGCGATCCCGATTCAAGTTCTAAAACGCGAATCGCCGTTCGGCCTTAAACACGTTTAACTGATTAATCACGCAATACATATGATCGAGCATTCAAATCAGAATCGGAAAACATCAATTAAAAGAAGGGGAGAAAGACATACATCACATGAACACTACACTGCCATGGGTGGCTTCATTGATCCCTCGGACGAGGGGATTAGTTCCTCATGCTCATAGACAAACAATCGGAATTCATCCTAAGAATAAGAATAAGAATAAGAAAAGAGAAGAGGAGACGCAGCCCCAGAATAAGGATTCTAAAATATCTCTAAAAAGTTCTGATCCAAAAAGTCCTCCCAATCTGTTCTGCACTGTCTTATTTATAAGGAGGCCACGCGTCACGGCCGTGATGGTCATCACTGCCAGGCCGTGACGGCTTCTGTTTCTGGCGCTTCTGTGGGATTCAAACCCTCGCGACGCGAAGGGTGTCTCGCGACGCGAGCCTTCTTGTCACGGCCCGTGATGTGAATCACGGCTAAGCCGTGACGGTCTCTGACTTGTGTGGGTTTTTGGTCACGGCAGTGATACACATCACGGCTAGGCCGTGATGGTCTCTGACTTCCAAGTCTTCATTATTCGCGAGGCGAGAATCCTGTTCGCGGGGTGAGACCTCCAAAAGTGCTTTTTCCCGCTGCTTCTTGACTTTCCTTGATTCTCAGAGCTTCACTTATTTAACCTGAAACAACAAAAGCAACCACAAGCGTAATTCTATCCAAAATAACCTAAAAACAACACAAAATACACCAAACGAGTCAAAAACTAACTTAGGAACGAAACAAGGCGAATTTGGGCGAAAATGAGATTGAACTCGACTAATTAGCACGTAAACCACCGTCTTACTAGTTATAAAACTAGATAAGCCAGAGGCTTATCAACTATCATGACAGAAGTTCACGAAGGGATATGTGGAACGCATGTCAATGGTCACATGATGGCACGCAAGATCCTATGAAATGGTCACTATTGACTAACAATGGAAGCCGATTGTCTGGAGTATGTCCGAAAATGTCGTAAATGCCAAATATATGCAGATCAGATCAAAGCTCCATCGTTCCAACTACACAATATGGTGTCTCCATGGCCATTTTCTATGTGGGGAATAGACGTCATTGGACCAATCAATCCCAAGGCTTCAAACGGACATCGCTTCATCCTGGTTGCAATAGATTACTTCACTAAGTGGGTAGAAGCAGCATTATATGCCAATATAACTCAAAAGGTGTTTACCAAATTCCTAAAAAGGGATATTATTTGTCGCTATGGAATACCAGAAAGAATCATTACAGACAATGCTGCCAATCTTAATGGGGCGGACGTAAAGAAGTTATTAGAGACTTTTAAAATCAAGCACCATAATTCCACCCCATATAGACCTCAGATGAACGGGGCGGTAGAAGCGGCCAACAAGAATGTCAAGAAAATTGTTGCTAAAATGGTCGTAAATTATAAGGATTGGCATGAAATGTTGCCATACGCTTTGCACGCATATCGTACCAATATACGATCAAGTACTGGGGCAACGCCTTTCTCACTGGTGTATGGAATGGAAGCTGTTTCTCCTATAGAAGTTGAAATCCCTTCATTAAGAGTGCTGATGGAAGCTGACTTGGAAGAATCAGAATGGGTGAAATCTCGATATGATCAGTTGAACATGATCGAGGAAAAAAGACTGGTGGCCCTTTGTCATGGACAACTATATCAGAGAAGGATGGCCAAAGCTTTTAATAAGAAAGTCCGCCATAGAGAGTTTCAACCAGGTGATTTGGTGTTAAAGAAAATACTTCCCAACCAAGAAGATGCCCGAGGAAAATGGGCACCCAATTATGAAGGGCCATATATAGTAAAGTAGGCATACCCAGGCGGAGCCTTGGTCCTGACAGATGAAAACGGATGAGAGCTACCGAGACCTGTAAACTCTGATGCCGTGAAAAATTTCTATGCCTAATAAAAAAAAATAAAAAAAGAAAACAAAGAAAAAAAAGAGGAGAGCCCGTTAGGTCGAAAACCCGCGAGGGCGGCCCAAGCAAAAGTTAGGGCATAAATAAAATAAAATAAAAAAGAAGTCCGTTAGGTTGAAAACCCGCAAGGGCGACCTAAGCAAAAGTTAGGGCACATATATATATAAAAAAAGGGGGTCCGTTAGGTTGAAAACCCGAAAGGGCGACCTAAGCAAAAATTAGGACAAAGAAACTGAATCTTAGTCTGAAAACCCGCAAGGGCAGTTTAAGAAGATAGCTTAATGTTCACCACACTGGGGCAATTTTGCTCATGACTTGCTACACTGGGGCAATTCCGCTTGTGACTGGCTACGAGGGGGCAAAGAAAATCATTGAAATGTTAATGAAAGGATGTATGCGGAAGCTGAGACCAGGATCTGCGACGTCAAACAGTTGTTGGGAATCAGTTAAGAGGATCAAGGAACCAATACTGGGGCAAATTTTTATGCGGTTTTTCTCTCGTCCTATTATCTCCTTCCCATGCACCCCTTTGTATTTCCCTTTTTCTTTCCAATTTCCTTGTGTGCAATGTAAATTCTCATATTAAGGCAAGGATTTTATTCATCCATCTTTCCTATTGTGCTTAAATCATGCTTGTGCATTGAAATCATGTCTCAATTAAAGTAAATTTAAGTTTAACGGTATGATTGGATAATTCTAATGGTTACTTCAATGAATGGTTTGAACCAAAGAAAGCCCAGCATTTCAAAGTCAATAAGGGAGATAACGGTGCATAATGAGGAGAAAAGAAAAGCAATAATGAAAGTATCCACGAGCCCTAGTCTTGAAGGAAATAATCGCTCTATGTGTCTTCACCGCTTTGAAAAAAAGCCCCTCTAATCGAAAGACAATGACTCAGAGTTGTTGATAAACAAAGGTTTGATTGGTCGAAGTCTTTTAATGGAGCGTGTGGTTCGATTGTAATCGAGACAAAAGGTAAAAGAAAAGTTTTTAAGAGAAATCAAAATTACCATCATTTTATTTCCGGGATCTGAGGCCCACTGCAATTTATTTTTCGAGCTCTGAGGCTCACTGTACTTTATTTTTGGGACCTGAGGCCCACTGCAATTTATTTTTTGAGCTCTGAGGCTCACTGCACTTTATTTTTGGGATCTGAGGCCCACTACAATTTATTTTTCGAGCTCTAAGGCTCACTGCAAATTTATTTTTTGGATCTGAGGCCCACCGCATTTTATTTTTCGAGCTCTGAGGCTCCCTGCAAATTTATTTTTGGGATCTGAGGCCCACTGCAATTTATTTTTCGAGCTTTGAGGCTCACTGCAAATTTATTTTTGGGATCTGAGGCCCACCGCATTTTATTTTTCGAGCTCTGAGGCTCCCTGCAAATTTATTTTTGGGATCTGAGGCCCAATGCGATTTATTTTTCGAGCTCTGAGGCTCACTGCATTTTATTTTTGGGATCTGAGGCCCACTGCAATTTATTTATTTATTTTTCGAGCTCTGAGGCTCACTGCAAATTTATTTTTGGGATCTGAGGCCTACTGCAATTTATTTTTCGAGCTCTGAGGCTCACTGCAGTTTATTTTAGGATCTGAAGCCCACTGCAATTTATTTTTCGAGCTGAGGCTCACTGCAAATTTACTTTTGGGATCTGAGGCCCGCTGCAAATTTATTTTTCAAGCTCTGAGGCTCACTACTAATTTTATATTAGGGATCTGAGGCCCAATGCATTTTATTTTTTGAACTCTGAGGATCACCTGTCACTTTTATTTTCCAAGCTCTAAAGATTAATTTTCTCCAGCCTGTTTCCCATCCCGACTAAAATGTGAGTTCATTTTCTTTACTAGTTCCTTACTATTACCACATGAAAAATCGTTCTTTTTTCATGTATTCTAGTAATGAACAAGTAAAAAGGGGCAACTGTGAACACCCCATTTTGACCGGGTTCACCAAAAATTTCAAAAAAATAATAATAAAATAAAAATTTGAAAAGAAAATAAAAACTCATCTCATCCAACAAACCCTAGCAACTACTTTATTTTGAATTTGAACCTAGTTTTCTAATCTTGGCAGATTTTTAGGATAAGATCAGAACAAATTCGCATTATAGGAGGGTAAATCCCTTAATTTTAGGCAGACAAGGCTTAACAGTTCCGGTTAGATTTCAAACTACAGATGAAATTTTTAATCTTTAATAGGTTTTTAGGATCAAAATGGGAACAATTTGGCATTATAAGAATCACAACAAGAACGCAGGGAAAAAAAATCAGAAACGAGAGCAAAGAAACAAGGTAAGGAACCAGAGGAAAATTCCAGAAAAAAAAACAACAGTGAGGGAGGCGGCTCTGCTTACACTCGTTCGCGACCGTCGCGACGCCACCATCCTCCGAGAACAGCATCACCGCGCGCAGCGCCCCAGGCCCACCGTGAAGCACTGTTACGCATCCCTCATCTCGGATCCAGCTCTGTTCCGCCGACCCTTCTCGTCCTTGTCCCCTTCGCGACCACCACTCGCCGCCTCAGACCGTTGTGACACCGCCGGCATCCCCGTCTCGCGACGGCATCAGTCGCATCTCACTGGCCGGATCTCGTCTCCGCTGCCGTCCCCTTCGTAGATAGGCTCAGATCCGCGTCTGTCTCAGGCGCAAGCTTTTTCGCGAGCCTCACCATCGTTCCGAATCGAATCACGGCCATCCACTTCTCTTTGCCCTCACGCGTACAGGTGAAAGAAGAAGGGTGGTGTTCCTTTCTGACGTTAAATGTGTTTTGGTTGTGTTTTTACTTTTATTTCATTTTGGTTTATTCGTTTATTAATATTTATTCAAGGAAGGATTAATTTAAATAAATAATTGGTGTCATATGTTGGCTTTTGACCCAAATTAAATGGGTTTCATATGATTTGGAAATGGGCTGGGCTCATAAATACTTGTGAAATTGAATATGATATTCTTTTGTGTTTTTCTTATGAAATGTTTATTTTAAAATAAATAAATTGAAAAATATAAAAAAAAGGAAAAAACTGAAAAAAGAAAAACAATTTTGGGGATTGTTATGTGAGAGGCTTCACACTCAATTCCTTAAGATGCGGGATAGTTCTATGGATGTATATGCCATGTTCTATCTCATTTTGGAGTTTTCGATAAAAAATACAAAAAAATGAAATATATCAAAACCCCTTCTTTAAAATGAAATAAAAAAACTTTTTTTGATAAAAATTAAAATCAACTAACAAATAAAATATTTTCTACAAGAACTACGTGGCTTTGAGTTTCCCATCGAAGCAGGGAATACGTAGGAGCGGGATCAATCATCACGTCAAGCCAAAATTAATTTTTCCATTATTTTTTGTGTTCTTTTAATTTATTTATCGCGGATAATTAATTAATAATTTATTTAATGTTTTTTTGGATTGCTCTATGACAAGTGTCATGCTCAATCCCCTAGTTTTGAGGCGGCCCTATGGACTTATGTGCTATGTTCAACCTCATTTAGGATTTATCAATAATATTTTTTTTTTAAAAAAATTTTAAATAAAAAAAACCCAATAAAGAAACATAAAAATAAAGAAAATATTAATAAATAAACAAATCATTCCTTGTAAATATTTTTGGAGTAAACAAATAAATAATTTAATTTTGCAAAACACCCTCCCTACTCGTAACCGACTCCCGAACTCAACTTGGTTTCAAAGACCATTTTTTTTAAAGGTTTTTCAATTTTTCCTAAATTAAATAAAATTGGTGACGACTCTACATTTTCCATAAAATTTCTTTTCATCGCCATCCTCATCGTAATTTCTGGTTGCGACAAGTACTTTATTGGGCAAAACAGTCCAGCATGATGAGAATCGCTCTGTTGCCTGGACGGGAACACGAGTATCTGGTACTTGAGAAGTGACAAACGGCATGGACTTGCGGGGTTATTTTCATTAAGTGCATTGCTTTGTAGCCTCAATATCTTGATCCAAGTTAGTAATGTTTACCAAAGCCACTCGGGTATGGGGATAACTATAACATCGCTACATTTACAAAACGGGCAAGTAAAAATTAATCTTATATAAGAACGACCATATTATACACTAGCTCACCTTATACAGCTGTACCTGGCAAAAAATGAAAAAGAAAAAAAAACGTAACCCAGTATCCACAAGAGTCTGATTCCACTCCAAGGTAGGTTCTATAACATCAATAGTAAAGGAATATGCCCTTGATGCATCAAAGGATCTAACCTTCTATGTTCTCACCATTAAAAGCGGTGTGGTGACAAAGAATTGGGGTGCAATCAAGTGTTCACCTCTTCTCTACAATACCCCATCAGCTATCATTTGCATCCTTTAAATTTGTGATATAGAGAAGAAGCACAAACCAGAAGTTTTGAAGGTTAAGTTGGTCCTCCATCACTCAATGAACAAGTTGACTGATGCTGGATTTGACATCCTTACCTATTAAATGAGGCAGCAGAGTTATCATCATACTGTCCCCTCCATGCATTGCCACTGTCTGTCCCACTACAAGCTTGATTGGGGATTGGAACATTAACTAAATCCCCATCCAAGCTCATTTGCTGCACCTCACCAGATGACAATATCTTTATGCTCTGTACACAGCTTACAAATTCTCTGCAAGGAATTTTACACTATTAGTTGAAGGTCAAGAAAATCAACCAGGACGACTGAAATAGTATAGTAGGCCTACAAAAACTTCAACCAATTAACTACTTACTCCCAAGGATCATCACCAACAAGAAGAATGTCATTTTCATGATCCACATATACTAGTTTCCACTCAGTCCTTAGAGGGTCTTCTAGCTGCCCTTCAATCCCAAACATACGAGCCAAATCATGCCGGAGTTCATCATATCCCTTGTAACGGGTGACGTCAATACATCTTCCAACAGAGCCACGCTTTTGAACCTACAAAATTTTGAAGCAGTATTAAGCATTTGGATAGCTATATAAGAAATTTGAAGTTGCCTAGAATCACGCTTAGAATCTCAGACAATCCAGCTCAATACACTAATACTGGAATATATAGCAAATGGATATTAGAGTACTTTAGAGTATGACCAACTAAAATATTAATAAAAAAGAGATCCCTAAGAAGTTGAATTTGCACAACATGCCTACATACACAATGCATTAATCATTGAGCCACACATGGATGCAATAAATATACAAAATCTAAATAGATTTGCAACTGCGAAAGAATGAGAAACCTTGGTATATGTTCGCATTCTTTGAGTCTGGTTAGCCCGCAAACCATTATTCAAAACACCAGTGTCATTCACACCAACATCACTTGAGCAACCGGGCTTAAAAGACATGTCTGCAACTCCAAATGACTGCGAGCTGATATCAGCAGTGGACAGCTCAGTTTCAATGTCTTTTGGAGCACCACCATAATTAGACAAAAAAATTTGAAGATCTTTTTGGGAGTCATATCCCCTTAAAAGCATAGTATCAGGCGTTAATCCATCAAGATTAGAGTCAAACGGTAGATTGTTTCTAGGGTGTGATTGGATATCCCCATCCATGAAGAAATTGGGAAGGGGTAAGTTCTGCGGGACGTTACCAGGATCAAGACAGTAAGACGTTCCAGAGGAAGAAGCTTCCAACTGATCAGTAATTGTTCCTTTAAACTTTAGCTGATCAGGTCCTTTTACACTGGGGAACTCATGTTTGATCTGCATTTCAGACTTACTCTGAAGCTCCTGTATCAGATTACTTGTGGGCTCAACCACCAAATTCCCTCCTAATGTGGCTGGCACTTCTTGGTTTTTTTTCATCAGGTTTGATGGTGATATCTGGCAGTTATTAGTAGATGGCGAGGTTGAGCATGATGGGGCATCTCCATCAGTAAGAGTAGAGGGAGCTCTAGTAACTGTAAGTGATTTCTGTGTATTGTGGATTTGGCTCACAGGCAGCTGTTGAGATTGCATAAGAGCTGAAGAAGTGAAGTTGTTGCTGTTGAGAAGCTTCTCTGTTGATAATGCATTACTGCCAAGCTGTTGAGGCTCATGCTGAGATAGAGGCAGCTGTGGTAATTGCTGGTTTTGTTGCTGTAGAGCCTGAGACTGCAAAAGTGGGCTAGACGTAGAAAGCTGTTGTTGCTGCTGCTGCTGCAATCTCTGTAAAAATTGTAGCTGTCGTTGTTGATCTGAAGGGCTTTGCTGTGACATTTGAGACATTAGTGGTTGCTGTGGTGCCCTATGTGACAAGTTTTGTTGCAATAACTGCAGTGGAGATTGTTGCAACTGTGTCTGTTGCTGCTGCCTCTGTAAGAGACTTGCTTGCTGGTCTATCTGTGGATGAAATTGTGAGTCTTGTGGTAGGGACGTCAGTGGGAATGTGGTCTTACTAGAAGATTGGATACTTTGCTGGGGCGGGATACCTCCTGAGAGTAATTGCTGTTGTTGAAGCTGAGAGTAGGCTGCTGGTTGTGGTACAAACTGACTTGTATGCTGGTTAGAAGCAACTGCACCATTATTCACAATAGCATGTTGATAAGACTGTGGCTGTTTCTGTGGCTGCTGCTGAGGCAGTTGGCACTGTTGTTGCTGGAGTAATGGCAGGTTTTGTGGCTCGGGAAGCTGCTGTTGCCTCTGCTGCTGGAGCTGGTTTATTGGCATTTGCAACAATGACTGCAGCTGCTGCTGTTGCTGCTGCTGCTGTTGCAGCTGCTGCTGCTGCTGTTGCAGCTGCTGATGTTGCTGTTGCGGCTGCTGCAGCAGCTGATGTTGCTGTTGTTGTTGTTGCTGCTGCTGCTGAGGCCATGATGACTGGGACTGTTGCAATTGGTTGATCTGGTTTGGTAAATTAGGTTTGTTAAATTGAGGACTTGGTGCAGAGAGGACAGGAGCTTGAAAGGTCAACAACTTGGATGGGTCATCAGTGCCTAGGTTAGATGAAAGCATGGATGGGAAATATCCTGATTGAGCAGCAGAGAACTGATTATTCTGCTGCATGTTCATCCACTGCACTAAACTCAAACCAGGGAAGAGTGAACTTGAGGGATCCTTCATGCCAAAGTCTTCTCCAAGCCAGGGCATAGCTCTCTTGAAAGCATTTTCTATATCAGACTCATCATCTGCAAAATCAATCGCAAGGATCAAATTTCACCATTTATCATACACAAGATGAGAATAAAATGCGGGTTTTCTGAGTGATACTCTTCAAAAATGATATTATCATATCACAAACAATACTGTACATCCAACACAAAAGCAACTTGATATCATTTTCATAATCTGAGGTTGAATCTAATAACAAAATTTATCAACAATTGACAACTAATACAATAAGTTATTGTCAGCTTTTCAACAAGAGATGGCAGATAGAATGAATTAAATTAGTGTTTTCAATGTTAAATGTTAGAAGCAGGACCGAGGACAAGGACGATAACCTCCTATGCCAACTTAGAAAGGGAAACCAGAAAATTATGGACACAGAAATTTCATACCCAAGTCATTGTGTGTCTCTGACGACCAATCCCTTTGTTAATAAACAAGTTCAAATAACCAACTTAATGGATCTAAACTAAAACTCCAGACTCTAATCACATATCCACATAGAAACTTATTAGTATTGAATGTCCCCACACTTGATGTTTGTATTAATGTGAAAACAGATATTCTGTTAGATGAATTATTACAAGAAAAAAAATGTAAGAAAGTTTCTGCTAGACAGTGAGTTTACACAGATAATCAATGGATGCTTGAATGGAATCCGAAGTAGCTACCTGGCATTCCTAGTTGCCTGGGGAACGTGGGCCTAAAAAATGGAGGTGGACAGATGTAGAAAGGAGTTACTACTGGTTCAATTTCCCAAATTGAAACTCTGCTTGGGCGCTCACCAGCTGTAGATTCATCCCATCCAACCTATCAATATATTGTTCAAAAAATGAATGCCGCACGTACTGTTACATGGGGGACACAAACAGAGGACCAAGCACATGCAGATTATAGACTTTAGAACCCAATGGATCTCATACAGTATTCAAAACTATGGAATAAAAAAACCGTTTTGATAAATAATTAAGCAGCATATAGAAACTAGAGTAAAGGCCATTGGTCCCTTGGAAAAAAAAAAACACAAACGCAACTGGTTCCGAAAAATGAAAAATCTCAACTTGATCCTCAAAAATATAAAATGCTGGTCAAAATAATCCCTATCGGATCAAATGTGTTTTTGTGCTTTTGTCACGGACCAACTTGGCCTTTACTTACCTTTTCACTCTAGAAACTATTGAGTGTCAGAAAATGAAAATAGTCAAACCAATTATACTATTTCCATAAAATAGAATAAAGTTTTCTATAACATATCTAGCTATCCAAATAATGCATCTATTTCTTCATATAAAAAAAAAAACATGGTAGTAGTACCTGAAGATTGCGCCACTGGGAATTTTTCCATCGGACAGGATCCAAGTCACTGATCCCAGTGATTGTACCCATGTATCTACGAACTCCTGACTCCTCAGTCTCAAACATCATTCTAAATCTCATTCCAAGTGAAACTTGAGTGTACATGGCTTTGTTATACTTGGCCAATGGAACAACAAATTCAGAGGGGCTGGCCCTGTTAAATCGACAGATTTCTGTAAGAGGCTGTTACAAATATTCAATGGAAGCTATTCCATGTTATCATAATAATACATACAATCCAAATAGTACCTTGGATTGTAAAATATAGTAAATGGGCTGTTATTTGCAGCAGCATGAGCTGCAGCAGCAAGAATGCCAATATGCATGCTATCACTGGATATTACTGATGAAGACAATGCTGGCTGCTGTCTGTTAGCTCTCCTCAAACCTAAAAGAAGTTGCTGTTTTTCATCTCTAAAATAACCAAAAAGTCTTGCCTCAGAAACAGTCTCAAAATATTCCTGAAATTTCCACATAAAAATATATATTTCTCACCTGATAAAAAGAACAGAATCTCCAGAAAATAGTCTTTTTGTGCTGACAAATACACTCCATCCAGTAGTCAATAGATGCCTCTTTGGTTGTCCTGTAACAATTTGGTCAAACCATTATAAGATGATCCCAAGATCAAGGAGTACCCTTTTTAAAATATTGATATTCAAAGAATTTTTAGTATATGTTTTAGCTCAAACAAAATGAGGTTACATCACTAGTGAGATAATATATGCCTTTGTGGTTTAGAAAACACTGGATTTTAATGGTGCATCAATAAAGCATATAGCATAGTAATGACAATATTTTAAAGGAAGAAGGCAATGAAGTACATGTAGAAGTGGCAATACCGCGATAAATATGTCTAAATGCCCATGTATTGTCATGTAAATCTTTGGCAACAAGCTCCTGAGCAGGAGGTTGCATTGAATAATCCTATCAAACAGACTTCTGGTCAGCATACTGATACCAACTGGTTAAGATTATAGAAGAAAAGATTGAACAATTACACTTGCAGGTTATTCGAGAGAACCTGAACTCTCCCTAGTCCAAAGACTAACTCACAAAACGCCTACTCTTTCTCTCCACTATGTCCCTAATTATAGGCAACATGCCTTATTTTCCCTAACTCACTAACAAACTAACTAATTAACTACTTTACTAACAAGGCCTAACATCTATCACATACACAGGGATAACCCAAATGTATCACATAAAACTCTTCCAATTCTTGCTATAAAGAACTATGAAAAATGAGAATGTTGGACACGCACCAGAGGAGGGAATATTTTCTCAGCTGCTCTACGAGGCACAGAAAACCCACCATGAGTGCTTGTATCACTAGCTGTAAGAGTTTTGCAAAAGAATTCAGTAGGTTGTCGGCTTTGTTTGAGACCCATGTCTGATGCCAGTATTGCTTCCTTGTCATTCTGTAGAACAGGCAAATCAAAAAATCTTTGATATAGTTACACATCATTCATTGGCTTGGTGAGGTTAAAGAAAAGGAAAGAAATGAATACAAGATACATAAAAATATAATTCAGATTGAACAGCAAACCTACTATGTTTACAGGTTGAAGGGTCATTTGTGCATAGACCTCATCAGTTTCAGGATCAGCCTGATCCAAGACAAAATAATATCAATATATATCTATTTTTCCAAATAAGAAAATTATATACCATCATACAAACTAGTTTATCCATTAGGCATGTTCCAAAAATGTCGGGGAGAAGAAGTTGAAAAATTGGGATGTGCTCAAGGAAAATAAAACTCAATATAGAAGGAATATACACTATAAAAATTATAACAAATCTTTACTAATTTTTGTTATTGCAGAAGAGCTATGGCACATGAGGAAAGTGCACTTACATGCAGGGCAACATTGTGAAGCATGCAAATCAACTTGGACGGAA
Source organism: Sophora flavescens (assembly GCA_030762895.1). Classification (NCBI taxonomy): domain Eukaryota; kingdom Viridiplantae; phylum Streptophyta; class Magnoliopsida; order Fabales; family Fabaceae; genus Sophora; species Sophora flavescens. The sequence goes on along the minus strand of CM061068.1, from coordinate 14,971,389 downwards.
GGTTAGGGTAACTGGGTATGAAGTCAGTCTGCTTTTGCATGGACGCCGCAACCTGAAAGTTATAGTTGTAAGTCAAGAAACTTCCATCATCAACCAAAAAAAGAAAAAGAAAAATCATGCTCATAGAATCATGGCATAAGAAACACACTTGCTCACTGTGTCCCTGAGGGAAGTAAACCACAAGACTTCCAACAGGAGGCAAAGAAACCAAAGGTCCGGCACAAGCATGCCATAACTCTGAATTGATGGTCTTCCTTTCTCCTGTTGTCAAAACAGACATGTGTTGCTTCATTGAACAGAAATATAAAAAAATTAAAAGGTAAAACTCTTCGATATTTTTAATGCTTTTGTATATGGCTATATGGGTGGAAACAAAGATGAAAAAGATGGAAATTGTAGAATTGATGCTTTATAAAACACAACATATAAAACAAGCTTTAAGAGCTCAAAGAAACACAAAACTTCAATCAAGCATGGGCTTAGATGTTCCTTTCCAAGTGAAAGTAAGCTTTAGTCCAACTGAAGATGACAAAGGCACAAATAAACTTTGGGAGGTTTATAGTAGTAAACACATATTTGCAATTGCCACAGAGCATTTTTAGTGCCAGGAGCAAAGGAACAGATCTCATGTCCTTCTCCTCATCCTCCTGAGGTTATTATCAGTAGATTCATTAGGCATAAAATATATACTGAGAAAGTAATTAAATTCGGCTTAAAAATCCTTTCTTTCTAAAATTTTCGAGAACATGGGTATTGGAAGCTCACAGAAGAGAAGACTATCATGCAAACATATTCATTATTTTCCTTCTTGCACTGAAACTTCAGAAGCAACAATTGACTGTCAACGGGGGTTGACACATCTGGTCAAGCCTTTCGCTCATGCTAGCTGTGACTTGGGTTCGATTTCTAGATTTCCCTTGTTGGTAGGCAATATGTAAATTCAACTATAAATCCTCGTTGAGGTTGGGGGTATTCCCTGGCCATGCAAGGGGGCGTGCCTTCCCCCAATCTAAACTTTACACTATCAAAAAAAAAAAAAGAAGCAACAATTGACCCTTTTCTCTCAATTGTGCCTTACTATTACTACATACCCAAGACTTCCCAAAATATGCAAATAAGTTTCACACAGAATTTATCAAAATCACATCCGGACTTGGTGATTGCAACTAAACTGTTTTTATTGAACTGAGGAGAGAATAAAACGAGACAAAAGAAAGTTATTCAGCTCAGGGAGAAAAAGACATATCTTGTGGATAAGAGGGCCAGTTAAACAGGTCAAGGAAATTAATCAAAAGATAAGCATGTCAAATGGTCCCAATTGTTCCATCTACAATGTAATTAACAACATAAAAGCAGCATTTTCCTGGAAAACACACATCCATCCCCAGAGGCACTGAGCAGGGTCAGAGATTGATGAAATTGGAAAACATAGGCACATAGAGAGAGAGAGATAGAGAGAGTAATGAGTGAATGAAGGTTGAGAGAAAACCCACCTTCGGCAGAATCAGGCATGTAACCAAAGGATGGAGGCTTCATTATGGGATGATGACCCCAAAAACAAATTCAAAACCTGGCCTTTTTCTAGCGACAAAGATTTAAGCTTGTTCCCCAAGATTGAAGTTTTTCACAACAAGACAATCCTAAGTGGTACCAATGGTCCAATAGTAGCAAAAGCACTACCCAGAAACGTACACGGAGTTGAAGAATCTCCAATAGTGTAGTACTGCAATAAAAGTTGTCCAACCAATACTATCTATCTTAACCAGTAGTAGAATCAACAAAAAGCTGACCCTACACAGGTCACAACTCACATGTCATGTCAGTGCCGAATCTCAAACAAGAGGAGTAGATGGAATGGAATTGTTCCGGTTACAAGAATCGAAACGCCAAAACCAACTCTTTCAATCAGGAAAAAATGGAAAACAAGTGAAGCTGCTGAAGAACCATCTCAACAGCAATAAAAATATGACGTGGAGAATCAATTAGCTTAGGACCACCAGATTCATATTGATAGATTGATAGGTAGAAGTAAAAGCATGAAATGGGGGTTGAGGTAGAGAGAACTAAACTGAGTTATTGATGGATGCGGAGAAAACAGAGGGTGAACAAAAGCAACAAGACAGCTTTATTAGATTGTTTGTGTTGTGTGAACATGAACAGTTGAACAGCAAGACCAACATGGATGAAATGAAATATACAGCACCACCAAAGCTATCTCATCATTCACACAGCAGCCACAGCTATGGTTAAAACAAACAAACAACTCATCACGGTAACTATATGTAAGACTGTAACTGTGACCAACACAACTCATTCTGTTACTTAACGTTGCTTGATTACAATCCCCATTACTTACTGAATCCTCTTCGTGATGAAACTTGGGACCCAACTTCATTTCAGATTCCATTCAAAATTCGCATTTTCTGGTGAAATTCCCAATTTATTATGCTTATTACAAATCACTCATACATTTATTTAACTTTTTCTAATGTTCATTCATTTATCTGTATTATTAAATTTAACATTTAAATAATAATTCACTCACATTTATTTATTGTTGTACCATCAACAATGAGAGTGTCGAAAATTAAGGCATGTTTGTTTTGTGTTCAATTCGTTGTTTTCATTTTCTATTTTCAAAAATAATTACAAAATTGTTACCTTATTTTCATTTTGTTTGCTTTTATTTTCTGTTTTCACTGTTTCTTGTACAAACTTCACAGGAAACAGAATGAAAACAAGATGACAATTTTGTAATTATTTCTAACAACAGGAAACTATAAACAAGGCAAACAGCCCCTAGTATTTCATGTCTTTCCTTTAGCCTTGAGTCCCCGGTTAATTATAGACTCGATGGGTCCTTCGTGAATATAACTTGACATAATATATGTATTATGCTCCTAGTATCTCAAATGAGAATCAAAACAAACATAATTCTAAGATAATGTCAAGGTACTACCCGACTTCTAGTGTATGAAGAAGATGACGGGCACTTGAAGGCTAGGCGGTCTGGTATGTATAGAGTTGGGGTGGTCATGAGCCAATATGGGTGATTATGGGTGTCATTGATGAGAGCGGTTACAGAACCGTTATGGATGATCGTTTTACTTGAATGGTGTTGTCTCTTAATGCCGTAAGATTTTGATATAGTGATATTAACTCGTCCTCTTAACAAGGATCCTATCTCTGCTCCTTGGGATCATAGCGAGTTGGGTCAAGGACTTCCTGATCTATGTCAGAACAGTTATTCTAAAAATAAACCTTCAATTGAATTCACAAGCTCGAAGGCGAGTGGATCGAGTAGTACTCGGACCATGTTGGAACATTAAGCCCCTCAAGTTTCGAGCTACTAATAAGTGAATAAGTTTGTAAAAAGGACCTGTGTTATCCAAGTGTGCATAGTGTATTCGACTATTCCTTCATCAATCTGGCCTAAGGGTGGCAAATGGATGGATCGGATAAATTTTTATTCGGATCTTAACGGATGGATTAAAAACAATCCATTAATCCATCATAATCCATTAAAAATTCATTAAAAAAATCAAATCCATCCATGATCCATTAAAAAAAATCCATATGATCCTTCCATTAACAATTTTTCATGGATGGATATCCAATCCATCCACTAAAATTTATTTTAAGAAATTAAATAATTTTATATCTCTTTTATCTATCCATAAAATATATTTTTTTTAAATAATTTGTAAAAAAATTTAAAATATTATCTCTATCTCACCCTCTCTCTCATCTTTCTTCCTCTCTCTCCTTTTTTTCCTGCTCTCTCTATCTTTACTCTCTCTCCACTCTATCTCATGACCATTTTGTATCACGGTCATTTTTCTATTATTATATGGGAGTCATTGATTATGTGCATCTACAGAGGTTATTTTGTCACAACGTTCCATGACATTGGTTTACGAAACTTGTTACGACTTTCTGTGCTTTCAATTAGTTAATATTTTTTTTTAAGTTTCTCAGCAAAAAAAAGGTAACGAAAAAATAAAAAGTACGTGATAACGTGGGCTACTACTGGTGCTTGAGAACAATTAATTAGTTAATAGTTAATATAACAAAAAAAGAAAAAAACAGATAAATAAAATAAAAAACAGTGAAGAAAAAATATTGGGGAACGGAAGAGAAAATTAGTTGAAGTGTTTTTTTTTTGTTACAAATGGAGGTTTTTTTTTATTTGGTAAAAAATAATTTGAAAAAAATAAATTGGTTTTGGAATGGATAAAAGTTGATCCATTACATTTTTGATTGTTGGTCCAATGGATTTTAAAAAATATTGAATGGATTATAAACCATCCACTAAAAAAATAATTCAATCCATCCAATCCATTTATATTATTTTTTCAATAAATGGATGGACTGGATAGATGGTGGATAAATGGATCATTTTGCCACCTCTAATCTGACCTCTTGGTGAGGATCTCTCTCTGCTCCTTGGGCCTTGAGCCAATTGGGCCGATCACTCGTCAATCCATGTTAGAACAATTTATAATTTATTTATTTTAGTTTTATATTGTAAATGTATTTATCAGGATTTTAATATATAGTATATAAGAATATGTAAAAAAAAAATTGAGATAAAGAATATGTAATCTTACTCGCATAAAATTTTAAATGTCCAATCAAATGTCAAATTTCATCCAATACTCACTCGAATTACTCTTTGCAATTGCGCGAGATATGTTGAAGAAAAAATAAAATACCAAATCTCATGCTACAAGTATGAAGATAAAAACTTGTATCATAATTATCATTTTCTTTTCTTTTTCACGGGGTGGTGGGAAATTTTGTAAAGGAAAATGGAAACGAAAGTTGATGCCCATTTAAGACGTTTTCTACATGTGAGAAGGATTTAGGATTACATGATACCGTGGATTATATCTCTCAAGAGGCCGGTGGATTCAAGAGTTTATCTTTCCTGCAAAAAAATGTTTAGAGAGGTTCCTCTCTATTAAATGATACTCATATTTTCTATTTATTCTCTCTTAATTTGGGTTGGGATTATTATTGGGCTGTGCGAAAGTTTATTTTCCTACATGACTATTCTAATAACCATTTTGCCCCTAACATAAATTACCAAAATACCCTTGCAACCCTTGCTAATAACGAGTTGGTAGGTACATAGGACTACTTGGCAAAAATAAAACTTCAGCGGACAACCTGAACTCGGTAATGCTGGCCCAACTCGAATTCGATTATGATATAGGCTTTATCAGATTGGACAAAAAAAATTAGGTTTAGTTTAGACTCAATATATAAAATTGAAGTCCTATATTTAAAAGAAATAAAAGTGTAAAATGAGAAAATAGATATATATTTAATTAATTTAAGTGAGTTAAAATATGAATGTATTATAACTAATTAAATATAGATAAACTCTTAATTTCTTATTTTACATGTTTGTCTACTTTAAACAAGTTTTATAATTATACTGTGTATGAGTTTAAAAGTTAAAAAAGAATGTTAACTAATGAGTATCGATAATTGTATATATTTTTGATATCCAATATCATATATATATATATATATATATATATATATATATATATATATATAGGTATTATATTTGTTTATTATTTTTTTTCTTTCATTATATGTATTTAATACTTTAAAGTAACAACCCCCCTATGATATTTATATATGATATCCTAAAAGTGTATATAATTATTATTTATCTTAATCAATATTCCTGTAACACTAATTAAGAAGACTCAAAGTAAAAAAAAAAAAAAGTAAATAATCGAGGATCGTCAACTGAGCCCATTGTGCAGTGTGCACAATTCAACGCACTCTTACAATTACCATTGCACTGTGACGTGACCTGGGCCCCATACCATCACGTCTAAGAGGGTTATCATGACTTAATTTTTGTATCTACTCATAATATCATTTATTTGTCAAAATGTCTATGAATTAAAAATTTAAAATACATCCATCTAGGCAAGCAAAAAAAAAATCTAGGATGTGAAGGTGCTGCAGCTTTTTGTCCGTTCATGAACACTCACAACAGAAATAATAGGTAGAGTTTATATGAATTTGATTTCAGCCGTGCTAAACAGGAACGGAAAAAATGAAGCATACGCGACACCATATATTTGCAGTAATTTATTGTAGCAGTAATTTATTTTATTTTTTAAAAATTTTGACTTTTTTTAAAAAAAAAATATTTTTAAAAAAACACATTTACCAAATAATGAACTGAATTTACCAGATATTTGTACCTGATTCACCATATATTTGCACATACTTAACCAAAATTTATTTCTCAAAAAAACCCATTCACCAGATAATGAACTGAATTCACCAGATATTTGTATATGATTCACCAGATATTTGCACATACTTAACCAAAAAATTTATTTCTCAAAAAAACTCATTCACCAGATAATGAACTGAATTCACCAGATATTTGTACATGATTCACCAGATATTTACACATACTTAACCAAAAAATTTATTTCTCAAAAAAACCTATTCACCAGATAATGAACTGAATTCACCAGATATTTATACCGGATTCACCAAATATTTGCATATAATTAACCAAAAAAATTATTTCTCAAAAAAACCCATTCACCAGATAATGAACCGAATTCACCATATATTTGTACCCGATTCACCAGATATTTACACATACTTAATCAAAAAAATTATTTATAAAAAAAAACCCATTCACCAAATAATGAACTGAATTCACCAGATATTTATACCCAATTCACCATATATTTGCACATACTTAACCAAAAAATTTATTTCTCAAAAAAACCTATTCACCAGATAATGAACTGAATTCACCAGATATTTATACTGGATTCACCAGATATTTGCACATACTTAATCAAAAAAATCATTTCTCAAAAAAACCCATTCACCAGATATTGACACATACTTAATCAAAAAATTTATTTTAAAAAAAAAATTTAAAAAAAAACATACTCTGTACAATACATCACATCTGCATCATGCAGACTGTTCATACTGATGTCAGACAAGATGTTGTCCGAAAAACTGTGTCAGTTTATCATTTCTAATTTGATTTACAAAATCATATAATTCATTTTCGAAGAATTGATTTTGAAAAAATTAAGGTTAAAAGATTTGATTTGTATTTGGTAATAATATTTTAAAGGTAGATTTAGAAGAGTTGATTTTATTTGGATGATAAAGTAAAATCATTTTTGAGATGTAAATATGTAGAATTTTGTGGGTCCTATATCTAGAATCAATTATTTTCAACGAAAAAACTAAAAATTTTTGCTTCCACAAAACTCAGTTTTACCTACCATAAATCAACTATTTTCAACTTAATTTGGCTCCTAAACACTTCAATTACTGTAGTAGCAACTGGAGTTTGGGAGCCCAAACTCCGTTTTGGATGCTAACCAAACAAGCACTTAATATTTTGAATGACTAATTTTTTATGTTTAAATTTAAGTTTAAACTAGTTATTTCATCCATACATATGTAACGTTGATTTTTAATTTAGTCCATGTACGTAAAAAAATTTGAATCAATCTTTATATATATATATTTATTTATTTATTTATTTATTTATTTATTTATTTATTTATTTATTTATTTATTTTTAATTTGATCATTATCGTTAATTTATCGCATGATAGAGATCAAATTAAAAATGATCGTCACATATAGGATCCAAATTGAAAATGACAATCTCTACACGTGACAAATGATATTAATATCGATAAATGATATTATACCACCAATAAACGATGAGGATTAAATAAAAAATAATTCTACATACAAGGACTGACTTGAAATTATTTTATATATACGGACAAAATTAAAAATCAGTGTTCCATAAAGATCAAATGATTGGTTTAACCTAAATTTAATTCAGTTGTAATTTTTTTTTTAAATGGAATAAAAGTATTAAATTAAATCGATTCACATAAAAAATATTATGTATAAATTTTAAATATTAGATAACTAAATTTAAAGCTTTAAAAAACTATAATGTTTATTAAATATTATAAAAAATAATATATATATATATATATAATTATTTTATATAAATATTATTAAAAAATTACTTATTTATAATTATTTATAAAAAAATAGATTTAAAATAATAGGTAAGATAACGCATCTGGTTATGAGTCAAACCCAAATTAATAACATATTAAGTCTTTTTTTTATCTGTCAAAGTAAAGACTCTTTTAAAACTAGAATTCATCTCGAATGAGTTTAGAGTATTTAAATAAGAATCAATTTTTACATGATAAAAATTAATAAAATATTATTTATATGATATAAATTTGTAAACACTATTTATTTATAGAAGCAACTGTTTTTCTTTTAAAAAATAAAATAAAATAGAAGCAACTGACATTTGTATAAGAGTACTCCAATTTGTTAAAGTTACATTATTACGGTGAAGAATTATGACTCAACATTGTGAAGCTCATAAAAATTAAAAAATAAAATTAAACAACTTAAATAAATTAGGCCTTCCAAAAAAAAAAAAACTTAAATAAATTAGACCATGGAAGAAATAAATTGAACAATGCTGAATGCCCACATTAACGTACAATCATTTGCTATGATTTGAATCGCGCCAGGCTTGCTAGGAACTTGCAGCTTCAATCGGTCATTTAAGAAATGGATTCTCAGTTGGCTGTGGATTTGGTTCATTAAGGTAGTACTAGGGTTGCAAGTTTAAAAATAACTTACGTCATCTCATGGAAGTAGTTACTTATTTTCATAAGTCATTGGCTTATGGAATTATCATTGGCACTAAATACCCTCTCCGTGTTTTTCAATATTCGAATCCCCTCACGCCCCTTTCTTTCTTTAAGCGCTTATGGCATAAGCTCTCATGCGATAAGGTCTTATGTGATAAGCTCTTAATTAAGAGCCCTGTTCATAAAGGATATCGTTGCAAGTTGTTTTAGATGGAAGAAATTCTTCTTCTGTCTCGTCTCCCGGATTGGCAAGTGTTCCTGTCGAGGTCCGACTTATTGGAATCTCATCGTAGAACGTTTAACTAAGAGTGAATATCGGGGTTGTTTTAGATTATGGCTTGACAGAATATTGTATTCCAGTCCTATGTATCCCGATGGGAATCAAAGCCAGGCTTGGTCATATAGTGATCTCAATCCCTTAATCTTGTATATGATGAATACCAGCGAGTAAGGACTCTTCAATAGTCTCTTGGTCAAGCTGGTTCCTCTAATATGCTTAAAGGAGATTCACCTAGGTTAGTCTAAAGTGAGTCTCTCTTTTGGGTTCTCCTCCTTTAATAATAGGATCCCATATCTTTAAGAGATCTGGATTTATCTCATTTTATCTCTTAAATCTTCTTTGAGATATGATTTCCTTAATTTGAGGGATTTATCTCTTCTAACCGGATAAGGTTAATTGGGATAATATCAGGGTCATTAAAGATAATATCAATATCTTATCTTTCCCACATTTATCGGATCGGGTATCCAAACTCGGTGGTCGGGTTTTACTCCTCGGTCAGTAAACAAGCCCCCAAGCTTTGAGCTAGTAGAAGCGTAAAGTTTTCATGACAGTAGCCGAGCTTGACCTTTAAAAACCTTTTTTGGAGAATCTAAGGTTTATGGTGTAGGTTCTCTTCCCTTTTTTACCATAGTCTCAATGACCGACCTTGTACCTCTGTCAATCGTTCAACCTCGGGTGACCGAGCTTAGAAGCTTGGTCTCTTTAGCCTTTCAAGTTGGCGAGGTAAGTGGTCGAGCTTCACACTTCGGTCTATATATGTCTTTTACTTCGACGAACACTTCGGGCGACCGAGCTTCTCACTTCGGCGGAGCTTTACACCTCGGGCCATATATGAGCCCCCCAAGCTTTGAGCTTTTCTAAAGCGTGGAAGCTTCTTTGAAGGAGCCGAGCCTAGCCGAGATGGAGGTAGTCGTCTTAGTTTTGCACTGTGACCAAAGTTTCCTGGTTCCCGAGATAAAAAAAGACGTTGCCTTTTGTCATTAAGGCAAAGCTGACTTGTGACGCGTGGCCTTTATGGTATTATTTCCGAGGCCTGGTCTGTGACTGCGTGCTCATATTTTTACTTGATGACAGCGTATATTCCGATGTCTCTGCCACGTGTTTCTTTTCCATTAGTGCGCCGAATTTGCACAGACTTGAAGGGACGTTTCTCTTCTCTCGCAAGTCAACAACCACCATCATTACTTCAAAAAGTAACGTTTCATTTCTTTTATGAAACGTTACTCTTTTTCTATAAATTGAGCGAGCTCCGGATAGAAGGCTTTACTTTCCCAGAACCTTCGATTTTCTTCTCTCTCGAGCCTCTTCTTGTCCAAGCTTTTACACCCCCTTTCCTATTTGAGGTACGTCCTTCTCATCTCTTTTTTCCAGTTTCATTCTGCTTTTTTAGCCATGGAGACTTCATTCGAGGTATCCCAGAATGCCTCTTCTGGGGTTCAGATCATAGAGCCCTAAATCAATCCGATTGGGGGCTCTTCTCATCCTTCTCTGTCTTCCTCTCATGGTGGTGGCGGTGCTAATATTGCCTCCTCCTCTTCTGATGAGAGTAGCTCCGCTACTCCTGATGCCACAAAAAGGATTCGGGAGGATTTGCAGTCCGAGGTTCCGGGGAGAAGTCTTTCTCCCCTACTGGTTGTTGAAGAAACTCCTGCCGCCGAGAGGAGGTCGGGCAAGGCTCCGGTGGTGGCCGATCTTACTTCGGACACCAAATGGTAAAACGGGAGTTGCAACCCGGGCTTCGGCTCACTTTAGGGTAGTGAGTTTAACCCCTGTTCGCTCATCGACGACCAGGTGCTCAAACCTGCTGATGCCTGCCTTTTGCTGGAGCAAGGGTCTGGTGAATGCATGGAGGCTGCTGCTGCCTATGCCCTTCGGATAGCTTCGATTACCCGCTTCTGGAGCCACCAGCTCTCGAAAAATGTCAGGAAGATGGAGATGATGAAGGCCGATGCGGCTCGTTCCTTTAAAGTGAGGGACGAGTTGGCTCAAGCTGTGACCAAGTGTGGGGAGCAAGCTCGGGCTGTTGGCCAGCTGAAGGCCCAAAAGGCGGAGCTGGAAAAAGGTAAGACTGCTCTTCAGGCTGAGATGGACATAGAAAAAGCCGAGCGACTCAATCTTCAGGTCGTCGAGGAACTTCAAGCAGAGAAGGAGGTCAATCTCGAGCTGCGGAAGTCGCTAGAGGCCGAGAAGGAGGCCAATCTCAAGCTCTGATCTGATCTGGCTGAAGCTGATGCTTCCATTATGAAGGAACACGTCAATGGCTTCTCCCAAGCTGTGAAGCAGCTTCAACGCTTCAACCCGAATGCTGACTTCTCCCTTGCTGACGTGGACAAGGATTTTAACAGAGATGAAATTCTAGTTCGGTTGTCCGAGCTGGAGGATGAGGAAAAGGTAGCTCAAGAAGAGGAGGTTGAAGGGCAAGCGACTGAGGAGGGAGCCGATGGTGAAGGCAAAATGGGCTTACCTGACCAATCTTCTACTCTGCCTCCGAGTGCCGTGGATGACCCCAACTCTATTCCCGTTGAAACCGTTACTCATGGGGATGTCCATGAGTAACTTAGAAAAATATTTTTTGTATTTTGTTCCTAGGGCAATGCCCTTTTATTTTGAACTCTTATGTACTCTGGGCTTTGCCCCTTTTTATTAATGAAATCACGTGCTTGCTTACGAGTTACTTTTCACTTAGAAAATTTTCTAAGTTTTTTATGTTTATGCCTCATTTTTTCCTGTCGGCTTTTGGAGCTCAAGCATATAACTTTTTTCGAAGTTAGGGCTCGGCTTTTACTTTTTTGCATGTTACTCGGCTTATTCGAGTTTTTTGGAGCTCGGAATACCTCTTGGTTTTAAAATAACTTTAGGCATTGTTTACCTCTTTAGGTTCGGTCATGCGACCCCAGCTCGGTCGATTTTAGCTCGGATTACCTCTTTTGGTTGTTAATTACCTTAAGGCATTATTTACCTCTTTAGGTTTTTAATTACCTTTAGGCATTGTTTACCTCTTTAGGTTCGGCATTTCGACCTTAACTTGGTCGATTTTAGCTCGGTCAACCTTTTTAGGTCTTTAGTTTTTCCCTCTTTAGGTTTAGCATTTCGACCTCAACTCGGTCGATTTTAGCACGGTCAACCTTTTTAGGCTCTTTAGTTTTTGCCTCTTTAGGTTCGGCATTTCGACCTCAACTCGGTCGATTTTAGATCGGTCAACCTTTTTAGGCTCTTTAGTTTTTGCCTCTTTAGGTTCGACATTTCGACCTCAACTCGGTCGATTTTAGCTCGGTAAACCTTTTAGGCTCTTTAGTGTTTCATAAATAAATTTTTGATCATATAAAAATATTCTTGCCCAATATTGCAACTGAAAATGATTCTATTTATTTATTTTTTCGGGTGTGCCTCATTAAAACCTTCCTGGCCAAAACCTCGTGGGAAAAAGACCGAGCTGAGGTAGGAAAAATAGTACATCACCTAGTTACATAACTTTAACTAAAATAAAACTTAAGGTGGGAAGTGTTCCAGGTTCTTGGAACAGCCTTTCCTGAAAACTCTTCTAGCCTATAAGCATCATTTCCTAGATTTTTAACTATTCTGAATGGGCCAGACCAATTTGCTGCGAGCTTACCCTCTTTGGAGTCTTTTCTCGCATCGTTTTGCAATCTCAGCACTAAGTCACCTTGCACAAATTCCCTTGGCTGCAACCTCGAGTTGTACTTCCGAGTTGCTTTCTGCTTGCATAATTCTTCTCTGATTTTTGCCTCATCTCGGACTTCGTCAACCATGTCAAGCTCAACTCAGATTTCTTCTTCGTTCTTACTTTGGTCATGATGCTGCCTTCGGAAAGAGAGTTCACCGAGCTCCACTGGAATCATTGCATCAGATCCATAGGTTAGCTTGAATGACGTTTCACCGGTTGAAGACTGCGGTGAGCAATGGTAAGCTCAGAGGATGCTTGGCAATTCTTCAACCCATGCCCCTTTTGATTGGTCTAACCTTCTTTTGAGCTCGTTCAAAATGACTTTGTTGGCTGCTTCTGCTTGGCCGTTTGTTTATGGATGCTCAACCGATGTCACTTTATGTTTGATTCCGAGGTTGGAGTAGAACTCTTTAAAACCTTTTATCGGTGAATTGCTTTCCATTATCTGTGACAATTGCATAAGGGAGGTCATGCCTGCATATGATATTTTTCCATACAAAATTCTGAACCTTTTTAGCTGTTATGGTAGCCAATGGTTCTACTTCAATCCACTTGGTGAAGTAGTCTACTCCTACCAGCAAGAACTTGACTTGCCCTTTTGCAACTGGGAAAGGACCGACTATATTCATCCCCCACATAGTAAAGAGCCACGACGAGAACATGGAATGGAGTTCTTCACCTAGAACTCGTGCTACATTGGCGAACTTCTGACAAGGCTCACACCTATTAGTCCAGGTAGCACAATCCAATCTCATAGTTGACCAATAAAACCCCGCTCGCAGGACCCGAGCTGCTAGAGATCGGTCACCTGAATGCATTCCACAGATTCCTTGGTGCATCTCGTCCATTACGTACTCGGACTGCTCCTTTGCTATGCACTTTAGTAACGGCATGTAGAATCCTTTTCTGTACAGCTCTCCATCTCGGCTGGTGTAATGGCAAGATTTCAGACGAATTCTCCTCGCCTCCTTAGGATCATCGGGAAATTTGTTAGAGGCTAAATATTCCCAAATTGGTGTCATTCAGCCCCGATCATAGTGCTCGGTCATTATCACCTCGACACTTTTTATGCTCGGTTCGAGGAGATTTCCCTGAATGAAAGTTCTTAGTTGGTCAGCTTTCTTGGTGCTAGCCAACTTAGACAACAGATCTGCCCTGGAATTTTCCTCCCGAGGTATATGCTCAATAGTAAAATTATCAAATTCAGAAATTAGACTATTAACTTTGCAGAGATACCTGGTTAGTTGGGGATCCTTTGTTTGATAATCACCCGAGACTTGTCCTGTTACAAGTTGTGAGTCACTTCGGCATTTTAATTCTTTGACTCCAACCTCTTTAGCTAGCGTCAGTCCTGCAATAAGGGCTTCATATTCTGCTTGGTTGTTTGAAGCAGTAAACCCAAACTTTAAAGATTGTTCCAGGATTAGATAATCAGGACCTTCCAGAATTATTCCAGCTCCGCTTCCTTTTAAGTTAGATGAACCATCAACATATAGAAGCCAGATGAAGGATCCTGACCTCGGCTTAGAAGAGAGCTCGACAATGAAGTCAAAGAGGCATTGTGCTTCCATCGGTCCCCTCGACTCATATTGCAAACTAAACTCTAACAATTCTACTGACCAAGCTATCATTCGTCTGGCAAGATTGGGTTTCCTGACCACCTGCTTTATTGGATGATCTGTTTTGACTATAACTTGGTGTGACTGGAAGTAAGGTCGTAACCTCCGAGATGCCATGATTAAGGCGAGTGTTAGTTTTTCAATTACTTGATACCATGTTTCTGCATCTTTCAAAATTCTACTAACGTAATACACCGGCATCTGTTGTTTTTCTTCTTCCTGGATGATTACTGCACTGATTGCATAACCATTGACAGACAGATACAAGTACATATCTTTGACGAGCTGTGACCGAGTTAGGATCGGGGGAGAGGCTAGAAAAAGTTTCAGATCTTCAAAGGTTTTCTCACACTTCTCGGTCCAGGTGAACTCTTTTGGTCTTTTTAAAAGCTAGAAGAAGGGTCTTGCTTTTTCTGTGGATTTTGGGAGAAAACAGGATAGAGAAGCTAATCGGCCAGCTAACCACTGAATTTCTTTCACATTCTGAGGGCTCCGCATTTCAATGACAGCTCTGCACTTATCAGGATTAGCTTCAATTCCTCTATGTGTTAGCATATATCCTAAGAACTTTCCTCCTTGTACACCAAAGGAGCATTTTTATGGATTTAACCTCATGTTGTACTTTCTGAGTTGGCTAAAAATTTCTTCGAGGTCGGCTGAGTATTGCTTTGGGTCATCGGACTTTACCACCATATCGTCAACATATACTTCTAGGTTCTTTCCGATCTGGTTGACAAAGACTTTTTCCATAAGCCTTTGATATGTTGCTGATGTGTGTGAAACATGCATATATTTTCATATTAGTTAGCATTTAATTATTGCATTTTCTAGAATAGTTTTTGGTAATTTTTATCATTTAGCATGCATTTTGTATTTTACTTTTAGTTCAGATGATTTCTGTTTGTTTTGGTTGCATAAGTAGGTGGATTGCAAGTTCTACAGGTTAGCCATAAAATGTACCACACCCACGGAAGGTTTTGCACTATTTATTTCAGTAGCTGAAGGTTCCACGACCTGACCATGGAACCTGCCATGGCCGTGGAACATAGAGGAAGCATTTCAAAAATCAGCTGAAAGATCCACGGTCAGGCCGTGGAACATTCCATGGCCGTGGATCTCGAAGAACCCATGCTGCATAGAATTTTTAAAGGAGCTGGAACGATCCATGGCCAGGCCGTGGAATATTCCATGGTCGTGGATCGTGTGCGTCAGAATTGTAACTGCCAAGTTATTGCCTTTTATTGAGGGAGGAGTGGTTACAAACCAAAAGAGGATATTAAAAGGAGTGGAGGGGGCTCGAAAATAAGGGAGAGAACACTACAAAACACAAGGAACATCAAGGATTAGAGGATCTTTACTGAGGGAGTTCTCTAGGAATTCTCTATTGCTGTAACCTTCAGAGTTTTTCTTCTTCTTCCTTTGTACTTTCTTCTTTATTCTGAATGTTCTTTTGGATTCTTATGGCTTGTATCTCTATGAACATGTCTAAGTAATTATCTTTTTCTAGGATTTGGTTTTAGCCCATGATGTATTAACATGTTATCTTGAATTTCTCATTTTTTCAATATTAAATCGCTTTTGATTCAGTTTTTAGCACGCCAACTACTTGTGAATATGCTTGGCCACATGTTTGCATGATTTTAATATTAGGGAAGCTCTGAAAGGTGAACCTTAGTATTTGAACTCTAAAAACTGAACACGTGCTTTTAATCATGAAAGTAGGTTAATTCTCTTGAGGTGTTGTTTTTGATTTATCATTGTTCTTAAGGGGTCCAACCTAGATTCAATTACCACGAAAGTAGGAGTTGTTCTAATTGGGCACGTTAGCGTATTATGAAAGGAAACGATAATTACCTAGGATAAATCACCTTCAAAAGTAGTTTAGTAAAGAAAGGGGGAAATCATTATGGACTGTTAATCATCATTGTGGTGAACCCGAATCCTAGAAATTCTTATAAATTTTTTTCTACCATTTGTTAATTTCAGAATTTGCAATTCTTATTGTCACTCTACAAAACTCGATTTCGTCTAGATAATCATAATTGTGCGTAATTGGTACTCAACAACACGGTCGTAGTGGAATGATATTTTACTACTTGCCAGAATCATGCACTTGCGATACACAACAGTTGCACCGACATTTTTTAAACCGAAAGACATTACTCGGTAGCAGTAGTTTTCCCCATCGGTCATAAATGCCATTTTTTCTTCATCGGGTAGATACATCCTTATCTGGTTATAACCTGAATATACGTCGAAGAAGGACAAAACTCTGTACCCTGAAGCTTCGTCTACCAATCTGTCAATGTTGGGAAAAGGATAAGAATCCTTTGGACACGTTTTGTTGAGATCGATGTAGTCGGTGCACATTCTCCACTTACCATTGGCATTTCTAACTAACACCACGTTGGCTAGCCAGGTAGTGTATTTCACGTCTCTGATGAAATTTGCTTTGACCAGTTTGCCAGTCTCCTCGACTACTTCTTGGCGCCTTTCTTCGCCAAGTTTTATTTTTCTCTTAGTTACAGGCTTGGCTTCGGGACATATAGATAGCTTATGGCACAGAAAATTGGGGTCTATGCCAGATATATTCGATGTCTTCCAAGCAAGCAAATCGGCATTCGTTTTTAAAATCGCTTGAATCTGTTGTTTGAGCGATGGATCGAGTTGACTACCGACCTTGGTGCACTGTTCAGCTTGGGCTCCCAGTTGGAACTTCTCTAAAGACTCTGTTGGTTCGGCTCTGGACTTGTGCATCTCCATCCTTGGATATAGTTCAAACATGCTGACCGAGCTCGTTGAGGTAACCGAACTGACCGAGCTCACCACTTCCACTTTATCATCTTCGGCATTCTTTGCTATGTTCTGGTTTCGGGTAACCTTAAGACTATCCACATAGCATTGTCTGGCCATCCTTTGGTCAGCTCGGACTGCGACTATCTCTTCAGACACGATTGGGAACTTCATTGTGAGGTGTGGGGTAGAGACAATCGCTCCAAGTTCATTCAACGTCGGTCATCCAATAAGGATGTTGTACGACGTGCTAGCATCCACAATAACATATTCGACCGATACGTTCTCGGAGAGTTTTCCCTCTCCAAACGTTGTTAAGAGGTCTATATAACCTCGGGTTTTTATTTCCTCTTCGGCGAACCCTACTAGCTTGTCTTCCTGCTCTTTTATCGCTTTTCTAGAATTCCAAGTTTTTTGAAGGTCACCAGGTATAAAATATCAGTCGAGCTTCCCTAATCAACAAGTGTTCGTTTGACCAAGAAGTTGGCTAATTCGACCGTTATCACCATTGGGTCATCTTGATTTGGATCCAGCTCTTGGAAGTCATCATCTAAGAAAGTTATGGGAGGTCTCGTCCTTGTAGGTTTTTCAGACACCGTGTTTATAGATCGGATGGCTTTTACATGAAGTCGACGAGCTGAACTCGTTGTTCCTCCACCTGCAAATCCTTCTGAGATTGTATTGATGACCCCTCTGACACCTCCTTCTGTTTCTTCATTAGGAGCTCTCTGATAGTTCACACGATCTCCGTTCTGATTATTCCCTTGCTGGTTTGCATTTCAATTATGATTGTCATAACCGCGTCTCCCTCGTTGTCAACCAGCTCGTCCGCCTCCATTATCATCTCGGCGAACGAACCGGTCAAGACGGCCTGCTTGTACCAAGTCCTCAATTTTTTCCTGGGCTGTTTTACAGTCTTTAGTGGAGTGACCATAGTTTTGATGCCATTTGCACTCTTTACTTCTGTCTACATTGGCCCAAGTTTTAGACGGCCGAGGTAAGGTGAGTAACTCAGCGTTGCACACCTCCTGGAGAATGGTTGCCCGAGATCGGTTTAGCGGTGTATAGGACTGGTACCTGGGTTGCCTCTCTGAGAACCCCCTTTCACTGGTCTTTTGGGCCCTTTGTGGATTAGTCCCCCCTATCTCTTTCTTTGCTCAAAACCAAGCTCTTGTCTTCAAAACCTCTTTCTCTCCTTTTGGATTCCACCATCTCTTCCGAGTTTATGAAACTTGTGGCTTTTTCCTGCAACTCTTCAAAATCTCTCGGCGGTTTCCGAGATAAATACTCAAAGAATGGCTCCGACTTCAAACCGCCCATGATGGTATGTAGATAGAGTTCCGACCTCATATTGGGAATTAAAATTTGTTTGGCACTAAAACGAGCCATATAATCTCTAAGTGATTCATTCTTTTCTTGTTTAAAATTCACCAGCGAGACCGAGTGTCTTTTATGCTTTCGACTCGCTGCGAATTGTACAGTGAACTTACTTACAAACACATCAAAGGAATCAATTGAACGTGGTGGAAGATTCGTAAGCCAGGTTAAGACAGGGCCTTGCAAAGTAGTTGGAAAAATTTTACACATGACGGCTTCCGAATCGGTCACCAAGTAAACAGAAGAAATAAAGGATTCTACGTGCTCGGTTGGGTCAGTCCTTTCTGCATGAGATTTAACTCATGAACCCTTTGGGCGAGGTTTGGTCTTGGAGGGTCGGCTCGTATCATGATGAGAAGGTGCGTACGATGGATCTTTTTAGCTACCTTTGGATGAGGATTGCTCTTCCTCGGAAGGCATCACTGATCTTTCTCTTTTTCGATCTCTTAACAGCCTTTGATTCTGAGCACGTATCTCCTCGTTCTCCTCACTCAGCTGCCTTAATTGTACCATAACCTCTCCCATCTGAGGGTTATCTTCATTGGTGGGCGGGGGCGGGGGATTGTCACGGTCCTGGCTCGTGTTCGAAGCCTCATGATCTATATGGTTCGTGCTGTTAGCCCCTCCCCTCGGTCCATTCCATGTAGTCACCATCAAGCTTTCTTTTGGAACCGGGGAAAGTTTTTCCTCGGTCTCACGGTGGGTGCCAAAATGTTCCTGCCGAGATCCGACTTGCCAGAATCTTGCCGTAGAACGTCTAACCAAGAGTGAACACTGGGATTGTTTTAGATTATGGCTGGACATAATATTGTATTCCGGTCCTATGTATCCCAATGGGAATCAAAGCCAGACGTAGTTCTTGGTTCAACCCTTGGTCATATAGTGATCTCAATCCCTTAATCTTGTATCTGATGAATACCAGCGAGCAAGTACTCTTCAATAGTCTCTTGGTCAAGATGGTTCCTCTAATACGCTTAAGGGAGATTCACCTAGGTTAGTCTAAAGTGAGTATCTATTTTGGGTTCTCCTCCTTTTATAATAGGATCCCCATATCTTTAAGCGATCCTGATTTATGTCCTTTTATCTCTTAAATCTTCTTTGAGATATGATTTCCTTAATTTGAGAGATTTATCTCTTCTAACCTGATAAGGTTATTTGGGATAATATCAGGGTCATTAAAGATAATATCAATATCTTATCTTTCCCACCTTTATCGAATCAGGTACCCAAGCTCGATGACTGTGTTTTACTCCTTGGCCAGTACAGCAAGTCTCTGTCATTCATACCTACTGTGAGGTAAGCCGGTGTGCTGATCTTTTGGCAAACCTTGGTCATGATGGTTCATTTACCTGGACGGTGCTGGATCGGATCGATGCCGGCAAACTTGCATCTTCTTGTTAGAGAGGTGATGCCATGGGGTGTCTGTCCCTCGTGTAGTCTGTGATATGTAGTAGTTTTAGTTTTCTTCCTTGTAATAAAAAAAAAAAAATTGCACCTGACCATAATCCGATAATATCTGATATGTTAACATATAAGTTTGAACATTAATTATAATTAAATCATCTATCATTCAAATTGTTATTAATTTAAGTCGAGAA
Source organism: Sophora flavescens (assembly GCA_030762895.1). NCBI lineage: Eukaryota > Viridiplantae > Streptophyta > Magnoliopsida > Fabales > Fabaceae > Sophora > Sophora flavescens. The sequence goes on along the minus strand of CM061068.1, from coordinate 14,951,317 downwards.
GTCATGTTACACCAAGCGTCTCTCAAGTTAAGCTTCCCGGACCTGACCCATGTAGCCTAAAAACACAATCAAGCACCTTGTGTAAAGAGATACCCAAATCACATATTCTTAGGGATCAGTAGACCATTACAAGCAGCAAGGACCTCACTATGATATCCACCAAGAACCTTGTCCTCGGTTTAATTAGGACATTATTAATCCACCTGGATCATCCTCTATAAAAACAGGACCTGGATCACCTCGTTCACTGTTGATACCTGCTCCTCTAAGTACTGTAGTCGTGTTCAGAGCTTTGTAGTTGTTTTTTAACGAACTTGGGATGACATGAAGTATAATCGGAATCCATCTCAAAACACATTGTGCCTAAATTCTAAAATTTAAACCCGTCGTATTTAACGTCAGGTTGGAGACCCTTCTCAATTAACATGTTTGGCTGTTTCAGATTCTCACAAAGGAAGTACATTAATTCAAGATATTTAAATAATTTAAATTGCAGACCTGATCCTAGTTACTTCCTTATTTCATATACAAACTGATGATAAACGACAAGCAAAGAATCTGATTTTCCAGTTGAAAGAATGGAATTTACTGTATCTTGTTTGGGGCCGAATTCAGATTGAATTTTGATATGACCGGAAAGATGATAAGAGAGGTAAGAATAAAGTCTAGCTAGAGAACCCAACAGACAAGATAACAAGATAATATATCAATACAAAGAGAAGAAAAGGGACGGATCAAGAATAAAGGAGCACAACGGATCGCGTCTCGTGTTAATTCCTTATTAATATGAAAATGTGATATAATGAGGGGAAAAAAAATAAAATTAATAAATTCTACATAAATGTTTAGGCCGTGTTCAAAAGCTCGCGCATCCTTTTCCTGTTTGTTTTTATTTTTTATTTTTGCCTTTTTTGGATCTATTTTGAGGAGTATCCACCGCTAATCTGAGATGGGGCTAATCTCTCATGGGAGAGTTTGTTCGACACTTATCCCTTCCTGTTGAGGTTTTTTCCATACCCAAGATTCGAATCCGAGATCTTGATTAAGGGACGAAAGATCTTTAACCACTCACGTCAACCTCAATTTTTTTTTTTTTGGCTTTAATCATAATAAGAACTATTCTTACTTGAGAATAATTACATAATTAGTATAGGAGATTTAGGAGAAATTCCAGTCAATTATCACATTTTCTGTCAGTCGGTAATAACAAAAATCTCGGTATGTGAATAATAATACATTTTTTATTTTATAGTTGTTGCATAGGTGTGGTGCTACCGCACATGTAGGAAATTGATACGGTAAAATGAGTCGGACTTTATGGATCAAATTAGGGATGGCAATCCGGACTTTATCTGATGGGCATCCGTAAAAAATATCCATTATGGATAGGATAAAAATATATTTTATGGGTATGAGTACGGGTACGGATAATTACCTGCAAACCTAAGAGGGTATGGGTAATGGATGTGGGTACTTAGGTATCCAGAGGGTATGTGTAAGGGTACTGAGGTTGCTACCCACAAGGGTATGGATTCGGGTACGAATATTTTTTTCAAACGCGGGTATGGGGACGAGTACTATAGTACCCTATCCAAACCCTACCCATTGCCATCCTTAGATCAACCCCGTTCAATATGACGTTTTTTGATGGGTTGGCTTTAGGTTCCTAACCCTCCAACCCATCTTGATATGTCCGTCTAATCCACCAAAATATGGGTTGTGAGTAGGGTATGCGGGTTAGCGGCCAACCCATTAAAAATACTTTTTTTTATGCTATAATTATTTTTAGTTTATTCACCCATTAGTTTTTTTTTTTACACGAAATCCATCCATCAGGTTATCAGTGATTAGTTGGTCCATCTCGTTTTGTAATTATTTGTATATATATGTTTACATATTTTTAGTTTCCGATTACACGCTCATTAGAATTATATATATTTGTATCTACTATATCCCATTCAATAATATGTTTATATATTAGTTAGTATACTATCAAAAAAAAATATTTATATTTTGTGTTGTTTTAAATGATATTGATATATTAGTATTTTTTCAATTTTTTATTTTTCTTAATTTTATTATTTTTTGGCGGGCCTCACCCCATTTTCAACGGGTAAATGACGGGATGAGGCGGATTGCCCTCTTTTACCATCTCTAGTATCAATTATTTGTTGTTATGCATATAGATAATAAAGAAACAAGATGTAATATCATCTTCTAACACGATTTTTTCAATATTGACCAAACTAAGAGCAAGTTGAAGTACACAAATTAATGATAACGAAATATAGTACATGTTTAATGTTTTTAGGTTCGTTTCTTATCTTATTCTCTTTCTCCTTTTATTTTTGTTTTAATTTCCTAGCATTCCTAGCTAAAAGTAAATTAATACATAAACTATAAGTAAAATATAAGTAAAATATAATTAAAATAGTAATAAGAGTTTTCTTAGTATATATATATATACCAATATAATAATAGAAAATTAAGGGTTTGGATTGGATTCTACCCTCTTCGTCCTCTCCATCTCTTATTTTCTTCCCTTTTCTCTCTCCTTCTCACTCTCATTTTTTTAGTTGGAGAAACTAGAGGGAAGGATAGAATTCATTTTGAAAAAATACGCGCATAAATCACAAAATGACACGTGAAATATTAGCAAATAAAGCTGGAAAGAATTAGTGAAAGATGCCGTCTTTGCAAATAAAACCAAAGAAACAAGACATGACACAACTAAACTCATAGGCTCCCTCTCATGCTTAGACACTAAAATTAATCACCCCACACACAAATGCTACCATCGACAATATTTGTGAATTGTACAAGGTACGAGATTCCTGACGACACATATGTATATTGATCAAGCTTATAGCTAGAAATATAGTACTTAGCCATGAAAATTAAATTCTTCCATCGAGCCTTTCAGAATTTTTAGGAATGGAAGCAAACGAAATGATTCCAATATCTTTAAATTCCGTTGCCTCTGCCACTCGACACGCTAATGGAATGATCCATATGCATTATGCACATGGGTGTACCCATGATACCCACAAAATTCATCATTAGGAACGGCAAAGTAAATTAAAAGTGCTTGAGTTGGATATAGTTAATTGCTCTTTAATCAGTTGTGTCTTTAAAATTCAATTAATTAAGGATTCATTTGTCCCCTAAACAAGATTGATTTTTAAGTCCCATGTAATACCAATGAAAAGAATTTTATGCATGAGATGTTAATATTTCTGTAGACAATGACGTGACATGCATATCTCTTTGATAGATCCACCGATAAACACGAGTCTTTTATTGTCCCTACACAGTACACCGCTGAATTGAAAGACCTTTGGTGGGGTTATAGGTCTTTATGGTTTTTTGTATTCTTTCTCAGATGATTAGGGTGACAACACACAGTGATGCTTGCTGGAGTCGCCGTATACATCAGCCTGGAATATTAGTCATAAACTCATACTTGGTTGAAACAATGAAACTTAATTAGTTAATTGGTGAAAGGAACTTGGGATGGAAAGTATGAGTGTTGGGAGGGGAAGAGTTTGAGGAAGAAGGGAGAATAACTCTCCAAAATCCTCCAAAACCCTCTCCTAATTTATTTTTTTAACCAAGGAATCAAAATCCACATATTTAGAGAACTAAAAAAATGAATTAGAGCAAGATTTTGAAGAGTTTTAGAAGACTATATTTCCTTCACAATCCTTTTCCCCCTCCCTTCCTTCTCAAATCCTTTTCCTCCTAACTCCCAAATAGATGCTTAGGACTTGTTTGAGAGTTTGGGAGATGAATGGAGAGAAAGACTTTGAGAAGGAACGGGACAAAGGATGGGAAGTGAGGATAATCCTCTAAAACCTCTTAAAATACTCGTCTAGTTCATTGTTTTAATTCTCCTAGATTAAAGGGTTTTGGAAGGTTTTTATTTTTTGTTAAAAAATAAATTCATGCACAAAGTTTGGGTATCCTCTTCGCTCATCCCTTCCTCCTCTTCCGGTCAGCTGCTCCCAAACTCCCAAACAAGCTAATAGTGATTAGAGAGTGATCTGAAAGAGTTGAAATAATTTTTTTTTTAATACGTGCGCATAGTCATAAGCAGAGAAAAAAACAGAGAGCTAGAGAGAATTGAAACTGCAGAAGATTGAGGCACTAAGGTCAGCATCCAGGTGATTCAACAATATCTTCAAGAGACAACTCCAAGTGCCTTGGTATTATTCACATAGGAAAGAGTAGCCACAATATTTTTCTCTCGTGGGTCCAATTTCAGTAGGCATATGCCCACTTTATTGGCACCATTAAAAAGGTGGGGTTCAATCAATCAATTTCTATTCCCTCCAATAACTTGAAGATAAAGACTATATTTGGGCGACCCACGAGCTGTGGTCCAGTTAGTGGATAATAGTTTTTATTGAAGTTTAAGGAAGGCCAATTTAACTTCTTGAATGAGATTGGCCCGAAGTCTTATTAAATAGTTATTGCAAGATACAAGATAAGAAGTAGATCATAACAGAAGATAACAAGGGATAAACCTGTTAACCTAGATAAGCAACAGAAAACAAGATAAAATACATGATAGACTGAGTCAAGTAGGATTATCCTTATCACCCCCCTTCAAACTTGGCTGGGCTGAGCAAAGCCCAAGTTTGTCTCGTAGAGTCAGAAAGGCAGGTCTGGAGAGAGCTTTGGTGAACAAGTCTCGCAATGATTGGAGGAAGGAACATAACGAGTCACCAAGGTCCCTTGAGCAACCTTCTCGCGCACAAAATGATAGTCCAGTTGAATGTGCTTCGTGCGAGCATGGAAGACTGGATTTACTGTGAGATGAAGTGCACTCAAATTGTCACAAAATAGAGAAGGAGCCTCAAGGAGAGGAATGCCAAGGTCACGAAGTAAGTAAGTGATCCAGGTGATTTCTGCAGTTGCGGAAGCCATGGCACCAGTATTCGGCCTCGGACTCGAGCGAGCAACAATGGGTTGTTTCTTTGCACACCAAGAGATCTGATTACTACCCAAGAACGTACAAAAGCGATCGTGGAACGACGAGTAATCGGACAACCAGCCCGGTCAAGATCGGCAAAAGGCATACAAGGTTGTATCGAATTTTTATGAATGCGCAGACCAAAGAAGTTGTGCCTTTGATATAACGTAGAACCCTCTTCATCATCCGAAAGTGATGAAGTGATGGAGAATGCATGAACCGAGAGATAATTCACACTATAAGCCAAATCGGACGAGTAAAGGTGAGGTATTGAAGGGCCCAAAGCAAGGCTACGGTAGAGATGAGGATCATTGAAAGTAGCAGCAGGCATGATGAAATTCTTGACGACCATTGGGGTGGGAACAGGCGTTGGAGTCCTGCATGTGTGAACGTCGAAGAATATCTAGGGCATACTGTGTCTGGTTCAAGAAGAGACCATAATCGGTTTTGCAAACTTCAACACCCAAGAAATAATGCAAAGGACCCATGTCTTTGATAGCAAATGAGATGCTAAGTTGAGCCACAAACCGGATAAGGTAGAATCTGAGTTACCAGTTAAAATGATATCGTCCACATAAAGCAATAGTACCATGATAACATCATCAGTATGATACGTGAAAAGGGAAGGATCAGCAGTACTGCACTTGAACCCCATATGGAGAAGAAACGAGCTCAGCCTATTGAACCAGGTCCGAGGAGCTTGGCGAAGACCATATAAGGCTTTGTTCAGCTTCCAAACATGATTGGGCAAGGAAGGATCCTCAAATCCGGGAGGCCGAGAGACATACAGGGTTCCTCGAAGTTTGCCATGCAAGAATGCATTTTTAACATCAAGTTGCTTAATCACCCAGTTCTTCATAGTGGCCAGAGATAGCACCAAACGAACCGTGCTATATTTAATGACAGGTGAAAAAGTTTCTTGAAAATCAAGGCCAGCAATTTGATTGAAACCTTTGGCAACATACCGAGCCTTAAGCCGATCCAGAGATCCATCAGACTTGAGTTTCGTCTTCCATACCCATTTAGTGCCAAGCACTCTCATATGAGATTGACGAGGAACCAGTTCAAAAGTTTGCTGATCAATGAGAGCTTGAAGTTCTTCCTCCATAGCATGCTTCCAACCAGGATGGCGTAATGCAGTTCTGATGGTTTTAGGTTCTTTGGGAATAAGGGCACAAGTAAGAGAAAGACGTTGGACAGGGCAGTGTATTCCATCTTTGGCACGTGTTATCATAGGATGAGTATTGAGAGGAGGATGACAAGCAGAGGGTGGCGAGGGAAGGTGCGCAGCGGAAGAAGGTTGGTTGGAGAAGGTGCTGGAAATAGGGGCCTGAGGTGGAGCGGTGTCGAGTAATGGGTTGGAGGTAGAATGGGAACACTGACTTTGAGAGGTAGGTAGGGTTGTTTGGTGAGACAGGGACAAAGGTGATGGGGACGGTTGTTGGGGAGGTAAATGTGAAATATTTGGAGCTTGTGGGTCAGGGGCATTCCGTGGAGGGTGACGAAGAGAAGGAGAATGTAGTATGTGGGGTTGGTCAATATAAGTAGTAATCGGAGGTAAATCATGTTGGGAAGGTGCATGGAGAGATTGAAGGTCTTTATAAGGAAACATATGCTCATCAAAGATAACACTGCGAGAGATAAAAATTCTACCTGTAGCTGGGTAAAGACACTTGTATCCTTTATACCGTTCTCACAATATCCCGAGAAAAACACAAGGCAAAGATTTGGTGTCAAATTTTGTTTGTTGTGCCTTAATGAGAGGGAAACATCTCGTGCCCAAAACCCGTAAACACGAATAATCCGGATGAGAACCGTGCAAAATAGAATACGGAGTTTGAAAATGACGAACCGAGGAAGGTAATCTGTTAATCAAATAAACTGCAGTAGAGAAAGCCTCTGGCCAATACATTAGAGGAACTTTACTAGCAAAAATCATTGTAAGGCCAAGTTCCCTAATATGACGATGTTTTCTTTCAGCAACCCCATTTTGTTGTGGGGTGTTGGGGCAAGAGATTTGAGTGCGAATCCCATTAGAAGCAAGATGAGCCAGGAATTTGTTATTGATAAATTAACCTCCCCGTCACATTGGACACATTTAATTGAAGTCTCAAACTGACGAGCCACAAATTTTTCAAATAGTAGAAACTGATCAAAAAAATCAGATTTGAATTTAAGTGGAATAAGCCAAGTGAAGCGAGTGAAATCATCAACTATGCATGCATAAAATCGGAAACCGTGTCTAGAAGCAATAGGAGCTGGACCCCATAAGTCAAAATGTACAAGTTCAAATGGGGAAATGCTCCTTTTATTAATGTATAGAAATGGCAACTGAGAAGCCTTAGCTAAAGAACAACTTTCACAAATAAAAGATAAAGACTGCTTATTGGAAACTTTAATAGTCCCTTTATTGTGCAGAAGTCTAACTAGACGCATGTTGGGATGTCCAAGGCGAGCATGCCAAACTTGTTCATCAGCACTTTGAAACCTGGTAGAATAGTGGGCACTAATTGGTGGTGTGAGAGAGTACACATCCCCCGTCCTCTTCCCCTTGGTCAAAATCATCCCCGATCTCTTGTCCTTAATAATAAAACCACCAAAAGAAAATTCACACAGACATGGATAATCAGTGGTCAATTGACTAACAGATAAGAGATTCTTCTGAATATTAGGAACAACAAGGACATCTTTAAGACACAGAGTAGAACCAGTAGAAAGTGGAACAAGAGCATCACCAGTGTGTGTTATATCAAGAGTGTTTCCATTACCTACTGCCACAAACTTATTTCCAGAGTAGGGGCGAATATTAGACAGAATACCTGCATCATTAGTCATATGTGCACCAGCACCAGAATCTGGAATCCATTGATTTGCATCAGCTGACTTCATGCAGAGTTAAGGCAGCAAGAGCAGGAGAAATAGAATCAGGCTGGTAGGCATGATTATACCGGTGCGGACAAGCAAGAGCTTCATGATTTTGTCCTTTGCAAATCTGGCAAACAGCCGAGGACTTGTTGGATGAACGAGACTGAGATGGAGAGGATGCCGAATGAGGAGCAAAGCCACGACCTTTTGAACTGAATTGTTGGCGGTTGGGACGTGATGTGGAGGAGACTTGGCGTTTGGCTTGTGAACGAGAATCACGTTTGGCATAAAAAACCGGTGTGGCAGTAGATTTGTGAATGTCATTAGTGCGGGTATCATAATTGATAAGTTGAGGAAGTAGAGACTGATAGGATGGAAGAGGAGGGCGCATCATAGTGGTAGTGAAAGAGTTGTAATCAGGGCCAAGACCACGTAACAAGTGAAACACCTTATCATGATCAGAGAGAGGTTTGCCAATTAGGGCAAGATCATCACAGATACTTTTAAACAGACGAAGGTAATCATGAATGGAATGGGATGATTCCTTGCATAAAGTAACAAGTTGCTGTTTGAGAAGAAACTCACGTTCAACTGAAGTGTGAGCAAAACTGTCTTGGAGTGTCAACCATATGTCCCTTGAAGTTTCCAAGTCAATGACAAGGCTAAGTGTTTCCTCTGTAAGACGACTTGTTAACCATGCACGGACAAGTCGATCGATTCTGCGCCGATGCTCAAAATCCGGGTTGGGCTGATCCAGACGCATGCCATTGGCGGCAGTGGGAGCACTGATTCGGGGAACAGGGGCAGAGGTCTCACCACTAATGAATCCTCCAAGATCTTGGCTCTCAATCAGATTCTTCATTTGGGCCCTCCATAGACGATAGTTAGAGGATGTAAGGTCCAAGGATACAAAGTTGCTGATGTTGAGAGTGGCTGGATATGGATAAGGAGAATTAGTGGGAGTCTTTGGGAGAGGAAGTAGAGGAGCGGGCAGTGTGTGTGGTGGGGTGTAGGCCATTGGAACGAGGGACGAAAGACAGAAGCAATGAAGCAGCAGCTATACTGATACCATATAGAAGTTTAAGGAAGGCCAATTTAACTTCTTGAATGAGATTGGCCAGAAGTCTTATTAAATAGTTGTTGCAAGATACAAGATAAGAAGTAGATCATAACAGAAGATAACAAGGGATAAACCTGTTAACCTAGATAAGCAACAGAAAACAAGATAAAATACATGATAGACTGAGTCAAGTAGGATTATCCTTATCAGTTTTGACCATTTAATTATATCTTGGGGTTCAAATCCTGATGATCAAAATATGACTGTATCTGTGAGTGAGTAGAGGAGTTATCCATTAACTATAATACTACATTCTCGAGGTATTAGTCCTACAACTATCGACTGTGGGGATTCCCTGGATTCTATCCCGGAAAAAAAAACTATATTTGGGCGTGATAAATCTTAGGCAATTAATTAATTCATTTGGATGTGTTTTTGTGAGAGCTAGAGAGAGGGTTTTGCAATGTGAGTATGTGACACCCTACAGTCCGATTGCTTGCATCTTTTAGAGGGCTGTGTATTATGTGAACTAATCTATTAAGTAAGCTATAAACGGAAAATATATGAGCTAATCTAGTATTATGTGAATGGAAACTGCATTCTCATGAAGTTCTTTTCAATTTTCCTTGTTTCTTCTTTTTCGTATAATTTGTGGTTCAAACAAAATGTATTATATCCGCACGTAGTTTTAAACGTTTCACTTTATCCATTTGCACGTATTTTCATCATCTACCTTCACTCAAAGCAAACGAATATCAATAGCAATATCAATAATCTGTGTGTTAATTGTACTCATGAGTGCTTGCTCTTTTGCTAATTTGAACAGATATTCAATAGCAGACCAAGGGTCCGTTTGTTTTAGATTTTGATAGAATTGATTTTGGAGGAATTGATTTTGGAAAAATCAAGGTTAAAAAAATTGATTTATGTTTGGTAACAATATTTTAAAAGTAGGTTTAGAAGAATTGATTTTGTTTGGATGATAAAGTAAAATCACTTTTGAGGTGTATATATGTAGAATTTTGTGGGTCCTACATCTAGAATCAATTATTTTTAATGGAAAAACTAGAAATTTGTGCTTCCACAAAACTCAGTTTTGACCTATCAGGAATCAATTATTTTTAATTGAATTTCGTATCCAAATACATGAAGTTAATGTAACAACTGGATTTGGAATCCCAAACAAAATTTTGGTGCCCCCAACTATAAAATAAACGGACACTAAACATTGTGAAAAAAAAGCAGACAAAACATAAACGGGTAAAGTCAAACTTTCAAAATCACGGCTGAAATTGCATTCTCCCTTCACTAAGAAATAAATATTGCTAGAGGCTCGTTAATACATTTTTACTTATTCAAAAAAAAAAAACTAATTTCTATCATATTTCATTTTGATATATCACATTATATCTTCATTAATAATATCTTATCACATATTCTATTTTTTTAATATTACATAAGATTTTAACGTATGTGAGAATATATTATTGGTTGGGAAAGGACGTGGTACACTAAAATAAAATGTCTATCCTTAATATTAAAATGTTAGTACAATTATCTTTTATTATTTTATTTATAATATCCAGAGATTTAAATTCTAGAGTTGTTATTTTCTAAAGGTTTTACCTCACTACCATCTTTCATCCAAGTTGCCTTAATAATTGATAAATGATGAGAAAAAAAAAAAGATATGGATTCTCAATTCCAACTTGGCCCAAAGCTATTTAAGTTTGTTTTAACTTATAGGTAAAAAAAAATTATGCTTAATTGTATTTTTGGTCCCTCTATTTTATTGCTTGGGCGATTTTGGTTCCCTAATTTTTTCCGCTCGATTTTAGTCCCAATAATTTAAAAATATGCAATTTTAGTTCATCTGTATGTTAATATCCAATAATTAATATTATATCTAATGTGACTTATGATATTATAACCTTACTTATGCTTTCTAACAAGTGATGCCATAAGTGAAAATTGATGTTGATTTGGAATGTTAATTATCGGATGTTAACATACAGATAGACTAAAATTGCACATTTTTAAAATGTGTGGACTAAAATCAAGCAGAAAAAATTGGGGAACCAAAATCGCCCAGACAGTAAAATAGGGGACCAAAAGTGGAATTAATTACAACTTGATATATTTTTGGATCGAGATCGAATTATACTTTGAGTTTGAATAGTATAGAATATTTTAAGGTTTGTATTTTTTTTTCACAATTAAGGATGAATTATAAAATTTTAAATTAAATTAATACCTTATATATATATAATAAAATAATATATTTATATAATTTATTTGAAAATATATTTTGCAGAACATTTCTTAGTTTTGGTTTCTTACTTTTAAAATAATATAATATAACTATGTATAATCTACGAATATTTTATAGTCTTGGGTCAATTCAATCTTAATAATCAAGTTATAATCAAAACTAATAAATTAGCCCAATCAGTATATCCATCATCCAGAGTAGGGGTTATATGGTTGATTTGGTGGTTGGAGTGGAGTAGTGAAGGAATGCAGTGATAGGATGTTGAGTGTTTAAATCTCACCCACTGACAAAATATCAACATTTATATTAATATTTGCCTTTAAAAAACTTGTATCCGACCTGTGAGCATCCCAGCTCAAAGCTATTGATAATGTGGCACATGCATGGATGTATTGATTGAGTAACCTGACCCAATTATTAGCCCTTTCAATAGTGATATTTGTACATAAAAAATCTTACATTATTTTCTAAATAATACTATCTCTACTTTGTTGCATGATGTAGGAGTTTCGGTGTACAAAGATCTTTACTCTTTTATTACCCATTCTCTTGATGAATTTTTAGTGCAAAAGTTCGTAAATTATTAGCAACCGCCGAATTCATAAATTGCTTGCCATTATAGTGCTCAGTGCCATTGACATTATGCTGCTAAGGGACCAATAAGAGAAAACCTTAACCTTTTGTACAATAATAATAAAAATAAGGGTAATACTTGATCCTGCCAAGCAGAACATGACGAATGGAGCCTGACAATGCCAATTTTGACAAACCAATATCAAAAAGAAACTGCAACAAATATTATATGTAAGTTCCCATAACTATACAGTGAACTTGGATTACAAATAATCTATAGAGCCCTTAATTACAAGCAAGCAAGATTGAAGAAGCCAGATTCACGTCACGGCACAAATAACTGTTGGAGAATATAAACATAAATCCTTTGAAGGCCGTAATGTGTCCTCCGTTTTTGTCCCCTGCATTTGAAACACCCCCATGCTTCTCTTCTTTTAATATTCTCAAAACCACGTACATACTCTCAAACTAGAAAAAAGGTTAAAAGAAATAAACAAAGTTCAAGAAAAGAGAGAAATTAGGCTCGTAAATTGATTATGTGTTAACACCGACAGTGGAGTATAGAAGAAGAATAATGCAGCTGCTTTGCTTTCCTTAGCTCCACTCTGCAGTAAACCAATGTCATGCTCTTATTGACCTTCACGTGGATTTGTGATGATTGGTGAGTTTTTAATGTCATCATCTCCATTTCTATGGATTACTTTATATTATTGCTCCCTGACGTGTTGTTGCGGAACATCATTATTGTTACAGCTAAGATCCGACTTGAGGTTGTTTTAAATCATAGCTTGACGGAACGTTGTATTCCGATCCTATGTATCCTAAAAGGAATTAAAACGAACGTAGTTCTCTGTTTAATCATTGGCTATATGGTGAAGTCAATACCTTAATCTTGTATATGACGAATGTTAGAATTTAAACTAAACATAAATCATATACAAGGCATGCTTTCATAAACTTAATTGCGGAAACATTATTACTATATAAGCATGCATCTCACCTTAGGATCTACAACATGTTGACTGATCAAAGATTATAGGAATACATGCACCCATTGTTTATGATCAATATGTGGTAACCTGAAACACGAAGAGAGATAAAGAGAGAGGCGGGCAATGAACACCCGTTGGCTTGTGGTTCTTCCTAAACCTGGACTACTTATGCTTTAGTCACTTTTCAGATGGGGAGAAGAGACGGTGTGCGTTTTGTCCGGTGTATTGGGGACCATAGCCTATATATAAGGTGATGTCCAATTAGGGTTCCCATTATTCCGAAATTGACCATCAGTGACATCCACTCATATTTTTGCCCATATCAGATAATTAATGATAATCAATTATCAAATCATAAATCTGATAAGCCTTATCCCTATATTGATCACATATCAATTAAGGCCCCTAATTGATAAATAGCTAATATAATTAACTACCGATATTTACCCACATTATGATATTGGAATAAAAAATTCCAACAATCTCCCACTTGGGAAATATATCGTAATAATTATATCACAATTCTTTAGGCGCGCATCCGAATGCTATTTATCCTTAGATTTTCACTTTACAATCTGGTTCACCTCATACATCAATAATGGGACTATCGCGGCTGTCGCCACTAACGTATATCGTGACCAAACCCCGACGACCACCATATCAATGCACTTGATGACATAGATCGATATGGATGAGTGGCATGGAAATTTCATGCAATGTTATCTCTAAGTCATGCCTATTTCCAACTGGTCCAACTTAAGTCCTTAGTGAGATCATACCGAAGTTCCTTTGGTTAGTGGGTTAGCTAGCATAAAGTTTGTTCCTATATGTTCTATAGATAATTGGAAACTTGATGTCGATAACCTTCGACTTCATTGAACTCCAATTATTATTGGAGTTCAACACGACTGACTTATTGTCATAATATATAATTTGAGTGGTATTTCAATTCCTTTTATTATACGTAATCCAATGACAAAAATTCTCCAGCCATATCCCGAGGTTGGATGCCTTCTATCTTGGCACCCAACAAGATTGGAGTCGGGATAACTTATGATCTCTACACTGTCAGATATCTGACCCGTGAGTATATATCATTTTGTTCTCTTCAAGTACCTTATGACCATTTTGGCTGCTTTCCAATGATCTTTTTCTGGATTGCTCCAGTATTTGTCTAACACTGCATCTTTGTACGCTATGTCTGGATATGTACAAACCTGAGCATTCATCAAACTTCCAACAGGTGAAGCATAGGGAATCTTCTGAATTTTCAGATTTCCTTTTGGGCATTAGTTGAGACTAAAATAGTCTCCCTTAGTTATCGGGGTATTCCCTGATTTATTATCTTTCATGTTGAACATATCCAAAACTGTATCAATATAGCACTTTTGTGATAATCCACGAATACCTCGAGAGTGATCTCTAAGTACCTAAATTCCTAAGACAAAAGAGGCATCCCCAAGATCTTTCATCTCGAAAAAATTTGATTAGAAATATCTTGGTTTCGAGTAATGAGCCTATATCGCTGCTGGTAGTAGAAAAATATCAACATATAATATCAGGAAGATAAATTTGTTCCCTCTGAAAATTGTGATACCCACAATTATCCACAATATTTATCTCAAAAAACCAGACGAGACAATCACTTGATGGGACATGTGGTATCACTTGATGAGACACCTTCTTTGCCCATAGATAGATTCCGTCAATTTGCAAACCATCTTCTCTTGGTCTATCGACGCAAATTTTTGTGGTTGCACTATATACTTATATTTCATCAATGCAGCCATTGAGAAACACCATCTTGACATCCATATTATGAAGCTCCACATTATAATAAGCAACGAGAGCCATGATTGTCCTAAAAGAGTTCTTCAATAGGACCGAAGAGAAGGTTTCATTACAATCAATCATTTCTTTTGAGTATAGCCTTTTGTCACTAGACAAGCCTTATAGCTCTCTATATTACCCCTTGAAACTTTTAGGTAATAGGATAAGTTTCAAACCTTATTGTCCAGCTCAAGCTTGTACTCATTCCTTCAATCCACTTTTCCGAATGAAAACTTCATATGGATTTATGAGAGTTGATATAATCATCTTCTATTACACCATTTACCTTATGTTCTTGGAGAAATACTATATAATTATCCAAAGTATTATTTATCCTTTCTTTAGTGGATCGTGCCAAAAGGCACCGACTCCTAATCTCTAGTTCTTGACGGTGTTGAGTTTGACCTTCAGGAATAATTTCCTTATATTGAATAGGAAGAATAGCAACAATGTACTTACGAGGATCCAAATTTGTTACACAAATAACAACCATATGAATTGGTTCAAGAATTAGAACCGATTCTTCCTCAAATATAATGTTTATAACCTTGTCTCCCCCCAAACTCGATCTGCTCAAAGAACTATATAGTTCCCGTCTCAAAAGTTTCTTTAACTTGGGATCACAAAATTCATACCCGTTTGACCTTTCAGAGTAATCAATAAGGTAGTCACTCACTATTTGGGACTCCAATTTCCTTCCTGAGGCTTATTAGGCCTTATCTTAGTTGGATATTCCCATACTTAAAAGTGATTTGTCGGTTACCTTTCTTGGTACTCTGTCAAGGATTTAAGCTGCAATCTTTAGTGTTTCTCCTATAATGACTCAAGTAAGGTAGAATGACTAATCGTACTCCTCACCATATCTTTAAGAGTCATTCCTAGGACTTAACTGTATTCTTGATAGCCATGTACTAATATTTTTAACTTTAATGCATTTAATACAAACAATAAAATGTACAAGGCTAATAGAATCTAGGATTCCCTCGTACAAGTCGCTTAATTAACTCTATTTATAGAGATGTGCCTGGAATGTTTGTATCATAATGATCCTTAATTTTAATTACTATTAACTTTACACTTAATGCCGTATGATTCCTCACTCAATGTTTTACCACAGGAGGTTTCAATACCAAGTGATTGGAGCGGTTCCACTTTCTATACTTGATTCTCTCTCTCTTCAGAGGTACTGGATTGAGTTGGAGAAGGTGGGCTTCTCCATCTTTATGCCGGGTCAAAAATACCTGGTGCATCATTAACATCAAGTCTTGAGACAATAATATTAATTGCTAGAGGTATTTTGTTATAATGATCAAACACTAATGATAATTTCTGTTAAACAACAACCATCTTTGGACATTCTGTTATTCACATGAAAATAATCTTTATAATCACTACGTGTTTACCATCACAGGTGTGAATGCAACCCAGCCAAATATTAACCTTCCTTTGGACCGATTAATACTCGCATGAATATGCACCCACACAACATTCAATATCTCTTATGAGCACTTTCCACAAGAGAGGTCACATTGGTGACTTCATACTTTAATTGACTCACTCGAAATCCAAATCGACAAATTAAAGACCCAACAAGATGCCTAGCACAACATTAATCCCCAATCTTTGGACTAGTAAGGATTAACTGTAGGCAGCCCTCTCACGCAATGATCAAACATTGGTGATAAGTCCTGTCAATAATGGTCACCTTCGGGCATCCCATTATTCATGTGGAAAATACCTTTATAATCACCACACATTTATCATCACAAGCACTCCATTATCCGGTCAAACTGTCCTTTACCTTTGGGCCAAGTTCAGTCCGCATAAATAACTTCATTCACATCTTAGTAAATTCAATTAAATCAATCTACATAACAAAGGTTACTTTTGCAACGTGTTGCTTGAACCAATCCAACCAAAATACCAGAAAATTTTAATAATAAAATTAGGAAGGGTCCTAATTTGCCTTTTTTCACACAAAAACTTAGAAACTGAATGTTTTAGTGAGAAAAGAATTTTTTTTTTTTCTTTATCGTCCTTAGTAGACACTGCTCACCCTACAATCCCTGCACGATTGGCAACACTGTAAAAGGCAATATAGACAAACTGGATCATCATGGCCATAAATCACTGTTACCTTTCGATCAAAACTCCAAAATGCTTTGTTGCTTTAGAAAACTTCTTAAAAGCTAGTGAAATTTTGCAGTTATGAAACTTATGAAGTCCTTTTTCATATAAGACAATTTGCATGTACAACGAAGAAAAAACCAAACTTCATTCATGTATACTTGGCCATTGTTCATCCAATATCCATACTAACGTAAACTAAAACTTTATTGCCCAAAACCTTCATGTCATGGTGGACCGATATAAATATATATTCAATTGCAAGATTGAATTAGGCCGTGTGCAGCGAAAAAAAACATATATCAATATATTATTTTTAATCGGTATTAAACATGATTAAATTATATCAAAAAACCATTCACGTCCAGCAAGATATTAATTGCAAAACCATGTACAGCCTTAGAAAATCAATATGAAAGTTACCAAAAAACCACATGAATAGGACAAAAGACAAGAAAGGCTTCAGGATTAGCAAGACATCATCATGTACATGAATTGGTAATACAATTCATTCTTTAACCAAATTCACAAAAGCATTCACCATAGGCAAATTGGAGAAAATAATTCAATATACAGTAGTCTTTCTTTACGTTAGTTTTGATATTTTCAATTTCAATAGAGAATGTATATGCTCATTCCGAAACCAACGCACATGTACAACCATAAAAAAAATTATCAATAGCAAATACATTCGATTAGCGTCAAAATTCGATCAGATGCTATGTAAGCACCAAAACAAATTATTTCTTTATGTAATTCCCATATTCAAAAAATAGGGTTCATGCCAAAAAAATTGGAATAACTTAAATCTGAACATGGATAACTTTCAGGCAACAAATAATCCCAACAAACCAAACATCAAGACCCGCTCTCATACCACTTGTTAGAATTTAAACTAAACATAAATCATATACAAGACATGCTTTCATAAACTTAATTGCGGAAACATTATTACTATATAAGTATGCATCTCACTTTAGGATCTACAACATGTTGACTGATCAAAGATTATATGAATATCTGCATCCATTGTTTATGATCAATGTGCGGTAACCTGAAACACGAAGAGACGAAGAGAGATAAAGAGAGAGGCGGGCAATGAACACCCGTTGGCTTGTGGTTCTTCCTCAACCTGGACTCCTTATGCCTTAGTCGCTCTTCAGATGGGGAGAAGAGGCGGTGTGCGTTCTGTCCGGTGTATTGGGGACCATAGCCTATATATAAGATGATGGCCAATTAGGGTTTCCATTATCCCGAAATTGGCCATCGGTGATATCCACTCATATTTTTGCCCATATCAAATAATTAATGATAATCAATTATCAAAACGGAAATCTGATAAGCCTTATCCCTATATTGATCACATATCAATTAAGGTCCCTAATTGATAAATACCTAATATAATTAACTACCGATATCTGCCCACATTATGATGTTGGAATAAAATATTTCAACAAATACCAGTGAGCAAGGATTCTTTGGTAGTCTCTTGATTCGGCTGGTTCCTCAAGTACGCTTAAGGGAGATTTACCTAGATTAGCAAAAGTGAGTCATTCTCTTGGGGTTTTCCTCCTTTTATAATATGATCCCCCGATCTCTTCTCTTGGAGATCAGTTTTTATCTCTTTATCTCTTATATTTTAAGCTAACATTATGGATAAAAGATATCCTCTTCACTTATTATATTTGTTATTATCCCTTTATTTTAGCATCTTGCTTAATTATCCTTTCGTATATCTTGGATGAATCAGTAACATGTCCTCGGCAAATTGGTTATCCAAGCTCGGTGGACGAGCTTTCCATCTCGGCCAGTACATAAGCCCCCAAGCTTTGAGCTAAAAAGAGCACAAAAGCTTTTATGATAAAAACCGAGCTTGGCCTTAGTCTTATTCAAGGGAAGTCCATAGTTTATTATATAGAGCTTCTTACTTCAATTACTTTAGTTAGGTAGCCGAGCTTTACGTCTCCATTTCTCCCATTTCCCAGCCGATCTCCATCCAATGGTCAGTACTTGAGCTTGGTGGGTGAGTCTACATTTTGGCATTTCCCAACCGATCACATGCAATAGTACTTGAGCTTGGTGGGCGAGCCTATATCTCTGCTAGTACAGCAGCCCCCCCAGACTCCAAGCTCGTAGGGAGCGTATGAGTCTTATTAAAGTATAGTCGAGCTTCTACTGTGTGCCTTTATGGTGTTATTTCCAAAGTTTACTATACAGCTACTATCTAATTAGGGCTAATCAAGGCCCTAGCAGCTGCAGTGCGTTTTCCGACCAATTGGACACGTGGTGCTCTTTCATTACCGCACCAAATTGATGTGGTTTTTGAGGAGACATTTTCCTTCCCTCACACTCCAGTCGTCATCATTATTTTGCACAGTAACGTTCCAAATTTTGAACGTCAACCCGCTCATTATAAATTGGGAAGACTTCTTCACTTCTTTTTCTACTGCTTCTTCTTCTTCCCTGCTTCCTCTTCTTCAAGTCTCTTTGCACCTTCACTTCTTTTCCAGGTACGCCTTCCCTACTTCTTCCTTTTTTCATTATTTCCTTCAATCTACACTGTTTTTCCCCATGGAACCTTCATTTGAGGTATCCCATAATGTTTCTCCAGAGGTTCAAATCTTAGAACCCGAGATAAATCCAAATGAGGGCTCTCCCCAATCTTCTCTTCCTTCCCAAAAGGGTGATGAAGGAAACCCAGATAACTCCTCCTCTTCTTCCTCTAGAGAAAGTAGCTTTGCTACTCCACAGACCGCCCTTGTCCCCAAACGTTGCAAGCGTGCCTCTAGGATTCCAAAAGACCCCATTCCAGACATCGCCATACTTGGGTATTCTAGGGGGAGACCTGGAGTTGGAGTATTTTTTTTCTAACTTTAGGAGTCGTGATTCCCTTTGAACTATTAAAAACAAGGTTTCCCTTTCTCGAAACACTGTTCATCATCTTCCTTGTTTGGATGATGAACACGTTTTCCTAAAAGCTACCTCAGTTGAACCAGACTTTACCTATGTGTATAGAACTTTCTTCGAACAGATTGTATCACCATTCCTTTCACTCAGTTTGAATGTGATGTATTGAAGATCATGAATGTTGCCCCCACTCAACTTCATCCCAATAGCTAGGCCTTTATGAAGGCTTTTCAAATTTTGTGTAGCCAAGTTAATATGGAGGCCACTGCACTCAAATTCCTATATTTCTATAAAGTTTGGTTCGGAGATCGGGTTGGTTGGATCTCCCTCAGCGAAGTTGAGAAAAGAGGCATCATTGGTCTCTATAAAAGCTCTTATAAAATTTTCAAATCGGGTTTCTTCAAAATTCGATCTACCGAGGGGAATGAATCCTTCTATTTTGATTCTGAGGGGAAACCGAAATTCCCCTTTTATTGGCAACCCCATCCTTCAAAATTTTCAAGTGTTGACATCGATCTTCTGACTCCCTAGGAGCAGTCCGATGTTGATATTCTAATCACTTATCCTCGGCCACTGCCCCGTGGAAGGCTTTTTAAACTCCCCACGTCTTCTACTCGATAGGCTGATTTTGATCGTAAGTATTTTGTCTTTACAACATATCTTGCTTTGTTTATCAAATAATAACATTTATTAAATCCTTTTGTAGTGATCATGAGCAAATTTAGCTACAAAACTCTGGCGAAGAAAGTTGGTAATCAAGACTCCGGGGCTTCTAACCCGGTTGCCGATGTCAAGGCTAAGAAGAAAAAAGTCATTGAGCTTTCTGAGCCTACTCGTATTTCTAAATGAGCTCGGGCTGAGACCCTTTAGGAGGCTCCTTAGGGTAGGAGCTCCTCTCCGACCCAAATGGCTAAAGAGACACCAGTCCTCGGAAAAAGAAAGGATAAAGGGCTTGTGATAGTCGATCCTTCTGTGGATTGTAAGTGGTATGATGGGAGCTGTAATCCCGGAATTGGTTCTCTCTGGAGAGGTGATTTCAACCCAGGCCACTTGATTGATTCCAATGTGCTGAAGCCAGCGGATACCCGACTTCTTCTTGAGCAGGGTCCCAATGCGATCATGGAAGCCGCGGCTGCTTATGCTCTTCGGATTTCTTCCATCACCCGTTTTTGGAGCAATGAACTCGCAAGCAATGTGAAGAAAATGGCGGACATGAAGGCTGAAGCAGTCCGAGCTTTGCGCACCAGAGACGAGCTTGAAAAGGCTCTGGTCAAGTGCGAAGTGTAAGGTCGTTTGATCAGACAATTGAAAACTCAAAATGCCGATCTGGAAAAAACCATTTCCTCTCTTTGATCCGAGCTCTCCAAAGAGAGAGACGAAAGGATTAGTTACCAGAAGGTTGTCAAGGCTTCTCATGCTTTACTTAATGCTGAGAAGAAAACCAATTTCAAGCTTCAAGCCGAGCTGAAGGAGGCCGAGGCTGAGATCGAGATCATGAAAGAGCACGTTTCAGGGTTCTATCATGCTATCAAACAAATCCGATGATTTCTTCCTGATGCTGACCTTTCTGGAGCTGATGTGGACAAGGATTTTAACAAGGATGGAATTATGGTTCCTTTGTCCGAGCTTGAGGATGAGGAAGAAGAAGATCAAGTGGAAGAGTAAAATGCAGAAAAGAATGCAGAACAAGTTGAATAAGAAGGGGGCAACAGAGGAGATGAAGCAGACGTGGTGGAGCCATCCTCGGTTCCCAATCTCCAAGCTAAAAACATTGTTCCCTCCAATCCTGATGCAGTGATTGCCGAAGGAGTTGTTGTTGCTCATGAAGATGTTCATGAGTAACTTAGGAAGTTTTCTTCTTTCTTTTAAGATATTTTATACCTTTAGAGATGCCCTTATGTACTTTTTTACTATGAATTATTAATGATAATTTTGAGCATTTGGTAATGCCCCTCTATACTTAGGAAATTTTACAGTTTTCCTATCGTTTAATTTTGTTTTGGCTCGGTCTTCCTTTGTGACCTTTATATTTTAAACTTAGTATTTTTAACCAGTGCTTGGAATAACTCGGTTAACTCTTCTAAGTAACTCACCGAACTAGGTTTTCGTTTACCTTTAGGTCTAACATTTCTACTTTAGCTCGGTTAGCCTCCTTAGGCTTATTTGTTTACCTTTTTAGGCTTGTTATTTAACTTTTTAGGCTCGATGTTTCGATTTTAGCTCGGTCAGCCATTTCGGCTCGGCATTTCGACTTTAGCTCGGATAACCTCTTTTAGGATTTTGATTACCTTTTTAGGCTCGGTCCTTCGACTTTAGCTCGGTCAGCCATTTTGGCTAGGCATTTCGATTTTAGCTCGGATTACTTCTTTAGGCTTTTATTTACCTTTTTATGTTTTGGTTTACCTTTTTAGGTTTTTGATTACCTTTTTAGGTTCGACCTTAGCTTGGTCGATTTTAGCTCGGTCAACCTCTTTAGGCTCGACATTTTTAACTTTGCCGATAGAACAAGTTATGAAAAATATACCAGTGCAAAAGAATGAAATGAACTTTATTTATTCACTTGGGTGTGCCTCAATAAAACATTCCTGGCCAAAACCACTTGGGAAAAAGACTAGGGTAGGAAAAAGAGTACATCACCCGCTTTACATAACTTTAACTAAAATAGAACTTAAGGTGGGAGATGTTCAAAGTCCTTGGAACAGCCTTCCCTTATAATTATTCTAGCCTATAAGCACCATTTCCTAAACTTTCAACTACTCAGAATGGGCCATACCAGTTTGCTGTGAGCTTACCCTCATTGGAGTCTTTTCTTGCATCATTCTGTAACCTTAGTACTAAGTCACCTTGCACAAATTCCCTGGGTCGTAACCTTGAATTGTGCTTCCGATTTGCTTTCTGCTTGCACAGTTCTTCCCTGATATTTGCTTCGTCTTGGACTTCCTCTACCATGTCAAGCTGAACTCGGATTTCTTCTTCATTCTTGATTTGGTCATGATGTTGCCTTCTAAAAGAATGTTCGTCGAGCTCAACTGGAATCATTGCATCAGTTCCATAGGTCAGTTTGAAAGGTGTCTCCCCAGTCGACGACTGTGGTGAGCAATGATAAGCCCATAGGATGCTCGGTAACTCCTCAACCCATGCTCCTTTTGATCTGCCTAACCTTTTCTTGACCTCGTTCAATATGAATTTGTTGGCTGCCTCTTCTTGCCCATTGGTTTTGAGATGCTCAACCGAGAACACCTTATACTTGATTCCGAGGTTGGAATAGAATTCTTTAAGTCCCTTGTCAGTGAAATGTTTTCCATTATCTGTGACAATCTTATAAGGTAGTCCATGTCTGCATATGTTGCTTTTCCACACAAAATTATGAACCTTTTGAGCTGTAATCATGGCTAGTGGCTCAGCTTCAATCCATCCGGTGAAGTAATCTACCCCTACCAATAAAAACTTCACTTGGCCTTTGGCTACAGGAAAAAGGATCGACAATGTCCATTCCCCACATAGTGAAAGGTCATAGCGAGAACATGGAGTGGAGCTCTTCACCTGGCACTTGCGCAACATTGGCAAACTTTTGGCAAGGATCACACTTTTTAGTCCAAGTGGCACAATCCGATCTCATGGTCGGCCAATAGAAACCTGCTCGCAAGATCTGAGCTGCCAAAGATTTTCCTCTTGAGTATGTAACATCCCTGGCTGCTCTATGGATTGACGACTGTCCCCACAAACCAACACGGGTCTTTTCAGCGTGCGTTTTCCTCATTCACACGCTTCCTGGAAAACTTCCCAGGAGGTCACCCATCCCAGAGTTGCTCCAAGTCAAGCACGCTTAACTGTGGAGTTCTTAAGTGATGGGCTTTTGAAAAGAAGATGCATCTTGTTAGTATAGGTAGTACCAATCAATTCTTATAAGCCTTCCTCAACTGTATAGTCCCATACCTACACAGTCTCAGGATCCCTCTTGTGAACACCTAATTTCGTCCGGGTATCCTTTTAATTACTGTTTTGAACAAATTAAAACAAATAACTTTGCAATAAAAATGATTTTTGTTTTTAGTGAGCCCAATTTCATTATTGTTGAAGATGTCTTTTAGACCATGTTCTAAACCCAAATGAAAAAAAAAAAACGAAAAAAAAAAGAAAAAACAAAAAAACAAAAGAGAAAAAGAAAAAAACAACAACAAAAACAAAGACAAAAACAAAAAAGGATAAAAAGGAAAAGTAAATCTGCAGAATTGTAGTAAGAGCCAAGAGGATAAGCCAAAATTCCTTAATGCATTTCAGCAACCAAAAGAGCAATGACAGTGTTAAGCATTTTGCATCAAAATTGGCTTCAAGTTTTAAGCACATAAAAGGAAAAATAGGATACTCTGATGCTGGGTCAAACCTGAATCAATGGAAAAATACTCAACATGAACAAGGAAATTTGCAGCATCAAGGAAAAACTAAAAAAATGCAGAATGATAAGATTGGAAATGTGAAAAGGACCCTGCATTGCAACCATGGCAGAGGACATTGGGTCCTGTTTTGGAGTCTTGCAACAGTAGAAAGTATATAAAGAACAGTCAAAAATCTGAAGGGGGAGGGGAAAAACAAAGAAAGCACAGAGTTTTTGCTCAAAAAATCTCTCACTCTCCTCCAAGAAACGACCATCTTTTCCATCTTTCTTCCACAATGTTCAAACCCTTATGATCCACATCCTCTTCAATGTATCATAACCATCACCATTTTTCATAACCAAAACCCAAAGAGATAATGAAACTCGACCAGAATTTCACCCCAAGGCTCCTCCGCCGTGCTCCGCCGTCTTGCTTCATACGCAACAACGGGACAGCACCCCAAGCTCCGTCCAGTTACTCGTCTCCGTCATCCCTCAGGTGCAAGCACAGCCGTGCGTCATCACCTCCGCCGCATCCAGGTCCCATACGCATCACAGTCTCGGATCTGTTGCTCCTCTTGCCAGCATCCTCTCCTGTAACCCGGATCCAGATTGGTTGTCATCTTCTCCGCTCGAAGCCACCAACCGCTGCCAGTCAAACCCACTGCTCCGGCACGAAACTCGCCATCTCCGCCACACCTCAGATCTACTCGCATCCTCCGAGATCGCCGCCGCTTGCATCCTCCACGATCGCAGCCGTGCTGTTCTTCCACTCACTCTGCCGTTCAGACGCGCCCAACCAGGACCACCACCTTCGTCCGCGCGAACCGCCGTTCCAGCCGCGAACAGCCGCCACGTCCTCCTTCTTCCCCCAGATCTGCTCCCTGCTCCCAGAACAGATCCCTGCTTCTCCTCCATCTTGGCCGTCATCGCCGGTTTCCGCTTCCACCGTGGCCGCTCCGCCCGGCCCCGATCGCGACCCACGCCGGCCGCTTAGTCCCGTCGCGCGCGTCGTCTCCGCCGTGCTCTCCTCGGCCGTGCCTGCTTCTGTGACGGGTCCACCCAATCTCTCTGATCCTCTGTCACGTTTGGTAATGAAGCTAGAAGCTTCCTTCAAGTTTTTCCTTCTGCCTTTTGTTATTTATGGCCTTATGATGGTTCTGATGGCTTGCTTGGACTTGTGCTTGTTGCATGAGGCCCAAACACATTTTTGTTTGTTTAATTTTGGCCATTTATTATCATGTTAGAATGTTAGGCTAAGTAATCTCTTTCACAAAATATATTAACATATTCCGTTTCTTTTAAATGATAAAAATGTTTTCCTGAATTTAAGTTTTAAAATAAGGAAAAAAAAATCAAAGATCAAATCTTTATAAAAAAAAATCAACCAACCAATCAAACATTTTTCAAAAGAACTACGTGGCTTTGAGTTTCCCATCGCACCCGGGAATACGTAGGAGCAAGATAAATCATCTTGTCGGGCCAAAACTAAATTTCCCCCTTTTTATATCTCCTTTTTATGTTAAAATAATTAATCAAAAAATTAAACTTTTCTATTTTTAGGGATGCTCTATGGACACGGTGTCATGTTCAGTCCCTTAGATTTGAGGTTGCCCTGTGGACTCATGTGCCACGTTCAACCTCATTTAATTAATTTTCCTTTTTTTGCATCCCGTTTTTACGTTAAAATAATTAATCAAAAAGTTAAACTTTTCCTTTTTTAGGGATGTTCTATGGATACGGTGCCATGCTCAGCCCCTTAGATTTGAGGTTGCCCTGTGGACTCATGTGCCATGTTCAACCTCATTTTTCTAAACAATAAATTTAAAAATATAAAAACTGATAAAAATCTAAAATATTTAAAATTAAAAATAACACTTTCTTGTAAATAATTTTTGGGTAGAATAAATATTTAAAAGGTTATTAAAATATTTTTTTTGCACAATTAACTTGAGGTACCGTTTTTAAACGGGCGATGTGGGGTGCTAATACCTTCCCTACTCGTAACCGACTCCCGGACTCATATCTCTCTTTTTTAAAAGACCAGTTTACCTTTAGATAATTGAGTTTTCTAAGATTTTCCCAATAAAAATTTTAGTGGCGACTCCTCTGTCTTTTTATCCCTTTTTCGCGCCTCCCGGACGGGATGGTCGCGACAGCTGGCGACTCCACTGGGGACGACTTTAGAGAGTCAGGCCTATCATAGTTGGTTGTGCAAATTTTATTTTATTTTATTTTATTTTATTTTTTATTTTATTTTTTCTCTTCTTTTTCTTTTTCTTTTTTTTTTTTAAAAAACAACTTTTTTTTAATGCTTCCATAACTGCTTTTGTATATTCTTGCAACCTTAGGGTAGAGAACTTTTGTATTTGTGTTGTTTGTTCCCTTTTGCAGGCTTGGGGTAGTTTTATTTTAGTAGGTTTTTGTGAAGGTTTGTGTGCTCCCATCACACACATCACTATCACAACTTGCACACACTTTTGGCTCTATACCCGAGCTTGCTCAAAACTCAAGGATTAGGCGGTGTCTCGACATTGTCATTGAAGAGGTCTCGTACCTCCCTGACATTTGTTGATTCACCACTCAGGTTGTACCCGATATCATGGGATGGTCATATTGAGAGGGTTTATCCCTACTTGTGACTAGATTCATGAATCGGATCCTTATCTTTCGGGATAGGGGCAATCTGGGAACCATGACTTTTAGAAGTCTAGACCCTACCTAATTTTCACTGATAGAGCAAACTTAGTAGCCAACCTGTTTAGAGTCATTACCTCAGGTTTGTCCAACCCTAAGTTTTACCCAATTTAGGACAAAGGGAGCATACTTTTTCTCTCTCTCCATTTTTTTCTGGCATCATAAACATAAATTGCCATGCACATATATATTTATTATGAAGTTTTCAAAAAAAAAAAAAAAAAAAAAAAAGGAAAAGGGGGCGACACATCGTCGCTCCAAGCCCGAATGACATGTTCGAATATTATTGCACTTCTAATAAGCGGCGTGTCATAGTGAAGGTAGTGCATTGACAGCATACCCGACATAGGGTTCCCAACCCTACTGGGGTTCATGCAACATGAAGCATGTAGGGCAATTTTTTTTTTTTGTGTGTGTTTTATTTCTAATTTTTTCTTTATTTGTGTTTCTTGACAGGAAGACCTTAGTATTAATCTTATAGCAAAGAATGGAAGGACCAAGCGTCGGAAAGAGTACTAGCAATGCAAGCAGTTCCAAGAAGAGCATCAAGATCGACGTGACACTCAATGATGTTCAGAGCTTATGGGAAATTAGTCAACAAATGTCAGAAAAGGCACGTTCGAACTTTAACAACAAGTATGGGAGGATACTAGATCTATTACGTATTCCGGTGGATGCCCCCGCTCTAAGTGCCTTCGCTCAGTATTGGAACTCAACTTTGAGATGTTTTGAATTGCCCGACCTAGATGTAACTCCCACCATAGAGGAGTATGCTTACACATTGAGACTGCCTATCCAAAAGGAATCACGTGTCTATTTGTATTATGGACAATATGTGGCAGATGGGAAGATAGCAAGTCTGTTGGAACTTAAACCGGAACAATTGGATAAAGTGGAAAAAGGAAACACTACGGGCTTGAAGAGGCGATTCTTGGAAGGTTATCTTAGGGAGTTGGCTCAACAACAACGATGGGTTCTTTTTAATAGGTTGTTGGCTCTCCTCATCTACGGACTGGTGCTTTTTCCCTTTATTCCGGATGTGATTGATCGATCAGCCATGGACGTCTTCTACAGAGTTGAGGAATATGGGGTGAATTTAGTCCCTGCTATCCTAGCTGAGACTTTTCTCTCACTACAAGTTTGTCATCAGAATCAACAAGGAAAGTTGCGGTGCTGTGCACCAATGTTATATGTTTGGATTATGACTCACTTGTATCTTGGAAACAAAATTGATAGAACGGATGACCCGTTGAAAGGATTCATTCGCATGCCGCTAAAGTCACGCAAACTATATGAATGGAAACAAGAGTTTGATCAGGTCGACTCACGTTCATTTAGATGGATGTGCCCATGGTACAATGGGGATTCCGTTATATTCAGTTGTGGAGGTTTCTCGAATGTCCCATTGATGGGACCCAGAGGATGTGTGTCATATTCACCAGCTCTAGTAATGTGCCAACTCAGGTGGACACAAGATGAACCCCTAAAAGAGCTGCTGGGTGGAGCATATTTCCTATATCAAGAATGTGAAAGCATCAAGAGTCGACAATGGCAATAAGGTCAGCATGGAACAATATTCACATAAAAGGGCGTGATGAGTTAGGAAGGCGGATCATAGCTCGAACAAAAAGATATGAAGCATGGAGAGAGGCAAGAAGGGGGTGTCCTTCAAAACGGAACCCCCACTTTGATGCTGAAAACAATCCTCTTCTGAGAAGATCAAATGCTGGAAAAAATTGAAATTCTAAAAGCTCGGATGGGGGTTTTGGATGAAAAGAACCAAGTTGCGAAGTAACTATCGTCAAGCTCCAAAGCCAGGTGCAAAAACTGAATTTACAGATCGAGAATTTGAGAAGTGAATGTGCCGATTCCTACGAAGCCCCAAGTCGCATGAAAAGGGCAAGAAAAGAGAAAGAAGCGAGTGATCCAAGAGTTGCAAGCAAAGGTGGAGTGTCAAGAAAACACGCTAGTCAGAATTCTAAAGAAGAAAGAAGAGCTTGAGTGGGACGTAGGGGTTCATGTCGAAACAATACAGATACTAAAGGAGAGAGTTGGATCTCTACAAGAATCCTTGGCCAAGACCGAACTTTACTCTGATCGAGGATGGAGCGAAGCTGCCAGATATCGTCAATTATTAACAGAAGCTAATGAAAGGGAAAATTGGCTCAGGACCAAAATGCAAGAAAATGAAAGAGGAGAAGCTCAACGTCACGCAGAATGGGTAAAGGGATGGAAATTGGTTGTAAGGGATGTGATCTATGAAAGGGAAGCATGGAGAAGAAAATATGAAGACATGATTGGTAGAATTCAATATCATACTTCCCAGTTGATGGATCGATTTGAAGAAGTATCAATTCAGGTCTACAAGAACCCTTTCCTCCAGATACCACCAGAGTTGACTGAGTTCTTCAAGCATTTTGGGAAGCTTGCAAAGGGATTCAGGAAAAAGAAGATGAAGCTCTTGACATAATATTTTGAGGTCCCCAAAGAGGGGTTAGAAATATGAAAACTCTCGATGTATTGTTTTTCTAGTTGACCAAAGACTCATGTTTGTATTGCAATATCCATCCAATGAAATAGAAGTTTTCATCAAATTTTTGTGGAATGCTCTCTCTTTTTTCCAGATGATATCTGTCGAGGAGTGAATTCTCCCTTAGATACTTCATCAACTATATTTTTACCCTAAAAACGATGTGTTTTCCGTGTAAAAATATGGGTATCATCAAACAATAACATTGCTAGTACAGATGTGGTCTATCGAGGAGTGAATTCTCCCTTGGACTCGACATCAACTGCAGTCAAGCTAGAGGGAATTATACCACTAGATTTGATTGCAGGATGAGTATTCTTGCTAAAAGTATATGCGACGGTCTTCCTGTCAAAAATGGAGTTTAATTGGTTTATGCTCTTTCTTTTGATTTTATTCATTTATTCTTTCTTTTATTAAATAAAACAGTGTGGTTTTTGAACAATTGCTCCAAGACACCCTTATCGCACTCGATCACAGGCAAGAGCCATGGCGGATGAACTAGAAGAAGTTCAAGTGATCAGGGATGAAGTTAGTCAAATCAAGGATCAGATGGCTAAAATGACGGAGATCCTACAAGAAATGCAGAAGGAGAAGAACACAGAGGAGAACCCTCCAACCTCGAACGAAGGACAGCCAGCCACACCTCTCATCCCGCCCGGTTTTTCTCAGATTCCTATTCAAGGCTTCAACCAACCAGGGGCCATGATGCCTCTCAACCCAACTCATTTTCCATTTGACCCGAACAATCCCCCATACGGTTTGCCTCGTGGGTTTGTACCACCAACACCCCCGATCCACAAGATGGTATTCAGAACTCCGAACACATCACTCAAGCACAAATCCCCACCAATACTGTCGAAATACCGCAAGCACAGAATGTCAACTCTACAGATGGTAACACCCCGATAGTGACACCTACTGTCAATCCAAGGCCCCCACAATACACCCTACATTATGGACCCCAGAGGGCTCAAATGATGCCCAACTTCGGTTCCTCCTCCATGCCATAATCATTTCCCCATACTATGTACGGAGAAGCTCCGGTGAATCGATCGGGGGGATTCCCAATCTAAAGAAAAGCTGGAAGTACTAGAGGAAAGATTGCGGGCCATCGAAGGGGTAAATAGTTATGGTCTTCGGGATGCCTCGGAACTCTGTCTGGTGCCAAATGTTGTCATTCCGCCGAAATTTAAGGTGCCTGATTTTGACAAATACCGGGGAACCACTTGTCCCAAGAACCATTTGACCATGTATGTTAGGAAGATGGCGTCACATGCACGAGATGATAAACTCTTGATTCACTTCTTCCAAGACAGCTTGACCGGGGCAGCTTCAAATTGGTATACGCATCTCGAGCGGGCACACATCCGATCCTTCAAAGATCTAGCAGATGCATTCCTAAAGCAGTACAAGTACAATGTTGACATGGCTCCCGATAGGATGCAACTCCAAAATATGTCAAAAAGGGATGTAGAGACTTTCAAAGAATACGCGCAACGATGGAGGGAACTGGCTGCTCAGGTGGAACCTACCTTAGCCGAGAAAGAAATCGTAGCAATGTTCATTGATACACTCCAGTCGCCTTTCTATGATAGGATGATTGGGAGTGTGTCATCAAATTTTTCTGACATGGTCATCATCGGCGAGAGAATTGAAAGTGGAATGAGGAATGGCAAGATCGTCGAGACTTGATGAGGGAGCGACCCAAAGAAAACCCCATTCGTGAAAAAAGAAGGAGGGAGAGGCACATGCAGTAACCTTGGAGCAGAAGAAACCGAACCAATGGAGACCAAACCAAACACCCGCCTTCCATGCCCAATACGCCCCATATTACCAACCACCTCCATATCACCAAGCCAACCAGCCATACATCGCTGCACCCTCGCAATTTCCAAACCCTCAACAAATGGCTCCCTACCGACCATCATACCCTTCTCGACCTCAAACACACCCCACCATGCCACCTCAAATCGTCCGGCCTCTAAATCCAAAACCCAATCACCAGCCAAACAAGACCACCATATAACCCGGAAAGAAAGCCAGTGCGTTTTGACCCAATACCTATGACCTACACCGAACTATTCCGCCAACTTGTGAGCAAATCCGTGCTAACTCCTATCCCGACAAGACCACTAGACCCTCCTTATCCAAAGTGGTATGATCCAAATGCTCAATGTGAATATCACGATGGGGCCACAGGACATTCCACCGAGAGTTGTAAAGCTTTGAAGTTTAAGGTCCAAGACCTGATTAATGCCAAATGGTTGAGCTTTCAGAAGGATGCTCCAAATGTGGCACAGGGTCCTATGCCAAATCATGGGAGTTCGGGGGTCAATGCCATTGAGAGCTTCTTGGAACATACTCTAAAGAGTAAAGTGGCCGATGTTAGGACTCCTATGAGAGTTGTTTTTAGAGAGATGTGCAAATGTGGATTGATCCAAATCCCGGCCACGGAAGAAAAAGCTCTCGATGGAGAGATAAGGTGTGACTTTGATGGAAACATGGGGCATTCGATTGAAAACTGTTCAGAGTTTCGGCAAGTCGTGCAGCAGTTAATGGATATGAAGATTATCTTAATTGGTTGTGGATCAAATGAATGTGCCATTAATATGGTTGCTGAATCTACAACTTCCCCAACCCCAATTAAGATAACCCCTTTTACTGTTGTGGTTAATTCTCGGCCAGTTCCTGAGCAAGTCACTCCGAAACCAGTGGTGATATACTATACCGAGAAGAAACCTTTGCCGGTTCCAAGTGGGCCAACACCAATCGTCATCCGAGTTCCAAGTCCTTTCCCTTACAAGGACACCAAAGCGGTACCATGGAAGTATGAGATGCAGGTCCAACCCAATCCTTCCAACGGGACTACTGTGGTCACCAACATTTCAGGAATTGGCGGAATGACTAGGAGTGGTCGCATTTACACTCCAGAGGTATTGCGAAAAGGGGAAATAGAAAAGGAAGGAAAGGATCACAAAGGGAAAGAGAAGGTGGAAGAAATCCTAGATGACAAGGAAGCAAACGGGGGTGAGAATAAAAGGGTGTATCGATGAGGAGGTAGGCGAATTCTTGAAGTTCATCAAGCGAGTGAATATAGGGTTGTGGATCGGTTAAATCGGACTCGGCTCGGATATCTCTTTTGTCTCTATTAATGAACTCGAGCCACACGTAAGAAATCTTGATGAAGGTGTTGAATCAAGCGCATGTCTCCCATGACATCACAGTTGCTAAGCTCGATAACATTGTAGGTAACATAGTTGCTGATAATTATGTCACTTTCACCGATGATGAAATACCAGCCGAAGGTATGGGGCATAACAAGGCCTTGCACATTTCTGTGAAGTGCCGAGACCATGTCATGGCCAGGGTTCTCATTGATAATGGCTCTTCTTTGAATGTAATGCCAAAGTCAACACTGGCGAAGTTGCCTTTCGATGGAACTCATATGAAGCCAAGCACAATGATTGTAAGAGCTTTCGACGGCACCCGAAGGGAAGTCATGGGAGAAATTGAATTGCCCATTCAGATTGGCCCCTGCACCTTTGAAGTACTTTTCCAAGTAATGGACATCACACCAACATACGAGTTGTCTCCTAGGACGACCATGGATCCATTAAATGCTGGAGCTGTACCTTCCACATTGCACCAGAAGGTGAAGTTCATTGTTGATTGTAAAGCGATAATTGTCTCTCGGAGAGGAGGATGCGTTAGTAAGCAAGCCATCAACAACCCCTTATATTGAAGCTGCCGAGGAAGCTCTCGAGACCGCCTTCCAATCACTTGAAATTGCCAATGCCACTTATGTTGGGGAGGGAGTTCCACTCTTGAAACCTCGGTCATCCAAAGCATCCATCATGATGGCCAAGGTTATGCTTCAAGGAGGATACCAACCTGAAAGCGGTCTGGGGAATAATAGCCAAGGTGTCGCTGACATCCTCATGCTCACTGAGAACAGGGATAGGTTTGGGTTGGGATACAAACCCACTAAGGCCGACAAGATGAGGGTGATAGAAGAAAAGAAAAGAAAGAGGTTGGCTCGGCTGGAAAATCGTGGATACGAGGCTGAAAGGGTTCCCATCTGTGACATTCGACAGAGCTTCCGAAGCGTAGGGTTTGCATTCCTAGACCAAGCAGCAGCTATCGAAAACGATTATCCTGCCGATCATGGTATCAATCTAGTGTATCCATGCTCTCCGGATACAGAGCTCAACAATTGGGAGGTCATTGAGTTCCCCAAGACCATAGAGTCCTTTTCAAAGTAATTCTGTAATGCTTATCCTTTAGCTCTGCCCAAGGCTTTAGGAATTTTGTTGTAATGGGCTTACTTGTTTCTGCTTCAGTATGACTTATCAATAAATGCATGCATTCAGTATCTTTGTGTTGTTATATCTCTTTTTTTTTTTTTTTTACTTTCGTTTTTGTTCACCATCCCTCACCAATAAATGCAGTCTCACGTCTTTAACCTATATTCATCTTTCCCTGATAATTACCAAAATGCAGATCTAAAAGTGACTCTCTTGAAAACAGCGAGTGTTAGTAACTCATCATACAATTTTGACTATTCCGTTGATCATGCTGAGGAGGTTGTTGATGATGACGGGGAAGTTCCCCCTGAACTTTTGAGATTGGTAGAACAAGAAGCCAGGGAAATTCGCCCCCATGAAGAGCCGAGTGAGCTAATCAATTTGGGAACCAAAGATGATAAAAAAGAGGTCAAGATTGGCCTTTCCTAAAGAAAGAAAAGGAGCGGAACAGGTTGATCGGGTTGTTGACAGATTACAAAGATGTTTTCGCATGGTCCTACCAAGACATGCCAGGGGTTAGACCCCGGTGTAGCAGAACACAAATTGCCATTAAAGCCGGAGTGTCCTCCAAGAAAGCGAAGCTACGAAGGATGAAAGCGGAAATGTCCTTAAAGATCAAGGAGGAGGTCAAGAAACAACTGGATGCAGGTTTCCTAGAAGTTGTAAAGTACCCTCAATGGGTTGCTAACATCGTTCTGTTCCCAAGAAAGATGGAAAAGTTCGAATGTGTGTTGACTATCGAGATCCGAACAGAGCTAGCCCAAAAGATGACTTTCCTTTGCCTCACATTGATGTTCTTGTAGATAATACTTGCTCAACATGCATTATTCTCTTTCATGGATGGTTTCTCGGGATATAATCGGATCAAGATGGCACTGAGGATATGGAGAAAACTACATTTGTCACTTTGTGGGGAACCTTTTGCTATAAGGTTATGCCCTTTGGCTTGAAAAATGCTTTGGGGCAACATATCGGGCTATGGTGGCTTTATTCCATGATATGATGCATAAGGAGATAGAAGTTTACGTAGATGACATGATCTCCAAGTCCAGATCCGAAGATGACCATGTTGATAATCTGCAAAAACTCTTTGAGCGGTTAAGAAAGTTTAAGCTCCGTCTGAATCCATCCAAATGCACTTTTGGAGTGAAATCAGGCAAGCTTCTGGGGTTCATCGTTAGTCAAAGAGGAATAGAGGTTGATCCTGAAAAGGTTCGAGCAATCATCGACATGCCAGCACCTCGAATGGAGAAGGAAGTTCGTGGGTTTTTAGGAAGATTGAACTACATTGCCCGGTTCATCTCCCAACTAACCGCGACATGTGAACCAATCTCTAAATTGTTGCGCAAAAATCAAGCTGTGACATGGAATGAAGATTGTCAAAACGCCTTTGAGAAGATCAAACAATACCTACAAGAGCCTCCAGTTTTGGTTCCCCAGGTCTTGGGAAGACCTCTCATCATGTATTTGACTGTGCTAGATGGATCTATGGGTTGCATCTTTGGGGCAGCACGATGAGTCGGGAAGAAAGGAACATGCCATCTATTATCTAAGCAAGAAGTTCACCAGTTGTGAAGCCAACTACTCATTGCTAGAACGCACTTTGCCGTGCTTTAGCATGGGCGGCTCGCCGTTTGAGGCATTACATGTTGTGTTATACTACCTGGTTGGTGTCCAAAATGGATCCAATCAAGTATATCTTTGATAAGCCTGCTCGATTTGGAAGAATTGCTCGTTGGCAAGTCCTGCTATCGAGAATATGACATTGTCTATGTCACCCAAAAAGCAATAAAAGGGAGTGCTCTTGCAGAATATCTAGCCAATCAGTAGGTAGAAGATTATGGATCGATGCAATGTGATTTTCCAGATGAAGATATAATGGCTTTGTTTGATCGCGAGCAATCACCGAGAAAAAGAAAAGTGGACTTTGTTATTTGATGGAGCTTCTAATGCATTGGGGCACGGAATCGGGGCAATCTTAATCTCACCAGAAAATGATTATTTCCCTGCCATCCTGCGAGGCTCTGCTTCGATTGTACAAACAACATAGCCGAATATGAAGCTTGTGCACTAGGGATTTTAGCAAGCAATAGAGGCAAAAGCAAGGAGAGACCGGAGGTATATGGGGACTCTGCATTAGTCATCCACCAGCTAAGAGGGAATGGGAAACCCGAGATGCCAAGTTAATTCCGTACCATGATTACATCAAAGGTTTGATTGAAGCAGTTTGATGAAGCCACATTTCACCATATTCCCGAGAAGATAACCAATTAGGCGCGCGCTGTCTACCTTGTCCTCAATGTTCAAAGTAAGTGACGAGAGGAACCTACCACTCATCAAAATGGAAAGTCGTGATCATCCCGCATATTGTCAAGTGATAGAGGAAGAGTCGATAAAAAACCGTGGTACCATGACATCAAATGTTTCATCCAAAGAAGGGAATACCCTCCGGGTGCTTCGGAAAATGACAAAAGAACTCTAAGAAGACTTGCAAAGGGTTTCTATTTAGATGGAGATATTCTCTACAAAAGAAACCATGACTTGGTGTTGTTGAGGTGCGTTGACGCAAAAGAAGCTAAAGCTGATTGTTGAGGAGGTTCATGAAGGTCCTTTTGTTACACTTGCGAGTGTTCTTGAAATGGCCAAGATTTTATTGAGGAGTGGCCAATATTGGTTGTCAATGGAGGGTGATTGCTTTAATTATGGGAAGAAGTGCCATAAGTGTCAAATATATCTTTGATAAGGTTCATGCGCGCCTGACTCCCTTGAATGTCATGTCGGCACCTCCGGCCGTTCTCAATGTGGGGAATGGATGTGATCGGGCCCATCAAACCAAAAGCCTCAAATGGACATCGCTTCATTCTTGTTGCCATCGATTATTTCACCAAGTGGGTGGAGGCTGCATCATATTCCAATGTGACCAGGAATGTCGTGATCAGATTTGTCAAAAGAGAGTTAATTTGTCGTTATGGGTTGCCGAGTGAAATTATCACTGATAATGCGACCAATTTGAACAATAAGATGATGAAGGAGATGTGCGAAAATTTCAAGATAACGCATCATAATTCCTCTCCGTACCGCCCAAAGATGAACGGGGCAGTTGAGGCCTCTAATAAAAATATCAAGAAGATTGTCCAAAAGATGGTGGTGACGTATAAGGATTGGCACGAGATGTTACCTTTTGCTTTACACGGCTATCGTACCTCTATTCGCACCTCGACAGGGGCAACGCCATATTCTTTAGTTTATGGGATGGAGGCAGTGCTCCCAATTGAAGTAGAGATCCCCTCATTAAGAGTACTGAGAGAAGCAGAATTAGAAGAAGCTGAGTGGGTCCAGGATCGACTAGACCAATTGAACCTCATTGAAGAGAAGAGATTAGGGGCGTTGTGTCACGGCCAATTATACCGAGAGAAGGTTGATGAGAGCTTATGAGAAGAAGGTACGCCCACGACAGTTTCGGGAGGGTGACCTGGTGCTCAAGAAGATTCTACCAATCCAAAAGGATCATCGAGGGAAATGGACTCCGAACTACGAAGGTCCTTACGTTGTGAAAAAGGCCTTCTCTGGAGGAGCTTTAATTCTCACCAGGATGGATGGGGAAGACCTCCCGCTCCCTGTGAACTCGGATGCAGTAAAAAAGTATTATGCTTGAACACACTTCCCAAGAAGAATGAGAAAAGAAAAGAAAAATGAAAAATGAAAAAAGAAAAGGCTCGCTAGACTGAAAATCTGAAAAGACAGTCTAGGCAAAAGTTAGAGCAACCCGCTAGACTGAAAACCTGAAAAGGCGGTCTAGGCAAAAGTTAGGGTTCAAAAAATAAAAAAATAAAAATAAAAATATAACAATGGAAGTGTCGTCAAGCCGATGAACTGGGGCAGTCCGTAGGTTGGATATATGAAGATTGGGGCAGACAACATCTCTGAAGCCAATTAATGAGCAGTCAAGATTGTATGAGGGATACTAAAATTAGTCATTGAAAGAGACATCACTTGAGGAGATGTGAATCTACTCCGCAACGTTTTGCAACTTATGCTTTGTACACCTTTTTCAATCCAAATATAATGACATTGACTTCCTTTACTTTATTTCGCTACCTTAGTCCTTTCCTCTTAACTTTTGTCATTTGTGTGTGTGCATTCATCCTGATAAGTATATACTGAAACGTGAAACAAGTAATGTTTTTTAAGCAGTTAGAATTCCTTAGAAAGCCTCAAAAGGTCTTGGGGGGCACGATGCTTCCCCTATAAAGGGCATCGAAGAAAGGAAGGAATACTGAGACTCAACCATCGAGATAATTATCATCAAGAACATCTAATCATCAGGGGATAAAAGTGCAAGATATCTCTCCCAGATAAGATGGGCCTTGTTTTAGTTCATCCTCAAGACTGATTGTGATCGATGCCTTTAGGGGTCAAGGATCCAATAATGATAGAAATAGCAAAGAAGAAATAATCTATCATCAATCTTTTGCATCATGCCCAAAATTAATAAGGGTTCTCATCATCATCATTCTTTCTGTAAATTGAAAACTAGTTATTTGAGTTTTCGCATTGTCATTCCATCAGTGAGCAAAATCTACATTCATATATTGCATTTGTCTATATGGCCTCACAGGTTTTTTATCTTTCAGTTCGAGCTTCTGACGGGCAATCCACCCCGTAGGCTCTTTTTATCTTCAGTTCGAGCTTCTGACGGGCAATCCACCCCGTAGGCTCTTTTTATCTTCAGTTCAAGCTTCTGACGGGCAATCCACCCCGTAAGCTCTTTTATCTTTCAGTTCGAGCTTCTCACGGGCAATCCACCCCGTAGGCTCTTTTATCTTCAGTTCGAGCTTCTTACGGGCAATCCACCCCGTAAGCTCTTTTACCTTTCAGTTCGAGCTTCTCACGGGCAATCCACCCCGTAGGCTCTTTTATCTTCAGTTCGAGCTTCTTACGGGCAATCCACCCCGTAAGCTCTTTTACCTTTCAGTTCGAGCTTCTCACGGGCAATCCACCCCGTAGGCTCTTTTATCTTCAGTTCGAGCTTCTCACGGGCAATCCACCCCGTAGGCTCTTTTTATCTTCAGTTCGAGCTTCTCACGGGCAATCCACCCCGTAAGCTCTTTTACCTTTCAGTTCGAGCTTCTCACGGGCAATCCACCCCGTAAGCTTTTTATCTTTCAGTTCGAGCTTCTAACGGGCAATCCACCCCGTAGGCTCTTTTATCTTTCAGTTCGAGCTTCTCACGGGCAATCCACCCCGTAAGCTTTTTATCTTTCAGTTCGAGCTTCTCACGGGCAATCCACCCCGTAAGCTCTTTTACCTTTCAGTTCGAGCTTCTAACGGGCAATCCACCCCGTAGGCTTTTTTATCTTCAGTTCGAGCCTCAGACGGGCAATCCAACCCGTAAGCTCTTTTATCTTTGTGCTCGAGCTTCAGACGGGCAATCCACCCCGTAAGCTCTTTTCTCTTTCTGTTTAAGCTCGGCAGACGATCCACCCGGCAAGCTTTTATGTGTAAACCCAATGGGCAATCCAATCCACTGGTCCTTTACAGGAAATCATTTTGTAGTCACAGGTCATTTTGCTTGTCAGTGTACCACGAACAAAATTGGAGTTCATGTCTTTACTCGTTTCTTATAACGATAATAGGTTAACTGCGGTTACACCTACTATCTAATAAGAAACAAGTAAAGAGGGGCAGCTGTGAACACCTAATTTCGTCCGGGTATCCTTTTAATTACTGTTTTGAACAAATTAAAACAAATAACTTTGCAATAAAAATGATTTTTGTTTTTAGTGAGCCCAATTTCATTATTGTTGAAGATGTCTTTTAGACCATGTTCTAAACCCAAATGAAAAAAAAAAAAAACGAAAAAAAAAGAAAAAACAAAAAAACAAAAGAGAAAAAGAAAAAAACAACAACAAAAACAAAGACAAAAACAAAAAAAGATAAAAAGGAAAAGTAAATCTGCAGAATTGTAGTAAGAGCCAAGAGGATAAGCCAAAATTCCTTAATGCATTTCAGCAACCAAAAGAGCAATGACAGTGTTAAGCATTTTGCATCAAAATTGGCTTCAAGTTTTAAGCACATAAAAGGAAAAATAGGATACTCTGATGCTGGGTCAAACCTGAATCAATGGAAAAATACTCAACATGAACAAGGAAATTTGCAGCATCAAGGAAAAACTAAAAAAATGCAGAATGATAAGATTGGAAATGTGAAAAGGACCCTGCATTGCAACCATGGCAGAGGACATTGGGTCCTGTTTTGGAGTCTTGCAACAGTAGAAAGTATATAAAGAACAGTCAAAAATCACGAAGGGGAGGGAAAAACAAAGAAAGCACAGAGTTTTTGCTCAAAAAATCTCTCACTCTCCTCCAAGAAACGACCATCTTTTCCATCTTTCTTCCACAATGTTCAAACCCTTATGATCCACATCCTCTTCAATGTATCATAACCATCACCATTTTTCATAACCAAAACCCAAAGAGATAACGAAACCGACAGAATTTCACCCCCAAGGCTCCTCCGCCGTGCTCCGCCGTCTTGCTTCATACGCAACAACGGGACAGCACCCCAAGCTCCGTCCGGTTACTCGTCTCCGTCATCCCTCAGGTGCAAGCACAGCCGTGCGTCATCACCTCCGCCGCATCCAGGTCCCATACGCATCACGGTCTCCTTGACGTTGCTCCTCTTGCCAGCATCCTCTCTCAGTAACCGGATCCAGATTGGTTGTCATCTTCTCCGCTCGAAGCCACCAACCGCTGCCAGTCAAACCCACTGCTCCGGCACGAAACTCGCCATCTCCGCCACACCTCAGATCTACTCGCATCCTCCGAGATCGCCACCGCTTGCATCCTCCACGATCGCAGCCGTCTTGTTCTTCCATTCACTGCTGTCGTTGACGCGCCCAACCGAGACCACCACCTTCGTCCTGCGCGAACCGCCGTTCAGCCGCGAACAGCCGCCACGTCCTCCTTCTTCCCCAGATCTGCTCCCTGCTCCCGAACAGATCCTCGCTTCTCCTCCATCTTGGCCGTCATCATCGGTTTCTGCTTCCACCGTGGCGCGCTCGCCCGCCCGGATCGCGACCCACGCCGGCCGCTTAGTCCCGTCGCGCGCGTCGTCTCGCCCGTACTCTCCTCGGCCGTGCCTGCGTTCTGTACGGGTCCACCCAATCTCTCGATCCTCTGTCACGTTTGGTAATGAAGCTAGAAGCTTCCTTCAAGTTTTTCCTTCTGCCTTTTGTTATTTATGGCCTTATGATGGTTCTGATGGCTTGCTTGGACTTGTGCTTGTTGCATGAGGCCCAAACACATTTTTGTTTGTTTGATTTTGGCCATTTATTATCATGTTAGAATGTTAGGCTAAGTAATCTCTTTCACAAAATATATTAACATATTCCGTTTCTTTTAAATGATAAAAATGTTTTCCTGAATTTAAGTTTTAAAATAAGGAAAAAAAAATCAAAGATCAAATCTTTATAAAAAAAAATCAACCAACCAATCAAACATTTTTCAAAAGAACTACGTGGCTTTGAGTTTCCCATCGCACCCGGGAATACGTAGGAGCAAGATAAATCATCTTGTCGGGCCAAAACTAAATTTTCCCCTTTTTATATCTCCTTTTTATGTTAAAATAATTAATCAAAAAATTAAACTTTTCTATTTTTAGGGATGCTCTATGGACACGGTGTCATGTTCAGTCCCTTAGATTTGAGGTTGCCCTGTGGACTCATGTGCCACGTTCAACCTCATTTAATTAATTTTCCTTTTTTTGCATCCCGTTTTTACGTTAAAATAATTAATCAAAAAGTTAAACTTTTCCTTTTTTAGGGATGTTCTATGGATACGGTGCCATGCTCAGTCCCTTAGATTTGAGGTTGCCCTGTGGACTCATGTGCCATGTTCAACCTCATTTTTCTAAACAATAAATTTAAAAATATAAAAACTGATAAAAATCTAAAATATTTAAAATTAAAAATAACACTTTCTTGTAAATAATTTTTGGGTAGAATAAATATTTAAAAGGTTATTAAAATATTTTTTTTGCACAATTAACTTGAGGTACCGTTTTTAAACGGGCGATGTGGGGTGCTAATACCTTCCCTACTCGTAACCGACTCCCGGACTCATATCTCTCTTTTTTAAAAGACCAGTTTACCTTTAGATAATTGGGTTTTCTAAGATTTTCCCAATAAAAATTTTAGTGGCGACTCCTCTGTCTTTTTATCCCTTTTTCGCGCCTCCCGGACGGGACGGTCGCGACACCTCTCATTCGGGTGTGTAATCGGTTCATTTATGTGTCCCTCCGCCTAGAAGCCTGCCAGGAGCCGCTCCTTGTTCGTGCCTTCTTGCACCGGCGACCACTTCCCGCCCTCGTTGGCACCCGGGTGTTACAGAGTACATTCCACAAATTCCTCTATGCATCTCGTCCATCACATACTCGGCTTGCTCCTTTGTTAGGCATTTCAACAGAGGCATGGAAAAACCTCTTCTGAATAATTCTCCATCTCGGATAATGTAATAACAAGACTTTTGGCGTATTTTCTTCTCCTCCTTAGGGTCATTTGGCAACTTATCCGAGCTTAAGAATTCCTAGAAGGGTGTCATCCAGCCCCGGTCATAGTGATCTGCAATCAATACCTCAGTACGTTGTATGCTCGGCTCAGGGAGGTTTTCCTGAATGAAAGTTCTAAGCTGGCCAGCTTTCTTTGTGCTAGCCAACTTAGATAGCAGATCGACCCTGGAATTTTCCTCACGAGGTATATGTTCAATAGTAAAATTATCAAATTCTGAAATTAAACTATTAACTTTACAAAGATACCTGGTCAATTGGGGATCCTTTGTCTGATTATCACCCGAAGACTTGTCCTGTTACTAGTTGTGAGTCACTTCGGCATTTCAGCTCTTTGACTCCAACCTCTTTGGCGAGCATCAATCTTGCAATAAGGGCTTCATATTCTGCTTGATTGTTTGAAGCATTGAATCCAAACTTTAAGGATTGTTCTAGGACCACCTTCTAGGATTATTCCCGCTCCACTTCCTTTCAAGT
Organism: Sophora flavescens; assembly: GCA_030762895.1. NCBI lineage: Eukaryota > Viridiplantae > Streptophyta > Magnoliopsida > Fabales > Fabaceae > Sophora > Sophora flavescens. The sequence continues at coordinate 14,908,768 of CM061068.1, read as the reverse complement.
TAGATGAACCATCAACATATAAAAGCCAAATGAAAGACTCCGAGCTCGGCTTTGAGGAGAGCTCGACAATGAAGTCAGAGAGGCACTGTGCTTTCATCGGTCCTGCCAAATCTGGTTTTCTGAGCACCTGCTTTATCGGGTGATCTGTTTTGACTATAACTTGGTGTGGCTGGAAGTAGGGTCGTAATCTCCGAGCTGCCATTACCAAGGTAAGGGTGAGCCTCCCAATTACTTGATACCTTGCCGAGCTGTGACCGAGTTAGGATCGGAGGGGAACTTAGAAAAAGTTTTAACTCTCCAAAGGCCTTTTCACACTCCTCGGTCCAAACGAACTCCTTTGGTTTTTTCAGAAGTTGAAAGAAGGGTCTTGCTTTCTCTGCAAATTTTGGGAGGAAAAGAGACAGAGAAGCTAAACATCCGAACAATCTCTGAATCACTTTCACACTCTGTGGGCTCCGCATTTCAATGACAGCTTTGCATTTATCAGGATTAGCTTCAATCCCTATATGAGTTAACATATACCCCAAGAACTTTCCTCCTTGCATACCAAAAGAGCATTTTTCAGGATTCAACCTCATGTTGTATCTCCTAAGTTGGCCAAAAATTTCTTCCAGGTCGGCAGGATGTTGCTTTGGGTCATCTGATTTCACCACCATATCATCGACATAGATTTCCAGGTTCTTTCCGATTTGATTGACAAATAATTTATCCATAAGCCTTTGATATGCTGCACCGACATTTTTTAAACCGAAAGGCCATTACTCGGTAGCAATAATTTGCCCCGTCAGTCAAAAATGTCGTTTTTTCCTCATCGGGAGGGTACATCCTTATCTGGTTATAACCTGAATAAGCATCCAAAAAGGTCAAGGTCCTGTAGCCTGAAGCTCCATCTACCAGTCTGTCAATGTTGGGAAGAGGATAAGAATCCTTTGGGTATGCTTTGTTGAGATCAGTGTAGTCAGTGCACATTCTCCACATGACGTTAGCCTTTCTTACTAGCACAACATTAGCTAACCAAGTGGTATATTTTACTTCTCTGATAAAATTTGCTTTAATCAACTTTGAAGTTTCCTCGAATACAGTTTTTTGTCTTTCTTTACCGAGTTTCCTTTTCCTTTGTGCTACAGGTTTGACCTCGGGACATATGGATAGCTTATGGCACAAAAAATTGGGATCTATACCAGGCATATCCGATATCTTCCAAGCAAACAATTCGGCATTCTTTTTTAGAACAACGTGAATCTGTTGCTTAAGCAATGGGTCGAGTTGACTGCCGACCTTGGTGCATTACTCAACTTGGGTTCCCAGCTGGAACTTCTCCAAAGATTCTATTGGTTCAGCTCTGGATTCGTACATTTCCACTATTGGATCCAACTCAAACATATTGACCGAGCTTGCTTAGCTAACTGAACTAACTGAGCTTACCACTTCTGCTTTATCATCTTTAGTACTTTCTGTGGCGTTCGGTTCTCGGGTTACCTTCAAACTATCCGCATAGCACTGTCTGTCCATTCTCTGGTCAGCTCAGACCGCTACTATCTCCCCCGAATCAGCTGGAAATTTCGTGGTAAGATGAGGGGTTGAGACAATTTCTCCAAGCTCATTCAACATCGGCCTTTTGATGAGGATGTTGTACGATGTGTTGGCCTCCACAATAACATATCTGACTGATATAGTTCGGGCATGTCTGCCCTCACCAAAGGTTGTTAAGAGATCAATGTACCCTCGGGTCTTTACCTGCTCCCCAGCGAACCCCACTAACTTGCCTTCCTGTTCTTTTATTAACTTTTCTGGGATTCCAAGCTTTCTGAAGGTTGCCAAGTATAATATGTCAATCGAACTACCATGATCAACAAGTGTTTGTTTGACCGAGTAGTTGGCTAACTCTACTGTTATCACCATCGGGTCATCTTGATTAGGATCCATCCCTTTGAAGTCATCATCTGAGAAAGTGATGGGAGGCCTCGGCTATGTAGGTTTTCTTGATACCGAGTTGACAGGTTGGATGGCTTTCACATACCGCCTCCGATCTGAGCTCGTCGTACCTCCTCCGGCGAAACCTCCTGAAATGGTATTAATGACTCCTCTGACCCCACCTTCAGCGTTATCATTAGGAACTCTCTGGTTATGCACCCGATCTCTATTCTGATTGTTGTCACGCTGGTTTTCATCTCGGTTACGATTATCATAACCTTGTCTTCCTCCTGTCACCCAGCTCGCCCGCCACCATCATCTTGCACTCTTTGCTTCTGTCAGCTTGGGCAGAAGATTTAGATGGCTGAGGTAGGGTGAGTAACTCAGCGTTGCACACCTCCTGAATAATGGCTACTCTGGACTGGTTCAATGGTGTGTAGGACTAGTACTTGGGCTGCTTTTCTGCAAAACCCCTATCATTGCTTTTGAAAGACTTTGAGGGTCCGGTCACTTTTTCTTTCTCCTTGTTTGGCAACGTGCTCCTGTCCTTGAATCCTCTTTCTCATTTTTTAGATTCCACCATCTCCTCAGAAGTTATGAAACCTGAGGCCTTTTCCTGCAATTCCTCAAAATCTCTCGGCGGTTTCCGAGATAAGTATTCAAAGAAAGGTCTTGACTTCAAACCGCCCATGACGATATGAAGACACAGTTCTGAGCTCATATTGGGAATTAAAACTTGTTGTGCACTAAAGCGAGCCATGTAATCCCTAAGTGATTCATTTTTTTCTTGTCTAAAGTTCAGAAGGGAAACCAAATGCTTTTTATGCTTTTGGCTTGCCACAAGTTGTGCAGTGAACTTAGTTATGAACATATCAAAAGAATTGACAGACCGGGGGTGGAAGATTCGTAAGCCAAGTCAAGGCTAGTCCTTGTAAAGTTGTTGGAAATTTTTTGCACATGACGGCTTCCGAATCAGTTATCAAATAAACAGAAGAAATAAATTATTCGACATGTTCAGATGGATCTGCAGTGCATTAAATTTATCAATATTAATTAGTTTGAAATTTCTAGGCATGATTACCTCATCTATGTCGACGGTGAAAGGTAACATCGGTCGTCTATCCACACGACCCTTTCCCTCTGGGCAGTCTCCTCAACCTGAGACCTAATCCCTGCGTCCTCTATCCGAGGTTTGGTCCGAGAAGGCCTGCTCGTGTCATGGCGAGAAGGCGTAGACGAGGGTCTCCCCTGACTATCTTTTGGTGAAGATTGTTCTCCATCAGAGGGTGTTGCTGGCCTTTCTCTGCTTCGAGCTCTTAACAACCTTCTGTTTTGGGCTCGGATTTCTTGGTTTTCGCGATGCTGTTGTCTCAACTGTGCCATGACCTTTCCCAGAGGAGGGTTGTTTTCATCAAGAGGGGGAGGCGGAACATTCAAATGTTTCTGTCGCGTGTTGGATGCGCCATTGTCAATATGATTCGCGCTGTGTGGCCCTCCCCTTGGTCCGTTTCTAGTAGTCACCGTTCCAGTTTCTTGTGGAACCGGGGAAAGTTTTCCCTCGACCCCACGGTGGACGCCAAATGTTCATGCTAAGATCCGACTTGCCAGAATCTAGCCGGAGAAAGTATAACCAGGGATGAACATGAGGTTGTTTTAGATTATAGCTTGACGGAACGTTGTACTCCGGTCCTACATATCTCAAAGGGAATCAAAGCGGACGTAGTTCTCTGTTCAACCCTTGGCCATATGGTGAAGTCAATCCCTTAATCTTTATATGACGAATACCAGTGAGTAATGACTCTTTGGTAGTCTCTTGATTCGGCTGGTTCCTCAAGTACCCTTAAGGGAGATTCACCTAGATTAGCAAAAGTGGGTCTTTCTCTTGGGGTTTTCTCCTTTTATAATAGGATCCCCTTGATATCTTCTCTTGGAGATCATTTTTTATCTCTTTATCTCTTATCTTTTAAGCTAACATTATGGATAAAAGATATCCTCTTCACTTATTATATATGTTATTATCCATTTATTTTAGCATCTTGCTTAATTATCCTTTTGTATATCTTGGATGAATCAGTTATGTCCTCGACATATTGGTTGTCCAAGCTCGGTGGACGAGTTTTCATCTCGACTAGTACAATTATATCACCATTAATTTCTTACTTTGATCAACTAGTAAACAATTGCATCGAACATATATATTAAATCTTTTAACCATGTAACACAAACTCTCCTGAATAAGCATGCTGACTTGTTTGGAGGCTGTAATCCCCTCAAAAGAGAGGAGCGAGATTGCATTAGACTATTGTAGCTTGAGCTTTGTAATTATATGATCAATATCTACCTATATTTTGTAATCAGAGTTTAAAAGCAGGATTGAGATGTGTGCTAATGATCAGACTGTGATTGCATCTAATTATGCATAAAAACTATATTTTCCAATATAATGAAACTGTAATAATTATCATATTCAAAACTGCATTATTATGATCACTGATATATTCATATACCATAGAAAGCGCGCTTAAATTGCTATTATAAGTAATAATCATGTTTACGTTACTATAACGTTAATGAATGCCATCACAATACATGCCAAAACTACTGTAGTATACAGTGATTATCACAAGCCACCGGAATTGAAATCCCTACCACAAGTAACAATCATGTATCCATCTTCGACAGAGCTTCCCTTTTTTAAGGAACATTGGCCCCCGCCATACATGTATTGGTTATCTAAGTTATACATATCCAAGCATTAAATAATGAATTAATTGATCGATGTGATTTTTGTTCCACTCAATTGGACCATAAAAAAGTAACCACACATTTGATTATATTATTATGGTTGGTTCTATATTGTTGATTTTCATTAATACTGTGATATATATAAGGATTATTGGATTGTATCAATAGTATCTCTTTATATATATATATATATATATATATATATATATATATATATATATATATATATGTGTGTGTGTTATTACTACATGGATTTGATATACGTTGGGTCCAACTATACGCTTCTACTAAGACATGGTAGTGTTAGGTCTTAAACTGGACCCACCTTAACTCGAGTTTGTGACTGGCAAGATTTGAACCGATATCAGATTTCGTAACCAACCTCTTACTAATGGACGAGTAATAATTTTGTAACCGTCCTCATTAACGAACCTCATAAATCATTCATAAATTACTCGTCACCCTCACATTATATATATATATAATATATGAGTTAGGATCAATTGACACCATGGTGTCAAATTTTTGTTTGATACCAAATTTAAACCGTTGATCTTAATTTAATTTAACGGCTTAAATTTATCATATTTATTGAAGGGAGAGAACAATTAAATGCAACTTTAATATGAAGAGGAAAATAAGATTTATTTAATGAAAAAAGATATTAAATATCTTGATTATTCATCAAAATTATATTTATATTTTTAAAAATTGTAATTTCATTTTAATAAAATATAAGAATTTGATTAATATTTTATATATTCAATTCATTAATATTTTTTTTATCTAATTAGTTTTGTTATCATTTTTATCTCTTTATTAATATAAACATATGATAAACTAAGTGTTAAATTAATTTTTGCCTTCTAGTAAAAAATTGAAAGGACGATATTTATTATATATATTTCATTAATATCTTTAATTAATAGATAAAAAATTAATTCAATGTATATTTTATATTATAATTTATTTAGTAAAGAAGAAAAAAGAATACAAATTTAATAGATAAATAATAAATATCGATTAATTCAATATATAAAGTATCTGTTTCATAAAACCTATTAAAAGGATTTTATAAAATTGATTATAGAAAATACAGCATAATAATTATTTTTAAATTAAAAATATAATTATGTGAAATAAATATTATAATTTTGATGAATAATCAAGATACTTAGCAATATCTCTTTTCATTAAATAAATCCTATTTTTCTTTCTGTATTAAAGTTGCTATTAATGATTCTCTCTCTTCAATAAATATAATAAATTTAAGTCTTTAGATTAAATTAAGATCAACACTTAAAATTTGGTGTCAAAGTAAAATTTGATATCATGGTGTCAATTAATCCTAACTATATATATATATATATATATATATATATGGCATGGACTTTGAGTAAGATAATCTTCCTTCTGATAGTAACAAGTCCAGTATCATCTAGGCATCCTCTTCATTGACAGAACAATAAGGTATAAGGTATCAATAGTATTTCACTACTTTCTTCTAAACAAATCATTTGAAGATTGTTTAAAATTTTTACTGAATTGAAATCCAAAAGAGAGTAATTAAGATGAGATCAATATATATTCCTTAGTGTTTACATAATTCTGTTATGGGCTTAGGCAATGTGTGGCCTCGAACTTCAATAATATAACATCATCATCTTGAATTCTTGACCACATTTGCTTATATTTTAAGGCCACATTTGCTTCACTTTCAATGCTGCATGGAGACTTTAATTAGTATGGAGTATTAGAAAACCAGTGGCCAAGATACAGTGATAATGAAATATTCTTAATAACGGAGACTACCCGTGTATTAGCTTTCCCATTGACAGTGTTAACAGTGACACCTATAGGACTAGGAATACGCAAGGGTACGTCATACATAACTTTTTAACTTTTTTTTTTTTTTCATTTTTTCTTTTGGAATAAGGTCAATAGTTTATTTTTTTTTATACATGTAAGTATTTATGTTATAATCACCTATCCTCTCTCATGTTATACCCAATATCTATTTAGATTTAAAACAAATTTTAAGATGTGATCTCTTTAATACTAATAACAATATTTTATAAAATTATTATATTTTTTTAAAGTTTATCTTTAAGATTTTCTGGGATCCAAAATAATTTATTAAATTATTGTATAATAGATACTAACTAATAAGTAAATTGTTTTTTAGGTCTAAAGTCGTTGCTTCACCAGTTTTACCGTTGGATCGGTAGTAATCATATAACTCATAAGAATCAAATATTTTTAATGATACGATAATTTATAATTTATTCACTGTATAAAATCTTTACATAATCATATATACCGATTTAATATCTTAAACTCAATCATTATTTCGTTTCGTCATCCCTTTCGGTTCAATAGTTTCCTGCCATTATAATGTTTCGTTTGAAGACAATTAATGCAGTTAATTAGCATTCATGTCTGTTTGTTAATGATGTTTACTTACTCCCTTCTGTCACTGTTATAAACAAAAATTGAATAAAACATATATATTAAGGTAGTTAGTTGATCTTATTTAAAAGAGTTATTGAGAATAAAAAGTCAAGTTTGTTACCTAAATTATCCTTTCTCTTATTTATTAAGCTTGTGTTGTTGAGAATAAAATGAGCAATTGGAAAACAAAATTTGTATTAAATGAAGGGTATTTTGAGAATAACTTCATTAAATAAGATGAAAGCAATGGCGGAACAAAAAAATTCATATGAGGGAGGTCAAGATCAAATATACGTATAACGAAATAGCAATAAAAAAAGATCAACTAATATATAGAACCAAACTTTATGAAACAATTTTTTTTATATGATTAACAACTTAATATTATATAAATTATTCAAACAGATCTTGGTTAATTGGTAGGATATTTACAAATTTGTGCATGCTTTTCAGAATTACATAAAAAACTATCAATGTTAATTTTTTCTTGTTCGATCCTTATGGTTTTAGAAGGATGTAACATAATAGGTTACTCAATAACATTTTTAACATTAATATTTGAAATTAAAATTGGTGGACTTGAACATATTTCATCATTTATTCTATCTTTTCACTTGAAAAATAAGTCATTATTTTTCTTAAATATTACCCAACCACTGAACCTCAAAAATTATTTATGAAAAAACATTGTTGTATTATAAAAAAGATTAAATAATTCAAAGCAAATTCATCTTTCAAAAATTATATATGGTAGTCATATTTAGAAAAAATTGTGGGTAAAAAATTGTATGTGTGTGTGTGTATATATATATATATATATCTTAGAAAAAGAGGGTGTATATATATATATAAAAAAGAGGAGTGTTAGCAACACAGTCGCTAACACATACTATCCAACACAATCCCTCCTATTGGTTAAAATTCATATGGGTCTCATTAATTCATGTGAGTCCTATTTGAATTTTGTAGGACCCACATGAATTTCAACCAATAGGAGGGAGTGTGTTGGAAAGTGTGTGTGTTAGAGAGTGTGTTGTTTGTTGGGGTTTCCATGAGATTATCCTCTTTTATGATCAAATCTCAAGACGGAAGAAAACCATCCCATGGATCGTGCATTACAAACTTGAATAAAAAATGACAATAAAGCTTACCTCTTGAAGCGTGCTTTACGCTTCAATCACCAGTGCCACGAAAGGGCGGCACCTCTACTCAATCCACGGGGGCAAATGGGCGTCGGAGCTTTGCGTCTTGTGCTAGCTAATGGTTGTGGGAGACAAGGTTAATGAGTCTCTTAGTTTAGAGGAAGACTAATAGTCTATTTATAAGTCACAGACTCCTGTTGACCTAACTGCTCGCTTATTGGGCTTGTACACTACAAGTCCAATAACCTTTAAATTAATTAAATCATATTTAATTAATTGACCCACTCCGCATTTGCTCTATGCATGTGACCCTGTAGGCTCCCACTGAGTTGGCAATAATATTAATTATTATAATAATGCAAATAATAATTATAATATTAAATATTATAAATAATGAGCGGTATCTAGCAATGCATCATTACTACCCAATTAGCAAGAGTATCGGTGATCCGATTTTAGCCTTACCGCTACCAAAATTTACCGTGCAGTAAATGTCCCTTCGTCCATATGTCTTAATTGATCACAAGGCAAAAGCGCGTCATCCTTGTTTTATTCAATTATTTATTCATCGATCCCCGAGTAGACGTGTAATCACAAATTGGCCCAATATCACATATTAGTCACTTCTGCGTGGCCACGCATATTTCACATCTCACTCTATCGATGTGCACAAGGCATTAGGCATTAACCCTGTTATGTAGGAGGTACGAATCTTGTCTACAACACTCACACTCCTCAACATGATTTATTGCAGGCCCAATAACTACCCTTATGATCACCCTGTTATGCTGACGCTTGATAGCATTAAAGCCTACAACTCCTCATGTAGGAATCGTAGTGACTTCAAGTCGAAGGACTACTTCACTATGGTAGCCATGAGAATATTTTTGACACTTACATAACTATTATGAAGTATTCTAATAGTGGGTCATCCGGTATAAATTTTACTCCTAATATTTATACATCTGTGCTGACTTGATATCACATATACATGACCCATGAGATGTGGTCATCATTCTACTCACACAATAGTCTCTATGCATTATTGTCGTCCTAAATAACAATAATACTCGATTACGGATATTTAAGAATAGCGTTCTATTATTCAATGAGGTCTCACGATCAAGTCACGTACTTAATATCTCATTGAATGAACTGCCTATTCTAAGGACTTTATTATACTATAAGCTAATAACATAATAAATCAATGCCTTATTCATATATCAAATATATGATCAAATTCATTATACAAATAATGATCTATTCAAAATAGATTGGCCACAAGGACTTACACCAACATTCTCCCACTAGCACTAGAGCCAATCAGGCATTAATCTAACATCCATCGATCTAGTGTGAGTGTCATGCTATCACCGAGCAAGAGACTCCATTAGCGGATTATTTAGTGTGGTCATTCTGCGCATCTTCATATCTCTCCTCTATCGTTCATCTATCGAATGAGATGGAAGCACCTAAGTATATGTCTGGATCACTGGTGAGATCAAGTTTCCTTAGCTTATGCGATTACTCCATCATCATCGCAACGAGATCAATGGAGTTCACAAAGTTAGGAATCACTCCTAGTTCTTAATTGAATTTCCCGATTCAAACGACCTTTAAATATGCATTTAAGGCAACTATATACTCGGCCTCTGTAATAAATCTGCAACTGTCTCACGCTTGGAACCTTTCCAAGCTCACAGTGCCACCATTTAGACAAAACACAAATCCAGACTGCAATCTGGAATAACCTTTATTGGTTTGGAAATAGCGTCGATGTAACACCTTACAATGAGCTCTTCCTCACGGTCATATACCAAGAATGGATCCTTAGTTCTTCTGAAGTACTTGAGGATATTCTTGACTACAATCCAGTGACCTTCACCAGGATCAGATTGGTACCTACTCATCATACTTAAGGCATACGGGACATCCGGTAAAGTACAAATCATGGCATACATGATAGATCCTATTGTCGAAGCAAATGGAATCTTACTCAAGTGCTCCCTCTCATCTGATGTAGTGGAAGAATGTCCTTTGGACAAATATACGCCATGTGACATAGGCAGGAGACCCTTCTTAGAATCTTGCATCTTGAAGATCCTAAGAACTTTTCAACATATGTACTCTGACGAAAGGCTAGTGTAACACCCTACTTTTTATTTTCCGATTTTTATTTTTTCAGTAAAAATATTTTCGCTGTATTAACCGGTATGAATGTATTTATTTATATTTTTATCTGAGTTCATGGAGATTGATTTTTATGAAATAAAAATCATATTCATAATCTATCTTAGGGTAGAAGCTTATGATAAAAATTTGGGTTGAAAATTCAGACGGAACCCGGTCTGCGTTTTCACTGACAGTATAATTTTACTGAGAAGAAAACCTAATTTTGACTCATGAATGAAATGATTTATATTTAAATCATATTTCCAACGAGTTTGGTTAGTTTGAAAATTTTCAGTCGAAAACGGAATATTACGCTTTTACGCAGGCGTAAAACCCTAATCAGGAAACCGACGGAGTCGAAAACGGAACTACAGAGACCCGTCAAGAGATATGAATAACGAGTCATACATGATGACCCATGGAGGATGAGTCACCAAGCATTTGTGAGCATTAAATGCTAGTAATCATGACTTGTATGTGAAAAAGACCAAAATACCCCCAAGCTTTCGCGGGCATTAACCAGACACATCTACGCACTCTTAACCACTCATTTTAAGTGGTTGTAAACCTCTCACATCTCCTCAATTTCGTGCATCTATATATACTCAACCATCCCTATTTCATTTTGCTTTCGTTTCATTATTTTCCTCTCAAAAACCGAAATCGGGTAAACGACTTGAGTCGCGCATTTAATTTCCGGGAACCGCTAACGGATAGGATCGGTGACTCATTAGTGAGTCACTTTGTGTGGCCCAAAATCAGTCTCACCTCCATCAAATGTGAGCCACATATTTATTATTCAGTGATCTATCTCTATAGATCCTGAGTCCTAACATGTAGGAAGCTTCACCCAAGTCCTTCATCGAGAAACAATTCCCAAACCATGTTTTCACATTTTGCAGCATAGGGATATCGTTTCCTATAAGTAGTATGTCATCCACATACAAAACGTGAAAGACAATCTCACTCCCACTTACCTTCTTGTACACATAAGGTTCATCCTCGTTCTTGATAAATCCAAGCTGTCTTACAAATTTATCCAATTCTGGTGGCTTCATTATGTCTCAGCCAGGATGGAGGGACAAAATGCGTGGCTCTATCAACTCTGATTTGACTGAATTCCCACTTCAGCATTTCATAGTAGAGCTTATCCAGAAAGAAGTTAGAGGCCCTCCCATAAACTCTGGGATGCTCAAACGACACCCATTTTGTGTCCCTTGGCATGATCATGAGAACATGCTTTGAAGATCTTGCTCTTCTCTCAAGGATGGTAGGAAGATTTTTCCTATTAGGGTCTGTTTCCCAGACAGGTATGATATGTCTCTCAACTCCATCGGTGAGTGGTATGAAAGAAGGAGTTTTGACAAGGTTAGGCTAAATTTTTATTGGGGAGGGGGGGGGGGGGGGGGATGTTGTTTAGATGTAGGTGAGTGACTGATGGCCTTAAGTTGTTGTGTTAATTTACAATCAGGATGGGGTAGGTAAAGGGGTTCAACAGGTGGGCTGACTTCTTCCTCATACTCAGGTAGAGGATACCATCTGTTTGGAATGTGTTCTGGTTCAGGTTGGTGAGAATGAAACAGAACTTTCCATTCCCTTTTTAACTTGGCCCAATCCTCAGATTTGCCATCATAAAGGACAAAAGTTGGGGTTGAAGGGAAATAAGGTTCTCAAAGGTTTGGGGAAAGGAGCACCAGGGGAAATGCCATCATCTGGTTGATTGAACCAGGGATCATCGGTAGGGATAATATGTTGAAATTGTGGAGTGGCTATTTGTGTTGGTTGGGGTGAAGGGGGTGTGGGAATGTACACATCATTTGGAGTGGAGACAGGCACATCATCAATCCTAGTTTCTAAACTAGACACTAGGGCATCTACTGCTATTTGAACAGGATCACTAGCAGAGATGGTTACCTTAGAAGTCTTAGTTGATCTGGATTTTCTTGCTAGTTGCCTTCTAGGTTTTGTTGGAACAGGCAAAATGACCTCAGCAGCAGCAACAGAGGTCTTCTGCTTCTTCAGAATTGAACTGATAGAAATGTTGTCCTCATCAGCTTCCTCATCTTCATTGTGAGAGAAGATCGCTCTTCTTTGCTTCTTTGCAGCAGGGGCATCAGAAGGTTCCTTGATAACAATGCCACTTGCTGGTATCTTGGGAGCAGGCTTCCTTGTTGCAGTGGTCTTTTGCCTAGTTATTCTTTTTACTCCTGTGACTTCAACATTGTTTTGTTCCACCATCTCTTCTTTAGCTTTCATCAACTCCTCATTCTTGGCCATTGCAGCAGCAGCATAGGTACTGAGGTTCATGTTGGCTATGTTCATTTTTACAAAGTCTGTAGCCGACATTGGTTTTTCAGTCAATATTCTAGCTTGCTCCTCAGGAGTCTTTGCTGCAAGAATCTCATGAATTCCTTGAGCCTTGAAAATCTTGGAAAGAAGATGGCAAAAAGAAGTGCAGAGAGTCTTTTCTTATTCATCACAGTGTCTCTGAATCTTCCCTACATAATTCTTGGAACATTGGTCTTTGATTCAATGAGAAGATGGCAGAGGCAGAATTTATGCAGAGAGGAGAGGTTGTCTTTGGATCCAATCTTGTGAAGAACCACCTTGTTAAGAAGCTGATGAAGGATGAGAACAATGTCCTTCATTTCAAAAGCCTTCCAAGTGTGAGTTCTGACTGTGTCTTCTTTCATGAGACAGACTTCAGTAGTCTCAGAGCCACTCGGATCCTCTTCCTATGACTCAGTAAAGACTAAACCTTCATGAGCACAGGAAATTTCATCAGTAATAGTTTTCTCCGAGACTACAATCTTCTTTCTTAACACCGTTGAGAAGAAATCAGTATCTGTCACTTGGACGTTTCTCCAGAAATCCTTGATCAGATTGGGAAAAACAGAGACCTTCTCTGTGAAGAGTCCTCCCCACCCGGCTGCATTAACATATTTGCTTATATCTAGATTGTAGTCTTGCAGCACTTCAAGGTTGAAATGATGCTCTATTGCCAAGTTGAGCTTGTCCACATTAAAGGTTGAAGAATAAGCCATTTTAGGTGATCAAAGAGCTTAGGGTTTGAAACCAGAGAGAGGTAGAGAGAGAGATAGCTCGAGAGATTATGAAAGTGTAAAGTTTTTCTCATAGGAAAAATATTACTTTTAAAGGAATTTTGAATCTCAAAAGTTAAAAAACAACTTTTGACATGGCATGTCATTATGATAAAGCGGCGTTTGTAACTTGGAACTATAAAAAGGTCTTGATAGGATTGTTCGAAGTACTGACTCATCAAAGAGAATAAAGGATATATTTGTCTTAAGACAAAATAAATGCATTTATTAACACACAAAAAATATGCTTAAACACAGGCAGATGTGAACTCATCTGAAACTATACAATGGACGCGGTAATCGGTATCAGTGGACGCGTCATATGGACGTGCAATATAGTATGCAATAGACACACAACTTTTATTAGGTATTAGATGAGCATAGGTAATAGATGCAAGATTAACACAACAAAATTTTCTCGAGGCTAGTCGTCAAAATTAATCCACACATATCATATTAAGATGCTTCCTAATAAAGATAAATCTGTAATCTGCAAGAGGTTTAGTAAAGATATCTGCCCATTGATGGTCAGTATCTACAAATTGAATATCAATCACACCTTTTTGCACATAATCCCTAATAAAATAATGTTTAATCTCTATGTGCTTAGCTCTAGAATGCAAAATTGAATTCTTAGATTTATTGCAGCAGTATTATCACACATAAGCGGAATACTACTTACAAATACATTGTAGTCCTCCAATTGATGTTTGATCCAGAGAAGTTGTGAGCAACAACTTGCAGCTGATATATACCCAGCTTCAGCAGTTGATAAAGCAATAGTACTTTGTCTTTTGCTTGACCATGAGACAAGATTAGCTCCAATGAAGTGACATCCTCCACTAGTGCTTTTTCTTTCAATTCTATCTCCAACATAGTCAACATCACAGAAACCAACTAATCTGTAATCTTCATTTTTCTTAAAGCACAAACCAAGATTAGTAGTACCTTTTAAATATCTAAAAATTCTCTTAACTACTGATACGTGAGATTCTCTAGGATCAGATTGAAATCGAGCACATAAACATATACTGAACATAATATCAGGCCTAGACGCAGTAAGATATAAGAGAGATCCCATCATACATCTGTATACCTAAAATAGAAAATTGTTAAAAGGCCCTTGCCCACGGTGGGAGGTATGCAACCCTCTCCCACTCTAGCCTTCGCCATACATATATATTAAACAACAACAAAGATGTGTTTCCAAAAGACAACATATATTCCATTGAATCAAATGCAAAAGCAATAAATCATGTTATCAAATACGGCAAACAAACATAGGGATTCAAGGTAATTACGACCATATGCTCTGATACCACTGTTGGGGTTTTCATGAGATTATCATCTTTTATAATCAAATCTCAAGGTGGAAGAAAACCATCCCATGGATCGCCCATTACAAACTAGAATCACAAATGACAAGAAAGTTTACCCCTTGAAGCGTGCTTTACTCTTCAATCACCAGTACCACGAAGGGGCAGCACCTCTACTCGGTCCACGCGAGCAAACGAGTGTCGGAGCTTTGCGTCCTGTGCTGGCTGACGGCTATGGGAGGCATGGGTTAATGAGTCTCTTAGTTTAGAGGAAGACTAATAGTCTATTTATAAGTCACAGACTCCTCCTGACCTAACTGCTCATTTATTGGGCTTGTACACCACAAGTCCAATAACCTTTAAAATTAATTAAATCATATTTAATTAATTGACCCGCTCAGCATTTGCTCTATGCGTGTGACCCTTTAGGCTCCCACTAAGTTGACAATAATATTAAATATTAAAAAAATATCAAATATTGATTATAATATTAAATATTATAAATAATGACTGACATCTAGCAATGCATCATTTCTATCCAATTAGCAAGAGTATCGGTGACCCGATTCTAGCTTTACCGCGACCAAAATTACCCTGCAATAAATATCCCTTCGTCCATATGTCTTAATTGATCACAAGGCATAAAAGTGTCATCCTTGTTTTGTTCAATTATTTATTCCTCGATCACAGAGTAGACGTGTAATCACAAATGGGCCCAATATCACATATTGGCCATTTCCTCCTGGCGACGTATATTTCACATCTCACTCTATCGAGGGGCCCAAGACATTACCCCTGTTATGTAGGAGGGACGAATCCTGTCTACATCACTCACACTCCTCAACATGATTTATTACATGCCCAATAACTACCTTTATGATCACCTTATTACGCGTGACGTTTGATAGTATTAAAGCCTACAACTCCTCATGTAGGAATCGTAGTGACTTCAAGTCGAAGGACTACTTCACTATGGTTGTCATGAGAATACTTATGACACTTACATAACTATTATGATGTATTCTCATAGTGGGTCATCCTGTATAAATATTACTCCTAATATTTATACATGTGTGCTTACTTGATATCACATATCCATGACCCGTGAGATGTGGTCATCATTCTACTCACACAATAGTCTCTATGCATTATTGTCGTCCTAATTAACAATAATACTCGACTATGGATATTTAAGAATAGCGTTCTATTATTCAATGAGGTCTCATAATCAAGTCACGTACTTAATATCTCATTGAATGAAATGCCTATTCTAAGGACTTTATTATGCTATAAACTAATAACATAATAAATTAATGCCTTATTCATATATCAAATATATGATCAAATTCATGATACTAATAATGATCTATTCAAAATAGATTGACCACTAGGACTTACACCAACATTGTTATCATTTCTCTATATATAAAAGAAGTAAAAACTTGTTCAATTATTTATTCCTCGATCCCCGAGTAGACGTGTAATCACAAATGGACCCAATATCACATATTGGCCACTTCCGCGTGGCCACGCATATTTCACATCTCACTCTATCGAGAGGCCCAAGACATTACCCTTGTTATGTAGGAGAGACGAATCATGTCTACATTACTCACACTCCTCAACATGATTTATTGCAGGCCCAATAACTACGTTTATGATCACTTTGTTACGCGTGACGTTTGATAGCATTAAAGCCTACAACTCTTCACGTAGGAATCATAGTGACTTCAAGTCGAAGGACTACTTCACTATGGTCGTCGTGAGAATACTTATGACACTTACATAACTATTATGAAGTATTCTCATAGTGGGTCATCCGGTATAAATATTACTCCTAAGATTTACATCTGTGTTCTGACTAGATACCACATATCCATGACCCAAGAGATGTGATCATCATTCTACTCACACAAAGTCTCTATGCATTATTGTCGTCCTAATTATCAATAATAGTCGACTGTGGATATTTAAGAATAGCATTCTATTTTTCAATGAGGTCTCACGATCAAGTCATGTACTTAATATCTTATTGAATGAACTGTGTAACGTCCTTTGTTACATTAGTAATCCCAATATAAAATCAATAAAAATCATTTAAAACATTTAATTAAAACATACATCTCATAAATAAAAATTAAAAAAATATATTTAAAGTCTGAAAATACCTCATATTAAATAATATAGTAATAAAATATCCATGTAGTGAATATAAATAAAAATAAAAATCAAAAGCCTCAAAACCGAGCGTCTAATTACAATCCGGGAAAAACAATACGTAAAAAAAAAAACGTCGTCTGCACCCTCAACCATACTACATTAATAGCCGACTAGGTGGTAAGAAGACGACTCCTCGGGTCTCTGGGTCCTCGACAGTGATGTCCTCGGTCTCTGAAAACAATACTTATAATGAGATATAAAATCCCAGTGATCAACAATACGATTTTATAAAGTATTTTCAAAAATAGTATAGTTCTCAGCCGGCGCGGTAACCGGAAAACTGTTCATGGTGTAACGCCCTTCGTTACATTAGTAACCCAAAACAAAATCAATGAAAAATCCTTTAAAGAATTTGAAGTTAAAAACATACGTGTCATAAAAATTTTGCAACTTAATCGGGTCTGAAAATACCTCATATTGATTAAAATAGTGATAAAGTATCCAAGTGATAATATAATAATATATCCATACATCCAAATAAAACCAAAAGCCTCAAAACCGGGCGTTCACTAATAAACCCAACGATAATTAAATAAACATGTCTAGCCACATACGGCTCCTTATTTAAGAAAATACTAACCAACTAAACATAATAACTAATAGAATCCACTTAGTTTTCACGCCTCTTCAGTCCCAGTGACGTCGTACTCGTGTTCTGAAAACAACACTTTTAATGAGATATAATCCCAGTGAATAAAAATCATTTAATGAAAAGGGTTTGCAAATGGTGTTGTTCTCAGCCGGCGCGGTAACCGGAAAAACATCCATGGTACCCGCTAATTTTAAAAATAATAGATATAGTAAATCTCCAAAATAATAATGTATAAATTATTCAATGTCAAATGTTTAAGTCACAAGCTCTTAAAACCAACCACGGTCACGTCTCATTATATTTAATCACATTCACCATGCAAACTCTATGCAATACAACTCCATGAACATGACTCGGTGATTCCCAGAATCACTTGACTTGACTCTTTGGTTCCCAGAACCGATGTGAATCCCAGATCCACTAAGGTCTATGAGCTCATATCCATGTAATGGCGTCTCACTGCCTTCCCCATCCCGGATGGGGGTATCTAATATCCCATATGTGGATATTTTCAATAAATTGATATCCCATCCCAGATGGTGATATCTCTCATCCTATTCCCGGAATATAATGTACAACCGTCACCCCTTCCCGTAAGGTGATGACCAACTCATATGTACCATACAATATGTCATCCCAGATGACTACCGATATTTTCTCAACCTCCATGCATCAATTACATAGGCACTATAATAGGATTTAAAACACAAACACAACCATAACATATAAGTCCTTAATATAATTTATGCTTGTTATAGTACATGTATTAACTAACAGGGGCGTGGCATATATGTATTAATAGAAATCTATTATCAAAATTGGAAAAATTATAAATACATAAATAAATGAATCCATGAAAGAAACACCTGATGCAAAAAAGAATATTATGCCACTGCAGCAAGGTTACGCACAGTACGAAATCTGGGTATTTATATATCTATTTATTTTCTTTATTACTATTATTTTATTGCCATCAAACATCAAAAGAATAACAAGAAAATTACACCCACTAAATCAATTCATCAAGTGACATGAAAATATTTCACAATTCCAAATAAAAATCATGCACTCTAAAATCTTAATTTTTGTGATTAACAAATCTATATGACAAAGCTTCAAATTAATTGTACCATGAAAGTGTGTGGAACAAAATATTTTTACTCACCTCTCGAAGACCTCCAATGTGCTCTAAAAATCACGTATGATAAGGATTTGTGCTTCCTTAAAAATTCCACTCCCGTTTGGTGGCGTTCTTAGATCTGTGTTGTTACGATTGTACAGGCAAAGAAGAAAAAATGTCTGAAATCGCTACACTGTGCGGCTTCTCCAACTTGTTGTGCGGCGCAGTGTCGAAAAAATTTCTTGTGTTTACGTTGCCCCTGACGCGTTCCCCTTTTTCCTTTCGTTATATATATATATATATATAGTGCATTAAGCACTGCAACTAGCGTATAGGAATTTCTTTCTCCCTTTTTTTTTGGCAGACTCCAAAGGTGGGTAAATGCCCCCCCACTCGCACTCCACTTTCTTTTATATATGTATATATAACATTATTTTAAAGTAATTACATAATTTCAATAAATCCTTATATTATTAATTTTTTTTTACAATAAACCTCTTAATTATATTTTATTTGTACTATACATTTTAATAACCAATATATTTTTTTTATCAACTTAATTATAATAAAATTTCTTGGATGTTACATTTTCTCCCCTCCTTAAAGAATTTCGTCCCCGAAATTCGTCTCATACTTACGCACTTATTTTAACATGTCATATTCAAAACAAAAAGGTTACCGTACCTTAGATAATAAAATCTGGATATTGGCGTACGATGTCCTCCTCCATCTCCCAAGTGGCTTCCTCAGGAGTTAACCCTTCCCATAACACCTTCACCAATGGAATCGTCTTGTTCCTCAGAGTTTTTGTGCTCTTGTCAATGATCTGAATAGGTCTGGGCTTAAAGAATAAATTATCCTTCAATTGTATTGACTCAGGAGCTATCACGTGTGAAATATCTGGTACGTACTTCCGGAGTTGAGACACATGGAAGACGTCATGGAGATTCGACAACTGTGGTGGAAGAGCCAATTGGTAAGCAACATGCCCGACTCTTTTTAGGATTTGAAACGGACCCATGAAGCGAGGGTTGAGCTTTTTGACTTTCATTGACCTCCTAACCCCAGTCTTAGGAGTGACTCTCAAGAATACATGTTCCTCTTCCTGAAATTCTAAAGGCTTCCTTCTCTTGTCGGCATAACTCTTTTGCCTACTCTGTGCAGTGCGCATCCTTTCCCTAATGACTTTAATCCTCTCTGTGGTCTCCTGGACTAACTCTGGTCCTAGCAGGGTCTTCTCATCCACCTCACACCAACATAAAGGGGACCTACACTTCCTCCCATAAAGAGCTTCATAGGGTGCCATGCCGATGCTAGTGTGATAACTGTTGTTATAAGCAAACTCTATAAGAGGTAAAAATTTATCCCAACCCCCACCTTCATCTAAAACACATGCTCTAAGCATGTCCTCAAGGGTCTGAATGGTCATTTTCGACTGACCGTCCGTTTGGGGATGATAGGTTGTGTTAAAACTCAACTTAGAACCAAAAGCCTGTTGGAAAGCCCTCCAGAATCTAGAGGTAAACCGTGGGTCCCTATCTGACACTATAGAGGTAGGTATGCCATGAAGCCTCACTATCTCCTTAATGTATAAGTCTGCTAACTTACTCAAACTATAGGTTGCCTTAATTGGCAAGAAGTGAGCAGACTTGGTCAACCTATCCACAATTACCCATATGGCATCTAAACCCAAGCGAGTCCTAGGTAACCCCATCACAAAATCCATAGAAATTATCTCCCATTTCCATTGAGGAATTTCTAAAGGCTGCAACAAACCCTAAGGTCTCTGATATTTTATCTTAACCTTTTGACATACTAAACACTTGGCTACAAAGCTAGCCACATCCCGTTTCATTCCTGGCCACCAATACATCTTCTTTAGATCTTGGTACATCTTGGTTATCCCTGGATGTATGGTGAACTTCCCCTTATGCGCTTCCTCTAAAACTTTCTCTCTAAGGCTCCCCTCCTTAGGAACAATGATTTTATTTTTAAACAACACTAGATCATCAGTAGACAACACATAATTCTCTTGATCTAAATGAGATTGTAACCCCTGATCTAAAAGCTGCTCTCTCCTAATCATTTCTCTAAGGTCACTGCAAATTTCCAGCCTATTCAACTTCAAGCTTAGATCACTAAGAGACACATCTAGATTCATGTCCCTGAACTCCTCTAACATATTCATCTCTCGGACCATCAAACTATAAACATGCAAGGTTTTCCTACTGAGTGCATCAGCCACCACATTGGCTTTCCCTGGGTGGTACTTCAACTCAAAATCATAGTCCTTAAGGAATTCCATCCACCTCATTTGCCTCATATTCAATTCTTTTTGGTCAAACAAATACTTAAGGCTCTTAAGATCACTAAAAACCTCAAACTTTGCACCATACAAATAGTGCCTCCAAATCTTAAGAGCAAAGACTACTGCTGCTAACTCAAGGTCATGAGTAGGATAATTCACCTCATGTGTCCTAAGCTGCCTAGATGCATAAGCCACTACCTTGCCTTACTGCATCAACACACAACCTAAACCATTCTTAGAAGCATGACGATATACCGCAAAACTCACTGAGGGATCTGGAATGGTTAAGACCGGTGATGACACCAATCTTCTCTTAAGCTCCTCAAAATTCTCTTCGCATTCCTTATCCCACTCAAAAGATTTTCCTTTCCTAGTCAACTTGGTGAGAGGTAAAGCTAGTCTAGAGAACCCCTCTATGAACTTCCTATAGTAACCTGCCAGTCCCAGGAAACTCCTCACTTCCGTCACTGACTTAGGTTGCTCCCATCCAAGCACTGCATCAACCTTACTAGAGTCAACCGCTACACCACTCCTAGATATGGTATGTCCTAAAAACTTCACCTCATCAGGCCAAAATTCACACTTTTCTGGCTTTGCATACAGTTGTTCTACCCTCAGAATCTGCAACACTAACCTCAAATGCACCTCATGATCCTCTGGTGTCCTAGAGTATATCAAAAGATCATCTATGAACACCACCACAAAGCTATCCAAGAACGGCCTAAAGATCCGATTCATGTAGTCCATGAAAACGACTGGGGAGTTGGTCACTCCAAAGGGCATCACTACATACTCACAGTGCCCATACCTTGTCCTAAAGGCTGTCTTAGGGATGTCCTCGCTTCTAACTCTAATTTGATGGTACCCAGATCTTGGATCTATTTTGGAAAACACTGACGCTCCCCTTAACTGATCTAAGAGGTCATCTATCCTAGGTAATGGATATTTGTTCTTGATGGTTACCTTATTCAGTTGCCTATAATCAACACACAACCTCATACTCCCATCTTTTTTCTTCGCTAGAAGCACTGGTGCTCCCCAAGGTGACGCACTAGACCTAATAAACCCCTTTTGTAACATATCCTCTATCTGTTTCTTGAGCTCGCTCAACTCTAGAGGTGTCATCCTATAGGGTGCTACTGATACAGGTCCACTCCCCGGTACTAGATCTATGGTAAACTCAATCTCTCTATCTGGAGGTAAATTAGAGATATCCTTAGGAAACACATCTGGGAACTCACACACAATAGGCAATGCCGCTATGTCACTTCCAGCCTCTATCTTAGCAGAAAAGAGAAGCATATATCCCTGAGCTCCCTCAACTAAGCACTTACGACACGAGGCAGCAGAGATAAGCGGTTCCGTCCTAGGAGATTAACAGACATGGACTGTGGAATGAAAGAAGTAGTTCGACTAGCACAATCAATAATAGCATTGTTACGAGACAACCAGTCCATGCCCAAAATAATATCTAGACCACACATAGGTAAACATATCAAATCAACAATATAAGTCAGGTCTTGAAACAATAAGGGACATTGCAGGCAGACAGAAGAAGTAATCAATCTATCTTTAGCAGGAGTAGAAACACATAAATCATATGACAGTTTGGTAATTGGTAACTCTAAGAATTGAGCACATTTAAATGAAATGAATGAATGTGTCGCTCCTGAATCGAACCATATGGTAACTTTTCACCTCTCCGAGTTAAAGGAATTCAGCCTCCTACGGATCTAAGCTGCCTTGGAATGATGGCGGGTTGTCCTTCTTGAATTCGGAAAGTCCCACGTGCTAAGGGTCCTAGGTTGCCACCACTCCATCGGTGATTGGCCTCCATTCCCATTCAGTTGACGGAGAGTCTCCGCATGCGCTTGCATAACTCTGGCTATACAATCCAAAGCTGGTGCAAGTGCAACGTTCGTCCCTCGCCTATTAATCGTCATAAATCTGCTCACTACCAATGAAATACTGGGTTGATCAGGTCCAATATCCTAAAGAATAGCATGCAGCATTTATAACTCTAACAAGCATCCTATGCGCCCAGGTTTTGTTTTTGAAAAAGCCCCACTACCACAGTCCGATTTAGAATCAGACTGCTCTGATACCATAAATGTAATGCCCTTCGTTACATTAGTAACCCAAAACAAAATCAATGAAAAATCCTTTAAAGAATTTGAAGTTAAAAACATACGTGTCATAAAAATTTCGCAACTTAATCGGGTCTGAAAATACCTCATATTGATTAAAATAGTGATAAAGTATCCAAGTGATAATATAATAATATATCCATACATCCAAATAAAACCAAAAGCCTCAAAACCGGGCGTTCACTAATAAACCCAACGATAATTAAATAAACATGTCTAGCCACATACGGCTCCTTATTTTAGAAAATACTAACCAACTAAACATAATAACTAATAGAATCCACTTAGTTTTCACGCCTCTTCAGTCCCAGTGACGTCGTACTCGTGCTCTGAAAACAACACTTTTAATGAGATATAATCTCAGTGAATAAAAATCATTTAATGAAAAGGGTTTGCAAATGGTGTTGTTCTCAGCCGGCGCGGTAACCGGAAAAACATCCATGGTACCCGCTAATTATCAAAATAATAGATATAGTAAATCTCCAAAATAATAATGTATAAATTATTCAATGTCAAATGTTTAAGTCACAAGCTCTTAAAACCAACCACGGTCACGTCTCATTATATTTAATCACATTCACCATGCAAACTCTATGCAATACAACTCCATGAACATGACTCGATGATTCCCTGAATCACTTGACTTGACTCTTTGGTTCCCAGAACCGATGTGAATCCCAGATCCACTAAGGTCTATGAGCTCATATCCATGCAATGGCGTCCCACTGCCTTCCCCATCCCGGATGGGGTATCTAATATCCCATCCCAGATGTGGATATTTCCAATAAATTGATATCTCATCCCAGATGGTGATATCTCTCATCCTATTCCCGGAATAGAATGTACAACCGTCACCCCTTCCCGGAAGGTGATGACCAACTCATATGTACCATACAATATGTCATCCCAGATGATGTTGTGACGCCGGCAAGTGTACCGGGTCGTCGCAAGTAATAAAAGAAACACGGTAAGTAATTACCGAGGTCGAACTCAGGGATTGGGCTACCAATTCGACTAATCCGCGGGAAATCCGATACGTTGGTCAAGTTACAGAAGGTGGTTGAGGGAGAGAGAAGAGAGAATATGATCGAAATTCATTTAACAATCTAATGAAATAATTAACTAAAAATCAGAAATTAAATTATCCAAGGTCTCAAATCCACCTACCCAATCATGTATAGTACCCAAGTGATGATGAATTCCTCCCTAGGTTCAATTACAATGTCAACCGGGACCCCTAATTTCTCCTATATCCACTGTCGTGCTCAATAGGACGTATTCGACGATTGGATTAATTACTTACTAGGTCTCATAATCCTAATCTCGAATTTGGTTAATTCTTGTTCCCTATAAGGTTGCACTAATCTCCTAAATCCACTGTCGTGCTCATTATTCGATTAGTGATTCCAATCCAAGTTCTAAAACGCGAATCGCCGTTCGGCCTCAAACACGTTTAACTAGTTAATCACGCAAAACATATGATCAACACAATCAAATCAGAATTGGAAAACATTAATTAATAGAAGGAAAGGAAAACATACATCACATCGAATCTACACTGCCATGGGCGGCTTCATTGATTCCTCGGACGAAGGGATTAGTTCCTCATGCTCATAGACAAACACTCGGACATAATCACCATCGTAAAATAAAAGAAAAGAGGAGACGCAGCTCCAAAGAGACAAGAAACTACCCTAAACGCTACTCTAAACAGTGGAAAAAACTAGTAGGATTCGCGGTCCTCCAAAACCTCCCAGCCTCCTCAAATCTGATCTGCAACAGCCTTTAAATAAGGATTCTGAATCTTGCTCGCTCGCGGGGCGAGCACTCCTTCGCGAGGCGAATTTTAGTATTGGCGCGCTTTCAAATTTGGATTTCACGGGGCGAGCGTCTATTCGCGAAGCGAATTGCAGTTTTGGCTCCATCCTGAGTTTGAATGATCGCGTGGCGAATTGTGATTGGCGAGGCGAGTCTCCAAACCCTAATCTGTCACAGCCGTGATATTCATCACGGCTAGGCCGTGATGGTCTCTGTCTTTCAGGGTCTTCAGGATCTCGCGAGGCGAGAAACCTCTCGAGGGGCGAGACTTCAATTCTAGGCTGTGACCTTCATCACGGCTAGGCCGTGATTGTCTCTGACTTCCAGGTCTTCATGTTTCGCGGGGCGAGCCAGAAGTGATGACTTTTGCTGCTTTGTTGACCTTCAGGCTCGCGGGGCGAGCATCCACTCGCGAGGCGAGTGTCTCCAGACTTGCAATTTCCACTGCTTTTTGACTTTCCTTGACTCCCGGAGCTTCACCTATTGACCTGAAAACACCAAAAGCAACCAAAAGCATAATTCTATCCAAAATAAGCTAAAAACTACACAAAAGACGCAAAACGAGTCAAAGTCCAACTTAGGAACAAAACAAGGTAAATTTGGGTGAAAACGAGATTGAACTCGAATAATTTGCACAAAAACCACGGCCTATCTAGTTATAAAACTAGATAAGCCGAAGGCTTATCAAAACACCCCAAACTTAAACCTTGCTTGTCCCCAAGCAAGCTTAAAACTCAAAAAGGACTCAAGAATTGGCAAGCCTAAAGGAATCAATCGATTTCGCACAAATTTCATGCAATCAAAACAGTTTTTCTCCAATGATCTCCCCCCTTACATCAATGTAATCCCCACATTCATTTACTCTAAACAATTGAGAATTTATCATTCATTCCATCATTACTCTAAGTTGAGGATCAGAGATACACACAAAGGAAGATCACCTATCTCAAACAATTGCCTTCCTCACAAGGGAATTTAGTATTTCACTCATTCGCTCAAGTTTGTCTAGGCTATCAACTTTTCACTCACTTTCACATTCTAAGAGCACTTCCCATGAATTTGATTTTCATCTCAAAATTAGTTCCCACGAAAACATGCATGCAACATCAGAAGGTCTTTTAAAGGTTGTAATGGGGCCTGGCTCAAGGTAGGATATTCAAGGATATTTAGGCTTAAGTCCCTAGGAACTAAGAGAGCATGAGCATTTTGACACTTTTTCCACTCAAATTCCTTTTTTCCATTTTTCATTTGGGCTCGGGTGACTACAACCTTTTCCTTGCTATTTTTTTTTTGTTTTTGCCCCTTTTCTTTTGGCAAATTTTTTTTTTTTTCATCAACCTTTATTTTTCTTTTTCTCACCCCCAATATGACACATCACCTTGTAGCCACCCCAAACTTAGTTCCTCACAACCATTCTCTTGCTACGCTTCCATGCTCTCCTAATCCTAAGATTGGGTTAACATGGTTTTTCAGATTTTGGCTTGTGATTTAGGGTCATAAAGAAACAATAGGCTAATTAGGCTCAATGTGGCTAACTAGGGAACATGCATTAGGGATGGTTCATTTTTAGGCCATGTAGTTATTCAAAGAAAATTGCCTAAATCATTTGATGCAACACATAATCATGCAAACCATAAAGAGATTCAAGCAAATTCGGGAAAGTGCAACTTAAAAGTGATTTCACACAATCAAAAATAGAGTTGGAGGCTCAAATCCTCACCTGGACATTTTGCAAATTGTTTGACCGAGATACAATTCCTAGTGTGTGTACCCCCTCACCCCAAACATATCATAAGTCAAGTAGTCACAATAAAGTTCTCAAAGTTCAATTTTCAATTTTCAAGTGGGGATCAATTTTCTATTTCCAGAACCTAGGGGGAATCATCGATGGTCAAAATAATTCATGCAATCAATCTATGCTCAATTTAATTGAAATCCAACAAGCTTGCCGACACGACATTCATACAACAACTCTTGATCTTCTCAATTTATTCAAGAGTGACAAACAAAAACAAAAACAAAAACAAAAACAAAACAAAACAAAAGTTAGGAAAAGAGAGGGATACCTAGCTTGGGTTGCCTCCCAAGTAGCGCTTGTTTAACGTCCCGAGCCTGACTTATTAAGAAGCATCCACCTGGATCCCATAGCCTGTGAAACAAGGGCCAAGAGACGCTCATCATGTGAGATCCTCCACCCGGATCCCATGGTTTGTGAAGTGGAGATTGTAGCAGCAGTATGACTTTATCATCAACTCCACCCAGCCAGTGTGTGAAAACTCCATTGACCTTTGTAATTATGAATTCACTTCCTCTCGGGTCAAATGGTGTTTTCTCGAGGAAGTGTGTCAGACAAGTGGGAGGGACCAACTTACCAATGTCCACACATGCATGCAAGCCGACATAGTTATCCAATGCAGCAATTTCAGGTTGCTTGACAAGCATGGTGGAATCCTCTACCACTTTATCTTCATTTTGATCTCTACCCCCTTGCTCCAGTGCCTTGTCGCTTGTCAACTCCTCTTCCTTAGGTTGCTCTTCCTCAAGATGTGGTTGTTCCGGGGCCATGTCACTTGTCCATTCCTCTTCCTTAAGTTGCTCTTCCTCAACATGTGGTAGTTCTTCCTCAACTTCCTGAGAACTAGTCGCATCCCAGTTAGATCCCAACACCCCACTGCTTCTAGTTGTTGTGGCATCGCATTGGCTCTTAGGGTGGTTCTCGGCATCACCTGGGAAAGTCTCTGGGGGACACTCATTTAGTTGCTTTGTGAGCTGGGCAATCTGCATCTCTAGATTCTGAAGTGCCATCCCTGTATGAGATGCCAACTTGTCAATGACTGCGTTTGTATTGATTGACACTTTCTCAAGTGTCGCACTCAACTTCTCCAGAGCCAACTCCCAAGGTTGTGGTTGCCAATTTTGTTGAGGTTGTTGTTCCCAGTTCTGTTGAGGTTGTGGTTGCCAATTTTGTTGAGGTTGTGGTTGCCAGGCTAGACCATCGTCAGTATTACTCCAAGCGAAATCCGGATGGTCTCTACTCATATCACCCCAATACTGATTCTGACTCTGATAGTTGTTCTGGGGCACGCTGTCATAGAAATTATGCCATGGTTCCACATATTCTTGAGGGAAGTAGAACGGACAACTCCAAGTGTCATGGTTCCCATTACAATACTCGCAACCCGGAAGCATTCCTTCGTGTACCTCGCATACAAAACAAGGCAAGACCAAGTGGAATCAAAGAAGTAGAGAGAATAATAATAGAAATTAAAAATAAAAATAAAGATAACTTAACCAAATAATCAAACTACCCTAAAATTAGGAAAATTGGTTGTGCCAATCCCCGGCAACGGTGCCAAAAACTTGTTGTGACGCCGGCAAGTGTACCGGGTCGTCGCAAGTAATAAAAGAAACATGGTAAGTAATTACCGAGGTCGAACTCAGGGATTAGGCTACCAATTCGACTAATCCGCGGGAAATCCGATACGTTGGTCAAGTTACAGAAGGTGGTTGAGGGAGAGAGAAGAGAGAATATGATCGAAATTCAATTAACAATCTAATAAAATAATTAACTAAAAATCAGAAATTAAATTATCCAAGGTCTCAAATCCACCTACCCAATCATGTATAGTACCCAAGTGATGATGAATTCCTCCCTAGGTTCAATTACAATGTCAACCGGGACCCCTAATTTCTCCTATATCCACTGTCGTGCTCAATAGGACGTATTCGACGATTGGATTAATTACTTACTAGGTCTCATAATCCTAATCTCGAATTTGGTTAATTCTTGTTCCCTATAAGGTTGCACTAATCTCCTAAATCCACTGTCGTGCTCATTATTCGATTAGTGATTCCAATCCAAGTTCTAAAACGCGAATCGCCGTTCGGCCTCAAACACGTTTAACTAGTTAATCACGCAAAACATATGATCAACACAATCAAATCAGAATTGGAAAACATTAATTAATAGAAGGAAAGGAAAACATACATCACATCGAATCTACACTGCCATGGGCGGCTTCATTGATTCCTCGGACGAAGGGATTAGTTCCTCATGCTCATAGACAAACACTCGGACATAATCACCATCGTAAAATAAAAGAAAAGAGGAGACGCAGCTCCAAAGAGACAAGAAACTACCCTAAACGCTACTCTAAACAGTGGAAAAAACTAGTAGGATTCGCGATCCTCCAAAACCTCCCAGCCTCCTCAAATCTGATCTGCAACAGCCTTTAAATAAGGATTCTGAATCTTGCTCGCTCGCGGGGCGAGCACTCCTTCGCGAGGCGAATTTTAGTATTGGCACGCTTTCAAATTTGGATTTCGCGGGGCGAGCGTCTATTCGCGAGGCGAATTGCAGTTTTGGCTCCATCCTGAGTTTGAATGATCGCGTGGCGAATTGTGATTGGCGAGGCGAGTCTCCAAACCCTAATCTGTCACAGCCGTGATATTCATCACGGCTAGGCCGTGATGGTCTCTGTCTTCCAGGGTCTTCAGGATCTCGCGAGGTGAGAAACCTCTCGCGGGGCGAGACTTCAATTCTAGGCTGTGACCTTCATCACGACTAGGCCGTGATTGTCTCTGACTTCCATGTCTTCATGTTTCGCGGGGCGAGAATATTTTAGCGGGGCGAGCCAGAAGTGATGACTTTTGCTGCTTTGTTGACCTTCAGGCTCGCGGGGCGAGCATCCACTCGCGAGGCGAGTGTCTCCAGACTTGCAATTTCCACTGCTTTTTGACTTTCCTTGACTCCCGGAGCTTCACCTATTGACCTGAAAACACCAAAAGCATAATTCTATCCAAAATAAGCTAAAAACTACACAAAAGACGCAAAACGAGTTAAAGTCTAACTTAGGAATAAAACAAGGCAAATTTGGGCGAAAACGAGATTGAACTCGAATAATTTGCACAAAAACCACGGTCCATCTAGTTATAAAACTAGATAAGCCGAAGGCTTATCAGATGACTACCGATATTTTCTCAACCTCCATGCATCAATTACATAGGCACTATAACAGGATTTAAAACACAAACACAACCATAACATATAAGTCCTTAATATAATTTATGCTTGTTATAGTACATGTATTAACTAACAGGGGCGTGGCATATATGTATTAATAGAAATCTATTATCAAAATTGGAACAATTATAAATACATAAATAAATGAATCCATGAAAGAAACACATGATGCAAAAAAAAAAATATTATGCCACTGCAGCAAGGTTACGCACAGTACGAAATCTGGTTTTTATATATCTATTTATTTTCTTTATTACTATTATTTTATTGCCATCAAACATAAAAAGAATAACAAGAAAATTACACCCACTAAATCAATTCATCAAGTGACATGAAAATATTTCACAATTCCAAATAAAAATCATGCACTCTAAAATCTTAATTTTTGTGATTAACAAATCTATACGACAAAGCTTCAAATTAATTGTACCATGAAAGTGTGAGGAAAAAAATATTTTTACTCACCTCTCTAAGACCTCCAATGTGCTCTAAAAATCACGTATGATAAGGATTTGTGCTTCCCTAAAAATTCGTCTCCCGTTTGGTGGCGTTCTTAGATCTGTGTTGTTACAATTGTACTGGCAAAGAAGAAAAAACGTCCGAAATCGCTACACTGTGCGGCTTCTCCAACTTGATGTGCGGCGCAGTGTCGAAAAATTTTCTTGTGTTTACGTTGCCCCTGATGCGTTCCCCTTTGTCCCTTTTTTTTTTTGGCAGACTCTGAAAGTGGGTAAATGCACCCCCTGCACTCCACTTTCTTTTTTATATATATAACATTATTTCAAAGTAATTAAATAATTTCAATAAATCCTTATACTATTAAAAAAAAATTTACACTAAACCTCTTAATTATATTTTATTTGTACTATACATTTTAATAACCAATATTTTTTTTATCAACTTAATTATAATAAAATTTCTAGGATGTTACACATGGCACCCACTAATTTTCCAAAATAATATATATAAAAGAGAATACTTTTAATATCAACAATAATCACATCAACTCAATAGCATATGACGTAGCAATGACTTCTCTCAATACATCACACGACAATGGCGTCTCATTGCCCATCCCTACTCACGAGGAGTATTTCGATGTCACCCTCCTGTCGGGGACATTTCCATTTCGATACCTCCCATATTCACATGGTGGTTTTTCTCCTTTTTCGACACCCCAACCACATGGCGATGTTACTTTCGATACCCATTAAGGCGGTATTTCTCTTAGATACCCCTATCATAGGTGGTATTACGACAAACATCATACAACTCATCATAAGGCATGAATTTCATGTATCATACATGTAACAATTCATTTACCATAAATTAAATATTCAATCCTATCATTAATACTAAATAGACTTATATCATGTCTCCAATTAATTTTATAATTACACTATGACAATCACGAGCATCAAGACATAACATATGGCATCAAGCATATCATTCAACTAGTACAGATATCAATCATGTATTTCATGCCATCAACAACAAGAGTAAATACTCAATTTAACAGATTTTTGTTTTAATTGAAAACCCCCAATTTTAAAATGTAGAGTGGTGACATCAACCATACATTCAAACCAAATTCCAAAAAAAAAACTATAAGGTAGACCCTCCCACACACATACAAACAATTATACCATGGAAAGTGTTCGTAAAAAGTACCGTTACTCACCTCTCGAAGACCTCCAAAGTGCTCTAAAAATTATTTATGATAAGAATTAGTGCTTCCCTAAAAATCCTTTTTTCCGTTTGTTGGCGTTCTTGGATCTGTGTACTGCTGTGGCTGTACTGCGAACAAAGAACACCCTCTCTCTCTCACTCACTGTGCGGCGCGCAGGTACACGGGACGCTAAACCTCAATTTCCTATTCCCAAGTTATAACCCTCGTACGCCACTTTAATATACATATTATTTATTTAAAAAAAACATTATGAATTGCTTTTGTTTTGGCAAAAATCAAGGGCATCAAATATTCTCTTGGGGCTCAACACCCCAGACACCACAGTTATATATATATATATATATATATATATTAATTTTGCATTTTTTTAAATTGGGTAATTTCAATAAATCCTTATATTACCAATTCTTTTCATTAAACCTCTTAATTATATTTTATCTGTACTATACTTTTTAATAATTCTAACACTTTTTTTATTAGAATTTCATGATGTTACAAACTGTCTATTCTAAGGATTTTATTATGCTATAAACTAATAACATAATAAATTAATGCCTTATTCATATATCAAATATATGATCAAATTCATGATACAAATAATGATCTATTCAAAATAGATTGACCACTAGGACTTACACCAATATTGCTATCATTTCTCTATATATAAAAGAAGTAAAAAACTTGAGGGGGGCCATGGCAACCCAAGTCCCCCCCCCCCCCAACACCAAGAATCCGCCACTGAATGAAAGTAGTTGAAATTTGCTTATAATTTGAACCAAAAAAATTGGAATTTTTTGCTTATATTATTGATCGGAGGGAGTATATTCTTGCTAATTTAAATGAAAACAACCCAAATCATTAGCCATTATGAGAAATATTAGTTACTTGGAAACTTTATAAAGGGACAAACCAGTAAAACATACTCCCTCCGGACTGAATTATAAGCAAAATTAACTAACTTCACATTTATGAAGAAAGTTAGTTGATCCAGTTTAACTGTCTTGATTTGTCTAAAAATAAATTACGATTACTAAACTACCCTTACTTATAACAATCATCACATTTAATTCTTGGGAGTGTGCATTGCTCTTGGAAAAGTAAAAGGAGATTAATTAACCAAGGGTATTTTTTAAACACTGACATTAAATAGAGTTGAATTGGTTGGATTTGCTTATAATTGAGTCCACCAAATATAGGAACTTTTTTGCTTATACTTGAGTCCGGAGGATGTATATAGTAGTACTCTCTCTAGACTCAATTATAAGCAAAAAAGTACATATATTTTGTGGACTTAAATATAACCAAAAACCAACCAATTCAACTCTATTTAATGTCAAGGTTCCTAAAGTCAAGACAATCAACCAATTCAACCAATTATTCTTTTACTTTTCAAGAGCATTGCACACTCATGAGACAATTAAATGTTAATTTAGTAATTGTAACTCTTTTTTTCTTACATAAATCAAGACAATTAAACTAAATTAACTACTCCCCATGTTCTTTTTCTTTGGTAATTTTAGCTATTTGTTTTTGTTCCAAAACAATGGGTGTTTTATAAACCCAAGACATATTTGACCTTTTTTTTCTTCATATATACCCTTATAATAGAATTAAATTGAAATGTCTTGGAAATACACAAAACCTTTCAAGTACATAAATGGCCAGTGGAGTACGGAGTAAATGTAGTTGGAATTTTTAAATAATTAATGGTAGAAATAAGGTTATTTTGGTACAAATATAAACACATTAATGATTTCTTAATCTATGTGTAGAAACCTTAAATTACAAAAGAAAAAGAACGGAGGGAGTAACTTCCTTAATAAGTGTGAAGTTAGTTGATTTTGTTTATAATTGAGTCATGATGGAGTATTTATTAAAAAAGATAGTATTTGATCTACAAGATTATCACATCATAATTTGTGTGACGTCATAAAATAAACGGTAAACTAGTAAAATCGTATTTTAATACTCCCTCCGGTTAACAATATAAGCAAAAATTTCCAAATTTTTTCAGATCAAAATATAAGCAAATTTCAACTACTTTCATCTTATTTAATGAAATTATTCTCAAAATACCCTTCATTTAATACAAATTTTGTTTTCCAATGATACCTTTTATTCTCGACAACACAAGCTTAATAAATAAGATGAATGGTAATTTAGGTAACAAACTTAATTTTTTTTATTATCAATGACTCTTTTAAAGGAGATCAACTAACTACCTTAATATATATGTTTTATTCAATTTTTGCTTATAATAGTGACCGGAGAGAGTATTAGATATCGATCATTTATTTTGTGAAAGTGGATAATCAACGGCTAACATTAATTAGAAGATATGTATAGCATTGTAACTCACTTATTTTATCCTTTTATATATGTTTCTTCAAGGCTTCTTTTTTTAAATAATAATAAAAAAAAGAATTCAGAATTATGTTGATCAGACTCCAGCA
This sequence comes from Sophora flavescens, assembly GCA_030762895.1. Lineage (NCBI taxonomy): Eukaryota > Viridiplantae > Streptophyta > Magnoliopsida > Fabales > Fabaceae > Sophora > Sophora flavescens. The sequence continues at coordinate 14,874,556 of CM061068.1, read as the reverse complement.
AAAAAAAAAAATACAGTTTAATGTTACCGTCTTATATTGTTTTCACTCTATTAATATTTTATGGCCTCTTAATTACTATTAATATCTGTGATTGAAATAATAAAAAATAAAGATAAAGTTAGAGAAAAAAATTGACTGGAAAAGTCTAACTCATTTCAGTAAAAATAATGGAAGCAATACAATTTGGAATGTCAAAATAAAACTAATTAAGGATTAATATTAGATATGACCACCCTAGTAAGATGATGAGATGTAATATTAGCTTACCTCCTAACAAACTCCACACGAGAGTAATAAAAAAAAAAAGCAACTTATTCATGCAATTATCTACTATGAAGCCAAACTCAGTAACATCAGTATTTGGGGACTTTAACTTGTCAACCACCAATTTTGCGTCCATCTCAAAAATTACATGCTTGTAATCCAGCTCTCTCATCCGGTCAATGGCCGCCTTCAAACCATAGGCCTCCCCTAACTTGAAGTTGAAAAAGTTGATTAATATTATTTTTTATTCTTAAAAGTAAGATAATATAAAATAAAACGAATATTTTTTTTTAGGGAAAAACGAAATTTTTTTTACCGAGAAAAAAAGGGCGGAGAGAATATTGTTTTTAATTTTAAATATATCAAGACTAACAAAAATTTAATGATTTTAAATATTTTTTGTATAAGAAAGAAGAAGAAAAATATAGTTGATCTTGCTACTTTAGGTGATGTCTCGTGTCTCTTGGGGGTGTGCATAGGACGGGTTAGGACGGGTTTGGCTTGTCCTTCACTCGACCATAAATCTTGATCGAGTTAATTCTTTGAACCCTAACCCATCCCTAAACCCGAATGAACCCGAACATATGCAGATTGAATAAAGAGCGGACTTAGATAGGACGAGACCGGGTTGACCTGAAGGACAACATATACTATGATCATTGGACATTGATCAACACTCTTAAGTGGCCATTGGCATCAAGGAGAAAATCCAGCAAAGTAGTATGAGCAATGTAACGGTAATTTAACTACTTTTTCTTATAAAAACAATAACCTGCATTTGAATTCTTTAGGCATTCTGTAAAGTATAAATTAACCTACATCAATGCTTGAATTCTTTAGGCAATCCTTTTATGCATAATCCTTAGATACTAGATAGTACATTGTCAAGTTTTCATGTATCCCATTCACAACTTCCATTATCTAATGTTTACTATACAGTCATAGATAAAAACAAATATATTTACTAGTAAATCTATCATTTCATCCTCATCCTACACAATAAATCTCGTATAATAAATCTATCATTTCATCATTAACCTTTATAATATTTCTTCTCAAGTACATGGAGTTCATGCCACAAAATGAAACAATAAAATTTATCAATAAACAGTTTAATGCTGCAAATTTTGTGCATAAACACTGATATTTCTTAGCTACTAGCTATGGTACTACTTGATTCCTTTTCAGACTAATTAAAACAGTCATCCCATTTGGCATTTAGAACTCATCATGTACAATTGTACATAGTAGCCAGAGAGAAAAAGTGTATCAAATAACAATACATAACCACAAAAATGCAAAAGCAAGCAGAGATAATTTAAAGTAGCAATAACACTATAACAGAACCATAATCAACAATATAAAGTGCAGATAACAAAAATGAAAACCATAATCAACAATATAAAGTGGCAATAACAATACCATAAACTGTACCAACATAGCAACATCAGTGCAGAACATAATTCAAAGTATTTGTAAATATCTACTAGTTAACTATCAACTAAGATGCCTATCATTTAAGCTGTCAATCATTCACAAAAAAGTTGCAGATGCCTGTGTAACACCCTGTTTTTCCTATATTTTCTGTAGCAGTAAATACATATTTAAATGTGTTTATTTTAGATTAAACTCGGGATGATTTTAATTAAACTAAAATCATTTTCTTGTGTTGTTATATCATATGAAGTCACGGTAAAATTTTCGATAGAAAATTCAGACAGAAGCCGGTCTGCATTTTCACTGCCGGTACAAGTTTACTGTACAGAAAACCTAATTTTGACCCATGAACGAGACAGTTAGTGTTTTTATTATGTTTCCTTACACTTTGGTTATTTTGAAAATTTTCATTCAAAAATAAAATATAATATTTTATTCGGGCGAAAACGTCAGAAGAATTACAATCGGAAATGCAACCGGGTACGAAATGGAGCAGATTAGGAAACAAAAAAGAAGTAAGGAGACATGATGGAAGAGGCTATGACACACTCTAAAAGTGTAATCATCACACTTTTCAAATTATAATACTATTCTAATCCAAAAAGTCATTTTTCTCTATTCTTCCATCCAATCAAGCATTAAACCACCAAGCTTACTCAACAAACTCTCCCTCACTCCCCTTTGGTCGTGGAACTCTCCCCCTTTCCCTATATATACCCCTTTCATTTTCACTTCATCATCTTCCTCCTTCAACCTCCATTAAACCTTCATCTTCTTATTTCTTCTAAAAGTTCAAGATCTTAAAGCTTTAGTTTTTTTTTCATATTTTCTACTTAAGTTCTTCATTAAAGTTCTTGCTTATACTAAGGGTAATGCTCTCATATGAATCTTTTTGCAAGTTTCATCTTTTATTTCTTAGTTTACTTTATGTGTTTTTTATATGCCTTAAACTTCTAAAATCTCTCTAAAATGGTAGAAAACTCCTTTTGAGTTGAAACCATTTTCTATAGTCTTGTATTAACTTATATTTTCACATACTAAGAGTATGTGTAAAAAAAAATCTCTACCCATCTCTTCCAATGAAGGCCGAATGCTTGCATTTGTGACCTAGGAAGTTTTTGTTTCAACTTTTGAAATATGATCATGTGTTTGAGTTTCTAACTATCCTTCGATCTTGAATCTATAAATCTTGGAAGTTTTGATAGCTTGTTCCTATGATGGCCTAAAATATGAATAAGTGGGCCTAGGATACTATGTTTCAACTTTCCAAGTATTGATCATGGATTTAGAACTCTTAATACCTTTTGATTCTAAACCTAAGAGTTATTGTTAAACAAAGAATATTTTCCTCATCATCCTATGATGGCCGAAACTTAGAGTTTAGGTGCTAGGATGTTTGAGTTTTTATTTTTCCAAAATGATCATGGACTTGAGCTCCATAAGATATTTGGATGCTAAGTCTACGATATTGGAGAGTTTAAGGATTTCTAACTTGTTTATTCTATGTTACTAAATCTAGTATGTATTACTTTCATTTTTCCAAGATGATCATGGACTTGAGCTCCATAAGATATTTGGATGTTAAGTCTAAGAGATTGGAATGTTTAAGTATCCATTGTTTTCCAAGATGATCATGGACTGGAGCTCCATAAGATATTTGGATGCTAAGTCTAAGAGATTAGAATGTTTAAGTTTCCATTGTTTTCCATGATGATCATGGACTTGAGCTCCATAATATATTAGGATGCTAAGTCTAAGAGATTGAAAAGTTTAAAGATTTCTAGCCTATAAATCCTATGAAGGCCGGACCTAGAAGGTTATGGACCTAGGATACTTTGTTCTTATTTTTCCAAAATGATCATGGTTTTGAGCTCCTTAATACATATGGATGCTAAACCTAAGAGATTGGAAAGTTTAGTGAATGCTAGCCTATTTTACTAGCCTTGACCGAATACCCTAAGTTTATAACTTAGTGGGATTTTAATTCAACTTTGTTAAATGATCATTGTTTATGAACTCCTAACACTTAATGATCATAAATCCATGAGATGTATAATTTTCGGGAATCTCTAACCCTAAGAACTATTCTTGGCCAAACCTATACCTTGTGGTTTAGTGTTCTTGTTTGATTTTAACTTGTGATTTTGTGTTCATAACCTTAGACTTCCATCACGGAGGAAACGAGGACATTCGTGGTATACCTCTTCAAGCATCTAATCTCCATACCTTCACCGAAGGTAAGAGGGGATTGCCTACGGATATTCAATGACTATATGCATGTGTGTATGTTTTACTTGAGTGATTTGAATATTATTATGATGTGGAGCAAACACTCGAATGACTTGTGTACTTGAACTATTGTGATTATTACTTGAAGTTGATTATTACTTGCCTTAAAGTATTGTGAGTTGTATATATGTGATAAACTGTCGTTAACTGTGATATTATTGTTGAGAATATATTACTGTTGATTGAAGTTTGAGAAGTCGGACTTGAGTCTGTGCACAATGATTATGAGGATTAAAAGCCTTAATAAGCCTTGAATAGAACTTTGAAAGCATTGGTTTCAATTATAAAAGTTCCTTGTTTAAAACGCTTAATTCAAGAGAATGAGATTCTAGTTTTGAAAAGAAACGTTGAAGTGTTTTTAAGTCAATAGAAACTACCTTTTATGATCCAAAGTTTGTACGAGAGAAAACCTTTTTCGAACTATGTGTTTCATGAAGGAAATACCCATTTGAAAATATTTGACTTTATTCCATCAAGGATTTCAAAAGCAAATGAATTTCCAAATGTTTTATAAAAGACTTTGTAAAGGAAAATATTTTCTCCTAAATGATTTAGAAATGTTCTGGTTACTTGGATAAGTGACCGAGGTTTTGTTTTGGTTTTTGATTTTCACTGAGCGAAAAGTAAGCACATGTGAAAGAGAATACTAGTTCGTGAAACGTCGCCTCTAGCATTTAGTTTATGCACGTGATCTGGGATCCGTGTCAAGAATTATGGACCAAGGGTCCTAATCGTGATATTATGAGCTAGGAGTCCTGATTTTGGAATTGAGGACTGTGTGTCCTAATTTCGTTGTCATAGGCTAGGAGTCCTTATCATGTTGAAATAAAACATGGATAAAATTATAATTGTTTCTACGACCACAACCTTGGACTGCGGCATCGATCTAAGGTGTTGTGATTGAGCACTCGGACTGCGTGTCCTGTGTTATTTTTTCAAGTAATGAAAATTGTGAATAGTCGTTAGCTTTGGGCTTCGACAACGTAAAATAGTGAACACAAAGAAAAGTCTCGATAATGAAAAGTATTTTATTCATATGCATTTCCCCTTAGCAGACGTGCTTGAGTTAACCGAATACACGCTTAAGATGTGGTATTCGATAAGGTATACATCCGAATGGCCGTTATAAGGGATTCGTGATGATGTTGATCCGGGTGCATGAGGTGACGGAGACAACTTGCCAAATGTGGCGTATGAGCCCGATCAACTCTTTCTTTCTTAATGATAAAACGGTGATGGTATCTCATGAGATTAAGATTAGAGCCTGATGATTGAAGTGTCATGCATTATCTTTATAAAATTGATTGATTCGGGTATGAGACCCACTGAAATAATACTTGTTGTTTACCTATTAGCAATGTTTAAAATGTTAATTTGCCAAGGTTGGTATGTATCATGTGTATGGTTGTTGTGCGATATATCCGTTGTCGGTATCTCACTCTTTCATTTCTACATGTTATTCTCTCTTCCCTTTTGGTACCGCCGTATGTGTATAAGTTCAGATGGATCCCAATATCCCACTTGTGATGACAATGTCGAAGACTGAGGTCTTCGACGATGCAGTGAATGCTGGGGCATGGCTGATACATCCAGGGGCGACATCTGCCACATACCACGGAGCAATCACCACAATCGATTTAAATGCTGACGGAGACCCAATCCGTAGGAGCCAAACCATGGAGACTAGGAGGGTAGCTATGCCTTCGACTTGGTATTATCTTCACACACTACGAGCTAACGGACTGCTACATGAGCCACCACCTCTAGACGTAGAGCCGGCAGCACCGATTAAGGAGGACCCTGAGGAGGATCCTGAGGAGGACCCTGAGGATGACTTCTATGAGGTCATGGAGGAGGATGAGCCGGAGTATCACGTTATAGATCATGACGACGACTGTCGCGACCGTCCCGTTCGGGAGCCGCTAAAAGAAGGTAAAAACAGAGGAGTAAGGAAGGTGTTAGCACCCTACATCGCTCGTTTAAAAAACGGTACCTCAAGTTAATTGTGCAAAGATTTTAATAACTTTTTAAATATTTATTTTACCACAAAAATTATTTACAAGAAAGAATTATTTTTATTTTTGATATTTGTATTTTTATTGATTTTAGCATTTTTAAAATTATTGTTGATAAAACCTAAATGAGGTTGAACAGGGCACATAAGTCCACAGGGCAACCTCAAATCTAAGGGATTGAACATGACACCGTGTCCATAGAGCATCCCTAAATATCACAAGTTTAATTATTTTGATTAACTATTTGAAAATAAAAAGAGACACTAAAGTAAGGAAAATTTAAATTTTGGCTTGACAGAATGATTGATTCTGCTCCTACGTATTCCCGGGTGCGATGGGAAACTCAAAACCACGTAGTTATTTTAGAAAAAGATTTGATTGGTTAGTTGATTTAATTTTTAAAAGAGAATCCTTTTTAAAAGAAGTTAAATTAGTTTTTTTTAGAGGCTTAGGATCACCAAGTTGTCATAACTCAGGTGTCCTAAAAGACAAGGATTAACAAGACGTTATCTCAGATACCCCTTTTATTTTAACATCAAAATATTTGCATTCTAGAAAATAAACATACGTATTCAAATAATAGTTATGATAAAATAAAATAAAATTCTTAACTTCAAATAAAACATCTTGCATTCTGTTTTATTTTAACTTTAGTCCAAATATCTAAAACCTAATAAAAGAAAGAAACCCAATAACTTGCCTATAGTTTATCTTTATTTTTAAGTTTGATTTATTTTTATTTTTGACAAAAACTACACACTTATAAAATAAAATAAAATAAAAAAACAAGCATGCACATCATGGTAAGCCTAAACAATATAAGTCCAACTCAAATGATAAAACAAACCAGAAATTAAAATAAAAATCAAAAGACAAGCTATAAGCTTCAGCATCGTTACCCAACACCAACAATGTGCAGATGGAGAAAAGGAGAGAGCTTGATGCAGAAGGGTTGGCGGCGCGACGGTTCGTACGGCGGTGGGTGCGTTCAGATATGGTGTTGAAGTCAGAGATCTGCGAGGCTCGACACGGAGGGAAGGGTGACGACGGTGGAGCGGAGGAAAACGATGGTTCTGGTTAGGTGGTGCGTGGTGGTGTTATCGCGACGGAACTGGGCAGCCCGATTGTATGGAGAGGAACCTGTGGGGCCTGGCAGAGATGGCGGATCTGGTGTGATTCGTGATGGCACGGCGGCACGATTGTATGGAGGAGGGTTGTGTTGGCTTGCGATGGTTGGCGGAGACGCGGTGCTGGGGAGAGGAAACGCGGGGCAGCGGAGGTCGCGCACTTGGTGGTGAAGCTACCGAGGCGGATGACATCTTATCCTTTCTTTATTTGCTGCTGTGATTTATTGTTGTGGCGGAGGGGACGGAAACAAGAATTAGATCTCTGTATTTGGATTTTCTATGTTTGGTTTGTTGTTTTTGTTTTTGTTTTTAGGATGAACTGTGTTGTTGTGGTGGTTGGGATTAATAGAGAAAATGATAGGAGATGCTGGAGGTAGAAGATGAAGATGGTTATGGATGAAAGGTGGTTTTGTTTTTATTTTCTTGCCTGGAGGGATGTGTTTAATGGAATGGAGTAGATGGTGTTGAAGATGGAATGTGGAGGTGGTCGCGCTGTCGCGCACGCGCCAAAAAGGACGAGCAGGTTTAAAACTGTAGTATAGTGCGACAACTCGGATGTCGTCTCTCAAGGACTCTGAAAGTATTATCTTCCACAAAAATAAGTTTTGGGGGGGGGGGGGTGTTTGGTTTGAGATGCAATCAAAGAAAACAGAATATTAAAACAGAGCAATTGAAAACAAGCAGTTCAAGGAGGTAATCAAATGGCCAAAAACAGATTAATCTATTGCTCTTGATTTCCCACTATCATAGGTTCATACAATTTCCAAGCCCTAAGCAAATTCTTATCCCCTCCCGGTTGTAGTAGCAATTTACAAGCGAAACTACTACCACAGATACATGTCCCTATTCCCGAATTAAGCAAACGGGGTTAAGCCCTTCGTGAACTAAGCGAACACGAAATGTACACACGCAAATTAAGCAGATGCGATTAATTATAGGAACATGATATCACCAGAAATAAATCAATACAATACAGTATACTCCTGAATTAAGCAAACAGAAATACAAAGTATGGTATTGAAGAGGGAAAAGCATACAAAACGGGAAAATATAAGAACCTCAAGTATATGGAAATCAATTACAATAGATCAATCCTAAGAACTTAGTTCTCCATAACACAAACGAAATCACAGAGAAAAATGTTAAACAGAAAAATGGAGAAGCAAAAGTTTTTACAAAATGTTCAGAACAGCCTTTTATACAAATTCAGAATTCAGATGGCTCGCGAGGCGAGCACACATTCGCGAGGCGAATTTCATGAAGAGTCAGCAACCTTTGGCATTCTCGCGAGGCGAAATACTTGCTCGCGGGGCCAGGATATGAAGAGTTTTCTCCTTACGCCCGTTATGGCCATCAGGGCCTAACCGTGATGCTCTCTGACTTCCAGACTCGCGAGGCGAAGGGATGCTCGCGAGGCGAGACTCTTCAACTTCAAAACTGCCACGGCCATGACCTTCAACACGGGCAAGCCGTGATCGTCTCTGACTTTTTCAGGTTTGCAAGACTCGCGGGGCGAGACCTTCTTCACGAGGCGAACCAGAGACTTAGCAATTTCTTGGAACAGTCAGGCTTCGGGGTCGCGTGGCGAGCGTGTCCTTCGCGGGGCGAATCCCCTGTTCTTTATTTTCTCAGCTTCTACTTAACCTGAAAGTAAGGAAATAACCATAAGTGTATTATTTTGACTTAAAACTAGCTAAATTAACTTAAAACTACTCTAGAGACTCAAAACCTTGCTTGAGGACAATCTAATCTAACTTGGGTGAAAATACGATATAATTTGCACAAAACCCTGGTCATACTAGCTATAAAACTAGATGAGCCAGAGGCTTATCAAAATACCCCAAACTTAAACTTTGCTTGTCCCCAAGCAAACTAAGACTCAAAAATCAAAAAGACTCAAGACCTGGCAAGCTCAAAAGATTCAATCAACATTGCACACATTCAAGCAATACATCAAAAACAGTTTTTCTTCATTGTTTCCCCCCTTTTCAAACAGAGCAATCCCCACATTCATTTATTCCAAACATTTGAGAAGTTCATCATGAAAACAATCAGAAATCTAAGCAGGGGATCTAAGTCACACACAATAGGGAGATCACCAAATCCAAACAACCGCCTTCCTCACAAGGGCATTATTTGTTCACTCAGTCACTCAGTTTATGTCAGGCTAACAACTTGCACTCAGTTTCACTTTTCAAGAACACTTCCCAAAAATTTGTTTTTCATCTCAAAATGGCTCCCACAGAAAACATGCAAGCAACATCAGAAGGTCTTTTATGGGTTGTAATGGGGCCTGGCTAAGGGTAGGATATACAAAAGGAACTAAGCTGAAGACCCTATGAACTAAGAGAGCATGAACTATATTTACACTTTGAAATTCACTCAAGTACCTTTCTTTATTTTTTTTTCTTTACACTTCTGGGTGGCTACAGCCCTTTTTATTTCTTTTTGGCATTTTTGTATTTTTTTTTATTATTTTATTTTTTTATTTTTTTTTTATTTTTTCAACATTTGTACACTTTTTCTTTCACAAGCCTTTGGCTCCAACTTTTTTTTTCTCTTTTTTTTTTTTCTCAATCCCAACAACATATTGCACCTCGCAGCCACCCCAAACTTAGTTTCCTGCACCCATTCTAAGATTACATGCTCTCCTAATCCTAAGATCGGGTTAACATGGTTTTCCAGATTTTTGGGCTTATAACCTTAGGTTATCAAGAACTAACAGGCTAATAGGCTCAAAAGGGCTAACTAGGGAACATGCAATAGGAATTAGTTTATTCAGGCCAAGTAGCTATTTACAAAGAAACTGCCTAAATCATTTGCTACACACATATAATCATGCAAACCAAATAGAGATTCAATCAAATCCAGGGAAGTGCAACTTGAAAGCGATTTTCACACAGTCAAAAACATGTTGGAAGCTCAAAACCTCACCTGGACATTCATGCAAATTGTTTGAAAGAGATACTATCCCTAGTGTGTGCTTCCTATCACCCCAAACTTATCATTCATCATGCCATCATAACAAAATCCCAAAGTTCAGTTTTCAATTTCACATGGGAATCACTTTTCAAAAATAAAAATTTTTCAGCCTAGGGGGAGTCATCACATATCAATCATGCAAGCAATCTGTGCAACATCAATCAAAATCTAGCAAACTTGCCAACAAAAGACTCAACACACAAATGCTCCTGAGCTTCTCAAATTATTCAGGAGCTTTATTCAAAGAAAAGAAAACTTTATTCAAAGAAAAGAAAAACTACAACTAGTTCCCTCCCCCACACTTAAAACATGCATTGTCCCCAATGAACAACAGAATTATACAATCAGAGTGAGGGGAAAAGGAAAAGAAACTCCCTGATCAAGTATCAGTGTAGGTTGGAGCATCCAAAGATAGCTCCTCAACATTAGCATCCGCAGGGTCAGCAGCATCCACACCATGGAACGGCTTCAACCTTTGCCCGTTAACCTTGAAAGTCTTGTTGGTACCTGTACTTTGAATCTCCACTGCACCATAAGGAAACACATTAGTCACAACAAAAGGGCCATCCCATTTAGACCTAAGCTTCCCAGCCATCAATCTCAGGCGGGAATTAAACAATAAGACTTTCTGACCCACAAAAAATTCCTTCCTAACAATCATTCTATCATGAAATTGTTTTGTCTTTTCTTTATAAATCTTGGAGCTCTCATAGGCTTCAAGCCTAAGCTCTTCAAGTTGCTGCAATTGCAGTTTTCTCTCAACACCAGATTTCTTCATGTCCAAGTTGCAACACTTTACTGCCCAATATGCTCTATGCTCAACTTCCACCGGGAGGTGGCATGCCTTGCCAAAAACTAGCCGGAAGGGGGACAATCCCTTAGGTGTCTTAAAAGCAGTCCTCTGGGCCCACAGTGCGTCTTCCAGACGGCGGCTCCATTCCCTTCTGTTTGGTTGCACCATCTTCTCTAGGATTTGCTTAATCTCCCTGTTGGATATTTCAGCTTGGCCATTGGTTTGGGGATGGTAAGCAGTAGACACTCTATGTACAACCCCATATTTTCTAAGTAAGGCCTCCAAGGTTCTGTTGCAAAAATGTGTGCCCTGGTCACTGATGATTGCCTTGGGTATGCCAAACCTGCAAAAAATGTTGGACCTAACAAATTTTGAAACAATCTGAGCATCGTTAGTCCTAGTGGGGATTGCTTCCACCCACTTTGAAACATAATCTACAGCCAACAAAATATATACAAAACCAAAAGAAGGAGGGAAAGGACCCATGAAGTCCATCCCCCACACATCAAAGACCTCACAATAAAGCATGGGCTGTTGGGGCATCTCACTCCTACGAGTGATTGCAGGGCCTGTTATTTGACATTCTTTACAATTCTTATATACCTCATATGAATCCCTAAAAATTGTGGGCCAGTAGAACCCGGAGTCCAGGACTTTTCTTGCTGTCCTTTGAGGTCCAAAGTGTCCTCCAACTGGAGATGCATGTGAGAAATGCAGGATGGACTCCGTCTCATGATCGGGAACACACCTCCGAATGACCTGGTCACTGCAAAACTTCCACAAATAGGGGTCATCCCACACATAATACTTTGCATCGCTCTTCAGCTTGTGGAACTTTTGTCTACTTGTACCTGCAGGAACAACACCAGCAACTAGAAAATTTACAATGTCAGCAAACCAGGGGGTTACCCCATACATATGTAACAGTCTCTCATCAGTGAAATCATCTTGGATGGGAAAAATATCCTCATCCCTTGCTATCCTACTCAAATGATCTGCTACCAAATTTTCAGCTCCACTTTTATCCTTTATCTCCACATTGAATTCCTGGAGCAAGAGCATCCACCTGATCATTCTTGGCTTAGCTTCTGGCTTCTTCAAAAGATATTTCAAAGCTGCATGGTCAGTAAAAACAGTTACCCTAGAACCTAGCAAATAAGACCTAAACTTGTCAAGTGCAAATACAATAGCTAGCAGCTCTTTTTCTCGGTGGTTGTGTAATTTTGCATGCGGCATCTAGGGTCCTAGAAGCATAGTGAATTACATGGGCAACTTTGCCCACCCTTTGTGCCAGAACTGCCCCCACAGCAAAATTTTGAGCATCGCACATCAGTTTCAAACGGGAGTGTCCATCTGGGGGCTGGATGACAGGGGTAGAAGTCAACGCCTTCTTCAGATAGTCAAATGACTCTTTGCACTTTTCATCAAATCGAACAGGGCATCATTTTTCAGCAGATTTGACAATGGCAAGTGCTATCTTTGTCAAGTCCTTTATAAAGCGCCTGTAGAAACCTGCATGTCCAAGAAAGGAACGGATCTCGCGTACGCAAGATGGGTAAGGCAATGAAGCAATTACATTTATTTTTGCAGGATCCACAGAAATACCCTCTTTGGAAATTACATGACCCAATACTATCCCCTGTTCTACCATGAAATGACATTTCTCATAATTCAGAATCAAATCAGTATCAATGCATCTTTGAAGAACTAGAGTTAGACTATGCAAACAAGCATCAAAAGAGGAGCCGTACACAGTAAAATCATCCATAAACACCTCTATGCAATTTTCAATAAAATCAGAGAAAATACTAAGCATGCATCTTTGAAAGGTGCCAGGAGCATTACAGAGGCCAAATGGCATCCTCCTATAAGCAAACGTACCGAAGGGGCACGTGAAGGTGGTCTTTTCCTGATCCTCAGGGGCAATATGAATCTGGAAATACTCGGAAAAGCCATCTAGAAAACAATAATGGGACTGACCAGCCAGCCGATCCAGCATCTGATCTATGAACGGCAAAGGAAAATGATCCTTTCTGGTGGCCTGGTTTAGCTTCCTATAGTCTATACAAACTCGCCAGCTATTCTGGACTCTAGTAGGCACAAGTTCATTATTTTCATTCCTAACTACTGTTAGACCAGACTTCTTTGGTACAACTTGAACCGGACTTACCCAAGAACTATCAGAGATGGGATAGATAATACCTGCCTGTAGAAGCTTAGTCACCTCTTTCTTTACCACATCCAGAATCAGTGGGTTAAGTCGCCTTTGGGCCTGTCTGACTGGCTTAGCCCCATCCTCTAATAAAATTCTGTGCATGCATCTGGAGGGGCTAATTCCTGGAATATCAGCTAATGTCCACCCAATGGCCTTCTTGTTCTTCCTCAGAACTTCTAAAAGCTTGGCTTCCTGATCAGAGTTGAGGCTGGAGGAAATGATGACTGGCAATGTTGCATCCCTCCCCAAGTAGGCATACTTTAAGTTCTCAGGAAGTGGTTTGAGTTCCAAAGGAGGTGGCTGCTCAACAGATGGTGCATTGGGAGCAGCCATAGGGTCAAGGACTTCTGCTGAGTAGACAGCTTCACTCTCACTATCACTTTCACTATCATCCTCACCCTGCAAGGTTAAATCCAAAAACTCAGAACAAACAGAACATGGGTTAGTGTTAGTGCAGTTAGTACAAGTATATACATCATCAAAACCAGAAATAACAGGAAAATCATAAATAAGGTCATCATGAGTGTCCTCAATGAGCTCAGACAGCAACTCTAAGTGGAATACAGAGTGCTCCTCTACTGGGTGCTTCATAGCATCAAAAATCTTGAATTTGGCCACAATACCACCAAACTCCATAGACATAGTCCCATCATAAACATCAATCTTGGTCTTGGATGTCATCATGAATGGTCTCCCCAAGATTATGGGTGATCTACTGGACTGAGTCTCTCCTGCCATATCTAGGATATAGAAGTCTGCAGGGAATATCAAATCATCAACTCGCACTAGGACATCCTCTACCATCCCCATAGGTCGGGCACTGGTCCTGTTAGCCAACTGAATGGTAAGACCTGTATACTGCAATGGCCCCAGATCAAGGTTATTAAAGATGGAGGTAGGCATGACATTGATTGATGCTCCCAAGTCCAACATGCAGTTCTCAAACTTCTTGTCCCCAATAGTGCATGGGATGGTGAAGGTGCCTGGATCCTTGCACTTCTGTGGTAGTGCTTGAGAAGGGGCTATAGAAGCAACTCTTTCTATCTTTGACTGGATAAGCGCTGAGACATTCATTCCCAAGTCAACCCTCTCATTAGTCTTCATCTTCCTCTTGTTAGTGCATAAGTCCTTCAGAAATTTAGCATATCTGGGCACTTGCTTGATCACATCCAACAGTGGAATATTAACAGCTACTTTTCTGAAAACATCAAGAATCTCCTTCTCTTTATTTTCACCACCCATCTTCAAATTTTTCTGAATTCTGTGTGGGAATGGAATGGGTGGTCTATACACTCTCTCAGTTTCAACTTCAACCACAGGTTCAGGAGTAACCTCAACAGAGAGGCTCGGGAGTAGCCTTCATAGTTTCTTCATCCTTTCCAGTGGCCTCAACAACCTTTCCGGATCTCGGAGAGATGACACTCACATTAGGGTTGGAGGCATTAGGATTTATCACGGCGTGCGTGCAGTGCACTGGTTTGTCCCTTGACCTTGTTGTATGCTACTCATGGATGTGGCCAACTGTCCAATCTGTGTCCTCAAATCTTGAATACTAGCATCTGTCCGCTGCTGAAACTGTACACTAGATGCAGCCATTTGCTTTACCAAGTCTTCTAATGATGGTCCAGAAGGTGCAGAAGTGGTCACTGGAGGATGATTCTGAGGTGCCATCGGCTGTTGTTGGGAAGAATTCCCATACCGCAGATTAGGGTGATTTCTCCAGCTAGGATGGTACCTATTAGTAGAGAGGTCTGGAATGCTGTACCGATTCTGACTGCTTCCTTGATTATAGGGGTTCACTGCATAAGCTTGAGGTACTTCACTGACAAACTCTTCTCTCTGGATCGGGCATGGATCAAATGGGTGCTCAGGTGCATTGCACATGCTACATAACTTTGCCGGCTGAACCTTGTCTATTGCCAATTGTCTTACAAAGGAAGTCAGCTCATCCAATCTATTCTCAAGGGCGGCCTGGTTGGAAGATGAACTATGAATCTCATGCACACCTCTTGGCTCAACTGAATTTCTTCTTGTAGAAAAACGCTGGGAATTCAACGACATATTCTCAATAAGTTGCTTAGCAAGACACTGGGGTCTTATCAACTAATGCTCCCCCACTAGCAAAGCATCCAAATGATTCCTATCCATTGGCAACAATCCTTCATAAAAGTATTGGATCAGGAGTTGTTCGTAAATTTGATCTTTGGGGCAACTAGATACCAAATGTTTGAACCTTTCCCAAGATTCGACTAGTGACTCGTTCCCTTGCCACGATGCCACATATCTCTTTCCTTATGGAAGCAGCTCTTAAAGCAGAAAATACCTTTCTAGAAACACCCTCTTCAAATCATTCCAAGTGGTGATGGAGTTAGGCTCAAGGTACGATGAGCCAATCCTTTGCAGCTCCTTGGAGTGAAAATGGAAAAGCCTTCACTTGACATCGTCCTCAGTGACTCCTTCGCTCTCGAGGTTGTGGAGCATACAACTTGGAATTCTTTCAAGTGCTTGTGTGGATCCTCACCTGCAAGACCATTAAACTTGGGCAACAGTGAATAAAACCAGATTTCAGTTCAAAAGGAGTGTCAAGCACCAGGATAAGAAATACATAATCCATTATAGTTGACATCGGGGCAGCAAGCCGCCTTAATGTCCTCTGGTCTCCCATGTTTTCAAAAGCAGTTTTAAAATTGGAATCACTACTAGTGCTAGCCCGAAATTCCCTACGGAGTGTGTGCGATGTTCTTTCAATTTCGGGTCAAAATCACACGATTCAGGGCAATGAGACCTAGTAGCCAGACCAATTCAAAACAAAACAGAAAATAAAAGAAAGAAAGAAAAATAAAATAAAACAAGTTGCGAAAAATAACAACTCAGAGTCCCCGGCAACGGCGCCAATTTTTGGTCGCGCTGTCGCGCACGCGCCAAAAAGGACGAGCGGGTTTAAAACTGTAGTATAGTGCGACAACTCGGATGTCGTCTCTCAAGGACTCTGAAAGTATTATCTTCCACAAAAATAAGTTTTGGGGGGGTTTGGTTTGAGATGCAATCAAAGAAAACAGAATATTAAAACAGAGCAATTGAAAACAAGCAGCTCAAGGAGGTTATCAAATGGCCAAAAACAGATTAATCTATAGCTCTTGATTTCCCACTATCATAGGTTCATACAATTTCCAAGCCCTAAGCAAATTCTTATCCCCTCCCGGTTGTAGTAGCAATTTACAAGCGAAACTACTACCACAGATACATGTCCCTATTCCCGAATTAAGCAAACGGGGTTAAGCCCTTCGTGAACTAAGCGAACACGAAATGTACACACGCAAATTAAGCAGATGCGATTAATTATAGGAACATGATATCACCAGAAATAAATCAATACAATACAGTATACTCCTGAATTAAGCAAACAGAAATACAAAGTATGGTATTGAAGAGGGAAAAGCATACAAAACGGGAAAATATAAGAACCTCAAGTATATGGAAATCAATTACAATAGATCAATCCTAAGAACTTAGTTCTCCATAACACAAACGAAATCACAGAGAAAAATGTTAAACAGAAAAATGGAGAAGCAAAAGTTTTTACAAAATGTTCAGAACAGCCTTTTATACAAATTCAGAATTCAGATGGCTCGCGAGGCGAGCACACATTCGCGAGGCGAATTTCATGAAGAGTCAGCAACCTTTGGCATTCTCGCGAGGCGAAATACTTGCTCGCGGGGCCAGGATATGAAGAGTTTTCTCCTTACGCCCGTTATGGCCATCAGGGCCTAACCGTGATGCTCTCTGACTTCCAGACTCGCGAGGCGAAGGGATGCTCACGAGGCGAGACTCTTCAACTTCAAAACTGCCACGGCCATGACCTTCAACACGGGCAAGCCGTGATCGTCTCTGACTTTTTCAGGTTTGCAAGACTCGCGGGGCGAGACCTTCTTCGCGAGGCGAACCAGAGACTTAGCAATTTCTTGGAACAGTCAGGCTTCGGGGTCGCGTGGCGAGCGTGTCCTTCGCGGGGCGAATCCCCTGTTCTTTATTTTCTCAGCTTCTACTTAACCTGAAAGTAAGGAAATAACCATAAGTGTATTATTTTGACTTAAAACTAGCTAAATTAACTTAAAACTACTCTAGAGACTCAAAACCTTGCTTGAGGACAATCTAATCTAACTTGGGTGAAAATACGATATAATTTGCACAAAACCCTGGTCATACTAGCTATAAAACTAGATGAGCCAGAGGCTTATCAGGAGGCTATAGTGAATGGGAGTAACAAGAACATAAAGGGAAAATGTGGGTCAGTGAAGGGTTTTTTCGTTCCTCCTCCTTGCCTTCTGTTAGATGCCCCAATTAATAGCAAAGCCATGAGAAGATAATGCCAAAATGGAGAGGACAAAATTGCAGAAAGAGGGTGCTACGGTTGGGGGACAAACCAGCCTTTGTTTCCACCTCCTTGCTGGTGCAGCAATGGTGTAGGGGCAGTACACCACTATTTTTGGAAAAAAAGTAGAACAATCCAAAATAAAAAGAAAAAAAGCAAAATTGGCCGATAATCAAAATAAGATCCAAGAGCAACGGGTAGGACTAGGAGGGGCACTTCAGAAATATTTGTATTTTATTTTATTTCAATTTTTATTTGGGTTTGGGTCACGGGCTTACAACAAAAAACGAAAATGGACTACACTTGATCATGTAATAGGCCCAAGAACAACAAACATTTTTTTTAATATTTTACAATTTTATATTTTCCTTTTGTTTTCAAAAATATTAATTAAGAAATAAAAGAAATACCCAGACAAAATTAGGCGTTCACAACGACGACGATTCCATATATGAGAGCGGCGACGTCATAGATTCATTACCTGATGTCTCGTCTCGTGGGAGCATTTATGGAGACCCTGCTTGCAGCCAATGTCAATAACCAGTTCAGAGCGTTTTGTGGATAGTCTTTCGTCATCTGACTTTTTAGAGTTACCTTTTTGAATGTGGTTCCGGACCCTCTTTCCCTGTGTCTTTACTTACTCTCTTTTAAGTTGTATCTTCTAGATGTGACAATACAAGTGCAATTAACCTAACTAAGAATCCCATAATACACTCTAGAACTAAATACATAGAAATCAGACATCATTTCATTAAAGACCATATTCAGAGTAGAGAAATTGAGATCAAATATGTTGATACAACTAAATAACTTGCCGATATTTTTACCAAGCCCTTGAACAAGGAAAGCTTCTTTTTCATTAGAAGAGAATTGGGCATAATTGATCAATCCTATATCTAATCCCTCTATCATGAACAATTTATATGCTATGTTTGAATGTTTAAATGCTTACCTTCTCTATCGCTTTAAATGTTTCTTTTCTTTACCTTTTTGATAATGTCAAAAGGGGAGGAAAAAGTATGATATAGAGAAAGGGGATAATAAAAAATTATATATGGAGAAAAAAAAAGGTATGATATAGAGAAAAGGGATAATAAGGAATTATACATGCATATGTTGAGGGGGAGCTTAAAAGCTTACATGATTAATGGGGAGTAAATCAAATTCTGATGTGTTAATATTTTTTTTGCTTTGATATACTTCTGCTCTGACTGCTTTGATACCATGATATAAATCTGCTAAAAACACTTAGCGTCTGTTACACTTATACTATGATTTTATAATTTGTAAAAAGGTTTGTCATAATCAAAAAGGGGGAGATTGTTATACTCAATTACTTAGAGATTTTGATATATGACAAATACAACTTAATGTGTATGCAAGTGTTTTAGTGTCAAATTGCAAAGACACGTATCAAGCAGTAATCAACAAGTTCAGTGAGCAATCAAATGAGAATATTCAAGGAAGAACTTGAAGGGATCAAAGAGCAAAGACAGAGATCAAAGGATCATCAAGACAAGAGCTTAAAGGAGAAATTAGATTTAAGTTTTAGATGATTTGTAAGAGATGATATCTCTTATTCACAAATAAGCTCAATTAAAAAGATGCATGAAGAAAATCAATTTTCATAACCTGCATTAAAAGGAATAAGTTTTCGTTAATGAAAATGATTTTTGGAAATAAGAAGTGCTAGTCTAAAGCGCTCGTCCAAACACAAGTAACAAAAGCGCTCGTCCAACTGAAGTAATAGAAGCGCTCATCCAACAATGAAGTAATAGAAGCGCTCGTCCAACACTGAAGTAACAAGAAGCGCTCGTCCACTAAAGTAACAGAAGTGCTTGACCACGACAGAAGTGCTCGTCCACTAAAGTGACAGGAGTGCTCGTCCACTAAAATGATACAAGCGCTCGTCCATTAAAGTGATAGAAGCGCTCCTCCACTGTAGTGACAAAAGTGCTCGTCCACACAAGTGACAGAAGCTCTCATCCACAAAAGTCTTTGGACCTGCTAAATCCTTAAATGAAAAGCTCCGTCCAATGACATGGCATATGGATCTCATCTACTAGTTGAAGCATGTCCAATTACTTTGTGTTTTAGTACTTCCGTCTACTGACGTGGCTAGATGGACACAGTTATTATCAAGATGGATGCAAATGCTATAAGAACCGATGTAGAATCTTATTTCAAGAACGAGAATCAAGAAAACAAATTCTATTATCAGATCCAAATCTGTTTTGATTGATCCCAACGACTATAACTTATTTTCTATATAAAGAGGGATCAAAGGAACACTTTCGATATCATATCATAACAAGAACAATAACATATCACAGTTTTGCAAAATCGATTTGAGAAATCAATTGTGAAAATCATTCATCATCTTTCTTTAGCTTATTGTGAAAAGAGTGTTTCAATACTCATAAGTGCTTCAATTTGTTTATCTGACTATTGAGAGTTAGGAATCAATTTTTGTTTTACTTTTCTATTGTAAAGAGAGAAGGAGTCTCTCTGAGTTATTAGGGTGAGGTATCTCTAAGGAAGAATATTGAGGCTCTTCACAAGAGTGTGGTATCTCGAGGTGAAGGAGTGCTATGTGGTGTAAAGGTTTTTCAAGCTACCTGGAAAAAGCTTGTGTGTTAGTGTGTGAAATCCCACAGGTGGAGTGGGGATTGGATGTAGGTCACAGTGGAGGTGACTGAACCAGGATAAATCTGGTTGTGTGGTATCCCTAAACTCAAACTCCTTTACTTTATGTTTATGATCAAGAACCTGTGATTTTGATGTTTAAAGTTCAATATAATTTATGTTCTTGATCTGTATAAACTGTATTGAAACCTGAGTTCGATTGTAATCAAGACTGTGTTATCTGCATTCAAAACTGAGTTGATCAAAACCATTCTTGATTGTTGAAACTGAACTAATTACTGAAACTGAAACCTGCGAGTTTGTTATTGATTGTTAATGCTTGTATCTGAAACTTGCATAATTTGTTCTTAATCTTTAAAGGTTTAATCAGTTTCTGTATTTTGTTATTATTGAGTTTTGAACCATAACCTATTCTGAATTAATTCTAAATCAATTTTTCTTATCCTCATCACCTTCTATTCAAGATTTTGTAAAAGCTCTTCATTGATTTTGTAAAAGATCCTGAGGCCAAAAATCCACAACTATGATTTGAAAAGCTTTGTGAAAATGTTTTAAGAGGGAAAATTTTTTGAAAACTCAATTCACCCCCCCCCCCCTCTTGAGTCGTTGAAGCCAAAACAACAGTATAGGCTGTGGTCAACTGTCTCTTTATCTCATTCAGCTCTTATAATTCATTAAACTCTGAAGAAGTGAATTCTCCTCCTCTATCTGTACGAAAACTTTTAACAGGTGAACCACTTTCTTTCTCAACAAGTGTTTTGAAACACTTGAAGTGATAGAAAGCTTCTGATTTTTTCAAAAGAAAATAAACCCATGCTTTTCTAGAATAATCATCTATGAAGCATAAGAAGTACCTCATTTGGCTGTTAGATGCTGGAGTAATTCGACCACATATGTCTGCATGAACTAGCTACAACTTTTGGCTTGCTCTTCACTTACTTTTCTTAGGCATTGGCTCACGGTGCTGCTTGCCTTTGACGCAATCAGTACATACAATTGTAGAGGCAGGAAGCTCAGGTAATCCACGTACCATGTTCAAGGTTTGAAGCAGTTTCAAACCTTTGTAACCGAGGTGAGCAAACCTGCAATTCCACAAATGAGGAAGATCCTGTGTGATAGTGTTGAAGCATGCTTCTTTCTTCTCTGGAGTTCCAGCAGACAATATGAACATCCTATTAGAAGTCACATTGGTCTGTACCATTAGTCCCTTGTGTGGATGATAGATGTTGCATGTTCCTGACTTAATCATGATGATTAGTCACTTCTCCTGTAGTTGACCTATACTCAAGAGATTGTTCTTGAGTTCAGGTACATAAAAAACATCTTGTATCACATGAGTGACACAATTTATGCTTAGTTTCACATTTCCTTTGCCAAGCACATTCATCTTTGTGTTGTTTCTAAGCTTCACTGAATGCCTGAAAACTTCATCCATCTCACTAAACTTTGATTTATCTCCACACATATGATTTGAGCATCCTGAATCCATAGTGGACATTCATTTTGGTAGTGGCCTAGCTTGTGGCATTTGTAGCATTCAACCGTGGCTCGATTGATGCTTTGCCTTCCTCTTCCTCTCCCTCGACCTCTGCCTCTGCCTCTTCCCCTGCCAAATGAGTTTTCTGAACTCACTTTCAATGCCTGCTCTTCTCCACTTGGCTTGCTAAACTTTTGTTCATGAACCACTAAAGAGCTTTGTAGTTCATCAACAGAAAGTGTATCAATGTCCTTAGATTCTTCAATTGAGACAACAACACAGTTAAATTTCTCAGTCAAGGTTCTAATGACCTTTTCCACGATGGTGACTTCCTTCATGTCCTCTCCATTGCTCCTCATCTTGTTGGCTATGGCTATCACTCGAGCAAAGTACTCGGTTATGGTTTCACCAACTTTCATCTCCAGTACTTCAAAATCTCTCCTCAGTGCTTGTAGAGTAGAGTAGAGCGCTTCACTCTTGCATTCCCCTCAAACTTTTTCTTCATTGAGTCCCATATCTGTTTGGCTGTGCGCTTCTCTAGGATCTGTTCAAGAATTGTCCCGTCGATGGCTTGAAATAGGTAATTCTTAAATTTGAGGTCTCTCATCATCAGATCCTCCAACTCCTTTTTCTGCACCTCAGTCGACTCTAGTCCTTTTGCTGGTTCTGTATAACCAATCTCCACCAAACTCCAATACCCCTTTGATCTTAAGAGATTTTCCATAAGCAAACTCCAACGGTCACAGTGACCATCAAAGCGTGGTATGGCGGGTGTCATGAAATTATTATCCTCACTCATTTTGTGAATCACTCAAAGACTGTTGCTTTTTGTATATCAGGCCCCGGGATGGAGCTCTGATACCAATTTGTAGAGATCAGAAACAGGTCTAAAGAAAGGTCTAAACAAATTGAAGAATGAATAACTTCATTGAATAATAAACAAGCCTTTAAATAGGCATATAACAGAAGCAGAAAAACAGAAAGATAAGCCTAACTTAGAGATAACTATACTAAGAGATAACTAAATACTTAGAGATAACTATACTAAGAGATAATTGAATGAAAATAGATAAACTCCTAAACAACCTTAAAACAGAATCCCAAAGATAAGATAACATAACAAACTCAACACCACTATCCAAAACTTATATCATTTGCCATTTTCATGGTCTACATTATGCCACACTACTAGTAATTTTTTGGATCGTCCATGCACTTGGCTTCTTGGATCTCTTTCTCTTCTTAGTTTGCTTTTCGAATGACTTTCCAAGTTCCAACTAATTATGGAGGATTGTTTTTTTCAAGACAGTTATTTATTTGGGAGATGCCCCAAGTGATGGTTCTTGTGTGATCATAAACTTTCTTTTCGGCTCACCACTGTGGCCATACGTGGATCCAATAGTAAAAGAAAAATGATAGCAACACACTCTTCAATGCATTCTCAGATTCTTTATTACTCAATGGATTTTATATAAGACCCACTAAATTACATCGACCCGCTCTCTATCCAGAAGATTACACATGAAATTCATAATAGTGTTACTAGTATTGCCTATAGCTAGCAAAATGCCTTTATGGATGGGCAACAATCTGTAACGCATTAGAATCATATGGAAAATGTTCACATGCAGAATGATCATACATTCACTTTGAATTCGATCAAGTGTATTACACGACTGATATCAAATCATTGAGAATAAATGTCGATCATCGCAGATTAGAGTAATTCAAATCATTGAGAGTAATTCATACGGAACAAACTTGGACAGACCAGCTCCCATAAGGTGAGCTCCAAAATCCTCATCCAGAAGTTTATTGCTGGCACGTATAACTTGTGGCTTAAGTCTTAACCTTGTCGTACGTGTAGAAACAGGAAAAACAATTCATCTTGTAATCAATAAATCCATAATTTTTTAAATGCTATAATCAAGTCGTTTTACAAAGTATACAGGTCTGAAAGCACGCATGACTAGGTATCTGAAAGAATTTCCATACGTATGCTGTAATAATACTACAAAAGTACAAATAATTCAAAGTGGCAACACATTTACAGCAAATGCTAATGCAACACCCCTAACTAGCAACACAGTAAAAATTATAAAAAAGATCAAGGGAGGATGACTTAAAGACTAATGTTACATGCATTACAATTTACAGCCACAAAGCAAAATTTACATCATACATATTTGAAATTTCTATCATGATTTTAGTCCGCATAAGCCCAATCTAAGCCGAGGCCCCCCTTGGTAATGTGATGTAGCCATTTATCTAAGGACCCAATAGCTACAACTTAATTACAAACTCAAACAATATAGCAGTCACCATGATCATAGCAGCATCCCTTGACATTCACAGCCACCAGATTGGGATGTTAAGCCTTGCAACCCTGCCAATTTCAGAATATAACAACAAGACTGTATGCACCCCATTTATCTAAGGACCCATTACCCTCAATGAAAAACTTTGTAGCCGACCCTAGTTCCTCTTTGGTAAAGACTTTCCACGATTGAAGAACTAATTGAGAAACTGCTGGATTAGATGGTTTTCTAGACCGTCTTTTCTTGTTGCTCTGCGAATGTTGCGCAGAGTATTCCTTGTGACAATGCATAAGGTAACATTTTGTATCTATGTTAAAAGTAACCAGTTTACTCTGGAATGTCATTAAAAAAATTTATGTAAAAAGGTAAGCAAGATTTGGAACATATGAATACAGAACTTCTAATGAATGTACAATGAGAATTGGCAGTGATATATACAACAAGGGCATGCCTAAATCAGGTATACATACAGAAGCATGAGGATCCTCAAATCTCTCACTCAAAAGAGATTTACAATAATTAGTCATTATTGTGTATAAATGGAGCATATTGTTCGTGGGACAGGATAGTCCAGTACAATTGAATGGAAAAGGGCTGTACAGTTGAGAGTCTTCTTCCTTCAATCCAGAAACCAATAATAGTTTCATTGCATAGACTCTTTAGCAAAATCTACATTCTAGTGTTAATCCAATATGTCACCTCAAGAGCGGGGTGAATTGAGGTTTAGCCATTTTCTTTGAAAATTTTGCTTTCTTTAAGAAATTGTTCAAGAAATACTATGTATGAAATAAAGAAATTGAGTAGAAGAAGAGAGCGATTATGAATGAATGACCTCAATTAAAAAACAGAAAATTAAATCCACCACAATTAAACAAATACAATAAAAAACAACAATTGAACAATAATTGCAAGAACTAGAAGAGTGAGGGAATGAGAAGATCACACAAACGATTTTACTGGTATGATCACAACCTGAGTGATCTACATCCAGCTCTCCTTGAGAGATTCCACTATTTTGAAAATTATTCTTTACAACAAGGTTTACAATTATCAAAATCTAAATGGTACCTCACCTTTACCTTGATTACTTTGAGATGCCTCACTTAAAGTAATCATTACTTACTAAGGATTCCTCACCTTAGCTCCAAGGATACCTCACTTGGAGTTGACTTGGATGCCCCACCAAATCAATGCAAGCGTCTAAGGATGCCTAACCTTAGCCTTGACTTGGATGCCTCACCAAATCAATGCACATTGGGATACCCCACCCAATTCCAAAAACAACAATTACAATTAACAAGTACACAAAAATTGTAACACTATAGAAATGCACTTTTTTCTATGAAAGCTCAAAATGATTTCTCTCAAAATAATAGCATATGACTCAAGAGTGTTTTTGTAGTGATTTTGACAGAGTAACAATAGATGAAAAGAATTCTTAATTTCGTGTCAAAATACCTCTTATTTATAGAAGAAAAAGTGTGAGAAAAATAAGTTTTAAATTTGAAAATCTGTTCTGAAAAACTGAAGGTAGTCGATTACTTTTAAGAGTAGTCGACTACTTTGTTCAAGATTAGCAACCGTTTGCAACTGATTGCCAAAGTAGTCGATTACTTTCTCCAAGTAGTCGATTACTTTTCAAACAGTGGTCAAGATTTCAAGATTGCATAAAGTAGCCGATTACTTTGATTTTAAGAACGTTTCTGGAATCACAAAAACAAAGTAGTAGACTACTTTTCAAAGTAGTTGACTACTTTTCTCAAAAACTTAAAAGTGATTATTTTCTTCACAAAACTTGTTCCAGAAATATTTTTCAAGCTTGTCAAATCTTGGATAATTTTTCAAAACATATTTCTTACTTTTTATTTTTAGGAAAAACTTATTTTATCATTTTTAAAAACATTTGAGTCATTTAAGCTAAATTTAAAGAGAAACCTTTAGAAATATTCCTATAACTAATTATTATATAGGAGTACCATTTGTGTTTGGCTCTTCATCATTAAAATACTTTGAATGTCGCGGCAATGATTGAAGCACATGTATTTTCATCTTGCATCTTCATCTAGTTCCTGAATTAATATGACTATAGTGATGCTAAATGTCCTCATATTTACTACAACAGGTCTCCGAGTCATTCCAAGACGAAGCCTCCCAACATGGAGAAAGGATTTGGTCTTGCTAGGGCTAACAATCCAACAAGTTGGACATGGTGCTGTGCAGGGAAAAATCTATGCGTGAAAAGATTATTTGGAGATAGTAATATAGTAGATAAATGATTATCATAACATGACTTCAAGCACCATCAGATGAAGGGCATTAATGACAATTCATTTCAGACACACGGATGCTATTTTATAAATCATATATCACAGTTCATTAGGATAAATCATATTTCATCAGTGACCAGTCATCCTATTTTTGACAAAATTGCATAAGCTGCATCGGTATATTTAGCGGATCATAGATAGTATTTAACATTTCAAATTATGAGTGTCTAATTTATGTGAGTGAGATACAATGCCAGATTTCTTCAAAGTGTCTTAAGGAAACCAGATATATAAATTATACAAATTTAAAATGTTTTTAATTCTTCCCAATAAAGAGTCGCAGAGGGCAAATACCCTTTGAACGTGAGCACTCCTTTTAGGAGTTCCCAGTTTTTTTTTTTTTGTTGGTAATTATTGGGTGGGTGGGTACAATACAATTAGGGTGGTCTAAACTCTGAAGAGCGAGCAGGCAGATCTGTTCAAACCACACGACTGACACGACTCGGTCCAGCCCAATAAGTTAAATGAAACAAGGCCATATTGTGAACCCTTTCTAGTTATACTTTCTCCCTTTTAATATAATAATCCGCCATCAATATAGATAAAATATCCTCATATATTTTGATTGTATTAGTGGATCTAACTATCTTTTCTCGTTTTGGAAGAAGATTTTAACATTTTGGATTAAGGTCCAGTTGTTCAAACTTAACAAAAATGGTTTTCTAAAAACGTTTTTGGTAAAAGTGATTTATGTAAAATCAAAAGCTATTTTGAGTTTGAGTATAAGTTTAAAATGTGATTTTACTTTAAAAAGTGGTTTTAATCTGTGTGGAAGTAATGCTGGAAAGGTGATTTCTTTTATAGAATTCCAATATAATTCAGTTTAATAACTTATTTTTTAGAGAAAGAAAAATTGTGAGGATATCAGTGGTCATTTTGTAAAAATTGAAAGAATAATTTTGTCAAAAAATTATAAAATGATTCTCTCCTCTTTTGAGAAAATGATTTTTTGAAAATTTTGAAAATTTAGCTCTCTTAAAATCTTTTTAACAATTTAATTAATATGTACTGTCAATGTAAAGTTTTTTTTATACTATCAACCAATCATAATTTATCATATCATTAAAAAAGTTTGTCATAATTTAGATGATTAGAACGGAATAATAAGCGATATATATTATATTATATTGATAAAAGGAAAATTACATTAGAATTATGAGAGTATAAAATGTAGATGAAATCTACTTCCAACGAATTTAACGAAAAACCATAAGCAATGTTTAATACAAGTTTTATTTTAATATTTTCGGGAATGTGAGTATGAGAATAAAAGTTTCTCACGTTTGATATAAGTTTTAAAAAATTATTCTCATGCATAAATGATGGCCAATAATAAAATTAGTGAATGAAAGATGAAAACCCTATTATTAAATGTGAATATGGAAAATAAACATTCCTAAAAATTAAATTCCCCGAAATATAATTTTCCTGATAACAAATCATTCCATGAACCAAATGTCACCTATCAATTAATGAACTTATCCTGCTACATCTCAACCGCATGCCTTAAAGTGTTTGGTTCAAAGGTCCCTCTTCTTACCTAGATGCTCCTTTGCTAGAAGAACTGAAAGCACTATTCATTTTGTTGTGTCTTTCTTGTTTCAGGAATCTTTCGCATTAAAAAGAATTAAAATTTGAGAATTGAATGCTATTGATCTACTTTAATTTGAATGCATCAGTGGTTGAGGTATGAGTGAAATACCAAATTTGTATCAGCTGACTTGCAAGCCATCATTCTGTACAACAAATGAGAACATCGGATTAATTGAATCGTATGTGCATTTTGATTCTTAGATAAAATTGAATCAACTGGGGTTTGGTATGAGTTTTAATGTGAGTCATTAATTTAGATTTGATTGAGGTGTAGACATTGGGAAGTAAGATTAAGGGTGTGTTTGGATAAACAACTTAATTAAGAGCTTATCACATAAGACCTTATTACATGAGAGCTTATGCTATAAATACTTAAAGAAAGAAAAAGAAAGAAAGGTGCATGAGAGGATTCGAATAGTGAAAAATATGAAGATGGTGTTTAGTACATAAGCTCTTATGATAATTCCATAAGCTTCTCCCAGTGACTTATGAAAATAAGTCAAAAACTCCTTATGGGATGTCATAAGTTATTTTTATAAGCTCTGTCAAACACACTGCATAAGAGCTTATGTCATCAGATAAGTCAAAAGGAGCTTAAATAAACTCTTCCAAACGCCACCTAAAGTTTAATATGAGTTTTAATTTGAGTCATTAATTTAGATTGGTTTAATGAACTTTTTTGGTCCCTATAAAGCATGGGTGTTTTGAAATCCATCCCTGTAAAAATTTTGTGTGGTTTTGATCCCTGTATTTTCAAATGTTTTGAAAATGGTCCCTACCGCTAGCGTCTTTTGTTAACTTGCTGACGGAGCGCCACATCAGCGACGCCACTTGGACGAAACAGAATAATGTGTCAGCCACGTCTGTTTATTTAAAAAAAATGGAACAAAAATATTTAATTCTTTTATTCATTTTTTTTATTTTAGAAAAAAAATATTAAAAAACTTATCATCCACACTTTCAAAAAAAAAAAAAATTATCATCCCCTTCATCAGAACCCATCACCCACATGACAGAACCCATCACCACCCCACAACCTCCTTCATCAACAACACCCTCACCCCCTCCTCCACCAACTCCCTCCTCTACTCCTCCTCCATCGCCCCCTCCTCTTCTTCACCATCGCCTCCGTCTTCTCTTACATGGCCACCACCCGCGCCCCACCACATCAACCACCCAAACCCCTCCATCCGAACCACCTAACCTATCCTACTCCGCCTTCGCGCCCTCTCTACCGAACAGATCTGGTCCCTCGAGCCCCCTCTCCGCGATGCCCAAAAGGAGCTGCGTGAATGACGGCGACGGCCGAGCAGATATGTGATGGAGGAGATGAACCACGGTCGCGTTTCGTGGTTGACGGCATAGGGAACAGGGCCATGCGGTGGAGAGGAGGAAAGGATCCGCATCTCGAGGTTGACAGCGACATGGAAGGTCGCGTTTCGCGGCTGAAACCACGGTGATTGCAGCGGCGGACGGGAGAGATCATGGCGGCGATGTGGCGGAGATCAGAATCAATGTACAGACTGACAGGTCGGAAAAGGTGGGTTTGGAGGTGGATTTGAATGCTGTTGATATCATATATCGTTTTCATTGGGTTTGGATCTGTCCGGGTTGCTTGTGCAGTTGGGTGGTGGGGAGTGGTTGGTGGTGGAGGGGTCACCGGAGACGGTGACGTCGCGGATCTGGAAGGCGCAGAAGAAGGGAATTACTGCGTGTGGAACCCTAAGAATGGTATTGAACCATAAAAGCTTCAAGAGTTAGATGAAGAAGGTGAAGATGTACTGGTTGGAAACGTGAACAGGAACAATAACTTAAAAAATTATTTTATTTTTTATTTTTTTCGTAAAATATTGAGCTTTAATGAATTTTTGGATAAAGATGTATTTAAATTTTTTTTCGAAATAAAATTTAAAAAAAAAACTGCTGACGTGGCCTCTGATATAGCGGACACATTGTACAAATTTATCCAAGTGGCGAGACTGACGTGGCGCACTGTCAGTCACGTCAGCATGTTAAGGGCACATAGTAATGGCAAGGACTAAAAACAAAAATTCTAGAAATACGAGGATCAAAATCAAACAAAAAATTTTACAACGACGAATTTCAAAACATCCTTACTTTACAGGGATCAAAAAGTTCATTAAACCATTTAGATTTGAATGAGGTGTCCACTTGTACTAATGCTATGTTTGTGAATTGTTTTTTGGAGGGGGAAATAAAGAAAATGAGAGGTTAATTTTATCACTGTCTTGTTTGTAAGTTCTATTAATTAGAGGGAAATGTTTTGGAGTATTTTAATTGATCCTCATTCTCTTCATCAACCAATTTTTTCCATTTCACTCACAAACAATGAGAGGGATATACTCTTGTCCTCCTACCCCTCCCCTCTTCTTTCTCTTTGACCCCCATTCCTCTCCTTCCCTTCCAAACTCGCAATCAGGGCAAGAGACCCGCCTGGGTAATGATTACAATATATGATGAAAGTCACATGCAGGTTTCATTGAAAAGGTTTCATTTTGATCGCGCGAACAAGAAACGTAGTCTTGATCATTAAGAATAAAAAGGTGCTTTACACTGACAATATGAAGAACACGTTGACGCAGAAATACACCGGGAAATTTATTCAAATTTATTTTGTTTGTCTTCCTCTTTATTAACATGAGATAACCAAATCCTAAATAAAATAAGAATTAAAGTAGTGTGAACTTTTAATATAAATTTTTTTACAAGATATTATTGAATGTAAAAACCATTTACATCGACAATAATAATATATAAAAATTAAACTCATAAAATAATATCATCTCCATTGCATTGTCCTTCATCCATAAAATCACAAGCATTCAAATAGATATTACATCCAATTCACAATATAAGAAATAAAATCATAAAACACACACTAATAAAATATATTGAAATGAGTTAATAATAATTAATATTCATATCAATTTCCAAAGTACGACCTTCTGTTTGTTGCCATTTGCCCATCCCCGTGTACCCGTTTTTATATGGTCAAGCTGCACATATGCATTTCCAAGGATCTCGGTCACTAATTTGTACCTATAGGTAGTGCGAGATGATAAGCATGTAGGGCACGCATTTGGATGTAAATAGGGATGATAATTTTACCCGTATTCACAGATACCCGTGGATAAAATCTGCAACGGGTACGGGGTGACACCAGTGGAAATAGTGTAATATACGGGAATGTTTTACGTCAGTTGACCATATGTTTGACGTTAAAAATGAGGCTGTGGCAGTTTTGTAAATATTAAATCACTATTTGCGTCAGTTGTTTAATGAACTGACGTTAAAAGCGATTATTAACACTTTTAACGTCAGTTGTTTATACAACTGACGTTAAAATAGTTATTTTTACTTCAGTTAAATAAATAACTGACGTAAATAATCAACTCATTCCTATCTTTCTTTCGTTGTCATCTCCCTGTTTTAATTTCACTCTTAACGCAGATCACTTCATATATAGTGCAGTTTATTTCTAATATTTTTTTAAAAAAAGTTTACTTTTAATCTTAATTAATTAGCTTGAATTAGTAAACAAATTCTTGTGCAAATTAAAATAAATAAACACTTAACATAAAACAATTTATATGTATAATCAAATCGTATCTCATTGAAGCGATTCATAAGTTACAATTACATGATTAAAAGATAAAAAATTTCCGCAAGATAGCACTAAAATATAAAAAAGTTTCTGCTTCAACATCATTTTCTTCTCAGTCCTGTCCTCAGAAACTCCAATAGATGCATCTCCTCCCTTACTTGAAGTCCTTGATGCTCCATGTGAATCCACAGTCACTTTGGAGCCGAATTAGAGTGAAGGGTGCACTCGATCTGTTTCAGCAATATTCTTGGAACAGTCACTTGGTTCCAAAGCTGAGGTTTTGGAACTGTAGTTTCTTGATTCTCCCGAAGGATGATGGTGTGTGCAATTCACATAATGCGATTTACACACCCTTATCACCCATGTAATGTGATTTACTCAAACTCAGAAGTTGTTTGACCATTAAGACAGAAACCTTTAAGTCTAGCTATAGGAAGAAAGAGTGATGAAGTTAATCTCCATGGCAGAGCCATATTGTGAAGCAGAAAAATTAAAGGAAGGAAAGAAGCTATTTATAGGAGCAGGGGATGAAGTTACTAGGCGTCGTAAGTTGCTAAAAAATTAAATTGATCATTAAGAGCATTAGGTTCCAAGGCGCATTGGGAGTTGGCAGTCATATATTATAAACGTGCAGAAAAGAAAACGTCCGAAGGAATAGGAAGAAATAGACCTTTAAGTCTAGGTATAAACTTAGTGCTCATAAAGAGGATTATAGGTTACAATGTGCATGGGTAAGTAGCACAGCAGTACTAATGGGTAATTTAGTAGCAGAGTAGTCAAAGGAACGAATGCTTTTGCAGAAACTTATACACTTGTAACGTCAGTTGTTGAATAAAGCGGCGTTAAAAGTGTTTTTAAAATAAAAAATATTTATTTTTAACGTCGATTGTTTATACAACGGGCGTTAAAAAGTGTGATTTTTACTTCAGTTAAATAAATAGCTGACGTAAATAATCCTATATATATCACTATCTGAAATGCCCTGTTGTCACTCAATTAACACAGGTCTCAGAGCCATTTTGTGAAGGAATAGAAATATAGAGGAAAAGAAGAGGTAGTATTACAGACTGATACAGAAGAATGTTACTTTATATTGAGAATGATTTTTACACAACACTTTTAACGTCAGTTTTATTCAACAACTGACGTTAAAAGTGTTTTTAAAAAAATATTAATATTTAACGTCAGTTTGTTTATTACAACTGACGTTAAATGTTGTTTTATAACCCGCGCCTACTGCACTTCGCTCTGTACGTACGTCTCTTTTCTATTTTCATCACGCGCGCTCAACCCTAGATCACTCTCAACCCTCACTCTCACTCTCACCCAGCACAGAACCCTAATCGCGAGCTCATCTCCACCGCAACCACTGCGAGGGCTTCTTCGCCACCACCGTGAGGTACACTATTAACTCTAACTCTGTCTTTCCATTCATTATTTACAATAACTTGACATCTCTCTTTCCCCTTCCCGCGCACTAACTCTCCTTGTCCCTCTACTCTCAGTAACCACATCGAACGTTTGCCACCACTCGAGCGATTCCTCCCAATCACCACGCGAGCACCTATTTCTGGTGAGTATTTAGGGCACATTTTTGTATTTTTGGTTTTGAGTGTATGTTGAAACTGTAGTCTCAGTAGTTGAAACCTGAAACCGTGAGTTTGAGTTGTTTGGAATGTACGTCTCTATTTTTGGTTTTGAGTGCATGTTGCTCTGCTGGTTGATCTGTCACGACCGTGATGCTCATCACGGCTAGGACGTGGTCAGTTCTGCCTGTGATGGCATGGTCTGGTTCAGTTGGCACGTTACGGCCGTGATGGACATCACTCCAAGGCCGTGACCAGTGCTTGACAATCTTTAAAAACTATAGTTTTCAATCTCCCGTATTGTCCTTATATTGGATATATGTTTTGTATGTCTACAGGACCTATCTAGTTATGGATCGTAGTTGGATGGTTTGTAACCATACTAGTGCTGAGTATTTGAAGGGGGTGGGAGAATTTATAGAATTTGCTCAAAGGAATGTTCCTAATAGTAATGGAATGTTCTGTTATCCTTGTGTCAAGTGTTTGAATACGAGGAAATGTACGGTGAAGGATATACGTACTCATTTGATTTGTGAAGGGATTTACTTGAGTTATACAAGATGGATATGGCATGGTGATGTATTGTTGAGTAGTACGGCGAGTGTCTCCCAAAGTGAGGACGTTGACGTAGATATGGAGGATGATCGAGTAGAGGACATGATCCGTGATATTGGACAAGAATCTTTTCATCGAGCTCATGTGTATGATAGGTTGTGCGGTGATGCGGATAAGCCTTTATATCCAGGGTGTACTACTCATACACGGTTGTCGGCGGTGCTAAAATTGGTTTATGTGAAGGTGAGAAATGGTTGGACCGATAAAAGCTTCACGGAATTGCTTGAAGTGTTGAAAGACTTGCTTCCGGAGGACAACACATTGCCTGACCGTAACTATGAGGCCAAGAAGGTATTGTGTCCTATGGGTATGGAGTATAAGAAGATACACGCATGCCCAAATGATTGCATATTGTACCGGTGTTCATGAAGACAATCACCATTGCCCCAAATGTGGGTTATCATGATACAAAGTGAAGGGTGGTGATGATGATGTGAGAAAAAAGGGTCCTCCTGCGAAGGTGTTGTGGTATCTTCCAATAATTCCAAGGTTCAAGCGATTGTTTGCCAATGCGAAAGATGCAAAGAATCTTAGATGGCATAATGATGAGAGGAAACGTGATGGAAAGGTTCGTCATCCTGCTGATTCTATTCAATGGAAGAATATCGATACTATGTTTCCGGATTTCGCCGATGAGCCAAGAAACCTAAGGCTCGGACTTGCTACGGATGGAATGAATCCTTATGGTAAACGGACTTATTTGCCGCTAGCATGTCATACTTTGTCAAAAAAAGAGAGACAAAGTTTCTGCGGGTGTCTTCAGGGCATCAAAGTTCCACATGGTTACTCTTCAAATATGAAGAGGCTTGTCTCTAGTGATCTTAAATTGGTTGGCTTGAAGTCTCATGATTGTCACATCTTGATGCAACAACTTCTGCCCGTTGCTATTCGTGGTATTGCTACAAAAAATGTGAGACATGCCATTACTCGGTTGTGCTCATTCTTCAATTCTATATGTAGCAAAGTCGTTGACCCCCGTATGTTGGATGACTTGGAAGTTGAGGATGCTACAATCTTGTGCCAATTGGAGATGTATTTTCCTCCGTCCTTTTTCGACATAATGGTTCACTTAATTGTTCATTTGGTGAGGGAGATTAGATTATGTGGGCCGGTTTTTCTAAGATGGATGTACCCAGTTGAGCGCTACATGAAGATCTTGAAAGGGTACGTGAAGAATCCTCATCCTCCGGAAGCATCTATTGTTCAAAGGTATGTTGCAGAAGAAGCTATTGAGTTTTGTTCGGACTACCTTCATAACACGGATCCTATAGGGGTTCCTAAGCCTCGGCATGATGAGATCAGATGTCAAGGTAAGGGTACACATGGCTTAAGAATTAATAGGAAGGATCGGGAGGAAGTGCTTCAAGCACATTTGTATGTATTGAACAACATCGAATGTGTTCAGCCTTTCTTATTTGAACATAAAAGAAAAGTCAATCAAGAAAACCCTCGAATGAGCGAAAGGTGGTTGTTGAACAAGCATAACAAGACTTTCTTACCATGGTTCAAGGAAGAAATGCTAAAGGATGGTAATATCGCTTCCGATGACGTAAAATGGCTAGCACGTGGGCCTAACTTCAACGTCATATGTTGGAGCGGATACGACATAAATAACTTTTCCTTTTATACAAAGGAACAAGATAACAAGAGTACCATGCAAAATAGTGGGGTTATGATCGTGACCGAAGCAATGCACTTCTCTAGTGCAAAGGACACAAAACCCGTTACAGCACCGAGACCTTACTTTGGATATATTGAAGATATTTGGGTGCTCGATTACACTAAGCTTACGGTCTTAGGTATTTAAATGTAAGTGGGTTGATAGTAACGGTGGTGTACAAACCGACGAATTGGGGTTCACATTGGTAGACCTCAACAAGTTAGGTCATATAAATGAGCCTTTCATAATGGCTTCCCAAGCAAAACAAGTGTTCTAAATCACTGATCCTTCTAACAAAAGGTTGTCCGTGGTTCTCCAAGGAAAAAGCATGTATAATGGTAATGATGAAAATGAAGATTCAAATCTTGATATTCCTGAGACTCCTTCTTTTTCAACAAACATGCCTACTATAATCGAGGAGACACAGGTGGACGATGTACATGCCACTCGTGATGATCATCACGAAGGGATATTGATATAGGTAGTTTAAACTTAGTATACATTTATTTTTATTTTTATTTATGTATTTATTTTGAGTTATAACCTATGTTAATAAATATATATTGTTTCTGAATACATATGGATCATTGTTCCATTTTTCCTTTGCAATTCTGTAATGTGTGTGATATTTTGTGTTACTGGGATATTTACTGAATGCAGGGATGGATGAGGGGAGTGATATTTTAAAATTGAATTTTAAAAAAAAATACTATTAACGTCAGTTTTATCATACAACTGACGTTAATAGTATGTTATAAAATATACAATACACTATTAACGTCAGTTGTTTATTACAACCGACGTTAACATTAAGACATTTAACGTCAGTTCTTGATAACAATTGACGTTAGTTTTAACAAAATTAACGTCAGTTTTTTTAAAGAACTGACGTTAATTTTAACAAAATTAACGTCAGTTGTGTTAAAGAACCGACGTTAATAGTGTTATATTTAACGTCAGTTCTCAACTGACGTTAAAAGTTTAACTTTTAACGTCAGCTGTATTTACGTCAGTCAGTACTCTGACGTAAAAAATCAATTTTAACTGACGTAAAAAGCACTTATTGCACTAGTGTGAGTAGTTAAACGGGTATCCGCGGGATAAAATAAACGGGTAATTTCAATACCTGTTTATAAACGGGACGGGGGCGGGTATCACACTATCCGTGCCCGCGGATACCTGCACCCGTTAGAATTATTATAATACCCTTTATTATACATATGTACTAAATGGCTAAACCTAATTTCTCACACTATCAGAACACTTGTGGGCTGCTGCGGCTGTGGGACTGCGGGAGAGTGCTCATCTATTTTCATCTTCTTCAGTCGCCGTGCAGCGAGCCTCGCAGAGGTAACATGAGCAAATATTTTTTCTGGATAACATAGAAGATATATGTAGAATATAGACATTTAGAATTTAATTACGTTCAAAACATACTTCGAAGGTACCCGCAAACCCGTGGATATCTGCGAAACCCGTCGGATACCCGCCCGCAGGATACCCGTGAGGGTAATTGGCAGGGACGGGTACTAATTTTACCCGACGGGTACGGGGGCGGGGGGAGTGCTACCCGTGCCCGCCCCGTTGCCATCCCTAGATGTAAAGCACACAAACCCAGAGGGTGCTCTTTTCTCCTTACAAGTCCGCAGCCTAGGTTCATAAAATGAGCTAAAATGTTGGTATTCAGTGTTCTAAAAGCATTAGTTAAGGAATCAATAGCAGAAAGTTTTTATTGGTAAGTGATACATTCAATATTTTTTTTACAAACATCCAATACTTTAATAAGTGTTATATTTAATTTTTCAATGAAAATTTAATGTTATTAGAATTCTTAATCATTTCTCTTATGACACTCGTTAGCACTTGGCAAGACCTAAATGTTAATGAGATTATGTTAAGATCTTGCAATCCTGAAAACACCCTCCAGTATATACTTTCGTTAATATCAAAGATAATTACACATGGAATTATATGTTGCATTCTAAAGAATAGCCTGTTTTTAATTTTTTTTTTAAAAGAATAGCTTATTTACAAAATTGACTATAGTAATGAAACTGTTTGCATTGCATAAAGGGCAATATTAGGAAACTAAACAGAGAATTATGTAAACTGAAAAATACTTTTCATTAATTATGAGATGATTACATCATGCATATATATATATATATATATATATATATATATATAGATGAATGAGCTAGGGACCTAGCTTCGATTACAAGCCAAGCAACAGAAAGAGATAAGATGATCCTAGCCAACTAACTTGATCTAACCTAACTAACATAACAGTAATAACAGAAAGGTGATAAAGAGGGTTCTAATAGCCCCCTTCAAGATGGAGAGTGTATGTTCATCACTCCCAACTTGGATACAATGGTTTTGAAAGGAGTTAGATCTAATGGTTTAGTAAAGACATATGCAAGTTGGCTAGTGTTGTTGATAGGTAATAGATGGAGGAGTTTTACTTGCAACTTTTCTCGGACTATGTGGCAATCAAGCTCTATGTGCTTGGTTCATTCATGGAAGGATGAGTTTGTGGCTATATGGCGAGCCGACTGGTTGTCACAGTATAAAAGAGCTGGAGAGGTATATGGCACTTTGAAGTCATCGAGAAGGTATTGAATCCATTGAAGTTCGCAGACTGTAGAAGCCCTGTAGAAGCCAATGCTCGGTATTCGGCTTCGGAGGATGATCTTGAGATGGTAGCTTGTTTCTTAGACTTCCAAGAGATAAGAGAGTTGCCAATAAAAATGCAGTATCCTGTGATTGACTTCCTTGTGTCTGTGCAACTTGCCCAATCAGAATCACTGAAACTTTTGATTTGCAAAAGAGAATTGGATGGGTAGAAAAGTCCTTGAGCGAGAGCAGCCTTGACATACTTGAGGACCCGAATAGCAGCTTCATAGTGCAAACCTGTTGGTTGAGCCATATGTTGGCTTAATTGCTGTACAGAAAAAGAGACTTCAGGGCGAGTTGTTGTTAGATAAATGAGTTTTCCAATAAGTCTTTGATAAGCCTCTGGCTCATCTAGTTTTATAGCTAGTATGACCAGGGTTTTGTGCAAATTATATCGTATTTTCACCCAAATTAGATTAGATTGTCCTCAAGCAAGGTTTTGAGTCTCTAGAGTAGTTTTAAGTTAATTTAGCTAGTTTTAAGTCAAAATAATACACTTATGCTTATTTCCTTGTTTTCAGGTTAAGTAGAAGTTGAGAAAATAAAGAACAGGGGATTCGCCCCGCGAAGGACTCGCTCGCCACGCGACCCCGAAGCCTGACTGTTCCAAGAAATTGCTAAGTCTCTGGGTCGCCTCGCAAGAAGGTCTCGCCCGCGAGTCTTCCAAACCTGAAAAAGTCGAGAGACGATCACGGCTTGCCCGTGTTGAAGGTCATGGCCGTGGCAGTTTTGAAGTCGAAGAGTCTCGCCTCGCGAGCATCCCTTCGCCTCGCGAATCTGAAAGTCAGAGAGCATCACGATTAGGCCCTGATGGCCATAACGGGCGTAAGGAGGAAACTCTTCATATCCTCGCCTCGCGAGAGACACTTCGCCTCGCGAGAATGCCAAGGGTTGCTTTGACAGTTCATGAAATTCGCCTCGCGAATGATTGTTCGCCTCGCGAGCCTTCGAATTATGAATTTGTATAAAAGGCTGTTCGAACATTTTGTAAAGACTTTTGGCTTCTCCAACTTTTTCGATATACATTTTTCCTTTGTGATTTCGTTATTGCCATGGAGCACTAAGTCATAGGATTAATCTCTTGTTTGAGGATCCTATATACTTGAGGTTATGTACATCCCTATTTTATTTACTTTTTCCTCTTCAATACCATACTTTGTATTTTGTTTGCTTAATTCGGGAGTATCTTTGTATTGTATTGATTTAGTTCTGGTGATATCATGTTCCTATAATTAATCGCATCCGCTTAATTTGCGTGTGTACATTTCGTGTTCGCTTAGTTCACGAAGGGCTTAATCCCGTTTGCTTAATTCGGGAATAGGGACATGTATCTGTGGTAGTGGTTTCGCTTGTAAATTACTATTACAACCTGGAAGGGGATAAGAACCTCGCTTAGGGCTTGGGATTACATTAACCAAGGATAGTAAGGAATTCTTGATGATGAGATTAATCGTTGTTTGATAATTGATAATCCCTTTTCAACCTGCTTTGTTTTTGATTGCTCTGTTTTGTTTGTTTCTTAATTGCATTCCAATCCAAAACCCCCCCAAAACTGATTTTTGGTGAAAGATAATATTCTCAGAGTCCTTGAGAGACGACATCCGAGTTGTCGCATTATACTACACTTTTAAACCCGCTCGTCCTTTTTGGCGCGTGCGCGACCAAAAATTGGCGCCGTTGCCGGGGACTCTGAGTAGTTATTTTTCTCAATTTGTTTTTATTTTATTTTATTTTCTTTCTTTTATTTTCTGTTTTGTTTTGAATTGGTCTGGCTACTAGGTCTCATTGCCCTGAACTGTGTGATTTTGACCCGGAAATTGAAAGAACATTGCACACACTCCGTAGGGAATTTCGGGCTAGCACTAGTAGTAATTCCAATTTTAAAACTGCTTTTGAAAACATGGGAGACCAGAGGACATTAAGGCAGCTTGCTGCCCCTGATGTCAACTATAATGGATTATGTATTTCTTATCCTGGTGCTGACACCCCTTTTGAATTGAAATCTGGTTTTATTCACCTGTTGCCCAAGTTTAATGGTCTTGCAGGTGAGGACCCACACAAGCACTTGAAAGAATTCCAAGTTGTATGCTCCACAACCTCGAGAGCAGAGGGAGTCACTGAGGACAGTATTAAGCTGAAGGCTTTTCCATTTTCACTCCAAGGAGCTGCAAAGGATTGGCTATTGTACCTTGAGCCTAACTCCATCACAACTTGGAATGATTTGAAGAGGGTGTTTCTAGAAAGGTATTTTCCTGCTTCAAGAGCTGCTTCAATAAGGAAAGAGATATGTGGCATAAGGCAAGGGAACGAGTCACTAGCTGAATACTGGGAAAGGTTCAAACATTTGGTCTCTAGTTGCCCCCAAACATCAAATTTTCGAACAACTCCCGATCCAATACTTTTATGAAGGATTGTTGCCTATGGATAGGAATACTGTTGGATCTTTGCTAGTGGCGGACCAATAGTTGATAAGACCCCAACTGCTGCTAAGCAACTTATTGAGAACATGTCGTTGAATTCCCAGCAGTTCTCTACAAGAAGGAATTCAGTTGAGCCAAGAGGCGTGCATGAGATTCATAGTTCATCTTCTAA
The DNA here is from genome assembly GCA_030762895.1 of Sophora flavescens. Taxonomy (NCBI): domain Eukaryota; kingdom Viridiplantae; phylum Streptophyta; class Magnoliopsida; order Fabales; family Fabaceae; genus Sophora; species Sophora flavescens. The sequence goes on along the minus strand of CM061068.1, from coordinate 14,833,947 downwards.
CCAGGCCGCCCTTGAGAATAGATTGGATGAGCTGACCTCCTTTGTGAGACAATTGGCAATAGACAAGGTTCAGCCGGCAAAGTTATGTAGCATGTGCAATGCACCTGAGCATCCATTTGATCCATGCCCAATCCAGAGAGAAGAATTTGTCAGTGAAGTACCTCAGGCTTATGCAGTGAACCCCTATAATCAAGGAGGCAGTCAGAATCGGTACAGCATTCCAGACCTCTCTACTAATAGGTACCATCCTAGCTGGAGAAATCACCCTAATCTGCGGTATGGGAACTCTTCCCAACAACAGCCGATGGCACCTCAGAATCATCCTCCAGTGACCACTCTGCACCTTCTGGACCATCATTAGAAGACTTGGTAAAGCAAATGGCTGCATCTAGTGTACAGTTTCAGCAGAGGACAGATGCTAGTATTCAAGATTTGAGGACTCAGATTGGACAGTTGGCTACATCCATGAATAGTATACAACAAGGTCAAGGGACAAACCAGCTGCCTGCACAGCCAGTGATAAATCCTAATGCCTCCAACCCGAATGTGAGTGTCATCTCTCTGAGATCTGGAAAGGTTGTTGAGGCCACTTCTGGAAAGGATGAAGAAATTGTTAAGGCTACTCCTGAGCCTACTGATGAGGCTACTCCCGAGCCTGTGGTTGAAGTTGAAACTGAGAGAGTATATAGACCACCCATTCCATTTCCACACAGAATTCAGAAAAATTTGAAGATGGGTGGTGAGAATAAAGAGAAGGAGATTCTTGATGTTTTCAGAAAAGTAGCTGTTAATATTCCACTGTTGGATGTGATCAAGCAAGTGCCCAGATATGCTAAATTTCTGAAGGACCTATGCACTAACAAGAGGAAGATGAAGACTAATGAGAGGGTTGACTTGGGAATGAATGTCTCAGCGCTTATCCAGTCAAAGATAGAGAGAGTTGCTTCTATAGGCCCTAATCAAGTACTGCCACAAAAGTGCAAGGATCCAGGCACCTTCACTATCCCATGCACTATTGGGGATAAGAAGTTTGAGAACTGTATGTTGGACTTGGGAGCATCAATCAATGTCATGCCTACCTCCATCTTTAATAACCTTGATCTGGGGCCATTGCAGTATACAGGTCTTACCATTCAGTTGGCTAACAGGACCAGTGCCCGACCCATGGGGATGGTAGAGGATGTCCTAGTGCAAGTTGATGATTTGATATTCCCTGCAGACTTCTATATCCTAGACATGGCAGGAGAGACTCAGTCCAGTAGATCACCCATAATCTTGGGGAGACCATTCATGATGACATCCAAGACCAAGATTGATGTTTATGATGGGACTATGTCGATGGAGTTTGGTGGTATTGTGGCCAAATTCAAGATTTTTGATGCTATGAAGCACCCAGTAGAGGAGCACTCAGTATTCCACTTAGAGTTCTTTGTCTCGAGCTCATTGAGGACACTCATGATGACCTTATTTCTGATTTTCCTGTTATTTCTGGTTTTGATGATGTATATACTTGTACTAACTGCACTAACACTAACCCATGTTCTGTTAGTTCTGAGTTTTTGGATTTAACCTTGCAGGGTGAGGATGATAGTGAAAGTGATAATAAGAGTGAAGCTGTTTATTCAGCAGAAATCCTTGACCCTATGGCTGCTCCCAATGCACCATCTGTTGAGAAAGCCGCCTCCTTTGGAACTCAAACCACTTCCCGAGAACTTAAAGTATGCCTACTTGGGGAGGGATGCAACATTGCGATCATCATTTCCTCCGGCCTCAACTCGATCGGGAAGACAAGCTTTTAGAAGTTCTAAGGAAGAACAAGAAGGCCATTGGGTGGACATTGGCCGATATTCCGAGAATTAGCCCCTCCGGATGCATGCACAGAATTTTCTTGGAGGATGGGGCTAAGCCAGTCGATGACAGCCCAAAGGCGACTTAACCCACTGATTCTGGATGTGGTAAAGAAAGAGGTGACCAAGCTTCTACAGGCAGGTATTATCTATCCCATTTCTGATAGTTCTTGGGTAAGTCCGGTTCAAGTTGTACCAAAGAAATCTGGTTTAACAGTAGTTAGGGATGAAAATAATGAACTTGTGCCTACTAGAGTCCAGAATAGCTGGAGAGTTTGTATAGACTATAGGAAGCTAAACCAGGCCACTCGAAAGGATCATTTTCCTTTGCCGTTCATAGATCAGATGCTAGATCGGCTGGCTGGTCAGTCCCATTATTGTTTTATAGATGGCTTTTCCGGGTATTTCCAGATTCATATTGCCCCTGAGGATCAGGAAAAGACCACCTTCACGTGCCCCTTGATGACGTTTGCTTATAGGAGGATGCCTTTTGGCCTCTGTAATGCTCCTGGCACCTTTCAAAGATGCATGCTTAGTATTTTCTCTGATTTTATTGAAAACTGCATAGAGGTGTTTATGGATGATTTTACTGTGTATGGCTCCTCTTTTGATGCTTGTTTGCATAGTCTAGATCTAGTTCTTCAGAGATGCATTGATACTGATTTGATTCTGAATTATGAGAAATGTCATTTCATGGTAGAACAGGGGATAGTATTGGGTCATGTAATTTCCAAAGAGGGTATTTCTGTGGATCCTGCAAAAATAAATGTAATTGCTTCATTGCCTTACCCATCTTGCGTACGCGAGATACGTTCCTTTCTTGGACATGCAGGTTTCTACAGGCGCTTTATAAAGGACTTCAGCAAGATAGCACTGCCATTGTCAAATCTGCTGAAAAATGATGCCCTGTTCCAGTTTGATGAAAAGTGCAAAGAGTCATTTGACCATCTGAAGAAGGCGTTGACTTCTACCCCTGTCATCCAGCCCCCAGACTGGACACTACCTTTTGAACTGATGTGTGATGCCTCAAATTTTGCTGTGGGGGCAGTTCTGGCACAAAGGGTGGGCAAAGTTGCCCATGTAATTCACTATGCTTCTAGGACCCTAGATGCCGCACAGGCAAATTACACAACCACTGAGAAAGAGCTGTTAGCTATTGTATTTGCACTTGACAAGTTTAGGTCTTATTTGCTAGGTTCTAGGGTGACTGTTTTTACTGACCATGCAGCTTTGAAATATCTCTTTGAAGAAGCCAGAAGCTAAGCCAAGACTGATCAGGTGGATGCTTTTGCTTCAGGAATTCAATGTGGAGATAAAGGATAAAAGTGGAGCTGAAAATCTGGTAGCAGATCATTTGAGTAGGATAGCAAGGGATGAGGATACATTTCCCATCCAAGATGATTTCCCTGATGAGAGATTGTTACATATGTATGGGGTAACCCCCTGGTTTGCTGACATTGTAAATTTTCTAGTTGCTGGTGTTGTTCCTGCAGGTACAAGTAGACAAAAGTTCCACAAGCTGAAGAGCGATGCAAAGTATTATGTGTGGGATGACCCCTATCTGTGGAAGTTTTGCAGTGACCAAGTCATTCGGAGGTGTGTACCCGATCATGAGAAGGAGTCCATCCTGCATTTCTCACATGCATCTCCAGTTGGAGGACATTTTGGACCTCAAAGGACAGCAAGAAAAGTCCTGGACTCCGGGTTCTACTGGCCCACGATTTTCAGGGATTCATATGAGGTATACAAGAACTGTAAAGAATGTCAAATAACAGGCCCTGCAATCACTCGTAGGAGTGAGATGCCTCAAGACCAATGCTTTATTGTGAGGTCTTTGATGTGTGGGGATGGACTTCATGGGTCCTTTTCCCCCTTCTTTTGGTTTTGTATATATTTTGTTGGCTGTAGATTATGTTTCAAAGTGGGTGGAAGCAATCCCCACTAGGACTAACGATGCTCAGATTGTTTCAAAATTTGTTAGGTCCAACATCTTTTGCAGGTTTGGCATACCCAAGGCCATCATCAGTGACCAGGGCACACATTTTTGCAACAGAACCTTGGAGGCCCTACTCAAAATATGGGGTTGTACATAGGGTGTCTACTGCTTACCACCCCCAAACCAATGGCCAAGCTGAGATATCCAACAGAGAGATTAAGCAAATCCTGGAGAAGATGGTGCAGCCAAACAGAAGGGAATGGAGCCGCCGTCTGGAAGACGCACTGTGGGCCCAGAGGACTGCTTTTAAGACACCTATAGGGATGTCCCCCTTCCGGCTAGTTTTTGGCAAGGCATGCCACCTACCGGTGGAGGTTGAGCATAGAGCATATTGGGTCGTAAAATGTTGCAACTTGGACATGAAGAAATCTGGTGTTGAGAGAAAACTGCAATTGCAGCAACTTGAGGAGCTTAGGCTTGAAGCTTATGAGAGCTCCAGGATGTATAAAGAAAGAACAAAACTATTTCATGATAGAATGATTGTTAGGAAAGAATTCTTTGTGGGTCAGAAAGTCTTATTGTTTAATTCCCGCCTGAGATTGATGGGTCGGGAAGCTTAGGTCTAAATGGGATGGCCCTTTTGTTGTGACTAATGTGTTTCCTTATGGTGCAATGGAGATTCAAAGTACAGGTACCAACAAGATTTTCAAGGTTAACGGGCAAAGGTTGAAGCCGTTCCATGGTGTGGATCTTTGCTGACCTGCGGATGCTAATATTGAGGAGCTATCTTTGGATGCTCCACCTTACAATCGATGCTTGATCGGGGAGTTTCTTTTCCTTTCCCTCACTCGATTGTAAAGTCTGTTGTTGTTCATTGGGGACAATGCATGTTTTAAGTGTGGGGGAGGAATTAGTTGTAGTTTTTCTTTTCTTTGAATAAAGCTCCTGAATAATTTGAGAAGCTCAGGAGCATTTGTGTGTTGAGTTTTTAGTTGGCAAGTTTGTTAGATTTTGATTGATGTTGCACAGATTGCTTGCATGATTAATATGTGATGATTCCCCCTAGGTTGAAAAATGTTGAAAAATTTTGTGATTCCCATGTGAAATTGAAAACTGAACTTTGGGATTTTGTTATGATAGCATGATGAATGATAAGTTTGGGGTGATAGGAAGCACACACTAGGGATAGTATCTCTTTCAAACAATTTGCATGAATGTCCAGGTGAGGTTTTGAGCCTCCAACATGTTTTAAAATGTGTGAAAATCACTTTCAAGTTGCACTTCCCTGGATTTGATTGAATCTCTTTTTGGTTTGCATGATTATATGTGAGTAGCAAATGATTTAGGCAGTTTCTTTGTAAATAGTTACTTGGCCTGAATAAACTAATTCCTTTTGCATGTTCCCTAGTTAGCCCTTTTGAGCCTATTAGCCTATTAGTTCTTGATAACCTAATGTTATAAGCCCAAAAATCTGGAAAACCATGTTAACCCGATCTTAGGATTAGGAGAGCATGTAATCTTAGAATGGGTGCAAGAACTAAAGTTTGGGGTGGCTGCGTGGTGTAATATGTTGTTGGGATTGAAAAAAAAAAAGAGAAAAAAAAGTTGGAGCCAAAGGCTTTTTGAAAAAAAAAAAGGGTGTACAAATGAAAAAAAAAAAAAGAAAAAAAAAATAAAAAGACAAAAATGCCAAAAAGAAATAAAAAGAGCTGTAGCCACCCAGAAATGTAAAGAAAAAAATAAAGAAAGGAGCTTGAGTGAATTTCTATGTGTAAATATAGTTCATGCTCTCTTAGTTCCTAGGGTCTTCAGCTTAGTTCCTTTTGTATATCCTACCCTTAGCCAGGCCCCATTACAACCCAATAAAGACCTTCTGATGTTGCTTGCATGTTCTCTGTGGGAACCATTTTGAGATGAAAAGCAAATTTTTGGGAAGTGTACTTGAGAAGTGAAACTGAGTGGAAATTGTTAGCCTGACATAAAGCGAGTGGATCGAGTGAACAAATAATGCCCTTGTGAGGAAGGCAGTTGTTTGGATTTGGTGATCTCCCTTTTGTGTGTGACTTAGATACCCTGCTTAGATTTCTGATTGTTTTCATGATGAAACTCTCAAATGTTTAGAATAAATGAATTTGGGAATTGCTCTGTTTGAAATAGGGGGAAACAATGAAGAAAAACTGTTTTTGATGTATTGCTTGAATGTGTGCAATGTTGATTGAATCTTTTGAGCTTGCCAGGTCTTGAGTCTTTTTGATTTTTGAGTCTTAGTTTGCTTGGGGACAAGCAAAGTTTAAGTTTGGGGTATTTTGATAAGCCTCTGGCTCATCTAGTTTTATAGCTAGTATGACCAGGGTTTTGTGCAAATTATATCGTATTTTCACCCAAATTAGATTAGATTGTCCTCAAGCAAAGTTTTGAGTCTCTAGAGTAGTTTTAAGGTAATTTAGCTAGTTTTAAGTCAAAATAATACACTTATGCTTATTTCCTTGTTTTCAGGTTAAGTAGAAGTTGAGAAAATAAAGAACAGGGGATTCGCCCCGCGAAGGACTCGCTCGCCACGCGACCCCGAAGCCTGACTGTTCCAAGAAATTGCTAAGTCTCTGGGTCGCCTCGCGAAGAAGGTCTCGCCCGCGAGTCTTCCAAACCTGAAAAAGTCAGAGACGATCACGGCTTGCCCGTGTTGAAGGTCATGGCCGTGGCGATTTTGAAGTCGAAGAGCCTCGCCTCGCGAGCATCCCTTCGCCTCGCGAATCCGAAAGTCGAGAGAGCATCACGGTTAGGCCCACGATGGCCATAACGGGCGTAAGGAGGAAACTCTTCATATCCTCGCCTCGCGAGAGACACTTCGCCTCGCGAGAATGCCAAGGGTTCTTCGACAGGTTCATGAAATTCGCCTCGCGAATGATTGTTCGCCTCGCGAGCCTTCCGAATTCTGAATTTGTATAAAAGGTCATTTCGAACATTTTGTAAAGACTTTTGGCTTCTCCAACTTTCTCGATATACATTTTTCCTTTGTGATTTCGTTATTGCCATGGATCACTAAGTCCTAGGATTAATCTACTGTTTGAGGATCCTATATACTTGAGGTTATGTACATCCCTATTTTATTTACTTTTCCCTCTTCAATACCATACTTTGTATTTCTGTTTGCTTAATTCAGGAGTATGCTGTATTGTATTGATTTAGTTCTGGTGATATCATGTTCCTATAATTAATCGCATCTGCTTAATTTGCGTGTGTACATTTCGTGTTCGCTTAGTTCACGAAGGGCTTAATCCCGTTTGCTTAATTCGGGAATAGGGACATGTATCCGTGGTAGTGGTTTCGCTTGTAAATTACTATTACAACCGGAAGGGGATAAGAACCTGCTTAGGGCTTGGGATTACATTAACCAACAATAGTAAGGAATTCTTGACAGTAGATTAATCGTTGTTTGATAATTGATAATCCCTTTTCAACTGCTTTTTTTTATTGCTCTGTTTTGTTTGTTTCTTAATTGCATTCCAATCCAAACCCCCCCCCCCCAAAACTGATTTTTGGTGAAAGATAATATTCTCAGAGTCCTTGAGAGACGACATCCGAGTTGTCGCATTATACTACACTTTTAAACCCGCTCGTCCTTTTTGGCGCGTGCGCGACAGCGCGACCAGTCTTCTATAAGAAGAAGGATCTTGTAGCATGTTTCCTGCAGTGGCTATAAGTTTAGTTGTTTTGGCCATAGGAGTTGAAGCTGGTTTTGAGGCCAATAAACCACACTCGGATAATATGTCAAGAGCATATTTCCTTTGACAAACATGAATTCCAGTTGTTGACCTTGCTATTTCAAGGCACCTAAGTCCTTGATCTTAAACTGTTTATGCAGTTTGGTCTTAATGGCAGTGACTTCAGGTGGATTGCCTACAAGAATCAGGTCATCAACATATATAAGAAGAATAGTGAAAGTAGAGTTAGTCTTTTTGATAAAAAGAGAAGAATCATGGGTAGATTGTTTGTAATCTTTTGATATGAGAAAATTGGATAAACTAGCAAACCACTGTTTGCTTGATTGTTTCAATCCATAAAGAGATTTGTGTAGTTTGCAAACTTGATTTTGTTTGGATGATTTAAAACTAGGAGGTAAGGACATGTAGACTTCCTAATCCAAGGTTCCATGTAAAAAAGCATTTGAACATCAAGTTGTTGTAAAATCCAGTTGACAAGATGCAATTGCAAGTAATAACCTTATAGTAGTTAACTTAGCTACTGGAGAATAGGTATCAAAGTAATCAAGCCCTTCAATTTGGTTGAAACCTTTGGCAACCAAACGGGTCTTATGTCTTTCAATACTACCATCAACATGATATTTGGTCTTAAAAACCCATTTGCAGCCTATAGGGTTTTTACCCCGTGGCAAATCAACTAAAGACCATGTGTTGTTATGATTGAGGGCTGTGAGTTCATTTTGCATAGCTTGGAGCCAGTGTGGATGTTGAGAAGCTTGTTTGTAGGAAGTAGGATCATGATTAATAGAGACAGATAAAGTATAATGTAGATGAGCAGGAGATAGTTTTGAGTAAGATAAAACAGAGGATAAGGGATATTTAGTAGTGCTGCAAGATAGAGGATTAAAATAAGAAATGTTACAATGGAAATCCTTTAAGTATGAAGGAGGGTGAGTGATTCTAGCTGATTTTCTGACAGAAATAGGCAGAGAATTAGGATCAGTATCAGGGGCAGAAGCATGAGGAGGCTTAGCAGGAGCAGACTGAGTTGTGTTGTCAGGATCAGCATTAATATCTGGGATAAGAGAACTGTTAGCAGCATCAGTAGAAAGAGAAGTAGGAGCTGTATTAGACTGAGGTGTTTGGTAGGAGAAATCAAAATGGAAAGGTAAATTAGAAGCATCAGTATTATAAGTAGAAATAGGAAGAGAAGAGGAAGAAGGATAAGGAAAAGTGGGTTCATAGAAAACAGCATTCCTAGATACAAAAGTGGATCTTGAATGCAGGTCATAGAGAAGGCATCCTTTTGTACCTGTTTTGAATCCTAGGAAGATGCATTTCTTAGCTCTAGGGTCAAGTTTGCTTCTGTTTTGTGTCAAAGTAGTTGCAAAAGCAAGACAACCAAACACTTTTAAATCAAGGAAAGTGGGAGGTTGTTTAAAAATCATTTCAAAATGAGATAAATGGTTAGGAACGGAGTAGATAACTTGTTAATTATATCCAGACAAAGATGACAAATAGCATATGACCAAAAAATCTTGGAAAGTTTTGATTGAAATAACAAAGATCTAGTAACATTCAATAAATACCTATGTTTCCTTTCAACTGTGGAATTTTGTTGAGGAGTTTCTACACATGAGGTTTGATGCAAGATGCCATGAGATGCATAAAAACAAGGCATATGGAATTCCAGCCCATTATCTGATCTTATAGTCTTGATTTTAGCAGAAAATTGTGTGGAAACCATGCTAATGAAAGTATTGATGCATATCCTAGTGTCAGACTTAGTTTTCATTAGAAAAATCCAATTAAACCTAGAGTAGTCATCCACAATTGTTAAGAAGTAATGGTGTCCTTGAAAAGAGGAAACACTAATAGGTCCCCCAAATGTCCATGTGAATAAGATCAAAAGGGTGTGTGCTAGAAGTGATACTGTCAGGAAAAGGAAGTTTACATTTTTTGGCATAATGGCAGCAATCACAAATGATATCCTTATTGAAAGAAATGTAAGGAAAGTGAACACACATCTTATGTAAAATTTTAGAAGAGGGATGGCCTAATCTAAAGTGCCATAGATCAAAATTATCAGAAGTCCTAATACTAGTTTTAGCAGATCCTATCAAAACAGCAGAATCAGTGTTTTTGTCACTGTTATTACAAGTAAAAGTAAAGGAAGGAATCTGTAAGATGTAGAGGTTGTGCAGGATTTCAGCAAGCCCAATCATCTTCTGGGTAGTGAGATCTTGTATAATGCAAGAAGAAGAATAAAAAATTAATCTACAATTAAGGGAAGAGGTGAGTCTATTTACAGAAATGAGGTTATAAGCAAAGCTAGGAATGTGTAAGACATTATGTAAAGAAAGATGAGGGATAAGAAAGATAGAACCGGAATACTTGGCTATAACAATAGAACCATTAGGCAAAGTTACAACAATAGGGGAAATAGGTTTATATGTGAAAAAGAAAGCGATGTTAGGGCAAACATGGTCACTTGCCCCTGAATCTAGAATCCAATAAGAATGTGAAGAGGGAGAATTACCTGTTTTGGTCACACTGGAAACAATGTGATGTGTAGGATCAGTGGAAGATTGCTTACTATGAGGGGCTGTAAGAACATAATTTTCATTCTTGGAAGCATGTAGTAGAGAAATTAAGTATTGGTAGTCTTCTCTGGAAAGAGGCATTGAAGGTTCAGGTGCGGGCAAAGATTGTTGAGAGGAGTCAGTTTTGGTTGTGGAATTGCCTGAACTTTGTGAGGAAACTTGGAAAGTGGTGCCACCAGAATTGTTGCCTGAATTGTTGGTTCTGTAGCCTGGTGGAAAACTATGCTTGAAATAGCATGTATCTATGGTATGATTGGTTCTTTTGCAGTAAGTACATAGCATTTGTTGTCTGGGATTGGATCTGCCACGACCTCTACCTTATGAGGAATGATTCCTACTGTTTCGAGTGAAATTGTTGGTATTGGAAGCCAAAACAGGGGAGTCTATAGAAGGAGTTATGTAAAGGGGTCTTTCTTGTTGTAAGACCATTGAAAAAGCCTGGCTAATGGCAGGGAGAGGTTTCATGAGGAGAATTTGAGTTCTAACTGGTCCACAGGAATCATTGAGACCTTTGAGGAAGCATAACACATGTTCTTTATCTTTGTAGTGTTGAACCGATTGGCTTAACTCACAAGTGCAGGAAATTGTGCTAGAACAGGTAGGAGTGGATCTGAGAAACTCCAATTCGTCCCATAGGATTTGCATATCAGTAAAGAAAGAGGAAAGGGATTTTTCACCTTGTCACATGGAATGAAGTTCTTGGAGTATGTCAGACATCCGAAAGTGATTTTCTTGAGTGAACCGAGTCTCCAAGTTGATCCAGAGTGTTCTTGCATTGTCAAAAGAGGTTGTGCTTTGAGAAATGTGTGGGGAAAGGGTGCGTGTGATCCAAGAAACCACCATATCATTGTACCTTTGCCAACCATCAAGAAGAATGTCATCAGCAGCTGGTTTGAGGATGCTGCCATCGATAAATTTCAGTTTGTTCTGGGATGATAAGGCTCTTTTGATAGCCCGACTCCAATTGTAGAAGTTGTCCCCATTGAGAGGTGGATGAACAAGCACGAATCCTGGATTTTCACTAGGAAGGAGGTAGAATGGACTAGAGGGATTTTGTGAAAGATCAATAGGTGGTGGTGGTAGCTTGTCATCATTCTTCTTGGATGATTCTTCATGGTCATTCTTGGTTTCGGCCATGGTAGAAGAAAGGAGAGATTAAGGAAAGAAAAAAAAAATCACGGAAGCTCGGGGATTTAAACTGATACCGTATTAGGAAACTAAACAGAGAATTATGTAAACTGAATAATGTTTTTCATTAATTATGAGAGGATTACAACATGAATATATATAGATGAATGAGCTAGGGACCTAGCTTAGCTTACAAGCCAAGCAACAGAAAGAGATAAGATGATCCTAGCCAACTAACTTGATCTAACCTAACTAACATAACAGTAACAACAGAAAGGTGATAAAAAGGGTTCTAATAGGCAATGGACATCAAAGAAATGCTGGACTGCCAAAAGAGAGTAGTGACTATAACTGATCTCATTGTTTACTATGTGATCACATTTTTAGGACGGGTTTTCATTATCCAACCTTTGGTTAGAAAGCAGCAAAACACGTTCATGCAATATTGTATAACATTATCTTCATCCATAGAAACTTCAAAAAAGACGGATAATGTCGTTTACAATAGAACGAAAATGAGACAGAGGACCATTATTTATTCAGTCAAGTGACCTAATCAGTTAAATTTTGATGATCAGAAAAAAAATGTAGAGAAGTAAAAAATATCCTTGTAATCGTGAAGAACAAAAAGCACTTCACCATTTCAATAACCTTTGTTAGAATGAGTAGAAGTACTGAGATAGATTACAACCTTAAGTTCTAATTTAAGTCAATTACTATCAGAAGAGCGTTTTAAATCCCCCGGAAAAAAAAACTAACTTATCATAAGCATTTTCAAGTCAATCATAGTAGTCGCTTTTTTTATAATAAAAAAGTATATTAAAAATAATACAAGGAGTACTCTAACTCATATACAAACTGAAGTGAGAGAGCAAATCTATGTAAAGTTGATAATGCCCCTAGAAAAAAAAAATCCAAAATCAATTGTATAAAGATTCATCAAGAGAGAAATCAACTACAGCAGAGCAGATAGACCTTCATCTCCAACTTAATAGAAATTAGCTACCCATTAAATCACTAACTAACAAAATTGGTCCAAAGTGGAACAACTGCAAATCACAACAGGTAAAAAAAAAAGCTGCCCGCTGCTATCTACCAATCTTAATTTAAGATTTAAGTTTATTTTTCCCCCTTATTGCTTCATATACCATTAATCAATTCTTAGACAATGACCTATCAAATCTTTGTGCTGATCTTTGATGACAAGTGAGTGTCAAACACGGGAGTTTGGCCAAATGATCGGGGTGAACCCGAGCTACCTCTAAAATTGGTTGATAGGATAAAGTTACAACAAAAATATAAAAAAATTTATCAAAAAAAAAACAAAAATATAAAATTATTAAACCCTCAATTAATACTACTGTACACAGTTGAGACTGCCCGGCAAGTTGCATTAAATATCTGCCCTTGGTATTCGCTTTCTCGTAACCTCAACATCTTAAAAGTAACGACTTCGTAACAACTTCAAAATTGGTTGAGACAAAGGTTTGTGGGTAGACTTGGTCATTGCAAGTTCTTTTCTTAGACATTCGTGGTTCTCGTTGCAATCAGAATTATGAGCTTGTTGGTGCAATATGGGATTTAGTTGTCAAGAAATTGGCCATCTATTCTGACTTGTCATCCAACACTATATGTTTTTTTTTCCTTGCTACATACAGGGTTTACAAAACCGGACCGGATCGACTGGTCCGATCGGTTTAATCGGGATCCGGGACCTAGGCCGGTTCGGTTGGCCCCCAGAACCAAATTTTAAAAAAAAAAATTAGTATAAAAGGATTTGGGTCATCCTAGCCAAAACCAAATTCTTTTGTTTTCTAACATATGTGGGCTGGTTGTAGATTTTGGGTTGGTTTTTCCTATGAAGATGATTTTAATATATATCTTTATATTTATTTAGTTTAATTTCAAAATAAAAAAAATTGTGCTTTATCCCTGCTGTATTAGTTAAGATTTATATTTGCCATGAAATAGTCCCATGAAAGATTTCAAATTGAGTTGATCCAATATCTATCCAAGCATAAAGCGAATTTTGAGATGAGGTCTTTTGAAATAATTTTTTTAAAAAAAAATGCTAATGCAGGCTAGACCGACATTATATTAGCCTCTGGCTAGCGCTAAATATTTTCTTGTAATGTAAATAATTTTTTTAGGTAAAAAGCAATGACTTTAGTGTTAGAAAATGGGGTATGGATCTGCAACAAAGAAGAAGAAAATAATGGTAATGCGCAATCTCCGAGGCGTGTGAGGACACTAGGCTTTAGGTTCGATTCGCCCCCACCAATCTCTCCTTGTAAATTGGATGCAACAGGTGTAACTGGCGAATCCCCTTCAGGATACAATGGAGAACCTTGGTTTGGTTTGCACACCCTAAACCAATCATATCGACAATGACAGTTTATAGAACAATAGTCTCCTTAACTCTCTTTGCGCATAAGGGAGAAAAGAAGGTGATTTGGAGTGAAGAATGGTTGAGAGATTGAGTTTTTCGTGTCAATTACTGCATGCAGATGGTTCTATTTATAGACAAACTCTTGTCACTTGGTGAAAGAAAACAACTCTTCAAAAGTTTCACAAACGGTCAAATTCGATACATAAGTAGTATTAACGTTCATTAACTGACACAAGACATCAGTTAGCTTAACAGTCAATGGATGCGCCCCATCAACCTTCAGGTACCGTGTTCAAGTCATGACAACATCTCTTTTTATTAAAAATTTGGTCAGTTACATAACTATCATAAAAATTCAAAATCTACATGCACTAGGACTTGAACCTGGACTGCATAGTTTACAATCAAGGGACTCAACCACTCTACCAATCAACATTTGTATATCAACTATACATCATTATATTAATTTAACCGTTACCAAGCAACCTTTTAATAAGGATTTTGAAAATCTCTCACAATCCCCCACCATTTTCGAAAATGAATCCAAATCCCATTATTCCGGAAATCGTATGCTTTCAAACAAAGGTATCTTAGAGATTTGAACCTTTGCTTAGTAAGCCATGGGTTTCACTCATCCCCGAATAAAATGGTAGACAAGCTTTGAACCAAATATTTATTAGAACAAGCGTGCATGACTTACATATGAAATCTCGGTACCATTGAACGACGTGGTAGTGTGACACATTTGGTAAGGCCTTGTGTCGTGTATCATTTTCACGAGAGCTTATAGAGTCAAGCCCAACTCTAAGAAGCGGCCACACTTCACTTTCACATAGGTGGACTTTACCAGAAGCACCCCCATAAGTTGGGCACCTCAGCATATATATGCTATAGGTCCATTAAGAGCAAAAGCTCACCCTTTTCTTTTATGTCCTTATGGTTTCCAAGTACTTTTAAACCTTGGGATGTATCTATTTGTCAAGCACTTGCAATCACTCTCATAGTGTACTCTGGCCCATTGAACTCAAAACTTGATGCTACTCAAGTGTGAGTCGGGTTTCCACCATTGGTGATCATGTAGATATGTGCTTGAGTCCCATCCCTAATGATGTTTTCAACACCATATCCCTTGTCAGTCCTTTCGTCAAAGGATCTGCAAGATTCCTCTCTGTTTTCACAAAGACTATGGATATTACTCCATTTGTAATCAAATCTTTTACATAGCTCTGTCTTAGCCCAATGTGCCTGGACTTTCCATTATAAACCTGGCTATATGCCTTTGATAGTGTTGATTGACTATCACAATGTATGGATATTGGTGTTATTGGCTTTGGCCAAATTGGTATCTCATACATCAAATTTCTAAGTCATTCAACTTCTTTGCTTCCTGCTGCCAATGGTATGAATTCTGCAGCCATGGTGGAATCAACAATGCAAGTTTGTTTCTTGGGTCCCCAAGAAATAGCACCCCCACCAAGTGTGAATACCTAACCGCTTGTTGAAGCATGATCTTCTGTATAAGTCACCCAACTAGCATCCGTATAACCTTCTAATACTGAAGGATATCCATTATAGTTCAAACTATAATTCATTGTCCCCTTCAAGTATTTCAATACTCTTCGGACAGCATGTCAATGGTCTTTGCTTGGATTACTTGTATATCTACTTAGTCTCCCTACAGCATATGCAATGTCTGGTCTAGTACATGTCATGGCATACATTAAGCATCCAATTACTTTTGAGTATTCAAGTTGTGCTACTGGACAACCTTTATTTAGTACTAAATTAGTGTTGTGATCAAAGGGAGTAACAACAGATTGACAATCAAATTCATTAAATTTCTTTAACACCTTTTCTATATAGTGAGATTGGGACAAACCTATGTTCTCACCATCTTTTATTATTCTAATCCCTAGTATCACATCGGCTTCCCCTAAGTCTTTCATATCAAAATTACTAGAGAGGAAACTCTTAGTTTTTTTCCACCTCATATAGATCAGTACCAAATATTAACATATCATCAACATATAAACAAATCATAACACCTTTTCCATTATGGAATTTACTATAAATACACTTGTCAGATTCATTTATTTTATATCCATTAGCTAGCATAACTTGATCAAACTTTTGATGCCATTTTTTAGGAGCTTGTTTTAGTCCATACAATGCATTATTCAATTTACACACCTTCTTTTCTTGACCATTAACCACAAACCCTTCAGGTTGTGACATATACACCTCTTCATCTAACTCCCCATTAAGAAATGTTGTTTTCACATCCATTTGATGAATGACAAACTTATAGATGGATGCAAGTGCCAATAGCACTCTAATTGAGGCAATTCTTGCCACAGGTGCATATGTATCAAAATAGTCAATGCCCCTTTTTTGTATAAATCCCTTAGCAACCAGTCTTGCCTTAAACTTATCTATGGTTCCATCTACCTTCATTTTCCTTTTGAAAATAAATTTACAACCTATAGGTTTGGAACCAGGTGGGAGATCTACTAATTTCCACGTTTTATTCCCCATTATCGAGTCTATTTCCTCTTGTATAGCTTCCTTCCAGAAAGCGGCATCTTGAGACTTTATTGCCTCTTCGAATGTTTTTGGATAACTTTCTGTATTATAACATATTGGTCCATAACTGTCTATGGACTCTCTTGTTCCTTCAACAAGGAACATGAAAAAGTCTGGTCCATACGTTTTCTCTTTCCTAGCTCTCTGACTTCTTCTAAGTTCTGAACTCTCTAAAGTATCATTATTAAATACATTGGTTTCTAGATTATGTGCATTACTATGAACATCATTTTTGTGACTTGGAATTGAGTTAAACCTTTCTTCTTGAAAGATAGCATCCCTGGACTCAATTACTGCATTTACAGGATATGATTCATTAGATTCTATAACCATGAACCTATATGCTTTGCTATTTTTAGCATAGCCCAGGAACGCACATTCAATTCCCCTTTCACCTAATTTCTTTCTTTTTGGTTCAGGAACTTTTATTATTGCCCTACAACCCCAAACTTTGAAATAGTCAAGGTTGGGCTTTCTATTTTTCCAAAGTTTATATGGGGTTATTTTGTTCCTTTTGTTTGGAACTCTATTCAAGATATAACAAGCCGTCAACAAGGCTTCTCCCCAATAACCCTTTGCTAGACCAGAATATGATAACATTGCATTTACCATTTCTTCTAATACCCTATTTTTCCTTTCAGCTATGCCGTTTTGTTGTGGGGAATAAGGTGCGGTTGTTTGGTAAATTATTCCAGTAGACTCAAAGTAACTAGGGTTATAGAACTCTCATCCTCTATCACTCCTAAGACATTTAATAAATGTTTCATGTTGAAGTTCTACTTACTGTTTTACATATCTTAAATTTATCTAACATTTCATCCTTTGAATGCATTAAATATACACAGTAATATCTAGTACAATCATTTATGAATGTCACAAAATAATTTTTACCACCCATAGTGGGCCAACCATGTAAATCACATACATCAGAATGAATTAAATCTAACACTTTAGAACTTCTTTCAACTCTAAGAAAAGGAAATCTAGTTATCTTAGTTAGCATACAAGTTGTACATGCATCCGAAATCCTACTTGTTTTAGGAATTATACATGAATTCATCATTTCATTCATTTTCCTAAAATTAACATGTCCTAAACGAGAATGCCATAAATTACAAGACTCAACAATATAAGCATAAATAAATCCATTATCATTAATAATATTGAGTTTGAACATATTCTCACAAAGGTATCCCTTTCCTACAAACATTCCTCCCTTAGAGAGAATAAACTCGTCTCCCTCAAATACACATTTGAACCCGTACTTATTAAGTAATGGTACAGAAATTAAATTCTTCCTAACATCTGGTACATAATAAACATCTGTAAGAGTGACTACTTTTCCCGAAGTGAATTCTAGTTCCACCGTCCCTTTGCCTTTAACTTGGACAGTTGATGCATTTCCCATATACAGAACGGTTCCATCTTCTTCATTAATTGTCTTTAAGAGATCCTTGTTCTTACACACATGGCGAGTTGCACCGGAGTCAATCCACCATGATCCAACATCTTCTATCATGTTGATTTAGGAAATGACTGCAACAAGATTGTCCTTTGTTGCACTAGATTCCTTCTCTTTTTCCTTTTTCAGGAGACGATAATTCCTCTTGAAATGTCCCGGTTTTCCACAATAGAAACAACCATTTTTCTTTTTCTTTTTATTGTAGTCATTCTCATTGTTGTTTTCATGCGATTTTCCAAAATCTCGATTCCTCTTTTTAGAGGACTTACCAGATTTCCCTTCCTCTACTACATGCACCTTCTCATGAACAGAATGTTCTTTAGTATCATCTTGTTTACGATACTCTTCTTCTAAACGAAGGTGATTACCCAATTGTTCAAGAGAAATGTCATCTTTCCGATGTTTAAGACTTCTTTTAAAGTCCTTCCATGAAGGAGGAAGTTTGTCAATGATTGAGGAGACAATGATGGTTTCATCCATGTGCATATTATATTGTTTGTAGTTATTGAGAATACGTTCAATTTCATGAATTTGTTCCATGATAGGCATACAATCAACCATTTTATAATTATTAAAACGACTAATTAACAAGAAATTTCTTACTTGTTGCGTCCTCCATCATGTATCTTGCCTCAAGTTTCTCCCATAGTTCTTTGGAGGATCCCACATTTTGATACACATCGAACAATGAGTCGGTCATGCCATTCAAAATATGCCCCATGCAAATGTAGTCATCATTAACCCACTTGTTCCTCTCATGAGTCTCATTGATGGTCTCATCTTCTCTTTCCTCTGGTCTTGGTGTGTTCAACACATAGGCCACCTTCAGTGTTGTAAGCAGGAAGTGCATCCTCTTTTGCCAACGATGAAAGTTTCCGCCTTCGAACCTCTCAAGTTTCATAAAGTCAGAAGTCATCTCCTTCAACGTTGCAGCCATTATTACAGAAATCGAACCTAAAGATTGTTAGAAAATGGGGTATGGATCTACAACAAAGAAGAAGAAAATAATGGTAATGCGCAATCTCCAAGGCGTGTGAGGACACCAGGCTTTAGGTTCGATTCTCCCCCACCAATCTCTCCTTGTAGATTGGATGCAACAAGTATAACTGGCGAATCCCCTTCAGGATACAATGGAGAACCTTGGTTTGGTTTGCACACCCTAAACCAAGCGTATCGATAATGGCAGTTTACAGAAAAATAGTCTCCTTAACTCTCTTTGCACATAAGGGAGAAAAGAAGGTGATTTGGAGTGAAGAATGGTTGAGAGATTCTGAGTTTTTCGTGTCAATTACTGCATGCAGATGGTTCTATTTATAGACCAACTCTTGTCACTTGGTGAAAGAAAACAACTCTTCAAAAGTTTCACAAACGGTCAAATTCGATACATAAGTAGTATTAACATTCATTAACTGACACAAGACATCAGTTGGCCTAGCAGTCAATGGATGTGTCCCATCAACCTTTAGGTATTGTGTTCAAGTCCTGCCAACGTCTTTTTTTATTAAAAATTTGGTGAGTTACATAACTAACATAAAAATTCAAAATTTGCATGTATTAGAACTTGAACCTGAACCGCATAGTTTACAATGAAGGGACTCAATCACTCTACCAATCAACATTTGTATATCAACTATACACCATTATATTAATTTAACCGTTATCAAGCAACCTATTAATTTAACCATTGCAGGCTAGACCGACATTATATTAGCCTCTGGCTAGCGTTAAATATTTTCTTGTGATGTAAATAATTTTTTAGGTAAAAAGTAATGACTTTAGTTGCTTGACCCTTAGACTGGCCTGAAATTGAGTAAGGATCAAATGAAATTAATGTAAGAGTAAAACTTTACTCCAATATCTTTTTTCTTAAGGGAAAAGAAAGGACTCCGGTATCTAACTAATTATTTTACTTTGATATAATGGTTTTGGATGTTAGGGAATATAAAAGTGGCTTTAAAAAAAGAAAAATTGTGAAACTCGCTTAATAAACAAAGAGTAATTTCATTAATGAGGCAAATCTTTGGATAATAAGAGTTTGTTTGATTAAGATTAAAAAATAAGTGATTTTGTTATAAAATGATTTAGTGATTATTTTTAGAGATTTTTTTTTTTAAAAAGCAAAAACAGATTTGTGTTTGTTTACAATCATAAAAATCATTTTTTTAAAAAGTAGTTAGTTATAACAAAATGATTTTTTTCCAAAAGTTAATGAAAATTGCTTTTCATTTTAACCCTAAAAATGATTTTTGTTTTTTTTTTATTTTAAAAAGCAAAAACAAACATACTAGAAGTTTTAAAAATTGGTTATTTAGTTAAAAAAAATGTTTTTTTAACAAAATTAGCAATAACAAACACACTCTAAAAGAACAATTTAACCTAGTGGGTCCTCAAGTCAAATATGTGAACCGTGTGACACCCTTCTACCCCGCATGTTAATATAAAACATTTACTTAAAAGAGGTAATTATAAAACATGTATTTATTTGATTAAAATAAAAACCTGGATAAAAAGGTTTCACATCTCAACAAAAACAATGCGGAAATAACATAGTTTTAAAACAATAAAACAAAAACAAGACAGATAAAGGAAAACCCAACCCCGATGTCACATACAGAGCTGGTATAACCAAAATCCAGATACATCACGGAAACAAACTCAAATAACTAACAACTATAACTAAGCATTCTAACTAGAGTCGCGACTCCTCAGAGTCACTCCTCCGCTAGCTGCTCACCGTCCTCTGCATAGGGAAATACATGCAACAACAGAAACAGGAAAATAGGGAGTAAGAAATCATGTAAACTCAACGGCATGGGAATAGAGAATAAGATGAACATACATCATATCAAACATAGCAACAAACATCATACATCATCATTTACATATTACATGTCAACAGTCAAAAGATGTTATGCGGTGCAACACCTACTTGGCTACTCCGTTATGCATGTGGATCCAACTATCTCAGGAAGTCAACTTTGGAGTTACATATCTGTATTGGCCAAAAAGCACCAACGTATGGTGGAATTCAGGGTGTTACAATTCCACCCCTCTTACAAAAATTGCGTCCTCAAAATTTCTACTCACCTCGGTTGAAAAGGTACGGGTATGACTCCATCATCTTGCTTTCCAGCTTCCACATCGTACTTTCCTTAGTAGCCCCACTCCAAATGACTTTGACCAAAGGAATTTCCTTACCTCTTAGCTACTTCACCCTCCTATCCTCGACTCGTAGGGGTAACACCTCAAAAGTCAAGTTCTCTTTTAACTGTATGGTATCGGGGACTATCACGTGACTAGGGTCATGAACATACTTTGAATTGGGACACATGGAAGACACTATGAAGGTTGGATAAGAACGGTGGTAAGGCTATTTGGTAGGCGGCTTCGCCAACTCTTTTTAGGATTTGGTAAGGACCAATGAATCTAGGAGTAAGTTTCTTCGCCTTCATCACTCTACCAACCCCAATTGTTGGAGTAACTCTCAAGAATACATGATCGCCTTCCTGGAATTCGAGCGCCTTCCTCCTTTTGTCATGGTAGCTCTTCTGCCTACTTTGTGCCGCCTTCATCTTTTCCTGAATCATCCTTACTTTCTCCGTGGTTTCTTGCACCACTTCAGGTCCTAGTACAACACTATCACCAGGTTCGCTCCAACACAAGGGTGTCCTTCATCTCCTCCCATGAAGAGCTTCATAAGATGCCATCCCGATACTGGAATGGAAACTATTGTTGTAGGTAAACTTTATCAGGGGTAAAAACTTGTCCCAACTACCAGACTGTTCTAACACACAAGCTCTAAGCAAGTCCTCTAAGGATTGGATGGTTCTCTCGGTATGACCGTCTATCTGAGGGTGATAAGCTGAACTTAGTCTAAGCTTGGTTCCTAGAGCCTCTTGCAAACTGTTCCAAAACCTAGAGGTAAACCTCGGGTCTCTATCTGATACCATGCTAGAAGGTACACCATGTAGCCTAACTATCTCTCTGATATATAGCTTAGCCAACTTTTCCAAAGGGTATTCCATGTTCATAGGGATAAAATAGGCGAACTTAGTCAGTCTATCCACAACAACCCATATAGCCTCAAAACCACGGGAGTCCTAGGGAGTCCAAACACAAAATCCATGGAAATACTATCCATTTCCATTCGGGATACTCAAAGGTTGCATCTTTCTTGACGGCTTCACGGTGTTCTATCTTAGCCTTTTAGCACACTAAACAGGCATACACAAACTCAGTCACATCTTTCTTCATCCTAGGCCACCAAAACATGCGCTTTAAGTCCTAATACATCTTAGTGGCACTTGGGTGCACACTCAGTCAACCCCTATGTCCTTCTTCAAGGATCAACTTTCTAAGCCCCGGGACGTCTGGTATACAGACTCTATCCTTGAACCTCAAGACTCCATCGCTTCCTTCCTTAAAACTAAGGTCTCTACCTTGCGCAAGCAACTCACGCTGGTCTAAGAGATACCGGTCTAACTTCTGACCCTCTCTAACTTGATCCATCAGATTGTTGGTAACCTTCAAGGTTCTAAGCCTAATGCTCTTAGGGGTAACTTCCCAAGCTAAACTCAGGTCTCTAAACTCCTCAATCTGATCCATCTCCCTAACCATCAAAGCGGAGACGTGCAATGTTTTTCTACTTAAGGCATCGGCTACTACGTTGGCTTTTCTTGGGTGGTAGGTTAGATCAAACTCATAATCCTTTAAAAACTCCATCCACCTACGCTGCCTCATATTCAACTCCTTTTGATCAAAGAGATACTTCATACTCTTGTGATCACTAAAGATCTCAAACTTCGCTCCATATAGGTAATGCCTCCAGATCTTTAAGGCAAATACCGCAGCTCCTAACTCTAGGTCATGGGTAGGGTAGTTCTTCTCATGGGTTTTCAACTGCCTAGAAGCATAAACTACAACCTTACTATCTTGCATTAACACTCCACCTAAACCTTACTTCGATGCATCACAGTATACTACGAAAGGTTTACTAGGATCGGAGCAACACTAAAGCTGAGTCTGATGTTAACCTATTCTTAAAGGTTTGGAAACTCTTTTCACACTTAGAGTCCCACACAAACAACTGTCCTTTTTGGTGAGACGGGTTAAGGGCAAGGCTAACTTAGAGAAACCTTCTATGAACCGCCTATAATACCTAGCTAAACCCAAGAAACTCCTAATCCCCGGTCACCGACTTTGGCACCTCCCATTGGAGCACCGTCTCAACCTTTGCGGGTCCACGACTATCCCACCTTTTGAGATCGCATGACCTAAGAAACTAACCTCTTCTAACCAAAACTCACACTTAGACATCTTGGCATACAACTGCTTCTCCTTAAGGGTCTACAGACAACCCTCAAGTGCTCCTCATGTTCCTCCTTAGTCTTAGAGTACACTAAGATGTCATCTATAAAGACCACCATAAACTTATTCAAGTAAGGGTGAAAGGTCTTGTTCATGTAGTCCATGAACACAACAGGGGCATTGGTCACACCAAAGGGCATAACCAAGTACTCATAGTGACCATAACACGTCCTAAACGCTATCTTCGGGATGGCCTCAGACTTAAGTCGAATCTAATGGTACCCTGGCCTCAAATCTATCTTCGATAAAACACAAGCTCCGATCAACTGATCCATAATATCATCAATCATAGGGAGGGGATACCGATTCTTAATGGTCACCTTGTTGAGCTGTCGATAGTCGACACACAACCTCATACTACCATCCTCCTTCTTTACTAATAACACTGGCGCTCCCCATGGGGATACGCTAGGCCTAATAAACTGCTTTTGGATAAGGTCCTCTAACTGTTCCTTCAACTTGGCTAGCTCTAGAGGAGACATTCTATAGGGCGCTATGGAAATAAGCCCGATACCAGGTAATAAATCTATGATGAGCTCTACATCTTTTTCTAAGGGAAGTTCGTAAACGTCCCCCAGGAACGCTTCAGGAATCTCCCGCACAATAGGCACACTTCTGACATCAGGAGGGCTCTCAACTTCCAGGGAAGACAGCATCATGAACACTTGGTCTTCGTCTTTCATCGAAGCTTTCACTTGGTTGGTAGAGAGAAAGGTCGGATTCTTCGACTCCTCAGTAGTTCCAAAAATCAAGGTTTTATCAAAACAGTTCAAAAGGACATGATTGGAAGATAACCAGTCCATGCCAAGAATAATATCAAGCTGTTTTAAAGGTAAGCATACAAGATCAATGATGAGTGTGATTTCACCTCATATTTCCTTGACATTTTACATGCATTTTCATATAGTTTAGGTGTATTTTATTTGATTATTTGTTAGTTTTTACCTTGGAACTGGTAAGGTGGTTTTGTGGGGCTTGTGTGCAGGAATCGAAGATTAAATTACTCAGGATCAGTTGTGTTGGAGTTGGCATGAAGATGGAGTTTGAAAGGCAAGAAAATGGGGAAAACAGAACTAATCACGGCCTGGCCGTGATGGCCATCACGGCCATGATCGAGTAGAGCTGAAAAGAAAGAATGGAAAAGTCAGAGCTGGTCACGGCCAGGCCGTGATGCCCATCACGACCGTGACATGTCAACTGAGCCAGACCCTCACAGGTAGAATTGATCACGGCTAGGCCGTGATGGTGGTCACAGTCGTGACAGACCAACCAGTGAAGCAACCTCCAAGGCAGAATCCATCACGGCCTGGCCGTGACGGCCATCACTGCTGTGACGTGCAATATATGGATCCATAGAAACTGATTTGATCTAATTTTTGTATTGGCTTGGGATTCAAGTTACCCCAGATTATAAATAGCCCTCTAGGGCTCGAAACTGATCACTTTTTAATGGCTACCCATAGGCAAAATTAGGATTCTTCTTCTTCTTCTCAATCTCTCCTCTCCTCTAGGATTTTCTTTTTATGCTATTGTTAATCAAGCTTGTTATGATCATGGCAATGCTTGAGTAGTAGTCTTATTTCTAGGAATTGGGGCTATGCCCAAGATTTGTTTTTTGTGATGAATTGATGTTTGATTTCTTGTTAATTTCAATTTTTGCTTCAATTTGATCCCTATTGTTTTAATTACTCGTAAATTCGGTGGCCACTTATTTGTGTGTCATAGATACACTAAGGACGAACTTAGCGGTGAACTTGAGTATCAGATCTATAGGAATCAAACTTAGGACTTAAATCACGAGAGTTAAAAGCGGTCCTTCGAGGGTTCACGAATTGTCACAAAACTTAAAGGGTTCGATTTAAATTCAATTACCACGAGAGTAAGGGTTGATTTAATTGGGCACGGTTTTTGTAACCCGAGAGGGAGCATTAACTTATTTAGGATAAATTCGCCTTCAAAGCAAATTCTTGTAATTAACAAGGAGAGTAGTCAATTTAGTAACATAGGCAGTTTTGTGGTATCCCAATTCCTGGAAATCCCCTTTGAATTTGAAAAACCCCTATTTGAATTACTTTCCTATTGTGTTTAATTGCAATTTTAAATTTGATTGTTACTTGATTCCGATTTCAAAAACCAAATCTTATTCCAGTTCAGTTAAATCAATTTAATAGCTAATTGTTATTTAAGATCATGGTCTCTATGGTTCGATCTCTTTTTATTACTTGACGATGAAGCCCGTACACTTGCCGGAGCCTCATCAATCAACAATAAAGGTCCTATCATCAATAGGAATATGACAGTTCTTGCATGCATGTGAAGTGAGAACAGGCTTGTTTGTAGGTGTGGCAACAATCAAATCATAACTCAGAATGGTAACAGGTAAATTAAGACTCTTGAC
The DNA here is from genome assembly GCA_030762895.1 of Sophora flavescens. Classification (NCBI taxonomy): domain Eukaryota; kingdom Viridiplantae; phylum Streptophyta; class Magnoliopsida; order Fabales; family Fabaceae; genus Sophora; species Sophora flavescens. The sequence goes on along the minus strand of CM061068.1, from coordinate 14,808,533 downwards.
TCTATCAAGTGATATAAACGAGTGTGTAGCACCCGAGTCATACAATACAGTTAAAAGGGTCCTATTAATTAAGCACATACCTTGGATCAAGTCATCAGACTCAAAGGCTTCGGCCCCACTAAGAGTGAAGACTCTCCCAGTGGTCTTCAGTCGATTGGCTTGAGACTACCGACTCTTGCTAGCGCATAGAGGTTCTGACTTTGCTCCTCCACAATCCCGACTGATGTGGCCAGACTTGCCACACTTGAAGCAGATGACATCTGGTTCCTTACTGGATATTGAAATGATCCGATGCGCCGCACTTGTCGCACTTATTGGGCCTAGAGGCATTAGAACTTCAGCCTCCAGACCTATCATACGAAAACTGCTGCTTCTTGCCACTTTGTTTGAAGTCCCGTCCGGTTGGAGAAGAACGCTGCTTGCCCTTATCCTTATCCTTCTGCTCTGTCTTCTTGCTACCTTGGCTGTCTGAATTCCTGTAGCTGGCAAGTATGGACTTGTGGGCATACTCAAAGATGTTACACTTGTTCACCAAGGTGGGGAAAACTCTAATCTCCCGGTAGCCGATTGCTTGCTTGATCTCCAGACGAAGGTCATCCTCGAACTTTACACACTCTGACCGGTCATCCACCATGACCTGATAAGGTGTGTAATACCTAGCTAGCTCCTCGAATCTTGTCGTATACTCGTCCCACTGACATACTTCCTTGCTTCAGTGCCAAGAACTCCACCTCTTTCATGTCACGTACATCCTCAAGGAAATACTTCTCCATGAACCTATCTCTGACCACAGCCCAGGTGACTGCCGTACCCTCAGCCACCATCGTCTGACGAAAGTTCTCCCACCAGTGCTCAGCCTCCTCAGTGAGCATAAGTGTGGCGAAGTTAACCCCCTGTTGATCATTGCAGTCCATAGCTCTGAAGATCTTCTTGATCTCCCTCATCCACAGTAAAGCTCCCTCGGGGTCATAAGCTCCTCTGAATGATGGTGCATTGTTCCACTGGAACTTGTGGAGACCCTGAAACTCTGCTGACCCTTCGTGGTTGTTGTTCTGAACTTGGCCGATCGCATCGGCAAGGAGTGCCAACGCGTCAGCGATTGCCTGATCGTTTCTGCCTCCTCTTCCTGCCATAAGTCCCTATAACGCCAAGACAACTCGTTAAACATAGGGAACTTAAACAGGAAAAGCTACGGCTCGCTAACTTAAAACATCATTGTCTACAACAAGTATAGACAATTCAAACAAGACACACAGAAGACTCGCAACAAACTCATACCACGTCCGGACAGGGTCGAACTGCTCTGATACCACTGAATGTGACACCCTTCTACCCCGCATGTTAATATAAAACATTTACTTAAAAGAGGTAATTATAAAACATGCATTTATTTTATTAAAATAAAAACTTGGATAAAAAGGTTTCACATCACAACAAAAACAACACGGAAATAACATAGTTTTAAAACAATAAAAACAGAAACAAGACAGATAAAGGAAAACCCAACCCCGATGTCACATACAGAGCTGGTATAACCAAAATTCAGATACATCACGAAAACAAACTCAAATAACCAACAAAACTAACAACTATAACTAAGCATTCTAACTAGAGTCGCGGCTCCTCAGAGTCACTCCTCCGCTGGTTGCTCACCGTCCTCTGCATAAGGAAATACATGCAATAATAGAAACATGAAACATGGAGTAATAAATCATGTAAACTCAACGGCACGGGAATAGGGAATAAGATGAACATACATCATATCAAGCATAGCAACAAACATCATACATCATCATGTACATACTACACGTCAACAGTCAAAAGATACTATGCGGTGCAACACCTACTCCACTACTCCGTTATGCATGTGGACCCAACTATCACAGGAAGTCAACTAGGGAGTTACATATCCGTATTGGCCAAAAAGCACCAACACAGGCAGTTTCCCAAACCATGGAGGAACCCCTTGGATAGCCGACATATCATAACTGGATACCCCACCTCGGGGTGCACAGTCCACCAAACCTTGGGTGAACCACCCGAGACTTGGGTCAGATCATCATAACTTGGACGACTTCCCCTATGTTGAACATCCCCCACTAGTCAACTTCAACGTATGAATGCGTGAGCACAACAACACACAAGGCAACCACCTCCTTTGCTTGGGCCAATAAGCACCCAAGACTTATCACCAACATCAACATCAACAACTTAGACCCAAACCGTGGGATCAAGGCCCCCTTGACCAAAAAGCACCAAGGTCCAACGTAACAACACCTCGACCAAAAAGCATTGATGCCACTTTGACCAAAAAGCACCAAAGCGTAACAACGTGCGGTAACCCATCGGGTACCGGCTTAACCAGCTTATTACTCTTTGGTATCTTAATTATTCTTTAATTAAGTTATCTAACTTGTTATCACTCGATTAGTGTATTATTACTTCATCTGGGGATAATCTGGATGAAACACCCCTATAATTCATTAGTTTCAGGTTCTGACCAGTAGGGAAAGCACGGGAGTGCTCACCCTAGCATGGTCGTGGTGCCATTTAAGTGGAGCACGATCGTGCTCACTGTCCTGCAAGACCGTGTTCAATGCACGGTCTGCCTTCCAGAATTTAACTAGGAGCATGGTCGTGCTCCCTGTTCAGCACGACCATGATTCCGGGCAAGGCTATACTGTTCTGGGCAGAATTCAACATGTTCTTGGAGTTTAGGCTCTCTAATTCTCTCAAATCAAATCCTAGGGTCTTAACTAAAACATTCGGCATGAAACCTCACCCCTCACTAACACAGTTCATGTCTTATGAAGCTTTGGGGAATTAATCCCTTAATTCCTATGTTGACTAAGAGTCCTAATTAAATCCGATTAGGGTCCTATTAACATATTCAACATAACAATAACATCATCATCAACAACATATCCAGTCAATGTGATCAACATAATCCATATCATAACAACAACATTCATAACATGAGTATTCATACCAATTCAACCAAAACTCACGGCACAAGAAAATTAATAGGCATACCACGTCATGGGCAACTCAACGATTATAACAAATAGGCATACCCATTAATCCAATTAAACATATAAACAATTACATCATGCAACCAGGCAGATCATGGCTTCAATAACAATTAATAACAATATATATCGGGGTTATGGGAAACCCTCATCTTACGCTACTCCCTAGCATAGTGCATACACTATTCTTCTCCCATACCTAGTATGGGGTTTGCGTTTCAAAAGAAGAAAGAGGGTCCTTTGGGGTCTCGTCTCACAAGCACTTATCTACGACCTCAAGAACAACAAGGAAACACCTTAATTAGACTATTAGGCCAAGAAATCAAAAGGGAAAGAACGAGAGGGACAAGGTGTACGAATCTTACCTTGTTTAAAGGTTTAAACAGCGAATACGATGATCACATCTTCGCACTGATGTTTTTCCTTATCAAAGAATGCTGAAGAACGGTGCAAGAACGGATTATCTTGAGAGATTTTTCTACAGACAGTTGATTGAAATTGAGAGAAAAAGAGAAAGGAGACAATTCTGAGCGTTGGGACGTGATAGACTAGGGTTTAGATCATGTTTTAGGGGTTAAAAATAGGTTGGAATGTGATTTGTGCTTAAAAGAACCTAAAACACGTTTTCTGGTTCTGCACGTGTTCGCGGGGTGAACTCCCGTTCGCGAGGCGAGCCAGAGAACCAATTTCTGTCCGTTGGATTCGAGAGGTGAACCCGAAAGCGCAAAGCTGGATTTTTTTATTTTCACGGGGCAAGACTGAAACAGTCGAATTTGGCCAAAATACATGTAATAAGACTTGTAGATAATTCTCTTATGTTTCCAACGCCCCTAAGATCATCTCGGTCAGACATCTAGAACTCAATATATGGCTAAAACGGTGAAACAGGTTACTATGACTCTAAGACAATTGAACCTTCCTAAGACTAAACCTTCCCCACATGAACTTAGACATCAAGAACATGCATAACAAGCATATATAAGCTAAGTCTAACACATTAACATTTATTAACATAGGGTGTAATTCAGGGTGTTACAAAACACTTTTGTCTTTTGCCGACTTCGCTAAGGAAAGAGCAACTTGATTACATAAATGTGGAACATAAGGACATTCAACGTGTTTTGATAAATAACTTAATTAAGTGCTTATTAGATAAGTTATTTTTAAATAAGTAAAAATGACTTATTTTCATAAGCTTCTTTAGCAAGCTTATTGCAATAAGCTATAATAAGTTTATATGAATATCATAAATTATTTTTGTAAAGTATTTGCATAAGTTTATTTTAGTAGGTTATTGGTTTAATTGTACCTTTTTATAGGCAAATATTAGTATATTATAAGTTGTTATGCTAGTGTTTATGTCCAAAAAAAATTTGCTAGTTTTTTTTCTCATTTGCCAATGTTTGAACCCTAAACATCCAATTCCTTATACCCTTAGCTCAAACCAGTTGACCTACCCCACCCCCACCCCCCACCCCACGTTTAATTGTACTTTTAGTCCATCTATTATTGATCACGTGCAATTTTGGTCCCTGATTTTTTTTATGCACATTTAGTCCCCCCTATTTTTCAATGTTGTAAATTTGGTCCTCCGTCTAATACTTATCAATTTTTTCATTGATCAACATAGAGAAAATATTTCTTGTAAATATTTTTTAGCAATGTCAACCAATTATAAATTACTATATAAATACAAATGTTTAACTTTTATTGTAACTACCTTAAAACTTATACATGGGACAATTTATCAAATGGCGGTGTAAATTTTTATGCATCATCGAAATATTAAACTATGAACATCAAGCCTTGATGGTCCAGGAAAACATCAAGCCTGAAAAACCACCAGATAATGCTTTGCAACAAGAGAAGGAGACAAAAAATGATGATGTTGCAGTTAGGCAACGAGTTTTCAAAGGCAGTGAGTTGCCAACCTCCTTTCCTAATATCAAATGAATGTGATAAGCTGGAACTGTAGGGGAACAATAAGCAAAGGTTTTGTCTCTCTTGTTAGAGACTTGAGACAGCAGTATGATTCTAACTTTATTATTCTCATGGAAACTCATATAAGTGGGGATAGAGCAGCATCTATTGTGAAGAAATTGGGCTTTAAGGGCAGTTTTATTCAGGATGTGTGTGGTCATTATGGGAGAATTTGGTGTCTTTGGAATGACAATATGTGGAAGGTTGATATAGTGAGAATTGCAGCTCAGTTCGTCCATATGAAAGTTCAATGGAGGGGTGATAATCCGTGGTATCTAACGATGGTTTATGGTTCTCCTCATTTTGTTTGAAGGCAACATTGTGGAATGAGTTGAAGAGCATCTATACATCTTCTAATGGTGCTTGGGCAGTGATGGGTGACTATAATAGCACACTAGTGATGCATGAGAAAAAAGGAGGTAATGATATGCAGCCTCAGAGAGATATGTTTCGATTTAGAGAGATTCTTCAGGAGTGTGAGCTCATTGATATAGGTTTCCAAGGAGATCCCTTTATTTGGAAAAATGGAAACAAAGAAAGCAGATTGGGTAGATGTTTGGATAACATGAGTTGGAGAGTGAGGTTTAGTGAAGCCTTTATCCAGTATCTCATCCCACTCAAGTCCGATCATAGACCTCTTCTTCTTCGATTTCATAGTGAAAATAGGGGAAACATGAGAAGGTGTCCCTTTAGATTTGAAGCGACTTGGTTAACTCATTCCAATTTTCCTGAGTTTCTTCGCAACCACTGGACTAGGGAGGATTGTGATTGGAATGGTAGATTGAAGCACTTGCAAGATGATCTTAGGCAGTGGAATAAAGATGTCTTCGGGTATATCAAAACAAGAAAAAGAGAGTTGCTTAAAAAATTGAGTTGGCTTGATAACTAGAGACTCCACCACCCTTCAGTGGCCATTGATAATCAATATGCTTGGATTTGGAAGGAGTATGAGAAAGTTCTTGATCAAGAGGAGATTTTTTGGTTCCAAAAATCTAGAGCGCGTTGGTTACAACATGGGGATTGTAACACTCATTATTTTCATGGGGTAACTACAATTCGCAGGAGGAAGAACATGTATGATTCTCTTAAAAATAATGATGAGGTTTGGGTTAATGATCCAGTGGAGTTGGAAAAGTCAGTGGTGGATTATTATAAAGATATTTATCATGACGATGACAACTTTACTCCTTTGGGTATTACTGGTGCTTTTCCAATAATTGATGAGGAGGAAATGCACTGTTTAGAAAAGGAAGTGTCTAGTTCAGAAATGTTTCAAACAGAGAAACAAATGGGTGGATTCAAGGCACCAGGGCTAGATGGGTTCCAAGCCATATTTTTTCAAAAACAGTGGCAGGTTGTTGGTAAATAGTTCTATGACCTTATGAAACAAATTTTTGCAGAGCCCAAAAAAGTAAAGGATATTAATGGTACTTTGATCACCTTAGTTCCCAAAAACGATGTGGTGACTAACATGAAGGATTTTATACCTATAAGCTTGTGTAATGTCTCTTATAAAATCATTACCAAAATTATAGTTAAAAGAATTCGTGGTATGATGGTTAATTTGATTGGCCCTTGTTAGAGTAGTTTTGTTCCTCAACGTCAAAGTGGGGATAATGTTATTATTGCTCAAGAGGTTTTTCACTCAATGAGAAAGAAAAGTGGTAAAGTTGGATGGATGGCAATAAATGTGGACTTGGAGAAAGCTTATGATAGATTAAAATGAGCTTTTATAGAAGAGACTCTTCAGGATATTGGTTTTCCAACTAAAATGATTGAGCCCATTGGAAACTGCCTCTCTTCTACTAGCATGCGTATGTTATGAAATGGTGAAGCTCTTGAGGAATTTTTCCCTTCCAGTGTTATTAGACAAGGTGATCCTATTTCCCCTTATCTATTTGTGCTTTGCATTGAGAGACTTTTTCACTTAGTATCCATGGCAGTTGATCACAATTTATGGAAACCTATTCGTTTGAATAGAAGGGCCCCTCTTATTTCTCATCTAGCTTTTGCGGATGATCTTATTTTCTTTGCCGAAGCCACTATGGAGCAGGTTCATATTATTCAGTCTATCCTTGACATTTTTTGTACCAGTTCAGGGCAAAAAGTTTCCAAGGAGAAATCAAGAATTTATTTTTCTAATAACATGGGCTGGCATTCAAAACAGTAGTTTAGTGATGCATTGGGAATTCTTTAGACTAATGATCTGGGAAAATTCCTTGGTGTTCCCATTCTTCATAAAAGGGTGTGTAGAGGGACTTTCAATTTTGTTTTAGACAAAGTGTCTCAAAGATTGAGTTCGTGGAAGGCTAGGAATTTATCCTTTGTCGGTCGCGTTACTCTTGCAAAATCAGTCATACAAGCTCTGCCCACATACATTATGCAAACTGTCATGTTGCCTGAGAGCCTCTGTGATGAAGTTGACAAGTTGTGCCGCGGTTTTATTTGGGGTGATAGTAATAATGGAAGGAAAGTGCACATTCTTTCCTGGGACATGGTCTGTACTCCTAAAACTAATGGTGGCTTAGGTCTAAGAAAGGATAGAGATGTTAATCAAGCCTTCATGATGAGAGCAGGCTGGACTCTATGTACTCAACCAAATGCTCTATGGACAAAGGTAATTAGAAGCAAATATAAATGTGGGGCTAATTATATTCCTCAAGTGGATCAGGAAAGAGCAGGAAGCAGTTTTTGGAGAGGTATTTGTTGTGTTTGGGATATATTTTCTAAAAATATTACTTGGAGAGTTGGTAATGGTAGAATGGTTGATTTTTGGAAGGATGCTTGGGTTCCTAATGTTGATCCTCTAATCTCCCATGCTAGTGCTGGTTACCCGTTGGAATACTCAGGATCTATAAGTAATTATGTTACTCCACCTAGGCCTTGGAATTTTTCCAGTTTTGAACAGTTACTACCGCCACTTATAATTAATAAAATAAGAGTTGTCTCCTCCTTATTTCTCTAACTTCTCTGACTCCTTAGTGTGGAGTTGCACCAATGATGGAGAGTTCACTCTTTCTTCCGCTTATGAGGCTATTTGTGGTCGAGTAAGTCATCCTAATAATAAGCTTTTTGTTGCTCTTTGGACGTGGCAAGGTCCTGAGAGGATCCGGGTTTTACTTTGGAAGCTTAGCCATGAAGCCTTGATGACAAATGAGGCTCGGGTTAGGAGGAACTTGGCTACTTCTGCGTTGTGTAGTTGTTGCAATCTGTCGCAGGAATATCTTTTCCATGCTTTTCGTGATTATGAACAGATTAAAGAGACTTAGAGCAGGCTGCTAGGCTCAATTAATCACAGGTTTTTCAGGCAACAAGCTTGGCATGATTGGATTTATGAAAATCTCATAAGCAAGGAGATGGTGCATGGTATGAAATGGAGCATGATCTTTGGTGTTTTGCTGGATAAAATATGGTGGAGAAGAAATGATTTGATCTTTAATGGGAAGTTATGGCCTGCTACAGAGCTCCTCATTCACTCCAGATTCATTGGATTCACTCGAAGCCTGGTGAAGTTGCTTTGAATTGTGATGGATCTGTTACTCAAGTTGGTGATGAAGTTGCTTGTGGGGGAGTGATGAGAGATGAGGATGGTAACTTTATCTTTGCTTATGCGTCCTATTTGGGGTCTTGTAATATTCTTGTTGTTGAGCTCTAGGGCATTTTTCATGGTCTTCAAATTGCTTGGAACCGAGGTTTTCGCCGTATTAGAATTTTTTCAGATTCGAAGGTGGCACTGGGGTTGATCACAAATGGGGGTTGCAATACCCATCCGTGTCATTCTCTAGTAGCAAATATCCATAGTATTTCGGAAGGAATAGATGGTCTTGCTTGGCAACATGTTTTTCGTGAAGCTAATCAAGTGGCTGATACTTTGGCCAAATTTGGTCTCTCTTTAGATAGACAGCAAAGGATTTTTGATTATCCTCGTAGCTTTATTTGTAATGCCTTGAGGGCAGATGTTGCTTGTATTTCTTTTCCTAGAGGCTTTTAGTCTCCTTGTTGTTGGGGCTTAGCCCCTTTTGATCATCAAAAAAAAAAGTCAAAATATTAAATTCATTATTTATTATTATCATCATATATGCACGTCAAATCTACACTTTCATATCAATTAATTACATATATATTAAATGAGTTTACTTTTGCTAAAAAAATGAGTTTACTTTTTATCAAAAAAATAAATAAATGAGCTTACTTGCTATGCACCGTCAATGTTAAGTTTTTTTATAGTACACTAATCACAAATCGCAATGAAGGATAGGGATAGGATATGATATGAGTATGATAAGCTTTTATCATATCCGAGGTTTGATACGTACTAGATAGTATTATATTGTCATATCTTGTCTTTGAGGTAAAATAGATAGGAGAAAATATGTTATAAATTATAACCAAATGACAAAATTATCCCTAAATTAAACTTATATTTTTGTTTCCAAAATTGAATTTTAATTACCATTAATAGCAAAACTAAGTTGTACATAGAAGTAAGGTCGAAAAAGATGAAGCTTTTCATGATATAACTCACAAATTCACTTTGATTTTGCATGGAAAGTGTGGCATCGACACCACCACCTCGTCGGAGTTCCACTGCCACAACTGCACCACCACCTCGTTGGAGCTCCATCATTATAGCTGCATTGCCACCTTGCTAAAGCCACAACGTTGTCGCCGTCTTGCAAAGCAGAACTTACAGGGTTATTATTAGGGAAAAAGATCATATCCATTTCAAATGGAGACTTCCATTACTATGGTTTTGGAGAATAAATGTAATGAACATGATACACAAATAGCGAAAATATCATTTATTTCTCCAAAACAATAGTAATGGACATGTCCATTTCTTATGAGAAATGGGGGGCAAAGGTGGGAAAAAAAATTTATTTCCTATCCTACTTGTTTCTAACTTAGTTCTCCTACAGGATAAGAATTTTAATTAATGAGCAACACATGATAAGCAATAGGATAAGTTTATCATATTATGTTGGCTCACCATTAACAGAGGATAAGATAGCTATATTATTGAGTAAAGATATTTGGATATCTTGTATAGACATCGTATGAACTTATGAGTGTCTTGGGAGTGATAAAATACATGAATAGAGAGAATGAAATAATAAATAAGTGGGGATGAGTAAAATAGGTCCTTAAGGTAGTTAGAATAAGAGTAAAATATTTTTAATAATGTAAAAATTTATAGTTAGTTGACAGTTTAAAAAAATTTACACTAACATACATACCAATTAAATCCTAAATAAATATTAAAATGAAAAAATCGTTGCATTGCAGATGCTCCCTGTTAAATCATATATAAATATAAATTATAGGATCTTGCCGATCAGTGTTCTAAGAACATTGGTTAAGGACACCGGTTCCCTGTACAGTATATTTGTTTTATGTTTAACCAACCCATTTCCCTAAATTTTATGCCACAAATATTAAAATACGCTAAATATAAGGTCCAGAAAAAATGAATACTGAACAATGTCCTTTGTTTTCTTTCGTAGTTTGTGTGTCTCTCTCACATTAGAGAGAGAGAGAGTGAAGAGTGATGAGGAGGAGAAACAATAACTGAGATTGCAGAAAAACAGGAAGTTGAAACGGCTTCTCAGTATTAAGATAGATCGAAGAGTGCATTTTTGAACTCTCTCTCTCTTTCTCTATTCACCATCGTCACTCTCAAATCAACACCCCCCCACCCACTTCACCTATCTATATGTTTCTTCTATCTCTCTTTTCAACCACTCTTTCTTCTTCTTCTTCTTCTTCTTCTTGACTTCACCATCACTCTTCTTTCTTTATTCTCCATTGGGTTTTCGTTCGATTCCACCATGGCCACCTCTTCCATCGCCTCCCCCTTCTGCACGTGGCTCGTCGCTGCTTGCATGTCAGTCACGTGCGATTCCGACCGTTCCAAAACCCCATACGTCACTTTTCGTTCTCCAAAGAGGTCTCGCAGGAACAACTTGGTCTCCAAATTCGCCTCTGCAACTTGTCAATTGAACAGGGGATTGATTTCTTCTCTCTATGGATCCAGCATTCATGGTCTCGTCACTTCCTTCGAGCCTTGCCATGACTACTACACTTCTTCCAACACTCTCTCTTTCTTCTCTGATAATCGATTCTCTTCGCTTTTTGGATCCAAAACTCCCAATTTGAATCGCAGGCAGAGGCGTCTCAATCGAATCTCTCACTCTGGTAACTTTGTTTTTATTTTATAAATTACTCTAAAGTTGAGATTTTTCTGCTGATTATTGGTATTCTACTCTCTACTGTTTATTGGGTTTTTTTTCCCCTTCTCTAATTGATCGTGAAATTTGGGCCTTTTTTTTTAGTTGTTCTGTTAAAGCATATGCTTTGTAGTTTGGATCTTTGTCTTCTGCTTTGTGTTATTATTACTATGATGATGATGTTGGGTTGTTCAGTTGCTTGATTCTAGTTTAATTATGTGGATTGCTTTACCTGCTCTGTTGCTCCATTGGTTAATGTTTGCTTCAAGGTGATAGTACCCTGTGTTACGTAACTGGACATACTCGAATATGCCTTCCTAGTACGCATCGTACGGTTGGGCTGCCTAAGCATCAAAACGGTTCTTAATTTTTCATTAATTATTTGTTAGTTTTCTAATCCTCACTTTTTTTTCTTCTTCTTGCAATTTCATTGAGGTTGATCCTCATGTATACAGAGAATTACTTTGAATAAGATCAAGCTTTTGTGTGCTGTTTTCTTCTTCTTAAATAATAATTCCTCTGAAGTGTTCCTGAAACTAAAGTTGGAAATATCGCCCCACATGTGGGGTAGTCTCTGTCTCTCTTTTTTTGTTCTTTCGTTCTTCAAATTATAACATGTTAAGGTGTTCATGACTTTATCGTCTTGGTGGTATGTTAATACACATAAGAGGAGGAGGAATATCTATATATGTGTGTGTGTGTGACTACATCACAAGTTGTTTTGCTCCTACTTCTTCAGTATTTTGAACTCTCTGGAAAGGTCTATACTAATGCCTCTCATGCATGTAGCTGCTTGGTAAGGTCTGGTTCAGAGGTCTTGATTGTTTTGATACTAAACAATGGATACAAGTTTGGGTCTGCTTCCTTTCCTAGCATTTTTGTTGCAGTTGGTTTACAGTGTTCTGGTTTACTTAAACCTAAGCATGGTTATCCTTGGCCGGCAGTTGTATTCCCTGCTCAACATTCATGTGCACCTTCAAAATTATAATTCCTTGAAAATCAAAAAATACACATGCATTACTTCTATTTAAGTAAAAAAAAAACCACATCTACTTTGTTTTGAGGCTTCTGGTGTTACTTTCTTCAATGATAGGCATTTGCCTGAAATTTAGATCTCCCAAGTTGCACTGATATATAGAAGGATCTCAATTTATGAACATGATTTATGTCCATATTTCATCTTATAATTGCTGATCTATGCCTTGGCATTGTAAAATTTCAAGGTCAAGCAATGGCTGTGGCTTTGCAACCTGCCCAAGAAATTACAACAGTGAAAAAACCTCCTACTAAACAAAGGCGAGTAGTTGTGACAGGCTTGGGTGTGGTTACACCACTTGGTCATGATCCAGATGTCTTCTACAACAATTTACTCGATGGTGTTAGTGGCATAAGCGAGATTGAGACTTTTGATTGTGCTGAATTTCCAACTGTAAGTTATACGAATTCAAATTTTATTTTCAGTTGTTGCCTTCTGTAGCTTTTGTTCTCAATATTCTCTGTCTACAGAGGATTGCTGGTGAGATCAAGTCTTTCTCAACTGATGGATGGATAGCACCAAAACTTTCAAAGAGAATGGATAAATTTATGCTCTATATGCTAACAGCTGGCAAGAAAGCCTTGGTTGATGGTGGAATTACTGAAGATGTAATGGATGAGTTAAATAAAGAAAAATGTGGAGTTTTGATTGGCTCAGCAATGGGTGGCATGAAGGTAACATTCACTCTCTTGCATGTTGAGATACTACACTTGATAATAATACCAAGTTTTGTTTTGTCGCATTCAGTAGTTTGATTTTATATCTAGAGGCATCATAACATCTTTAGGGAGTTGTAACATTTTACAGTCTCGTGGATTGAATTTACTGTCAAACACAATCCAAGTTGGAGCCAGAACACTATCATATTAAGCAATCTCATGATATTGATTTATTCAGCATTTTGTTTTGTTTGTGTATTGAACAGGTTTTTAATGATGCAGTTGAAGCTTTACGAATCTCATATAAGAAGATGAATCCTTTTTGTGTACCTTTTGCAACAACAAATATGGGCTCTGCCATGCTTGCAATGGATCTGGTCTGTTTAAGGGTGTCATAGTTTTTGTCACGACCTTATTTTTTTTCCTGGCCATGCTGTCTTAAGCTTCTGACAAATGATTCCTTTTTATGAAATTTAGGGATGGATGGGCCCTAATTATTCTATCTCTACAGCTTGTGCTACAAGTAACTTTTGTATACTAAATGCAGCAAACCATATCATTAGAGGAGAAGCTGTAAGTATTTGTTCTTAGGATAGTTGATTTTTCATATTTTCCCTGACCTTTTCTTTTTCTGACAAGAAGGATAGTTTGATGACACAGTCGTTTTATCAAAAGGTGTTAACAGATTCAATAAATTTGAAATTTATCTGCAGGATGTAATGCTTTGTGGTGGCTCAGATGCTGCTATTATACCAATTGGTATCCTCTTGTTACCCATTCTTTTTGGCTTGCGTGAAGTTGTTGTGCCATAAACTTGACGTCAATCCAACAATTGTTGGTGCAGGTTTGGGAGGCTTTGTGGCATGCAGGGCACTGTCACAGAGGAATACTGATCCTACCAAAGCTTCACGCCCTTGGGATATTGTAATACTACATAAACCCTCTTAACCCCCCCCCCCCCCCCCCACCCACCCCACCCAAAAAAAAAAAAAAGATTTTTCATCATTTCTTTTCTAGCAATCTATTTATTTTTAATTTACTGAAATTGGATGAGCATGTCTTGTCGTCTCTAGTAATTTGGAGATCTTACATCTGTTAAATCTGTTATGTGCAGTAATATTTAATAAATCAATTGAAAACACCAAAAGCTGCAACTAGGATTAAAAAAGACACCACCAGAAGTTTAGAAAGCAACACGATGATGAGAAACAGTGTTGGCATCTAACAGAAAGACTGAACAAAGGAAAATGAGAAATTATGTAACATCGTTAATTTGATAATCATGAAACTTGACCTGTTTGTGATAAAGTAATGGATGATTGAATTGCAATCAAAGATACCAAAAAACTGCAATGTCCGCAGCTTTGGTTTTTAATTACTTTTTGTACTCATCCTTTCCTTCATCTTGTACTGCACTTGTGTTACTAACCATGTGGTTGCATTTATGATATTACAGAATCGTGATGGATTTGTCATGGGGGAAGGGGCTGGAGTTTTACTTTTAGAAGATTTGGAGCATGCTAAGGTACTTCTAACTTGATCTAATAATTTGAGAATAAAACATGCCTCGTGCTTCAATATTTATTCGTATAATTTATTGCATTTGCGGGTCATCCTTCAGTTCTTTCCTGCAGTATTAAAACACCTGCTATGTGCCTATGTCCGTTCTGTATTGTGTTAGAATTGCTCTTGATTCTTGTTGTGATTACCATTACGGCACTACCTATTATTTCTCTATCTGTCCACTGTCCAACTTTATATTTGACATTAGTATCATCACCATGTCAAAAACATCTATTGCTTTAGGCAATATACTTCATGTAATACATAGAGTCATCCGATGTTTTGCTTTGCAGAAAAGAGGTGCAAAAATATATGCAGAATTCCGTGGTGGAAGCTTCACTTCTGATGCATATCATGTGACTGAGCCACGTCCTGATGGTAAATTGTTAAACCTTTAAAGCCCTTGTTATACTCATCTTGACGAGCATGATCTGGTTCTAAAGGTACCTTAGCCTTGTTTAGATTCTCATGAAAGAAGGGTGAAATAAGACAAGCGTATATTTTCATATTGAACGTATTTATATTTTATACACTCAGAATTATTTCTGGCGTTTTCTTCCTGGTTGATATTTAATTGCTTTCTTATGGAAGTTATTTTTTTATAATAATGCTGTGACAGCTTAAATCGGCATATCTTTATTCTAACTTTTATTGTTTAATGCCATGGTTCAACATTTTCATTCATATGGATGCCTAAGCTGCTATTTTGGTTGCACATGTCAGTTTGAATTCTTAAAAATGAGGCTTTTCAATGTGAAGCCGATGCCCTGTCTGGAAATGCAAGTGCTGCTTCTATTTGTGAATGTGATGTCCTAGATAAGGAGGAAGGGGAAGTAGGATGAGTATAACCTTCAGCTTATTTGCTCCACATGGATGCAGCCCTTCCTATTTGCAAGGGTTTTTAGTAAATTGTTCTGTGAATGATATAATTGAAGTTAATGGACAGTTGATTGAAAATGGCTATAATTTGTCATTTAATGTGCAATTGTGGTGTGCAGTGACCGTCATGTCTAAATTGCTGGGGCATATTTTTGAAAAAAATAAGTTTTTTCTTCTGTTCACTTTTAACCGGGATGTGAAGTTTTTGTATTCAGATTCATCTCTTGTAGCTTATGTTGTTCCTTTCTAGTCTTACAAATTTTCAGAGTGATTGAGACATTCCATACTCCCTTGTCATCCTAACATCTTGAAAGCTTTGGAAATGTAATTAAAGTTCATGTTGTTTCCGGGATAGTGAAAGAGATTCACTATTCGTGCCATGTTTCCTTGTGATTCCAAAGTGATTTTTTTTTTGTCATATTGAAATAGCCTTTTAATAATTCTGTGCTTTGTTTAGGACACATGGTGAGTAGTGTTACCGTGCAAGCATTCCTTCCTTAATCTTGCACTTATGTTTCTTTATTCTTTCTCAAACAGGGGCTGGTGTTATACTTTGCATTGAAAAGGCATTAGCTCAGTCTGGAGTATCAAAAGCGGATGTGAATTACATAAATGCACATGCCACATCCACACCAGCTGGAGATCTGAAGGAGTACCAGGCTCTGATTCATTGTTTCGGCCAAAACCCCGAGGTAATTTTTCTTTTTTTTGGGCTGTTATTACTATTGTTCTACTGGTAGCATATTCCAATGTAATTATGCTTTGTTGCTCTTTTAAATTTTTTTTAATTAATGCTGTTTCTTATCTTATTGTCATGCTTACCAAGATCTCCTGTTTATACAGCTAAGAGTGAATTCTACAAAATCTATGATTGGCCATCTACTAGGGGCAGCTGGTGGTGTGGAAGCTGTAGCAACAGTCCTGGTGAAAACTAATGCATCACTTCACTTGTTTATGTAATTTTTTAGCAACCATAGTTTTATGTAATAAATTTCTGAGTTGTTTGTTTTTTATGTAGGCAATTAAGACAGGTTGGGTTCATCCGAATATCAATCTAGAAAGCCCAGACGAAGGAGTGGTATGTAACCTGTTGCAAACAATTTTGCCTTTGTTTGAAAATGTGTTGTCACATCATTTTTAAGGTTGAAAATTATCTAATATGGTCGTCAAATGAACAAAATTCAGGATGCTAAAGTGCTCGTGGGTTCAACCAAAGAGAAACTAGAAATCAAGGCTGCCTTATCTAATTCATTTGGTTTTGGGGGCCACAATTCTTCAATCATATTTGCTCCTTATAAGTGAAAAAGACTTCGCATGGTGAAACTTTCCTATCTTTACAAAGTAGGTATGGTATGGCAGTAAAAAACTTGTTTTTTTTCCCTGTTCCATTGTGAATCTGTGTTTTTTATCTTGCAGTTGCTGAGTTGGGGGCAATGTATTGCATACTCAAGCACTCAACCCTTTTGCTGGTTGAAAATTATATGCGATGTGGATTATTTGGTTGGATAAGTAACTGTTGAGAAAGATTGTTAATAGAATCCGAAAGTTCAGAGGTGATCCTGGTGAGATAGTGAGTCTATCCACCGCTGCAAACCCTATCTTGGTATGAATGGTTAGAGTAGTTGACCCACTTTGATGTAACCCTTTATGGGAGATAAGTCTTTTGTTTTATTCCCATGTACAAGGATATGGAAATTGAAAACTTTATACTTTGGCCATTAACCACTTTCGAGTGCATTTTCCACAACTGGAATTTTGAGGTAACAACAACATATTGGCCATTATAATGCGTAAACATCATTATGTGATAACATTAAACTCAAGGAACATATATAATAAATTAGTAGAATTGACGTCTTACCACCATCTTACGCGACATTCCAATCTACGGTAAATTTCCAAGCGATTGTATTTTTTTCACACGCTACTTTGCACTTCCATGCTCTTCATGTGTTCATTAGAATTTCAAAATATCACAACAACGATATTATTATTTCATATTTAACAACACCAACGTGGTGTGGCACGGTTGGTAGATATTTGGGTCTCTTGAAGCATGTTGTCAGAGAAAAACATTTGTTGGGAGAGTTATCTTTCTACTTAAACATATAATGAATGAAGTAAAATTAAAGCTCATAAAATAAGAATATGTTAATGCGTGCTTGGACGTTTTCTTTTTTTTTTTCAATGCTTTAGTTTAAAATCACTGTTATTGGATACTTAAAATTTCCTATTAAAATTGGCAGTTTTTAAGAAGCTTCTCTTGAGGTTAATGATACTTTTAAATATCTATTCATGCACTTCATACTTACTGATCAAAGTTTTTATTTTTACTTTTAAAAAATTCTGAGTAACGACTGAGAAGTATTAATACACATTTGAGATGCCGATTGCAACACCCTTAATTCATTGCCACCGTCCTGCTGTACACTTGAATGTTTAAGTTCAGAGAATATATGCAGGGCGATGAACGTTCTCTTCATTTGATGATTGCTTAAAGTGAGAAGAATGAAATGAATTCAGAGGGTTCATCATAATATTCGCAAGGTGAAATATTCTACACACTCACAAATTTGAAGTGTTAATTGCTTCAATTAGAATCATAAAGAAATAAAGTACACATAATGCAGAAGTTGTAGATATAATATAATAAATGTACAGTAACACGAATGAAAAAATAAATTAGATTTTATTTACGACGTGTAATAATAAATGTTCTAACTTCTAAGTTTCATATGAATAACTAAACATAATAAGAAGCTTATATTTGAATGTCCCTCCAAAAAAGAAGCCTATATTTGAATTTCCACAGCCAGTCCGACCTACTAACATAATTTTTGTACACTATGATCCGCCATCGATGAATGTCCAAAAATAAGAGTCAAAGAAAGAACAGTAGAATTGCTTTCATAAATAAATGGAAAAAAATTGTGCCTAGGAATTCATACTGATAGATTATTAGCCAAAGATTTGTGCCTGTTTTCCAACCAAAATCTTTTCGGCTGCAGACATTATCTCCCAAGTCCAAAATCTTTCCTTTTCTTGGTTTTTTACTTGATACTATCCATACCATCAAATTCTTATGCTTAAGCCCAAATCAGTAGATCAACAATAGTTGCAATAAATTAGCCAAGACATTCCAAAAGGTGATTAGCCTCCGAACCAAAATTGGACCAATAGAGTACTCCCTGTAGACTCAACTACAAATAAAAAAATAACTATATTCTCAATTATAAACAAAATTCAATAAACTCAACTCTATTCCAAAAATCAAAAAATTAACAAATCAAACAAATTCTCCCTTTACTTTTCCAAATGCACATTCTCGAAACAATTAAAGAATAGTTTAATAATTATAACTCATTTTTTCACATAAATCAAAACAAATAAACTAAATTAACTAACAAGTATGAAATTAATTATTTTTACTTATAATTGAATAAGAAGGTAGTATTTATTTAGATTGATAAATACCGTTGGAACTTGTAAACAATTAATTATAGAAAATACATAAATTAATGATTTCTTAATCTATGTAAAAATCTTTTTAAAAAAAATGACAGGAGCATTTAACACGTTAACCAAGTAAAACACTCTTAATTTTAATGTACCCCAAACAAAAAAGGCTATATTTGAAATTCCACACGGGTTAAATCTTCGAGAAAAATTATTCGTAAATTGTGATTCACCTTTAATGAATGTCACTAAGTAAGAGAGAAAAAATCGTAACCAAAAAGCTTGCCGCTTCTCTGTCATCGCCACATAAATATAAGTATATAAAATAAACCAATACATAATTTATAATAATGCAAATACCTTGTGATTATTTATATTTTATATACTGGAAATCCTGATATAACAATCTACACTGGCGTTACTCACATTTTCTTTCCCTTCCTGCCGTTCATTTGAGTCCTTTTTAGTTTGGAACTCTTTAGGGACAGCACACCAGAGGCACTCTTCCCTTCAAGCTTTTTCGTCATCTTTACAACACTTGCCATACCTTTTCTCGCGGCAACCCGCTGCTGAGGTCGACGACTCATCATTTTGCGATCAAGTGGCCAATATGCATAAGGTTCAAGCTTGTCCTTCCTCTTCACATCTCCACCTGCCTTTTTGCTAGAATACTCCTTACCTGTGTAAGCCCACCCCGAGTCTGATGTTTTTCTCCGCTTCTGGGCTTTAGTTCCAGACTTTCCAGACAAATGGCTATCACGCTCACTCCTAGTATCAAAATCAGGGTCAGCAGGATTTTCCTTCCTTCTTTCCTTTTCCTCGCGGATAATCAAGCGTCCTTCAGAATCTAGCTCCACCTCATCATCTAACCTTGTCTTTCTCTTGAGATTCTCCAACGATTTAAGAGCTGACCTTGTTTTCTGGTGATCCAGCAAATCAAGTGGCTCATCATCTGATTGCTCAGACAAGTGCTCAGACAAATTCTTCTTTTGTCTGATATTTGACCTAGAAAGAACAAGCAACAAAACTATTAGTCCAAATTGATTTACATAAGAAATATTTATTGCCTAGATATGTTCGAGATTACTCATTATTGAATGAATTGCGATAAAAAATTAAATCAAATCTCTCAACGTTGTTTATCACTTCCAATTTAGGCACTACAATCTACGTTGTAAATCCAAGAATGTGGACTCTTCGTCTCTTCCCAATTAGATTACAGTTATCTCAACTAAGCAAACATTGCAGTAACAGAATCCAGCTAGTGAGAAGAATGAACAAATTAAATGCTACAGCTTACTGAAATGAAGATGCTGCTGATTTGAGATGTAGACGAGACTTGGCCCTTCCAGAAATTGTCTTGCCGTTCAGGTATTCTGCATCACTACTGCCGCTATCTTCATCAAAATCCGAAAACAACTTTGTATGATTCCACTTACTTTGCCTGAAAATAAATTTAATTATCTTGGTCACAAGCAGCATCCGAGATATGGCTTCCAATTGGATTAAATATGTTTTTAGTCCCTCATTTTTTACAAAAGTTCTGTTTTAGAACCCCATTTGAAAAATGTACATTTTTAGTCCTCCGTTTTTTAAAATGTCAGAAATGATTCCTCCAGCACACTTCCGTTTGAAAAAACGGGAGACTAAAACTGAATTTTTGAAAAAAATAAAGGACTAAAAATGTGTGCTTGTTAAAAATGAGGGACTGAAAATGTGTGGTATAGGGACCACTTCTGACATCTTAAAAAACGGGGACTAAAAAAATACATTTTCCAAACGGAGGACTAAAACCGAACTTTTGTAAAAAATGAGGGACTAAAAATAAAGTGATTAGGGCTATAATGGAGCATAATATTAAAATTCATGAGGCCAATCACAGAACTTAAATAAAGTGATTAGGGCTATAATGGAGCATAATATTAAAATTCATGAGGCGAATCACAGAACTTAAATACCCTATAATGCAGAATTCATGGGACAAGCATGTCACTTTAAAATGGCCAAGTGTGTCAAACCAAGCCGTGATTTTCTAACTAGACGCTGGATATAAAATAAGTTTTCTTTTTAAGTTCAATATACACTACTGACGTGTGTACATATATATGTAAAACGCCTACATCAATTTGCAAGTGGATAGATATTCAGAGTCAGAAAAAGGTTTATGGTACATAACTCATTGTCTCTGTTTTCAATAATGCAAATAAATTCGTGACTGTTACCTGGATGTAGTTGCTTTTGAAAGATGAGATCTAGTTTCCTCAGAATTAGCACTTCGTTTCCTCTCTTTTCGCTCCTGGATCTGTACTGAAAATGATATTAGAAACCTAGAAAGACTGCTCTGTAAAAAAATTATATAGTAGAATGCTGTTCAACAGACCTTGCGCATGTTAGAAAGAAGTTTCATATGTTCTTCAGGCATCACCGCTTTGACAGCTTCCAGTCCACACTTCTTGACAAGCATTTCCAAAAGAAGTTTAACCTGAAAGGAAATTGAACCTCAGTGATTACAATATGAACAAGTAGCGTCAATTCTAAAACAGCCATCCACAACAAATAAATGAATTGCTTTAGAAAAAAAAAACATAAGGTAACCAAAATAACAACCTTTGCTTTAAAATGATTTTTGGTGTTATCTTGCCACTTCAACAAACCTTCCACCATGCTCCTCAGATGCATTCGCAATCCTTCCCCTTGTGATTTGGCTACTAATACCTTCAATAAACCAAGATAAGCCTGCAATATGAAGTGACAAAGACACGTTTAATCCTGGAGGTGAACGAAATAACATTGCTTCACTCAGCAATGCATTTAACCAACAAAATAGAAGAGGAAATAAACCTTATTTATCTCTCTATTTTTACTCTGCAGGAGGAGAGATGTGGTTGGGAACCACCTAAAAGCAGGTAAAACAAGGTCAGAGAACTCATAAGCCAAACGAGCTAAACCTTTGGCTGCAGCACTTATCATATGTGGAGTATCCCCAGCCAAAAATACAGCAACCTGAGCTCACCACAGCACAAAATCAAATTACATTACATGGGCAACTAACAAATCAATCATACACATTCAAGTATGATGAGTACAAGAATATATGAAGTCACATTAAATAAAGAAAGTGAGATGACATTGATTACTTTACATGAATTAACCAATGAAGAAACGAAAAGCACGAACTTAAAATTAGATATTTACCTTGTCAAAAAATTGTTCCAAGTTTTCTTTGTTCCCGCCTCTCTCCTCATCCCCAAATGCATGGCCAATTTGGACAAGAATATCATAAGCCCTGTTCCTGGATTTTTTGTTAGCCTGCAAGGATAATCTCACAGTTAGCACCACACAACCTTATGAAATATGAAGTGAATTAGGAAACTACTCACAGACAAAAGTAATGCCTATCATCTCCCGAAACCCTATACATTACATGCTATTAACAGCCTTTATGGGCTGCCATCTGACAATGGTCTTAGCAGCTACTAGCAACAACACTCAATAAGCTGGTGGCAGACAAGGCTGACGGCTTACCAGCCTTCCCAATCAAAGAAAAGTGACATGACAATTGACACAAAAAGAAGCAGAAGAGTAGAAGGAATGAAGGATGATGCTAGGAAAACTCGCGTATACTAATGATATACATTCCATTGGCCATAACCTATGAACCCCGGCTACTCCAAAAATGCAAACGTATCCGTGTCCGATACCGATACTCATTGGATACTTTCGGATACGTATCCAAGAAGTAACCTCTTTTTTATTTTATTTTTTTAATTATCTTTTACCCAATACTTTTAGGATACTTCCGGATACGTATCCAAGAAGTATCTCTTTGACAGAGGTGTCTTTTGATGAACCACCCTTAGAAGCTATGCTTTTTCTAGATGAAAGGTAAAGGGGGAGAGGAAACTGAATCGGTTAGCATTAAACATTAAGTAAAGATGTTTTTCAATTGTTGGCTATTGTACAGAGTCGAGACTTGTTTTGAATTCTACCAAAGATGTTTTTGTTGATATTCTGACTGAGGAATATATTATGATATAGGTAAGACTGTATTTTTTTTTGTTATTATGATCGCACGTATCTTTTTATAAATTGTGATCATTATAGTTATATATATGTTTCTTTCCATATGAATATTTTGCATCTATATAAAATATTTTTCTATAAATTTTTCTTAACGTATCCGAGCAGTATCGTATCTTGAATTTCAAAGAAATTCCCGTATCCCGGTATCCATGTCGTATCGTAACAAATATCTGGGCTTCGTAGCTTAAAAATCAGCACCAAAAAAATTTAAAATTTAAATCACGAACCTAGTCATATTGCAATAATATAGTTAAGCGCAAGTCATTAAACATTCAAGTGTACAGTAGCAAAATCCAAAATAGAAAGAGACATGATTTGGAGCTGTCAGTGCAGGAAAAATCAGAGGGCAACACCAACCTTGAAGCACTATGAGGCAATGTTGCATGAAAATTTAGTTACCCCAAGCAAAGTGGTATTGTATGCGCAACAGTGCAGTGTTAACAACTATGAACGGACACATAAGAAAAAACTGGTTTGGATCAAGAAGGATCACAGCAAAACCCAAACAACCCATTCCCCCCTCCCAAAGAAATGTGGATACACAAAAATGTGCTAGCCTAGAAACAACAATGGCAGACCCAATAGAAGACACTGAATACTGAACCGTTTATTTAAAAGTAAAAGGCAACTAAAACTGCATGATTTGGAATTGGAAGTTTCCACAATTAACACCACATACCTCTTTCAGAGCAAGTACTATTTCAGTAAGGAAAGAACCCAAATTTCCTCGCCACCTGTCCTCTGGATTATCCTGTTGGGAGAGCATAATTTCAGATTCTTTATGCTCATACTAAATATGCCAATATGTACAACATATCAGATGCTCCGCAACAAAAACATGCTCAAGGTAACAAACATGAAAGCAAAATGTCAGCCTTAAATACCTTTGATTCTGAGACATGGACTATTAAGAAGTAAAGGCAATCAAGCCTGTGATGTTTGGCAGAAAAATGGCATGAAGGAAGAATTTCAACCATAAGCCCAATCAGTTCCTCAAACTTCAATGAAACAAACCTATCTGAACTCTGTCAAGAATAACCCAAAGAAAATATCCATAAACTGAAATATTTTACCAGAATGAAACTAGCTCAGCAGTGCAAAAACCAATTTGTAAACTAATTTCCAAGAAAGACAACTTATAGTAATGGCATCATTGTAGAGGGGAAGTTGCAACATGAATACTTTTCAAGATGAAATAACTACATAAATATAAAAAAATATTTTGGAAATTTCATTTAAACGAGAAAATCAAATAAAATGTAGGGAAATACCCTGAGAATAATGGAAAGTCCTTTGTATGCCTTCTTCTGCATGACACCTTCAACATCCTGAAACAATAACCACAACAATCTTAACTTTCCAACAACCAAAAAGGTTAGGGAAAATCCTTGTAAAGAAAAAGTTAAGCACACTATCTCAGTCAAACCTGCAATGCTGGCTTTATTACAAGAAATAATGTATTAATCTCGTCAAAATTTAATCCAGGCAACAATGAAACCGCAAAATCAAGATACTGCGCCCTGGGATAAAAAGAATTCTGTGAAATAAATGCAGACACCAAACATGGAAATAACAATTTAAGAACAATGCAGACGAGACAGAATAAATAAATGTAACAACTTCACATAAACCATTTACGGAGTGAAGAGAAAAAGACAATTATCAACACCTGACAGCTGATAGAGACATATTATTTGATGGCCCATCAATCTGCATAGAACTAAAACTTTTGGAATTGTCGACACTGTTGGCCTCTTTAGTGAGTTCCAAAAGCTCATTCATTCTGTAAATGAATAAACGGGATACCATTGCTTTGTCTGCTATGGATGCAATATCACCAATTGTGCGCTGTAAAAGCAAAATTAGCGCTATAAATTCTTGCACAGGTTAAATGAAATAGAGAAAGACCAATTCAATTCTCCACTAATGAAGAAACTCAAAAAAAATTAGAGCACTTAATCGGTTCATGAAATGGATAATATATGACACCATTTTAATTTTAATAAATTGCAGTACATAGACAGAATGGCGAACTCTAATTTATGTTATGTCAGAATACATTTTTCAAAATAGGGAGGCATACGTTCTGCTTAACTACTACATATTTCTTGCAACTATTACCAATTTATTAGTTTTCGTACCTGCAAACAACCACCGTCATCTTTTGTAGGTTTCAGGAATACTTCTGACAGAGCATCTAACAAGCTCTTAGCAGATGATTTCAGCACATTCAAATTGTCACGTGCAACCTGCTGCGAATAATGGACCAAACCTTGCTCTTTGTCCAGGTCTTGCTCAATAGAATCCTTGTTATTTGCATCCACAAAATCCTTGTTTTGGTGAATCAGAAGCTGCAAACTAGTGCATAGTATTCCACGAATGTCAGGTTCTTCTTTAAACTTATTACATAAATGTTTCTTCAAAACCATGAAACTTTCAGCAGTGTCCAAAGGATAGTTGCAAAATGAAGGTAGCAAAGACCACAAAGAGTAAGCAAGCGCATCTGCATTCCTTGATGATACCATCAGTCCTTGCTTCTCAAGCTGCAGAACGCATCAAGAATGAAATGGATACTGTGCAGAAGAATAAAACTGCACCTCATCAATAATAAAATGATTTATACCTTTCGAGCCTTCTCCCTTACACGTTCAATGATGGTCAAAATTTCTTTTGTGAAATAGTTTAAATGTGCACCGACAATATATTGTTTTAGAATTGGAAAAAGCCAAATATTTGCATCAGATAAGTCTTCAACTTCCAAATTCAGAGGAATAAGGGACAAGAAAGTTTCAGGTCCAATTGCAACAAGAGCCGATCCAAGGCATTCATGCAGCTGCACATCATAGAATCAAAGAATGTACTACACATCAGTAATTTGTTGCACATAAAAAGTTATAGTATCAAACAATTTCTCACATCCTCCAATAACAACCAATTTGTAGGTGATACTGCCTAAAAAAATTAAACAAGCCAAAAGTGATACACAAAAAATCTTCAACAAATGTTGAATACATAAGTCAATAGAAATTCAATAATCAATACTGCAGTACTAAATAGTTATATTTTGCCATTGGTTAATCGAACATGCATCATCCATTAACAGCATTAAATGCCCCTGTAAATAAATATAACATGTGATAAACACATATTTGTAACTTAGAACAAGAGGGTCACTAAAAAACACCTGATTTTTCTTTAATCTTCAAGATAAGAAAAGAATTCAAAAGGCATCCAACTTTTTTACAGGCAGCTCATATGAGAAACTGCTTAGAATTGAGACATATTATCCTGGCTATAAAAATATAACATATCCAACCTCATTCTATAAGATATTCAGCTCTACATTAACATAGGTTGGCAGAAAAATGAAAAATGCAATAGAAATAAGTGGACCTGTTTCCTAAAGGGAAAATCTTCATCAGGCAGCTTCTGCACTTCTTCCAAGTTTGCTAGTATTCCTCTCATCAAAATAGGAGAATATTTTCCTGTATTGATAATAGCAGTAATCTCAAATATTAGTAACGAGCATTTTAACCGCATGGTATCATTTGAAGAACGAGGTTACAAAGAGGCCACAAGTCGGAAGCTAATAAAGAAACCAGGAGAAGAGACCACACCAGTTTAGATAATTTACTCACTAGAAGAAATAATACTTCTTACCCTCTTATAATCTAATGACCAAACAGCAAATTATATAATGCAAGAAAGTAGAACAAGACTTGACAGCAACCAAAATACCTAATTTATGAAACATGGCAGAAATAACATGAAATACTCTGTCCCAGAGAGCAGCATAGTGATAATCCAGTAAGCTCTCAAGAGTTGCACAAATTTTTTCAATAATGGTCGCCTCTGACTTCCTTGAGCCTTTATTTGCACTGGAAGAGATCTGATCCACTCCCTGTTTAATCAAACTTTCATCAATACAAGAATTTATCATGCTCTTGAGTGCATCCGTGGCTGCATATATGGCTTCTTCATGTTCAGATGCCAAAATATCTGCACATTAAAAGTAAAACAAATACTTCCATAACTGCCTTTTGAAAACAAGTGCACACACATGATTTACAATATATTACCTTTGAGGGCCTTAAAAACAATGGGGAGCTTAACTACGCATCTTTGCCTGTTAAGAGAATAAACTTTAATCATTCCAACATCAAGCAAGCGAGCGATAAACGTCATTCCATCTCCAAGCGTCTCGTTTGATGATATAGACCGGGCCAATGATGTTAACAACTCGAGTAGTGCTTCAGGTGGAACTTCCGACGTTGGGTAATGACAAAGAAAAGTCAAACTATCTGTTATGCACCTTGTAACTAGGGGTTGATGCAGATCCAAGAGAGGATTTTTGAAGTACTTAAGAATGGAGGTCTTGAATTGCAGCGACAGAAAAGGAAGACATTCTTTCAAAGCATCAAGAATATACATAATCTGCTGAGCCTCCTTAGTTCCTTCACCAGCATTAGCATCTGCTCCACCAACAAGCAGAAGAAACCTTTCAAGTAGGTTTTTGACTCCTTCACTTGCAGATGCCAGTAGCGACGATTTTTGAAAGTTTAACAAAACGTCACGGAGACACAAATGAGATTGCCTTCTGACCTGTTCAAATATCCAATCAGCACCACGCAAGATTCAAACATGTACCATAGTTAAGCAAGCAGTCTGCATCCTTAACAAGTGAATGAGGACCACAAACAGTTGTGTAGAAAACTGACCAGAAACCATGTAACCTCCCTACAAACCAACAAGGCAACAAGTTTCCTTGCATTTCCCCATCACAACGGATTAAAACAGTGTAGTTTGCCAAAGCTATTACCAACTTTCTTCGGATCTAATTCAGAGAATTATGCACGTATGAAGAATGAAAAAGAGTGACAAAAATTCCAAAATCGTTCAGTTTGATGGATGATTAAACACTATGCAGGGCCAAACCAAAGGTAATGCACAATTGCTATTAGACAACGACCAGCTGCGTTCGATAGTTCTAATAATAAAATGGGGAAATCACTCTAAAACATATTCAAATGTCAAGCACAGTATACAATTCAGGTTTAGAATTCATAATTTCGTACCTTATGCCGCGAATCCGTAATGAATGCTAACAAGACATTGAACAAGGGAGAGACATCAGACCAGTTGACAGTGTCCCTATTGATCAACAAATGCGAGAGGCACTTCAATCCAGAGATAACAGCTCTCTCCGAATCCGACGGGGATCGGAGAAGTCGCAGTAATAGCTCCGACAAGAACTCTCTCTGCTTCTTCAGCACTGCAACGGGTACTCTGGCGATGACAAGGGAGAGGATGGTGATGAGAGCATCGACGACGTGCTTCGGAGGGTTTGGTTCGGATGTGATGCGGTCCAGGGAAGAGCATGCGGCGGCGAAGTAAGCGACTGGGGATGAAGGTAGGTTGTGGTCCTTGAGCTCCTGGGACATGGTTCCGATGATGGCGCAGAGGTGCTGGTGATTTTCATCGGTAGAATTGGCGAAGCGAGAGAGGATTGAATTGCAGAAATCGCTGCTTGATTCGTCTGTGGAAAATGCGGGTTCCTCCATTTCGATGGTTTCCATTGGAGTGTGCCGCGCAAAACCCTAGCTCTGATGGCACCGAGGTTTATGACGCACAACATCGATAGATACAAAAATGAAGTGAGGGGGTTAATATAGGGCCCGTCGACCCAGTCCAATGAAGTAACCAGTGTTTTGAAAACGGACCGGCCCAAGCTCTGGTGCCCGGTCCAATTTGACCACAAAATCGTTCAGCAAGAGAACCGAACAGGAACCGGCGGTGAAACGGCTCACACCGTCACACGGTTTCACAGGAAAACACTTTTTAAATAAAAACGAACAGAGATCTCTTCACACTGGGCGAGACACAGCCATGGTGGGTCTGCTGGGAGGGATTCGAACCTGGGTTATTGTTAATAGAATAATTTTAAATTCTTGACAGAAATAATTCTGACACGATGACGGAAGAATTGAAAGAAGAATTGTCAAAAGATATAACCAATACGGCTGTGGAGAATGTCAAAATTAAGAAGAATTGACAAATGGAAATTGACAAGAAGTTCTTTAGTTGACATGTCAGACAAATAGGGCCGTCGCAAAGCAAGACATGGGACACATCTATCAAGGGTAAAATTTCTGATCATTGACGGACACATTTAGCTGGCTGACAGCGTTAACAAAGTAATGACTAATATATTCCAAGTACTAAGAAGATATAGTTGACAAGAAAATATTGGTCGACAGAAAAGGATAAATCGACAACTCAGTTTTTTGACAAAGTATTAAGAAGAGCTGTCAAACGCACGGAAGTGTGAAAATGGGTAAGTCCTTAAGGCTGACAAAGCATCAGCAAGATAAGTCGTCAAAAAGGCAAACCGTTGACAACAAGCAAGTTGGCACAAAGCGGTTCAAAGAATTGAGCAGTTAGAGAAGTTTGCTTGTCAAATAGTTTGAATTTGAACATGGCAAAAAACTGCCATACAGGTGGCAATCTTATAGATAGGAAGTTATCTCTAGGTAGTTATTTTATTTGCCTATAAATATTAGCGATCACAATGTAATAGAGGAGGTTACTTGATACATATCCTACATATCTCGATCACACAGCAGATTGACGGATTATACTCAAGTATTTCCTCCATCCTTTTCATTTTCAATTCAATTCAGTATTATTATCCAGTACAATATTGTCTTTATTCTTTAAAGTTCTTTATTTGTTCTTTAATACTGATTTTTAAGTTCCTTACATGCCCTTCATTACTTTCAGTATTTCTCTCATGTTCTGTTATTTTATTGCATTCAGTAATTATTTAACCACGCTTTATGCAAATTGCTTTTCAAATTATTGTCATTTCTATTTTCAAATTATGCCTTTTGAGAAAGTTATGCAATTACAAAGTATCTTTCGTTTAAGAAACCGACTTTTCTTTTCAAATCGAAATATATTTTCTAAATATAAAACAGATTACACTTCTATTGTAACACCAAGTCCTTGCCAGTATTTATTAGGTTTGGCTAATTTGTCAAATTCATACTTGATGACATAAATACACACATCCCGACGAGATTACCGCATAACTCGTTCGCCCCACACTCGTCTCGATCTTAAATTGTTTGTAACAAAGGGATTTTGGACACCAACCAAAACCAGCGTTAACAAATTGGCACGCCTGATGGGACGAGTTTAGAGTAATTCAAATGCAGTGTCACAAATTTGACATACAAATTTATTTGTATGCGTTACTGGAGTGGAAAGGTGGTTCAAACATCATCTATTTCCCAAAACTCTGTGAATATGAGTAGTGCAAGTGATGCGGGTGTAGTGAGCACTAACGCCGTTGTGTCAGCAGTGGATGCTATTGCACCGATTGACAATATTCCCTGCAACCAAGGGCTAATGCTACTAATGCAGAGATAAATGGCACTAACGGTGTAGGTGCAAGAAGAGCGTTTCCTACGCCCAAGTTGTCAATAGATTTGATGAAGTTGGCCAAGGAACACTCCCATCACCAACTTCACCGGTCTTACAACAAATAAATCCACCAACTCATTGGATTGTCTCCACGAAGTGTTGTGAATTCAAATCAAAGAGGGACTACACAGCCTCTCTCACAACCTTTGTATGGGATGCCTTATGGGTCGGCGGTACGTCAATCCCAATACCCCATTTGCATACTTACCATATCCAAATGGAATGACGATGGTCGCCCATACATCCGGACAAGCGGGACCATCAATCGGGGGCAAATTCCCAGTCATGCGAATGGGATAACAGGGTCAATGATAATAACCCATTCTCGACAAGAGCAACCAGTAGAAAGGCCATATATATCCCCATTGAGACAACTCCCACAAAGTACTGTTGGTCTGCCGGAGGCTACATTAGCCAATGTCCGACAACAGATTGATTCTAGTAACCATGACATGGTGAATACATTTACTCAACAAATGAGTATAGTGATTACGCCATTAATGGAAAGCACGAACAATGCATGTTTGGCATTAGCAAATGAGATACGTAGGTTAAATAGAGCCTTGGGTGTTGTAACCCCAGGTGATAACCAAAATACTAATAGAAATCTCAATGCAAATGTCAACAGGAATAATCAACCACAGGTTGAATAACCACAAGATATACAACTTGACGGATTTGAACAAGATGACGAGCGGCAACAGCCCCATCGTCGGATTCCTTTGAGATGTGGAAATGTACATATTCTACGACCAGAGGAAGACGAAGATTTGGTCATAAACCAGGGTGCTTTTGGAGCATTTCGTCAAAACGTTCTAAATCAAAACGTCAATCAAGTTGTCGAGCAAGCATTAAATAGGGTTGGCTTTAACATAGGTTATGCCAATCAACCATTTTTTGCATCGGCATTTCCTGATTGGGTCCAACAGGAAGAAATGCCTCGAGGATACAAAATACCCAAGTTGTCAAAATTCTCATGAGAGAGTGGAGAGTCGACAGTCGAGCATATCGCCCGATATACCATCGAGTTGGGAGATTTGGCTTTAGAGGAGGGATTAAAAATGAAGTTCTTCCCTAGTTCGTTAACTAAGAATGCTTTTTCTTGGTTTTCAACCCTAAGGCCTAATTCTATACACTCCCGGAATCAATTAGAAAGAAGTTTTCATGACCAATTCTTCAGGGGTGACTTGAAAATAGGGTTGACAGATTTATTTGGAAATAAAAGAATGAATAACGAATCTGTTGACGACTACCTTGCTCGATTCCGTCAAATGAGGAGTCGGTGCTTCACCCCTATCCCAGAGGCAGAAATAGTAAAAATTGCTGCCGGAGGTTTAGATTACCATATTAGAAAGAAATTGGTCAACCAAGATTTGATAGATCTTGCCCAGTTAGGGGATAAGGTCCGTCAAATTGAACAATTAAAAGCTAAAAAGGTTTTCAAGCAAAAGAGATTCCTCAAAAGAGAAAAGATTAACTTTGTCGGATGCAATGAATCCGACGAAGAGAGTAACGATTCTGAGGAATATGAGGTAGACTATGTCGAATTAAAAAATGGCCCACCTTATATATGCCAAGCTTTGAAGCCTGCGAGGGCCAAAGAAAGAATCCCTTTTATTAATAAGAAAGTGTATACATTTGATGTGACCAAGGCCGATCAAATATTTGACATATTACTTAAAGATAAGCAATTAAAATTTCCAGACGATCATAGGCTTTTGAAAGCCCATGAGATTAAAGATCGGAAGTACTGTAAGTATCATAATACTTTTGGTCATGTGACAAATGATTGTATGCATTTCAGGGATATCATTCAGAAAGGTTTGACAGACGGGAGATTAAAGTTTTCACACAAGAAACCAGAAATGAAGATTGACACAGAACCCTTTGGTCCTGAAGCTAACAAGGCAGACTGCCAAGTCCCTATGGGAGTAGGCATGGTCAACATCACGGCTGGACAGAATATCCAGATGGATTTGTCGGATCCATTCGATTTCAATTCAATTCAGTATTATTATCCAGTACAATATTGTCTTTATTCTTTAAAGTTCTTTATTTGTTCTTTAATACTGATTTTTAAGTTCCTTACATGCCCTTCATTACTTTCAGTATTTCTCTCATGTTCTGTTATTTTATTGCATTCAGTAATTATTTAACCACGCTTTATGCAAATTGCTTTTCAAATTATTGTCATTTCTATTTTCAAATTATGCCTTTTCAGAAAGTTATGCAATTACAAAGTATCTTTCGTTTAAGAAACTGACTTTTCTTTTCAAATCAGAAATATATTTTCTAAATATAAAACAGTTACACTTCTATTGTAACACCAAGTCCTTGCCAGTATTTATTAGGTTTGGCTAATTTGTCAAATTCATACTTGACAGACATAAATACACACATCCTGACGAGATTACCGCATAACTCGTTCGCCCCACACTCGTCTGATCTTAAATTGTTTGTAACAAAGGGATTTTGGACACCAACCAAAAACCAGCGTTAACAAATTGGCACGCCCAGTGGGACGAGTTTAGAGTAATTCGTACAGTGTCACAAATTTGACATACAAATTTATTTGTATGCGTTTACGGAGTGGAAAGGTGGTTCAAACATCATCTATTTCCCAAAACTCTGTGAATATGAGTAGTGCAAGTGATGCAGGTGTAGTGAGCACTAACGCCGTTGTGTCAACAGTGGATGCTATTGCACCAGTTGACAATATTCCTGCAACCGGGGCTAATGCTACTAATGCAGAGATAAATGGCACTAACGGTGTAGGTGCAAGAAGAGCGTTTCCTACGCCCAAGTTGTCAATAGATTTGATGAAGTTGGCCAAGGAACACTCCCATCACCAACTTCACCAGTCTTACAACAAATAAATCCACCAACTACTGGATTGTCTCCACGAAGTGTTGTGAATTCAAATCAAAGAGGGACTACACAGCCTCTCTCACAACCTTTGTATGGGATGCCTTATGGGTCGACAGCCGTCAATCCCAATACCCCATTTGCATACTTACCATATCCAAATGGAATGACGATGGCTGCCCATACATCTGGACAAGCAGGACCATCAACTGGGGGGCAAATTCCCAGTCATGCGAATGGGATAACAGGGTCAATGATAATAACCCATTCTCGACAAGAGCAACCAGTAGAAAGGCCATATATATCCCCATTGAGACAACTCCCGCAAAGTACTGTTGGTCTGCCGGAGGCTACATTAGCCAATGTCCGACAACAGATTGATTCTAGTAACCATGACATGGTGAATACATTTACTCAACAAATGAGTATAGTGATTACGCCATTAATGGAAAGCACGAACAATGCATGTTTGGCATTAGCAAATGAGATACGTAGGTTAAATAGAGCCTTGGGTGTTGTAACCCCAGGTGATAACCAAAATACTAATAGAAATCTCAATGCAAATGTCAACAGGAATAATCAACCACAGGTTGAACAACCACAAGATATACAACTTGACGGATTTGAACAAGATGACGAGCGGCAACAGCCCCATCGTCGGATTCCATCTGTCAGATAGGTTGGGATCAGATGACGAGAGTGATTTGAGAAGAAATCACGACAGAATGGTTGGAGGTGCATTCTTGGATGAAGATCCAGACAATGAAGTCGTACTGGAACCTGGAATGAGAATGAAGATAGGTTTGATTTCATTCATTCCAGCAGAATATGAGGGGTATCTTGAGATAGATCTCTTTGACGACGATGATGATGCCATCAACAATGCAACGGACCCAGGCTATTGCTGGATGTGTGTTTAGGAGAATTTGGTTACCGTATTTGATAATATAGCCCAGCTGGAGAAACCCACCGATGAGCAGAGAAACCATTTGAGGCCTTTACATGTAAAAGCCATGATAGATGGAAGGCCTACTAACAGGGTTTTAGTTGACGGAGGAGCTGCTGTGAACCTGACGCCAAGAGCAATGTTCAAAAAGTTAGGAAAGGATCAGTCGGATTTAATTCTGACAGATATGGTTGTCAATGACTTCAGTGGGAAAACCTCTCCGTCAGATGGCGTTGTGTTGTTAAACATACAAGTTGGCACTGTCGAAAGGATGACATTATTTGTAATAATCCCAGCCAAGTCAAGCTACAACATATTACTTGGCAGGGATTGGATCCACGCTGTAGGAGCGGTGCCGTCAACAGTACATCAAAGGGTAATCTTATGGAATGGCCAAGATCAGGTAGAAATCGTAGAGGCAGATGACAGTGCTTGCTATGCTCAGCAGTCACACGTTGATTTCAAGGTATATTCACCAAACATCAGGCATATAACTGCTAACGAAGGGGTCACTGACAAGGAGGCATTGGAAGCTAGCCTTCTCAGCCAATTTGGGGTTAAGATAAAGGACGAGGCCGACAAGACTCGGTCAGAATCCGGCAATGAGCCTTGAAACCCATTTGAGAAGATTGTCGGCCTATCTGACCGACAGAGAAGTACCACTAGTGCAATAAGTGCTTTTTACGTAAGTTAAAATTGATTTTTTACATCAGAATACTGACTGACGTAAATACAGTTGACGTTAAAAGTTAAAATTTTAACGTCAGTTGAGAACTGACGTTAAATATAAAACTATTAACGTCGGTTCTTTAACAAACTGACGTTAATTTTGTCAAAATTAACGTCAGTTCTTTAAGAACGGACGTTAATTTTGTTAAAACTAACGTCAATTGTTATAAAGAACTGACGTTAAAGGTCTTAATTTTAACGTTAGTTGTAATAAACAACTGACGTTAATAGTGTACTGTATATTTTATAAAATACTATTAACGTCAGTTGTATCATACAACTGACGTTGATAGTATTTTTTTTTTAAATTCAATTTTAAAATATCACTCCCCTCAGCTATCCCTGCATTCAAGTAAATATCCCAAGAATACAGAATATCACACACATTACAGAATTGCAAGGAAAAATGGAACAATGATCCATATGTATGCCTGTTCAGAAACAATATATATTTATTAACATAGGTTATAACTCAAAATAAATACAGAAATATAAATAAAAATAAATGTATACTAAGTTTAAACTACCTATATCAATATCCCTTCGTGATGATCATCACGAGTGGCATGTACATCGTCCACCTGTGTCTCCTCGATTATAGTAGGCATGTTTGTTGAAAAAGAAGGAGTCTCAGGAATATCAAGATTTGAATCTTCATTTTCATCACTACCATTATACATGCTTTTTCCTTGGAGAACCACGGACAACCTTTTGTTAGAAGGATCAGTGATGTAGAACACTTGTTTTGCTTGGGAAGCCATTATGAAAGGCTCATTTATATGACCTAACTTGTTGAGGTCTACCAATGTGAACCCCAATTCGTCGGTTTGTACACCACCGTTACTATCAACCCACTTACATTTAAATACCAGCACCGTAAGCTTAGTGTAATCGAGCACCCAAATATCTTCAATATATCCAAAGTAAGGTCTCGGTGCTTTAACGGGTTTTGTGTCCTTTGCACTAGAGAAGTGCATTGTTTCGGCCACGATCATAACCCCACTATTTTGCATGGTACTCTTGTTATCTTGTTCCTTTGTATAATAGGAAAAGTTATTTATGTCTTATCCGCTCCAAAATATGACGTTGAAGCTAGGCCTACATGCTAGCCATCTTACGTCATCAGAAGCAGTACTACCATCCTTAAGCATTTCTTCCTTGAACCATGGTAAGAAAGTCTTGTTATGCTTGTTCAACAACCACCTTTCGCTCATTCGAGGGTTTTCTTGATTGACTTTTCTTTTATGTTCAAATAAGAAAGACTGAACACATTCGATGTTGTTCAATACATACAAATGTGCTTGAAGCACTTCCTCCCGATCCTTCCTAGTAATTCTTAAGCCATGTGTACCCTTACATTGACATCTGATCTCATCATGCCGAGGCTTAGGAACCCCTATAGGATCCGTGTTATGAAGGTAGTCCGAACAAAACTCAATAGCTTCTTCTGCAATATACCTTTGAACAATAGATGCTTTCGGACGATGAGGATTCTTCATGTACCCTTTCAAGATCTTCATGTAGCGCTCAACTGGGTACATCCATCTCAGAAAAACCGACCCACATAATCTAATCTCCCTCACCAAATGAACAATTAAGTGAACCATTATGTCGAAAAAGGAAGGAGGAAAATACATCTCCAATTGGCACAAGATTGTAGCAGCCTCAACTTCCAAGTCATCCAACATACGGGGGTCAACGACTTTGCTACATATAGAATTGAAGAATGAGCACAACCGAGTAATGGCATGTCTCACATTTTTTGGAGCAATACCACGAATAGCAACGGGCAGAAGTTGTTGCGTCAAGATGTGACAATCATGAGACTTTAAGCCAACCAATTTAAGATCACTAGAGACAAGCCTCTTCATATTTGAAGAGTAACCATGTGGAACTTTGATGCCCTGAAGACACCCGCAGAAACTTTGTCTCTCTTTTTTTGACAAAGTATGACATGCTGGCGGCAAATATGTCCGCTTACCATCCTCAACAACTGGAGCTAACTGCTCTCGTATACCCATAGCAACGAGTCGAGACGAGCATTTACACCATCCTTTGTCTTGCCCTGAATGTTGAGAAGCGTCCTGATCACACTATCACACACATTTTTCTCCACATGCATCACATCAATGCAGTGTCTGACATCAAGCTTGCGCCAGTATAGAAGATCAAAAAATATCGACCTCTTCTTCCATATGTTTTTCTCAGCAGCTTTACCTTTCTTTTTGGACTTGCCGAATATAACATCGATGCCCTTTACCCTCTGATAAACCTGCTCTCCAATTAAGGCCGTCGACGCTTCTTCTGTCTCTTAGCATCCATTAAAAGCTTTTTTCATCTTACGATATGGGTGATCACGTCTAAGAAATCTCTGATGCCCAAGGTAAACCGTCTTCTTTCCATGATGCAACTGAGTGTAGCATGTGCCTTCTTCACATATAGGGAATGCTTTATGCCCCTTGACACCGCACCGGACAAGTTCACGGTATCTTTGGAAAGTCGTTGATGGTGCAAAATAACATGGCACGAAGCTTGAAAGTCTCATGAGAATACCCATCAATTACATCAACACCTTCCACCCACAGCATTTTCAAGTCTTCAATCAAGGGACCTAGATAAACATCTAAGTCATTTCCCGGTTGCTTTGGGCCCGAAATCATCATAGACAACATCTTGTATTTGCGCTTCATGCACAACCAAGGGGGCATGTTGTAAATTACCAACAGAACAGGCCATGAACTATGAATACTACTCATGTTACCATAAGGATTCATTCCATCCGTAGCAAGTCCAAGCCTTAGGTTTCTTGGCTCATCGGCGAAATCCGGAAACATAGTATCGATATTCTTCCATTGAATAGAATCAGCAGGATGACGAACCTTTCCATCATGTTTCCTCTCATCATTATGCCATCTAAGATTCTTCGCATCTTTCGCATTGGCAAACAATCGCTTGAACCTTGGAATTATTGGAAGATACCACAACACCTTCGCAGGAGGACCCTTTTTTCTCACATCATCAAGATCATCATCATCATCACCACCCTTCACTTTGTATCGTGATAACCCACATTTGGGGCAATCATGATTGTCTTCTTGAACACCGGTGTACAATATGCAATCATTGGGGCATGCGTGTATCTTCTTATTCTCCATACCCATAGGACACAATACCTTCTTGGCCTCATAGTTACGGTCAGGCAATGTGTTGTCCTCCGGAAGCAAGTCTTTCAACACTTCAAGAAATTCCGTGAAGCATTTATCGGTCCAACCATTTCTCGCCTTCACACAAACCAATTTTAGCACTGTCGACAACCGTGTATGAGTAGTACACCCTGGATATAAAGGCTTATACGCATCACCGCACAACCTATCATACACATGAGCTCGATGAAAAGATTCTTGTCCAATATCACGGATCATGTCCTCTACTCGATCATCCTCCATATCTACGTCAACGTCCTCACTTTGGGAGACACTTGCCGTACTACTCAACAACACATCACCATGCCATATCCATCTTGTATAACTCAAGCAAATCCCTTCACAAATCAAATGAGTACGTATATCCTTCACCGTACATTTCCTCGTATTCAAACACTTGACACAAGGACAACAGAACATTCCATTACTATTAGGAACATTCCTTTGAGCAAATTCTATAAATTCTCCCACCCCCTTCAAATACTCAGCACTAGTGCACTTACAAACCATCCAACTACGATCCATAACTAGATAGGTCCTGTAGATATACAAAACATATATCCAATATAAGGACAATACGGAGATTGAAAACTATAGTTTTTGAAGATTGCCAAGCACCGGTCCCGATTGGCGGTGATGTCCATCACGGCCGTAACGTACAATCGAACCCAGACCATCACAGGCAGAACCTATCACGGCCTAGCCGTGATGAGCATCACGGCCGTGACAGATCAACCAGCAGAGCAACATGCTCTCAAAACCAAAAATAGAGACGTACATTGCAAACAACTCAAACTCACGGTTTCAAGTTTCAACTACTGAGACTACAGTTTCAACATACACTCAAAACCAAAAATAAAAAAATGTGCCCTAAAGACTCACCGGAACTAGGTGCACGCGTGGTGGTGGGGAGGGGAGCTTGAGTGGTGGCCAACGTTTGATGTGGTTACTGGGAGCAGAGGGACAAGGAGAGTTAGTACGCGGGAAGGGGAAAGAGAGATGTCAAGTTATTGCAAAGAATGAATGGAAAGACAGAGTTAGGGTTAATAGTGTACCTCACGGTGGTGGCGAAGAAGCCCTCGCGGTGGTTCCGGTGGAGATGAACTCGCGATTAGGGTTCTTTGCTGGGTGAGAGTGAGAGTGAGGGTTGAGAGTGATCGAGGGTTGAGCGTGATAAAAAGAGAAAAGAGACGTACAGAGCGAAGTGCAGAAGGCGCGCGGGTGTAAACGTTATAATCAAAAACCAAAAATAAAACAACATTTAACGTCGGTTGTATTAAACAGCTGACGTTAAAAGTCATTGTTTAACGTCAGTTGTATTAAAAAACTGACGTTAAATATTAATATTTTTTTATAGGCTTAATTGCACTTTTGGTCCCTCAACTTTTTCAATTGTTCGATTTTGGTCCCTCAAAATTTTTAATTGCACTTTTGGTCCCTCAATTTTATCAATTGTGCGATTTTGGTCCCTCAAAAATTTTAATTGCACATTTCATCCCTCAACTTTTAAAATTGTGCGATTTTGGTCCCTCAAAAATTTAATTGTACATTGACTAGTCATGGACGGAAGGACTAATTTTACACAATTCGACAAATTAGAGGACTAAATGTGCACTTAAATTTTTGAGGGACCAAAATCACACAATTGAAAGAGTTGAGGGACCAAATATGCAAATAAAATTTTTGAGGGACCAAAATCGCACAATTGAAAAAGTTGAGGGACCAAAAGTACAATTAAGCCTTTTTTATTTAAAAACACTTTTAACGTCAGCTGTTGAATACAACTGACGTTAAAAGTATTGTGTAAAAATCATTCTCTATATAAAGTACCATTCTTCTGTATCAGTCTGTAATACAACCTCTTCTTTTCCTCTATATTTCTGTTCCTTCACAAAATGGCTCTGAGACTTTTGTTATTTCTTCCTATACCTAGACTTAAAGGTCTCTGTCTTAATGGTCAAAAATCTTCTGAGGTTGTGTAAATCACATTACATGGATGCTAAAGTTGAGTAAATCACGTAATGTGATTCCCTCACTTTATTTCATCCCGATCATTCCTTTCACTCTGCTTTGGTTTGCAAGTGACTGTGGATTCGAGATGATGCATCAAGGAATTCCAGTGAAGGAGGTGATGCAAAGATCCCTTTCACTTTGCTTTGTGACTAGTGATCGTGGATTAATCACGATGCATCATGGAACTCAAGTGAGGGAGGAGATGCATCCATTTGAATTTCTGAGGACAGGACTGAGAAGAAAATGATGTTGAAGCAGAAACTTTTTTATATTTTAGGGCTATGTTGCAGAAATTTTTTATCTTTTAATCATGTAATTAATTGTAACTTATGAACCGCTTCAATGAGATACATATATAACTTGTTTTATGTTAAGTGTTTATTTATCTTAATTTGCACAAGAATTTGTTTACTAATTCAAGCTAATTAATTAAGATTAAAAATAAACTTGTTTAAACAAAAAAGTTTAGAAATAAACTGCACTATATATGTGGATTGACCTGTGTTAAGAGTGACAACAGGACATTTCAGATAGTGATATAGGATTATTTACGTCAGTTATTTATTTAACTGAAGTAAAAATCACACTTTTAACGTCAATTGTATAAACAACAGACGTTAAAAATAAATATTTTTTATTTTAAAAACACTTTTAACTTCAGTTTTATTCAACAACTGACGTTAAAAGTGTATAAGTTTCTGCAAAAACATTCATTCCTTTGACTACTCTGCTACTTACCCATTGACCTGTGCTAAGAGTGACAACAAGGCATTTCAGATAGGGATATATGATTATTTACGTTAGCTATTTATTTAATTGAAGTAAAAATCACACTTTTAACGTCAATTGTATAAACAATAATATTTTTTATTTTAAAAACACTTTTAACGTTAGTTTTATTCAACAACTCACGTTAAAAGCTATAAGTTTCTGCAAAAGCATTCATTCCTTTGACTACTCTGCTACTTACCCATTATTGCTGTGCTACTTACCCATGCACATTGTAACCTATAATCCTCTTTATGAGCATTAAGTATATACCTAGACTTAAAGGTCTATTTCTTCCTATTTCTTCGGGCGTTTTCTTTTCTGCACGTTTATAATATATGACTGCCAACTCCCAATGCACCTTGGAACCTAATGCTCTTAATGATCAATTTAATTTTTTAGCAACTTATGACGCCTAGTAACTTCATCCCCTACTCCTATAAATAGCTTCCTTCCTTCCTTTAATTTTTCTGCTTCACAATATGGCTCTGCCATGGAGATTAACTTCATCACTCTTTCTTCCTATTCCTAGACTCAAAGATCTTTGTCTTAATGGTCAAACAACTTCTGAGGTCGTGTAAATCACATTACATGGGTGATAAGGGTGTGTAAATCACATTATGTGAATTGCTCACATTATCATCCTTCCGGAGAATCAGCAGCTACAGTTCCAAAACCTCAGCTTTGGAACCAAGTGATTGTTCCAAGACCATTGCTGAAACAGATCGAGTGCACCCTTCACTCTGCTTTGGCTCCAAAGTGACCGTGGATTCACATGGAGCATCAAGGACTTCAAGTAAGGGAGGAGATGCATCCATTGGAGTTTCTGAGGACAGGACTGAGAAGAAAATGATGTTGAAGCAGAAACTTTTTTATATTTTAGTGCTATCTTGTGGAAATTTTTTATCTTTTAAGCATGTAATTGTAACTTATGAATCGCTTCAATGAGATACGATTTGATTATACATATAACTTGTTTTATGTTAAGTGTTTATTTATTTTAATTTGCACAAGAATTTGTTTACTAATTCAAGCTAATTAATTAAGAATAAAAATAAACTTTTTTAAAAAAAAGATTAGAAATAAACTGCACTATATATGGAGTGATCTGCGTTAAGAGTGACAACAGGGAGATGACAACGAAAGAAAGATAGGAATGAGTTGATTATTTACGTCAGTTATTTATTTAACTGAAGTAAAAATCATACTTTTAACGTCAGTTGTATAAACAACTGACGTTAAAAGTGTTAATAATCACTTTTAACGTCAGTTCATTAAACAACTGACGCAAATAGTGATTTAATATTTACAAAATTGCCACCGCCTCATTTTTAACGTCAAACATATGGTCAACTGACGTAAAATGTTCCCGTATATTACATTATTTCCACTAGTGTACACACTTTAGAGAGTGTGTTGACGGATTGTATAATTGACGACGGCCCTTTGGGTTTTGAAAAGGGAGCCGAAGCCAAGCAAAACGTGGAAGTAGAGGATCCTCTGGAAGAAATAAATTTGGGGACGAAAGAAAAGAAAAGGCCCATTTTTGTCAGTGCGTTTCTGCAGAGGATTACAAACAAAAACTTGTCGGATTAATAGCAGAATACAAAGATTGCTTTGCATGGGACTATGATGAAATGCCTGGTTTAAGCAGAGATCTTGTCGAACACCGGCTGCCACTTAGAGAGGATTGCAAGCCAGTTAAGCAGGCAAGTAGAAGGTTTGCTCCAGAGGTGGTGCATAAAATCAAAGAGGAAGTACAGAGACTGCTTAAAGCAAAGTTGATTCGAACAACCAGGTATGTCGATTGGCTTTCTAACGTAGTTCCTGTCATTAAAAAGAATGGCAAAATGAGGGTATGCATAGACTTTATAAATTTAAATATGGCTACCCCCAAAGATGAATATCCGATGCCAATAGCCGACATGCTTGTCGACTCAGCATCAGGAAATGAGATTTTAAGTTGTATGGATGGCCATGCAGGTTATAATCAAATCTTTATAGCCAAATAAGATGTGTCAAAGACTGCCTTCAAATGTCCAGGAGCAATTGGGACATATGAATCGATTGTCATGCCTTTCGGTTTAAAGAATGCAGGGGCCACCTATCAACGAGCAATGAATACAATTTTCCATGATGTTATTGGAAAATTTGTAGAAGTATATATTGATGACGTGGTCGTCAAGTCCAAAACCAAAGATGACCACTTGGAGCATCTGAAGCAAGGATTTGAGAGAATGAGAAAGCATAACCTCAAAATGAACCCAGGGAAAGTGTAGCTTTGGAGTGTCGGCTGCCAAATTCCTAGGATTCTTGGTCCACAAAAAAGGAATTGAGGTAGACAAGAATAAAACTAGAGCAGTCATGGAAGCCTCGGCACCGGCAAATAAAAAGGAGTTACAATCCTTCCTAGGAAAGGTTAACTTTCTAAGAAGATTCATATCAAATCTGTCAGGAAGAACAAGGATATTTGCACCACTGGTCAAGTTGAAATCAGAGCAAAGTTTCATATGGGAGCCTTGTCACCAAGAAGCTATTGACCAGATCAAGCAATATCTAGTCAATCCACCGGTCATGATGCCCGCAGTGCCTCGTCAACCGTTGAAGTTGTACATATCGGCATCTGAGGACACTATAGGATGTTTATTAGCCCATGATGATGATGACAACGTTGAAAGGGCTGTATATTATCTAAGCAGAGTCCTAAATGATGCTGAGAGAAGATATAGTGCAATAGAGAAGTTATGTCTAGCATTATATTTTTCTTGTACAAAACTTAAATATTACATGATGCCATGTCATGTATTGGTGATTTCCAAAACTGACGTTATAAAGTATATGTTGTCAAAACCAGTCCTTAATGGACGTATTGGTAAATGGACCATCGCCTTGTCAGAGTATTCTTTACAATACGTACCAGCTAAAGCTGTCAAAGGACAGAGCGGTGGATCGACTTTTTGGTAGATCATCCAGGACTGGATGTGCCAGAAATAGATGTTGTCAGTTTACAACCCTGGAAACTCTATTTTGACGGATCAAGGCATCAAGGAGGTAGTGGAGCAGGAATTTTAATCGTGACTCCACAAGGAACTCCTACTAAGTTCATGTTTGAACTTAAGTATCCATGTTCCAACAATGAAGCTGAATATGAAGCTTTGATTGTCGGATTGGAAATACTGATAGAAATAAAAGCACGAAATGTGCATATTTTTGGGGATTCTCAATTAGTCATCAAACAACTTACTCAAGAATACAAGTGTGTCAGCTACAACTTGACAAAATACTGTATCATAGCTAGTAAGTTGATGGAAAAACTCGATGACGTAATTGTCGAATATATTCCCAGAAATTTGAATCAAGAGGCTAATGAGTTGGCTCAGATAGCCTCAAGATACAAAATATCTCAAAAGACTTTGTCAACACTAATGGAAATCAGAGAACTATTGTATCCATTAGAAGAAAGAGATATTTTGGTTAATGATATAACTCTACCTAATGACTGGAGGTTGCCAATAATCGAATATTTGGAAAATCCAAGTTAGAACGTAGATAGGAAAAGAAAACATAAAGCATTGAATTACACAATGCAGGGAGGACTGTTATACAGAATATATGTTGACGGGACTCTACACAAGTGCCTGAGTGAGCAAGATGCTTATTTGGCTCTATCAGAAGTCCATGAGGGCATATGTGGAGCCCATCAGGCAGGTGATAAAATGAAATGGATCCTTCGACGGAGTTTGTATTATTGGCCAACTATGATTAAAGATTGCATTTCGTTTGCCAAATCCAGTGAACAATGTCAGAAAC
Source organism: Sophora flavescens (assembly GCA_030762895.1). Lineage (NCBI taxonomy): Eukaryota > Viridiplantae > Streptophyta > Magnoliopsida > Fabales > Fabaceae > Sophora > Sophora flavescens. The sequence continues at coordinate 14,763,802 of CM061068.1, read as the reverse complement.
ATGGTCATATACAAAATATACCGGCTAGCGAATTACATTCTATTGTCAAACCTTGGCCTTTCCGAGGATGGGCTTTGGATTTAATTGACCAGATACATCCCTCTTCGTCAAAAGGACATCAATTCATTTTAGTTGGAGTTGACTATTTTACCAGATGGGTAGAGACAGTTTGCCTCAAAGCAGTCACCCAATAAGACGTAATTGATTTCATTGAAAATCACATTATTTGTCGGTTTGGCATACCCCAGACTCTGACAACAGATCAAGGGTCAGTATTTGTCGGCAAGAAAGTCGTGGAATATGCTAGTTCTAGGCATATAAAAATGCTCACATCTACACCATATTATGCACAAGCAAATGGCCAAGTAGATGCCATAAATAAAATCATTATTAATCTTATTAAAAAGCATGTGGGCCGACAGCCTAAGAGTTGGCATAATACTCTTGATCAAATACTATGGGCATATAGAAATTAACTTATGGGCACGATCCTGTGCTACCTGTTGAAATCAATCTCCAATCCACTCGCATTCAAAGGCAAAATGACTTGCCTATCGACCAATATTAGAATGCAATGCTGGACGAATTGGATGAGTTAAGTAATGAAAGATTAATTGCATTACAAAATTTGATTTGACAAAAAGAAAGAATTGCAAAATTCTATGATAGTCGAGTTAAGTTCAAATCATTTAAGGTAGACGATCTGGTGTGGAAAGTCATATTGCCCATGGACAAAAGTTGTCGAGAATATGGAAAATGGTCACCTAAATGGGAAGTACCATTTAGAATTGATAAATTATTTTCTGGAAATGCCTATGCACTTGTCAATGTTAATACTGGCTTGAAAATCAAGTCAATTAATGGCAAGTATTTGAAGGAATATAAACCGACAATGTTGGAAGTAAGAATTGACAACAAGTGAAAGAAATAAGAATATTCACTAAATTGGCAATACAATGAAATATTGTCAAAAACATAAGTTGTCAATTCAAGCCATATAGAGATTGGCAAAATAACAATATGCTATTAGGAATCAAGTTGTCAATTAAAGTTCATCTAATCCTAGAATACAAGGCTATGCGTCAGCAACATTTTATTTTCCTTCGACAATGCAGAAGTATAACTCAATTTGTTGAGGCTTCATTCCCCATTTGATGAAGTTTCAGTCGCTCCATCTGTCGAGGATGCGCAAAGAAAGAGATGAGCAGGAGCAGATCTCACCATCATTTCACCTAGAAGGTTGGTGTTGCTATGGTGCAATAAAGATGGCACCAAAGGAAAGCCACTACCTTCCAGGATGAAGATGATGGAACTAGGGCGAGATGCACTCGTTCCGTATCGAGATCAGCTTTCCGCTAGATGTGCGGCAAGGTCAGCTCTAGATGTTACGTTGGTTGCTGACCTTCACTGCATATTTTACGTTGGTTATTGACCTTCACTAAAGATATGACCATTAAAACAGAAACCTTGGTTTGAAATCTTAAGATGATAAGGTCAGATTCCCATGGGGGAAGAAAGAAGAATAAGTGGAGGCCTTTTGTAGGAGAAAGCATATTATGTGAAATGTCCAACTGTGAAATCGTGGATTTATAGATCTCATTATTTATAGTTGGCTTAGAGAGACATTTATTGAGGTTTGGTTTACCAAAGCCTCGAAGTATTTATGGTGATTTGATAAAGCATGAGTTACGAAGTTGGTTGGGAACATTGATGAGCCTCTGTTTGACTGGTTTTATAACTAGTAAAGACCATGGCTTTGTGCTAATTTTATCTCAATTTCACCCAAATTAGACTTGATTGTCTTTAAGCAGTATTTTGAGTCTGTAAAGTATTTTTAGGTTTATTTAGTTGATTTAGAGTTAAATAAAGCACTTATGCTATTTTCTGTTTTCAGGTTAATAAAGTGAAATAATTCTGGAGCTACTCGCCCCGCGAGAAGGCATTCGCCTCGCGAACCTGAAGGTGACTGTGCCAGGAAATTTGCATCCTTTCTGTGTCGCCCCGCGAATAGATTACTCGCCTCGCGAGAGTGAAGACCAGAAGTCATGACTTTTCCATTCCTCGCCACGCGAGCCGTGCTTCGCCTCGCGAGAAGATCAAACGTTGCAAACTGTTCGCATTATTCGCCTCGCGAGACAGTGTTCGCCTCGCGAGTCCGCGGAATCCAGAAGTTGTATATAAGTCTGTTTTAGGCAGAACTGAAAGGGTGGCTAGTTAGTCAGTAGTTGTAGTTCAGTAGTTTATTTTCTTTTCTTTTCTTTTGTGCTTATGTCTGTAATGGAGAACTAGTCTCCTAGATTAATCTACTGTAATTGATTTCCATTACTACGCTTGAGGTTCTGTATTTCCTGTTTTCATTTGCTTTTCTCTTTTCAATGATATGTTATATGTTTCTGTTTGCTTAATTCAGGAGTGTATAGTGTTGTGTTGATTTATTTCGGTGATGTTATGTTCCTATACATAATCGCGTTTGCTTAATTCGCGTGTGTTCGTTCATGTTCGCTTAGTTCATGAGTGCTTTACCCCGTTTGCTTAATTCGGGAATAGGAACATATATCTGTAGTAGTGGTTTCGCTTGTAAATTGTTGCTACAACCGGGAGGGGATTAGAATCTGCTTAGGGCTTGGATTTATGTGGACCAATGATAGTGGGAAATCGAGAACAGTAGGTTAATCGTTTCTTTGCTATTTGATAATTTTTAGTTTGCATTGTCTTTCTGTTTGTTTTTCTTTATTTAATTTCATATCCAAATAAACCCCCCAAATTCTGACTTTTTCTAACTTTTCTGTTAACAACAACAACTAAGAGTCCTTGTGAGACGATACTCGAGTTGTCGCTTCCCTATCTACATTATTTTGTAAATCGCTCGTTCTTTTTGGCGCGTGGCGACAGCGCGTTCAAAAAAATTGGCGCCGTTGCCGGGGACTCTTGTTTGTTGTTATTAGCAAAAAAAAAAAGAAAAGAAAAAGAAAAACTTTGCTGAATTAGTTTTGTCTGCTTGTCTGGTTGTGAATTTTAGTATGCCCCATGGATAATTATATGAAAAATTATGTGCCTAATGTTTATTATGAGCAACCATGCATGTATTATCCTAATTTTAGTGAACCACCACCATGCACAAATTATCCTAATTTTGTTGGAGGTTATGAGTTTAGTAATGATTTTGGTATGTTTGGAGTGAATAATCATTTTAGCCAACAGAGTGGAGGACAGAGCACCTTGGATGAGATTGCATCTTTGATACAACAAATGGAAGAGAACAATCAACGGATGGCACAACAAAATCTTGAATTCCAACAGAGGATGGAGACAAGTAATCTTGAATACCAGAGGAGAGAAGCTGAATCTCAGAAGTTGTCCATTCTAATTGATCAAATAGTCGCCAACTCGGCTGCACTGCTAACTCCACAGCCCCTTGAACAACATACAGAGTCACAAGTTATTCTTGAAGATACTTCTGATGATAATTTTGATAATATTTCTGTTGATGAACTGTGTGTTGAATCTCCAGACAGTCAGACCCTTGCTGATTCATTTTCTTGTCCCCTGTCTACTGACTGTACTTACACTAACCTTTGTGTGGTGTGTGCTAAGATTTTTGCAGGTTTAACAGATGATGAAGAACCCTTGGAAGTAGATGATGCAATTAACTCATATGCATGTGTTGAGAGTAATGGGATGGATGAACTAATTGCTGAATTTCCAGACATTCAGAACTTTACTGATTCAGTTTATTGTGATATATGTATTGACTCTACTAACACTAACCTTTATGTGGTGTGTGCTGAAATTTCTGTATGTATAGCAGGTGATAAATTTGTTAGTGCAGCGAATGAAGAAAATGCAGAAGTTGAAGCAGCACCGGAGACACCAGTGTCCTATTTGCCACCTCCCCCTGAGGAGCCACCAGTGATGGAGTTTAAGCCTTTAGATTTTGCACCATGGCCAGTCCACGAGGTTGAGCCCCGCTTTTATTGGGAGGATTTTGTTGAGAAAGCGGTCATATTGGACCCAAGAGGGAGTGAGAAGTCCGCCGCACTGGAAGAAGTCACCATAACTATCAAGCACTCACTCCCATATCAAGGCTGCAAGTCATGGAAGCATGGAATGAACTTCTACCCTTTGGCTACCACGTGGGCCTTATGTTACAAGCAATGGGATCCTGGTGGACCACCCCAATGAGTTTTTCTGAACCTTGCTCTTTTTAATTTTCTTTTCCTTGCTTTATTTCTGTTTTGCTTTTAATAAAGCTCCTGAATAATTTGAGAAGCTCAGGAGTTGTGTTGAGTCTTGTGTTGGCAAGTTTGCTGGATTTGATTGAATTTTGCATAGATTGATTGCTTGTTATGTGTTGACTATTTTCCCCCTAGGATTTGAAATTTTTTTGAAAAATGATCCCTATGTGATTGAAAACTGAACTTTGAGATTTTGTTATGATGACATGATTTATGATAAGTTTGGGGTGATAGGAAGCACACACTAGGGATAGAATCTCTGTCAAACAATTTGCAAAAATGTCCAGGTGAGGTTTTGAGCCTCCAACATGTTTTAAACTGTGAGAATCACTTTCAAGTTGCACTTTCCTGAATTTGCTTGAATCTCTCTATGGTTTGCATGTTTATGTGTTTGCTTCATATGATTTAGGCATTTTCTTTGTAAATAACTACTTGGACTAAAATAACCATTCCTAATGCAGGTTCCCTAGTTAGCCCTTTGAGCCTAATTAGCCTATTTCTTCTTGATAACCTAATGTTATAAGCCCAAAAATCTGGAAAACCATGTTAACCCGATCTTAGGATTAGGAGAGCATGAAATCTTAGAATGGGTGCAAGAAACTAAGTTTGGGGTGGCTACAAGGCGTAATGTGTTGTTTGGGATTGAGAAAAAGAAAAAAAAAATAAAAAAATAAAAAAAAGAAAAACAGAAAAAAAAAGTACAAAAATTTCAAAAAGGCTATTTGAATAAAAAGGCTGTAGTCACCCAAGGCAAAAAGAAGGATGAGAAAAGGGACTTGAGTGGAATTTCAATGTTTTGAAGTGTTCATGCTCTCTTAGTTCCTAGGGACTTCAGCCAGTACCTTTGTATATCCTACCCTTAGCCAGGCCCCATTACAACCCATAAAAGACCTTTTGATGTTGCATGCATATTTTCTGTGGGAACCATTTTTGAGATGAAAATCAAATTTATGGGAAGTGCTCTTAAAAGTGAAATTGAGTGCAATGTTGATAGCTTGACACAAACTGAGCGATTGAGTGAACACTAAATGCCCTTGTGAGGAAGACAGCTGTTTGAATTTGGTGATCTTCTTTTTGTGTGTAACTTGGATCCCCTGCTTAGATTAATGATTGTTTGAATGATGAAATTCTCAATTGTTTAGAATGAATGATTGTGGGGATTGCTTTGTTAGTAAGGGGGGAACATTGAAGAAAACTGTTTTGTTGAATTGCTTGAAATTTGTGCGAATTTGATTGAATCCTTAAGCTTGCCATGTGTTGCCATGTCTTGAGTCTTTTTAAGTTTTAAGTTATAGTTTGCTTGGGGACAAGCAAAGTTTAAGTTTGGGGTATTTTAAGTTTGGGGTATTTTGATGAGCCTCTGTTTGACTGGTTTTATAACTAGTAAAGACCATGGCTTTGTGCTAATTTTATCTCAATTTCACCCAAATTAGACTTGATTGTCTTTAAGCAGTATTTTGAGTCTGTAAAGTATTTTTAGGTTAATTTAGTTGATTTAGAGTTAAATAAAGCACTTATGCTATTTTCTGTTTTCAGGTTAATAAAGTGAAATAATTCTGGAGCTACTCGCCCCGCGAGAAGGCATTCGCCTCGCGAACCTGAAGGTGACTGTGCCAGGAAATTTGCATCCTTTCTGTGTCGCCCCGCGAATAGATTACTCGCCTCGCGAGAGTGAAGACCAGAAGTCATGACTTTTCCATTCCTTGCCACGTGAGCCGTGCTTCGCCTCGCGAGAAGATCAAACGTTGCAAACTGTTCGCATTATTCGCCTCGCGAGACAGTGTTCGCCTCGCGAGTCCGCGGAATCCAGAAGTTGTATATAAGTCTGTTTTAGGCAGAACTGAAAGGGTGGCTAGTTAGTCAGTAGTTGTAGTTCAGTAGTTTATTTTCTTTTCTTTTCTTTTGTGCTTATGTCTGTAATGGAGAACTAGTCTCCTAGATTAATCTACTGTAATTGGTTTCCATTACTACGCTTGAGGTTCTGTATTTCCTGTTTTCATTTGCTTTTCTCTTTTCAATGCTATGCTATATGTTTCTGTTTGGTTAATTCAGGAGTGTATAATGTTGTGTTGATTTATTTCGGTGATGTTATGTTCCTATACATAATCGCGTTTGCTTAATTCGCGTGTGTTCGTTCATGTTCGCTTAGTTCATGAGTGCTTCACCCCGTTTGCTTAATTCGGGAATAGGAACATATATCTGTAGTAATGGTTTCGCTTGTAAATTGTTGCTACAACCGGGAGGGGATTAGAATCTGCTTAGGGCTTGGATTTATGTGGACCAATGATAGTGGGAAACCGAGAACAGTAGGTTAATCGTTTCTTTGCTATTTGATAATTTTTAGTTTGCATTGTCTTTCTGTTTGTTTTTCTTTATTTAATTTCATATCCAAACAAACCCCCCAAATTCTGACTTTTTCTAACTTTTCTGTTAACAATAACAACTAAGAGTCCTTGTGAGACGATACTCGAGTTGTCGCTTCCCTATCTACATTATTTTGTAAATCGCTCGTTCTTTTTTGGCGCGTGGCGGCAACAAAGCGTTCAAACATGCAGTCAAATCAAATAATAAATAAACGAGCAAGTAAGAAAAGAAATGTTTATTATTAATCAATGACTGTAAAAAATGACCAGGTTAAAGTTTGACAAAGATAAGAGCTACAACTGCCAGTTTTGGCCTAGACAGAAGATAATTGATCCCATGCAAGGGAAAGGGTAGTCTTGTCGGCAGTAGCGGCTTCATATTCAGGCTGTAACGCACGAAGTTTGCCGACTACACTTTCAGCTTTCTGGCCAAGTCGGATAGATTCATCGTCAATAGCCTTGACTTTGTCCCTGCTCTTTTCTAGAGCCTTGTCAAACTTGGCACATTTTTGATCCGTCAATCCAATCTCTGCCAACAGCTTCTTCCGATACTCCAGTAGACTCTCTTTAGTATGAATCCCGATGGAGATAAGATCAAGTTCCTTTTGTTTAGAGGATTCAAGATCTTGAAAGTGAACTAAGAGATCATCCTTAGTCTTTTCTTCCTCTTCATAAGAAGGAATGACAGAAGTCATCCTTTCTAACTTACTGGAGAGCCGTTCCCAAAATGCATGGATGGAGGTAAAAAGCGTACGGCTCGACATGGGGAGATTGGAATGAAGAGGAGTGATCTCCTTGATGAGTCGTGACAGTTCTTGTTGAATCCTAGTATCAGATAAAAGTGCATCAAAAGGATTGACAAGAAGAGCTTGGAGATCATGCATGAGGTTAATGACTCGAGAATCACTGGAGTCATGCTGAGTTGATGAAGAAGTGGCAGAGAGGGATGACTCTTTCCGGCTTACTTCCGACAGCATATTAATCCACGTATTGAAGTGAAGGGTCGGTTTAGGGTCAGGAGACTTCATGATGGGAGGTCTAACAGCAGGTGGGGAAGGAATGATAGGAGTTGTTTCAGCCAGCAGAGCCTCCATGTCAATATCTTCATCCGGAATTTCAATCATGACGGCAGTTCCGACTGATGTGTCGGCTATGGAAGTTGGAGTGATTGAAGTCAGATGATGAGGGCTGGGGGGACATTTCCGGATGGGATTCAAGATGCTGAAGACCACCTGTTAGACTCCTAGTGTCGACAGGAATACCTCCTAAATTTTTGTCAGCTTGCAACTCTAAGTCAGATTGATTTGCTGGCTCGACAGTTGTGGTGAGAATCTCCTGAATGGTCATTGAATCCTCAATTTGAGGAGATTTTTCCTGACATGAAGGATAGATAAGAAAATGTATATACATGTATATATAAAAGAAAATGACAAGGTCAGTGGAAATACCAGATTGGAATCTGAAGACATCAAGTCAACATCAGCACTTGTCTTTTCCGTGACCAGAATGGTCTCAACGATTTTGTCTTTCTGTCAAATAAAAAAAATGAAAAGGCATGTGAACAAAAGAATGTAACTTGATAGATCAACTTAAGACTGTTACCTTGGATTGGTGTGAGGGAGAAGTGTTGGAGGAGCTAATGATGATATCTTGGATCTTAGATCCAGTAGAAACTTTGGTGGCATCAGACTCTGTCGAAATTGAAAGACTCTTGGTAGATTTTGATTTCTTGAAGGAAAGGTCAGAAGGAGCCATTTTATCTTTTCTTTTCTTGGATCCTTTTGTCTGAAGATTAGAAACAGAGGCTTTGACCGGCCGTGAGCTTTTCTTGACAGTTTTGGCCACCACAGGGATTACATTTTCGCCCTCATCATCATCCTCAGATAATTTTCCCGACAGTACATCAGATGTAGACTTACCAGGGAGAGGCTTGTCAAGAGGAATAGCTGTCAATAACAACATCAATAAGTTGATTGTCAGCTAAAAAAGCGAAAGAATAAAAGTTACTCGACAAGTGAATACCCGAATTACAAGTTAGAATTCGCGAATGGAATCCAAAGTCGTCATTAGATTGGAGAAACCGACGAGCGAAGGTAACTGGATTTGGTTTTTCAAAAGGGTCAACGTAAGCACTCACGCTGTCCAAAAAGAAAAAGTTACCTCATTTTAAATGGCTTTCTGGGTGTGAATAAGCTAAACCAAAAGGGGCACAAGGAATAGGCACTGGCTTAGGAAAAGGAGCCTTCAAACTGTCAAAGTATTCCCTGGTCATATTGGGAATACCCCTATATATGGCAAGCCTTTCAGATTCCTTATTATCATGCTTCCTTTTGGCTTCAGCTAAAACACTATTGACATGACGAACCATATCAAATGGTCTCAAGGGATTCCACTTGATTTTATAAAATTTTTCAAAGGCTTGAATTTCTTTCTGAAGTTCACCTCGAGTTTTGGTTGTCGGATCCTGTTCCTGCATGGGAGAATCATCACTGTTACCCACGGTGTCTTCAATACAACTCAAGCAGGTCTTTAAACTCAGATGATGGTTGGAGTAATACTCATCCCACCAGTCAAGAAAGCTTTGAGTAACTCCGTGGAAGACAGAAAATGAAACGGGTTGTAAGAAAGTCCCACAAACTTTATCTTCATCACTGATGGTGACAATATGCTCATATGTTGGAGCTTTAGCACCAATAAAATTCTCATCAGGATTTGACTAATAAGGAGCAGGAATATCTTGACAGAAACCAAGCTGACAAGCAGTGGTATTGGGCAAATGCAGATAGATTCTGTGAGTTTTGAAACTAGGACCATCAACAAAAATGATTTTCTGACAAAGAAATTTGATTTGTTGGATTTAGAAATGGTGGTACTCAGTTTCGTAAACCACTCTGGACCGTACTTCCGGTCAATAAAAGGAGAGAAGTTGATCTTTGAGGAGGTGGATGAAAGCGAATGAAAGATTTTGAAGTAGAACTTAAAGTTCGCAGTTTCATCTCTTGACAAAGACTCAACAGACACGTAACATAGATAGGAGCCATAAGTGTCAATTGACAAATCTGCAGGAGCTTTGTATGAAAATTGACGCTCCAAGATAGCATTTAACCACAACTGGAGAAGCCAAAGAGGCCCTCCTATATTGGTTTTCTTTTGCTTAGATACTCATACTGTCATAAAGATTAGCCAACACACATTGGCCCAATGCTATTCTTTTGCCAGTTGACAAAAGATTGGCCAGATGAACATACGAAGCAATCAAAGAAGCAGATTTGCTACAAAAGACATAAGCACATAGCCAAAGAAACAAAAAGGCTACGTGCTCAGTATCCGTCACAGGTTCATGAGCTCCACCTCTAAAATCTGCTATATATTTAGAGAAAGAGCACTTTGGCACATAGACGTCAATCGATTTTCTATTTCGACATCGGAATGCATGGTGGGGCCATCTGGACGAAGGCCCGTAATGGCCGACATGTCAAATAAAGTCGGACCCATCATCCCATAAGGAAAGTGAAAATTATTTGTGGTTCTATTCCAAAAAAAGACCGACGCCCCTATTAAAGAAAAGTCTACTAGCTTAACGTGGCGAGAAAGCTGAATAAACTCAAAAATTCCATCTTCTTCCCACACGTTGCATTTTCAGCTTTGAACTCGGTCAAGCCAACTAATGTAAGCATCGAACCGAGTGGCAGGGGGCATTCTAAAAATCCTATTGCTCTTTTTAAAGACATGAATAGGAATATGAGTTAAGGAGGATAAAATAGCCTCATTCGAGTTAGCAGAAGGAAAAGAACCACGTAAACCCTCAGAAATTTCATTTTTTGCTACGAAAGGACCCAAGAATGCAGCATGAGGACTCAAAGCAATAGAAGAATCAGGAATAGGGTAAATTACCTTGGATTCCTGCCATAACTCGGATTCTTACAAAAGTGGGTCATGAATTACTGCCCTAGGAGGAACGACCGTGATGTGAGGTACTGAAGTCGACATCTTGGAAGATGTTGCCATAGAGATTGAATGAAGTGAGGAAGAAGAAAGGATTTTTCCTTCAGAAAAGGGTTTTCGTGAGGGAAGAAGAAAGATAAGAAGAAGAAGGTCAACAATGATGTGACTGCAATTTAAAGAAGAGTGAAAGCCTTTGGTTCGAATTCCAAGAGACCTGCGACGTTATGATTATCCCTATTAAGTAGGGATGAAATTAAAAGCAAGGTTTAATTAACGGATAAGAACCCAGAATTAAGAAAATTTGTTAGTGATTCAAAATTCAAATTTTGCTATTCTTTCGGGCAAAAAGTAGAAAAGCAAAATTTGGGGGGCATCTGTTAATAGAAGAATTTTAAATTTTTGACAGAAATAATTCCGACAAGATGACGGAAGAACTGAAGGAAGAATTGTCAAAAGATATAACCAATACCGCTGTGGAGAATGTCAAAATTCAGAAGAATTGACAAATGGAAATTGACAAGAAGTTCTTTAGTTGACATGTCAGACAAATAGGGCCGTCGGAAAGCAATACATGGGACACATCTATCAAGGGTAAAATTTCTGATCATTGACGAACACATTTAGTCGGCTGACAGCGTTAACAAAGTAATGACTAATATCTTCCAAGTACTAAGAAGATATAGTTGACAAGAAAATATTGGTCGACAGAAAAGGATAAATCGACAACTCAGTTTTTTGACAAAGTATTAAGAAGAGTTGTCAAACGCACGGAAGTGTGAAAATGGGTAAGTCCTCAAGGCTGACAAAGCATCAGCAAGATAAGTCGTCAAAAAGCCAAACCGTTGACAACAAGCAAGTTGGCACAAAGCGGTTCAAGGAATTGAGCAGTTAGAGAAGTTTGCTTGTCAAATAGTTTGAATTTGAACATGGCAAAAAACTTCCATACAGGTGGCAATCTTGTAGATAGGAAGTTATCTCTAGGTAGTTATTTTATTTGCCTATAAATACTAGCAATCACAATGTAATAGAGGAGGTTACTTGATACATATCCTACATATCTCGATCACACAACAGATTGACGGATTATACTCAAGTATTTCCTCCATCCTTTTCATTTTCAATTCAATTCAGTATTATTACCCAGTACAATACTGTCTTTATTCTTTAAAGTTCTTTATTTGTTCTTTAATACTGATTTTTAAGTTCCTTACATGCACTTCATTACTTTCAGTATTTCTCTCATGTTCTGTTATTTTATTGCATTCAGTAATTATTTAATCACGCTTTATGCAAATTGCTTTTCAAATTATTGTCATTTCTATTTTCAAATTATGCCTTTTCATAAAGTTATGCAATTACAAAGTATCTTTTGTTTAAGAAACTGACTTTTCTTTTCAAATCAGAAATATATTTTCTAAATATAAAACAGTTACACTTCTATTGTAACACCAAGTCCTTGCCAGTATTTATTAGGTTTGACTAATTTGTCAAATTCATACTTGGCAGACATACATACACACATCCTGACGAGAATACCGCATAACTCGTTCGCCCCATACTCGTCTGATCTTAAATTATTTGTAACAAAGGGATTTTGGACACCAACCAAAAACCAGCGTTAACAGTTATGCAGCTGAGATGATGCGGATTCGGGTTCGTCAGAACGGCGGAGAGCACTGGTTCATGAGAAGTGAGGTCGAACAGAAGAGAAACTCAGAATAGGAAACAGAAAGGATGGGGTGACGGTCGAATGAAATTCAAAAGGTTTAAGCGAAAATGGTTGCTACACGTTCTATTGGACACGCATGTGACTTGGGAGTAACATCCAAAAAAAGGACTGGTGCATGGATTTTAGTTAAAGAAAATAATTCTAATGTGCCAAACTAGAACTAGAGCTTAAGTTTTGTTAATGGCTGGTGCATGGATTTTAGTTAAAGAAAATAATTGAGTAAATAGTCGTTTTGGTCCTTGAAACTGGGGCTTAGTATCAAGTTGGTCCCTGAACTGATTGAAATAGCAAATAAGTTCCTTAATACCGTGATTTAGAATGGTCCATCCGTTAACGCCCATCCCATGACGTCATTAACCATGCTTATATGGCACGTTAAGTGTCTTGTTGTACTGTCATCTCATCATCCACTCACCCAAACACAATTTTGGGGACTAAATTGAAATTTTGGGGACTAAATTGAAACCCATAGGGTTTTAAATTTTGTTTCATCTTCACCCCCTTCTTCTTCAACGGCTATTACCTGGTTCTGCCCAATCCGCTACCTCTCTGAAGACGAAGGAGATGAGGAAAGGGGGTTATGGTTCTCCCATGGGAAGCGGGTCGCAATCCTCAAGGGTTAATGGGTATGAAAACCAGAACCCCTTTCATATGTTCTGCACATGTCCGGTTCCTAAGTGAGTTGTTTATCGCATTTCTAGAACTTTGAGGAACCCTAGGAGACCATTCATTGCATGTCCATTGCCAAAGGTAATTTGAAGAATAAAGCATTAGGGTTTTTGGCTTGAGATTTCTTCCCCAAATCTAGAAATTTCAAATATAATGTTCTTCTCTTTCTGTGTACTGGAAACTGGTGTTTGTGGTTTTTTTTATTGGGTTGATCAACTTCCAGCTTTCAACATGGCTGATATGAGTGAAGAAGGGTGCAATGCTGAATCTAAACTGGATGAAGGTGAAGAAATGTGGAAGGCAGAGGTCATGTACAAGTTGGATGAAATGGGGAATGATGTGAGATGGTTAAAATTGTTGGTTGCACTCATGTGTTTGCTGCTTAGTGTATTTTTGATATTGTTGATGGGTAGGAAGAGTGATTAGGTGCTATTTTGTGTCTCTAAGTCTTAGTTGTGTTTTGGGGAAAATCTGTTTTGGGGCAAAGCTGTCTCATTATGTAATCTGTTATGTTTTAAGTTTTTAAATGATAAGTACCCTTTGTTTTTGTTAATTTTAATTTGCTGGTCACACTTACAGCTAACCAAACCACAAAAGAATGTCACAAAGTAATTAGACTAAAATAACTTATATAAAGCACCAAAATGGTGTCCAAACGTCTTACACATAATATAACTTACATCACCAATTAAGCACATGTATACCATTGTGCATTTACAGCCAAAAAAAATCATATACCATTTTACATTTACATCAAAAAAGCAAAAAAACATCATATATAAACCAAATTCCAGCAAAAAAAAGGCACCTAAATGTATATTTAAAATCAATCTAGCATGTATAAACCATTGTCCACTGTTCAAGGTTGTCTTGGACAAATCTGTGGCAGACCTGGTGTTGGGATGAATGACATGAATTGTGGTACACCGCCTCTGGATGTTGAAACCCCTGGTGGTGCTGGAATCTCAACCATAACAGGCCTTGTATAGGGTGGTGGCATAGGTGCAGGCATTGGTGGAATCACTGGTGTTGGTGGAACAGTTCCCCTGACTGGTGTAGCCTTCTCTCTAGGTGGTATAACCAGGCCTCTCATGTAACACCCGGGTGCCGACGAGGGCGGGGAGTGGTCGTCGGTGCAAGAATGCACGGACAAGGAGCGGCTCCTGGCAGGCTTCTAGGCGGAGGGACACATGAATGAACCGATTACACACCGAATGAGAGGGATCCACGAGACTGTGTAGGTATGGGACTATACAGTTGAGGAAGGCTTATATGAATTGATTGATACTACCTATACTAACAAGATGCATCTTCTTTTCGGAAGCCCATCACTTAAGAACTCCACAGTTAAGCGTGCTTAACTTGGAGCAATTTTGGGATGGGTGACCTCCTGGGAAGTTTTCCAGGAAGCGTGTGAGTGAGGACAAAGCACGCTGAAAAGACTCGTGTTGGTCTGTGGGGACAGTCGTCAATCCATAGAGCAGTCAGGGATGTTACATCTCACACCATACCTCCTAGTCTGCACAGGTGAACTCAAAAAGTTAGTATCACAATGGTCCCTGAATTTAATAACTTAATATCAGATTAGTCCCTGAATTTCCTGATTGAGAATTGACTGGTTGCTGAATTTTAGATGGTTGAACAAATTAGCAATTGCAGTAGATATGAAAAAATAGCAACATGTGCTTACCCCTGTGTTTGCAGCTTCTTCATTTGTTACATCGGCAGCAGGGACTAATTGGGAAAGAGGTATCTCGGTTACTGAATCCTCCTGCTGCTGAGTTGTTCTCTTGGTCTTTGGTCTCTGGGTCACTCCAGTGTGCATGCATCCTTTGCTATTATGACCCTCAATTCCACATCTTGAGCATGTGAAAGCTGGGTAACTCCTCTTTAACTTGTGGCAGCAAACAGGTTCCTCATTGCTGTCCTTCCTCCTCTTTTTTTGGCCTGCCTGCACTCCTCTTGACCTCAGGTGGAACTGGCTTAACATACCCAGTAGGTGTCCAGAATTGCTCAGACTGGGTGGGCTGGGTGAAATATTGATAACTTGCATTGTAGGACCCAATAGTTAGCCATCCATGGCGGTGGTATTATGGCCTCTCATTCTTGTATGCAATTGCAGCACAAGCATGCATACATGGCACTCCTGTGAAAGCAACAACAATAAAATGTTTACTTACTTACAAAATACAACATTAAAACATGAACAATGTATTGTAACATACAAGTTAGTTACCAAAATCTGCAACTGCAAGTTTGTGTTACCAGATTCACATCCACCCTAAAAGGAGGGTTTTGCACTTCAAACCTCACTCCATCATTATCACGTGACCAAACAGGCTAGGCACCAACTGTTGCTATCCAACTTCTCCTTCTCCGATCTACTATGCTTGCATAGGACATAATGGCCCCATTCTCCCAGCTAGCTTTAGTTTGTTTTGACTCATAGTCCTCATGACATAACATCTAATCTCTTCAGCCATTGTCAGAATAGGCTTGCCACGGTAGGGACCAATCTTTGAATTGAGCACCTCACATGTATTGTTGGTTATGTTGTCCACCTTACAATTCTCTTCAAAGTAAGTCTTTGTCCAAGCTTCTTTGGGTCATTTGTTCAAATACTCTCATGCCTTCACATTTAATCTCTTAACCTTCTCCATGACCCTATTGAATTGTGGCACAGTTGTTGCCTTGGCTACCTCCCAAACCACACCTCTCAACTCCTTATCCTTCCATTGCTTTACGAAATTCTTCCACAAATGCATGGCACAGAACCTATGTGGCACACCAGGCATCACTTCCTGCATAGCTGGTATCAAACCCTACAATATAATGTAAACATTCAATATCAGAATAAACCCTAAAAGCGCATACTTAATATCATAATAGTCCCTAAAATTGCATAGTTAATATCAAACAACACCAAAAAATTCATACCTTCTACATGTCTGACATGAAGTTCCAGCCATGTTGCACGTAATCACCTAGGTTATCCTGTAGAAGTGTCAAAACCCAGCCCCAGTTGTCCTTGTTCTCCACATCAACAATGGCATACGCTATGACAAATATATGATTGTTAGCATCTTGTCCCACAGCAGAGAGCAATTGTCCACCAAAGTATCCCTTCAGAAAGCACCCATCCAACCCTATGAAAGGTCTGCAACCTGCCAAAAAAACCCTCTTGCATCCACCCAAGCATACAAAAAATCTCTGAAACTGCGGATGTGCATCTGGTTGTGGGGTGGTTTCAATCATAATCATGGATCCTGGGTTGCTCCTCAACAACTCATGAGCATAATCCCATAAACGATTATACCGCTCCCTCTCATTACCCTCCACTGCCTCTCTGGCCTCCTTGATTGCTCTGAAGATCATTGTCCTATCAATGAGCACATCAAAATCCTTTTTAAACCAATCAAACACTTCATTGTGTGTGATGGATGGTTGACTTCGAATCTTTTCCTCTGGCTTTCCAGCTACCCATTTCCTGTTGGCCTGGTTGTTTCTGAAAGTTCTACAGCAAATGTGTATTTCCTTGAATGTCTTAATCTGGAAACTTCTCCTAAGGTTGTTCCTTGCACAATAAATCTCTCATTCACACCCAGGTTCTTTACATTTGGCTCTGGCCCTCAATACATCATTTTTCACCCACTTTATCGGCCTACCCAAATGGATAGTAAACTCCTTCACTGCTGCCTTAAAGGATGGTATATTGGGGAACTCCAAACCTATTTGCAAACTGATATTACCAAATTTTGCAGCTTCATTGAACCGAGGAAAGTTCTGCACCTTGCCACCTTCATCATCCTCGTCCATGCTAATTGGATCCCTCATCTTTTCTGACTTATAGCTCCAATTGTCCTAATCTTCTTCTGCTGTTGCTGCTGCTGCAGCTGCTGCTGCACTCCATCTTTCAACCTCTAACCTGACATTAACAAGCAAGTCTTCATTCTCTTCTCCATCTGATGAGCTAGAATTGTCCACAATGGGTGATGTTTCTGCCCTCTTCCTATTCCCTCCCTGCATCTGTTTTCCATTAGCTGCAGCACTCCCTGTCTCCTTTGTTTTGGATAAGCTTCCAACCTTCTTTTTTCCCTTGGTTGTGCTTCCAACCTCCTTCTTTCCCTTCTTCTTTTGTTGCACTTCCCTATGCTCTCCTTCACTTACCACTGGAGAAGGCCTATAATGGCTGTCTTCTGCACTCTCATCAGCTGTTGAGTAACTATCAGATGCAGGTACAGAACCTTCAACAACCTCCACATCATTCACCGTCTCCTCATTGATAGCATGCAGAACCTCATTGATAACATTCATTGCCTCCTCATTGTTATCATTCACTACCTCATTCATATGCTTCTCCTTCTTAATCACAACCTCCCCATTAACTACCTTCTCAGTCATAGGCTCCTCAACCACAGCCTCATCACTCACAACCTCCTTATTAACTACCCTCTCAGCCACAACCTCATCACTCACTACCTCCTCAAACACAGGCTCCTCGATCACTTCAGGCACAAAAACAGGGTGCACATAATACAACTCAATGTCACCTCCATTGTTCAGTGCATCCCTTACCATCTCTATCACACTTTCATTAGTTCTAATTTCCCTCAAACCAAGATCCAAATCCCTACCTGGTCTCCTCCACAAGACATACTCAACGCCATGATAGTTGTTTATACTCTTCACTATTGCATTAAGATCAAATAAGTTGAGTCTGTCTCCATCAATTTTGTCCCACACATCAACCTGACCACCATAGTACTCAAGAATAGCCCTGTCATTCCTCATTAACCTCCCTCCATGATGCAGTATTAAAGTAATCATGGGTTCCATTCTACACAAAAAATAGAGCATCGAAGAGTATCAGAACGTAAACCCTAGGGCAAGGAGATTAAACATGCGATCGCAATAATGAGTCAACAACAATAGATACCAACACCCGATACCCACCTAGAACTATGCATGTACAAGAATAAAATGCCCTAACCCCCTACATTGAACTGAAAAATACGAACCAAAAAAACCCTAACAACATTTCTCATAGAAGAGAGAAACGAAAAGAAGGATGACGAGCCTGTGTTAATCGATGAAGGAAGCTAGCTCGAGGTTGTGACGAGAATCTTTGGCCGGAAGTTGCGAGAGGAAGAGGCGTAGAGGACGGAGATGAAGAAGAGAAGGGCACAAATATGAGGGGCGTTTTTGTGCAAGGGACTGAAATGAAACTTCTATTTGGGGACTTCTTTGGGGACTAAATTGAAACTCCAACACCATGGCGATGCAATGACAAGGCACTTAACGTGCCACATAAGCATGGTTCACGGCATCATGGGGACGGTGTTAACGGAGGGACCATTATGAATCACGATGCCTGCAACTCGGGAACTTATTTGCTATTTCGATCAGTTCAGGGACCAACTTGATACTAAGCCCCAATTTTAGGGACCAAAATGGCTATTTACTCGAAAATAATTCTAATGGGCCAAACCAGAACTAGAACTTTAGTTTTGCTTTGTTTCTTTTATTTTTTATTGATAGACTCTTGAAATTGGTTTATTTTGTTACACTTATAGTAGCAAATTAAGAATTATCTTCATAAATTTATTAACATAAAATGTGACAAAAAAATTAGAGAATTTAAAATTTTTATTAATATTACTCAATATATTATGTTAAAAATTAATAAATATTATTCAATTATCACCGATTCAACCACGTTTGGAGTATTGAACCTTGAACCAGTGTCTTCACCGGTTCAATGATCGGTCCGGTTTTAAAAACATTGGAAGTAACATAAGAGAACTGCTTTCTTTTTAATAATTAAATAAACTTCTATTTTATATATTTTAAATTTTTTTAACTTAAATTCTATTTAATTTTGCATATCTTATTCTTGATTTTAATAATTTATTTTTTAGGCTCTATGTAAATAAATTAATTATGCATATATTTCTATAATTTAACTAATTTTTTACTTAGATTCGTTTAAATATTATCTGAATTTTCTTTGATATTGGTTCTTTTTTTTTTTTTTGGTACAATCCACATAAAAAAATCTAACTATTAAAGTTCCAACTTGGGCCTGCACACTGCATATGGCGGGCTAGTTGAATATACTTGAGTCAGAACTTAGGACTTAGTTAGGAGTAGTTAATAGTCATAATCATGTGCGATTATTGAGACTTTTTTTTGACAAGTGCGACTATTGAGATTTGAGAGTTGCAAATCTCACTCATAACAAGTCACGTGACTGAACTTATGCTTCTTGTATGATTTCATTTTTAAAAAGGTTTTCCAATAGAAGTTAGAAAATAGGAAAACATAAGCACTTAAGCGTGTATTATTAATTGTATTAGAGTTTAATTATTATATGGAAGCTTATAGGGTGTTTGGGCTAATTTAGCTGCACCAATACAGTTGATATTTTGCCCAATAACTAATAAGGTATCATTTAATATTCTGTTTTATGTAATTTATTATTAAAATAAACCAAACTTTTTGTTTTACCATTATGTCCCTCAATAAAATCCTTTTTTATTCTGATATTTAATGTTACAATTATATCTCATTCAACCAATAAATTAAATTAAATTATAAAAAAAAACTTCTTCTTCTTCTCTTCTTGAACGTTTCCCTGCTCTTCGTTTTTTTTCCCTCTGCAACATCTGAGGAACACAACATGCGGTCATGCAATGCCCACTTACTCAGAAAGCCAAAAACATGCCATCCATGAAAGCTTTGAAGGGTTCAAATTCATTCATTTTTAAATCAATTAAATTATTTTAAGAAATAGAAAATCCTTTCAGATCCTAAATTTAGGGGTGACGTTTATATATAGCTTCAGATTCATTCTTTTTTCAGATTGGATTTTCTCATCTGTTTCACCTGGATTCCATTCCATCAATATTCAATCCATCTCTTCAGTTCTTGCATCTTTTGTTCTCTCATCTTGCATCTCTTGCGTTTATGGCTCACTTTTGTTCTCTTCGTTTTCTCTGATCACCACGCGCCATCTTCCACCATCCCGTCGTCTTCCGCCGCCGCACGCCGCTCCATCTCTCCGTGCTCTGGTCAGAACACCGAGCACCGTTCTCCAGAGAACCAAAACGACTAGGGATGCGATACGGGGGGTGTGAAACAGAGAAGTCGGATGAACTACGGAGATGGAGACGACCTACTTGAGGCGTAGAGGATTCGGGGTTCTCGATTTCAGTGGATTTTGGGGAGAAAGGGCCTCAAGCCTCACAATTTCATACGAACTAAGGTAGAATGTGCTTAGGGTTCACTACCTCATTTCTGCAAAATGAAAGTAAAAAAGTTTTTAAAAATATATATCATGTTTCTTTAAATTTAAAATAAATGAAATTGGTAAAATACTTATTAAGAGTTTAAATTTTAAAGGTAAAATAGTTATTTACTTACTAGGGACAAATTTGTAAAATTAAATGTTTTTTAAGTTAAAATGCAAAGACTTTGACTTTGGTGACGTTTGGAAGAGCTTATTTAAGCTTCTTTTGACTTATCTGATGACATAAGCTCTTATGTAGTGTGTTTGACGGAGCTTATAAAAATAACTTATGCAATCCCATAAAGAGTTTTTGACTTATTTTCGTAAGTCACTGGAAGAAGCTTATAGAATTATCATAAGAGCTTATGCACTAAACACCCTCTCCGTGTTTTTCCCTATTCGAATCCTCTCATGCCCCTTTCTTTCTTTCTTTTTCTTTCTTTAAGCACTTATGGCATAAGCTCTCATGCGATAAGGTCTTATGTGATAAACTCTTAATTAAGTTGTTTACCCAAACACACCCTTGATCTCATTAAATGCATTGATGGCTATCTATTGGTTAGAGCACAACGGCACCAAAGTCGCTAATTTTTCTAAGCACCGTAAAATTCTCCTTATTATACACTATTATATACTGATAGTGTAAAATCCTTTTTTTACACGAACATCCAATCATAAATCATCATGATAGTAAAAAAATTATTATTATCATAATTATCTTAAAAGTCATTCATATCATGATTAGTGATTGATTGACAACGTAAAAAACTCTGTGCTATCTGTGTATGGTAATTAAACTCATTGTATTATTACCCACAACAATCACTCAATTGTTATTTTTGTTAAACTATCTAAATGAAAATCTTGTATGTCCATTCATGCGCAAGACCCATAGAGGAACAAAGTATTTGTTGTATAAGGACTCGTTTGGTGGTCAGGATAGGATAGGGACGGATAGGATAAGAGAACATGATAGGAGTATGATATGATATGAGCAGGATAAGCTGTTATCCTATCCGATGTTTGATGTCCATCAGATAACCAATCGGATAACATTATAATTTTAGTACGAATTTTAAAATTTTCATTTTTGTTCTGAATGATTTCATATTTTATTAGATTTTAGTTTTTTATAATTTTCATTTTTTAAGATTATATAAAAATAAAAAATTGTCCTTGTGATAAAATTACATATAATATTTTAAATTTTTAAAATATATTAATTTTGTTATAATTTTAAATATTCATTTTTAATTTTTACTTTACATATAGTTAAATTATTAAAATATATTTTTATTTATTTTTCAATTTTTTAAAATAACGTGAAGTAATAAAATTAGTTTTGTGACAGAATAAAAATAATATTTTAAAATAATTATTAATATTTTTATTATTTTATGTTTTATTATACCTTTTTTGGTAACCATATTATATTTTATTATACTTTAATTATTTTATATATAAAATATTTTTATAATTTATTATACTATAAATCACCTTATCCTATCCTGTTGAGTTCTAACCCAGCTCCGCTCTCGGGATAGAATTTTAACTAAATGGACACCACAAGAAATTCTACGATTAGCTACGACAAATTTGATAGCTAATTCGTAGCTAATTTCTAGCAAATAAATTTACCTACAAATTAACTATAAAATAACTACAAAATTGATGGTAGCATAAATTGAGTGACAAATTAGATAGAAATTTTTTCCTAGCTAATCTTAAAAAGTTCTAGCTATTCGGTATCTAATCCCTAGTAATATGATGTTATGAATTACTTTTTTCTAGTTAAATAGCTATGATATTGTCGTAGCGATTATGTTACCAAACTATAGCTAAAATTTTGTAGCTATTTTGTAGTTATTTTCTAGCTAATTCAAACAAAATTTTTAAAAAAAGTCGCTAAATTGGTCATTCGGGGACCAATTTAGCGATCGATATTTGTCAACTTTATTATCTCGTTATAGCTCTAAAACAAAAACAACAAAACTTATAAACAACAATAAAATAATTCATAATAATTAACAAGAAAGGCAAACCACGACAACAATAGAGCTAAATAACATCTATGCTTAATGTTAGACACCATACAAAGTTTATGGAAACAAGGTTCCCGAAACCTAAGCAGGGCCAAAACATAGGTCACCAAAGGCCTCTGATAATATAGCAGTTTCATTGCTTCTTTTATGTATAAAGATATTTTAATCTCTTTTAAAAATGAAGTTTTTACCATATTACCCATACATGATAACCAATTAAATAACCTGCAAATACCGAAGGAGAACACAAATATGGCTATCTAACAGATATAAGCCTAGAAGGAATAATAAGACTAGCCACTACAACTTTCAACACGTAAGCTATGTTGCTACACTTGCTGCACTTTCAAGACCTTTAAGTGATCAATAATGGTCATAGGAAAGTCACTAAAACCTGTAGAGGATTTTAAAAAAAATAGAAGCTTGATTAATTGTATGCTAAGGTTGAGTTTGTTGATCATACCAACATCAACATAGATTTTATTCTCGGCAGCTTCAAGCTGTAAACAAGTGGAAACCCATGTTAGAAAAACTGAAAGAGAAAAGTAAACTCAACAGCTAGAGACAAAGAGGAAGACACTTCTGTATCAATCTAAGTTGATTCAACATCAATGTTCACATCTTAAATAACTCTAATGATTTCCACTAGCAATCTTGGCCTATATGTTATCTCTGTGTACAACAAGCTGATAAATATGGGAATCAAAACACATTAGAAGACATCAAGCACCTATTGCATATTGAGTTGCTAATTATGCAAATTATTTGGCGCCTTAACAATGTAGGTAATAAATTGCTTAAGAAAGGATTATATCCATATAAGATGCAAACCTCCTCTTGGGCCCATCTTCGTTAACTTGTATATGACTTGCAATATCAACATCAAGCTGCAAAAAAGAATAATAATAAAGTTGATATTTGCAGGAACCATTAGACCCATAAAAGCATTTTCACTGAATTGAGTAATTGCAGCATGCAAAATCTGATAAAACCAGACATCTTTTAGTAAAGTACTTTAGTTAGTAAAGTCCAGTACACACAAAGGAAGACAAGGTCGAAGCATTAGAAAAGCATACAGAACACCATCGTGGTCATGCAATCTTCGAAGTAGAAACTGAATCACTATATCATTTCATTTCATTTTCTTTTGATGGAGGCACACTATCCACAATTGTTTCACTATATTGCTTGTGTTCTTTTGGGTACAACAACATCATAGGCAATGTTTTATAAAAAATAACACCTTATCCCTTTCAAATTTTCTCCTATTGAATAAGTTGCCCTTTATCACAGAGACACACACATAGTACATGCCTTTATCATTATAGTATATAAGTAGAGGACTAGGATGTCCACAACCTAAATCTAAGAGTTACAACTAACTGGATGAGGAATAACAAATAACAAAAATAGATAGCCATATTATAAAAAGAGGAAAGATAATTAATTGTCAATAATTTAACTTGAGGTTTCTTATCATCCATAAGTTCAAACATATGATCAATATCAAAGATATACATACTAAGGATGAAGATAAAAACTAGAAATCTCATAGTTCAATTTGTCATATCTTTCTTGCCTAAATATATAGTTTAACATACAAGTGCCAAGTATTACACTTTACTCTATATGAATCTTAAGTTATAGGAATGAAGTTGAAGTGAATGTTCTAAGACACGTACATTGAGACATTTGTATATAACATAGGAATCAAGAGCTGCTTCATATGCTCTCTAAACATTCTTTTAAGTTCATTATAATATAAGAAAAAAATTAGGAAGAAGTTGAGAGCCATGTTATATTACAATATCGGGAAAAATTTAAGACACATCCAGAAACTACACATTAGAAATTGAACTAAACTAATATAGAACAGAAAAGTAGAAAACACAAGCCACTCTCTCCATCTCCAATTTTCTCAATCTTTCCTTTTCATAGATTAGCTTTATTAAAATGATATTACTCAAATCCATCCCTTAATCTAAAGATATAACAAACAATAATTAAAAGGGTGGTGCATATATGAATGTTTTCTAGTTCCCCTGACTATCAATATTGTAAATAAGTGAGGCAGAAATAAGAAAGAGTTTCTATCAGGTGCATACCTCAATGCCTCGGAGGTAAAAAATTAGAGGTAAAATATATGATTATAACATACATGATAGACATTAAAAACCATACAAGTTAACTATAATTGAAACATCTGTCATATCTTTGAAGGATCAAAACACTATTATCTGACAACATTGACTCAGGCATTTCATCAAACATCTTGAAGATGAAATAGTAATTTCAGATTATCTAACAACATTGACTCAGGCATTTCATCAAACACCTCGAAGAGCAGAAAATCAAAATGACTAATACAAAAAACTATTTGATTCCTGTAAAATCAAAATGCAAAGAGGTGTTATCTAGCAAATTTGAGATTTCTATGCTTCACGGCAGAAATCAACACAACAACGATAATGGTTCTCAAAACGAACAACGAAGGAAAAAGAAATGAGCGAAGAAGGAATGAGATTTGGAGCATTACCGTTTCAGATAAGAAGCTAGAATCTGAATCTGGATTTGTTTCCTGGAAGCCAAAAATTTGTTGTTTGAATACGTGAAAACGAATTGCTTCACCTTCAAATCGCAGATCTAGAGCGCCGGAGAGAGAGAGCACTCCGGAGAGAGAGAGTTCAGTTCATGCCATGGTTCTCTAGAGAGAAATGTTCATTCATAGTTTGATATTCACTGATTTTTTAGGTACAGTGATAAACAGTGTGTCAAAATGAATGACAAATATTCAGTTTTAAGAAAGAAAAAAGGAAAAAAAGATATATGGGAGTTAATGTGCCGTTGATTACCATTAAATTAGCTACTAATTTTATTAGTAGGTAAAGTTAGTAGCAAAATTAAAAAATTCTTGTAGTGGGACATGATATGATACAGCATTGGTTTATTCTATCCTGCTGGCTCATCAAATAATAGCTTTAAACAGAATATGATAGCTTATCCTATCCTATCTCTTTTATCCTGATCACCAAACGAGTCCTAAGAGTCTACTTTTTACGAGTTAGCCAACATACTCGAGCTAATCACGGGGGAAATCGCAAACAAGTATAAAATGATACGTGAAAAAACATACACAATACATCAATAACAAAAACTATTACACGTGCATTTTCATTAGCAATTAGTTAAACAGAGCTAAGCCATCACGTTGGAAATAGCTAGATTTACAAGATTGTCTTTCTAGGAAAACAAAAACCAATATCGAAACCTTACACTGCAAACAGGTCTTGATTAGTAAAAAACACTCTAACGTAGTAATCAATAATGCTAAATGGACACATTTTGGTGGACATCATACGGTACATCGTATGAACTGTAGCACATTTTTTTTTTAAATTTAATTTTTTTTTGTAAATAAATTTTTTGATTAAGTGTGTGTCAATATCTGATGAACGGGGTACAAATATCTGGTGAATGCCTTCAAATAGTGCGGCGGTGATCAGAATGCACATCAGACTGTTTGTTAAATCGATTGTGCATCAGTATGTTGTCCCATTTTCTGTGTCAGTTTAGCATAACTGCGTAGTAATTATCTTCACCACCTTGTCAAGTACTCAATTACGATAAAAGGAAAAAATAAAAATAAAAAAAATAATGATAGGTGAACACCCAAATGGGACACCTATTTGAGGCACCTGATTAATCATGTATGAATATTTGATTAATTCAGTTTATTATATGATTAATCATATGTAAATATTTAATTAATTCATGATGACCCATTAAAGAACTGACATATTTGTATGTGATTAATCAAATATTTACGTGATTATCATGAATAAGTCCATTAAAATGAAGATATTTATACACGATTAAACAACACTTGTCCCAAATGGATGTCCCGTTCATCTATCATGGGTCAAAACCGCCCATCACGTGGAATTGACGGAGAGGATTAGTTTTTGGTATTGGAACGAGGCTTCCCTCCGCTGCCATGACTGATGCGATCGATGAGGCACAACGCGTTGCTGGTGAGCATGCCTACGTCGGTGACCCTACGCTTCACCTCCAACCTAAGCTTCCGATCGCCGCCGCCGTCGAAGCCGTTGAGGCAGGAGTTGCCATTGGTCAAGGCAGTGCTAGCCCAAGTCTGAGCGTTGCTCATCTGCCACTCAAAGGTTCCCATGCGCAGGTGCTGTAACTCGTTCAGCGTCTTGCTCAACTCGTCCACCGAGTCAGACATCTGCTTCGCACAGTCACTCAGTGCAAGTTGCTGCCTCTTGCTGGAAGAAGATGGTGGTGGTTGCAACTGCAGGTTGTTGAGGTAACCGGAGAGGCTTCGAGCGTTGGCTAGGCTAACTTTGACTGCGGCTTGAGCTAGGTCCAAGGGCGTCTTGGTGGGTCCTGCATAGGTGGAGAGGGTTTTGACGCAGAGGGTGGGGTACCTGGCGTTAGTGCATGATGAATGGAGCAGATCTTGTGGTTGTGTCCTTCCTGCGGTGGTGCAGGTGAACAAGAGGAAGATAAAAGAGAGTGTGAGAATTGGATGGGTTTGCATTTTTTGTTTTGTTTTGAAAATGAAAATAGAGGAGTGAGAGTGGTGCCTTGTTAGTGTAGAGTATATGGTATCGGTAGAGATGGAGAGGGGTGGGGTGGTTTTATAGGGAAATTGTTGGTGCCTTGTTGGAAGGGAAGTTTCTAAGCTGGGTCTCTTGAGTGGTTTTCTACACTACACAAGTTATGATATTTTTACTAAAACCCTAGCTTTGAGTGGGTTATCAACCAATGAAATAATAATTATGATTTTTGAACATATTTTAGAGACACCATAATATTTTTTTTTGTGATATTCTTGAAATGTGTGTATATAAAAATGATAAAAAGTAAGTGAGAGATAGAAACAAACACATACGATGTCACATACGGTATCTAAATTTTGTGTTCAAATAACACAACTCATGAAATAAAGAGAGAGAAAGAGTAAAATGATAAATACCCTACTCAAAACTAGGGTGTCCTCCATGATGTCAAATTTTAATGTCAAAATATGATAATCATTGTTCAAACAATTTGAAATAGTAACGTTAGATGTACGTAAAAATTTAATAAATTATTTGTATAATTAATTATATGCATAATAATTAATTAATTAATTATAACTAATTATCATAAAACTAATTTTATCTTTGGATATATTAATTAAAATGATTTTAAAATATTTTATTTAAATAGCTATTAGAAAGTTATTAAATTACTAAAATAATATTTGCATGTTATTTTTTAGAATAATAAATTAAAACACGTTTCAATAAAAACACGAAAATGTGAACACTAGAGTCTGTCTATGCAGTTTATTTTTCATAATCTTCATGTTGACATTAAATAGGCACCGACGAAGTTAACAATTTAGAGGGCAAACGTCCCAATTGACTATTAAAAAAAGAAGACTATAAAAATGTTGAAAAGACGACTACGACAAAGTTGATTTTTTTTAAAATGAGCATCTAGTAAAGCCAGTAAGTAAAGTTGTCTTTCTCAAATTATTTGATGGTTAGAATTTTAATATGTTTAAATATGTATTTGTATGGGATATTTTAAAGTTTCAAAAAATTTAAAATATAAAACAATTCAATTACTTTAATTGAATTATTTTTATTTTAAAAATATTTTATTTAAATAAAATAATTCAAATACATCATATTTAAATTTTTTTATTTAGATAAAATATTTCAATTACTTTCCATTCCAATTCTTTCTTTGCTCTCGCGGTTCGCTTATTTGTAGAGTAAAAATATGAAAGTGGCCAATTTTTTTTTGAGGGGGAGGGGGGACAATAAATGCACTGCCAGCAAGTGGCGAGTCCAGTGGCCTAGTGGGAGCGGAGTCGACGGACGAGCAGTGATCTGTAAGTTTTTGCTTGGGAAATGCTTTTTGAATGACCAGCTCCAGCTGTGACTTTCCGTGGGATATCTAAAATTTTGACAGCTATGAGCTTAGGGGCCTGTTTGATTCATACCTCCTTGATTTCTATTTTCATTTTTTATTTTTTAAAATAATCATAATAAAAATTATTATAAAACTATCATATTATTTTTATTATATTTTTTATTTTTAAAAATTTATATAGAAATAATAAAAACAATTTTTTATTTGTTTTTAATATTTTCTGTGTAAGTCTTTAAAAATAGGAAACATAATGAAAATAACGTAATAGTTTTATAATGATTTTTGTTGTAATTAATTTTAAAAATAAGAAATAAAAACAGAAAATAAGGAACAAACAATCAAGCCCTTACAGTTTCCCGTTTCCAATTCTTTATTTCAAAGATAATTTCCACTAAAATAATTGTCAAACCATTGTTTTGTTTTCATTGTATTTATGTTTTCAAAGATTTGTACAAGAAATAGTGAAAATAAATAAAAGATATTTTCAATGTTTCCTACATAAATTTTTAAAAACATGAGATAGAATAAAAACAATATGATAATTTTATAATTATTTTTGTCATAATTATTGCTAAGATTAGGAAATTAAAACATGAAATAATAAAGAAACTAAATATCTTCTGTTTTTCAATTATAAAATGTTTGAAATACAGAGTTTGATAGATGGTGGACATGGTGGAATCTGTCGTTTGGCTGTTATAACTACCAAAGTTTCTCTACGTGTTTTTTATAACAAACAGACAGAGAAAACAACTAACTATCAATACTAGGAGGACGAACCCCTCCGGTATCTCTACTCATGAGAATGTCCAACAAGGGAAATGATGTGTCAATTTGAACAAAATTAAAAGAAGCTGACACAGGCAAACATAAGAAGAAAGATTGAATTGTGTTTGTTAATAATTTTCGAAAACAACATTTTCAAAACTGTTTTCTCACACAAGAAGATTAAATCAGAAGCAAGCACACGAATAGATCTTTTAGAAACTTAACAAAAACAATATCAAAATCCCACAGTCAGTATAAACAAATAAAGCTGTAAGAGTTTAGAGATAGAAGATTCATACAAATGATTTTATCCTGGTTCACTCTCTTCGAACCAAGAGCTACATCCAGTCCCTTCGACTTGAAAGATTTATCCACTATTTCTCCAAATAGATTACAACTAAGTATTCAACACCTCTCCAAGCTTACAAGTATTCCTTTCTTACCAAGTCTCTCCAGGCTCTAATTCTAACAAAGAGATTTAACTTAGATCTTCTTAACTCACTATGTGTGAGGATATAAAAGTTTGAGATCTGTTGAATATTTTCACAATATTCAAACTAAGATATTACAGACTTTTACTTTTTGAAAGAATGAATAAGAGCTTGCTCTCGCAAATATTGTATAGGGAGGAGTTGTTGGCCCTGTAAGTCGTTATATGAGGTTTTCTACTTACAGTGGCCTTCTCCTTCTCTTGAAAAGCTTCAACGGTCATTTTGAATTTCCCGTTTAGAGATAGCATAATACCCGTTGTGATTGAAGACATGATTGAAGCAATGCTGAAATGCACTCTTGGTTATCAGGGTAGTACAAAATGGAGGCTCACTGCTCTGACCATTGCAGCTTGAAAAAGTTTTTCCTCTTTTGTGTACAGTCCAGCTTTTTCCATCCATAAAGTTGTCATCGTACAAGTCACTTTTCATTTCCTCATTGTACTATTTTTGTATTTCCTCGATATTACTATGATTTTCTTAAAAGGAAACAAAACATTAACCGGATAAAACAAATGGGAATAACAAATATTCTATTGGAATAAATATCAATCATTTGAAATAAATTCAAGAGAACCGGATTGCATTTATTCACTTTAGAAGAACGTATAGGAGATAGAAACTCGTCTACTCAAAATCTTCGTCTACTCAGTTATTTGTGAGACTAAGTCTGTTCACTCCTTCTATTTCGCTCGTCTACTGACGTGACATATCCTCTTGTCTATCAAGTCTTTGGACTTGCTATATCTCAGTGAGTAATTTTGATTTCCGTCTAGTAACATGGCAATTAGAGCTCGTCTGCTTGTTAATTTATTTTTCTGTCTGTTCTATTCTATTAAAAACTTCTGACTGCTGACATGGCAAACTGAGCACGTCTACTCAGAATATTTTAAGCCTTGTCTACTTAAACTCTTGTCTACTCAAATAAACAGAGAGTAAATTTACCAAACATTATGATCAGCTCGTCTATTCGATTGGACGTGAATTCTCTTTCTCAATCCAAGCAGATATAAAGAACTTTATACAAGATTTCTCATGACTTATATGATTCAAGTAATCCTGCAAAAACTGAATAACCTTGTTAGATCTCAACTAACATTTTGCCAAGCAAATTTAATCCTTTTGTTAACATCAAAACTTAGAGATTAATTAAATCCAAATCACTTTGGTTCCAACAATCTCCCCCCTTTCTGATGATGACAAAAACTAATTAAATTTGAGTAGCAAAGTCCAATAGAGCTTACAAAGTCCCCCCTAAGACATCATTCAAACTTTTAACAACACATGTATATAACTTATCAGATTAGGATTGTATCAGAGTAATTACTTATCAGGGCATTATGGATTTGACCAAACTTATAGATAGGTTCAGAACAATATTTTTTTTTATATTATATTAGACAGAGTTAGAGTATGTAGACTTAGAATATATCAAAGCAATAAACAAATCAGTATTAGAGCATTTAAGACAACAGATATATAGAATATTTAAAGCATAAGCAGAGACATGCATGTGCAAACAGATATATGCTTTTCAAAATCTGACTTTTCTTATTAAATATAATTCTCTTTCCTCTCTCTCCCTTTTTTGTCATCAGACAAAAAGGTAAAGGAGTGAACCATCATTGCCAGTAAGAAAAAAAAAGACAAATTAAGAAGAAGGTGGGGGTGAAGGAGGAGGGTTTTGGTTCAGATTCTGATCAGGATTTGAAGTAGGAGCAAGGATCTGTGTTGGCAGATTCTGGCTTTGCTGAAAGTTGAGCATGATGCTCATCATCTGGTTCGTCATTATATTTGTTGGGACCAGAGCCTTTGCAACCTGGTCTCTTACTTGCTCCTTCACTTCAGCTTTGACTCTTTCTTCAATAATTTTGCCAATCATCTCTTCAAAGTTTGGTGGCAGAGAGAGTGATGGTCTGGAGCTTTTAGCACTGTCTTGAGCATATGCATGACTTAGCATGGTGTCCAATGCTCTTGACTGTTGAGGTTGATCCTGAGGGTGAATAATTGTGAGAGCTAAAAGTTGAGATGAGTGCTTCTCTGAAGTGCTTGGTCTAGGAGTAGATTCAGCAACTTCCTCATGCTCAATTACTACTTTAACAGACTCAGGCTCTACAGCAGGATCTTCAACAATGATTTCTTCTTCAGTGTGCTCTGATGTAGGTGATGGAGGAGGTGAAGTAGCATAATGCAGCACTGGTTCAGGTAATTCCTTAGCGCATTGAATTGCATCTTCATTCTCAATGCGTAGATTTATAACAGGAAGGCCAAAGATATCCTTGATGATGATGAATATGTAATTTGAAATGCCACATTTTCCTCTGACAGTTGGAATGACTTTCTTCTCTTCTTGAGTTAGTCCTGAAGTGGAGGCTTCTCTTGTACAGTGGATGACATGAGATTTCCAGAAGTCAACTGTAGGTTCCTTTTTAGAGACTTCCTTAATTGAGAGAGATTGCCAAAACTCCAGTAGAGTGTAGTTAAATGGTTCTGAATTGAGGTCCAGCATGATTGGTTCATTTTCTGGCTTCTTGCCTTTGAACCTTCTTCTTTTCTTGTCTTTGTCCTTGTTGTGGTCAATCATTGGCAGTCTTGGGCAAATCATATATGGCTTGATTCCTATCTTGGTTTTCTCCAATGAATGCCTTAGCCAGGTTGGAGGGACAAAATCTGCAGTCCTCATAACTTTGAAATGTTCAAACTCCCAATTCAGCATTTGGTACATCATATGATCAACAAAGTCTGCAGCTCTGCCATACACACTGGGGTGCTTAAATGTCTGCCAACCAGTATTTCTGTCCATGATGAAGGGGACTGCAGGATCTGGATCGCTTATAGGTATCATTGGTGAGGTCTTTCTTGGCAGGGTTTGTATGCCAATCTGAAATGATGTGTCTTTCAACACCATCAGTGAAAGGCTTGAAGGGTGGAGATTTGATGAGGTTTGGGTAGATCTTCTTAGGAGGGAATCTCTTCTGTGGTAAATGGGTGAGAAGAGGTCCAAGGTAATTGAATAATTCAGATGGAAATGGTCCAGTAGGTGTATGTGGTTTAGGGTTAACCCAATATGGGTAGATGATTTTAGGTTCAAACTCATATTCTGGTAGAGGATACCATCTGGTTAGAATAGGTTCAGGTTCTATTTGGTGGGTGTGAAATAAGATTTTCCAGTCTCTCTTAACTTTAGCCCAATTTTCACCTTTTCCCTCATACAGAACTGATGGATCAGTATAGGGAAACCTGATTTTCCTGATTTTAGGAAAAGGGGCACCAGGGCAAATACCATCATTTGGTTGGTTGAACCAGGGGTCATCAGCAGGGATAATGGGTTAGAATGTTGGTCTAGGAGGTAAGGCAATTTGTGGTTGGTCTGGTGAGTGTGTTTGTGGTGAGAGGGGTATAGGAATGTACACATCATCTATGTTTTGATCAATATTTACAGATGATCCAGAGTTATCTACCCTATGCTCAAAGCTAGAAACTAGGGCATCTACTGCTAACTTGACAAGATCATTAGCAGGTAAGGTTACCTCAGTTTCTATGACAGCTTTGACTTTTCTTTGTGGTTACCTTCTCCTAGTTGGAATGACAGAAGTAGCATCAGCATCAGCAGAGGTAGCAATCCTCTGTTTCTTCAACACTAAGATTATGGGAACCATGTCCTCATCATCTTCATCCTCATTATGTGACAATATCAAATTTCTTGTCCTTTTTTGTGAGGGGGCGGGTTGAGGAGCAGTTGTGGGCTCTCTGATGACAATTCCACCAGTAGGCCTCTTTGGTATTGGCTTCCTTACAGCTGTAGTTTTCTTCCTGACATTCCTTTTCAGCCTCAGAACCTCAACATTGTTCTGTTCCACCATTTCTTCCTTAATCTTCATCAGTTCATCTGTCTTAGCTATAACAGCAGCAGTGTAGGTGCCAAGATTCATATTAGCAATGTTCATTTTACCAAAGTCAGCAGTCAGGAGTCATTGCAGCAATAAATTCATGGATTCCTTGAGTTTTGAAGATTTTGGAGAGAAGATGGAAATAGAGAAATGCTGAGAGTTTCTTCTTGTTGATCACGACATCTCTGAATCTTCCATACAAGATTCTGGGAAGATTTATCTTCGTTTCCGTGAAAATATGGCAAAGACAGAATTTGTGCAGGGCTAATAGGTTGTCCTTGGACCCAACCTTGTGAAGAACTACCTTGTTCAGTAATTGACGAAGGATACGAATGATGTCCTTCATTTCAACAGCTTTCCAAGAATGATTTCAAACCGTGTCTTCTCTCATCAAGAAGACTTCAATCACCTCAGTGCCTCCCAGTTCAGTCTCGCATGACTCAGTCAATACCACTCCTTCCTGAGCACAGGAGTTGGCATTGGCAATGGTTTTCTCAAAGACAACAATCCTCTTTCCCAGCACAGTAGAGGAGAAGTTGGTATCGGTAACTTGAAGTCTCCTCCAGAAATCCCTTATTAAGTTGGGAAAGACAGAGACTTTCTCAATGAAGAGTCCTCCCTATCCAGCAGCGTTAATGTACTTTCTAATATCCAAATTGTAGTCTTGTAAAACTCCAATGTTGAAGTGACACTCAATAGCCATGTTGAGTTTGTCCACGTTGAAGGTTGAAGAATAAGCCATTTTTGGTGATCTGAGAGC
Organism: Sophora flavescens; assembly: GCA_030762895.1. Taxonomy (NCBI): domain Eukaryota; kingdom Viridiplantae; phylum Streptophyta; class Magnoliopsida; order Fabales; family Fabaceae; genus Sophora; species Sophora flavescens. Next base: position 14,729,679 of record CM061068.1, on the reverse strand, counting down.
TAGGGTTTGAAAGCAAAGAGATAGAGAGCTCGAGAGTTTAAGGAAGTGTAAAGTTTTCTCAGAGGGAAGAAATTGCTTTTAAAAAGGTTTTGAATCTCAAAGGTTTTTCTTTTAGAAATAAATCAAAAAGAAAATATTTGATAGGACATGTCATTAAGGATAAACCGGCGTTGGTATCTTGAAACCATAAAAAGGTTTTGATGGGATTGATGGAAGCACTGACTCAGAAAAGAGAATAAAGGATAAATTTGTCATTGAGACAAAATAAATGCAATTAATAAATATATGCATAGACAGGTTCAAGCATAAGCAAGTATGGACGGTTCCAAGCAAATTACAATCAAGCATAGACGCGACATGCAGTGGACGCGGCACACAAATACAATGGACGCGATATGTAATGGATATGCACCCCACGTCCATACTGAACAAAGATGATAAAAGAAAAAGATAGATCAAAAGGTATATAGAGGTATGATAGGATCTCTTTTATATCTTACCGCGTCCAGACCTGATATTATGTTCAGTGTATGCTTATGTGCTTGATTTCAATCTGATCCTAGAGAATCTCACTTATCAGCAGTTAAAAGAATATTTAGATATTTGAAAGGTACTACTAATCTGGGTTTGTGTTTTAATAAATGTAAAGATTACGGATTAGTTAGTTTTTGTGATCCTGACTATGATGGAGATAGAATTGAAAGAAAAGGTACCAGTGGAGGATCTCACTTCATTGGAGATAACCTTGTCTCATGGTCAAGCAAAAGACAAAGTACCATTGCCTTATCAACTGTTGAAGCTGAGTATATTTCAGCTGCTAGTTGCTGCTCACAACTTCTTTGGATCAAGCATCAATTGGAGGACTACAATGTGTTTGTAAGTAGTATTCCACTTTTGTGTGATAATACTGCTGCAATAAATCTATCTAAGAATCCAATTTTGCATTCTAGAGCTAAGCACATAGAAATTAAACATCACTTCATTCAGGATTATGTGCAAAAATGTGTTTTTGATATACAATTTGTGGATACTGACCATCAATGGGCAGATATCTTTACTAAACCTCTTGCTGAGGACATATTTATTTTTATTAGGAAGCATCTGAATATGTTATGTGTAGATTGATATAAGCGTCCAGACCTGAGAATGTTGTTCTGATAAATATACGTCTATTGATATTTTTTCATCCAATGCATGTTGAAAATTTCAAGTCCATTACATGATTAAAATACGCGAGTGTTCATTGGTTTGCAATCATCCATGTTGAACTTCTTCAGGAGTTCTTGTATACTTGGTTTGATGGATGATCACCTCGTCCACTGATTTCGTAACTTGAAGTCCAAGGAAGAATTTGACTTCTCCCATCATGCTCATTTCAAATTCTTTCTGCATTAACTTAGAGAATTCCTTGCACAGAGATTCATTAGTGGCACCAAAAATAATATCATCAACATATATTTGCACAACTATGAAATTAGACTTAATGTACTTTCGGAACAAGGTTGAGTCAACCTTTCCTCTATTAAATCCATTTTCCATAAGGAAAGAACTCATTCTATCATACCAAGCTCTAGGAGCTTGTTCAAGACCGTATAAAGCTTTCTTAAGCTTATATACATGTTCAGGATGTGTTTCACTCTCAACCCGGATGTTGCATAACATAAACTTCTTCATTAATAAAATCATTTAGAAAAGCACTTTTAACATTCATTTGAAAAAGCATAATACTATGATGTGCAGCAAATGAAAGTAAAATTCTAATTGCTTCTAGCCTAGCAACAGGTGCAAAGGTGTCAGTATAGTCAATATCTTCTTCTTTAGAGTAACCTTGAGCAACAAGTCTTGCTTTGTTTCTCACCACCTTACCATTTTCATCAAGTTTGTTTCTGTAAACCTACTTTGTTCCAATAACTGATTTATCTTTAGGCAAGGGTACCAGAGTCCAAATGTTGCTTCTCTCAAACTGATTCAGTTCTTTGCATGGCTAGAATCCAACCATCGTCCAGCAGAGCCTCGTCTACTGTCTTTGGTTCCAACTCAGAGACTAGTGCAAAATCTTCTTGCTCTCTGAAAGTTGATCTGATTCTTAGCCTGTCATTGGGGTTTCCAATGATTTGATCTTGTGGATGATAATTCCTGAAGTACCAAGATTTCTAAACTGTATCATGTTGAGAAGTGGAGGTTTCTGGTTGTTGAGTGGGGTCGTCTACTTGATCATCAACTTTATCTTTATTGTATCTCCTGAGATGTTTAGATCAAGATTTGCAAAAGCTTCATCTAGCTTTGATAATTTCTTATCAGGCTGCTTGTCATCAAACTTGACATGAATACATTCTTCTACGACTGAAGTTCTAGAAATGTAAACTCTAAAGCATTTTGAAGTTTCAGAATATCCTAACATAATTCCATTATCTACTTTAGCATCAAACTTACCAAGTTAATCTTTAGTGTTTAGTATATAACATTTACAACCAAAAGGGTGAAAGTAAGATATGTTGGGTTTTCATCCTTTCCACAATTCATAAGGAGTCTTGTTCAAGATAGGTCTAATGTATAGTCTATTCTGAATGTAGCAGGCAGTATTAACAGCTTCAGCCCAGAAGTGTCTAGGGACAGAGTTGTCATTGAGCATAGTCCTAGCCATCTCTTGAAGAGATCTGTTCTTTCTCTCTACCATACCATTTTGCTGTGGTGTTCTAGGTATTGAGAAGTTGTGAAGGATACCACTTTCTTCATAGAACTTATGAAATAGCTCATTTTCAAACTCTCCCCCATGGTCACTTCTGATTGAAGTAATATACATGCCTTTTTCATTCTGGACACATTTGCAGAATACAGAAAAGACCTTGAAAGACTCATCCTTGTGAGCTAGGAACATAACCCATGTCCATCTAGTGTAGTCGTCTACAATGACTAGACCATATTTCTTACCACTGACAGAAGCAATCCTTGTTTGACCAAAAAGATCAAGGTGTAGCAACTCTAGTGGTCTATTGGTACTAACAACATTTTTAGATTCAAAAGAACCTTTGACTTGTTTTCCCTTTTGACATGCATCACAGAGAGCATCAGATTTGAACTTAAGGTTTGGTAAACCTCTCACGAGGTTATGCTTATTTAGCTTTGAGATTAACTTCAAGCTTGCATGACCTAGCCTTTTGTGCTATATCCATCACTCATCTTCAATGGACACTAGACATGAGACACTTTGATTTGAGAGGTCCTCCAAGTCAATCTTATAAAGATTGTTTTGCCTCTTAGCAGTGAATAAAAGTGATCCATCATCTTTCTTGACGATACACGTGTTCTTATCAAAAGAAACAGCATATCCACTGTCACATAATTGACTTATGCTTAGCAGATTATGTTTTAAGCCACTTACCAATAGAACATTATCAATGGAAGGAAAGGGGTGTTTACCAATTTTACCTATACCAATGATCTTTCTTTTCTGATTTCCTCCAAATGTAACCCAGCCACCATCTTTGTGTCTAAGGTCTTGGAACATACACCTTTCTCCTGTCATGTGTCGTGAGCACCCACTGTCCAAGTACCAAGATGTTTGTTTCTTTCCTGTTGTTAAGCAAATCTGCAACAAGTATTATCTTATCTTTAGGTACCCAAACTGACTTGGGTCCTTCTTTGTTAGTAGTCACTGGATGAGAATGCTTTCTATGCTTATTTTGTATGCATCTAGATGTAGTATGCCCATTCTTTCCACACACTTTGCAAAAGGCGTTGGACGGGCCATACTTGGTTATAACATCTTTAGCTTGAGCTTTTGAAGCTCTATGTTGTGTATGTGGTGTTGACTTTTGGTGAGATGCCTCTTGCTTCTCTTTGTCATAACCAATGCCAGATTTATCATGTGGTGACCTAGAGTACCTTAAAATGAAGACCCTATCATATTCTCTAGACAATTTAGAATTTTTTTTTTGAGACTCATATACTCTCGAGACAGTATGGACGACTCATCGAACAATTCATCAAAAGCATTTTGAAGAGTGGATGGGTCAAAATCCATTACCTCAGCATTAGTGTATTCACTTTTTGATGATGTATCAGTCATGAGACATATATTTGCCTCTTCCTCAGCATTATCTTCTTCATCTGATGTAGATATATCAAGATCCTCCCATGTAGCCATTAAACCTTTCTTCTTTTTGAAGAGTTTCTTTTTATCCTTCAGCTCAGGGCAGTGAGCTTTGAAATGACCAGGTTTCTTACATTCAAAGCACAAAGGTGGAACTTTTTCCTTGGAGTCCGACTTCTCCTTGGAAAACTTTATGTTAAACTGCTTCCTTCTGAAACCACCTTTCTTTCTCCACATATGTTGAATCTTTCTGGAGATGAAAGATAGTTCATCCTCATTTGACCCTTCATCACTGTCTGAAGGTTCAGTATCATCTGATGATTCAGTAGCTTTGAGGACTTTTGATGAACTTGCTTTCTTTGCCTTTAGGGCAATAGATTTTCCTTTTCTGGAATTTTCTTCTTCATTTAGTTCAAGTTCATGCACCTTGAGTGATCCCAAAAGCTCTTCTAGAGAAAGAGTGTTTAGATCTTTGGCTTCTTGAATAGCAGTCACTTTGTGTCTCCATTGCTTTGAGAGACTTCTCAGAATCTTTCTTACATGATCTCTATTTTCATACGTTTTTCCAAGTGATCTGAGACTGTTGGTGATAGTCTGAAATCTTCCAAACATCTGATCTATAGTTTCATGATCAGCCATCTTAAACAGTTCATACCGGTGAACCAACATGCATATTTTTGATTCATTCACTTGTGATGAACCCTCATGAGCTAGGGCAAGAGTATCCCAGATTTCTTTAGCAGTATTGCAGCTGTGAACTTTGTTATGTTCAGATCTAGTAATTGCACACATGAGATAGTGCTTAGTTTTAGATTAAGCTGATGTTGGTTTTTTCTGCTCTTGAGTCCATTGGGCTCTAGGAACAGCAGCTCCAGGTTCATCTCTTGGCTCTGTGTGGCCAGTTTCAATCAGTTCCCAAATATCAACATTCTGTGTATCCAAAAAGGCCATCATCCTCTTCTTCCAGTAGTCATAATCTGTTCCATCAAAGAAAGGAGGTATGTTGATAGCCTGTCCTTCTGCATCCATGGTTGTTGGATCGTACTCCCTCAGCACTTGTTAGATGCTCAACCGTTTCGAGGCTGAGCTCTGATACCAACTGAATTTGAAATAGGCAAACACAAGAAGGGGGGTTGAATTGTGTTTGTTAACAATTTTCGAAAACAACAATTTCAAAATTGTTTTCTCACACAAGAAGATTAAATCAGAAGCAAGCACACATAAATAGATCTTTTAGAAACTTAACAAAAGCAATATCAAAACCCCACAGTCAGTATAAACAAATAAAGCTGTAAGAGTTTAGAGTAGAAGATTCACACAAATGATTTTATCCTGGTTCACTCTCTTCCAACCAAGAGCTACGTCCCGTCCCTTCGACTTGAAGGATTTATCCACTATCTCTCCAAATAGATTACAACCAAGTATTCAACACCTCTCCATGCTTAAAAGTATTCCTTTCTTACCAAGCCTCTCCAGGCTCTAATTCTAACAAATAGATTTAACTTAGATATTCTTAACTCACTATGTGTGAGGATATGAAAGTTTGAGACGTGTTGAATATTTTCACAATATTCAAACTAAGAGATTACAGACTTTTACTCTTTAAAAGAATGAATAAGAGCTTGCTCTCGTAAATATTGTATAGGCAGGAGTTGTTAGCCCTGTAAGTCGTTATCTGAGGTTTTCTACTTATAGTGACCTTCTCCTTCTGTTGAAAAGCTTCAACGGTCTTTTTGAATTTCCTGTTTTGAGATAGCATAATATCCGTTGTGATTGAAGGCTTGATTGAAGCAATGCTGAAATGCACTCTTGGTTATCAGGGTAGTACAAAATGGAGGCTCACTGCTCTGACCATTGCAGCTTGAAAAAGTTTTTCCTCTTTTGTGTACAGTCCAGCTTTTTCCAGCCATAAAGTTGTCATCGTACAAGTCACTTTTCATTTCCTCATTGTACTATTTTTGTATTTCCTCGATGTTACTGTGATTTTCTTAAAAGGAAACAAAACATTAACCGGATAAAACAAATGGGAAGAACAAATATTCTATTGAAATAAATATCAATTATTTGAAATAATTCAAGAGAACCTATATTGCATTTATTCACTTTAGAAGAACGTATAGGAGATAGAAACTCGTCTACTCAAAATTTCCGTCTACTCAGTTATTTGTGAGACCAAGTTTGTTCACTCCTTCTATTTCGCTCGTCTACTGACGTGGCATATCCTTTCGTCTATCAAGTCTTTGGACTTACTATATCTCAGTGAGTAATTTTGATTTCCGTCTAGTGACGTGGCAATTAGAGCTCGTCTTCTTGTTAATTTATTTTTCCATCTGTTCTATTCTATTAAAAACTTTCGTCTGTTGACGTGGCAAACTGAGCACGCCTACTCAGAAGATTTTAAGCCTTGTCTACTTAAACTCTTGTCTACTCAAATAAACAGAGAGTAAATTTACCAAACATTTTGATCAGCTCGTCTATTCGATTGGACATGAATTCTCTTTCTCAGTCCAAGAAGATATAAAGAACTTTATACAAGATTTCTCATGACTTATATGATTCAAGTAATCCTGCAAAAACTGAATAACCTTGTTAGATCTCAAATAACATTTTGCCAAGCAAATTGAATCCTTTTGTTAACATCAAAACTTAGAGATTAATTAAATCCAAATCACTTTGGTTCCAACAGCTTTATGATCCTTATTATCAGGCATGTCAACACACGAATTGGCTTCTTGTTTTACCACTGAGATTGAAGTCTTCCAAGCTGAGAGCTGAAGCAGAGAGATAGCCTCTTTGAGGAGAGGTTGAAAAGAAGGTGTTATGGCCCAAGAAATACATATTTTGGACCCAAGTCAAGAGGTCCCTCTCCACTACAAAGCCCGACCCAAATGACTAATGGACTATGAAGTACCTTAGGATCTTTTATGCATATGCTAGAATCATCTAGAATAATGATGAGTCACCATGATGACTCACTACTAAGTTTATTTAGGTTTGTTATTGAGAATGCTATATATGTAATGAGATGATTGTAATGAAAACAAAAAGAAGAAGAAAATTAAAGGAAAACATACATATACTTTATACACTCTTATTTTACTATTTTATTAGATAGTTTGTGAGGTATAATTTTATACCTTACATTGGTGCGCTCATTGGCTTGCTCATATACCTCCATCAACATGAGACCTCTCTACCATGATGTTCTTCACCTGGAGGAATCCATCAACAAATTCAAAGCTTCTTTTGATCATTTTAGTGAATCCTTCATTCAGACAATCCTCTCCCTACAATCTGAACTCCAAACCCGTCACAATCCACCCGTAACCCCAAGTCAGACAGACTCACTTCATCCTCAATCCTATCCATCCACAGAAAACCATATAACTCCATTGAACCACCATTCTCACGGCCCAACTCCGTCACCAGTGTTCCGCATCAACACTGCTCCTACGCCCCAGTTATTGGCTCTGCCTGTGACAAGTACAGCAGAAATGGAGATAACTGATGACGCTACCCTCTGGGTCACGACCGATGTCTCTGCCACTTCCAACAACGCGAAGTTGAAGGAGCTCTATGCTGAAGACAAGGATCAAGAGGTGGAACCTGTTCCAGAAAAGCATTGCTCGGCCGCCATCATTCCACCATCGCCGCCGTCGTCCTTGGACGTCGTTCCCACCCTCAATCTCTCCGGTTCAAGAATCTGCTTCGCTGTCTCGTTCCTCGCAGCATATGCTCAATTGGAGTTCGTCATAGCACACACGGTGCCGACCACCGCAGTCATAAAACATCCTCGAGCATTTATTTTCTGCCGTCACCGTCCAATTGCTCCAGTCGCCATCTCCGCCACTCGATCATATGGTTCAAAGCTCAACTTCGATTTCATTTTATTCGCACCCACCATCGAGTTGCTTCCGTACTCTGGCTTCATCTTCGACCCCGACGGACTGCTCACTGACTGCTTCCACTCCCCTGTGCGCCGCCGTCCCCGCAATCGGAAGTTTCAGAAGGCAACCCCATTTTCGTCACGTTCCACCACGACTTCGGGTTCGTCTTCTCCATTTCCGTTAGGATTGTGTTCATCCAGTGCGTTGCAATCTTCTTCGGTACGGTCCAGTCAGTCTCCACCAGTCGCTTCTTCTCTGGTGATGGTGCCGTCGCTGGGAGCCGCATCTGGATGACCATGGGTGCCATGGGGTTTTGCAACAGATGGGACCATTTGGGTTTGGGAGGTACCATGCTCACTGCTACTGGGCTTTGGAAAAATGTTATCTTGGCTCCTCCAAATTCAATTTTTGGGAGTCTTATGTGATTTTTATTGGGCCTCTGCTGGGTCTGCTTGGAACTTAGAAACAACAAGAGCATTTGGGTTTGGACATTATTATTGGGCTTGTTGCTACTGGACCTAGCAATATTTTCATTTTTGGTTACTTCAGATTTTTCTTATGGGCTTTATCATCTTTCATATGGGCTGTTACAAGTTTTTGGACATCGATTCAAATTTCTCTGAATTTTTTTTTCGACTGCAGGAAAATGGGTTTTGAGATTGTTACACCTTGAGGACATGGTGTTTTTGAAGGCCAAGGGGATGTTATGGCCCAAGAAATACACATTTTGGACCCAAGTCAAGAGATCCCTTTCCACTACAAAGCCCAATCTAAATGACTAATGGACTATGAAGTACCTTAGGATCTTTTATGCATATGCTAGAATCATCTCGAATAATGATGAGTCACTATGATGAGTCACTACTAAGTTTGTTTAGGTTTGTTATTGAGAATGCTATATATGTAATGAGATGATTGTAATGAAAAAAGAAGAAGAAGAAAATTGAAGGAAAACATACATATACTTTATACACTTTTATTTTACTCTTTTATTAGATAGTTTCTGTGAGGTATAATTTTATACCTTACATATTGATAAGCCTCTGGCTCATCTAGTTTTATGGCTAGTATGACCAGGGTTTTGTGCAAATTATATCCTATTTTCACCCAAATTAGATTAGATTGTTCTCAAGCAAGGTTTTGAGTCTCTAGAGTAGTTTTAAGTTAATTTAGCTAGTTTTGAGTCAAAATAATACACTTATGGTTATTTCCTTGTTTTCAGGTTAAGTAGAAGTTGAGAGAATAAAGAACAGGGGATTCGCCCCGCGAAAGATATACTCGCCACGCGACCCCGAAGCCTGACTGTTCCAAGAAAATGCAAGGTCTCTGGTTCGCCCCGCGAGTCTTGTAACCCTGAAAAGTCAGAGACGATCACGACTTGCCCGTGTTGAAGGTCACGACCGTGGCAGTTTTGAAGTTGAAGAGTCTCGCCTCGCGAGCATCCATTCGCCTCGCGATCCTGGAAGTCAGAAAGCATCACGGTTGGCCCCTGATGTTCATAACGGGCGTGACAAGAAGACTCTTCAGTTCCTCGCCTCGCGAAGGATTGTTCGCCTCGCGAGAATACCAAAGGTTGCAGACTGTTCACAAGAATCGCGTCGCGAGAGAGGCTTCGCCTCGCGAATAAGCTTAATTTCTGACTAGTATAAATTGATGTTCTGAACAGTTTGTAGAGACTTTTGCTTCTCCATTATTCTGTTTACATTTCTTTTCTGTGTTTTTTTTTTCGTTTTTGATGGAGAACTAAGTTTCTAGGATTGATCTATTGTAATTGATTTCCATATACTTGAGGTTCTTGTATTTTCCTGTTTTGTATGCTTTTCCCTCTTCAATGCCATGCTTTATATTTCTGTTTGTTTAATTCAGGAGTATAATGTATTGTGTTGATTTATTTCCGGTGATATCATGTTCCTATAATTAATCGCGTTTGTTTAATTCGCGTGTGTACGTTCATGTTCGTTTAGTTCATGAGGGCTTAACCCCGTTTGTTTAATTCGGGAATAGGGACATGTATCTGTAGCAGTAGTTTCGTTTGTAAATTGTTGCTACAACCGGGAGGGGATAAGAATTTGCTTAGGGCTTGGAAATTGCATGAACCTATGATAGTGGGAAATCAAGAGCAATAGATTAATCTGTTTTTGGCCATTTGATAACCTCTTTGAACTGTCTTGTTTTACTCCCTCTGTTTTCATCATTTTGTTTTCTTTGATTGCATCTCAATCCAACCCCCAAAAAAAAACTTATTTTTGTGGAAAATAACATTTTAAGAGTCCTTGAGAGACGACATCCGAGTTGTCGCCCAAATCTACAGTTTCAAAACCCGCTCTCGTCCTTTTTGGCGCGTGCGACAGTATGACGACCAAAAAATTGGCGCCGTTCTTAGGGACTCTTGTTTTTTTATTTTCTCATTTTATTTTCTTTTTTTCTCTTTTATTTTTTTTTTTGTTTTTAATTAGTCTGGCTACTAGATCTAACTCGCCCGAACTGTGTGAATTTGATCCCGAGATAGAAAGAACATTGCATACACTCCGTAGAGAATTTCGGGCTAGTTCTAGTAGTGATTCTAATTCCAAGTCTGTTTTTGAAAACATGGGAGACCAAAGGACATTGAGGCAGCTTGCTGCCCCTGATGTGAATTACAATGGTTTGTGTATTGCTTATCCTGGTGCTGACACTCCTTTTGAATTAAAATCTGGGCTAATCCATTTGTTGCCAAGATTTAATGGTCTTGCAGGTGAAGATCCACACAAGCATCTCAAGGAATTCCAGGTTGTCTGCTCCACAACTTTGAGGCCAGAAGGAGAAATGGCGAGGATCATATCAAGTTGAAGGCTTTTCCGTTCTCACTCCAGGGAGCTGCAAAAGATTGGCTATTATACCTTGAGCCGAACTCCATTACCACATGGAACGACTTGAAGAAGCTCTTCCTAGAGAAATATTTTCCTGCCTCCAGAGCCGCCTCAATCAGGAAAGAAATCTGTGGCATTAGGCAAGGAAATGAGTCGCTAGCTGAATATTGGGAGAGGTTCAAGCAGTTGACATCAAGTTGCCCCCAGCATCAGATTTCTGAACAACTCCTCATCCAGTACTTTTATGAAGGGCTACTACCGATGGATAGGAATATTTTGGATGCTGCTAGTGGGGGAACGTTGGTTGACAAGACTCCATCTGCTGCCAAGCAACTCATTGAGAACATGTCACTGAATTCTCAGCAATTCACTACCAGAAGAAATTCTGTTGAGACTAGAGGTGTACATGAGGTCCGCACTTCCTCTTCCAGCCATGACCGTGATGATAGAATTGATAGGCTCACTTCTTTGGTAGAGAAATTGGCAATGGATAGGGTTCAGCCTGCGGTGTTGTGTGGCATGTGCAGTTCTCCTGAGCACCCATATGAAGCATGCCCCATTTTGCAAGGAGGATCAGTTACTGAATCACCTCAAGCCTTTGCAGTCCATCCGTATAATCAGGGCAATAACCAGAACAGGTACAGCACTCCAGACCTCTCAACAAATAGGTACCATCCCAGCTGGAGTAATCATCCTAATCTGCGGTATGGGAACTCATCCCAACAGCGACCGATGGCACCTCAGAATCCTCCTCCAGTGGCCACTTCTGCACCTTCCGGACCTTCAGTAGATGACATGTGCAAGCAAATAACTTCACAATTGAATGCACAAATGACTACACTTTTCCATCAGCAAATGGGACAGTTCCAGGCCTCACGAGCATGATGATCGAAAGCAAACAAGTGCTAGCATCCAAGATTTGAGGACACAGATTGGACAGATGGCTACAGACATAAATAACATAAAGCAAGCTCAAAGAACAACCCAGCTGCCAGCACAGCCAGTGATAAATCCCAATGCCTCCAACCCTAATGTGAGTGCCATATCTCTGAGATCGGGAAAAGTTGTTGAGGCCACCTCTGGAAAGGATGAAGAAACTATTGAGGTAACTCCTGAGCCTACTGTTGAGGTTACTCCTGAGCCTATGGTTGAAGTTGAAGCTGAGAAAGTGTATAGACCACCCATTCCATTCCCACATAGATTGCAGAAAAATAAGAAGGTTGGTGGTGAAAATAAGGAGAAGGAGATTCTTGATGTTTTCAGAAAAGTAGCTGTAAATATTCCTCTCCTAGATGTGATCAAGCAAGTGCCCAGATATGCCAAATTTTTGAAGGATCTATGCACCAACAAGAGGAAGATGAAGACTAATGAGAGGGTTGACTTGGGAATGAATGTCTCAGCGCTTATCCAGTCTAAGCCAGAAAGAGTTGTTGCTTTAACCCCTACTCAGGCACTGCCACAAAAGTGCAAGGACCCAGGCACATTCACCATCCCGTGCACTATTGGGGACAGGAAGTTTGAAAACTGCATGTTGGACTTGGGAGCATCAATCAATGTCATGCCTACCTCCATCTTTAACAACCTTGATCTTGGGCCATTGCAGTATACAGGTCTTACCATCCAGTTGGCCAACAGGACCAGTGCCCGACCCATGGGAATGGTAGAGGATGTGCTAGTGCAAGTTGATGATTTGATATTCCCTGCGGACTTCTACATCCTAGACATGGCAGGAGAGACTCAGTCCAGTAGATCACCTATAATCTTGGGCAGACCATTCATGATGACATCCAAGACCAAGATTGATGTTTATGATGGGACTATGTCTATGGAGTTTGGTGGTATTGTGGCCCAGTTCAAGATCTTTGATGCTATGAAACACCTATTAGAGGAGCACTCTGTATTCCATTTAGAGTTGCTTTCTGAGCTTATTGAGGACACCCATGATGACTTTATTTCTGATTTTCCTCTTATTTCTGGTTTTGATGATGTATATACTTGTACTAACTGTACTAACACTAACCCATGTTCTGTTTGTTCTGAGTTTTTGGATTCAACCTTGCAGGATGATAATGATAGTGATAGTGATAATGAGAGTGAAGCTGTCTATTCAGTAGAAGTCCTTGACCCCATGGCTACTCCCAATGCACCATCTGTTGAGCAGCCACCTTCTTTGGAACTCAAACCACTTCCTGAGAACCTGAAGTATGCCTACTTGGGGAGGAATGCAACATTGCCAGTTATCATTTCCTCCAGCCTCAACTCTGACCAGGAAGCCAAGCTTTTAGAGGTTCTGAAGAAATACAAGAAGGCTATTGGGTGGACATTGGCCGATATTCCAGGAATTAGCCCCTCCAGATGCATGCACATAATTTTATTGGAGGATGGGGCTAAGCCAGTCAGACAGGCCCAAAGGCGACTTAACCCACTGATTCTGGATGTGGTAAAGAAAGAGGTGACTAAGCTTCTACAGGCAGGTATTATCTACCCCATCTCTGATAGTACTTGGGTAAGTCCGGTGCAAGTTGTACCAAAGAAGTCTGGTCTAACAGTAGTTAGGAATGAAAATAATGAGCTTGTGCCTACTAGAGTCCAGAATAGCTGGCGAGTTTGTATAGACTATAGGAAGCTGAACCAGGCCACCAGAAAGGATCATTTTCCTTTGCCGTTCATAGATCAGATACTGGATCGGCTGGCTGGTCAATCCCATTATTGTTTTCTAGATGGCTTTTCCGGGTATTTCCAGATTCATATTGCCCCTGAGGATCAGGAAAAGACCACCTTCACGTGCCCCTTCGGTACGTTTGCTTATAGGAGGATGCCATTTGGCCTATGTAATGCTCCTGGTACCTTTCAAAGATGCATGCTTAGCATTTTCTCTGATTTTATTGAAAATTGCATAGAGGTGTTCATGGATGATTTTACTGTGTATGGCTCCTCATTTGATGCTTGTTTGCATAGTCTAAGTCTAGTTCTACAAAGATGCATTGATACTGATTTTATTTTGAATTATGAGAAATGTCACTTCATGGTAGAACAGGGGATAGTTTTGGGTCATGTAATTTCCAAAGAGGGTATTTCTGTAGATCCTGCAAAAATTAATGTGATTTCTTCATTACCTTACCCATCTTGCGTACGCGAGATCCGTTCTTTTCTTGGACATGCAGGTTTCTACAGGCGCTTTATAAAGGACTTCAGCAAGATAGCACTGCCATTGTCAAATCTGCTGAAGAATGATGCCCTGTTCCAGTTTGATGAAAAGTGCAAGGAGTCATTTGACTATCTGAAGAAAGCGTTGACTTCTACCCCTGTCATCTAGCCCCCTGACTGGACACTCCCTTTTGAACTGATGTGTGATGCTTCCAATTTTGCTGTGGGAGCAGTTCTGGCACAAAGGGTGGGCAAGGTTGCCCATGTAATTCATTATGCTTCCAGGACCTTAGATGCTTTGCAGGGCAAATTACACCACCCACGAGAGAAAGAGCTGCTAGCTGTTGTATTTGCACTTGATAAGTTTAGGTCTTATTTGCTAGGTTCTAGGGTGACTGTTTTTACTGACCATACAGCTTTGAAATATCTGTTGAAGAAGCCAGAAGCTAAGCCAAGACTGATCCGGTGGATGCTTTTGCTCCAAGAATTCAATGTGGAGATAAAGGATAAAAGTGGAGCTGAAAATTTGGTGGCAGATCACTTGAGCCGGATAGCAAGGGATGAGGATACTTTTCCCATCCAAGATGATTTTCCTGATGAGAGATCTGTTACATCTCGTATGGGGTAACCCCTGGTTTCTTTGACATAGTCAATTTTCTAGTTCTTTGGTGTTGTTCCTGCAGGTACAAGTAGACATAAGTTCCACAAGCTCAAGAGCGATGCAAAGTATTATGTGTGGGATGATCCCTACCTGTGGAAGTTTTGCAGTGACCAGGTTATTCGGAGGTGTGTACCCGATCATGAGACAGAGTCCATCCTGCATTTCTCACATGCCTCTCCAGTTGGAGGACACTTTGGACCTCAGAGGACAACAAGAAAAGTCCTGGATTCTGGATTTTATTGGCCCACAATTTTTAGGGATTCCTATGAGGTATACAAGAATTGTAAAGAATGTCAAATAACAGGCCCTGCCATCACTCGTAGGAGTGAGATGCCTCAGCAGCCAATGCTTTATTGTGAGGTTTTTGATGTGTGGGGGATGGACTTCATGGGTCCTTTCCCTCCTTCTTTTGGTTTTGTATATATTCTTTTGGCTGTAGATTATGTTTCAAAGTGGGTGGAAGCAATCCCCACTAGGACTAACGATGCTCAGATTGTTTCAAAATTTGTTAGGTCCAACATTTTTTGCAGGTTTGGCATACCCAAGGCCATCATCAGTGACCAGGGCACACACTTTTGCAACAGAACCATGGAGGCCTTACTCAGAAATATGGGGTTGTACATAGAGTGTCCATCGCTTACCATCCCCAAACCAATGGCCGGCAGAAATATCAAAGAGGAGATCAAGCAAATTCTAGAGAAGATGGTGCAGCCGAACGAGAAGGGAATGGAGCCGTCCCCGGAAGACGCATTGTGGCCCGGAGGACTCGCTTTTAAGACACCTATAGGAATGTCCCCCTTCCGGCTTGTATTTGGCAAGGCATGTCACCTCCCGGTGGAAGTTGAGCATAGAGCATATTGGGCAGTAAAGTGTTGTAACATGGACATGAAGAAATCTGGTGTTGAGAGAAAGCTGCGATTGCGGCAAGAACTTGAGGAGCTTAGGCTAGAAGCCTATGAAAGCTCCAGGATGTATAAAGAGAGAACAAAACAATTTCATGATAGAATGATTGTTAGGAAAGAATTTTTTGTGGGTCAGAAAGTCTTATTATTTAATTCCCGCTTGAAATTGATGGCTGGGAAACTTAGGTCCAGGTGGATAGGACCATTTGTTGTTACTAATGTGTTTCCATATGGTGCAGTAGAGATCAAGGATGCAGGTACCAACAAAACCTTCAAGGTTAATGGGCAAAGGTTGAAGCCATTCCATGGTGTGGATGCTGGTGACCCTGCGGATGCTAATGTTGAGGAGCTCTCTTTGGATGCTCCAACCTACACTGATACTTGATCAGGGAGTTTCTTTTCCTTTTCCCTCACTCTGATTGTATAATTCTGTTGTTCATTGGGGACAATGCATGTTTAAGTGTGGGGGAGGGAACTAGTTGTAGTTTTTCCTTTTCTTTGAATAAAGCTCCTGAATAATTTGAGAAGCTCAGGAGCATTTGTGTGTTGAGTCTTTTGTTGGCAAGTTTGCTAGATTTTGATTGATGTTGCACATATTGCTTGCATGATTGATATGTGATGATTCCCCCTAGGCTGAAAAATTTTTGTTTTTGAAAAGTGATTCCCATGTGAAATTGAAAACTGAACTTTGGGATTTTGTTATGATGACATGACTTATGATAAGTTTGGGGTGATAGGGAGCACACACTAGGGATAGAATCTCTTTCAAACAATTTGCATGAATGTCCAGGTGAGGTTTTGAGCCTCCAACATGTTTTTGACTGTGTGAAAATCACTTTCAAGTTGCACTTTCCTGAATTTGATTGAATCTCTTTTTGGTTTGCATGATTATGTGTTTGCTTCAGATGATTTAGGCATTTTCTTTGTAAATAGCTACTTGGCCTGAATAAAACAATTCCTAATGCATGTTCCCTAGTTAGCCCATTGAGCATGATTAGTCTGTTGCTTCTTGATAACCTAATGTTATAAGCCCAAAAATCTGGAAAACCATGTTAACCGATCTTAGGATTAGGAGAGCATGTAATCTTAGAATGGGTGCAAGAAACTAAGTTTGGGGTGGCTGCAAGGTGCAATGTGTTGTTTGGGATTGGGAAAAAGAAAAAGAAAAAAAAAAGTGTAAAAATGAAAAAAAAAAAAGAGAAAAGAAGAAAGAAAAAAATACAAAAATGCCAAAAAGGCTGTTGGAAATAAAAAGGCTGTAGCCACCCAGAAGTATAAAGAAAAAAAATAAAGAAAGGAACTTGAGTGAATTTCAGAGTGTAAATAAATGTTCATGCTCTCTTAGTTCCTAGGGTCTTCAGCCTAGTTCCTTTTGTATATCCTACCCTTAGCCAGGCCCCATTACAACCCATAAAAGACCTCTTGATGTTGCTTGCATGTTTTCTGTGGGAGCCATTTTGAGATGAAAAGCAAATTTTTGGGAAGTGTTCTTGAAAAGTGAAACTGAGTGCAAGTTGTTAGCCTGACACAAACTGAGTGATTGAATGATATACTAAATGCCCTTGTGAGGAAGGCAGTTGTTTGAAGTGGGTGATCTCCCTCTTGTGTGTAACTTAGATCCCCTTCTTAGATTAATGATTGTTTGATTGATGAAATTCTCAAATGTTTAGAATAAATGAATGTGGGGATTGCTCTGTTTGAAAAGGGGGGAAACAATGAAGAAAACTGTGTTGATGAAGTTGCTTGAATTTGTGCAATGTTGATTGAATCTTTTAAGCTTGCCAGGTCTTGAGTCTTTTTGATTTTTTTGAGTCTTAGTTTGCTTGGGGACAAGCAAAGTTTAAGTTTGGGGTATTTTGATAAGCCTCTGGCTCATCTAGTTTTATGGCTAGTATGACCAGGGTTTTGTGCAAATTATATCCTATTTTCACCCAAATTAGATTAGATTGTCCTCAAGCAAGGTTTTGAGTCTCTAGAGTAGTTTTAAGTTAATTTAGCTAGTTTTGAGTCAAAATAATACACTTATGGTTATTTCCTTGTTTTCAGGTTAAGTAGAAGTTGAGAGAATAAAGAACAGGGGATTCGCCCCGCGAAAGATATACTCGCCACGCGACCCCGAAGCCTGACTGTTCCAAGAAAATGCAAGGTCTCTGGTTCGCCCCGTGAAGCAGGTCTCGCCCCGCGAGTCTTGCAACCCTGAAAAGTCAGAGACGATCACGGCTTGCCCGTGTTGAAGGTCACGGCCGTGGCAGTTTTGAAGTTGAAGAGTCTCGCCTCGCGAGCATCCATTCGCCTCGCGATCCTGGAAGTCAGAAAGCATCACGGTTGGCCCCTGATGTTCATAACGGGCGTGACAAGAAGACTCTTCAGTTCCTCGCCTCGCGAAGGATTGTTCGCCTCGCGAGAATACCAAAGGTTGCAGACTGTTCACAAGAATCGCGTCGCGAGAGAGGCTTCGCCTCGCGAATAAGCTTAATTTCTGACTAGTATAAATTGATGTTCTGAACAGTTTGTAGAGACTTTTGCTTCTCCATTATTCTGTTTACATTTCTTTTCTGTGTTTTTTTTTCGTTTTTGATGGAGAACTAAGTTTCTAGGATTGATCTATTGTAATTGATTTCCATATACTTGAGGTTCTTGTATTTTCCTGTTTTGTATGCTTTTCCCTCTTCAATGCCATGCTTTATATTTCTGTTTGTTTAATTCAGGAGTATAATGTATTGTGTTGATTTATTTCCGGTGATATCATGTTCCTATAATTAATCGCGTTTGTTTAATTCGCGTGTGTACGTTCATGTTCGTTTAGTTCATGAGGGCTTAACCCCGTTTGTTTAATTCGGGAATAGGGACATGTATCTGTAGCAGTAGTTTCGTTTGTAAATTGTTGCTACAACCGGGAGGGGATAAGAATTTTCTTAGGGCTTGGAAATTGCATGAACCTATGATAGTGGGAAATCAAGAGCAATAGATTAATCTGTTTTTGGCCATTTGATAACCTCTTTGAACTGTCTTGTTTTACTCCTCTGTTTTCATCATTTTGTTTTCTTTGATTGCATCTCAATCCAAACCCCCCCAAAAACTTATTTTTGTGGAAAATAACATTTTAAGAGTCCTTGAGAGACGACATCCGAGTTGTCGCCCTAAACTACATTTTCAAAACCCGCTCGTCCTTTTTGGCGCGTGCGCGACAGCGCGACCACATATGTTATGGCCCAAGAAATACACATTTTGGACCCAAGTCAAGAGATCCATTTCCACTACAAATCCCAACCCAAATGATTGATGGACTATGAAGTACCTTAGGATCTTTTATGCATATTCTAGAATCATCTAGAATAATGATGAGTCACTATGACGAGTCACTACTAAGTTTGTTGTGGTTTGTTATTGAAAATGCTATATATGTAATGAGATGATTGTAATGAAAACAAAAATAAGAAGAAAATTGAAGGAAAACATACATATACTTTATACACTCTTATTTTACTGTTTTATTAGATAGTTTCTGTGAGGTATAATCTTATACCTTTCATTGGTGCTCTCATTGCATTGCCATGGCCTCTCCTCCCCATTCCTTTAATACAGTTAACTCCATCCTCCTTCAAATTTTAGAGAGCCAATAAATCTGCCATCATGCCCTCCCATCCATGATTACTACACTTTCCTTCCTCAACACCACACTCACACCCCGCCACCAACAACCGATTTTCATCCCTGCCACGTTAAGTCATAACGATTGCTAAAACAATTACCAAACCCCACCTCCGCGCTACACCCAAACTGGCTCTGAAATCTCACCACCATGGGTTGACATCCCGGACACCCCCATCCACCATCACCTTCATCCCAACCCTATTCAAACTTCAGTCACAACCACCACTTTATTTCCCACTGATTCAGTGCCCCTGTTCGTCGACCCTCATCCACCAAAGTCTACCCTCAACACTGCTTCTGCATCCCAGTTCATTGCTCCAACAGTGACGGGTGAAGAACACAAACCTTTCAGCCACCTACCACTCATCAACAATCTCACCACCGTGAGTTTAATGACCTATACCGCACTCAAACACATATGGATCTCGCACGACCCATCCAACCACCGACAACCGCTCACCATCTCCACCGCCCCGAGTCCGCAAAGTCACCGCCACCATTACCCTGACCCACCTCCTCTGCCAGCGCTCCTCACCCCAATTAAAACCCCAGCCTCGACCACAACTCCATTCACCATTGATTCAAATGACAAAACAAAATCACACAGGGAGGGCGCACCCACGACTGCTCCAATAATTGACCTGAGTCCGCCAAATCCGACCCCAATAATTTTGGACCCTATTCCCAGCGGCACCATAACAGAGTTTGTTCCCCCGCCGTGCGTCACCTCAAAATCGGAGATTTCTACAGATTCGCCTCCTTCGATTTCGGCTTCGTCACATGTGCCTCCGTCCACGACGATCTCATCTTCTTTGGCTCAGCCTGGTGCATCCCCGGCGATGGCCCCTTTGCCAGCTATACCGCCGTCATCTGGGTCAGCCTCTGGGTGGCCATGGGTGCCATGGAGCTTTCCAACAAAAGGGACTGCTAGGGTTTGGATTGGCCCACTAGTGGAGCTGATAAAGTGATAATGGACCTTGCATCATTTTTTTTAAAAATTTTTGGCTCGTTCAACTTTGTATCTTGGGCTTTGCTACACTCTACTATGGGCTGATACAATTTTAGCCAACCAGTCTCATTCTCTGGATTACTCTTCGGCTGCATCATAATGATTTTGAATTTAATACACCTTGAGGACAAGGTGTTTTTTGCAAGAATGGAGGGATGTTATGACCCAAAAATGACAATGGATCCAATTTCCCAAATACCAGTCTCAATTAGTATTAGCCCTCTCAGGTGTGACGATGTACTTAGATTAAAAGAGTCTAGAATAATGATGAGTCACATCATTTAGGAAGGATCTAGAATAAGGATGAGTCATATAGGTTGTTAGTTTATTACTAGTTTCCTATATATGTAAACATGGGAATGAATGAGAAACACAAGAAGAAAATTGAAGGAAACATATACTTTATACACTCTTATTTTATTGTTTTATTAGATAGTTTGGGTGACCTTAGCACAGAGATAGCCTCTTTGAGGAGAGGTTGAAAAGAAGGGGAGGGAGTAAAACCTTTAGTCACCATATCAAAAGATCATTGGGGGAATCAACTTCAAATACCACTTGTTTTAGATCCAAATCTTTCGCAAGCTTGATTCCATGAAGGACAGCATACAATTCAGCCCAAAGAGCATAACAAGCATTTAATTTGCAGATGTGAAAAAAGGATTTAATTTGTACCAAAAGTCTTTAATAAATCTATCTGAGTCATTTCTAATAATTCCACCACAATATGAACTACTCGTTGCTGGATTGTGGGAACACTAAGGAATTGTCGATAACACTAAATGGTCATGGGACAACACAAAATAAGGGATAAAGGACATAACAATAACTCATATTTTTGTCCCTCACCAAATTACGAAACAAAAATTGTACTAAGAACAAACTATCAAAAAGACAAAAATGTCGTCTTTTATTTCTCTCTCTAGGTCCGTAATGTACATAATGTATTTAAGTTATATTATTATTATTATTATTATATAACATAATATTATATATTATGTATAATACTTATTAATATAATATTACATATTATTATATATTATAATGGGTATTTAAGTCAATTTAACATTATTTTACTTGTGTTGTCTATTGTCTACCAAACAATATACTGTACGAAAAATTATACCATGACTAAGGCACTTGTCCAGTGCCGTTCTCCTTATCATGTACCTCAATACAAATCAAATGCATCCTAAATTTATTTTATTTTGTTACGTTGAGTAAGAAGTCGGAAGCAGATCATTTAAGAAGCGGAGGTGAACCACAATTCCCCCCATTTTTTAAATTTTTTATATATAAAACTCTCATTATTTTGTTTTTTTATTGTATATATAAAATTATTAGTTGAATTTTTTATGCCTGATCAATATTTTTTTTTTACCATCAATCAATCACAAACTATCTGATGTGTGTTTTTTAAAATTAATTATAGTAAACCATTAATTATGATGAATAGAGTGTAAAAAAATTTACACTCGCTGTATATATCAATTAATTTCTAAATTTATTATTAATTAATTAAAAAAGTTAGAAACGGATCTAAAGGGGACATTCGTGGACATTGACCCATCATAAATCTAGAACAGTTTCAGGCTTACCACAATCCCCATTCAACATGATATTTATTATATAATAAGAAATTATTTATTTATTCTTTCAAATTTATAAATGTGGTACATGTTAGTCCCTTTTTCCTGTTTCAATGTCCGTTTACTTATCTATATATTCTGTTAACCATCCTATCTGACCTATTAGTGGTTCTCCGTGGCATATACGACGAATTTCCATCATGGAAAATGAAAAAAAAAGTGAACAAACTTACATAATATTAAAACCTAGATACCTGAAAAATTGAGTATATTTTTAACTTTTTATTCATTTTCAATTGTGAAAATTCATCATAGGTCATGTTTGACGACTAAAGAATCAAACAGGATGGTAAACGAAATATATAGGCAAATAAACGAATATTGGAACTTCTCTTGAGGAACTATCATGTCCTGTATTTATAAATTTGATGGACTAAATGGTTAATTTTTTTTCTGGCACCAAAATTGTACCCATAAATTCTTTTATAGGGATCAACTAGTATCTACACCCGTGCAATGCACGGGTTATGTTTTATATTTTAAAAAATTTATTTTGGTGTTGTGTTATATATTATTGTATCATTTATTATTATTATTATTATATAATTATCTAATATATATCATACTTGTCAAAAAAATCTAATATATATCATGATATACTATATTACATAATTATAAGATATAGCATAATCTGTCAAAAAAAAATATAGCATAAGATATATTATATAATCTAAAATTATATATATAATTTTTATTATTAGATTATATATTAAATAATTATATGGATTTAATTGACATGTATTGTAAGTGTAAATATTTTTTGTATTGTTAACTAATTATAAATTGATATGTTATTAAAAAAGTATTATTCTTATTCTAAATATCTTCAAAGTCACGAATGCTATGATTTCTAAACTTTATACTAATGGCGCATATCAATTTAATCACAAACCATCGTATGTGTGATTTTTAAAATACTTATTATAAAAGTCAAACATTTTTAATGGTACTATAATTTTCAACTTTTGAGGGAAAAATATTTGATAATGTTGTTATGTAAAATATAAAAATAAATTTTACTATTTGATTTATGAACATTCTCTGTGAAAAATTCGTTTGATTTATCTCTTCTCTTTTCTTGCGATTGCTAACCTTTTTTAGAAAAATATATTTATCCATTATATTATGTTTTTCCTCATGTTAAAAATTATTTGATTTATTTATCATATTTTCCCGCGTAAGTTAACCATATTTATATTTATACAATATATTTATCAATTATATTATTTTTCTTCTCTCTTAAAAATCTATTTGATTTATTTGTTCCGTTTGTCCGGTGCAAGTTAACATTTTTAGAAAATATATTTATCAATCATATTTTTTATACTCTCTTAGAAATCTATTTGATTTATTTTTTCTCTTTTCCTGTGTAAGTTAACTACTTTTCGAAAATATATTTATCCATCACTGTATTTTTATTTTTCTCTCGTAGAAAACTATTTGATTTTTTTCCCGTGCATGCTAACCATTTAAAAAATATATATTTATTTAATATATTTTTTCTTCTCTTTTGAAAATCAATTTGACTTGTTTATCATCGTGCAAGTTAATCATTTAAAAAAATATATTTATATGTTTATCTATCATATTTTTTTATCTTCTCTCTTAAATATCTATTTGATTTATTTGCTCTCTTTGTCTGGTGCATGATAACCATTTTTAGTAACAACAATACATCTATAGTATGATGGCTCGGGCTCCGCATGAGATATAGTAAAAAAAAAAAAATTCTATCTTAAAATGTAATTTCTTTTAAAATGATCAATGATAATAATTTAGAAGTTTTTCATACAAAATATTCAATCTCCATTTTTTTTACATGAAAGGAGTAACGAATATGAAAACAAATGGATTCATTCACCAGCACCCAATATACAACAGCACTGAACGTATGACAACTGTGGCACGGTGGAAGGATGTTACCTTATTACATATGGGACTCAAACTCTATAGGCTGACAATGAGCCTTCCAATATATGGCAAGTTAGGAACTACAATAGTGTTCATGTCAAACAACAAAGAGAAAAGACAACATACTTAGTATCAAAAAAGCAGAGTAAATAATAACAAATGTATTTCTAAAAGTGCAATATCCCAAATCTCTACCAACTCTTGCCCTATAGCTCGGCAGACATGAATCCTAAGTACATGCAGTGCTAGCGAGTAGTATCCAGTAACATCCAACAGGTATAAAAGCTGGTAAGTAAATTGCAAGCCTGCATTTTTAAATATCAGAAGTTAGATATGTATAAATATCAGACTTCAAAAATCGAACGGGATGGATAAATTGCATGAACTTGAAGAAAACACTGAATTCATAAAATTAAACTGATTTGAAATTTGAAAATGGGTTTTCCTTCTCAGTTTTCACATAGACACCAAGTGGCATGTCTGCACTACACTTGTGACTTTGTGAATAGGCTATAGAAGTTTTCACATAGACATCAAGTGGCATGTCTGCACTAAACTTGTGACTTTGTGAATAGTAGGGGTGTTCCCGGATTGGATTGGATCGATTTTGAGCTAAAAAGTCATACAATCCAATGATGAAAACAACACGCGGTTTGGATTGGATCGGTTTCCTTCCTTGAAAAAATCTGATCCGATCCAATCCAATCAAATGCGGTTTGGATTGGATTGGATAATTCGGTTTTTGACGTACTTTTTTAATGTCAAGTGTCCTTTCTACTATTTAATAGTGAACAAAAGATAATCTTCATTTAAGGGAGCTAGTTTAGGGGGTCAATACTTATTTTAATCTATCTATATGTTAGAACAGTAGAACCTTTATGAAAGGCATCAACCATTTATTCATTATTAACCATTATTTGATTTCACGACGAGTGAGGAAAATTCTAGAGAATTCCTGACAAATTTTAATTTGGGAGTTTCAGAAAAAAAAATTTGATATTTTTAACACGTTCTTTTAAGTTAAATATTCTTTTATGTTAATATCTATATCTACTCTTACTTATCCTATTTTTTCCTTGAATCGGCTACAAAAAATGTAGCTAAGTATTTTTCAAATTTACTTAATTGGTTTCCTATTTTTCATGTTTACTTAATCAAGTATATATATGTTATGCATCAAAACTTTTAGCAAAATATAACTTCAAGACATTAATATTTATTCGAAATAGTCTCATATATTTCATTCCAACAAAAATATTAAAGAGAATGAGGGACATAAAAGTATGAAAAATGATGATTAAATATGAGTAATACTATCTTATCAAAAAAAAGTATGAGTAATACTATAATTTCAAAAATAATAGTATATGTATATAGTAGTTCGGTTTGGATTGGATTGGATTTCACTTGGGGATCCAAAATCCGATCCAATCCAATGAAATAAAGCGGGTTTTTCGGTTTTTGGTTTTTTCGGTTTACAGTTTGTTCGGTTTTCGGTTTTTCGATTTGGTTTGGACGTTTTGAATCGGTTTGGATCGATTGATGAACACCCCTAGTGAATAGGCTATAAAAGTTGAGGTTGATAGCCAGAGCAAAACCATTTAGCATATACATGACTTTTATTCAAAATAAATATATGTTATCTTAGTCTCTATAAAATTCATAGGATGCGAAATGCATAGGTAGCAAAGCAAAGCCTTCTTGTCTGTTGTGCATTTGAGCCTCCCTTTGCTTTGATTCCACTCCTAAAGTTCATAAGCAGCAAAACCAAGATGGGAACAAACGTTTAGAAACTAATCCAAACATTATAACATAGGGAATTTCCTACCATGCCAAGAGAGTAAAATCCTGCACATACCTGGTCATGCTGAAAAATAAATGGCAAATTACCTTTATGTGACAACTGATATGTAAAATGGTTTAAATGACAACTTGAATTGAATATTATCATAAATATGTAAACTTTAGATAGATCATGCAATTCTGAAAGCCAAAAAGCCAAATCTATCTCACGAAAGCAGATATAAGGCCAATAAAAACTCACCGACAGAATTGGAAGCATAAAAAAAGTTATAACAAGAATTTTAGAATACATTAAAGGAGTACTTAATCTTTTGGGAACAATATCTCACTCTCAATTGTGCTATTGATGCACAAAGGTTAGATAATGGTTTATCATCCCTCTTACAAAATCATAAAATAGAGTACTGAATAATTTAAATTTATGCTTTAATATCCATATTAATTTATGAGGTTTCAAATTATAGTGAAAGACAAATAATGGTGCATTTTTTGAATAAGCATTAACGTTGCAAAATCAATTCCAGTACTCCATCTGGCTACGAGATTCTCCACCCTTTTGTTTCTCTCCATCTCAGCAAGCCCAAGGTCCATGAGATTTTTCAGATCATCATCTTTCAACTATCACAACATTGTATGGTGAGAAATAAAAATGTTCCCAAAAAGAAAAATATGGTTAGAAATTACAAATGACCATAATTAAATTTACATTTTATTGACACCAGGTCACACATAGATTATTGACTATGACCATGGTAGTAATTGATATAGTAATTGATAATAATAACAAAATAATGAATATAAAAGATATAAATACTAAAACCAAAATGGTACGCTGTAAAAGATTACCTTAACTGATTCACAAAGCTTGTCCAGCTAATTGCTTAAACCACACATTGTTGCAATATTGGCTGTTCTATTTATTTGCTCAAGTAAACAAATTTTGAGAATGAATCATCCTTTAAAATATCTATCAATTCCCTTATCCAACTCCATGCTATGATAGAATATTCTTAATAACCAACCTATCATTTTAATGACTCAGATGCGAAGCTTGAAATTATAAACACAGAATCAATCCATCATAAAAACAATGATAGTTTATGCTACTTCATGGAGAATAAAATAACTATCTAGTCAATTTAACTATATAGTCAAACAAAAGCTACTTACTTCTTTCATTTACTTCAGAAAGAATCACCAACAAACCAGTAGCATTTGCTCAATATCTCATGGAGGGGAGAAGGGGTGACTCTGTCATTGACTAGAAATAAAATCGAAATATCCTGCAATTTCTTAACAACAATTTGTACTAACAACACCTCTAATTCATAACTATTGCAATAAACTTCTAGAAGTAAGATACCATGACATCTCATACTAATGGTCTAATTGATATACTGAGAAAGCCATTTGAAATCATTGGTCATTTGAGTTTTTCAAATTTACCTTGCACTTGCCTGTGGTGAAGTTGGTCATGCCCAAATGGCAACACAACTCCTCTTCAGAGGCATTATATGGAATATCTATCTTGTTTCCTGAGATAAGGAAAGGGACAGTAGCCAAAGCTTTATCAGAGAGGAGATCAGTCCCCATCAAAACAACAATTCCATCTAAAAAGCATATAAATCAAGATAGGGACAAAAACAAAGAATCTTGATCATTAGACTATGAATTTTGAAAATCGAACTATTTGCATATGCTTCCTATTAGATTCTTGAAGCATACACATATACACACACAAACAAAGAGAGAGAGAGATAGGGGGACAGAGAGATGATCTGTAAGTAATGCTCCACTAAAATCAGAATATGACACAATCTGTGAATTGAAAATGATGCCAAAAACATGAATGCATCAACATATATAAGAATCATAACAAAACAAAGCCTAGTTGTGCTATGCAAAATAAGGTACCAAAATAAGTAGATGCTATTGCTACCCAGAAAGTTTTAAACAAAGGTTGTCTCTAGGGATTGCTCTATTTGAACAAAAAGCATTGAACAAAACATGACTAAGTCTTGGGGTGAAGGAAATTAGTTATACTGAATTAAAAATGAGTAAAGACTACATAAAAAAAATTAAGAAACCAATGAAACAACTAAACTACTTCAAAAAATGAATTCTCTTGCATTAGTAAGAAAGATGGAGTGCAAACTCTCTGAGAGACTGACTTTTCTTCATCCAATGACTCGAAGTAAACCTTCCACACTTACTCTAGGTCATTCCTGTAATTGACTCAATGGTTGGGTAGGAGATTCACTATTAGCATAGGACCTGCCAAATAGGAAATATATGAGTAATATGAATAACAACTATGTCAATTAACTCAAAGAAATCTATCACCTTGATAATGTCTCCAACCTTTAACTTTTTCCATGGTACAGACATCCACTTTTGATCTTGCAAGACATCTATCATATTATTGTTTATGGCTATGTGACCATGTCATTTTGAAAATGCTTCTGTTATACACAATTTAAGAAGAAAAAAAAAACATAAATTAATTAGAGTAAAAAAGGGGAATTGAAATGACAGGCTATAACAATGGAGCACTTTTGTCCATGCTTATCAGTCTTCTTCTTCATCGTGAGATCTAGCCAACTCAGATCAGATAACTACAATCACATTATTAAACATTAAACATCTGCAAACATCCAAAAATCAAGTGGAAACATTAAAAACACAGTCTAGATTCAGAAACCAAATAATCATAATTGGTTTTCTTCAATAAAAAGTTAAAATAACCTTTTTTTATTATACAAACTTATACAAAGTACATATAAATTAATATAATGTGTATATAAATGTACATTAGAAAAGCACCCAACAAAACACACTTCATATCTCTTATTTTACATGTATATATAAATATAAATGTGGCAAGGAGGTAGAGCCAAAACTTCACATAGAAAGGTTGAATATGCATGCATGTATTCTTTGAATCCATCTTCTCCATAGGGGAATAATAATGGATATTGCAAAGGTATGAAGACATAAAAATATGAATAAGTAGCAAATACCCATTAAAGAAATAATATTAAATTTCTATTGTTACAATGGAATTTTACTCAAACACAGTAGCCACTATTGTTAAGAATCTAATGTTGATAATAGCAAGAAACAAAATAATGATATTGTGCAAAACCAAAAATGAATAATTAACAAATGAATGCCTATTGTTAAGAAGTACATAATAAATGAGGTAATAGAATTGTAAAATACCAATAATAGTAAAGTGTAATGTACTCTAAAAATTAAGTAATAATTTTAAAGTTTAAACCAAATAATGCAGTTTCAAAAATTCCCAAGTAGAGGTAATCTATATTTGATCAATCTAATTTTTTTTATATTCAAACGTTACATTCTTACTACAAAATGTCGAAAGACCAAATACTTTTTATTTAGCCCTGACCAAGTAAGATGTATATACCTCATTGGCAGGACGAGGATGTTGAATCCAATGGCTTGGTATGCAGCTGTACAAATCCCATTTATCTTTCATCCTGAAACAAAACACCACAACTTACAAATCCCCTACATCTCCCAGCCATTTGATAACTGTGATGAAAATAAAGATAGAGGAAAAAAAGTTTGATAACAGTGATCTTGGAGAATCGGGAGTGTTTTGAAGATAGAATGGAATCCAAATGCATACATTTTTTGGGAAAAAACTGAACAAAAATGAACTTTTGTCAAATACCTCATGTGCATTGATATGGTACCTGAAAATGTTGAGACTGTGAACTGTCTCCATAGCCTTCTGCTTGTCCTTGTCACCATTCATGCATATCTAACTTTACAAACTTCTGTATGCACAATTCGATTTCTAAGGCCATCGAAATTGTACACGAAAGAAGGCAAAGTCAAACAAAAATATTTCAAATAGGAAGTATCATAAACCTGTAATCAGTGTAGCCTACAAAAATTTATTGCCCAAATGCTTCACAAAAACCTTTGCTAATAAAATAAAGCAAGACCGTCCACTAAAGCTCACCACCAAAGAACCCAGGACGGACAAAAAAACTTGCAATGGTAACTTGAAAATCGGTTTAAATTCAAATTAGGAGTCGATTTCAAATATAACACCAAGATAGAGAAAGAGACAAAGGAAGAAGTACCTCAGAGAGATAGAGAGGAGCTTGACATAGAAGACGGCATCTCAGTGACGGCGGTCTCCTCGTAGCGGTGGCGATGTCCGCGGTGGCGGTCATGACTGAGAAGGAGAAAGGGAAAAGAATAGCCATGAGGTTCAGAAAGGAAGAAGAAAAGGTTTGGAATAAAGAGAGAACCATGAGTATGAAGGTCCGAGAGGAAAAATATGAAAAAATGTGTAGAGAAAAAAATGTAACCATTCACAATTAATGCATTGGAGAATGAACCCTTAAATTCAAATTCAAAATTTGAAAATAACAATGAGTGGTCAACATCTGTCATCGTGAATGGTTTGTAATAACCAGCTTGATTTGGGCCTTAGTTATTGGGCCAAAAAAAATCGTGTAAGTGATACAACCCATTTCCTTAAACTGCAAATTTTCAAAATGTCTTTTTTTAGTGGACTGCTAGTTAAGCACCACGTGTAAAAAAAGACCTACAACAGTGACATAAAAACAGATATATTATAGATTTGGACGTTTACTTTTGTATGAAGGACCTGACAAACCTATCTGACAAATGACAATTAGGGTAGCGGTATTTTTGGGTACCTTTATCTAAATTATGATAATTTTAATATGAAATATTCGCATATTCTACACATTAGCATATTCTCAAATGATTGAGAATATTAGTCAAATTTGTATTGCTTTGTTATATCAAACGCAAAGCTGTGGGAACTGGGAACTAGCAGTAAACTTCAGCTCTGAAATTAACCTAATAAGTTTTTAGTATATGGGAATTTAGCAATGTACTCTTGATAGTGCAATTGAAACATGTGGCCAACAACATATAATGTATGAAGATTCATTGATTCATAAAGAGCCTTTTTCATCTCAGATAAATTTTTTATTTTTTTATAAGCCAAGAAGTATATTGATTGGAGTACTAGGTGTTACTAGTTCAAAATATACTTTTTATTTAACATTAGTTCATTTTTAACTGAAGTAAAAAATGAGGCGGTGATATTTTTGAAATTAATGCCAACACTTTTAACATCGGTTCTAATTTTAACCGATGTAGAAAACTTTTAACATCGACTATTCTATACAATCGATGTCTAAAATTAAAACAAAAAATAAATTATAAATTCAGCCTTACTTTCAACATCGGTTGGATATTTGACCGATGTATAATGTCTCAAAACAACATTGATTACACTAACAACCGAGGTTAAAATGATAACATTTTTGTAAAAACCGCGTGCGCCTCACTCTCTTCTCTCTCTCAAATTGATGTTCACTATTCACTCACTTCTCCCCTGACCTAACTCGCTTGGATGTTTCTCTATTCACAACTTCATCTTCTTCTCACTTATGCTGCTCGCGATGTCAATTGTCAGCCGCTGCTCGCACCACCGCGAGTAATTCCTCTCTCGCCTTCGTCGTCATCCTCTATCACGACCACTACCTCATTGATTTCTCTCGTCTTCGCCGTCATCGTTGATTTCTCTCGTCTCTCTCACTCAGATCTCCGAAGATGAATCCAAGGAATTTCATCATCGTCGAGTTCTACGCACCTTAGTATGGTTCATCATCTGATTCATCTCACTCAGTTTATTATTTGTTGTTGAAATTTCAGAACCCTGACCCCCAATTTCTGCCACCAACTCGCCCTTCCATGATCCCAATCGCAAACTATGAGTGAAGTAGGGGGAAAATAGTCAATAGGGTTCAAAGAAGAATGCTATATGTATAGCAGAGGGTGAGAGTAACAAGAAGATGACCGCAAGAGGTGAGAAAGAGCATCTAAACCTAGTCCTAGGTTCCCACCTCACCACCATCCACGAGACCCTCCAGGTATAAATATCCATATGCATCCATCTTCAACACCATCTATCATCCTATCAAAAATCACAATCACATTCTCTTTATAGGTTTTGGATCAAACAACACCTTCTTCTCTTGACAAAGTCAGCTGGGATGATGTCATTAAGATGGCTGACCAAGTCTCTAAACAGGCCACCACAGGTTCACTCTTCTTTAAAAAAAATTATGTTTTTGTCTAATGGGTTTTCTCAATTTTGCCTTTTGTAGGTTGATTATTCCAAAAGTTCCTTCTTTTCCATTCCCCTGCTTTAATGTAATGAGTATTAATAAATAAATAGTGATAGAAAGAGGTTAGGGAAGACAAAATGCGTGAATTACATCGGAAATTGCCTATTATTTTTCCTTAACTTTAATAGTTTAGACCACATGCTAATGCAAATAATTTATAATCTCACGATACTAGTAGTCTTTGTGTATGTATCTATGGATGATAGTTGCCGGTTTAAAAAAATAAATTGGATTTGAATCACATAATTTTGGGTGTTTGATGTAACATCCCTGGCTGCTTTATGGATTGACGACTGTCTCCACAAACCAACAGGGTCTTTTCAGCATGCTTTGTCCTCACTCACACGCTTCCCGGGAAAACTTCCCAGGAGGTCACCCATCCCAGAATTGCTCCAAGTCAAGCTCGCTTAACTGTGGAGTTCTTAAGTGATGGGCTACCGAAAAGAAGATGTATCTTGTTGACATGGGTAGTACCAATCAATTATTATAAGCCATCTTCAACTGTACAGTCCCATACCTATACAGTCTCAGGATCCCTCTCATTCGGGTGTGTAATCAGTTCATTCATGTGTCCCTCCGCCTAGAAGCCTGCCAGGAGCCGCTCCTTGTCCTTGCCTTCTTGCACCGGCGACCACTCCTCGTCAGCGTTGCACTTGCACCAGCTTTGGATTGTATAGCCAGAGTTATACAAGCACAGGCGGAGACTCTCCGTCAACTGAATGGGAATGGAGGCCAATCACTGATGGAGTGGTGGCAACCTAGGACCCTTAGCACGTGGGACTTTCCGAATTCAAGAAGGACAACCCGCCATCATTCCGACGCAGCTTAGATCCGAATGAGGCTGAATTCCCTCAACTTGGAGAGGAGAAAAGTTACCCTATGGTTCGATTCAGGAGCGACACATTCATTCATTTCATTTAAATGTGCTCAATTCTTAGAGTTACCAATTACTAAACTGTCATATGATTTGTGTGTTTCTACTCATGCTAAAGATAGATTGATTACTTCTTCTGTCTGCCTGCAATGTCCCTTATTATTTCAAGACCTGACTTATATTGTTGATTTGATATGTTTACCTATGTGTGGTCTAGATATTATTTTGGGCATGGACTGGTTGTCTCGTAACAATGCTATTATTGATTGTGCTAGTCGAACTACTTCTTTCATTCCACAGTCCATATCTATTAACTCTCCTAGGACAGAACATCTTATCTCTGCTGCCTCATGTCGTAAGTGCTTAGTTGAGGGAGCTCAGGGATATATACTTCTCCTTTCTGCTGAGATAGAGGCTGGAAGTGACATAGCGGCGTTGCCTATTGTGTGTGAGTTCCCAGATGTGTTTCCTAAGGATGTCTCTAATTTACCTCCAGATAGAGAAATTGAGTTTACCATAGATCTAGTACCGGGGAGTGGACCTGTATCAGTAGCACCCTATAGGATAGCACCTCTAAAGTTGAGCGAGCTCAAGAAACAGATAGAGGATATGTTGCAAAAGGGGTTTATTAGGCCTAGTGCGTCACCTTGGGGAGCACCAATGCTTCTAGCGAAGAAAAAAGATGGGAGTGTGAGGTTGTGTGTTGATTATAGGCAACTGAATAAGGTAACCATCAAGAACTGATAGTGTGATTTTACATGATGTTTCCTGTACATATTTGCATGCATTTTTCATATAGATTAGGCATTCTTTAGTTGATTTTAGTTAGATTTTCCCTTGGAACGGGTGAAGCGGTTTCTTGGTGTTGTTTTGCAGGAATTCAATGTAAAAATGATCAAAATCAGCCATGGTGGAGCTTGGATGAAATAGAGCTTGAAAAGTGAAGAATATGAGCCAAACAGAGCCCATCACGGCCTGGCCGTGATGACCATCACGGCCGTGATCAAGCAGAGCAGAAGGCAAAAGTCAGAGTCTGTCACGGCCTGCCCGTAATAGACCTCACGGCCGTGACTAACCAGAAATTCAGGATTCGCGACGTGAACAAAGGGCTCGCCTCGCGAGAACCTATTTGATGAAAACACGCCTTGGACAGAACGCGTCACGGCCAGCCCGTGATGGCCATCACGGCCGTGACGCGCAGCAGACCTATAAATAAGAACGCAGCAGACAGAACAAAAGGAGTTTTTGGGGTCCATTTGAAGGCATTTGGAGGCTGCAGCTGGGCTAGGGTTTCAACCCTAGAAGGGAGCCAAGAGGGGTTGCTTTGAAGAAGAAGGAAAGCTCCCATGGGGCCTCTTCTCTCCTCTTCCTTCCTATTTCTCTGGTTTGGTTTTCTTTGTTTTATGAGTAGTTAAATCCCTGTGTTGGGATTAGATGTAATCAAACTTATGTTTATGTATTTATCTTGACTGATTAATCTATGTTCATGTCTTCGTATTAGTGGTTATTTTTCTGTGCTTAATGCTTGTTGTGGCTAGCACCCCCATGACTTGATTTGTGTTTTGGTATGCAATGGGAACGTTCGTATCATAATCGGAATTGAATTTAATCACCTAGTAAGCCTTGTATCTAGGAATGGAACTAGGTTTATTAGTAATCGTGTAATCCCTAATCTTAATGCAAATTCATTAATCTAGGCCACCTAAGGAATTAGGGTCTATTAGTGGATTTAGGCTCTTGCCATCCGAGGAATCGGGGTTTGAGTAGTTTAGTGGATTGATTTTAATATCTGAAGCATGAATGGGAGGTATCTAGTCCTGATAGTACATGAGTTAGAGGTTTGGTGAAGTCTAGTCCCAACATATCCTTCTGCACTCCTAGTGTTTGTTAAAAGTCCCCAAAGAACTTTTCCCTTTTCTTTTGTTTGTTTTACTTTCTCTTGATCAATAGTTTAGTCTAGATAGTTGCCAAGCTTGCGAATTGGTACTTGACATCCAATCCCCGTGGATACGATAAACCGGTCTTACCACCGTATTACTTGCACGACTGGGTATACTTGCCCAGAATCGTCATCAAGTTTTTGGCGCCGTTGCCGGTGATTGGTTTTGCCAATATCATTAGTAACAAAGGAGGCAACTAATTTAGACATTTTTATTCTTTTTTATTTTTCTGTATATATTTGATCTTTTTGTTTTGAGTTTTGTTTGTGCAAGGTGGACTGAAAATCATGGAGACTTATTACTTTCCCACCTTGGACGGTGTTACAAAATACCACTTTGGGCCCAATGTAGTCTTGGGAGACTACGGGCTCTGGGGACGCCACTGCCCTCATGCACAAGCTTATAGTGTGATAATGAAGCATGAGGAGGAATGGGAATGGAAGGAGCAAATACCGTTGAAAGCTGCTCTAGAACAGTATTCCCAAGAGCTATCCGCCTCTGAGGCCAAGGCAAGAGCAAATTGTGAGAGTATCGAAGCTGTGAAGCAGAACTTCAAAACGCACGTTGAGGAGATTTGCCAACAGTTAGTACAAGAGTTACATGAAGCCCAATTTGAGGAAAATCTGGTTTGGGGGATAGTTCAAGATGAAGACGAAGTGGTAGGGGATTCCACCATGCTTGCTGAGCAGTTTGATTTTTCTGCATTGGACAAATATGTCGGCTTGCATGCATGTGTGGACATTGGTAAACTAGTCCCTTCCCCATGTTTTTCAAACTTCCTGGTGAAAATGCCATTTGACCCGCTAGGAAGTAAGTGCATTATTATGGTTGCAAAGGTCAATGGATATTTCACCCAATGGCTGGGTGAAATTGAGAATAAAGTTATATTACTGTTGCAATCACCACCCCAATTTCCATTTGATCCGGGAGGAGGATCCTAGGATACCTTTTAATAAGTCAAGCTAGTGACATTAAAGAAGCGCTCATTGGGAGGCAACCCAATTTTTTTTCTTTTCCTTTTCCTTTTTCCGTTTTCTTTAGTTAGTTGTGTTTTTGATTTTTAAACTCTTGAATAATTTGAGAAGATCAAGAGTTTTCTTTTACTAATAAAATTGCCAAGTGATTCCAGGGTAAGAAGGAAGGAGGGAAGAGCAAGAAGACAAGAAAAAGCAACCCAACTTTCAAGCAGTTTCTGACTGAAATGAAAGTCAACACCCGCTACCGCCTCGGTAAGCCGTTCAATTTTATCTTATTTTATTTTTCTTTCCTTTCTCCAACTTGATTGTTTACATTGGGGACAATGTAAATTCTTAAGCTTGGGGTAGGGGTATTTTGCATTTGCATCTTGCATGTTGCATTCATATAGTCTTGCATGATAGCTTTGCATGATCACACAATTAGATTGCCCTTGCCTGAATTTTGCATCCAATTGTGAGACCTTAGTGCCAATTAATCTGTGATAGTGAATTGTTGAACCCAATTTGTTATTTTTGTGATATGGCTGCAAATGAAAATGTTTGAGATAACCTTGGATAGTTGATAATTAGCATATGGTTCTGAAGATTTTTGTTTTTCATTGATTCTGAACTAAAATGTGAGATTTTGAGCCAAAGGGGTACTCACAAAATTCTACCCCATTCTTTGTGTTAGAGTGTTATTCCTCTTGGTTTGTTTTCTCTAGAACTTGACTTGAAACCATCTTGAAGCTTGAAAATTTTTGAAAACATTTTTGAAAATGATTGAGGCAATAGGTATTTTTCTGGCCTTCTGAGCTTTGAATGATGAAATGCTACCCCTTAGTTGCCCAATTTTGAGCCTGAAAGAATAGAAATACTTTTCTTGGTACCTTGAAATTTATTGATAAATAATGTTTCATAGGACCTTATAAAGTATTACAAAAGGGTAAAAAGGGTAGTTGAAAATTTGGGATGAAAGAATCAAAAAAAAATTTAAAAAATTCTCTTGAGTTGTAAAATCTCCCCTTCTCCAAATAAAAGAAAAAAAATGATAAAAATAAATAGAGAAGGGGATGACAAAAAGAAAAGTGAGAAATAAAAAGAAAAGGAAAGCAAAGAAAGGTGGAAAGTGAATTGAAAACCCAAGAAGGTATTTTAGAAGGTCATGCTTTGCAAATGTTGATGTTTATGTAACCTTTTGAAATGTCCTTTTCTTGTTATCCCCACCTAACGATTAATCCCATGGCCATGTTACAACCAAATAAAAGACCTCTTGATTCTAAATTGTTTTCATTAATAAAGTAGAGATGTGGTTGATAGTCAAGCCTATGGTAGGATTCATTTCTTGAGGAAAATTGAGCGAAATGTCTTATCCCCTAAACACTTGAGTGGTGAGGAAGAGAGCCAAGCAAATGAACAAGCTTGGGGTGAGCTTCAGGTGAGAAAGAGTGCCCAAATCAGTGAGAACATGAGTCTAAGGAACCTAAGCCTCTAAGTGGACTTGAATTGATTGTCTCTTACTGAATTGTTTGAATTGCCTATTGCTTGGATTATATGCTCGGGTTCTTGGTTCACTATCAATGTTCTGTTTATTCTTCTGGCCTTAGTGATTGCTTGAGGACAAGCAATTGAATAAGCTTGGGGTGATTTGATAGTGTGATTTTACATGATGTTTCCTGTACATATTTGCATGCATTTTTCATATAGATTAGGCATTCTTTAGTTGATTTTAGTTAGATTTTCCCTTGGAACGAGTGAAGCGGTTTCTTGGTGTTGTTTTGCAGGAATTCAATGTAAAAATGATCAAAATCAGCCATGGTGGAGCTTGGATGAAATAGAGCTTGAAAAGTGAAGAATATGAGCCAAACAGAGCCCATCACGGCCTGGCTGTGATGACCATCACGGCCGTGATCAAGCAGAGCATAAGGCAAAAGTCAGAGTCTGTCACGGCCTGCCCGTAATAGACCTCACGGCCGTGACTAACTAGAAATTCAGGATTCGCGACGCGAACAAAGGGCTCGCCTCGCGAGAACCTATTTGATGAAAACACGCCTTGGACAGAACGCGTCACGGCCAGCCCGTGATGGCCATCACGGCCGTGACGCGCAGCAGACCTATAAATAAGAACGCAGCAGACAGAACAAAAGGAGTTTTTGGGGTCCATTTGAAGGCATTTGGAGGCTGCAGCTGGGCTAGGGTTTCAACCCTAGAAGGGAGCCAAGAGGGGTTGCTTTGAAGAAGAAGGAAAGCTCCCATGGGGCCTCTTCTCTCCTCTTCCTTCCTATTTCTCTGGTTTGGTTTTCTTTGTTTTATGAGTAGTTAAATCCCTGTGTTGGGATTAGATGTAATCAAACTTATGTTTATGTATTTATCTTGACTGATTAATCTATGTTCATGTCTTCGTATTAGTGGTTATTTTTCTGTGCTTAATGCTTGTTGTGGCTAGCACCCCCATGACTTGATTTGTGTTTTGGTATGCAATGGGAACGTTCGTATCATAACCGGAGTTGAATTTAATCACCTAGTAAGCCTTGTATCTAGGAATGGAACTAGGTTTATTAGTAATCGCGTAATCCCTAATCTTAATGCAAATTCATTAATCTAGGCCACCTAAGGAATTAGGGTCTATTAGTGGATTTAGGCTCTTGCCATCCGAGGAATCGGGGTTTGAGTAGTTTAGTGGATTGATTTTAATATCTGAAGCATGAATGGGAGGTATCTAGTCCTGATAGTACATGAGTTAGAGGTTTGGTGAAGTCTAGTCCCAACATATCCTTCTGCACTCCTAGTGTTTGTTAAAAGTCCCCAAAGAACTTTTCCCTTTTCTTTTGTTTGTTTTACTTTCTCTTGATCAATAGTTTAGTCTAGATAGTTGCCGAGCTTGCGAATTGGTACTTGACATCCAATCCCCGTGGATACAATAAACCGGTCTTACCACCGTATTACTTGCACGACTGGGTATACTTGCCCAGAATCGTCATCAAGAACAAATATCCCTTGCCTAGGATAGATGATCTCTTAGATCAGTTGAGGGGAGCGTTAGTGTTTCCAAAATAGATCTAAGATCGGGATACCGTCAAATTAGAGTTAGAGATGGGGGCACCCCTAAGACAGCCTTCAGGACAAGGTATGGGCACTATGAGTATGTAGTGATGCCCTTTGGCGTGACCAACGCCCCAGCCGTTTTCATGGACTACATGAATCAGATCTTTAGGAACTTTTTGGACAGGTTTGTGGTGGTGTTCATAGATGATATTTTAATATACTCTAGGGCACCAGGAGAACATGGAAAACACTTAATGTTGGCGTTGCAGATCTTGAGGGGAGAGCATCTTTATGCCAAACCAGAGAAGTGTGAGTTTTGGCTAGAAGAGGTAAAGTTTTTAGGACACACAATCTCAAAGGATGGCTTGGCGGTTAATTCCTCTAAAGTTGATGCGGTGTTGGGATGGGAACAGCCTAAGACAGTAACCGAAGTAAGAAGTTTCTTAGGCTTAGATGGTTACTATAGGAAGTTCATAGAGGGGTTCTCTAGATTAGCCTTACCTTTGACCCAGTTAACTAGGGAGGGGAAACCTTTTGTGTGGGACCAGGAGTGTGAGGACGGGTTCCAAGAGCTTAAGAGGAGATTGGTGTCATCACCAGTCTTAACTATACCGGATCCCTTTGCGAGTTTTGTGGTATACTGCGGCGCATCTAAGAATGGCTTGGGATGTGTCTTAATGCAGGAGGGCAAGGTGGTAGCATATGCATCTAGGCAGCTTAGGCCACATGAGGGGAATTACCCTACCCATGACCTAGAGCTAGCAGCTGTGGTTTTTGCCCTTAAGACTGGAGGCGTTACCTTTGTGGGGCAAGGTTTGAAGTCTTTAGTGACCATAAAAGCCTTAAATACCTGTTCGACCAGAAGGAGTTGAACATGAGACAACGAAGGTGGATGGAGTTCCTTAAGGACTATGACTTCGAGTTGAAGTACCATCCGGGAAAGGCCAATGTGGTGGCAGATGCCCTGAGTAGGAAGTCCCTACACGTATCAAGCTTGATGGTACAAGAGCTGAACCTCATGGAAGAGTTTAGGGACATGAATCTGGAAGTGTTGGATGCATCCTTAAATGTCTTAAGTTTGAAGTTGAATAGGTTGGAAATTAATGGTGACCTTAGAGATGAGGTTAGGCGGGAACAACTTTTAGACTAGGAGTTGTAGTCTCGGTTGGGACAAGGGGGTTATGAGTTGTCTGTTGATGGGCTAAGGAAGTTTAAGAATAGGACCGTTGTTCCTAAGGAGGGGAGCCTTAGAGAGAAGATATTAGAGGAAGCTCATAAGGGGAAGTTTACCATACATCCTGGAATAACTAAGATGTACCAAGACCTTAAGAGGATGTATTGGTGGCCAGGAATGAAAAAGGATGTGGATAGCTTCGTAACTAGGTGTTTAGTGTGCCAAAAGGTTAAGATAGAACATCAGAAGCCTTCAGGGTTGTTACAGTCCTTGGAGATCCCAGAATGGAAGTGGGAGAGAATTTCTATGGACTTTGTGATGGGGTTACCTAAGACACGTTTGGGCTTAGACGCCATTTGGGTGATAGTGGATAGGTTGACCAAGTCTGCCCACTCCTTGCCAATTAAGGCAACCTATAGCTTAGACAAGTTGGCATACCTCTATATCAAGGAAATAATCAAGCTTCATGGGATACCCACATCTATAGTGTCGGATAGAGACCCGAGGTTTACCTCTAGATTTTGGAGAGCTTTTCAGCAAGCCTTTGGGACTAAGTTGAACCTTAGCACGGCCTATCATCCCCAAACGGATGGTCAGTCAGAGCGGACCATTCAGACCCTTGAGGACATGCTTAGGGCGTGTGTCCTGGATGAAGAGGGAGTTGGGATAGATTCCTACCTCTCATTGAGTTTGCGTATAACAATAGTTATCACGCTAGGTATAGGCATGACACCCTATGAGGTCCTATATGGGAGGAAGTATAGGTCCCCTTTATGTTGGTGAAAGTGTTATGGGATGGATTGACTCCTGAGGAAGCCACTTGGGAGATGGAGGAGGACATCGTGCGTCAATGCCCAGATTTTATTATCTAAGGTATGGTAACCTTTTAGTTTAGAATACGACATATGTTACAATGGGCGCGTGTGTATGAGATGAATTTCGGGGACGAAATTCTTTAAGGATGAGAGAAAATGTAACATCCTAAAATTCTAATATAATTAATTTGAAAAAAAAAGATTATGTTATAAAAAAATAAAAATAAATAATAATGATATAATAAAAATAAGATATAATTAAGATGTTTAGTGTAAAGGATTTGTTAGTATAAAAATTTATTAGAGTTAGTTAGGAATTGCAAGGGGAATAATGAATTTTATATATATATATATATATACATACATACATACATACATATATATGAATGTAAACATAAGTACAGACTTTTCACGTAGGGGCCTAGGGGTAGCTCATAAGTCAAGTGGGTCTAGTTATTCAAAAAGAAAAGAATAGAAAAGAAATAAACAATAAAGAAACAAAGAAAAAAAAAGGGGAAAAGAAAAAAAAAACCTAGAAGTACGCTGCCTAATGTGCAGTGTATATATATATATATATATATATATATATATATATATATGTATGTATGTATGTATGTATGTATGTATGTATACTCAATCACTGCGCCGCACAGTACCGCCAGAGAAAGATATTTCCTTCCTTTGGCAGTACAATTTCTACAATACGCAGATCCAAGAACGTCAGTGAAGGGAAGAATAATTTTTAGGGGAGCACTAATTCTTATCATACGTAATTTTTAGAGCACATTGGAGGTCTTTGAGAGGTGAGTAAAAATATCTTTATTCACCCTTTCATGGTACAATTGATTTTAGGGTTCTTGATTCTTGATCTGAGGTTCTTAAAATACTTTGATATTATTTGATGAGTTGATATAATAAATATATTTTATCTGAATTTATAAAAATGGTTTTACTTTTGAATTATTGTATTCTGCCTGCATCGAATTCTCAGATGCTTCCTGTGTGAGTTCTACTCCTATATATTTTGCTAAGGCCAATAATTTTGTTAAGGATCCTGTTAAAGCCAATTTCCTCTACGCATGAGATATTTTGTTAAGGCCAATTTCCTCTTTGACGCATGAATTGCGTGAGTTTATATATATATATATATATATATATATATATATATAAATATAATTCTTTACTATTTGAATATAATATTGTCACACTTAAATTATTATTGTTAAAAATATATATACATATATATATATATATATATGTTTGATTTATATGAATTGTGGTTGAATGGCATGTTAGATGATGTTATATTGTTGTCTTAGTATGACATAATATAATTGTTATTGATGCATAGAGTTTGAAAACCTTGATAGTCATCTGGGACGACATATCGCATTACATATGAGTTGGTCACCACCTTCTGTGAATGGATGATGGTATACATTCTATTCCGGGAATAGGATGAAGATATCACCATCTAGGATGGGATATCAGATGATTAAAATATTCACATCTGGGATGGAATATTACTAGATACCTCCATCTGGGATGGGGAAGGCAGTGGGACGCCATTGCATGGATATGAGCTCATAGACCTTAGTGGATCTGGGATTCACACCGGTTCTGGGAACCAAAGAGTCAAGTTAAGTGATTCTGGGAATCACCGAGAAATGTTCGTGGAGTTGCGTTGTGTAGAGTTTGCATGGTGAATGTGATTAAATGCAATGAGATGTGACCATTCACTACTACAGAAAAGGGTTTTAGTAGCGCACTTTCAGTAGCGCTTCAATAAAAAACGCTACTTAAAAATAGGCGGAAGGTTTTTAATAGCGCTTCCTTAAGAGAGCGCTGTCTATTCCTTATTCTAAGACAGCGCTCCTTCAAGGAAACGCTACTGAATGTAAAATGATAGGAATAGATAGCGTTTTCTTGAGAAAGCGCTACTATAAATAAGAGAATAGATAGCGTTTTCTTGAGAAAGCGCTACTATAAGTAAGAGAATAGATAGAGTTTTTTCAAAGAAGCGCTATCTATTCTCCTTTTACTCGGCTTCTCGCGAGACTCTTCTCAAACCCTTCATCGCGCCACTCTTTCTGAAACCCTTCCCCTTCATCGCGCCTTCTCAGTTCTCCCCTACCGTGTGTCTCCCTCTCCTCTGCTCACAGAGGAAGCCAGAAGCAAACGAAAGGAAGCGTACGTGCTCACAGAGGATATTGCTCTCTCGCCTTCGCCTTCTCCTCTGACCAACCCCCTTCGTCTTCGCGCTCTCTCTCACTCAGATCTCCGCAGATGAATCCAAGGAATTTCATCATCATCGAGATCTACGTCCAAGGTATGCTTCGTCCTCTCACTCAGTTTCTTATTTGTTGTTGAAATTTCAGAACCCTAACCCCCAATTTCTGCCACCAACTCACCCTCCCAGGTTCACAATAGCTTCTATATTGCAGGGACCCATTCGAGAGTGGAAGATCACGAAAGGTAAATTCTCTATGCACTATTGGTTTAATTTGGCACCTCTATGATAAAAATTAATCATCATGAACACAAAGTTGGTTTTAAGCTACTCATTTGAACATTGGAATATGCATTGCATGACGAATTTTTCCTGTTTTTGCCTTTTTGGGTGTAAAAGCAAGAAACTAGGAACTTAGTCTTAGTTCATATGGCATTTAAC
The DNA here is from genome assembly GCA_030762895.1 of Sophora flavescens. Taxonomy (NCBI): domain Eukaryota; kingdom Viridiplantae; phylum Streptophyta; class Magnoliopsida; order Fabales; family Fabaceae; genus Sophora; species Sophora flavescens. Next base: position 14,686,433 of record CM061068.1, on the reverse strand, counting down.
ATAAGGCTGTAGAAAGAATAATTATACTAGCCTCTATGATACTTAAAAAGTAAATATCTGGAAGCTAAGGAGAATATGTTAACCACCAAAAAAGACAAGATGGATTACATAAAGAAGTGAGTTTTTTGGTAGAAAAAGAAGTAACTAAGCAAGTGATTTGCAATAATATGAATATGCCCTATCAACTGTTACAAAATCAGTTATGTACTCGGTGTCCTTACCTGTAGACTAGTGTCTTGGGTTCAGCTATGGCTGCTCCTGTTCTCTTCTGCAGTTCTGCTATACCAGAAAATCCATTCTATTAGCCAAATAAATTCATTTATTCTCTCTGTGCAGGGTTGTACTTACAACCTCAGTAGAATGGGGAGCACTGGTCACTAAACTGAATGTACCAAAAGATTGGAAAGGTTATATTTCTCCCTCTCACACACACGCGCACACGCAGACGCACACACACCTCCCTTCTGAGGCCATACAATAATGTCTGTTCAATTTGACATTTTAAAATTCCTGTCAAACCTGCAGAATGGCAGATCTACTTGGTGCTTCTAGGACTATTTTTAGCATCAGCTGTTGCATTTTACATATTCTTTGAGAACTCTGATTCGTTCTGGAAATTTCCTATGGGAAAAGACCAACCAGCAAGGCCAAAGTTTAAACCAATGTTTGAAGGTCCCCAGTCTTATGATGATCAAAATATTTGGGGACCAGTGGATATGTGACAGCATTGACATTCTTTATTTGGTCTTCAATGCTGTTGGAGTGGAGGTAGTATAATAAGCTGCAAGAGGTATCAACAATCTCAAGACTTGTAGAATTAGGCTGTTGACTGATTAGGCTGTTGTGGTTGCAAACATGATAGATCATACAATTGATGTTTTAATTACATTTACATAATAATATAAGAGACTCTTTGTGGAAAAAGTTCCCAATGATCGGGGAATTGATGTACTAGTGTTTGAATTCTATCAATTGTTTCACTTTCCCTGAAGTTGTTTCTATTTATGTTCTGTATAAGTGAAATCTGATGATCGGATAAAACAGTTAAAATCTTGAAATGGTTGGTGGACTGGTGGCTCAGTTTGTTTGCTTGGGATGCTTTGCTTTGAAAAAGTGAAATTAATCACCTTCTTGCGCAAAGAAGAGACTGTCTGCTTTCGTTACTGTTTTTTTTATAAGAAAAAGATGGAAAACTATTGTTAGCTTATTATTATAAATATGATATCTTATGTTAATTGATTATGCGCCTGTGTGCCACTTTAACCTCAAGGAAAAAGTTATTTTCATATTTTAAAGATGCCTGGTTGTACTATGATTCGAAAGAGATTTTTTACTTTGATGACATTGATACTTATATATTTTCCTTCACTTTTTTTTTATCATACTTCAGTCTTGACTCAAAATTTCTAGCTTCAACGTCTACTGACGGTTCAGCAAGAATCTGGAAAGTTGAAGATGGTGTTCCTTTGACCACTTTGTCTCGCAATTCGGTATAGTGCATTTGTTTTAAGAACCCGTGGCAGGATGTGTGATTATTGTATCGCTTGATCCAACTTTTTTCCCCCTCTCTGTAGGATGAAAAGATTGAATTATGTCGATTTTCCAAGGATGGAACCAAACCATTTTTGTTTTGCTCTGGTCACAAAGGTACGAGTATCTTGTTTCAAGTATATTCTTTTAATTTGTATACATTCTTCTATTCTCTTTTGATCAACCATGTATGCCTTTAGTTTAGATACTTCTATCTTTGGGCAGGTGATCAGTCTGTCACTGGAGTTTGGGACATAAGCACATGGAACAAAATTGGGCATAAGAGGCTGATTAGAAAGTCAGCTTCAGTAATGTCCATTAGCCATGATGGGAAATACCTTTCTCTGTAAGAACCTACAGTTACCTTCTTATTTTTGTTGTTAACTGTCTCAGCTTATGCATAGTCAACATTGAGTCATATTCTTCTTTTATCTTTTGTCAGTTTAATTTCCAGTAGAGCACATTGAAATGAGGTCATAAACCTAATGCTATTTGATTGTCATGTCTCAGAACTAGTGCTTCTCTTTAGTGCTGTTCAATGTGTTATGGATTTGAACAGCTGTCATAATGGATATTGCTTTTGGAAATTAATTTCACCATAATTTGTCTTAATTCAAGAGCAGCTTTTCTCAATAGATCATATCCATTTTAGTTAAAAAACTGTTGAAGAATTGATTGCAAACAAATTAACTTGGTAAAAGCTTACTATTTCATTAAAAAAAATTGTCAGTCAGTTTGATCATATTTCCTTTCAGAATCGTAATAGCCTTTTTCAAAACAAATTGGCATAGTTTTTGGATATTTACAATGTAACAATATTGGTAGTTCAAACTTTAATACTAATGATGCAGGGGTACAGCGTGAATGATGGTTTCTCTGGAAGTATTGAGAAAAGTGGTGATTGACGTAGTTAATCATGATAAACTAGCGGTTATAGAAAATGAAAAGATAGAGAACACTAAGATTCGAGCTGTCATACATCCTTGATTAGACAAATAAGTATTCCAATAAAAGATCCACCCTGGGTTGACAAGGTATCAAGTGCATTGTAAGAGATCTATATCCAGATTTATGCATAGTTTTCTGGAGATAGAATCACATAGAAGTGGGCTTCATAATTTTCTGGAGAGGATGTTGCTAGGATTTGAACCCGCCAGGTCACAAAGCATATTGTTGTAGGTTGTTTTCCCATTTCTCTTTACTCCTCGATTTTCAGATTACTAGTTTTTCTTAATTCATTATTAGTATTAATCTGTGTTGGCAGGTTGTTATATTTAGAGATGGAAAGTATATGACACTTAAGGAGGTGAATAAATCAATATTGCCACAGGGACCTAATGGGACAACATCTCCAGGACCTTGTGATAGCCCAATTGTAAGTTTGTCAAAATTCAAAACCTCTCTTCTGTTTGTACTTTGTAGAACTGCATTATGATTAAAAATAATTATTCATATAATATAACTTATCTGCATGTCGCAGGCTATAACGTTTAGTTTACCGTTCCAAGAGTACATTTGTCCTAAGGAAATTCTATAGCTACATTGTTCCAAACGTATGTTTGGAGCTTCTCAACTATAAATCAAACATGGTGGAAGTTTATAATTTATTGTACTAGCTGGTTAATTTCTTGTTCTTATGAGCTTACATATATTTTCCCTGGCTAATGTTATCTTGTTATTTTTATTCAGGATTGGTAGTCTGGGAAATCACAACTCTCGAGCCTGTGTTTCAAATATTACAGTGAGAGACTCGGTTATAAAAGTGTCGGATAATGGGGTTAGAATCAAGACATGGCAAGGTGGATCAAGATCGGTATCAGGTGTAACATTCAGTAATATTCACATGGATAGTGTAAAGAATCCAATTATAATTGACCAATTCTACTGCCTCCCTAAGGATTGTAGCAACAAGACCTCTGCAGTGTTGGTATCAGATATAGTTTACACAAACATAAAGGGAACTTATGATATAAGGCGCCCACCTATGCATTTTGCTTGCAGTGACTCTGTCCCATGCACCAACTTGACTCTCTCAGATATTGAGCTTCTTCCAGCTCAAGGAGATATAGTGGTCTACTGGTCTATGAGTACCCTGCAAATGGTACCTTGAAGGATCATTTACACCAAAGCAAAGGACAAAAACTTGGTTTAGACTGGCATAGGAGATTGACTATTGCTGCAGAAACTGCTAGTGTTGTTGGGTTATTATTGTATACGGGTTGGGATACCCCTTGTACCATTTAATGTCTTAGTTTTGCTGTGTGCATGTGGGAAATATAGAAAAACAATGTAAATAATTTAAAAAATATATGTAAGCTTTGTATATTATTTATGTGTATGTGTGTGATGTACCTAAATGCAGTGCTACTGTGAATTGATGAGGGATGGTGGTGCAGGTGGGAAATGTAGAAAAACAGTGAATAATGAAAAAAAAAATGGGGGGGATAGGTAGCGCTTTCTTGAAAAAACGCTGTCTAAAGTGACAAATAGACAGCGCTTCCTTGAGAAAGCGCTGCCTAAAGTATGTAATAGATTGTCTTTAGACAGCGCTTTCCCAAGGAAGCGCTACCTATTCCTACTTTCAGTAGCGCTTTCTTGAAAAAACGCTGCCTAAAGTGACAAATAGACAGCGCTTCCTTGAGAAAGCGCTGTCTAAAGTATATAATAGATTGTCTTTAGACAGCGCTTTCTCAAGGAAGCGCTACCTATTCCTACTTTCAGTAGCGCTTTCTTGAAAAAACGCTGCCTAAAGTGACAAATAGACAGCGCTTCCTTGAGAAAGCGCTGCCTAAAGTATGTAATAGATTGTGTAATTACCAACTTTAGACAGCGCTTTCTCAAGGAAGCGCTACCTATTCCTACTTTCAGTAGCGCTTTTTTAAGCGCTATTGAATCTCTCCCACCTTCAGTAGCGGGTGAATAGATAGCGCTCTGAAGCGCTACTAAAGGCCAAAAAAAAGCGCTACTGAAGCCCTTTTCTGTAGTAGTGATTGCCAAGCTTATGAGTTTGTACTTTAAATGCTTGACATTAATTTTATTTATATATATATTTATTATTTTGGAGGTTTATTATACTCGATATTTTAAAAATTAGCAGGTACCATGAATGTTTTTCCGGTTACCGCGCCGGCTGAAAACAACACTATTTGCGAACCTTTTTATCAAACGATTATTTTTATTCACTAGGATTATATCTCATTAAAAGTGTTGTTTTCAGAACACGAGGACGACATCACTGGAACTGAAGATGATTGAAGACCTAGCGAATTTTCTTATTTAGTATCTAGCTTTGTTAGTATTTTATTTTGAACAAGGAGCCGTTTGTGGTTAGGCATGTTTATTTTATTTTCAATGTTGGGTTATTTTTGTAGACGCCCGGGTTTTGAGGCAATTCATTTTATTTATATAAGGATTTATTTACTACTTTGGACACTTTATATCTATTTTAATTAATATGAGGTATTTTCAGACCCGATTAAGTTGCGAAATTTTTATGACATGTATGTTTTTGATTTAAAATTCTTTAAAGGATTCTTCATTGACTTTGTTTTGGGCTACTATGTAACGAAGGGCGTTACATTTGACAGTTTCCATTATCTGTGAGGATGATTCTGTGAATAAAATCATTATCAATAGAACTGAAAATGATCCAGCTTTGTTACATGTGTCAAAGGAGAACAATATTTACTGCTTTCAAGAGTTCTTGGTAAATTTCCAAAAGCTGAATTTCCTAAGGTAGAGAGGGGGACGACCTTAAAGGAATTGGAAGAACAAAGACATATTCACTGTTATAAGTTTATTTTAACTTTTGGTTTAGGTTTTAATAATATATTGGGTGATGATTGTCTTGTATAGTTTTTAGAAGTTAGAGTATGAGTTTAGGATAGTTTAGAGATGTAGTTGCCGTATAAGTTGAAGTTTGTATTTGACAATGAATTAATGTTATGGGGAACATGCTTAAGTTTATATCTTGTGTTTATTTTGATGTTTATTTTGTTGAATACGTGACCAACCCGATATAACAAACCTAAATTTTTTTTTTAAAAAAAAGACTTTTAACATCGATTCTGGAAACAACTGATGTCAAAAGTACATCGGTTCTAAATGCAACCAATGTTAAAAGTTCACTTTTATTAGCAAGAACCAATATCTAAAGTACTGTTCAACAGATTTATAAAATGTGGAAATAGCACTTTAGACATCGGTTCTTGCTAATAACCGATGTCTAAAATGCCCACATTCAACACCACCTGCATAGACATTGGTTCAAAAACCGATGTTAAAAGTCAAATTTAACCGATGTTAAAAGTGTTTTCTGCACTAGTGTGTACTCAAAACCATGTATACAAGCCATCAAAAGATATATCAGCTATACAAAAAACCTAAGCCAAAAGAGAAACATTTAGGTATATCAACCATCTCGAGATAAATATGATCAATTAAAAATCTTTCCTCTCTCGTTAATTAACATGCATGTTTCTTGGCAATTTGAGATGATTTGCAGTTTTCCTACACATCACAACAATCTCGCCCTTCCACAAATTACTTTTTGGCCCTTCTGAAGGGTCCGTCTAAGGTGCAACATCCACCAAAGTGGTGCAGTGATGCACTACCCACATGGCAAATTCTAGGCCAATTATTATGCCACATGGATCTTTGACAATTCAACTCATTTAATATGTTTCAACTAGGGAAAGTCTTCAATCCTCACTCCCAAGGTTAGAGGATGGGTCCTTTATTAAAATTACCTACTATAACCAGTTCCTAATTTTTGTTTGGTACAAACCGGTTCCCAATTTAAATATATTTCTTTATTTTTTATTTTTATTTATCAAAAATCATTTTTGTAGATCTAAACCCTAACCCTCCTAGCCTCCTCCGCCTCCAACCTCCCTCATTTCTCTCGACCTCATAGCCTCCGTCTTCGGCGTCACCTTTCTCCTCCTTTGCCATGGACGACGAGGTTGGGACGAGGATGCGAACCAAAGCCGTTTTTGGTCATGGACGTTGGGCGACAGACGAGGTGGTGACCTGAGATCGACGACCACTCTTTATCATCCCCTTTGCTGGAAGAACCGTGGGCCGCCTCTATAGCCCTTCTGCTGCTGCTACTTTTCCTGTTCCTGCGTTTCTCATGCTGGATACCTAGTATGGCGACCCTCCTTCTAGGAAAACAACCAAACAGGGTGCATCACATGAGGGTCTTTGACCATCTCTTCTCTTGTATTATTGCAAAAATAACAATAATGATTAATGAATGTGTGGGAACCGTTGATCATCATGAATCGAAGCAAACATGATGCATCTGGGTATGGATCATCATGTCATCTGGGTATCTGTTTGGTAGTGAAGATTTTCATTTTTTTTGTTTTTTACTTTTCTGTTTGGGATGGGTTATCATGGTGGCACGACAGAGAGGAGGGGGAGGCCTGGCCGGAAAGTTGGTGACAAGTTATTTGTAAAAAGTTTAGATAGATCTGGACCATCCTTTTTTAAAAATAATAACTCAATGGCTCAAGAATAAGGATATCTATATATCCTCCAACTTCAGGAGTGAGGATTGTATAATTGCCTACTAAATAGTTGAATTGTCAAAGTGATCTATGTGGCACAATAATTGGCCTATAAATTGCCGTGTGGGTGGTGCAGTGGTAGTGCACCACTGCACCATTTTGATGGGTGGTGCACCATAGCCTTCACCCCATTTGAAACCTCGTTTTCTTTAACATTGGAATTAAGGTATGGTTGATAAAGCTTAAGAATAATCAACACCGATCAGATGATTCTGATGTAGACAAAGAATAATAAAGTGATGAAAAATCGTACGCAACTAAAGCAAGCTTGCTTTAAACACATGGGTTTTAAATTCGAGATTCAAAAGCATGGATGATGAGGATGATCATCATCCAAAGTCCAAACCCACTACCAGATTACCATTTATACATCTTCAATAATCTCTCATTCCTAATGGAGAGCCTAATAATCCAATAGTAATTAACAGTACCAATTAACATAATACTGTATCCAAGGATCTAACATGCTATATTACTTAATTACTATATATACATGAATACAACTTGAGGTGCTTCTTGATTGATTCTCTTGATCAGAAGGCTTGCATGCACCAAATTACCTAAACTCACCATCCCATAATCTAACAATGTTGTCGTTAAGCGCCGTTAACCCAAGGGGTTAGTCTAGTGGAGCATGACAGGGTCTCGCATCTGACGTGTACCACCCATTCTCGTTTTCAACCTCAACAACCTTTCCCAACTCTCCCACCATTCCGATAATTCGCACTTATTATGCGTAACATCTAATACCTCGTCGCTCTCGCATTCCCTGTCATCCTCGTAATACACAGTAAACTTGCCTTTCGTCAATCCGTCAACGTCAGCGCCGTCGTTACCGACCACCAACGTTGGAACACACGCCGACTCACTAACGACGTTGGACTCCAACACCTCCGGTGCCGGTTCGGATCCATCGAAGTTCCGACAATCAAGAAGATGTAGCAATTCGGGTTTGGGGCCCCGAATTTTGCAGAGGCTTATGGCGGCAAACCATGTCCAGAGGTTGTTGAGGAGGGTGAGGAAATAGAAGATGGAGTAGTTGAAAACTAGAGCTTCCAAAGGAGAATCCACGAAGATGTTCATTTTGTGCTCAACTATAATCGGCCCGTTGTGGAGTTGAATGTTGATTATAAGAAAATGAGTGAGAATGTTTGAAGGAGGGAGAGTGGTGGTGAAGAATTTATGGAGAAGGAAGGAGCGCAAGTGTTGGCTATGTTGGGGATGGAGTGAATGGGATCTCACATAAGATGCTGAGAATCAACACCTAAGATGCTCCTATCATTATGATGCATCCCATCTTTATACCCCCTCCTCACTCCAATTATCAAACATTAAAGTAATAAAATATGCACGTGGGACATGGAGGTGTGTAAAATGTAATATGGATCACAGGCTTTGGCTAGGGTGTGCGACCCAGCCATGTCGCGTACGGTGTGTGACTAATTTTAACGGTTGGATAGTGGTGTTCCATGGGTGCTTACCATACATCATCAACACATGATCTCTTGCCTCCTCCCTCATCGGTTCACCCCCTCCATTAACCACAAGCTCTCCATGTCACATACTCCCCTACTCTAATTTTCCAGTTCCCACCCCAGAATAATGAATTAAACCCTAAAATAAAGAACATAAAAAATCAAAAACTTGGATGGGTTTCTGCCTTTGATCTTATTTTGGTCTCCAAACAAGTGCCAGTCTCAATTTGTAAAACCTGAACCCGACATGATGAACAACACTGCTTATTTTAAAAAAAAACCATGATGAACAACACCGTAATAGAGCCACTATCAAAGTTCGATCTCTCCACTCACTCTCGCACCAGTTCCATTCCATGGGTCTTTGATTTTGGTTGATTTTGAACTTGGGAAAATCTTGTTGCTCTCAGATTGGTCTTTGTTTTTGGTTGATTCTAATCTAAGCTTGGAAATCAACCCACGATATTAAGCTTTCCAAAGAGTGTTTCTTTTGTTGCGAGGAGATTGAGGAATGGTGAGTTAGAGAGAGAGAGAGAGATTGTTGGGAAGTGGGGGTGGTTTGAATGAAGAGTCTTCCAGCACTGGTGATTTTTGCAGAAATTGGGAGGTGGTTTAGACAGCCGGTGGGTATTCTGCCATGGTTTGGGGAGAGAGAGAGAATCAAAGAGAGTCTTGCGGAAGAAGAGGGGTGAGAGAGAGGGAGAGAGGATAGTGAAAATTGATAAGGTGTGGATAGTGTATCCATCGTATCGTGCACCTTCATCATCGGATGGTCCTAATTTATTTGCTGAGGTCGCGCACCGTGCGAGATATCAGGCGGTCTCTCACGCTAGCAACCGCCATGGTTCACATTTGGTTTTGTCCCTTAGTAGTTTCGTTAAGGTGTAGGAAACAAATTACTCCCCCTAGACTCAATTATAAACAAAAAAACACCTATATTTTTTGGATTCAAATATAAGCAAAATCCAACCAACTTAACTCTATTTAATGTAAGTATTCCATAAATCAAGAAAAATAACCAATCAAACCAATTCTACCTTTACTTTTCCAAGAGCGTTACATATTCCCGAGACAATTAAAGAGTGGTTTAGTAATTATAACTCGTTTTTTTTACATAAATCAAGATAATTAAACTAAATTAAATAACTTCCTTAATAAATATGAAATTAGTTATTTTTGCTTATAATTGAGTCCGGAGGTAGTAGTATAATATGGTTTAAAATTTTAAATATCTCCTTAATGTGTTATTATGTCTCTTCTCTTGTACTATCTTTTTCCATTTAAAACATCTTGATCTTATGAGCTCTCCTCTAAAATTAAAATAAAAAGTTCATATTTGAAGCTATTTTGTTAAATGTTCGACCAAAATAAATAAATTTAAACTTGAAGTTAGATTCGATTATTTAAATAAGTTCAGTTCTTTGCAGGCTTGTAACTAATAACTCGTGAGTCTTATCTTATCTTATTAATATACAACTACAATCTCATTAGAAGGAAAGTTTGGACAAATGGTGGCATTATATTCAATCGCTTTTCTAATAAGTTTGATTTACTATTACTAATAATGGAAAGAACCAATCATATTGCATCTATATTTTCATTTTAATTTTTATTTACATAAAAGCACATTACAAACATAAGGCACGGTTCGCTATTTCGGCTGGTTGGTTCCAATATCAGCCATTTATTGTAAATAGTATCTTTCCAATAACCTTGGTTTAGCAGCTGCTGTATATTGAAAGAACCAGTTACATTACATTTATATTTCCATTTTATTTGTATTCACTTTAATTAGTCTTAATTTCACGTCAGTTCACATAAAATGAATTTATTTACAGCCTCTTAACAATATCATTATGCATGGTTATCCATTGAGTGTGGTTGGTTCCAATATTGAGGTCAAATTTGTCATTTTAATTTTTAATTTTCTTTTTTACTTATTTATTTAATTGATTAATTGATATTATCATTTATGTCACATTTACGTTATCAATGGTAGGCCACCTCAAGAGTCAAAACGGTATCAAGGCTGCAACAAATTGAACTTTTTTTTTTCCAACAAATTGAAGGATTTGGATTTCCTGCATTTATTATTTTCACATATTCATATATTTATTGATATGGATCATTAGATGTATTTGAGTATGTATTAAAAAATTAAAAGCAAGATTGATCTAATGATATATCTTATAACTTCGTAAATACGTAAATACTGGAAATTCAAATTCAAAATGGAACTTCCTAATGCCTTGAAACTTGATGTTTTAATTCCGTTGTATTGGAATAAGTAATATCATTAATTGGAAACTTTCTATCTAATTTTTCATTGGCTATGGGAAGCATCAACAACTTTTAAACCCTCCTTTTTAAAAGAAAAAATTATTTACCTTTTTCAAACTACCATTTTAATAGAGAACGGGAACCCAAAATCGGAGACACCGCAACCACTTTGCTCCCTTATCTATGAGAATTTATTTTCTTCTATTCCAATTTTCATTTCTTCTCTTCCACATTGTTGCTTCGATGACCGGACATGGTACATCACTACCCAAATATCTTCCTTGATTATAATTTTATGTTAGGTGAATGGTTGTTTCAGTTTTTTTTAATTTTCATTATGTAGGGTTTTTGAAATCTTACACTAAAATGCGGGTATTTGTGGTGTGGGTGTCTCGTTTGTGTTACAGTTTGTCATCCATTCGCTTGGGGACTGGGGAGATACGTTAGCAGTCGACGGATTCACAAAATACAGGTAACAAATTTGTTGTTGAAAACTCTACTGTGTGTTTTGCTTTTGCTCTGTGGTTTGTGGTTTGATTTTGATGTTTAATTTTCGTTTTTACATATGTCAGATTTTAAATACTTCTTTATCATTCACAAATGTTTTCGTGTTTGTGTTTATATAAATGAATGGGAGGAGTTGCATCTGATGTGGTCTGTGATGGTGTGAACACAGTGGTGACTGGGAGGTTTTCATGTTTGTGTTTGCAGAAATCATAAAGGAAATTCTTCAACAGGGTGCTTCATTAGCATTAAGGTGTGCAATATTCCCAATGCCACTTACTAATTCAAATGACCCATGCATGCATCACTTTTCAACTTCCTGCTTTCTTTTCAAACTATATTATTGGGACTCTTAAAAACTTTAAAACTGTTGCTTTAATTCATATTGCATTTATTGATGACATTTTCAAAAAACTTCCCATTTGTTAATTGCCAGCAGCACCAATATAAAGATGTATGTTTTATGCATCTGAGACCTTTTTTTTCATCTTTTTCATGGCGAGTGTTTGATAATTAAATCAAGCCTTTTTTTAATCACCAACAATTAACACAAGTCATATTAGTCCAAATTGAAGTCTACCAGCCGCAATGCATAGTAAACAAGGAACTTTTTACAGCTCATTATCTACTTGCATCGTTATCATGATTCATGTAGAATAGTCATATTTTGTGTGCCACCGCCTAAGCCTTTCTTATCAATTAAGTTTGTTTATATTTTAATAGTTTATTATGAAGTGTTGCCTATAAAAGGCCATGGTTGTACGTTGGCAATTTGATGATGGAATGAGTCAAGAATATGAGAACATAAATTTTCTTCTCTTCCTTTGTAAGTGCTGTGTGAGTTTGTGAGTTAAAGTGAGAGAGAACAATTATCCTGGGTGAGTTTTATGTGTTTGTATAAACAGGGAGGAACCTAGGTAATGGCCTTAAAGCATTGAGGCTGAGCCAAGTCACGGAATCAAGAACTTTCATATGAAGTGTTTTTCTTTAATTACTACACATGGATGGTATTTGAGTTGTAAACACCAGAGTAGAGCCCAGGTCTGGATGATTTCATGAATCGTGACACTTCCTTTGCCCGTCCAAAAAGCATTTGAAACATACTTTTTTTTTTAGTTTAGTTTATTATAGTTACGTTTTTGTCACTGATTAAAGCTTAAATTTTGTTTTTTGAATTTTGTTTTGAGTTCTCAGACATGCAAACAAATGGGAAAAATGTGACTGCGAGAAGTGGTAATCTTCTGTGCTTGCATCCAATAACCAAAACAAAATAGATGGTATTGAAATAGTTTTTGTATTTTCTTTTCATTTGAAAGCTGACCTTTTACCCTTTTATTTTATCTTGCATCTTGCAAGCAAACCAAGCAGTCCCGCCTCAACTTTTTGAAGGACACTGCTGAAACCTAGAAGCTGGAGGCTGTGTGAGATGCTATTGAATCAAGAAAAGGATGAAGGTAGATAACATTAACTGTGTAGTAATAGAAGAAACATTAGTGCAATAAGTGCTTTTTACGTCAGTTAAAATTGATTTTATACGTCAGAATATTATGGACGTAATTACAACTGACGTTAAATATAAAACTCTTAACGTTAGTTCTTTAACACAACTGACGTTAATGTTGTTATAACTAATGTCAGTTATGTTAAAGAACTGACGTTACGGGTTTTATTTTTAACGTCAATTTCCTAATATGATTGACGTTAATAGTGTGGCGGTGGACGTTCTTCGCCTGATTCTGCCTACCCTTCTCGGCCTTAGCCTATTCATACAAAAACACATACTTAAATACAGTTAAATGATCTATAAGAAGCATAAAAAATTAACTTAATCAACCAACCTGAAATTCTTCATCCTGTCGACTCCTAGCAAACATATCCCAAGTATCCTTATCAATCCAGGGATAATCCGAGAACATCTTATCAAGTCGCTTCTTCCCAGATACATAGTACCTAGTAAGATCATGCTTGAACCCATTCTAACGCTTTGATGCCATTTTCATACATTTCGTACGATGATCCTCGCCATTTGGCACACTCCAAGCTACCAACACATTAATTACATAACAACTGGATGGATTATAACTCGGATAATTATCTAATAATGTAAATCAAAAGAATGTAAAGGTAAAATATCATGATAGCCTCCCAAATATGATCCTTAACGTTCTGTGGAACGTCATTCCAATGGTTGTAGTTGATGCTAACGTGCTGCTTCGCTTGTAGAAACACCCACTTTTTAAATTCTTTAGCACGAGGTCCCTGGGACTTTAGATTAGCATCAAAGCACACCTCAAGCTTCTGTCTGCTTTGCCTAACCTTCTCTAATTTCTTCAAAGTCGTGGCTCCTCTACCCTGTTTCCTCTGAGACTGTGATGTCTGTATGGACAAAAAAATGATAAAATAGAGGGTTGTAACATTATAAACTTACATTAAAAAGAAGGACTAAAGATAGTATGTAACATGTAAACTTACACTAGAATCAGGCGTAGGCACGATCGGGTCCTGCGTAGGCCCCACAGTGTCCTCCCGTGCATGTGGGCCATCCGACTGATCCATATATATGCCCGTTCAGAAATAATATATATTTATTAAAATAGGTTATAACTAAAAATAAATACAGAAGTATAAATAAAAATAAATGTATACTAAGTTTAAACTACCTATATCAATATCCCTTCGTGATGATCATCACGAGTGGCATGTACATCGTCCACCTGTGTCTCCTCGATTATAGTAGGCATGTTTGTTGAAAAAGAAGGAGTCTCAGGAATATCAAGATTTGAATCTTGATTTTCATCACTACCATTGTACATGCTTTTTCCTTGGAGAACCACAGACAACCTTTTGTTAGAAGGATCAGTGATGTAGAACACTTGTTTTGCTTGGGAAGCCATTATGAAAGGCTTATTTATATGACCTAACTTGTTGAGGTCTACCAATGTGAATCCCAATTCGTCGGTTTGTACACCACCGTTACTATCAACCCACTTACATTTAAAAACCGGCACCGTAAGCTTAGTGTAATCGAGCACCCAAATATCTTCAATATATCCAAATTAAGGTGTCAGTGCTTTAACGGGCTTTGTGTCCTTTGCACTAGAGAAGTGCATTGCTTCGGCCTCGATCATAACCCTACTATTTTGCATGGTAATCTTGTTATCTTGTTCCTTTATATAAAAGGAAAAGTTATTGATGTCGTATCCGCTCCAACATATGACGTTGAAGCTAGGCCCACGTGCTAGTCATCTTACATCATCAGAAGCAGTACTACCATCCTTAAGCATTTCTTCCTTGAACCATGGTAAGAAAGTCTTGTTATGCTTGTTCAACAACCACCTTTCGCTCATTCGAGGGTTTTCTTGATTGACTTTTCTTTTATGTTCAAATAAGAAAGGTTGAACAGAATCGATGTTGTTCAATACATACAAATGTGCTTGAAGCACTTCCTCCCGACCCTTGCTATTAATTCTTAAGCCATGTGTACCCTTACCTTGACATCTTATCTCATCATGCCGAGGCTTAGGAACCCCTATAGGATCCGTGTTATGAAGGTAGTCCGAACAAAACTCAATAGCTTCTTCTGCAACATACCTTTGAACAATAGATGCTTCCGGACGATGAGGATTCTTCACGTACCCTTTCAAGATCTTCTTGTAGCACTCAACTGGGTACATCCATCTCAGAAAAACCGGCCCACATAATCTAATCTCCCTCACCAAATGAACAATTAAGTGAACCATTATGTCGAAAAAGGAAGGAGGAAAATACATCTCCAATTGGCACAAGATTGTAGCAGCCTCAACTTCCAAGTCATCCAACATACGGGGGTCAACGACTTTGCTACATATAGAATTAAAGAATGAGCACAACCGAGTAATGGCATGTCTCACATTTTTTGGAGCAATACCACGAATAGCAACGGGCAGAAGTTGTTGCATCAAGATGTGACAATCATGAGATTTTAAGCCAACCAATTTAAGATTACTAGAGACAAGCCTCTTCATATTTGAAGAGTAACCATGTGGAACTTTGATGCCCTGAAGACACCCGCAGAAACTTTGTCTCTCTTTTTTTGACAAAGTATGACATGCTGGCGGCAAATAAGTCCTCTTACCATCCTCAACAACTGGAGCTAACTACTCTCGTATACCCATAGCAACGAGGTCGAGACGAGCATTCCCACCATCCTTTGTCTTTCCCTGAATGTTGAGAAGCGTCCCGATCACACTATCACACACATTTTTCTCCACATGCATCACATCAATGCAGTGTCTGACATCAAGCTTGTGCCAGTATGGAAGATCAAAGAATATCGACCTCTTCTTCCATATGTTTTTCTCAGCATCTTTACCTTTCTTTTTGGACTTGCCGAATATAACATCGATGCCCTTTACCCTCTGATAAACCTGCTCTCCAATTAAGGTCGCCGGAGCTTCTTCTTCCATTGTGCGGTGATACGAATAAGCCTTTATATCCAGGGTGTGCTACTCATACACGATTGTCGGCGGTGCTAAAATTGGTTTGTGTCCGATGGGTATGAAGTATAAGAAGATACACGCATGCCCCCATGATTGCATATTGTACACCGGTGTTCATGAAGACAATCACGATTGCCCCAAATGTGGTTATCACGATACAAAGTGAAGGGTGGTGATGATGATGATGATCTTGATGATGTGAGAAAAAAGGGTCCTCCTGCGAAGGTGTTGTGGTATCTTCCAATAATTCCAAGGTTCAAGCGATTGTTTGTCAATGCGAAAGATGCAAAGAATCTTATATGGCATAATGATGAGAGGAAACGTGATGGAAAGGTTCGTCATCCTGCTGATTCTATGCAATGGAAGAATATTGATACTATGTTTCCGGATTTCGCCGATGAGCCAAGAAATCTAAGGCTTGGACTTGCTACGGATGGAATGAATCCTTATGGTAACATGAGTAGTATTCATAGTTCATGGCCTGTTCTGTTGATAATTTACAACCTGCCCCCTTGGTTGTGCATAAAGCACAAATACATGATGTTGTCTATGATGATTTCGGGCCCAAAGCAACCGGGAAATGACTTAGATGTTCATCTAAGTCCCTTGATTGAAGACTTGAAAATGATGTGGGTGGAAGGTGTTAATGTAGTTGATGGGTATTCTCATGAGACTTTCAAGCTTCGTGCCATGTTATTTTGCACCATTAACGACTTTCCAGCATACGGTAACTTGTCCGGGTACAGTGTCAAGGGGCATAAAGCATACCCTATATGTGAAGAAGGCACATGCTACACTCAGTTGCATCATGGAAAGAAGACGGTTTACCTTAGGCATCGGAGATTTCTTAGACGTGATCACCCATATCGTAAGATGAAAAAAGCTTTTAATGGATGCCAAGAGACAGAAGAAGCTCCGACGACCTTAATTGGAGAGTAGGTTTATCAGAGGGTTAAAGGCATCGATGTTATATTCGGCAAGTCCAAAAAGAAAGGTAAAGCTGCTGAGAAAAACATATGGAAGAAGAGGTCGATATTCTTTGATCTTCCATACTGGCGCAAGCTTGATGTCAGACACTGCATTGATGTGATGCATGTAGAGAAAAATGTGTGTGATAGTGTGATCGGGATGCTTCTCCACATTTAGGGCAAGACAAAGGATGGTGTGAATGCTCATCTCGACCTCGTTGCTATGGGTATACGAGAGTAGTTAGCTCTAGTTGTTGAGGATGGTAAGCGGACTTATTTGCCGCCAGCATGTCATACTTTGTCAAAAAAAGAGAGACAAAGTTTCTGCGGGTGTCTTCAGGGCATCAAAGTTCCACATGGTTACTCTTAAAATATGAAGAGGCTTGTCTCTAGTGATCTTAAATTGGTTGGCTTAAAGTCTCATGATTACCATTACTCGGTTGTGCTCATTCTTCAATTCTGTATGTAGCAAAGTCGTTGACCCCCGTATGTTGGATGACTTGGAAGTTGAGACTGCTACAATCTTGTGCCAATTGGAGATGTATTTTCCTCCTTCCTTTTTCGACATAATGGTTCACTTAATTGTTCATTTGGTGAGGGAGATTAGATTATGTGGGCTGGTTTTTCTGAGATGGATGTACCCAGTTGAGCGCTACATGAAGATCTTGAAAGGGTACGTGAAGAATCCTCATCGTCCGAAAGCATCTATTGTTCAAAGGTATGTTGCAGAAGAAGCTATTGAGTTTTGTTCCGACTAGCACGTGGGCCTAGCTTCAACGTCATATGTTGGAGCGGATACGACATCAATAACTTTTCCTTTTATATAAAGGAACAAGATAACAAGAGTACCATGCAAAATAGTAGGGTTATGATCGTGGCCGAAGCAATGCACTTCTCTAGTGCAAAGGACACAAAACCCGTTAAAGCACTGACACCTTACTTTGGATATATTGAAGATATTTGGGTGCTCGATTACACTAAGCTTACGGTGCCGGTTTTTAAATGTAAGTGGGTTGATAGTAACGGTGGTGTACAAACCGACGAATTGGGGTTCATATTGGTAGACCTCAACAAGTTAGGTCATATAAATAAGCCTTTCATAATGGCTTCCCAAGCAAAACAAGTGTTCTACATCACTGATCCTTCTAACAAAAGGTTGTCTGTGGTTCTCCAAGGAAAAAGCATGTATAATGGTAGTGATGAAAATCAAAATTCAAATCTTGATATTCCTGAGACTCCTTCTTTTTCAACAAACATGCCTACTATAATCGAGGAGACACACTTGGACGATGTACATGCCACTCGTGATGATCATCACGAAGGGATATTGATATAGGTAGTTTAAACTTAGTATACATTTATTTTTATTTATACTTCTGTATTTATTTTTAGTTATAACCTATTTTAATAAATATATATTGTTTCTGAACAGGCATACATATGAATTAGTCGGATGACCCACATACACGGGAGGACACTATGGGGCCTACGCAGGACCCGATCGCGCCTACGTCTGTTTCTAGTGTAAGTTTACATGTTAGATACTATCTTTAGTCCTTCTTTTTAATGTAAGTTTATAATGTTACAACCCTCTATTTTATCTTTTTTTTTTTTCATACAGACATCACAGTCTCAGAGGAAACGGGGTAGAGGAGCCACGACTTTGAAGAAATTAGAGAAGTTCAGGCAAAGCGGACAGAAGCTTGAGGTGTGCTTTGATGCTAATCTAAAGTCCCAGGGACCCCGTGCTAAAGAATTTTAAAAGTGGGTGTTTCTACAAGCGAAGTAGCACGTTAACATTAACTACAACCATTAGAATGACGTTCCACAAAACGTTAAGGATCAGATTTGGGAGGCTATCACGGTATTTTACCTTTACATTCTTTTGATTTACATTATTAGATAATTATCAGAGTTATAATCCATCCAGTTGTTATGTATTTAATGTGTAGGTAGCTTGGACCGTGCCAAATGACGAGGATCATCGTACGAAATGTATGAAAATGGCATCAAAGCGTTGGAATGGGATCAAGCATGATCTTACCAGGTACTATGTATCTGGGAAGAAGCGGCTTGATGAGATGTTCTCGGATTATCCCTGGATTGATAAGGATACTTGGGATATGTTTGCTAGGAGTCGACAGGATGAAGAATTTCAGGTTGGTTGATTAAGTTAATTTTTTATGCTTCTTATAGATCATTTAACTGTATTTAATTATGTGTTTTTGTTTGAATAGGCTAAGGCAGAGAAGGGTAGGCAGAATCAGGTGAAGAACGTCCACCGCCACACCATGTCTCAGGGTGGGTACGAGACTCGGATCGAGGAGATGATGGCGGATAGGCTGAGGGTGAAGCAGGAAGAGCACGCAGCTAGGATAGAAATAGGAGAGGTGCCTGAGGGCACACCATTAAGTCCTCCGTCGGATATCGGCCGCGAGGATGTCTGGTTAGCCGGCCACATGACAAAGACAGGATCTTTTAAAGTTGATACCACTCGCGAAGTGGTAGATAAGATTGTAAGAAAATAATTAACTTCATTTCAATTGATATTTGTATAGATATTTTTAACACTTTTCACTTGCACATTTTTTCATTTCTTCATTGTAGATAGATCTTAAAGCACAATGCTCCCAGGGCTCATTCGTCCCTTCTGGACGACGGGACGTCTTGATGACTGCTCTTGGCAAGAAAGACCATCCTGGTCGGGTTATCGGGGTTCTTGGGAACGTGGCCATCAGAGAATATTATGGCAAGTCTGCTTCACGAAAGCGGGTCGTCGATGAGGCATCAATTTTGGAATCCATGACTCAGCAGCTCATCTCCAACCCTGCTATTACAACGCTTCTGATGAAAACTTCTTATCCAACCCAGAATTCAAGTAGGCGCTTACTAGATAGCTTTCCTCCGTCGGTTCACCCTAGGACACCGCAGGACATGCCAACCCTTCACATGTGAGCACAAAAGAGAGTTATAGTAGGGCACTTGTGGAGGACGATGATTTGGCAGCTAGGGAGAGGGAGTTGAAAGTCCAACGTCGTGAGCTTGAGTTGGAAATGCTAAGGCGTGAGCTTGAGTTGGACTTCAAGCGCCGTGAGCTCGAAATGGTAACAAAGGTATGTATTCATTATTAATGTCCAAATTAGTCAAATAATTACTTGTGTTTTTTTTTAATTAACAACTTATCTATTTTATATTTTCTAAACTGAAGGCCAAGTCGACGTCGGTGTCGCAGTCACCTGTCACTCGCTTGTTCTCACTTGGTCAGGATTATGCCTTTGAGATTTTTGAATGTCCATTGGAGCATGGTGGATGGGTGGCACGCCCAAATCAAGAGAGGATATTTTCCTTCTGTGGTGAAGATCTCGGGCATGCCTGCAGAGATAACGTGTGGATGGCCAGCACGGTTTTGAGTCTCTGGTGCACGTAAGTTAATTTTAATTTTATAACTTATTTATTTTTGGTATTTTTCCATTTAATAATTTATTTTAATTTCAATATATATATTATGTAATTAACATCCACACCTTTTCATATCTTAGGTATCTCCATCGTCTTCAGCTTGATAAGGGCTCCAAATCAGATTATGGCTTCTTAGATCCGACAATCCTTATGCCTTAATTCTTTGCTGGCGATGAATTAAGTAAATACATTGGGAACTTGATGGGAGACAATCGGAAAGAATTATATCTGGCTCCCTACTGTATGAATAACCATTTGCAGTTGCTCGTACTTCACCCGTCTAGGTATACTGTCATATTCTTCTGCTCTCTCCACCAAAACCGACCACAGGAGGTGGTGGAAGCTGTAAATACGTAAGTAACTAATCTTCAATTTAATTTAAGTTTTAATATCAGTTGTTTTTAGTTTATTACACACATGATATATGAATTTGTTAATTGACATGATTATTTGTTTGATAGCGGGCTGAAAGTGAGTAGCATAAGTTGCGCCAACGGAAGAAGTAGTACTTCTAAGGCTAAAGGAAATCCTGATTGGATCATCCTCAAGGTTTGGTAGTTTATTTATCAAATAATTAATATTATAATTACTAATTTATATGTATATTTAACTGACATTGAAATTAATTTTGTTTGTAGTCTCGATTTCAACCTGACGGGTGGTCGTGCGGCTATTATGTGATGCTTCATATGCTGAACATAGTCTCCGCATCTATTACAGATGGATGGAAGAAGGTAATATTTAAACAACTTGTTAAATTATATATTATAGTTTTGGTGATGACTTCCGTTAATGTTATTGTTATTATTTGAACGTGTGTAGGCATTTAACAACCAATTCAAAAAGATGAGTTTAGAGACTTGAGGATGCGCTTGGTAGAATTCTTCTTCAAGTATGCGGCTGAAAAAGGAATTTACAAGATACCTCCGCAATACTTAGATGAATAGTTTTTTTGTTAGACTTTAGAAACTAATTAATAACATTTATATATATATATACTTAGATTGGTAGTTTTGTTTTTAGACATTAGAGACTAAAATATATATATATATATATACTTGTAGATAGTTATGTTTTTCCTATACATGCGTTTTGGTTTTTTTTGTTTTAAGTCCCCCCATTGTTCCTTTGTATATTTCTTTTCTTTTAGTTAATATTGAAATTTAAGGGTAGTGTTTGCAATTCTCTGATGTTTGTGATATTCTGTGTTACTGAGATATTTACTGAATGTAGGGATAGCTGAGGGGAGTGATATTTTAAAACTGAATTTTTAAAAAAAAAATCTATTAACGTCAGTTGAATCAAACAACTGATGTTAATAGTACACTATTAACGTCAGTTGTATTAGAAAATTGACGTTAAGAATAAAACCTGTAACGTCAGTTCTTTAACATAACTAACGTTAGTTGTAACAACGTTAACGTCAGTTGTGTTAAAGAACTGACGGTAATAGTTTTATATTTAGCGTCAGTTGTTTAAACAACTGACGTTAAAATATTAACCATTAAGACGCCAGCTGTATTTATGTCAGACAATATTCTGATGTATAAAATCAATTTTAACTGACGTAAAAAGTACTTATTGCACTAGTGATTCTAAATTTTGTTAAAGTTGTCTTTTGTGGAATTACCAAAGCATTAGTTTATGGGAAGAACTCTATGTATTGGGGTCCCTTTTTAATTTCCATTGGTATTTGGTCTCAAAGTAATTATTTTTCCCCATCTTTATACTCTGCTTGAATGGTGAGCTTAAAAAAGGCACACAGCAGAAAGATTGCTTAATTTCTTGATAAATTCTACTTTCATGTAAGTTTTAATTAATTCTTGATAAAAATTTCGTTTTATCTTTCTTTGACCTTTTAACTTCAAACTATTTTGATAAAGATTTTTATTTTTTTCTGGGATTTTCATATTCATTAATGTTAGTTATTGTTGTTTTCAAAGGAAAGCATTTGAATCTTTAGGATTTGATCCAACATGTTTGGATTTCAGGGAAGAACTGGGGGAGCATTTTTGTTATCCCATGCATATTGAACATTACTTTGGGGCTAAAAGAAGACATGCATCTCATGATTGGTATCCACACAGTTGTTGATATCAAGTGTTTTGTTGGAAGTATGAACGAGCCTATGAGCAAGCACAAAAGTACTAGGAAGGCAAGTATAAACTTGAGAAGTCTAAAATATTTAGGGAACGGAAATATATTTCTAAACCAGTTTGTGTTTTTATTTTCTGTGCATATATTCTCCTATCAATTTCCATGTTCTTTTAAGAATGGTGGATGATCGCAAGTTCTACTTGAGCACAACATTGGGAATTTCAGTTTGAAAGAAAAAACAACTTTCGAAATGTTATTTCATGCATTCTGACTTGGAGTAGCAGGTTGGGGAACCTTGATGATTCAAGGATCAATGCATCTCTTATCATGCCCTTGTCGGGTAACATTTGACAGCTTTGCCGTGATATACCAAGTTGATAGTCTATTGGATTTTTCTTCTCCAAGGTTTGGAGATTTATATACCATGTTGAACAAATACTTTAGCAGTAGCTGCACCAATGTCGCTAGCACCTCCTGTAGTTATTGCCACTTTACCTTCAAGCCCGCAAGAGAGATTCAATGCTAATTATTTGAGAGTTCTTTTGTACTTATACATGATTTAAAGTCATGGATGAAGATTTGCTGATCTAGGACTACCTAAGTTTGAATGCTTACTCTAAATATTTAAGAACTTTAATTATAAATGGATTTTTTGTGAGCAATTGTTATTATATTCTTTATTGGAATATAGAACCTCAATTATTTTGTACTTTAGAATGGGTGTGATTTTGAAAATTGTAGAATTTGTACTATTTTTGTACTTTGCTACTTTTTTGTGGTTTTGAAAATTACCAATTGTTTAATTAATTGTATGAAACTTAACAAGGGTGTTATGTTTTGGATTTTCTGAAGTCGGTTCTGTTTTTTCTATTTCTATTGTATAACGAATAACGTGCATGATAAAAAATATGATCAATTAACATTAATTTGGATTACAAGTTTTTCCCCCCTGTTATTCTATACATTAGGTAGTTGTTTAAGAGCTAATAATTCTTAACTTTTCTTATTTTCTCTTTGTTGTTGTTACATAACAATATCTTCTTTAAACTCTAAAATATCCCTCCTGAGGAACCCTATCGATTCCACTATCACTCATAATTATTTTTTAAATTTGTGAAAACTAAATGTCAAATGATTTGATTTTGAATATATCACTCTCATAATTATATATATATATATAGATATAGATATAGATATAGATATAGATATAGATATAGGATGGCAATTCTTCTAACAATATGTTTGGGATTGCAATTCTTCTAACAAGTTGGAATTTAATACGTGTCTTAATATTTTGAAAATATCTCGGGACAACTTTTTAAAAAAAAAGTGTTTTATTATTTATTTCTTCGTGGAATTGTGTTTTATGATATGTTTTTGGTGTGAAATTTTATGCAAGTGGCACCAATTTGATTTTGCATTTGAGTTTTTAGTAGTTGCTTCCTGAGTTTGCTTCGACAGGAAGATAACACAGCAATCAACTTAATCTAATACATGTCATAATATTTTTTTAAAAAATCTATGACATTTTTTAAAGTGGTGTTTTGTGATTTATTTTTTATATAAAATTTTGTGTGGGTGAGGTCGATTTGAATATTTGGGTTCGGAGGAATTTCTTCCTATGTTTGATTTGAAAGGGAGATAGCATAGTTTCAATCAGATTAATTTAATACATTCCACAATATTTTAAAATTTCTTAGGACTCATTTCTTCAAAAGTTGTGTTTTGTGATATATTATTATTATTTTGCGTGAAAGTTTATGCATGTAAGGCCAATTATATTTGGGTTCTGAGGAGTTTCTTCCTATGTTTGCTTTGACAAGGGGATAGTATAGTTGTAATCAATTTAATTTAATAAGCATAATAATATTTTTTTAGATTTCTTTAGTTCCCTTGCTTTAAAAGTTTTGTTGTAGGCAAATTACTTAAACTTTATTTGATGTTTCAGTTAGTGATGTTTGGAACACATCCTGGATGCTACATGGTCAAATCGTTGTGGAAATATAAATGAAAATGAAAACTGGTTACTTTCGGGAAAATAATTTAAATACATAATTATGTTCAGAAACAGTCATAATTTTTTTTTCTTTTATTGTACTGTAAATAAAGTTTTCATCCCACTAACATTAACATATAACCATTTCATATACGAAAATACTCATCACAGTGTACGAGTTGATTTTCTTCAGAAATCCATACATAACATAAGATCTAATTATACATCACTTGATTTAAAAATCTAAAATAACCCTTACTTCAAAAAGAATGGCTCTCATCAGCCATATGTATCGACTATCCTCAAAAGGTTATAAACCAACCTAATGTCCTAGTTGAGCTGGTCACTCTAATCGACATCTACTAAGAAGACCCCAAAGATCATTCTTAAAACTCACGGTCACTTCAGTGGTCACTACTAATATCCTCGAGTGAACCAGGGAACTCCTCTGCAACGTCTGTATTTACATCTCACGGTGTAGCAACACGAACCAAGAAAAACAGATACATTTGCAAGGGTGAGATACCAATATATGAGTTTTGATAAGATAACCACATGCGCGACATACAACAACATCATTTCCACATATATGTACAATACATAAATTATCAGAAATCATCATAATACTTTAAACATTGGGATTCATACCCGACAATCATCGCAAATAAAAAAAATGCACATGACACTTCAACATCATTATCTAACTTTGATATTTATCCTCCGGAGGTCCTAACTTCCCTTTGTTGAGCATGATTAGGCTGCAATACCCTTTACCATAATGTCTCATGAGGTCGGCCTCTTAATTTAGGTCCGGGCTCCAATTGTTCACGTTTCGCATCGTTACGTCCACAACTAGAGGTTACGAGGCCTCATGCCCTTGTGGCTCACAAACCCGGATGTCCCTAATAGACCCACTTTGGTCTCGACTTCCTTAACTTGTCAATCCACCCTTTGTGGATTGTAGCTCGATGGCACATTTGGCCAAATAACATAAGACACATTGGCCAGCACATAGGACACAATGGTCAATAACACATGGCACACTGGCCAACAAGGCACGTCTGCCCACAATGCATGTAAAACTTTTGTTCATGTCACCTTTTCTTTTTCGTTCATTCTTTCCGTGTTGTGGTTCAATGGCTCATGACCATGCTTAATTTTAATATTAAGTCTTTTCAATTTTAAACAAACATAGGACACACAGTCCAAGTGTTTTAAAACTTTTACAGGACACACCTGTCTAATAACATGGATCCATGATCCACATGTTAATAGAACACTAGAATCCCGACGTCTCGGTTACTAGGTTCACCTTTCGTCTTTTAAACATTCCGCTCAGTGAAATAACAAATACAAAACCAAACCTCCGAAAACTTATCCAAGTTTAAAAGAATTATTTTCACTGAATAAAACTCCTTTACATAAATTCTTTTCCGTTAAAATCGTTTATAAAATGTCAAAGCGCAGATAAATTCCTTTTTCTCCCAATTACTTAATTCTTGAAAATCGTTCTCATTAAAACAACAACTCTTTAAGAGTCCTTTCTAAATAGAATCATAATAAAAATAAAACCATTTTCTCAAAATTTTGCCGTAAAAATCCTTTTATAACTAAAAATGATTTTCCTGTTGTAAATAATTCCGACGTCAATATTACATTATTTTAGCAACTTAATTACTTTAAATAACTTTTTATATAATTATTGAATTTATTTTGGAAAACTAACGCTTGTGAATTTTTTTCACATTTCCGCCATTCGTATCACTCATT
The DNA here is from genome assembly GCA_030762895.1 of Sophora flavescens. Classification (NCBI taxonomy): domain Eukaryota; kingdom Viridiplantae; phylum Streptophyta; class Magnoliopsida; order Fabales; family Fabaceae; genus Sophora; species Sophora flavescens. The sequence goes on along the minus strand of CM061068.1, from coordinate 14,660,303 downwards.
GACTCATTTTTCACCAAAAATATTATTAAAATAATATTCTTTTGACTTTTCTTAAATTTTCTACCATTTAATCACCTTGATTAAATATTTAGGCTTATTAAGTTTTTATACTCAAATTAAATTGAGTACTGACCACTGTCAGGTTTCTCAATCCATCATGTAACAGCCTGATTTTAATTATGTTGTTCAACCGGTTAAAATATAATTAATTATATTTTAATCTGAGAGTTAGAAAGTGTTTTTTAATAAAACAAAATCATATTCATAGTCCACTTTATGGTAGAGGGTTACGGTAAAATTTTGGGTTGAAAATTAGGACGAAACCCGATCTGCGTTTTCACTGACAGTAAAAGCTTATCGAGCAGATAACCTAATTTTGAACCGTGAACGAAACGGTTAGTGTTTTTGTAATGTTTTGTATGATATTGGAAATTTTCGAAAATTTGAGTTCGGAAATAAAATAAAATATTTATTCCGGACGAAATACCATCGAAAACTTGAACCGGATACGCAATGAAGCAGAGTAGGGAGCACAAAAATGATGAGGTGGCATGTGAGAGTGAGGTGACTTACTAGGGGGATGGCCTAAGTCGCATCCTAAAAAGTAGTCATGACACTTTTTGAATTATAACATATTATATGCTAAAAACTCTCTCTCTTCTTCAACCAAACAAGGCATAAGCCAAAACTTGGCCACCAAGACTTGCTTCTCCCTCTCTCTTTCATGCCACTCTTACCCCTCCCTCTATAAATATTCATTTCATTTTCTCTTCATCACTTTCCTACTTCTTCACTTTCTCATTTTTTTAAGTTTCTAACACTTAAAGTTTTCATTTTTACTTAGTTTCAAGCTTAAAGTTCATCATACTTTTTATTTATAGTTTCAAGGGTAACCCTCTCATACTCTTCTATTTCAAGTTTTACACTTATTTCATAAGTTTACTTTATGTCTTCTTAAAATGTTCTTAAAGCTCTTTTAACTTCTAAAATCTCTAGAAAATGATAGAAAACTCCATTTGAGTTGAAACCAATTTCTATGGACTTCTATTAATCTCTACTTTCATATTCTAAGAACTTGTATAAAAAAAACATCTCTAACCTATTTTTCTAAGGATGGCCGAAACTATGTGTTAGTGGCTTAGGAAGTTTTGTTTCAACTTTTTGAAAGATGATCATGTAAAGAGCTTCTAGATACCTCTTGATCTTAAATCTAAAGTATTGGAAAGTTTAAATATTTCTAGCATATTTATCATATGATGGTCGAACCTATGATGGTTGTGAACCTAGGATGTTTTGTTTTCATTTTCCAATATGATCATGGACTTGAGCTCCTTAAATATTTGGATGCTTAGACTAAGAGATTGGAAAGTTTAAAGATTTCTAGCCTATTTATCCTATGATGGCCAAACCTATGATGGTTTTGAACCTAGGATGCTTTGTTTTCATTTTCCAATATGATCATGGACTTGAGCTCCTCAATACATTTGGATGCTAAGTCTAAGAGATTGGAAGGTTGGAAATTTCTAGGCTACTTATACTAAAGAGGTCGAAACCTACCCTAAGTGGTTGGATGATTTTTATTCCACATTTTCAACTTATAACAATTTATCTAAGTTACCTAGAACCTAAGTGATAAGTATCCAAAGGCTTATGTTGAGAAAAGAATGCTAACTCTAATTTTAATTAAACGGCCAAACCTAGCCTAAAGAGAACATAGATGAGTTTGTTTGATTTATTGGTTATTATGTTGATTGGTTGAAGGTGGAGTTAGTACTTTGTGGTGTGACAACGAGGAGCTTCGAGTTCGGGAGTTCGGTGATAACCCAGGTGGGGGAAATAACCAACCTATCATCGGAATGGATAAGTAGTAGATTATATAATAATTATGTAGGGCAACCTAAACCCTACCAGTAATCGACAAGACCAAATCACATTGGAAGTCTTTTCTGAAAAACCAATGGCAATTCGGGGATTGTAGGTTTATCGATATTAGGTTGATTTTATATTGTTGATGGTTGATTTGATCTTATTACCTTTATTGAATTTATTTTGTGCTATGTTGGTGATATGGGAATATTTTGATTGATATTGTGTTATGCATGATCTGCCTGGTTTGTATTATTATGCTTAGTGATTTTTAAGCAAAGATATATATGTTGTCTAAGAGATAATTGTTTTGGGTGTGAGGATAATAATGATTTAGAAGTGCCTAACCTAGATGATGTATGTTAAAGAGGTGTTATGGCATAGAATATGTGTCAAGTTCTAATGGAAGGTTAAGGCGCTAGGATGTTAAAACGGGTTGGTGAAATTCAAGTATAGGTGTTGTTGTTCACAACCGTGTATTAGTAATATAATACACAAGGACAAAAGTGTATTGGTAATATAATACACAAAGACAAAAGTGCATTGGTAATATAATGCGCAAGGACATCTGTGTATTGGTAATATAATACACCGTGTATTGGTAATAGAATACACGTAAAACACTTCTGTATATTGGTAATATAATACACCGTGTATTGGTAATATAATACACGTAAAATCAAGAGTTCTCACGAGACCACTTCCACCTTAGGGAATGGGGGTGGAACAACTTAACGGGAATAGAGGTGTGCACTAGGTGGAACATTCTAATGGGAATGAGGGTGTGCCCCGATGAAAATAAGGGATGGTGATAGGAGTGGTAGTGGCCACGATAACGTAACGACTTGGTGACAGGATTAGAGAGGTTACGCTAAAATAAAGTGTTAGATTGCTTGAGAGTAAGGGTAGAGGATAATATATATTAACTTGAGGATGATTCGTTAGTTATGTGTGTTGATTGTCTGTGACAATTACTGTATAATTTACTATGACTCTTTTCTGCTTTTTGATGATAGAACTGTTTTTTATCCCCTGTATGTTTCTGTATGTTGTATTTTATCTCCTTGTGGAATCGTAAGAGAAGACCCTGTGGATGAGCGTAACCAGGAGGAGTTGGATGGAACTCCCTACAAACCGGAGGCTGGAGGACGAGCTGTGACCCATGGTGATTAGGGTCTAGTTAGTTATGGCCAGTGCGTCTCGTGAGGCGTATTTTATATATGTTTCTGCTTTGTTTAACTTTGGTATAAGGATATGTCTGTGAGGTATCCTACTGAGAGGATACCCTCAATAGTATTTTGTAATATGTTTAACATACTTAGCTTGTGATGTGTTTTCTATATGAAGCTGTATACGTTATAAGTTAAGTTTTTCATTTTTTACGCATTTTCACGTTGAGCGTGCGATTAAGTAATTAAATAATGAGGTTTTAATCTAATGACATAAAGGGGCACAACGGGGTGTCTCACATCACTCAACAACAGATAAATTCAATACAACACAATATAGCATACATCACAATTATTGCATGTATCACGGTTAAAAACTTTTAAAATAAAATCATAACCACACAATTAAATAAATCACATCAAACACATAACAAATTAAACAGTAAATAATTTAAAACCACAGAAAACTAAAATAGATAAATTATAGACACGCTAAGATAGCATATGGCTATCTTAAACTCCTCAGGTATAAACTCCCATTAACTCTTGAAGTTACAGTTTTCCTCTTTGAACTTTCTTCTCGAAAATTCTTATTCTCCACACAACTTCACACAACAACCAACAACTAATCCTTCACAACAAATCACATCACAACAAGTTAAACTATGAAACAAAATCTCCTCTAACCTATATACTTAGGTTCGGTCAACATAGTTTAATTAGGCTAGAGATCTTTAAAATTTTCATGCTTTTCGATCTATGATCTTAAGGCATTAGAAAGACTAAAACAGTTGTCATGAATCAAAAATAAAACAAAAACCTCCTAACACCAAGGGTTAGGATTTTCGGTCATGACAAATAAATTAGGATAGGAATATCAAAATTTCACATACTCTTAGATCCATGATCATGGAGTAGTATAGAGTTAAGGAAAATAATCATGACTTGAAAATGGAAACAAAATCATTCAACTCCTCTAGAGTATAAATTCGGCCAAAAATGAATAGATAGGTTAGGGATTTCAAAAATTCTCAAACTTCTAGATCTATTAACTAGAAGTATTAGAGAGATTAAAACAATTATCATATTTCAAAAATTGAAACAAAACCATCTAACCCACCAAGATTTAGGGTTCGGCCTCATGAAGAAAAATAGGGAAGAAAATTTATTTTGATTCATGCTCTTGAATGATGAATATAGAGATCATGATTAGTTCATAAAAATTGGAATCACATTAAAAGGATTTTTCTATGATTTTCTAGAAATTTTTGAAATTCTAGATCTAAGAATGGAAACTTGATGATCATGGCAAGAACAAGTGAAATAAATGAAGATTTAAGACAAGAATGATCAAGATCTAAGAGATTACCTCTTGAATGATGAAGAAAAATAAGTAATTGATCCAAGTTCAAGCCAAATCAATGGAGGTTTTTGTATGTTCTTAAGAGTGTGTAATTAGAGAAGATGAAGTAAGAAACATGAAAATTGCTAGTGTGGGGTTTATATAGGGGGAGGGGCTGTGGGTTTTCAAGGGTATTTAGGGTTAGAATTTTTTCATTTGAAGGACAATTTAGTAATTTTCACTTAGGGTAAATTTGTGGTTTAATTAAAACTTAAGGATAACTAGGTAACTTCAACCCTAAAGAAATCATCACATGGTTAGTCACACCATGACTCACCATGGTGACTCCCCCCTTTGAGTCATCATATATGACTTATGGTTCTCATCCATTAGCGGGTCCCGGAAAATCCCGTTTCCAGCTCTGTCGTTCCCTCGATTTAATATATCGCCCGAATAGTATATATTATTTCACTTTTAAGTGAAAAATGTCAAAAATACTAAAGCCGTTGGAAAAATGATATAAAACCTAATCATTTCGTTCACGAGTCAAAATTAGGTTTTCTGATCAGTAAACTTTTACTATCAGTGAAAACACGGACCGGGTTTCGTCTGAATTTTCAACCAAAATTTTAATTGTAACTCTCTACGATAAAGTAGAGTACAAATATGATTTTGGTTTATCCAAAATCATTTTCTAAGTCTCGGATAAAAATATAAATATTTATATATATTTACCTATATTTAGAAACAGTAAAAATCGAGGTGTTACAATGTTGTTGATGACACTCAAAATTGGTGTCCAAGTTGTCTAAGGTTCATGTTCAGGCTATAAATGGATTTATTTTTTGATAAGCAAATAAATGAATTAAACTATAAATGGAATGTGCACTTGATATGCTGTCGAGACTACAAACTCTTTACTGATATTATATTTTTATAAGCAAAACATGTATTTAATTTCATAATTACATTTTGGTTTTTTAATTTCATGAGTGTATGTTGCAAAATCTATGAAAATACATTGTGTCATTCGTGCTTCTATTTATTTCTTTTGAAATTAACATTATCATGAATTATCCGAAAATAATATAAAATTATACCATCGACGCATGACAGGCATTACATTCTTTCAAGATAGAGCAATTCTGGCTCCAACATTAGAATCAGTTGAGAAGGTTAATAACTTTGTATTGACAATGTTACCTGGATAAGAAAAGGAATATTTGAATTCAGATACTACATGAAAATCAGATGAAGATGTTGCTGATGTTGAGAGTGCATGGTTGTAAAACAGAGTTCTTGAATGAAATCAAATGTTCTGGACTTCCTAACCACAGACTCATTTTGAAGATTGGTGCACCAGTTATGCTTCTTCGTAACATTGATCAATCAGGAGGTTTATGCAATGGGGCAATGCTAATTGTCAATGAATTAGGAAGAAATATTATTGGAGCAACAATTGTCACGGGTCCTAAGATTGGAGAGAAAAAATATGCATCCCTAGAATGAATATGATACCTTCAGGTTCAGGTTTGCCTTTTAAGTTTGAAAGAAGGTAATTTCCCTTGATATTGTGTTTTGCAATGACTATTAACAAGAGTCAAGGACAATCATTATCTCATGTGGGATTATTCCTACCAAGAGCCGTGTTTACTCATGGACAACTCTATGTTACTGTTTCGCGTGTAAGGTCAAAGAATGGTTTGAAGATACCTATTTTAGATGATGATGAAAATCTGTCAAAAATAACAGACAATGTTGTGTACCAAGAAATCTTTGAAAGTTTATAAACTAATGCAACCAAGTTTCGTTGCAACATCCTGTTTAGCCACACTACTAAATTGTTTTGTTCGCTGAATGTAAAACAAATTTCGATACATTAAACTTTCAGTACAGGAAGCATAATCATACATGTGAAGTGGTTAGGATATATTAAATGAATATATATCTTTCAGATAAACCTTATTCTATTTCATATAGCTAAATACATGTTGTCTGTATGTAGCAGAAAAAAAAAAAAGAACAGGTCTGTAGATTTACAATTTGATAGGAAAATTGTAGTCAACCATGCTGTGTTTCACAACTTCAGTTAATAGCTGTTATATGAACAACAATGGTTTCAACTACTTTCATATTATATATAAAAGATATATGGAAAGATAAATTTAGAAAATCATATTTTAGAATAAATTATTATTATTATCTAAAATATAATGCATCACGACATTTAAACATCCTTCATCTTATAACCTCATGTAGGGCACGGGCAAAGAACACTAGTTGCTAATATGTATGATAACCACATTATTAATTTCCTTTCTTTTTCCTACCCCTCAACGCTCTCTTTATTTTGTGGCCTCTTTCAAATAGCTTTTCCGGCTGATTCAATAGATGGGTGGTAGGAAAATGGACTTTGATAGATACATTGACACCTGATACATATATATATATATATATATATATATATATATATATATATTAGGAAATGGTTGTTAGACCTTGTTCGACAATTGTTGGAAAATTCTGTTCTTATTATGACAATAATATACAAGGCAAATTAGACTAGATGAGGTTTGACTTTATTTTCTTTTTTCTGAAAAATTACGTCAACCTTAATTAATATTTATGTTATTATTACACCCACTCTTGTGCAGGATGGTGATTGAAATTACTATAACATCTCTTAGTGCTATTGTTAGCACAATATATATTGTTTGGGGGGAGTTTTTTAACTATGTTTCAACCTTCGTGCCATTGTATTGCTGTAGGTTGAACATGTATCTCTAGTCTCTCCTTTTTTTTATTATTGTCTTACGCAAGGTTTACAAAATCGAACCGGTCATCGAACCGGTGAAGGCAGCGGTTCGAGGTTCAATGGTCCAACCGAGGTTGAACAGGTTATAATTAAATATTATTATTTTAATTTTTAATATAATATTTGTAACAATATTAAACAAAAAAACAACATAACAACTAAAATTATTAAGCATAGTTTTTTTTATTTTGAAATTAAACTAAATAAATATAAAGATATATGTTAAAATCATCTTCATAGGGAAAACCAACCCAAAATCTACAACCAGCCCACATATGTTAGAAAACAAAAGAATTGGGTTTTGGCTAGGATGACCCAAATCTTTTTATACTAATTTTTTTTTTAGGAAACCGGTTCAGGCCGGTTCACTACCGGCTATGATCGATTTTATCGGTTTTGAACCGGTTCTCCGATTTTTCCACCGGTTCAATACATGGACGGTTTTCCATGTAAATCGGACCGACCGGTCCGGTCCGATTTTCAAAACCTTGGTCTTACGTTGTATATGGGTTCGAAAACCCATTGTATCCCTGTCTATATACCATTTGACTTATCAAAAAAAAATCGCTTAAAAAGAGGTGCGTGCAAATTTTTAAAAAAGATGAAAGATGAAGAGATGTTATTATAATTTCACCTAATATATATTCAAGTTAACTTATGCTTTCTACTTAGGCTGCTTTAAAGAAAATTAAAACCCAAGCATAGTAATATAAATTGCTTTTTCTGTGATATACTTTTCAAAGAAACGGTGTATCTTCTAATATTATTTGGAAAATAACTTATGTATTGGGCCCATATAGGGGTGGGAATAGGCCAGGTCAGGTCAGGCTTTAGCTAAATAGACTTGACCTATTTCGAAAATTTCAAGTCTAAGCCTGACCTGTTACCTGTCATAGACTTTTTTTAAGGTTTGGCTAGGCCTGAAAGCCTTTTTAAAGACTTATTTCCTATGAAGGCCTTTAAAAAGGTCACAGGCCTACTGATAAATAGGCCGAACCAAATAGGCCAACACTAAATTGCCATATAGGAAGTCCATAAACCTGGTAATATTTGTAAACGAGAAATTAAAGAGGTCTCAGAATACAAATTAATAAAAACAAAAACAAACATGCCTCAGGCCATAAAATACAAAATATAACAAATAGATAGATAGGACACCGAATGGTTGACTTGAATTTGTTGGTGCAAGTTCACTCATATCATTAGTACAAGCAGGAGTAGATGAAATAGTTTCATTGCTGCCCCCAAATGGAGAAGACATTTTGTGGACCTAGAAAACATAATACAGACATAAGATTGTAGCAAAAGATAATGAAATCGAAACAGTATCTCCCCCCTCTTTGTAGCAGAAAAATTGACCCACACTCATAAACCCGGCAAACATAAAATGGTAAAGCAAAGGTAAAGATGAAGCATAAATACCTGTGATTCTGTGAATGAAGAGAGGACACCACCGAAAAACGAACAACGTCGACGACCGAATGATGAGCGACAACGGCCGAACGAAACAACGAAGCGAGGACGGCCGAACGACGAGCGTGGAGGAACCGAAACGACGATGGCTGCCGAAATGATCGAAGGAAACGACGAACAAACGAGGAGAACCGAAACAATCGAAGGAGGAAGAAGACGCAGTGTGGCGGCCGACGAAACGACAAGGTAAGGAGGAAGAAGACGAAACGATCGAAGGAGGAAGAAGATGCAGTGTGGCGGCGGCGGCGAAACGACAAGGCAAGGAGGAAGAAGACGCAGTGGCGGCCGACAACTGGTGAGTGCGTGAGTGTGCACCGTCAAGAGGAAGAAGAGACCGAGTGTGAGTGTGTGACACTTTCTTTGTTAGGGTTCACTTTCATATTAGGTTTTTTGTTTCTTTGTAGTAGCTTTTCAATATCTTTACTAATTACGTATTAGGATTATTAATTTATGTAATAAATAATTATTATATTTTATATATATTTAATATATATTTAATATTTAATGTTAAACAGGCCGGCCTATCAGGTTTCATAGGCTTTTTCTGAAGCCCAAGCTTGGCTATTTATCTAAAAAGGCTTTTGAAAATGGCTAGATCTGATATTTTTACTAAACAGGCTAGTCCAGATCAGGCCCTAAACAGATTAGGCCATAAGCCCCTGTCGGACGGCATGCCCTGTTCCCACTCCTATGCCCATAGTTTTTTATTAGGCGCAAGCTCGATAGCCCATGATCCACTAGCCTTACATCCTACATAACGTAAGCACGTCGATGGGTATTGGGTATCACTACGGCTCATTTCTCATTTATTTTTCTTCCACCTCCTTTTATTTTATCATTTCACTTTGAGATTGACATGAAGGTTAGACCGTTATTTGATGTTTGGTAGGAGTTTTATTTTTATATTTTCAGGAATTTGAGTATGGGAATAAAAGTTTTTCATATTTGATAAAGTTTTAGAATTTTATTTACAAGATGTACAAGAATAAAATTAGTGAATGAAAGTATAAAACTCTATTTATAAGTGTGAAGGTAGGAAAGAAATATTTTTAGGGATGAGATTTTCATGAATGTAGTTTACATGATAATAAAACATTTCATAAACCAAACACCACGTTAGAGTATTTTTGCAAGTATTTCACTTAAACTCCAAATGAGGTGCTGCTTTGTTTACCATAGTGCAAGTTGGAGGAGATTGGAGGGGAGGGGAGAGATTTTTTTAAAAAAAATTATGTTTGGTTCAATTTTTGGAGGGGATGAGAGCAAAATCCCTCCTTAATATTGGGGGGATTTGGATGGGAGGAGGGGAATTTTACAATATTTTGAATGCATTGACTAAAATATCCCCACTTGTCTATTTTAAAATAAATAATTATAAGGGTTTAAAAATAAATTTGTTTTAAAATCCCTCTATCCCCTCCTGAATTAAACATGAAAGTGTTATTTCTCCCTTCCCTCATCTCAACCAAACACGGTCTCTAATTAAAATCCCCCTCCACTCCCCTTTCTCCTTTGAACTAAACACAGCCGAAGTCTAACCAATGTAGAGCTCTTTGGTATCCTCAAGCAGTCCTCTCAAGTATGGGTTGGAATATGTATATTTTCATGCAAAAAAATTTAAACTTGTTTTTTGCAATTCTCATATAAAAAATATTATAAAAGCTACACAATTCTCATATAAAATAAAAATGTTTTGAACATAACATTTTACGTTTATTATTTGTCTCGTTTACTTTAATTATATATATTAAAAGGTTCAGACACAGAAGAAAAGAATTAGTCATTGCATAATAATAATAAGATGATAAGAAAATAAGTAACCATGTCCAAGAAAGAATTATCTTAACAGTCAGTTTCCCCTTAAAAAAATGAGAGTGAAAAACCTAGGGACAAGTTTTATACGAAAATTGTGGGATAAATGCTGTTCAGCTGCGCATAGTCACGTTTCAGAAGTGTGGTTATAATAATAGCTGCTTTAATGTTATTGTAATCAGATAAATCGTAGAGATTGCTGAACCTCGATATTTCAAATAGCAAACTCAAAACATATAATAATGTAGACAAAATAAAAACCATAAAATAACAAAACCATAATGGATGGTCACTGTCAGTCGAAGCTAAACTTTACCATATGCAAATTAAGATATGAGGAACCGTTTGGTGGTCATGATAGGAGAGACGGGATAAGATAAACTATCATATCCTGTCTGAAGTTGTTGTTTGGTAAGCCAGCAGGATAGGATAAGTCAATCTTGTCACTTATCATATCTTGTCAATCTAGTTAAAATTCTATCCTGAGGGGAGGACTGGGTTAGAACTCAACAGGATAGGATAAGGTGATTTTTTTTGTCGGTAACAAGTAGGATATGGTGATTTAAAGTATAATAAAATATAAAAATATATAATATATAAAATAATTAAAGTATAATAAAATAATAATTTAAAGTATAATAAAATTTAACATGATTACCAAAAAAAGGTATAATAAAATATAAAATAATAAAAATAATAAAAATATTAATAATAAATTTTAAAATTTATTTTTATTTTATATCAATGCTAAATTTGTTATTTTATATTATTTTTAAAAACTATAAAATATAAAAAATTATTCTAATAATTTAACTATATGTAAAGTAAAAACAAAAAATGAATATTTAAAAATATAAAAAATTAATTTTAGTTAGACAATATTTAAAAAATTTAAAATATTATACATAATTTTATCATAAGGATAATTTTGTTTTTTATTATAAATTTAAATAATGAAAATTATAAAAAAAAAATAAATCTAATAAAAGATGAAAACATTTAGAATAAAAACGAAAAATTTTAAAATTCATACTTAAATTATAATGCTGTTCAGTTGGTTACCTGGTGGACACCAAACGTCGGATAGGAACGTTGGATAGGATAACAGTTTATCCTGCTCATATCCTATGATAAGCATCAAACGATGCCCTGATATCTTACACTCCCTTGATTGAAACATGATTTCCATCCGGAGAGGTTATTAAATTTTAAATTTTGAGCCTAACTCAATCCCAAAAGCTAGCTCATAGGATGAGGATTGCCCACTACTTATAAGCTCTTATCAAATACTATCTCTAGTCAATGTGGGACTTGGGTTTTTCCCAGCAGAGATCACAACATAAGTATTTGCTCTCTATAGGAGAATAGATATTATCAGTTTATCACATCCTTGTGATCTAAATAAGGATCCAAAATCAGCTACACTATCATAATCCCAGTGGTTACAATTCATAATTACATACATGTCTGACTCTGAATCAGGCTAATGGGGATGAAACACAAAAAGAATCAGAAGCTTCAAAGACTTTGAAGTAATTTCAAGGTCTCATCAATATGCTTTTCTGGTTGGAACTGATTGTTGTACACGAGTTGAACGACCCCATTTTTGTCAAGAACATAAGTCTCTCTCCCAGGCAATGCTCCAAAGAAATCACCTGGCACACCCCACTCTTTTCTCACCTTGTTACCCTCATCACTCAACAATGTAAATGGAAGCTTATACTTTGCTGCAAATGCCTACAATATTCCATGCAATTCTTTCAGTATAAAGATATAAATCTTCTTAAGAATGCCATACTTGGAATAAAAAAGGTAAGTCTATATTTATTGAAAAAGTGAATAGAAAACTTAGAATATATTAAATACATCATTTTTAAAATAAATTTACCTTTGTTTATTCCTTAATCAGTTTAGAGTACTAGTTAGTATTTGGCCAAAGAAAAACAAATTGCTGTGAAAGTTGATTTTTACCTTGTGAGACGAAGGGGCATCCGCACTGATCCCTACAACCACTGCTCCTGCTTTCTTGAACTTCTCATATGAGTCCCTAAAAGCACAAGCCTGCAATATAAAATATTTTTTTGGCAATGTTACTATACCAATAGTACAATGTGTATGATTCATTGTGTTTTTTATCGGGAGAAATGATTTTTGAATAAAAAAATGAGATAACAATTTTCGACAACAATTTTGATGGTTAATACAGTTCAAATATGTGTTAAATGGATGATTAATGAATATAACAAGGTATCATAACTTATAACCACAATTTAAATCAAGTGTTCAAATATAAATATATAAAATGAAGTGTAAACCATATTTGAGTGTGTTTTTTATGACCTGTTTGGTACAGCCAGGGGTCTCATCAGCAGGGTAGAAATAAACAACTACGGGTTTCCCTTTGAACTTGGTGAGACTGAAATTCTTTCCATCCTGATCTTTCAGCGTGAATGCTGGTGGCTTTGAACCTTTAGTGACCTGTCAAGCAAGAAACAAAAACAAACACACAGACATGTTCCTAAATGTATATAGACTAAATGATGCAGACAAATTAACAAGATGTTGGGGAAATGTACCTTTGCAAAAATGGAAGATTTGAGTGAAGAAGCGGGAGAAAATGGGATAGAGGAAAAGGAAGAATGGGATAATTTGAGGCCAAAAAATTGAGAATTGGATGGTGTGGAAAGGAGTGGGAGGTTTTGAGAAGAAGGGTAGTTGGGAGTTTGAGTGTGGAGCTTTAGGAAGGAGGGAAGAGAGTGGTTTGGGAGAGTGATGGAAGCCATGCCCATGAGTGAGAATGAGAGGAAGAGAGATAGTGAATGATAGATAAGGAAAGAAGGAAGGAAACGTTATTTGGGTGGCTGATTGGATGAGAGGGATTGCCTTCTGGCGTGGACCATTCCTCACCCCAACCCCTCATAGGCTCATAACCCTCTCCCCAATTTCTTTTCTTTTATACTTATCTTGTTCACTTCAATATATCCCTACATAAATACCATATTCAAAATTCTTAATAGTTTTTTAAGTGTCACATGGTGTCCGGTGGCTTTGTTTCGTCTTATTGTACCTATTAACCAAATTTAACATGTTATTGACCATAATTTTAAACGTCATTAATCGGTTGTCTTATTATTGTCTCATTTTGATGTTCAAATAAGATAGCTGGCTTCTTCATGTTGAACTGTGAATCTTAAATGAATGCTTCTGTGCTTGTTTTGGGAACTTCTATGGTTCTTTAGTAATTGCATTGGTTGGTTATAGTATAGTTTCTTAATTGTATGCCATGTCTTGTTGCAGACAAGCGTTATCTTACTGGACTTGCTCAAATCTTATGCAGCTTGCTTTGTTGCTGGTGCAGTTTTTGGTTACAAACTGAGAATGTGTGAGATGTTGGGGTTCCAAAATCCACAACAAGCTCAGCTGAAACACAATTCATGTCACTTTTTACTTTTGTGTTTACTGGTTCACATAGAAATGAGAATGACTCTGATTACAGGTACCACTTTGGATAGTTAGAGTTCAGTTTCATAGAAATCTTAGCAGGAAAACAAACACCAAGTGATTAAAATCCAGTTTGAAGTTGACACTTGCTTACTCATTTTTCTGGTCATTTTGGCTTGACATCACCTACCATGCTTTTATTTTACATCTCCACTAGATTTCTCTGCTTAATGTGGAACTTAGCATCTGATCTTCACTTCATGGTTTTCTACCAATGCTCAAGACATTTTTCATCATCCACCTTGTGATTCCCAAAAAGTTCACTTTTGACAGCAGATTTAGATGGCAAAGTTTTTATCACAGTATACCTGAATCTTGATTCCCAAATTATCCACTTATTTACCAAATACCACATTCCAAATTCCAATTACCAGACTCTCCATTGATGTTACACGGGGTGGATGTAGTCCTGCCAAAAGCTGCATTTTGTCCAAAGATCTCAAACTACTGTTAGAATAGGATAATCCAAAAATCAAAAGGATACCCAATCCAATTGGCAAGGGTTTCCAGAATGCAAGCAAATAAACAATTAATTTCATGTATTTATATTATATAAGAGTGAATCAAGTGATAGTTCTCATTATTATTCATGATTATTTTAGTTGAGTTTTCATGTTAGAAATCAGTCAAATTAAACCCAAGATTCCGGGAACAAATGTTTAACACCAAACTATAAAAAATGCAAGGCAAGATATCGTCTGGCTTGCTTGAACATAGTTTTGGATTATGACTCCAAATCAGGTTGTAACTTAACAATCATACAGGAAAATCATCTCCTTCTCTTCCGTTTTCTTCTTTTTATTCATTCAGGACAGGTAAACAAAATAATATATAGTACACGTAATTCATTGGCAAGCAATTGTCGCCCGTTTGAATTTCAACGTGATCTCTCTAGTTTCTCATACAGAGGAGCTCCATAACCATGAAAATATTAATACAATACAAAAGTAATGCCTAAGATCAATAAATGCTCCTTTATCTAACTCGGTATAAGCTTCAAAACTGACATAGCTGCATTCTCTGCACCCAAAAATTTCCAAATCATCATTAGTGTGGTTTTGGCACATAACCATCAACAGCAAAGTTCCGAGTGGCAGCAGGAATAGCTAAACGAATTCCATCAAGTTCAGGTTTAGCGATCACTTGGCAACCAAGACGTGATCTGTACAAATGCCAAAATTAGTATACAAAGAAATTGAGAAGACAAAAACTGGAAAAATAAAAAATTCCGACAAAACTCCATGGAAAAGAAACCCACGTTTCAGTAAGCCCGAAAGCTAGATCCAACATGTCATTTTCCTCATCAGTTGGATCTTCCAACTTATTGTAATATTCTACGTCCTGCACAAAGCTCAGTAATTTGACCTTCATATAGTATAAATGGAAAAAAATATACAATACCAACAGCAAAGCCCTTTTCCACTAACAGTATTTCAAGAAAATAAGAAAACTAATTTAAAGCAGCACTTTAAGTACCATCACTATAACATGGCAAGTTGAACACGCAAGTGAGCCCTCGCATGCTCCTGCAACAAAATAAAGAAATTAACTTTGGTAACAGCAATTGCAAGCTAAATCGAGAGTATATATCCTATGCCACTTCAGTAACTAGCCCCAGAATCAAGAAACTAGAGAGGGTGCAAATTGAAATGTTACTACACAAGCGCCAAATCGCAATAAAAACAAGGCACATGAGAAGGGCCAACATATTGATTGTGAGCAAGGCGACACCAAAAATAGGCTATCAGAATAAAAAAACAAAAATTTTAGAAAAATCAACAACAATAACACAGCCTTATCCCATTATGTGAGGCTGGCTGTATGGATCAAAGAACGTTATTGGGTTATATCAAACACAAAACAAAACATTAAAAAAACATAATAATCATAACACAATGAATTCAGGGGTGAAACTGTGAGAGAGTAGAACGCTAATGTTAAAGCTCTTGCCTTCAAGTTCAATGTCGTTTACATGAGCAGCTTCTAACATGGACATTCCAACAGGGACTTTAATATGCTGTTCCTCACCATCCTTATCAACAAAACTCACAGATATCCTGCATAAAGTTATATCAAAGTGTAAGGAGCAGAATGACAAATACGCATTTTTATTTTGAACTTTGATGAAGATGTAATGCCCTGATGCACTTCTCCAAGGACGTTACTCCATTTTACAATTCAATTAGTCAACTGATCAGTGACACACAAATGATGCACTATGCAGTAATTGCACCATCTAACTCAAGCCCAGATATCACACCACCATTGTTGAGCACGAAATCTAGACTACTTGGATGCACACATCATTTTCAAGTTCTTATCTCCACTTTCTGAAACTATTTATCAACCAAAATTACAGACATTTACCACCAGTCATAGCGATAAATTCAATCATAATGCCATTATCCCATCAATAAATAAAATCTCCATGAAACTTGAAAGCATAACAACACATTATTTAGCTCCAAATATGTCTCATCCTAATTTGGAGAGAAGCCTCAGAGGTTACTTTATGTTAGGTCTATTGTGTTATGGTATAATCTGGAAATTGCAAGGTTTTAACTTTTAATAGCATATTTAATCCCCCAGACCTTGGTTAACAAAAAAATCAGCTACATAATGTCAGCCCTTAAAATCTTTTTTTTTTTTCCGGTCGAAGATGCTCTACGATAAAGTACCCACATAGCTGATGACCTTAGATTGTTCCTATCAACAAACATATTATTTGTCTTAGTAAAAACTTGACAGTAAGAGAAGAAGGCTCACTTTATAACACTGAAGAGACCTTGTTCAAAGACAAAATCATGCTGAGACAATAAATCAGCAGTTTAAAATTAGTCAGCAAATTGCATCCGTTCTTTTTTTTTGTTGTTGTTGATAAAGTTCACCCATGTTGTGTGACAATTGTCAAACTATAACATTAACACTCAAAAGATTTCCAAGATATGGATTTGTATACTATGCAATGGCTTTCTCGCAAGTCCCAGCAATCTTAACAAAGCAATGATGAAATGATCTAGATTGTCAACATTGCTTCTGCATCCAAAATTATAAGACAATATTACCATGTTTTGAATGCTATTGATAGAATGGCATACTACCACTAAAACTGTCATCTCAAAAGAAAAAGAACTTACGTTTCTTTTTGTTCACTCCCTTCGTCGGATGTGTTGTTCGTAGTCATTGTCGAAAAGAAATCATGCCTTTTAATCGTGGCTCCTTTGTATAACATAGAAAACGAAAGCTGTTGATGTACAGGGAGAAAAACAAAAGAAACAAAAAATTATACATTTGAAATCAGAGATAACCATAAACCAATGGCATAAAAAATGACAATTTTTATAAAACTATTTCTACAATAATCCATAAGCACTTGCATATCTGCAATTTTTAATATTTACGGATTCCACAAACATTTTCTCACACAACTTCCAATTTGAAATTTTTTTAAGCTAAGTTGTTAATAGCACCAGTGAACTATTGCTCCGTTGTGGCCCCCTGCCGGTACATAGCACCAAATCACAGTGCGTTTTCCAGTTGAGACTTGTGAGAACAGTGGCCGCTTTCACAGCCCATCACAACCACTAACCTGAAGAGGGTTTTGAAAACCCAAATTTAACCCCTACTATTTAACCGCTCCCTCCCTGTTTGGGTTTTTTTTTTCGTGATTTTGTCCCCCCTCTCAGAATTAGAATTTTAGGGTGAACAGCTCTCACTCTCTCAACACTACCCTCTCTCCAGCTGTTCCCATCTCTCTCATCCATCACCCTTCTCTGCTCCAGGTTTCCGGCAAATTTCCGGCCATTTTCTGCATGTTCCGGTGAACTTCCAAAGCTGCAGTTCCTCTCTCGTGTTTTTCTTCATCTCTGCATCTCTTTTTTAGTGCTGTCTTCACTTTTCTTCTTCTCTGTCACTCACTTCTTCTGTATTTATTTTTAATTCTTAGAATAGTGACTTTAAGCGGTAGAGGCTTAAAGTTGTTTGATTTATAAATGAATTTTGATTATTAATTATGAATGTGTCTTTAATTCTGAGCATTTTTTAAATTTATTTTTGAGCATTTATATGTGTATAGTATACATTACTTACATTATTTCCCTAATGTTTGGTGTAGCGGGTATAGCATTTTTGGAGTTTGCCGCTATGTGCCACTATACGGGATTGACTACTGTGTTTTTAAGATGTAAATATTATGAAATCCTAAGTTTTGGAATCTCTCCTCTCTTTTTCCCTAAGAAATTCCTTCTTCCATCATAAAAATTAGACAGGAGAATTCCAAATTTCTGGGTTATTCCCATCGCCAAATACTAAAAATTCCTCACAATAGATTCAATCTCTAATGAACAAATCCCTTCTAGTAAAACCAACATATGAGACTGATAAAACCATATCCAAAGTCATACTACAATGTTAAATTCATAAAGAGAAAAAACATTGCATTGGAATCCATTTTTTCATTCTTGAGCTGTCCACAAACCCATTGGTCATTTTGGCTACAGAGTGGAGAGCCTTGCATTGGCAAAAAGGTTAATCTCATTATGATGCTCCCCTAATACGTTTAATAGCTCCAATCTTTTTACAAACACTAAACAGGTAGGCGTCCATAGTTACTATAGTTAAATGTGCATTGCCTCGTACTTCAACAAAATGAACACTCACTTTTCATAAGACATTCACCTAATAAACAGAAACAAATTGTATTGTACCCACGTTCTCAGTCAAACAAAGCTTAAAAAGCAGACACTCAGCCAAGGGTCCCTATGATCACCCACCCATCAAGTAAAATCCAGTATTTTAGGTTTTACTAAGTTTCTAAAAACCAACACGATGTGCAATAATGTAAATAGCAATTTAATTTTATACAATGCTTCAGAACACATTTAACTGTTATAATAAATTGTCAAACTTCACTGAGATAAAATTGAAACTGTGGGTACATTTCACTTTTCTTTTTAAAATTTAAAAAAGGGGGGAAGACTAACCGGTTGTTGAAGGGGGTGGTTAGTGGCGCTTCGAATATATGCTGCTCTAAACATGGGGGCATAATTCCCTGCCAATAAAAATGATTATTAGAAATTCAGGTTCAATACAATAACACAATAGCATGATAGCAGAAGCGAAATATTAAATATAAAAAAGGGAGGAAGAGGAAAATAGTAAAATTATAGAGATGTACTTGTGGATATTTGTTTGGCGATCCAAGCTCCGACTCTTGCTACTCTCGAACTTAGCAACATAGTGAGTTTAGGAAACCCTAAAATTATGGGAAATAAATAATAATTGGTATGAAAAAATAACAAGTTGAGAAATCGGTAGAGGATCCTCCTCTTCACGTATGAACGCTACAGCTACAAGCACGTTGAGGAGGCAAAGGGAGCAGGCAGGGCAATCACAACCAGAAACAACAGGACGTGTTCCAGCGAGACGAGACTTGAGGCTTCAAAGGCCGCAGGCCCAAAGCCCAATCTATTATCGTCGTCCACTATGGCACTTGAAATAAAAGAAAACGTTAGGACTCCATCAAACGTTAGTTTGGATTTGTACCCCAAAAAAAAAAAAACGTTATTTTGGATGAGGCATTCAAAGAGGGTAAAGTATTTTGAGGTGTGTTATATGAACATCCAAAATGGACATCCAAGATGGACACACCGAGAATGTGTGTGTTATTAGTGCACTAATGTTTATACAATGGCAAGTTCTACGGTGAGAGACCTGCATAGGTCTCTCACCGTGAGCAACAACAAAATGACCATTGATCAAGTGAGGTTACATGATATATCCATACACCTGCCCACATTGTATGTTTTTTTCATTTCCTTCTTTGTTCCTCTCTCTCAATCTGATCTCCCTGACTACACCTCCCCCTCCATGTTCGTCGTCACGACTGACTCCGCCACCGCATTGGAATACTCCACCGCACACCTGAGCACCAATCGGCCCCAATCACACACCAACCTCCATCCACAGGCGAGAACGGAGGCGCCGCCGCACACCACTGTAAGCTCACAACCACTGAAAACCGCAACTCCTCTGTTCTCGCCGCCATCCCGTTGTGCGCCATACCAGGCGCTACCCAGCTCCGACTCTGCCGCAATGCCGCCGCGATCCCTCTTTTCAGTAGTTGTAGCATTCATCAACTTCCACATACACAATCCCACCTCTTCCTCCCTCGTGGACCGACCCCCCCCCCCCCCCCCAGGGACGTACTTCTCGCGGCGGAAAGCCACCATGCCGTTGCCGTAGTGGTAGATCGGAGCAGAGCGAGGCGGATCTGCGCTTATGAAACCAACTACTCTTACCACTCCAAACCCCCCAAATCAACAAACATTAGAAAAATCAAAGGATTCATATCTAAAATTGAAGCACCAGAAGGATGAATATTGAGGAGAAGGTCACGATGGTGGTTGCGTGACGGCGTCGCAAGCAAGGACGGGGCGCGGGTTGTGATGCTGGTGCAGGTGGCGGCGAGCTGTGTTGTAGGGTTGAAATAGACAACTATAAACACGAGAAGGGGGGGTTGAATTGTGTTTATCAGAATTTAAACAAAGTTGAAAACTTTTTGCAACAGAAGCTTAGTTCAGACGAGTGGAAAAATATAGGACAGAAGGGTGACCTGTGAGATGAAATTTTAACAGTGACTTTGGCAAACACACCACTTGATAAACGTATAAGAAAACTAAGCAACTAAAGAGTTTAAGGAAAGAGAGATTGACACGGTTATTTATCCTGGTTCACTCTTCAAAGCAAAGAGCTACATTCAGTCCTTGGCAGCACCAAGATTTATCCACTATAACTGATCAGGTTACAGACTCAAGTATTGTTTGCACACCTTGACTCTTCAAGCTCCAAGACAAGTATTCTTTGCACACCTAGCCTCTTCAGGCTCAAGACAAGTATTCTTTGCACACTTAGCCTCTTCAGGCTCACTCATGTTTGTTTGAGAGATTTGGTTTCTAATAAATACAACTTCAGACAGACAGAACTTTCACTAACACTCAGAGAGTGGTTTAAATGTAAAGCTTAGGAAAGTCTGTGTAATAACTTCAAATGATTGAAGAATACAGAATGAAAGAATGAAGAATTTAATGCGCAGAGTAATGGCTCTTTAATGTTATGTATATGTTCTCTTATTCTTCATCTTCAATGACTTCTGTATTTATGGTCTTCAAGCATTTAGGATCCGTTAGAGACATTCCCTCGGATGTTGGCTTCAAGCAGAACTTCATTAAATGCAATAGAGTCGTTCTAGGCAGCCATTAATGCAATAGGAATGTTGGTTGTGCTCTAACATGAAGGATCATGGCTTTATGCATCGTGATACATCTATATCAGAGTTGTGCAGAGAGCTTTTTGTACTTTGCTGAGTATAATTCCCTTTTCGTATAAGGACCAGAGGTACTAGGGAATAAAGCATGTTGGAAGCATTCTTTAACTGGTCATTGGTTTTGATAACGGAGGTTGCTTGAACGAGAGACTTCTGGCTTTTCTTGATTCTGTTTCTTGAAATAAGATTCTGATAAATCTTATAGAATTCCATAAAGTAAGTGCGTCCATCTTGAAAATAACCGCGTCCATCTAGCCATTTAAGATTTTACATTCGGACGGTCTAGTAGACGAGCTCCATATGCCATGTCATTGGACGGAGCTTCTCATTAAGGACTTAGCAAGTCCAAAGACTTGTGTGGACGAGCGCTTCTGTCACCTTAGTGGACAAGCACTTCTATTACTTCAATGGACGAGCGTTTCTGTTACTTTAGTGGACGAGCGCTTCTTTTACTTCAGTGGACGAGCGCTTCTGTCACTTTATTCGACGCCCGCTTTTATCACTTTATTGGACGCCCGCTTTTATCACTTATGTTGGACGTGCACTTCAATTGCTTCAGTGTTGGTTGTGCGCTTCTATCACTTGTGTTGGACGTGCGCTTCTACTACTTTAGTGGACGAGCATATAGATGATTCTTACAGTTTTAATCTGCACGCTAGATAGACAGGTTAGCAACCAATATGAAGGTTGATTAAATCATTAACCAATGTTTAGTTCTCGTCAAAACTTAGGGAAATGCACATCAGACATTTAGAGACTTAACAATTTCCCCCTTTTTGATGATGACAAACATTGAGATGATTTAATGAACCTCAGAAAATATCAACAAAGCAAATAGCATATAACATACAGGTTGAAATTTTCTTAAGCGGATAGGTCATGCAAATGCTTGATTGTTTTACTTGAAAACTTAAGATTTATCTGAGCAATCTTACTTAAGATTTGTCTGAGTAATTATAGCAATTATCAGAACATACTCATGTCCATGTATTATTTAATATTCATATCATATTCATTCATATTCATTCTTCTATAACACATTTCTATCACATTTCTCAATTATCATTTCTCCCCTTTTTGTCAACAACAAAAAAGGTTATCAAGTTTTATTTATGAGATATGTTAAGGGTAAGATAACATGTTAAGAAAATCATAGTAATGCAGCAAGCATATGAAACATGCTCAACTTAAACTATTGTATCATCACTCCCCCTAAACTAATGCTTAGTTAAAAGAACATGTATATAGGAGTAAAGACAGATTTAGCATAGACAGGCGATAAAGCACAGACAGGTTAACATTCAGAAATGTCATTCAACAATACAATGCATGTTTAGATTATCTCTAATAAATGAAAACCTTTTTTCTGCGAGGGGTTTAGTGAAAATAATTTTCAGTTTTAACAAACTTAATATCAAAGATGCCTTTCTGAACATAATCCCTAATAAAATGATGTTTGATTTCAATATGCTTAGCCTTAGAATGCTGAATTTGATTTTCATTTAAGCATATAGCAATGGAATTATCACACCATATAGATATGTTATGTTCATAAATAGAGTAATCCTCAAGTTGATGTTTTACCCATAAGAGTTGAGAGCAGCAACTAGCAGTAGAGATGTATTCTGCTTCAGCAGTAGACAGGGCAATGGTTGTCTGCCTCTTGCTTGACCATGAGACTGAAATTGCTCCAATAAAGTGACATCCTCCATTGGTGCTTTTTCTTTCTATTCTGTCTCCAGCAAAATCAACATCACAATATCTCACTAATCTGTATTCTTTTGATCTTAAATATAGCAAACCAAGATTAGTAGTTCCAAGTAAATATCTAAATATTCTTTTAACAACTTTAAGATGAGATTCTCTAGGATCGGATTGGAATCTAGCACACATACAGACACTAAATTGAATGTCAGGTATGCTTGAAGTTAAGTACAGTAGAGAGCCAATCATACCTCTGTAGACAGTTTGATCTACCTTTTTACCTTCATCATCTTTGCTTAGTTTTGCACTGGGTTGTATAGGGGTTTTCATGAGCTTTGCATTTTCCATTTTGTATTTCTTGAGTATCTCCTTGGTATATTTTTGTTGATGAATTTAAATTCCATCACTTGTCTGCTTGATTTGTAATCCAAGGAAGAACTTCAATTCTCCCATCATGCTCATCTCAAATTCAGCTTGCATTAAATTTGAAAATTCTTACACAGCTTTTCATTAGTTGCTCCAAAAATAATATCATCAACATATATTTGAACTATAATAAAGTCCTTTTTAGAGCATTTCTTGAACAGAGTAGTGTCTACTTGTCCTCTAGTAAAACCATTATGCATGAGAAAAGAACTGAGTATATCATACCATGCTCTAGGTGCTTGTTTCAAACCATATAATGCCTTTTTAAGTTTGAAAACGTGATCTGGTTTATCAGTATCCTCAAAACCAGGGGGTTGTTTAACATACACTTATTCTTCAATTATACCATTTAGAAAAGCACTTTTTACATCCATTTGAAACAGGGTAATTTGGTGTTGTGCAGCATATGACATTAAAATGCGTATGGCTTCTATTCTACCTACAGGTGCAAAGGTTTCAGTATAATCAATACCTTCTTGTTGGTTATAGCCTTGAGCTACTAACCTTGCCTTATTTCTGACAACTTTACCATGTTCATCCAATTTGTTTCTGAAGACCCATCTTGTTCCAATGATCGACTTGTTTTTAGGCTTAGAGACAAGAGTCCAGACATCATTTCTGGTGAACTGGTTTAGTTCTTCTTGCATAGCAAGAATTCAGCTTTCATCCTCAAGAAATTCTTCAATGCGTTTAGGCTCCAAATTTGAAATAAAGCCCATATTGCTTAATACTCTAAATGTGGATCTGGTTCTTACTCCTTCAGAAGGATTTCCAATAATAAGATCCTTAGGGTGATGAGTGTTGAACTTCCAATCCCTTTTGATATCATCATGAAGATCTTGACTTGTCTACTGACTGGTATGTTCCACTTGTCATGTGACCTCAGCACGAGTTCTGTTTTGGTTAGATCGGGTTGTTGACTTTCTGGCTTGTTTATATCAAGACATGCAAGATCATCTTCAAGATCTGATAGTTCTTTATCAGTCTTTAATCCATCATTGAATTTAACATGAACAGATTCTTCAATAATACAAGTTCTTGAATTGTAAACTTTAAAAGCCTTAGACATTTCAGAATAACCTACGAAAATACATTTATCTACCTTAGAATCAAACTTTCCAAGATTATCTCCGGTATTCGGAATAAAACATTCACATCCAAAAGCATGAAAATAAGATATGTTGGGGCTTTTTCCTTTCCACAATTCATAAGGAGTCCTTTTTAGAAAAGGCCGAATAAGTATTCTGTTTTGTACATAACAAGCAGTGTTTACAGCTTCTGCCCAGAAGTACTTAGGGAGATTATTTTCATTGAGCATAGATATAGCCATCTCTTGCAGAGATCTGTTCTTTCTCTCAACCACTCCATTTTACTGTGGAGTTCTAGGTGCAGAGAAATTGTGAGAGATTCCATTCTCCTCACAGAACTGTCTAAACTGCTCATTTTCAAATTCTCCCCCATGATCACTTCTAAGGGTAGAAATACAGAAACCCTGCTCATTTTGTACTCTTTTATAGAATATTGAGAATGCCTTAAAAGACTCATCCTTGTGTGTTAGGAAGAGTACCCATGTGTATCTAGAATAGTCATCAACTATGACAAATCCATATTTTATTCCAACCAGGCTGGCAACACTAACTGGTCCAAACAGATCCATGTGTAACAACTGAAAATGTCTAGAGGTTGATACTTGGTTTTTAGATTTGAAACTTGATTTTATCAGTTTACCTCTCTGACATGCATCACACAAGACATATTTCTTAAAACTAATATCAGGCAATCCTCTCACGAGATTATTCCTTTTTTTACAGAAATTAGTTTCATACTAGCACGTCCTAGTTTCTTGTGCCATAACCATCTCTCATCCTTTTTAGACATCAGACAGGTTACACTTTGATCTGAGAGATCAGACAGTCCAATCTTATAAAGATTTTGTTGCCTTTTAGCTGAAAAGAGGGTTTTGCCACAACAGTCTTTAACTATGCATACATCCTTGGTAAAGGAAACATAAAATCCACTATCACATAATTGACTTATGCTAAGCAAATTGTGTCTTAATCCTTTAACCATAAGAACATTAGATATAGAGGGAAGAGGGGTTTTACCACCAATAGTACCAATTCCTATAACTTTCCCTTTCTGATTCCCTCCGAATGCAACGTGTCCTCCTTTCTTAAGTTGGAGGTCTAGGAACATAGACCTTTCTCCTGTCATATGACGCGAACAACCACTGTCCAGGTACCAGCAGTGGTGTTTTCTTTGTTCTGTTGAGGACATCTACAACAAAAATTATTTGATTTTTAGGTACCCATATTTTTCTGGGTCCTTTTCTGTTAGTTATAGGAGTCTGTGAAGACGTCCTTCTCTTCTTATGGATACACTTAGACATAACATGTCCAGATTTTCCACAGAAGTTACGGACAGGTGTATACTTGGTTACAGTTGACTTAACAGATACTGTAGAAGCTTTAGTTGATACTTTATGATGTGTCTAATGGACATATCCAATACCTTCTTTGTTAAGAGAGTGCCTCTGACAGCCAAGTAACTTAGTCAGATTATCTCTACCATTAACAAATTTGGCAAGATCAAAAGTGAGCTCTTCCACTTTCTGTTGAAGTTTTTCAACTTCTTCAGATGGTGATGTTTCACTTGAGATCTTAGATTCATTAGACTTTTCAGTCTTCAGCTCACTGTTCTCTTTAGCCAACTTCTCACACTCTTGAGATTTCTGTTTATGCTCAATGGTGAGCTTTACATACTCTCTCTTGAGGGATTTGAAGGCCTTAGATAAGCAGTTGGATTCCTCCAGCAACTCCTCATAGGCATCAAGTAATTCCTCATAGTCAGAATGTACCTCATCGTCTGAGTCTGAGTCAGTATTGGCCATAAAACAGAGATTGGCTTCTTCCTCTGTTTCTTCATCAGAAGATGTTGACTCCAGATCCTCCCAAGTAGCCATCATTCCTTTCTTCTTCTTCTTGAAGATTTTCTTAAAAGGGCCCTTCTTGAGTTGAGGATATTCAGCCTTGATGTGACCAGGCTTCTTGCACTCATAGCAGACAATTGGACTTTTGTATGTTGAAGTGGATTCTTTGAAGTTCTTGTCCTTATCCTTGTTGAACCTTCTGAATGGCTTATCCCTCTTGAACTTCTTTTTCCGTAGGAGAAGCTTTATCTTCCTGGTCAGGAGAGACAATTCTTCATCACTCTCAGAATCCTCGTGTTCAGACAGGTCAGCATCACTGGATGACTCGTCTGCCTTTAGAGCCTTGGAATCTTTTGCTGACATTTGATCAGCTTTCAGAGCAATTGACTTGCCCTTCTTTGGTGCAACTTCATCTCCAAGTTCTGCTCATGAACAGTGAGTGTTCCAAGAAGATCATCCATAGTCAAGGTAGTGAGATCCTTGGCTTGAGAGATAGCGGTGACCAAAGGTCTCCACTGTTTAGGTAGACTTCTCAGAATCTTTCCAACCTTCTCAGCATTGGTGTAGACTTTGCCAAGAGATTTTAAACTGTTGACTATAGTTTGAAATCTTCCTATCTTTTGAGCAACAGATTCTCCTTCCTCCATGACAAACAGTTCATAGTTTCTGACAAGTATGGCAATCTTTGACTCTTTGACTTTGGTTGTTTCTTCATCTGTGACAGCCAAAGTGTCCCATGTTTCTTTGGCAGATTCACAAGCACATACCTTCTCAAACTCCTCAGGACTGAGAGCACAAATGATGTTATATCTAGCTTTGTGGTTCAGCTCCCATTTTGTCTTTTCTGCAGTAGTCCACTGAGCTTTTGGTTTGTCAGTGTTATCGTCATTCTTGGGAATGAATGGAGCATCTGTAATGACATCCCAAAGATCAAAGTTTGTAGATAGAATGAACCATTAAAATCTATCTTTCCAGTAGTTGTAGTTTTCTCCATTGAAGTAAGGAGATCTGGTTAGGGAAGCTCCTTCAGTCTGGTGACTTCCACTTGAACTAGCTCCAACAGTCATGTCTATTCTTCAAGACCTTTTACCTCTACACTGTTAGATGCTCAACCCAGACCAACTGAAATAGACAACTATAAACACAAGTCGTTCTGGCTTCAAGTAGATAGCATGAACCATTGAAATCTATCTTTCCAACTATAAACATTTAGGATCCGTTAGAGACATTCCCTCAGATGTTGGCTTCAAGCAGAACTTTATTAAATGCAATAGAGTCGTTCTGGGCAGTCATTAATGCAATAGGAACGTTGGTTGTACTCTAACATGAAGGATCGTGGCTTTATGCATCGTGATACAGCCATATCAGAGTTGTGCAGAGAGTTTTTGTACTTTGCTGAGTATATTCCCTTTTCGTGTAAGGACCAGAGGTACTAGGGAATAAAGCATGTTGGAAGCATTCTTTAACTGGTCTTTGGTTTTGATAACGGAGGTTGCTTGAGAGAGAGACTTCTGACTTTTCTTGAGTCTGGTTCTTGAAATAAGATTATGATAAATTTTATAGAATTCACGTCCATAAAGTAAGTGCTCCATCTTGAAAATAACCGTGTCCATCTAGCCATTTAAGATTTTACATTCGGACGGGCTATTAGACGCTCCATATGCCATGTCATTGGACAAAGCTTCTCATTAAGGACTTAGAAGTCCAAAGAACGTAATCCTTGTAGACGAGCTCCATATGTCATGTCATTGGACGGAGCTTCTCATTAAGGACTTAGCAAGTCCAAAGACTTGTGTGGACGAGCGCTTCTCTCACCTTAGTGGACGAGCACTTCTATCACTTCAATGGACGAGCGCTTCTGTTACTTTAGTGGACGAGCGCTTCTGTCACTTTAGTGGACGAGCGCTTCTGTCACTTTATTGGACGCCCGCTTTTATCACTTTATTGGACGCTCGTTTTTATCACTTATGTTGGACGTGCGCTTCAATTACTTCAGTGTTGGTCGTGCGCTTCTATCACTTGTGTTGGGCGTGCGCTTCTACTACTTTAGTGGACGAGCAGATAGATTATTCTTACAGTTTTAATCTGCACACTAGATAGACAGGTTAGAAACCAATATGAAGGTTAATTAAATCATTAACCAATGTTTAGTTCTCATCAAAACTCAGGGAAATGCACATCAGACATTTAGAGACTTAACAAGGGTGAGATGGGGGTAGGTGGTGGTGGCCTGTGCCGGAACTATGAAGACTGAAGGGTGCCGGAACTGCACAACTAACAAGAGAGGTGGTGGATTTGCTATTGTTGATGGCAGCAAGGTGGAGGAGGACATGGCACACGGAGGTGGCGGAGGACATGACGGGGAAGGTTCAGACTTCAAAGAGATGAGATGAGAGAGAAGATAGAATGAGAAAAAAATCAGGTGTGGGCTACCCATATTCTTATCTTGTGCAACTTCTTCATCCGATGGTCATTTGTTGTTGCTCACGGTGAGAGACCTATGCAGGTCTCTCACCGTAGAACTCGTCTTGTACAATTGTCATTGTGTCTATTTAAATAATTGTCATTATGTATAGGGTGTCCAGAAAAAAATGTCCCAAATGAGTGTTCAAATATCATTAGTGAAGTATTTATGAGGATAATCAAAATACTTCAATTTAAAATATTTTGTTTGGGTATTAAATATGAATGATTTTAGGAATCAAAAGATTTTAGGAGGTATTTGGTTTAAGGTAAATTTGAGGAATTTGAAATACTACCTAAAGAGATGGTATTTTGAAATTCTCTCTCCTTACTCATGTGCCACCCACCACCAACGCCGACCCCCGGACCACTGGACCCGGCCCTAACCCCCTAACAACCAGCGCCTGGCCCTGGACCCGGTCCACCCGGCTCTGGCCCCCGACCACCGGTGCCGACCCCCGACCCTCGACCCCCAGACCATCCGGGGCCTACCCCTCAGACTACCGGGCCCGCCCCCCCTGACCACCTGGACCCGGCCCTTTTTGAATAAAGGCGGCAAAATGGACCGGCCCGATCGGGCTAGCTCGAATAAACCAGATGAATTGTAGGGTTTTGATAGTCAAATTTGAACCCATTTTAATTCCAGACCTTTTTTGCTCTACCCTACGAATCCCAAACCCGCATCGGGCTCGGGTAGCTCGGTTAGTTTTATATATTTTAATTTCTACTCATTTTATTTAACTATAAACATGAAACTATGAAAAAATAAAAAAAGAAAAAAAAAAGACCAATATTGTTAGAGATGATGATGATGAGCAGGATGTAAAGGGCGGGGTGGGTATGAGTAGTAGTCCCTCACTACCCGCCCCACTGTATGAATTTCATACCCGTCCCCACCCCATATCCTTGTGGGTATCTATCTTGTGGATTTTAAACAGATTTATCAATATTTGCGGGTATCTATAGATATCCATGGATATTCAAACACCTCACAAAATTATTGAATATTAGAATAATTTTTTTATCCAAACACCCCTATCTTGATACCATTCACACATAAGCATTGTAAATCCACAAGCATTAATACAAAAGTAATAACCCCTAACACAATAGTTGAAGAAAAGCAATAATACGTAACAATGATCCATAGGGCTTGGGTATGATGGGGTATGGGTGTTGATGCTGCCATATTTCAGAAACAAAATAAGGAAAGTGGAAAAAAATAGTGTGTTTGGTTTATATATGTAAAGGTGTTTTAGTAATTTCACTTTAGCGGGTACCCACGGGTATGGGTACTACAATATCTGTCCCCGCCCCAATAGTAAGCGGGTAAAGAAAATATCCATTTAATTTATCCATGGATACTTATTAAGGTATTCATTTTCTACCCGTTGTAGATGTTATCCGCAGATATCCGTGGGTATGGGTAAAATTTACATCCCTAAGTGGGATGCCATCAATTTTGAAGATGTAAAACTTTCTCTAAGAGGCTTAAATACCAATATTAATGCCAAAACATAGGATTTTAAATATATCGTTATTACTGTTGGACTTTCATTGTGATTTGTGAAGTTTGTTTTTGTTGGACTTTTTCATTGCTTCTATTGCTTAGACCTTTCATTGTTTATATTGTTGGACATTTTCATTGTTTTAATTGTTGAACTTTCTATTTTTTTTTATGATCTCGTGTGACTGTAACTACTATAAGAGACACGGAAAAATTGGTGTAAATTTGTTTGGCTGAATTAACATCTTTTTGAAAGAATAGTTAGCATGTCTACGGTTACAGAGATATGTTTTTTTAAAAAAAAAATACTTTCCAGTATCACAATGTGTACCAACGTTGTAGCCCTAGAAACAAGGATTTAAGTGCTAATGTCAATATACATAACATAGCTGGAGAATGTAGTGATAACTTTTTTTTAAAACACCACAGCATCTCTGTAATTAGCATATTTTTTTAAGACACTTAAGCATATTTTTTTAGGTTTAACTATTGAGTAGGTCCCCGAACTATTTGGGAATATTCAAATAGGTCAGTATACTAAAAAAATTTGTAATTGGGTCCTCAAACTTTTATAAAGTTTTCAATTGGGTCCATATACTAAAAAAATTTCTAATTGGGTTCATAAACTTATATAAAATTTTCAATAAAGTCCATGGGATAGGGTTCCTTGAAGAGGTTTTTAAGTTTGATGATGTGAAATGTGACATGAAATTCCCCCCAAATTTGTATTTAGGGTTGCAAGTATGTTGAGCAAGAAAACCAAAACGTGACATGTGTCTGCTTCTTCTCCATCTGAACAAGTAGTTCATTCCTTCCCCGATTTATGTTTTACGGTTGTATATCCCTTCCTTGAAATAATTTAGTCCAAAATAGTTCCCCCACTTGCAACTTACTACATCTCACTTCATCTTGTTACATCTTGCTGCATTTTGTTGTGACAATGTCTTAAGGTTAATTTTCCACTCAAACAACTCAAATGGCTGTTATGGTTACACAGCTTGGATGAAATCAGTTATATTCCGTCCAATTCAACATATCACTAACGATTTTTATAATTTAAGGACCCCAATGGAAATTATATATAAAGCCCTGAACTCAATTAAAATTTTTTTTAGTTCAGGGACCCAATCGAAAACTTTATAAAAGTTCGAGGACTCAATTGCAATTTTTTTAGTATAGGGGCCTATTTGAAAATTCTCAAATAGTTCAGGGACCCACTCAATAGTTAAACCTTTTATTTATAAAAAATATTATTCATAATTCGTTTGGAAAAAACTCAATAAAAATGAAAATGACTGGAAATAAAAATAAAAAATGGCGAGCTAGCCCGGAAAAGCCCATAACCCGCATAGGCCTAGGCTTGAGCACCTATTTTGCAGCCCATATTAATCTCGGGCTTTTTTGGTCCAACCCTATAAAGCCCAAACCCTCGTTGAGCTAGCCCGTAGCGACCGGGTAGCCCTTTTTACCACCTCTACCTTTGAAGGTAATTAAATTGTTTTATCCAAACAAAAATTGAAATACAAGGTATTTGAATTACTCTATCAAAACAAAGTATTTTCGAAATGAAAATAATTCAATTGAAGCAATTCAATTGCCTTGTATTTCAAATTCGTTGGAATTTTGAAATACCCCATCCAAACACAATCTAAGGGGTCGAAACGGAATAAAAAAATAATGAGGGACCAAAATGAAATCTAAAATAAAGATAAGAAAAAAATAATAATTTATTTATTTTTTTATCATACACACATTCCAAAAAATATATTAAAAAATAAAAACGACACCTACGATGTCCCTTATTTTATTGTTCAAAGAATATTCATCTAAAATAAAGTTCCCTGATTTATCTTATTTAGAAGTTCCTTAATTTTATTTCATTTTTAGAAAATAAACTTTCTTTCATTATAAACCTAAGGTATTCTCCTAATCATATTCATATTGCACCGCCCACGCCTCCACCCTATTTTAATTATTAATAAAGTGACGCTATTGCAGTATTGCGTGATGCAATTAGGAAGCCGAAAATGTCATCATTATTACTTTCACGGTTGCACTTACACCACTAGAACTGTTCCCATGGTCAGGTATGCCCGAGACCATCAACGAAAAGCCTTTCTGCTCAACATCAACCGGAGAAGATATGGTCCCTATGTCTCTTTGGCCTACATGCTCAGGGATGGTAATTTTGACCATACTTTACGGGTACTAGCAAAAATATCCACAATTGATAAGATAAATACCCGTTTTATGGGTATGAGTTCGAGTCTGGATAACTACCTGCAAAAAAAAGAGAGGGTATGAGTGTGAGTACGAGTACTCTTGTACCTACTCCATCCCGCACCCCCATATATATATATATATATATATATATATATATATATATATATATATATATATATATATTAGTTTATTAGTATATATAATATAATATTTTTGGTTTCTCAAAATATCCTCCACGCGCAACTGTAAAAAAAAAAAAACCACGCCAGCCATATACATAAAATTTTCCTCTTTGTTACTTTCCATTGATTACGATTACTGCAAGGTAGGGGTGTGCGTGGGACGAGTTTGACTTGTCCCTCACCCGACCCTGAACGTTGGTCATATCAATTCTTTGAACCCGAACCCGTCCTTAAACCCGAAGAAACCCGATGATATGCGGATTGAATTAGGACCGGGTCAAAATGGGACGGGACCAGGTTGAAGTTGAATCGATCCTTTGAAAATTGAATGAAATAATTTTAGTGAGTAGGAAAAAATTGATACTTTGTAACCTGTTAGCACAACATGATCATAGTTTATACAATAATAATATATTTATAAATTAAGAAAGCATGTGTCTATAGTTAGAGGAATTCACATCAAACGGTAAAGGAAGACAAATTCCAGGAAATAAAGATACCATTAATTTCAAACCACAAATTTCACTTTCAACAGAACAAGACTTCGCATAAAAAATCACATACCCAATAATAACTTATCATCCTAGAGACCCAGACCAAACCATAATCAGGAGACTACATATAAACATTGCTTACTCAGGCACAAAGGAAGACAAATTCCAGGAAATAAAGATACCATTAATTTCAGGAAATTGTTTTAGGGTTTCAAAATATTTTTAGAAATTCGAGAGTGCGAAAAGAGGGTGGCAGAGGGAACATACCGGAGCTGTGAGATGTTGAGAGACTGGAGTGGTGGTTCTCGTTCTCCAGCGGTCATGAGTGGTGGTTCTCTTAGCACAAAAAGGAAGCACAAAACGGAAAAACAACAGTCGTGAGTTGCAGCGCAACAGCCAGTAAAGATGTCGACGCCATCGTGTTTAGCCGTGCGGGTGGGTCTCCTCGCTATCGTCGTGTACGGCTGTGTGGGTGGGTCTCCTACTCTCCTCGACAAGTCGGCGCCATGGCTGCTGTGAGTGTGTGAGTGAGATGTGAAATTTTGTTAACCTAATGTGAGAGTATTTTGTAATGGGATTGGGTTGCATACTATAGGGATTGGGGTTTAAAAAAGGATTGGGAAAACAATGATAAGTATATGTGGGACAGGTCGGGTAACCCGGAACCGTCCCGGACCCGGTTACGGGTTAACAAAATTACACCAGGTCCGTCCCTTTGTTCATTCGGGTCCGTCCTTTTTCTAACCCGAAGCTGTCGGGTCGGGCTGGATTGAATCGGGTAATGCTCACTCCTACTGCAAGGCATGCACAGATATTGAATAGGATAAAAAAAAATTAAACAAATAAAAAATTAACAAAAGCTTGAAACTTTTGCTGGTGAAAAAATAATGGCATCTCAACATCAAGCTCTCACCGTCAATTTTGTAATTTGATTTTAAAAAATGTTACATGTATTTAAGTTCAATTTATTTTATCTTTTAAAAAAAGGTCTTGATAAGTAGTGTCCTAATGACATTGATTAAGGATTTCATAACAAGCAAATTTTTCTTAAAACACGGAGTACTTACCTTATCAAGATATTAAATATATCATTTTTCAATAAATTTTTTATTCTTTTGGTTCATTAAGCAATGCCTTAATCAGTTTTAAATAAGTGACCTTTGAATTACCATATTGTGATGTATTGAAACAGGTGGAGACTCTCTTGGCATATGTATGCTTTTGCATAGTAAATTGAAGCAATTTAAAATTTACTCTCTATTAACTTGTTTCTAGGGGTGTAAGCGGATCTGATTCAATCCGCGAACCCGACGGATCCGAACCATTTTTGGTGGATTGGTTCGGATCATCGGATCGGATTGGATTCGAAAACACCAACCCGAACAAGGTCGGTTCGGGTCTCGGGTCCGGCAAATCTAATTCGATCCAATCCGAACCGACCCGAGCCCTATAATTTTTTTTAGTTATTTTATATACATATATATGATTTTAATATATTATTATATAGATATTTAATATAATTAATAATTAAATATGTATATTTTATTTTTATAATTTTTTATCAATCTTTTAAGTATAAATAAAAAATTAATAGGTGATCCGATGGTCTGAACCGAACCGATCCGATTGTGGTCGGATCGGTTCGGTTCATATCCGTAATTGAAAATTTGATAGATCCGAACCGATCAAATTTGATCGGTTCGGATGATGAAACCCTTCAAACCCAATCCGAACCGACACGATTACACCTCTACTTGTTTCTAGTAATTAATACGGATTAAAAAAATGAAAATCAAATTTGTAATATGGAAATGTCAGCAATACCCTCAGTTTTGGAGGGGAAAAATACCCCAATGAACATTCCTTTTAATATATAAAGATAATTATATATTAACTTTTACGAATAAAATTAATGTAAACCTTCTAAACCTATGGCTCATCGGTGTTTTTCCCTTTTCGGACTCACAAGTTTATGATTTTATTGTTTTGGGTGTTTATTGTGACTTTACTCATTTTGGATGTTTTTATTTGGTTTAATATACTTTGGTTTTTAATGTTTCATGAGTATAATTGAAAGATCTTTGAATGTTTTTTAATTGAGTTATAATGTTCTTTTATGTTATTTATTGTTTTTTCTTAGTTAAAGTGTGGGTAACGGGTGCGGGTGTAGGTACTTAGGTATTCAGAGGATACGGGTAAGAGTATTAAAGTTATTACCCACTTAGGTATGAGTCCGAGTAGGAATATTTTTTTCAAACGCGGATATGAGAACGAATACTATAATACACTGCCCAAACCCTATCCATTGCCATCCCTAAAAACATGCTAAGTTAACTCATTCATATTGCAACCACTCTTGATTACCTATGGAGAAGAAGAAATGAAATGCTTTTCAATGAGGTGCAGTGGTCGCCTGATGAGACTGTGTTTCGTGTTAAGAAGCTAGACCTTTCGATCCAGCAGACTGGGAGAGTTGCTAATTCCCTAAAGGAGAAGGAGAACACTTATGGTGATGAGGTGCTTATAAGATGGATTTGCCCTAATACAGGAGAAGTGGCGTTGAACTGTGATGGGTCTGTCACTGAAGCAGGTTCGAAAGCGGCTTGCGGGGGTGTTCTTAGGGATGAGGATGGCAATTTCATCCTTGGTTATGCTGGGAAGTTGGGTTCGTGCTCCATTCTTGCTGCTGAATTATGGAGTATATTCCATGGCATAACCATTGCTTTGGGCTCGTGGCTTTAGGAGGATTTTGGTGTATTCTGACTCCAAGACAGTAGTTTCCTCCTAAATCAAGATAGATACATCAATTAATTCTTTTTTTTTTACCCTAACAATAGATTATGAAATAATAAATATTAAAAATAAAATATTTAATTTTTACCATAATTATATTAAAATTAAAATATTAATAAGATAATTTTGGAAGACTAAAACTTATCAGAATTCCTTCGTAAAAAAAAACTGATCAAATTAAATTGTTGTTTGTTATTGTATATTATTTATAAATAAATTTCGAATAAAAAAGTGCGGATTAGTTGCTGGAGGTGATGGGCACGATATTTTTGTTTTTGTATAAAACGGTTGGGGATGTTTGCTGGAGGAAACAGAAAAACAGAGTCACCCATCCGAGAAAATAAAAACAACTCAACATTCATTCAACAACTAGTGTTAGTTATTGGCTGCCTACAATTCACGACACTATAAACTTGATCTCCGACATTCATTTCGAAACAGTTTTGAGGAACTGATTCTGCTAGGGTTAAAACTTAAACCACGACAACCATTTCTTCATATCTCTCTTCCGAAATACCACCATGGTGTTACTTCCTCCCCATCACAGCTAACTTCCTCTTCTATTCTATATCATCAGGTATCAATCTCAACATTCTCATCATCCATCCATCATTATAGCTGTTGTTGCTTAATTTCATGTTCCATTCGAGTATAAGATTAAATGTCCCCATTCTTTGAACGATCCATGGGGATTTTAGCTTCCAATTTTCAATTTGTGAATTCCATTCCCGGTGATTTAGGGTTTGTGGAAATAAAACAATATCATATGTGCCTAGCAACAACTCTATAGAATAAACTGTGCATAACTTGACTATCCCAGGGATTTGAGGGGTGAGGGTGGATAAAGATTGAAGGGTGTAAAGGCATATAAATCATCGATTATATCCATACCCTTCTCTTGGATTCTTTGTTTGTTTTTTATTTTTGTATTCAGATTTTGAGATGATCAATGAATGTTTTTCATCTGCTTTTTGGTGATTGATCTTAATTACTCAGTC
Source organism: Sophora flavescens (assembly GCA_030762895.1). Lineage (NCBI taxonomy): Eukaryota > Viridiplantae > Streptophyta > Magnoliopsida > Fabales > Fabaceae > Sophora > Sophora flavescens. The sequence continues at coordinate 14,623,282 of CM061068.1, read as the reverse complement.
TCTATCTTAGTACTCTGTTTAATTGTCATTATTTAAATAATAATAATAAAAAACTTCTATGCAGGCAGCTAAAAAAGGAAAGCATGACCTCCATCCTTTATTAGTTTTCAAAAAATTTAAAACACAGCTTACAATTTCATGTATATGCATTTAGTGTAGGGTCTGATAAGACTTTTTAGTCTACAGTTGAATCTGCTCAATTTGATCCTGGGATACATTTTGCCATTGTGTTGAAAGTTTATCAATGGAAGAGGCTGGAGGCTCCAAATTGACAGGAATCAGGCAGATTGTGAGACTGAAGGAAATGTTTCAGAAATGGCAAACTGTCACCATAGGCTCAAAAGAATCCAATGACCACTCTCACATGAATCATGGGGGCATATCATCAATAATTAACAAAAGGCTAACAAGTATTGTGTATTGTGACTCAGATGAGGATAGCTGCCACAGTCCTGAACCTCCACTTGATGTTCCCAAAGGATACTTAGCAGTGTATGTTGGGCCAGAGCATAGGAGGTTCATCATACCTACCAGCTACCTTAGTCACTCTCTGTTCAAAGTGTTGCTAGAAAAGGCTGCAGATGAGTTTGGGTTTGACCAGAGTGGTGGGCTCACATTCCCATGTGAGATCGAGACGTTTAAATACCTCTTGAATTGCATGGAGAACAATCTGAAAGAGCATCATGATGACAGCTCCTGTAAGTTAATTACACTATTTACTTTCATTTCAAATAGGTTCAGTTGCATCCTTGCAAATATATTCCAATTACACTAACATAGCCAATGTTCACCATCACCATAATATAGCATAAGCCCAGATACCTTAAGAAGCTCACAGTTTATTTATTCATTTTTTTTTCTTTATAGAAAGCTGTAGGTGTGGTCTTGGGAGATGAAAGGAAAACATTCACTGGGAGTCGTTCCATGATAGGGAGGTTGAGTCATTGAGATTGGGAATAATGTCCAACCGTCCAAGCTTAATTCCACAATCAAGACCTTCTAATACAATTAAATGTCAATAACACGCTAAGCAATGATTACATTTTATGTTCATTTAGGATTTGAAGGGTTCCAGTTTGTTTTTTTTCATATTTTCACCAGTATCATACCGATCATCAGTCATCAATGACTTCGCACTTCCCCCATGGAAAAGGTGGGAGGGGGAATAGAGAGCGAGAGAGATATAGGGGATTTATCTTTTCTGTTTGATCTTTTCCTGATTCACTAACCTTCAAATTCTTGGTGGATTTGCAGCTGGAAACTCAGGAACTTTGGAAGAGTAACTAATTACTACGGTCTTTGCAGAGGTGCAGATCATAGTGCTGGTTTCAAGAGTTATGGAGTGGGGGTTCTCTGTACTTCCAGTTTGGTTGTTTTGATTTCTTTTGTGAAGAATGATAGAATACACTAGTTAGAAAGATATTTGATTTTCTGGTTCCTTTGTAACAATTGGCAGGTAGAGCGGTTGTTAAACCTCTACTACTCCTCTCTGCTTTGGATTGGTATAAGAACTTTATCCAATGTTCCCCTAATTCATGCAATATTTTTTACTAAATCTGTTAGCTTGTTCAAATGGAACAAGCCTTAACATTTAATGAGCCATTCTCCACTTAGCATGTGTTTGGTAGTGCGTTCAAAATGTGGAGAATCGCATCTTGGACTTGGAAGCTATATAATATAGCTTTTGAATGGACGAACCGTATGGAGGATATAAACGCAGATCCAAACACGCAATTAGGCATGTGAACAAAACGAGTGTTTCTTTTACATGGTTAGAAGTAAGTGATTTTGAGTTGTGTGGTTCTCAGGCATGTCATTTTTCTGATTAAGGCTTGGTTCACCTTATGTGGTTTCATTGTGAGGGGCTGAGTTCTTCAAACTCAGCTATTTATAATAAGAAATTTACATTACACCATATTTGTTTAGAAAAATAAAGTGTGTGTTCGAACATGTTTTTTTCTTGCTTGATCATCTAAAAACAACGTGAGAATGATACATAATTTCCACTTATGAATATCATTACTTTTCCCTTAAACCCGCTATCCCAGAATAGGAAAACTGAAGTTTTCCATATAGGCATTTTCATACACAGGAAAAGTTGCTGTTTTTCTACTTTAAAAAGAAAAATAAAATGAATCCTGATCTCATGTGCCCTTGTGGCATGATCTTCAATCGAATCCCGTTTTGAGCTGTTCCAGCTCTATTCAGACCATATATGCTTTATTATTTTAGTAAACAATGGCTAAAGTGTTCTTGATGTCCTGAAAATAAAGCATTCATTATTCTCTGTATCTCATCTGTGCACATGATAGACAGATGACAGCAGGAATATGAATCATATGATGCTCAGAAGGTATGATATTTATTCTTTTTATATTCATTATTTATTGATAATGTTGAACCAACTCTGTCCTCTCTTCATGCGCTTCCAGCCCAGCTGCCTTTTCTTTGCCTTTAAATGGGCTGATTAGCCCGTTGGCGTGAAGTCATGATACGCATGGGACGTTGACCACCCCCTCCAAAAAATCAAAAAAAGAAATGCGTAGGACAGCTCATACAATTTTTATATATTATATACTATTTTTTTTTTGACTAAATATATTATATACTAATATACTATAGGAGTACATTACTCTGAATGATCTAATAATTCTTAAAGTTAATTGATTGACAAATTTCTTTTTAGCTACACTGACGTGTTTCGATCTATATGATTAACGTGTATTCTCGATCGAGAAAGAACGATTTTTGTAATTGATTTTTTCGAGGTGATTTTTTTTTTAATTTACAAATTCTCTAGAATTTCTGATTTTTCGAGACTATCCATCCACACTAGTTGCTAGTTGTTGTCCTCGTGGATCAAATAAATTTAGGTTTGATAAGAGGTTGCAACAATTACAGGGGTATACATACGTAGGCTAGCATTAATTGTTTAACTCATGAGAGCCAGCACAATTGACCCCCGATGTGCTTCTGGACATCAATTAAGTGAATTAACATCGAATTATTGTGCAAATAGGATATTATACTCTTTTCATTGTGCTCCATACCATGCATGACTCCTACTAAGGTTGGATCATAAGGGTGACAAGACTCTCCTTCAAGAATTTTAACGTTGCATTCTTAGGACCATGATTCGAACTGAAGACCCCTGATTAAGCTGGAAGATATCTATGCTATCTCATCCGAGCGCTCTTGGTTAAGGTATTATATATCTCGAATTCAAATGTTTTGTGACAAAATTACAACCACCCTAAAATATTCTGTCTTCGTCTCTCTTAAATAAATTTATTTTTTTGTTTTCAATTAATGCAATTTGGAGTATTAGAGTTTAGGTAAAGTTGTTTTTAAAGTGATACTTTATGAATTCAAATTATGATGTTATAAGTTCGGCTTTAGTTTTTGTAAAAAAAAAAAAAGTTCAGCTTTAATTATAATTTACTTTCATTAAAATCAATAATTATATTCCTTTTAGATAAATTTTTTATTTACTACAAGCTAAATATAATTTAAGAGTATAAGAGAATGAAAAAAGATCCATTTTTTATTTTTAAAATCTCTAGATGACACAAAATAAGGATATGTTATAACTGAAAATGTAGCAAATATGTGGCCACCAACAAAGTCCTGTTTGGAGGGGTGGGGTAGCTCAAGTGGTAAGAGCTAAGAGTTTAAGGTGTTAGAAGTCCAATATTCAAATCTTAACAAAAAAAAAAAAAAATTAACAACTTATATATTAACATACTAATATTTGTCCATAAAAAAAAAGTGCTGCCAAGGGTTCAATTACTCTCGTGTCTAGAAAAAGTTTTGTTGAAGAAAGTTCTCTGTCTCAAAAGATATTAGACTTCGGCTATCGCCTTGATATCGGATATTGTTTATCAAATTATACTTTCTTTTTTTTTGTCCTCTCACAAATTTTTTGGTCGACCACATATGAAAATTTCATCTTATTAGGGGTGTAATCGGGTCGGGTTGGTTCGGATTTGAGGGGTTTAATCATCCGAACCGATCAAATTTGATCGGTTCGGATTTCGCAAATTTGCAACTACGGATCCGAACCGAACCGATCACAATCGGGTTGGTTCGGTTCGGATCATCGGGTTACCTTTTTTTTTTATTTAAAAAATTAGAAAAATAAAATAAAAAATATATATATTTAATTATTAATTATATTAAATTTATATATAATAATATATTAATATTATATAAAATAAGTTAAAAATAAATATTTTAAAGGGTTCGGGTCGGTTCGGATCGGATCAGATCAGAATTTTCGGATCCGAGACCCGAACCGATCTGGTTCGGATCGGTGTTTTGAAATCCGATCCGATCCGATGATCCGAACCAATCCACCAAAACCGGTTCGGATCGGTTCGGATCCGCCGGGTCCGCGGATCGGATCGGATCCGCTTACACCCCTACTTCTTATAGAGACTTTGTTGAACCAGATGGGCTCCAAAAGAGTATCATTCTTATCCTGGGCCACGTAAATGCACTTTTTGTTTCTACGTGTTAGGAAATGGGCTTGTGCTTAGGTGGGCCACTTCAGTCTGTGGATGATGAATGATGTACGCATCCATATGTGGGTCAACCTTAGAATACCCGATTTGTTTCTAATGGAATTTAAGCAACACATAATCAAAGTTGAAGGTGATTTTATTACTAGCCGTGGGAATTCTGAGGGCCTTTTTGTTTTGTTTAGAGTCTTCTGTTTTCATTTTTTATTTTCAGAAATAATTATAAAATTGTCATATTGTTTTTATTCTGTTTTTTATTTTCATAAATAATTTGTACAGGAAACACTGAAAATAATTTATTTTCTGTTTTCAGTGTTTTCTACAAATTTCTGAAAACAGGAAACAGAATAAAAATAATGTGACAGTTATGTTATAATTTATGAAAATAGAAAATAAAAACAGGGAACTGGAAACAAAGCATAGAAGCCCTGAATTTGTTGGAATTTTGTGCTGTCATGGATCGAAAAATCCTCATGAGACGAAGTCAAAGTTATAAGTATCGGATAATTTTTTTCCCCCAAGGATAAGGGATTCTGGCGTTGGTTTTGTTAATCTTGAGCTTTGGAAACCCAAAATCAGGAACATAATACATGCCGAGGAATTTAGGGAAAATGTAAGGAAAATGAAGGATTCTTAGATTACTCAAGAGTTTGCTTTTGGAATGCTTTAGAAGTTCTACAAAAGGTGAGTAAAAAACACCATTGCAAAACTTCCATGACATGAATTTTTGAAGGATGTGATTTGTTGTTTTGCCTTGATGTTCTTGATGATTTTAAATGTTAAAAATTAGGGTTTTAACATGTATAATTGTCTATTATGAAAATTTGAAATTTTGGGGCTCTCAATTCTTGATTTGAGATTCTTAAAGTGTTTTATAGTTCATTTGATGAATTGATTTAATAAATGTATTTTCCTTGAATTTATAAAGAAAGATGTTTGATTTGTAATGGGTTTTGAGTGCTTTAGGGAAAAACTAATGTGACAAGTTGTCATATGGACAAATTTTGAGTGTTTTGGACTTTTAGGGGAAGAATTTAAGTGACAATGGCAAGTTTTGAGTGTTCTAGGCAAAGAATGTATGTGACAAATTGTCATGTGAGCAAGTTTTGGGTGTCCCCAAAAAAAAAATTACTCCCTCCGATCCATATTATAAACAAAAAATTAATGTAACACACATATTAAGGTGGTTAGCTAATTTTATTTAATTTGGTTAAAAAATTAAATTTTTTCCTAAATTACTCTTTATGATAATGAGAAATTGCTTGTGTTATTGGGAATAGAATGAGTCATTGAAAAATAAAATTTGTATTAAATAAAGGATATTTTAAAAATAATATCATTAAATGAGTTATTGGAAAACAAAATTTACTTATATATTAGATAAAAAAAATTGAGATTTTTTTACTTATAATACGGGTCGGAGGGAGTACGTGACTGATTGCCATATAAATTTATGAGACAGATAAGTTTTGAGTGCTTCATGAAAAGAACTTATACGATATGTAGCATATAATTAATAAAATTGACTTAAGTGTCAATTTTATCCCATGACATGACACTATGAAAAGGATCAGTTTTGCTTGGAGATTTAACTAGTTAAGGAATGAATGAAATACAAATGAAAATGTACTTAATAAATGTAATACAAATGAAAATGTACTTAGATCTTCAAGGCTTCACATGAAATTGTCTCCCGGTTTGAATTCCTTTTGGAGTTTAGTGGCTACAAAATTTTAGAATAAGATCATGTTAGATTTTTTTTTTTTAATCAGTAGATTGTTATACCCTATTAGAAAGCCAGAGTTCTTATTGTATTTATTATTATTGTATTTATTACAATAATTGAAGTCAAAGATTTTTCTTACTATGATATATTTTATTTAAAAAAAAAAACATATCATCGTGTAAATTTCACTACATATACAAATCACCATCACTATTATTATTTTTATCCATGTGATAGATGTGAACTATATATCCACTGTTGTTAACGGTGATTAATCTCTGTTGAAAAACCCGAAGGTACACAAGGTGAGTAGTCTCCTCCCAACAAGATTTTCTCTCACTGATTACTTGCTTAAGGGGCCATTATCCTTATTACGAGGATCAACCTAGATTGGTATACATATCACCATCATTTAATTCTATGAAATATAAGTTCATTCAAAATAAGGTTTAGAATAAAACCCATTTTAACCTTTAAAAAATATAACTGTTATTAATTTAATCCATTAATCCTTAATTTTTCTAAAATGCTTGTTAGCTGTCAGCATTATTTTCTATATTACTAATCTAATGTAAAAAAAAGAATGTCATTGAAAGGACTAATTTGATAAAGAATTGACAACAAAAGGTCATTTTGATATATTCATCGTCAAAGAATCAATTCTGACGGCACATTTTTTTTTTTTTTTTGTGAAACTAATCATTTAGTCACTTTGAATTTGGTCTTATACGTAAAATTTTTTGAATTCGATCTCGTATACAATCATTTTTAATTTGGTTCTCGTCATTAATTAGAGTTATAATGTCGTTACATGATAGAAAACAAATTCAAAATAATTATTATATTTAAGGATCAAATTTAAAATAATTGTCAGATGTAGGGATTGATTTTTTTTTGTTTAATCCAGTCCTATATGTGACAATCATTTTCATTTTGATCTCTATATTTTAACTCCAATAAATGATGTTATAACAACAATAAATGACGATGATCGGATTAAAAATTAAAAATAATTGTTATAGGAACTTATTTCAAAAACTTTAAAACGTATAATGATTAAATTCAAAATCAATGTCATGTATTGGAATTAAATGATTGGTTTAAAAAAAATTATTTATATAAAATAAAAATTTGTATGCAATCCATGAATCCAACCCTTTTAAATACAAGCCAAATGAACACAACAATACGACAACTTATTTGTGTGTGCAATCATTAGGACCCTTATCTTGTTTAATCCGGAGCAACCCTTTCAACTTGGAAACAATAGTCAATGTCATACACTCAATGCACGGATGTGAATACTCTGCGGTCATGATAAAAGTGACTACATGAAATTCTAGCTTTATAAAATATTTTATGTATATGAAAATATTAATGTGGAAACAATATTAACTATTCTTTTCAACCTTTAGAAAATGACTTGAGGGGAATCATGATCCGTCAATGCACCATATGTTCAGCTTGCATGTCAATTCTTACTTTAATTAACTGTGCAGACCAGAAAAAGAAAATTATCTCGAGAGTCTTTGCTAGCTTGGTCGGCTCTGAGTGACGCATTTTCTCAGCACTTGATCAATCGCTTCTATGGGTTGAGTTGTCCATTGGCATTTGGTTGCTACCTAAGGCGCTGTTTGGCCAACCTTTTAGGCAAGAACAAGAGCCTCGATCTGCAACTTAATTTGTGCAAAGTTAAATTTCTGTTACCTGACAATTTCTCTTTCCAAGCTGGTTTGTCATCTGTCTATGGTCAGTACCTTGGACACAAATCACGAAATAAAGTGGCCAACATTTGATGCATGAAGACCACTTACGATGAATATGATAACGTGTGGTGTTTGTACTTAAAAATCTTAACTTGATGTATTGTTGAGTTAGTTAAACAGGTTGATAGGAGTTCGATTTTTATTATGTATGTGAAAAAATATTTTATTAAAAGAGACAAAATCAATTTTGATGATCTCTATGTCTTAAAAATGATTAGTCTCCTATTATCGAATAGTAATACTCTTAGTGCACGAAAAAAAAAAATCAATGTTATCATATATATATATATATATATATATATTATTTTAGTGCTTAAAAAGTAAAGGCCTTGTGTCGCAACCGAAAATTACGACGGGGATGGCGATAAAAATAAATTTTAGGCAAAGTAGAGTCGCCACCAATTTTATTTAATTTAGGAAAAAATTGGAAAACCTTTTTAAAAAAAAATGGTCTTTGAAACCAAGTTGAGTTCGGGAGTCGGTTATGAGTAGGGAAGCTGTTAAGCACCCTACATCACCCATCCTACGAATGGTACCTTGAATTAATCGCGCAAAATTATTTAGTTTTTACCCCAAAAATATTCACAAGGAATGATTTATTTATTAATATTTTCTTTATTTTTATATTTCTTTATTAGTTTTTTGCATTTTTAATTTATTTTTTAGAAAGAAAAATATCATTGATAAATCCTAAATGAGGTTGAACATGGCACGTAAGCACATAGGGCAACCTCAAAGCTAGGGGATTGAGCATGACACTTATCATAGAGCAACAAAAAAAAACATTAAATAAATTATTAATTAATTATCCACATTAAATAAATTAAAAAAGAACAAAAATAAAGGAAAAATTAATTTTGGCTCGACGAGATGATTGATCCCGCTCCTACGTATTCCCTGCTTAGATGGGAAACTCAAAGCCACGTAGTTCTTGTAGAAAATATTTTATTTGTTGGTTAATTTTAATTTTTATGGAAGAAGAAAAAAAATAACAATAATATTTATTTAAAAATATTATATTTTTTAAAAAAGGGTTTTTGATATATTTCGTTTTTTTTTATATTTTTTTTATTTAAAATTCCAAAATGAGATAGAACATGACATATACATCCACAGAGCTATCCCGCATCTAAGGAATTGAGTATGAAACCTGTCACAAAGCAAATCCCAAAATTGTTTTTTTTTGGTAATTCCCCTTTTTAAAATCATTTTATTTATTTGTTTTTTTTAAAAAAAATAAATATTTCACTAAGCAAATGTTTCATTTTCCAGATTAATCCCTTTCAATTTAGTGTCTCCATTGGGCCAACTATCTAACCTACTGATCGAATGATCCCCTCAAATTTAATTTATACAGCAATAAGAACAAAACAATATAAAATAATAAAAAAATAAAAAACACAAAAGCAAAATGGAATAAACATTAAAAATCTAAAACACATATCATCATCAGAAACTTAGTACCGAGAACCCTTTCCCTTCACAGTGCAGGCGAGAATGCAGGGAAAGGAGGAAGCTGACGGTACGTTCGACCTCCCCCCTTGCTTCTCTTCAAGCTTCGGTATTTATAGGGAGAGGAGAAGGAAGTGCGCGCCTCCTTTACCAAGCGGGCCGGAGAATGGCATGGGTTGCAGAGACTTGTGTGTGACACAGGGATAGGCGCCGCTGGGCAGAGGCTAGGAAGAAAGGATTCGTTCTTTTCTTTTGCAGATAGGAGAGGTAAGTGAGAGGGAGGTGTTTTGAGGGAGATGAGGGGAATGGAGTTTTGAGAGAGATGAGAGGAAGAAGGAGAGGGATGAGAGGAATGATGTCTCTGATAAAAAAAATGAAGGCAAAAAAAAAACCCAGAGAGAATAGAAAATGGGGTCCAACGTGATTTCTTTAACCAGGAAGAAAAAGAACCAACTTCTTCCTCTTTTTTCTTTTTTTCGCTGCCTCCCCCTTTCTTGTTACTGCAGTTTGGTAACCCTTTCCCTCTACACTGTTTTTCGTTTTCTATTACGAAAAAAAATTCCCCCCATTCTCTGCGTTCTTGTTGTAATTTATAATGCCAAATTGTTTCCATTTTGATCCTAAAATCCCGCCAAGATTCAGATTGTTATCTGATCCTGATCCTAAAAATATGCCCAGGTTAACATTTCTATCTCTGATTTGAAAATTAAATTCAAATTCAAAATAAAGCGGTTGCTAGGGAGGAGGATGAGATGGGTTTTTATTTTCTTTTCAATTTTTTATTTTATTATTTTTTTGAATGTTTTTAGTGAAGACTAAGAGACCCGGTCAAAATGGGGTGTTCACACCTTGTATTTGCTAACATCATTACATTGGTTAGCATTTGAAAAAAATAAAATAATGGATCATGCTAACGAGTGCCTTTAGGATACTGGTTAAGAAAACCAAAAAAGTACAATCTCATTGGAAAACTAAGTTTATCACAAGGCAATATAAAATACATCAAGTTCCAATGAAAATTTTCCTATTTTAAATCATTCACTAGCGTCCTAAGGGCATTTGTTAACATTCTCCAAAAATAATATACAAATTATTAGGAATATTGGGAAAGTTGTATATACCGTGATTGCTGGAGTACCTTTGTAACAACTTTATCAGGCATAAGTTTAGGAGTATAATTATAGGAACCAAATATTTTCTGATTCACCATATTTCCTGTACAGCTGTTAGGAGTAATTTCAGCTTGATCGCTTGTATTTATACTGATTGAATTGTGAATAGACAACAATAAGCTTGACCTGTTTTGTGATTTGTTCATGGTATCTAAGCTAGGTTGGCTCACCAAACGTGAGAAAGACAAGAACTCAAACTCTGAGTCTCTGAAGCCAAGAACCACCATGAAGGGTGGAGAAGGTGACAGAAAGAAGGACGACACCTCCATGACAGGTGGAAAAGATGACAGAAAGAAGAACGGCGAGAAGATCGGAAGAGAAACAGTAGTTGTCTCCTCTTATTGCCTACACCCATCAGACACTCTCGGGATGTTGATCACTCCCATCCAGCTGAAACGAGATAATTATGCGGAACGAGCAAGGGCAATACGGAACACGCTGCAGGCGAAGAAGAAATTGGGGTTCGTCGACGGGACGTTGACAAAGCCGGAAGATAACTGTGTTGATGTAGAAGATTGGTGGGTGGTGAATTCCATGCTAGTCGCGTGGATACTGAATACCATAGAACCAAGCTTGCGCTCTACCATCACTTATATGGAGAACGTTAGAGACATGTAGAAGGACATTCAAAGAAAGGTTTTCTATCGGAAACGAACCACGCATTTATCAACTTAAGGCAGATCTAGCTGCGTGTAAGCAAATGGGTCAAGCTGTAGCAACGTACTATGGGAAAGTGAAGGTTATGCGGGACGAACTGGCGAGTTATGAACCAACTCCGACGTGCAAGTGTGGCCTATGTAGATGTAATATTGCAGGAAAGTTGGATAAGAAACGAGAGGAAGAGAAAGTCCACCAATTTTTGATGGGCTTGGATGATGCAATGTATGAGACCATACGCTCTAGCATCTTGAGCATGGATCCCCTGCCGAGTCTAAGATGAGTGTATGCAATGATCATACAGGAAGAACGCCACATAAGTATAGCCAGAGGCAAGGAAAAACGAGGTGATGCTGTAGGCTTTGCGGTGCAGGTATGAGCAAGGGCAGCCGTTGTTCGAACAAAAGAGAATAGGATAACTTGTGATAATTGCGGGAAGACTGGACATGATGCGAAGGCCTGCTTCCAAGTTGTCGGGTATCCAGGTTGGTGGGGAGATAGACCATGCTCGATAGGAAAAATTGGAGGTCGTGGACGAGGAAATTCTAGTGTTGCTGGACGAGGAAGAAGTCATAATGCCCGGGCTAATGCTGCACACGCTGAAGGAATGGAAGGGCAGCATGTAGGTGCTGTTAATGACAGTGAAAGAGGAGGAATACCAGGAATGAGTGGAGACCAGTGGACACAATTGATCAACCTGTTGAATGCCCACAAAGGAGAATTCCCACAAAGGAGGAATTGAGCATTTGTCTGGTAAGAATACTGATTGGCTAATTGATTCCGGAGCTTCACATCATATGACTGGAGTGATTGAGTTATTGAGTGATGTACGAAGTATCACACCATGCCCAGTAAGCCTTCCCAATGGAAACCAACTAGTGCTGTGAAGGAAGGAAAAATGCATTTGGGAGAAAATGTTTACTTGCCAGGTGTTTTATATGTTCCGAATATGAATTGCACTCTCTTATCTGTTTCCAAGCTTATGCATGATTTGAACTGCACTATAACCTTCACTAATAAGTTGTGTGTGATGCAGGACCGAACTTCGAGGACTCTGATTGGAGTGGGTAAAGAGCGTGATGGGGTTTTTCTTTTCCGGACAACAGTACCAGTACAGGCAAATAAAACTGAAGTATTAAGCGTTGGAAAGTTGTGGCATCAGAGGTTGGGATATCCATCCAAACAAATGCTTGCTTACCTACCTGAGGCAAAGGGTGGTGATTTGTTTGATTTTTGTGATACTTGTTATAAGGCCAAACAAACTCGTGATGTATTCTATGATAGTTCTAATAAAGCTGATGATTGTTTTTCTTTGATACACTATGACTTGTAAGGTCCCTATAAATTGTCTGCTTCTTCTGGAGCATTTTATTTCTTAACAATTGTCGATGATTACTCACGTGCTGTGTGGGTTTGTTTGTTAATCAAAAAGAGAGAGGTGGCGCAAACCATTAAGAACTTTTGTGCCATGACTGAGCGCCAATTCGGGAAACAAGTGAAAATAATTAGAAGCGATAATGGCACTGAATTCGCATGTTTAAAATCATACTTTGAGTTACATGGTATATTGCATCAAACATCTTGTGTAGGAACACCTCAGCAAAATGGAAGAGTGGAGAGGAAGCACAGACACATTCTGAATATGGCTAGAGCATTGAGGTTTCAAGCAAACTTACCTATACAATTTTGGGGTGAGTGTGTTTTGACCGCAAGCTACCTTATAAATCGAACTCCTTCATCACTTCTTCAAGGAAAAAGCCCATATGAGATACTGTTTGGAAAGCCACCCTTGTATAACCAGTTGAAGGTTTTTGGGTGTCTTTGTTATGTGCACCAAATTGGAAGGGACAAGGACAAGTTTCATGAGAGTAGCAGAAAGTGTATGTTCATAGGATACCCACATGGGAAGAAAGGGTGGTGTGTCTATGATCTCGAAGAAGGAAAATACTTTGTTTCTAGAGACGTCAACTGTTTCCCCTTATGCCACTAGTAAGGAACCAACGAGTAGCAGCAAAGAGGAATCACATTAAGTAGAGTTTATCTACTTTGATGATATGTGTGATAGATTTGGTGCCGGTGAGAGGCTGACAGAAAGGGGGAGAGTGGATGCTTGTGGGGGTGGGAACTCAAAGCAAGAATGTGAAAATGACACTGAAAGAGGCAAGGGAGGCAGATGTGGCACAAGTGAAAGTGAGCAAGAAGATAGTGCAAGTGAACATGTGGAGCATCTTGGCAGAGGACAACGACATCCTAAGACTTCAGTGCTGCTAAAGGACTGTGTGACATACACAGCGAGGTGTTTGAAGAACCCCACACACTCTCAAACCCAATCCAACTCAAAGTCCTCAGGTACGACTCCTTATCCCACAGATAATTATGTAACATGTGCAAAGTTTTCCCTCAAGTATCGTGCATTCCTGGCTGCAGTGACAGCTGATAGTGAGCCCACAAGTTTTTCAAATGCAGTAAAAGATGCAAGATGGAGAGACGCAATGAGACAAGAAATAGAAGCACTTGAAAACAATGGAACCTGGAGCTCGGAGAATTTGCCTCCTGGAAATAAGGCAATAGGGTGCAAGTGGGTGCATAAAATCAAGTATCATTCTGATGGAACAGTGGAGCGATATAAAGCTCGATTGTGGGTTCTTGGAAACCGACAAGTGGAAGGCTTGGATTACACAAAGACATTTGCTCCGGTTGTGAAGATGGCCACAGTGCGAACAATTCCGGTAGTAGCAGAAGCGAAAAACTGGGAGTTGCATCAAATGGATGTTCATAATGCATTCTTGCGTGGAGACTTGAATGAAGAGGTATACATGCAGCTTCCACTAGGATTTTCAACAACAGAAAAATCTAACGTGTGCAAGTTGAATAAGTCACTTTATGGACTCCGGCAAGCCCGTCGATGTTGGTTCTCTAAACTTGCAACATCGTTGAAGAAATATGGGTTCATTCAATCTTATTCCGATTATTCTCTATTCACGTACTCAGATAACGAAGTGCGGCTGAATGTACTAGTGTATGTTGATGATTTGGTCATCCCTGGCAATGACTCGCAAGCTATGGCTGGGTTCAAGAAATATTTGAGCACATGTTTTTACATGAAAGACTTGGGAGCTCTTAGATATTTCTTGGGTATTGAGGTTGCTCGTGGCCCCAAAGGAATTTTCCTTTGCCAACGCAAGTATGCACTGGATATTGTTTCCGAAACTGGTTTACTGGGAGCCAAGCCAGCAATGTCTCCCATGGAGCAGAATCATCGGTTGACAATGGCACAAGGAGCAGCCATGAAAGATCCCGAGTAGTACCGACGGTTGGTAGGACGACTTATATACCTCACTATAACCAGACCCGAGCTTAGTTATTGTGTTCATGTGCTTGCCCAGTTTATGCAGCACCCAAAAGAAGACCATTGGGAGGCAACATTGCGAGTAGTGCGTTAGCTTAAAGGAAATCCAGGACAAGGCATTGTCCTGCATGCTGATGTTGATCTAAAATTGACTGCATATTGTGATTCAGATTGGACCGACTGCCCCATCACACGACACTCTCTTACAAGTTATATCGTGTTCTTAAATTCATGCTCCATATTGTGGAAGACAAAGAAACTGGTATTTTTTTAAAAAAAATTCGAGTTCGGGAGTCGGTTACGAGTAGGGAAGGTGTTAGCACCCTACATCGCCCGTTTAAAAATTTGTACCTCAAGCTAATTGTGCAAAATAATTTTAATAACCTTTGAAAATATTTATTTTACCTCGCTTTTAGAATAAAAAAATATATAAACACAACAAAAGGGAAAATTAAATTTTGGCTTGACAGAACGATCGATTCTGCTCCTACGTATTCTCGGGTGCGATGGGAAACTCAAAGTCACGTAGTTCTTATAGGAAAGGTTTGATTGGTTGATTGATTTTAGTTTTTGGTAAAGATTTGATTTGTTTGATTTTTTTAAAACAAATGAAAAAGGATTTTATTTCAAAATAATTCACTCATGCACAGAGTCCAAGATAGCGGTGCTACACGGTAAACCCTTACAATTCATACGCCACTTGAGGATGAAAATTCATACATCAACGTCGTAGATTGTTGCCTGAACTCAAAAGATTTTTTTGTTTTTATAAAATTGGATAAAATTTTGTTAAAAAGAGTAAATTGATTTTTTTTTTACAAGAACGAATTCACTCTTGCACAGTGTTAAAGATGGCGAAGCCATACGATGAACCCTTACAATTAATACGACACTTGAGGGTGAAAAATCATACATCAAGGTCATCGATTGTTGCGTAAACTCAAAAGACATTTTATTTTATGAAAATGTTTTTTTTAAAAAAGAACAAAAGAAGTTATATTTTTTTAGGAGAGACCTTTTTATGAGACAATAAAAAAAAATTTCGGACCCAATTCTTGAGACTGAAAGGTCCATGATCAGAAAGCTTTTTTGTTTTTATCTTCTCAAACTTTGAGTTAGGCCAACTAGTAAGCCCACATGCATCACTTTCAGACAAAACAAAAACATTAACCCTAACATAAAAATAAATAAAAGAAAAGAATGTGTTATTAAAACCCATAAACACCAAACAACACTTAGAAGCTACCAGCAGCTGAAACGTGGGAGGAGAACTGATAATCCGCTGGCTTATCATGTTTTAGCTAATATTTTAGAGTGGATTTCATCAATTAAATTTTGTTGAATGCTTGATTTAACCCAAATTTGACTTTGTTTTCCTATTTTAGTTATTTTAGAGTCAATGTTTGTATTTAATTGATTTTAATTAGAATTTAATTTATTTTCTCAAGATTTTCTTATTTTTATCTTTAGGAAAGGACAAATAAGAAGGATTGCAATTAAATTGAAGATTGCCAAGTAAATTGCGAGGGCCCACATGATGGATTTGAATCCAAATCAATTTGGATTCGGATTATTATGATTAAAAGATAATTCAATTGACATTGAGATAAAAGATTGGATCCAAATCAATTTGGATTTGGATAATAATTGCCTATCACAACAATAAATGATATGATAAGATTTGGCAATTAATTTGGAGATATTGATTTGGCAATTAAATACGAAGATTAAAATGCTTATGGCCAGTTATGTTGGAGTTTGCATGAAGGCGGAGCTTGAAATACAAGAAAAATGAGCCAAACAGAGCCCATCACGGGTTTGTCGTGATAGACATCACGACCATGATCAAGCAGGACTGAAAAGAAGGAAGAACACAAAGTCAGAACCTGTCACGGTCAGGCTGTGATTGCCATCACGGCATGACAGGCCAACCAGTGTCAAGTTCTCGAGGAAAGAATCCGTCACGGCCTGGACGTGACAGGCATCACGGCTGTGACGCGTAAAATATGGAATTTTGATTTGCTGATTTGATTTGATTTTGAAATGGTTTCAAATCCAAGTTAACCTACTCTATAAATAGGGTAATTATGCTTGAAATTAGGGATCTCTTGGCGGCTACCTTGGGCAAAATTTGGATTTCTCTTCTTCTCAATTTCTTCTTTTCTCTTAAGATTTTTATGCTTTTGTTATTCAAGGTTGCCATGACCATGACAATACTTGAGTAGTCTTTTTATTTATAGGAATTGGGTCTATGAACAAGACTTGTTTTATGTTATGAATTGATGTTTTCCCTTTGTTAGTTCCAATTTGCTTTTGATATAATTCATATTTCATGAATTACTTGTGAATTTGGTACGCACTTATTTGTATATCGTTGATACTCTAAGGACGAACCTAGCAGTGAACTTAGGTATCAGATCTATAGGGATTGAACTTAGGATTTAAATCATGAGAGTTAGAAGCGGTCCTTCGAGGGTTCATTGAATTGTCAAGAATCTTAATGGTTTGAATTTAAATACAATTACCACGAGAGTAGGGGTTGGTTTAATTGGGCATGGTTCTTGTATCTCGAGAGGGAACATTAACTTATTTAGGATAAATTCACCTTCAAAGCAATTTTGATAATTAACAAGAGGGGTAGTCAATTTAGTAGCATGAGTAGTCTTGTTGGTAACCCAATTCCTGGAAATCTCTTTTAATTTAAAATCCTAAAAATATTTGATTTGATTTTATTGTTTCTTTTATTTTCTTGAAATCTTTTCACACCTATTTCTCAGTCTAAATAGTTGTTTAATTTGTGAAGTGACACTTGGTTTCCCAATCCTTGAGTTTGGTACTCGGTTTCTGACCGTTTTATTATTACTTGCTTCGATCCGGTACGCTTGCCAGAGCCTATCAAGAACCACGACGGTCTGAGCATGGTGGCAGCGAGCAGTGGTGGTTCTGGAAGTGTGGTGGTCGAGCGGCCAGGCGGAGAGGATGACGGCTTGTGACGCGGGACGACGATGGGCGTGTGGCGGCTGAGCGGGCAGTAGTGTTGGTGGATCTGCGGTTCGAGACTCTGGCAATGATGGAGCTTTTGATCTGAGATGGGGTGGTTCCGGTAGGGTGCGTGGCGGTGCGATTCACGGAGTAGCAGCGGCGGTAGGGTGCATAGCGGAACGACGTCTGGACGGTAGAGGGAGCAGTTCAGTTGCAGGGCTTACGGAGGTGACTGTGCCGACGGTGCTAGGTGAAGACATGGTTGAGCGGAGACTGTATGATGGTGGGCGTCGCAGCGGATGGCGGAGGAGCTTAGGGATAAGGTTTTGATATGTTCTTATTTTTATTTGTTTGGGTTTTTATTATGACAGTAGTGATGGTTTATAACCAGTTGAAGAGCATGAATGGTTTTTGGTTATGTTCTGTGAAAGATGAATGAAGATGGTAGGGGTGTTGGATCATTATGAATGATTTCTTTTTTTTTTTTGTTGAAAGGAGGTTTTGATTTGGTGATGGGATGGTGGTGAAGGTAGGTTCTATTTGGGTAGTGAATGTGAAGGAAGATTGATGATAGAAAGAGGTTGATGAAGGATATGTGAGTAGATGGTTGTAAAGGTTGAAGAAGAATGATGGTGTGAATGGATGAGGGAATGGCAGAGTGTTGTTGGGAGGATTTGCAATTTTTCCTAAAGCTCTCCTTTTGTTTCGCCTCCCCTTTCAGAATTTTCCCCTCCTTATTTGTTTCTCCCCCTTGCCTTATGTTAGATGCTCCAATTAATAGCAAAGCCAAGAGAAGATAATGCCAAATGGAGAGGACAAAATTGCAGAAGGAGGGTGCCATGGGTGGGGACAAACCAGCCTTTGTCTCCACCTCCTTGCTGGTGCAGTAATGGTGCAGGGGCAGTTCACCACTATTTTGGAAAAAAAGTAAAACAATACAAAATAAAAAGAAAGAAAGCAAAATTGGCCTATACCCAAAGTAAGATCAAAGAGCAACGAGTAGGACTAGGAGGGACACTTCAAAAATATTTGTATTTTATTTTATTTTATTTCAATTTTTATTTGGGTTTGGGTCATGGGCTTACAACAAAAAATGAAAATGGACTACACTTGATCATGTAATAGGTCCAAGAATAACAAACATTTTTTAATGAATTGTTACGTTTTTCATTTGTTTTCAAAATATTAATTAAAAGAGAGAAAATACTCGAACAATATTAGGTGTTCACAGCTGTCCCTCTTTACTTGTTTCTTATTAGATAGTAGGTGTAACCGTAGTTAATATATTATCGTTATAATAAACGAGTAAAGACATGAACTCCAATTTTGGCCGGGGTTCACTGACAAGCAAAAGGATTCATGGTTAAAAGAGCTTACAGGGTGGATCGCCCATCAGAAGCTCGAACAGAAAGATAAAAAAGAGCTTACGGGGTGGATTGCCCGTCAGAAGCTCGATCAGAAAGATAAAAAAGAGCTTACGGGGTGGATTGCCCGTCAGAAGTTCGAACAAAAAGATAATAAAGAGCTTATGGGGTGGATTACCGATCAAAAGCTCAAACAGAAAGATCTAATACCCACCGAAGCTTGACGAAAAAGATAGAAAGCTTGCGGAGTCGGTTATCCATTGAAGCTTGAAAAGAAAGATTAAAAGCTTGTGGAGTTGGGTATCCGCCGAAGCTTGAAAGGTAAAAAGGCTTGCAGAGTCAGTTATACGCCGAAGCTTGAATAAAAAGGAGCTTATGGGGTTTGGTACCTGTCACAGCTTGAAAACAAAACAAGCTTTCGGGGTGTGGTAACCACCGAAGCTTGAAAACAAAAAGAGCTTACGGGGTTTGATAACAGCTGCAGCTTGAAAGGAAAAAGAGCTTACGAGGTCTGGTACCGGCCGAAGCTTGATGAAAAAGATAGAAAGCTTGCGGAGTCGGTTATCCGCCGAAGCTTGAAAAAAAAAGGAGCTTACGGGGTTTGGTACCCGCCGCAGTTTGAAAACAAAACGATATTTCGGGGTGTGGTAACCACCGAAGCTTGAAAACAAAAAGCTTACGAGGTTTGGTACCCACCGCAGCTTGAAAGGAAAAAGAGCTTACGGGGTCTGGTACCCGCCGAAGCTTGAAAACAAAAAGAACTTATGGGGTCTGGTACTCGCCGAAGCTCGAAAACAAAAAGAGCTTACGGGATATGGTACTCACCGAAGCTTGAAAGGAAAGACAGAAAGCTTGCGGAGTCGGTTATCAACTGAAGCTTGACAAGAAAGGTAAACAGCTTGCCGAGTCGGGTATCTACCGAAGCTTGAAAGGAAAGACAGAAAGCTTGTGGAGTCGGTTATCCACCGAAGCTTGACAAGAAAGGTAAAAAGCTTGTGGAATCGGTTATCCGCCGAAGCTTGACAAAAAAGGGAAAAAGCTTACGGAGTCGGGTATCCGTTGAAGCTTAACAAAAAAGGTATAAAATCTTAGAGAGTTGGGTATCCGCTGAAGCTTGACAAGAAAGGTAAAAATCTTGCGGAGTCGGGTATCCGCTGAAGCTTGAAAAGAAAGATAAAAAGCGTGCGGAGTCAGGTATCCGCTGAAGCTTTAAAATAAAAGTAAAATGCTTGCGGAGTTGGGTATCCGCTGAAGCTTGAAAAGAAAAAGAGCTTACGGGTATGGTACTCGTCGAAGCATGACAGAAAAGGTAAATAGCTTGTGGAGTCGGGTATCCGCTGAAGCTTGAATAGAAAGATAAAAAAGCTTGCAGAGTCGGGTATTCGCTGAAGCTTTAAAATAAAAGTAAAATGCTTACGGAGTCGGGTATCCGTTGAAGCTTGAAAAGAAAAAGAGTTTACGGGGTTTGGTACCCATCGAACCATGACAGAAAAGGTAAATAGGTTGTGGAGTCGGGTATCCGCTGAAGTGAAAGGAAAGATAAAAATCTTGCGGAGTTGGGTATCCGCTGAAGCTTTAAAATAAAAGTAAAATGCTTGTGGAGTCGCGTATCCGCTGAATCTTGAAAATAAAAAGAGCTTACGGTTACGGGGTCTGGTACCTGCCGAAGCTTGAAAACAAAAGGAGTTTACGGGGTTTGGTACCCACTGCAGCTTGAAAACAAAACGAGCTTTCGGGGTGTGGTACCCACCGAAGCTTGAAAACAAAAAAAAGCTTACGGGGTTTGGTACCCGCCGTAGCTTGAAATGAAAAAGAGTTTACAGGTTCTGCTACCCGCCGAAGATTGAAAACAAAAAGAGCTTACGGGGTATGGTACCTGCCGAAGCTCGAAAACAAAAAAATATTACGGGGTATGGTACCCGCCGAAGCTTGAAAGGAAAGACATAAAGCTGATGGAGTCGATTATCCACTGAAGCTTGACAAGAAAGGTAAAAAGCTTGCGGAGTCGGTTATCCGTTGAAGAGTGAAAGGAAAGACAAAGCTTGCGGAGTCGGTTATCCATTGAAGCTTGACAAGAAAGGTAAAAAGCTCGCGGAGTCGGTTATCCGTCGAAGCTTGACAAAAAAGGGAAAATGCTTACAGAGTCGGGTATCTGCTGAAGCTTAACAAAAAGGGTAAAAAAGATTGCGGAGTCGGGTATCCGCTGAAGCTTGACAAGAAAGGTAAAAATCTTGCGGAGTCAGTTGTCCACTGAAGCTTGAAAAGATAAACGAGCTTACGGGGTATGGTACCCGCTGAAGCATTACAGAAAAGGTAAATAGCTTGCGGAGTCGGGTATCCGCTGAAGCTTGAAAAGAAAGATAAAAAGCTTGCGGAGTCGGGTATCCGCTGATGCTTTAAAATAAAAGTAAAATGCTTACGGGGTCGGCTATCCGCTGAAGCTTGAAAAGAAAAAGAGCTTACGGGGTCTGGTACCCACCGAAGCATGACAGAAAAGGTAAATAGCTTGTGGAGTCGGGTATCCACTGAAGCTTGAAAAGAAAGATAAAAAACTTGCGGAGTCAAGTATCCGCTGAAGCTTGAAAAGAAAAAAGAGTTTACGGGGTCTGGTACCCGCCGAAGCTTGAAAACAAAAGGAGCTTACAGGGTTTGGTACCCGCCGCAGCTTGAAAACAAAATGAGCTTTCCGGGTGTGGTACCTGATGCAGCTTGAAAGGAAAAAGAGCTTACGGGGTTTGGTACCTGCCAAATCTCGAAAACATAAAAGAGCTTACGGGGTATGGTACCCGTCGAAGCTTAACAAAACAAATGAGAGCTTACGGGGTATGGTACCCACTAAAGCTTGAAAAAAAAAGAGCTTATGGGGTCTGGTACCCGTCTAAGCTTGAAAAGAAAGATAAAAAGCTTGTGAGGTCCTGTGCCTACTGAAGCTAACAAAGGCAAAGCTTATGGGCCATGTACCCATTAAAGCTGAACAAAACAAAAGAAAACTAAAGAGGCCCTATGCCTGCTAAAGCTAACAAGACATGACTTTTGGGGCCTTGTGCCCGCGAAAGGCGAACAAATACAAGCAAAGATGTTGACTTTGTTGATGCATGAAATGATGAGAATACGAGATGATTTTTTATTGATTGGTGAAAATCCTGATTTTTTTTATGCATGATGCATGAGATGCTTTTGATGATTGATGAAAACCTTGGTTAAATTTTTTTAATGCATGATGCTTGAGCTGCTTTTAATGATTGATAAAAACCTCTGATTTTTTTATTTTTCTTTTTTGCAAACACCTATTTGATCCTTGACTCCTTAGATTTTTTATTGCTGCCGAGATTGAGGATGAGCTGGAGTGAGACTCCTTGATTTCGATCATCACTTATTTGTTGAACTGATGTTTTACTTCTTGCCTGAGATGTGCTTCTTTGCGATGATTATCCCAATTGGATGAGATTGCCCGATCAATCTTTCAAGGATGTGACTTGCCCCAGCCTTCATGCATTGGGAGCTTTTCATGGCTTGTCCTCTTAAACTGCCCCAATTTATCAGTTTGAGGAGACTTCTTATACTTTGTTTGTATTTGACCCTAATTTTGCGTAGGTTGCTCTAACTGTTGCTCAGACTGCCTTTTCAGGTTTTCAGTCTATCGAGCTTTTTTTTTTTTGGCTTTTTATTTTCTTTTTCTTTTTTTATTTTGATTTTTTTTTCTTTTTTTTGGGATGTGGACAATTTTTCTACCCTTATTTATGAAGATCAAAGCTTCTTGCTTGATTGCCAACTGAGATGCCACTTTTCCCTTGTATTCAGAATTCTTCTGGCCAGAATTGTTCATCAAAGATTTACCATTAGATGGTTAAATTGTACTGTTGAACTCATGTTTACCTTATCTGAAGCATCGTGTAACAAACTTGCATGGATTCAAAAGTATGACATGAAAGTAAATTAGTGCTTGAACAACTTCTTGATTGGTGTTGGAAGTTGGACGACTCAAATGGTATCGATAGCAAGGCACACAAGGGATGATATGGAGGTCAAAAGGATATTGCCCCGGTTTGGAATGGGCTTAGTATCAATCATGTGAAAATGAAATGGGCTTGATGTATGCCGCTTAAGAACAAAATTGCCCCAAAGTAGTTCCCGTGAGGATGGAGTGCCCCAGTGTAGGGTTTCCAGAATGAAACTGCCCTAGTGTAGGGAACTTGATAAGGAAAACTTTAGAATGATATTTCCCCAGTGTTGGGTCCAAATAATGAAACTGCCCCAGTATAGGGCATTTAACAAGGAAAACTTGACAATGGAGTTGCCCTAGTGTATGGCATCCAATAATGGAAATGTATAAAATAAGACCCTTGAAAGCAAATTTTTGCCCCATGTAGAACTTGCCCTAATTTTTGCTTAGACTGCCTTTGAGGGTTTTCAGTCTAACGAGTTTGTTTTTTCATTCTTTTCTTTCTCTTTTTTTTAAGAGGAGCGCAATCAATTAAAAACTAAAAGAGCACAAACTTTTCTTCTCAAAATTAAAGTTGATAAAAAAGTAGCAATCATTCATTGATCAAAATGGACTTTTCAGGCTTGTAATGTGGCCAATGGTTGAGGGTCATGAAAAAAAGGATATAAGGCTCAAACTAAACGGTTTTAAGGTTGAAAAGGACCAAGGATCCATGCTCTTTTTTTTGGTTTTTTCAGAACATTTGCTTTCCACTAACTTTCCTTTCTATTATCCTTTTCTTTTTTTCTTTTTTATTTTCACCTTCTCACTTATGCTTCATAATCGCCATTTTCTTCTTGCTTGCCCCTTGTTTAGGGGTGATCATTGTAACACCCCGTTTTTACCGATTTTCATTATCGGTAGTATTTTTAATTCTCTATATTTTATCGGAGATCTAGAAAAAGATTTTTCATAAAATAAAATCATAATTTTACTCTACCTTATGGTAGAAGGTTACGGTAAAAATTTAGGTTTAAAATTCAGACGAAACCCGATCTGCGTTTTAACTGCCAGTAAGATTTTACTGATCAGAAAACCTAATTTTGACTCGTGAACGAAATGGTTAGATTTTATATTCCGTTTCCAACGATATGGGGTATTTTGAAAATTTTCAAAATAAATAAGTTATTATGCTTTGTTTGGGCGCAAAACCAAATTCGGGTAACCGACGGAGTCAGGAACGGAGTTGCAGAGATAAGCCGGGTGGATGAGGATGATGAGTCATCTTGACTCCTAAGGCAGCGAGTCACAAGGGTTAGTCATCGAACATTTATGATGCATTTATGAAGATTCCTAAATATCTAGATATTTTGTGCGCGAAAAGACTAAAATGTCCCTAGTTTTCTATCAATTCTCAAGTGTACCATAAGCTTTTGGTGGTCACAATTCAACCACATCTCCTCCATTCCTAGCCATTCAATTGCCATGATGACTTTTGAGTGGAAATGACCATAATACCCTTGGTCTTAAAGGAAATTCCAAGTTTATCCCTATGCGCTTTTACCATTTTGTCCCCAAGACAATTTTGAAGGGCAAAAATACCCCCTCACTCCCTTAATTTCGTGAAGCCCCTTCCCTTCACACTTAGTCGTTTTTATGATAAAACTCCATCTTCTTCATCACTTTCTCTCATTTTCTCAAGAACATAAAGAGAACTAAGACAAAATCTCCTTACTCATCCGAAACTGTACCGGAATTATGACCCTTTTTAGTTCTGAAACTCGAAAAACTTTCTACATCAAAGTTGTTCCTGTTCCTCTCTTCTTTTCAACGAGATAAAGATAATAAAAAATGGATAAGTAGATTGGGAGACGTTCCCAATTTACTGAAACAGCTCAAAATCTTCATCTTCCTCACTTTTCTCTCATTTTCTCTCAAGGACACTTAGCGATTTTTGTGAAGAACTTGATCATCTTCATCACTTATTCGTCAACAAGAGGTAGAATCTTTCTCTCCAGGATCAATCATGACTTCTACTTCAAATATTTAAGTTTTCTAAGTCATGAATCATGATTTTCCATCTTCATGAAGCTTTCTTCAAAAATCTCTAGAAAATTGTAGAAAAATCCATTTGACTTGAAACCAATTTCTATGATCTTCACATGACTTATATATTCATCATCCAAGATCTTAAAACATTTAGAGATACCTAGCTATTTCTTTCTAGCTTGGCCGAACCTATACTTGAAATGGGTTTGGTAGATTTTCTTCATTCTTTAACTTGTTTTCATGTTGGTTGTTCATGTCTAGGTTTTGTGGGTTCAAAACCTTGTGATTTAGGTGAACAACATCCTTCTCCTACTTGAGTCTCAAGTGATCTACAAGAGGTAAGGGGGGAGGTTACTACTATCCCACCTCAATGTAGATATAAATGTCGTTTAAAGTATTTTAAGGTTGTCTTATAAATCGTAAGAGTGAAGATTATATATTAGTGTATGAGTAAATAGCCAATTTGGTCCCTGAAACTATAAGGTCGTGACAAGTTGGTCCCTTAAATTAACGAAATTCCAAAAAGGTCCCTGAAACTATCAAACGTTAATCAAGGTAGTCCCTCCGTTAGTCAGGGTTGATTGATGCCGTTAATGGTGCTGAGGTGGCACGTTAAGTGCCCATGTGACCTCCATGTCATCCTGCCACGTCATATGGTCACATATCCACTAATTTTAGGGACTAAATTGACACTAATGTTATTTTGGAATACCAACGCCTCCTCTTCTTCTTCCCCAACCTCTCTGCACCACCTCTCTCTCTTTCTCTGCTCTTCCTCTCGCGCCCCGTCTCTCTCTCTCTCTCTCTCTCTCGCTCTTTCTCTCGCTGCTACTGCAACTCCCCAAAAGTTGAGCACATGAGCATAAACCAAGTAGAGCATAAACTTGAGTTGTCACAATTACCTTTTAAGCTTAATTATCAATCTGGGTATTGTCCACACCATTGGTAGTCACAGTAGCCTCACCACCATCAGCACCCTTCGCTGGAGGTTGAGCTTTGTTCCTCTTCTAGAAGTGGCTCCTCGACATAGTCGTTTTCAAATGCATCGGGTGGAACCTGATAAATCCTAACTTGTGGCTTGGATGGATCCTTCACAAGAACATATTTCCCCTCTTCCAGTTTCATGCACAAGTCCACAATCGACTTCACAATTCCCCACATATTAGATGTGTTCAAATTGATTTGTGCTGCAAAGTCCTTGGGTTTATATCCAACCACAGACAAAATCATACGATTAAAATGGTCACGGGGATGAATCCTTCACACATATCCCAACTTCATCATATCAGCACTCGCCAACAGAGCCTAAGCAGTCCATTTAGCCAACTTGTTTACATTGTTCTTCAATTCAGTGGCCAACACAGCACCCCTTTGAGTCTCCAACTTCTTCCTCCAATCCACACCCGAATACTTAGGATCAAATTAATTCAAAGCATTCAAAGTAAGATACGACCTCTGCTTGTTCACATCAAGAACACTCTGTACTTCACTCCTTGCAACAAGATACATCTCATAATCTAGCTTCCACCTCCTATACCTATAAGCCACAGAAGCAACCTCTTCACCCTCATTGGCAAAAGGGTTGGGCTCATCAAAAGTGACCTTATTCCCATCCCTAATCAAAACCCGCTGCAAGAAATTATGGTTAATATAAGCAGCCTCAACGCTAAGTGAATGCGCAGAGTTTATATCATCCTTAGCCTCAGGCAAGGGTTCCGGTGAGGTCTCATGAACAGAAAGTGAATCTAGATGTGACCCATCATGCTTATCAAAGAACAACTTGTTCCCAACACACCGAACAACAATATCCCACAAGTAAACGGACATTGGTGCGCACATGAGGGTGGAGAGGATTATGTCGGTGGCGAAAATAGTGGCTTTATCCTCGTTAGCGAGCCTGCGAATAACATAGTCATCGGTAGTGGTGACCTTGAAGCAGAGGGGTTGGGGAAGAAGAAGAGGAGGCGTTGGTATTCCAAAATAACATTAGTGTAAATTTGGTCCCTGTGTCAATTTGGTCCCTGAAATTAGTGGGTATGCGACCATCTGACGAGGCAGGATGACATGAAGGCCACATGGGCACTTAACGTGCCAGCTCAACGTCGTTAATGGCGTCCGTCAACCCTGACTGACGGAGGGACTAACTTGATTAACGTTTGACAGTTTCGGGGACCTTTTTGGAATTTCATTAATTTGAGGGACCAACTTGACACGACCTCACGTTTTAGGGACCAAATTGGCTATTTACTCATTAGTGTATGGTTGTGTGATCCTTGTGGAGGAATTGATTTGATGCTTGTGATTGTGGTATGTTATACCATATGTTTGTTTTGGTTCCAATGATCATAAGTTGGAACCTTGATTGTCGTTTGTTTGGCTTGATATAAAAGAAATTGCTCAATATGCTTATAGGAAGGCCATTCGGTCATAGCTGTATGAGGTTGTTCCTCATTGATTTAATTTTCCTAAATAATATTTATAGAGATTGAATGGGTATATGAGAATATAGAAATTGGTTAAGTATACTGAAAGTTATGAACTATTGAAGATAAAAAGGATTAAATTGCAAATATTGAGATTTACAGGGACTATTCTGAAAACTATATTCTTATATGTTGGGATTGTATCCCTTGGTAATATAAGATTAAAGAAATTGGTTTGACGTTATTTTGATTTATATATAAAAAGTTATGAGCTTTTTAATAGTTAAGGACTTATTTGCAAATATTGAAAAATATGAGACCCAAAAATATAAATTTTTGGAAATTTGTTGGAAACTGAAAATCATCCCTAAAGAAGTTGGTTTGGTGAGATTTGAAGTTGTAAATAAAAAGTATTAAGGTTTTAACTAAATAAGGACCTTTTTGCAAATAATGAAAGTTTATGGACTAAACTGTAATTTTAGAAAATATGTTTAATTGGACAGTTAGGGACTGTTTTTCATGCCTAACTAAGTGTTCTAAAACTCCAAAATTAGTTTTGGATTGTTAGGGTTTAAAATCGTTCAAAACGGTTTTACGCGATTTATAAACTTAACGACGTTGAGTCAATTTTTTAGGAATTTCGTATATATGGAATGGAATCCGTAAAATCAGTGTTTTAACATCTCAAAATTATTATTATAACCTAGGTTAATAATATATTTGAGGTG
This sequence comes from Sophora flavescens, assembly GCA_030762895.1. Classification (NCBI taxonomy): domain Eukaryota; kingdom Viridiplantae; phylum Streptophyta; class Magnoliopsida; order Fabales; family Fabaceae; genus Sophora; species Sophora flavescens. The sequence continues at coordinate 14,595,172 of CM061068.1, read as the reverse complement.
AAGAACCATATTTTCAAGAGTATGACTTTTGGGCCTAAAACCAGTAAAAAGCGGCGAAACTGTCGTCAAGCGTTTTTAAAGATTTTTAATTTCTGATATAAACAAAATAGACCAATATTTTTTTTGAATAAATAGAAAACATAAATATGATGTACTAACGATCCAAAACACCACAGTCAACATGATCAAGAGAACATATACATTAATTAACGCAAGTTTAATAATTGTTTATAAAAAAAAGTTTAATAAGTACTAATTAACGATCAAAACATAAAAATACACCACAATCAATAAGTACTAACCAAAATATCAAAACTCATCAATCTTCCAAAGGGATGAACATGTAGAAGCGAGAACCCCCAAGGTACTTAAACTTTGCCAATGCACCAGTGGACAACAAATACAACTCCCTGATACCATTTGTATCTGTTGCAAAATATGGGCGATCCTCATGGATTACTATATTCCCATTGAACAGATTTCCGCTTTTGTCTTCAATAGTCACAACACGCGGTATTTCTTATCCCCAACGATGGTAGAATGATCGCGGGATTGAAATCAAATCCTGCAAATACACAAGAACAATTTAGTAAATGATTAGTTTATGCCTTAACCATCATTACGTGAATCCGATCGTTATTCTTAAGTTGATGAGATACTGTACCTGGTCTATATGGATGGCTGTCTCAAAACATTTAGTCGGATCCATTTTCTGATAAAACGATAAGGAAAACAAGTCATATGTCTAAACTTCATCAAGTGATAATAAGAAAACATGGAAAGATCCATGTAGCATACTAGCATGTTAAAGTAGAACAAAGAAATGCAACTTCACATGCAACTTTACAGATTAGCAAACATAGTAATTTTCAGGAAAACAGATGCTTTTACGTCGTTTTGAAGGATGGCCATAGAGAGGACTTTTTCTACCGGAAGTGCCTAGATAACCTAGTAAGGATGGTCATCAACAACTATTTCTGGAAAGCTCCATTTCCTAGTGAAACAAATGAGTAGAAAACCAGAGTTGTTTTCATAATATTGTGCACAGAGCTGCTTTCTAATGTGAATAATGTTTTAATGATGATGGCACGTCATGCATGTGCCTGGCAAACTGTGCCTAGCCCTTCATTTTATCTAACCCTATACTTAATCCTTCATTATCTAAGAGACTCACTTTTGTTGGCTTCAAGAAGAGACTTTCTTAAGCTCAATGACTTTAAATTAGTAAATGAATATTAACAACAACAAAGTCATGCCATTTACGAACTAATAACACTTTATCAATTCATTCCAATGCTTACAATGTAAATATATACAAATATGATTTCATAATCATTTCCAAACAAGTTATCAATAAATACATATCAAATTATTCTAATTACATTGATTCATTGTTATTGAAAGATTTTTATTTTAAAGAGAATAAACTATTCTTCATAGCAATCCAAATGTATGAACATGCTCAGATATAAGTACCAGCCTTCAATAAATTTACATCATCAAACAGAAAAGAGATAAGTAGAATTACCAAATGAATCCGATTCAAAATAAGTGAAAAGCTTTCTTGGAATTACAGGCTACAATAATGTTTTTAGATCATTTCATACTCCAACAAAGAATATTTTTTTGTTTACACAGAAGTGAACAAGAACTTGAAATCCCTAAAACCCTCTTTTGAAATTTTTGAAACAGATTCAGACAAGAACCAACAAATTCATGGATTCCAAACGAATCAAAATACAATACAATCAGACTGCATACACGTACAATACAATATGAAATTATTCACAGCAAGTAAACAGCTGCATCACAGAGGCTATAGATCTATTGTGAGATATTCCCTGAGGCAATATAACAGAACAATGAACAACCTTCAAAGACATAAATTCAGCCAAGATATGGAAAGATAAACAGACCAGAAATTACAAGTGCCATATTTAATAGAAAACACATCATTAACACAGGGACAATCTTGTTACTGGACATGTTAAACTAGAATGGTCTTCAAACAACTGCCTCAGTATTGGTCATTTGTTTGAACTATAGCCATGAACTATCCATGTTTGAAATTGTAGACACCTAGCACAAAACAAATTGAAAATCCATAGCACACATCCTCACTAACCAATTTAGATGCATTTCACAAAGCAGAACTGAATCTAAATCAAAGACTAAGATGTTGAAATGGAAGGTAATTTCACAGCTAAATCAACAAGAAGCAAACCAGAAGGGTTCTCAGATTAAATTTGAAACATTAAATTGGTACAGTTACACTAATCCTAGTTCTCACTGTTATCTTTATCTCATCACTTAAATATGCTAATGGATTCAAGTTTCACGGCCAATGCAGGTGGGTGCTTTGAGGCTTTAAAGATTAAATTACACAACACGTCAATAATCAACAAAAAACCAAAACCTGTTTATGTTTCGCAGTCTCACAGGCAGCAATGGCATTCTGTGGCTCAAGTAAACATCAATTCTAATCTCACAGTCTTGACTTTTGATATTTCAATGCATTCAAAAAAAAGTTACAAAAACAGATTTCTCGTGCTTTCTCAATGAGAGCTTCCTAATCCTAATAGGAGTGATTAAATAATGACACATGAAAACAAATGATCATCACAACTCACATGAAATACACAAGTAGAACTTCTCAATAGTAAGCAATAAAGCAATGAAATACCTACAATCCACAAATTTTTTGAAATGAAACAATGAAGCAAAATAAAAAATGATACATAGAGAGTCCATGGTTACCTCAAGGCAGAGCAGGGAATGCACAAAATGAGGAGAGAAGAGGGTAGGAGGAGCTCTGCGCGTGGTGATCGGAGGGCTGCGTGTTGGTAGCCAAAGTATTGGTCGAAGCACTGAAACGGAGGAGGGGGGGGGGGGGGGAATTAAAAAGAGAGCAGGAAGAGGGGAGAGGAAGAGGGGAGGAAGAGATGGAAGAATAGGAGGAGGAGGACGGAGGCTTACCGAAGATGGCGGTGGTGGTACGCACTGCGGTGGTGGCGATGGTGACTGGCGGCCTGACGACGCGAGGGAGAGAAAAGGGGTGAGGGTGGAAGAGATGGCAGAAATGAGGAAGAAGGGAAAGATTTCACGATTTTAGGGATTTCAGTTTTAGCGACCGAAATAATTCGGTCTCTAAATCGGTCGCTAAAATGGTTAGTTTGAATTTGAATTTATAATTTTAGCGACCGATTTAAATTTCGGTCGCTAACACGCGCTATTTTATTTTTTATACGCGCCGTTTAGCGACCTAATTAATATCGGTCGCAAATATAAATAAAGTTTAGATTATGAATTCATAAATTTAGCGATGGATTTCGAAATCGGTCGCTAATATAAATAAAGTTTGACCGTTACATTTAATTCGGTCGCCATTTCGGTAGCTAAAAATTCATAAATTTATGACTTTTACTTTCCTTTGTTTAGCGACCGACATAGCGACCGATATCTTTGCTACGCTCTATTTCGGTCGCAAACTCAAATCTAACCAGTGTTTCATGTAGATCCTACAATCGGTCGCTATTTCGGTCGCAAATAGCAACCAAAAAATTCGGTCACTATTTTCGGTCGCTAAATGACCTTTTTTTGTAGTGAGTTTGAAATCAGTATTTTAATACTTTAACATAAGTATGGTAACTCGTGAAATTTAAGGATTTGATAAGAATAATTACATTTTTGAAAATAAGGAATTCAAGTTGAAATACAGTAAAAAACGGTAAAACGGTCTTTTAAGAGTTTCGACGTTTTTCAAGAAATTGTTTTTAAGAATTTAGTACTTATGTACCTTGATGGAATCTGATTTCAAAAAGGTTTGGTTTTAAGACAAAAGAGGATTTTAGTCTTCAAAGACTAGCATTTACATTAAAGGGCAAAACCAAAGTCATTCATGACTTAGTGAAAATATGAAATTAATAATTTATAACTTATAGTGAAGCAAGACCATTTGTCGTAAAGTGTGGATAATTCATTATCCATACCTCCATAATATTTAATAGACTAAGAGTTATTTGATTTCTTGGATGCCAAGAGAAAGGCTCTATTAGAAAAGTGTAAAGAAATAAACGATTGGATTGTCGATCCAATTTCATAATGTGTTAGGATTTATAAGCAAGTGCTTTAAAACATCTTTACACAAACATGACAAGTCTGTTTGAGAACTGTGGATCGGTGAAGGGCCGATGATTTGTAACCGAGAATATCGTCCGTCAGAGATTGACAGCAGGTGGATTCTGGTGGAATCACAAGGTTATCCGATGGATGGATTCCGGCAATTTTGCCCAGATACATAGTTGATACTATGTTCGGTGAGGTCGTTGTGCCCAGGAAGCCGAGTTTCGGTTGTAGAGGTTTCATAAAGAGCCTGATGTGTTACAGAGAGTTTGAGATCACATGTGATTATGATTGTACGTACGTTATGATTTAAGCCTTGTGTGCGTAACACGAAATACACAAAGGTGCCTGAGGTGGGCGGATGTGAAACCTATACGGACCATTTTCTTTCAAAATGTCAAATCAGCTCCGATGTTAGAATCGGGTATTCCTTGAGACTGTGTAGGAATGGGACTATGCAGTTTCAATCAGTTTGTCTCTATTCCCATCCTTTGATGGTCAAACTATGTCCGGTATGCTTGATAGGCTTACCGTCGAGTTTGATATCTTATATTCTTGGAGTTTTGAGTTGCAAAATTAAAATGGGAGATAAAAAGAATATATGGCTGTTGTATTATATACCTGTGAGTCGTACCACTGCATGTCTGCCTTGTGTGTAAGATAAATGGAAATATCACCTCTTTATTTTTATATTGCCTATGTCGGCTGGCTATGTGCCTTATGTATTCTTTTGAGAAGATTGAGACACCAAGATGTCCCTTGGCGGACGCATCGTAGAGGTTGAGGTTCGAACATGCGGACGTGATGATGAAATTTCTAGTTGACGTCTTCCAGACAGTTGATGGGTTCGTAGACTATGTTTTTCCTCTTGGAAAGGGAAATGGCTTAGTCTGAGAGTTACTTTTGTAGTGACTCTAGTAGTGTCTTCTCGTGATTTACACCTACTGTGGACTCAAATAGAGTTTCCACTAGGTCTCGTCAGTTGGTTTCATTCTTCTCACAATGGACGAGAGAGGATTGTCTTTTCTATTGTAGTTTGACCAGCTTGGGATGTCTGGGAGTTAATGGTAACGTTTATGGAGCTGCGACTCCAAGTATCTTATATTTTAGGAGTTGCGTCTCCATATCTTTATGTAGTGTTGGTGTACATTTCTATGCTTTCTGGTTATGAGTCGATTGGGTATTATGTAAATGATTTTCGAACTCATGACCTTAATTGTGATAATGGAATATTTTATTATCCATTCCTTTAAATCAAAGTAGTTACATTTATGACTTAAGAAAAAGGAAACAAAAATTACCCCATTCTTTTATAGCCAATTTTAATCAACCTACTTTTCGGCCTTAAAATGTACTTACGATGTAATGCTCGAGAAGGGGTAACTAGGGATCATGATATTTTGCTAAGGATAGAGAAAGACAACCAATCTTCATTTCAAATCATGATTGATTATTATTTTTTAAAACTTTATTTTAGAGACAAAGATTGTACTCACCAAGTTTTTATTTACTTGCTCCTCTTTTATTTTCTTTTTCTTTTTCTTTTCTTTTTCTTTTTTTTTTGAAAAGGCGCGGACACAGTTGGGTTGATCAGTGCCTCACAAAGAATTTCTAATAACGCGAGCTTAATGAACAAAACCAAGGATGATACTTGGGGAAGAAAAAGAGAAGCTGACATATGAGAATGATGAGAGAAATATTATGATGTGGAAGTGGATGTAAAGAATGGATTAGACAAGGTATGGATGCAAATCCATTACATTAATACTTCAAGAAAGTGAACATGGTTCAAGTATTACATGATAAAATACAATGTAACCACAATTTCATGGTAAACCACTAATGAACCAATCCAGCCTGGGCTACTTAGAAATTCCCAAGACGGGGATTGCAAAGTGTTGGCACTTCTCACAACCACTAGAGTACGAATCTCTGGTGATATCGTTGTAGCTTTCTTCTTGAAGTCCGAGTAGTCCACTAGAAAATAACCTTTTTAGAGAGGTCTCAAAATTGACATGCCCTACTTAACTTCTGAGAAATGACTGTGAAAGCGTGCTCCTCAACTTCATTGGCATCCGAACCTGCATGATCGGGTACAAGGTTGTGATCCGCATTTTCAGACCACCTGAGCAAGTCTTATTTCCAGCTTCGCATCATGATCCATGGTTCGATTGACATTATTTGAAAGCGCGATGGTTCGATTTTCTCCAAGGAGCACAATGCATGGAATGATTTTTTTTTTAATAAACTTTCAACTTAAACAGAAATGAGTATATGAAATGCATGAAAACAAGATTTTACCCAAAAGGTACTAATGCATGAGAGGTATGAAAAAGAATTATTCAATTCATGTGATGCATGAAGGCAACTTTTTTTCTTAAAAATGACAATGCATGAGATAAGCTTCTTATTTTTTTAAGATGAATCACATTTTTTTTAATGCACGAGATCAATGATTTTATATTTTGACCCAAAGAGGTATTGATGCATTAAATGTATGAATTTTTAATTTTTTAGTCCGAAAAGTTTTTAGTGATGCATGCATGAAATGAAGGAGATGCATGACTTCTTATTTTTCCTTTTTTTTATGAATGCTTGAGATAAATGATTTTTTGTAATGAACGCATGAGATGAATGTTTTTTTATGAGAAAAGTAATTAATGCATAAAAATGATTTTTTTTTAAATTTTTATGAACCCAAAAAAAATATATCAATGAATGAGATGCATTATAAAAATGAGTGATCTTTTTTCTTTATTATTCTACAAAGAATACGAGTGAGTTACAGAAAAATGATTTACATAAGTCCCTTTTTTATTATTTACGGAAATGCATGGGATACAAAATATGAAAAAGTTTTTTTTTCCAAGAAAAAGGGCTTGTGTAAATCATTTTTTATTTAACAAAAAACTAAAAAATATGATTTTTTTTGACAAAAAAAAAATGAACATGAGCGGGAAGAAAAAAACAATGCTCCCTTTGGGTCCTAAGACAGGTAAGACTTAAGTTTGAGCATACCTAAAGTTATGAATCTAAACGGGTCGGCCACTAAGTTTGCTCTATCAGTGAGTTTTGGGACAGGTCTAAATTCCTAAAAATCATGGTCCTCAGATTGCCCTCATCTAAAAGATAAAGACCCGGATCCATGAACTTCACCACAAGGACAAATGAGTCACATTATGGCAGTCAACAGTACCGGTAACAATCTGAGCGGGAGAATCAATGACTGTCATGGATGCAAAAGCATCACAATAACACCACCGAAACCCCTTCTAATCCTATGGCATTCCAAGACTCGGGTATAGAGCCCAAATGTGTGTGAAGTATGTGATGGTGATGTGTGTGCTGGGAACAAACAAACCTGCACGAAACCTAAAAAAAACTAACCCGAAACCTACAAAAGAACGACCATCATTTAAAAGAATTCTCTATCATAGGGTTGGAAGAATATAAAAAGGCATTTATGAGAGCATATAAAACTATTTACAAAAGAAATAAAACCAAGATGGGTAAATTTAATATTTTCAAAGCTATTAAAAGAAGTTGCACAACCAACTATGATAGGCCCGACTCTCAAAAATCCCCAGTGGAGTCGCCAGCTGTCGCGACCGTCCCGTCCGGGAGCTGTGAAAAGAAAGTGAAAACAAACAGAGGAGTCGCCACCAATATTTTAATTGGTAAAAACATTGGAAAAACCAACTATTTTAAGGAAACTGGTCATTTTTAAAAAGAGAGATTCGAGTTCGGGAGTCGGTTTCGAGTAGGGAAGGTGTTAGCACCCTACATCTCCCGTTTAAAAAACGGTACCTCAGGCTAATTGTACAAAATAATTTTAATAACCTTTGAAAATATTAATTTTACCCCGCTTTTTTTTAAAAAAAAGATAAACACAACAAAAGGGGGAATTAAATTTTGGCTTGACAGAATGATTGATTCTGCTCCTACGTGTTCCCGGGTGCGATGAGAAACTCAAAGCCACGTAGTTCTTATAGAAAATGTTTGATTTTAGTTTTTGGTAAAGATTTGATTTTTTTTATTTTTTTTTTAAAAATGAAAAAGGATTTTATTTCAAAATAATTCACTTATGCACAGGGTCCATGATAGCGGTGTTATACGATAAACCCTTACAATTCATACGTTACTTGAGGATGAAAATTCATACATCAACGTCGTAGATTGTTGCGTGAACTCAAAAGATTTTTTTGGTTTTTATAAAATTGGATAAAATTTTGTTAAAAACAGGAAATTGAATATACATATATATATATATATATATATATATATATATATATATATATATATATATATTTCAAGAAAGAATTCACTCTTGCGTAGGGTTAAAGATGATGAAGCCATGTGATGAACTCTTACAATTCATACGACACTTGAGGATGAAAAATCATACATCAACATCGTAGATTGCTGCGTGAACTCAAAAGACATTTTATTTTATGAAAATGATTTTTTTTAAAGAACAAAAGAAGTTATATTATTTTTGAGGAGAGACCTTTTTATGAGACAATAACAAAAAAATTCGGCCCCAATTCTGGATACTGGAAGGCCCATGATCAGAAAGCTTTTTTTTGTTTTTGTTTTATTTTTATCTTCTCAAACCTTGAGTTGCGCCAACTAGTAAGCCCGCATGCCTCACTTTCAGACCCAAAAAAAAAAATTTAACCCTAACATAAAAATAAATAAAAGAAAACAATGTATTATTAAAACCTATAAACACCAAACAACACTTAGAAGCTACCATCAGCTAAAACAGGGGAGGAGAACCACGACGACCTGAGCATGACGGTGACGAGCGGTGGTGGTTCTGGAATCGTGGTGGTCGAGCGGCTAGGCGGAGGGGACGACAGCTTATGACACTGGACGACGATGGGTGTGTGGTGGTTGTAGTGGTGGTGGATCTGTGGTTCGAGACTCTGGCGATGATGGAGCTTCTGATCTGAGATGCGGTGGTTCCGGTAGGGTGCGTGGCGGTGCGATTTGTGGAGTAGAAAGTGTGACGAAGCGGCGTCGTGCGAGTCCGGGTCCGAGATCTGTGGTGACGAGGCTGGACTGGTGCGTGGCGGAACGACGTCTAGACGGCGGAGGGAGCAGTTCAATTACAGGGCTTGCGGAGGTGGCTGTGCCGATGGCGCTGGGTGGAGACACGTTTGAGTGACGACTGTGTGATGGTGGACGTCGCAACGGATGGCGGAGGAGCTTAGGGATAAGGTTCTGATCTGTTCTTCTTTTTATTTGTTTGGGTTTTTATTATGACAGTAGTGATGGCTTATAACCAGTAGAAGAGCATGAATGGTTTCTGGTTATGTTATGTGAAAGGTAAATGAAGATGGTAGGGGTGTTGGATCATTATGAATGATTTTTTTTTTGTTGAAAGGAGGTTTTGATTTGGTGATGGGATGGTGATGAAGGTAGGTTCTGTTTAGGTAGTGAGTCTGAAAGAAGATTGATGATAGAAAGAGGTTGATGAAGGATATGTGAGTAGATGGTTGTAAAGGTTGAAGAAGAATGATGGTGTGAATGAAGAATGATTGTTTCCCCCTGCCTTCCGTTAGATGCTCCAATTATTAGCAAAGCCAAGAGAAGATAATGCCAAATTGAGAAGACAAAATTGCAGAAGGAGGGTGCCATGGTTGGGGACAAACCAGCCTATGTCTCCACCTCCTTGCTGGTGCAGCAATGGTGTAGGGGCAGTACACCATTATTTTGGGAAAAAAGTAGAACAATCCAAAATAAAAAGAAAGAAAGCAAAATTGGTCTATACCCAAAATAAGATCAAAGTGCAACGGGTAGGACTAGGAGGGCACTTCACAAATATTTGTATTTTATTTTATTTCAATTTTTATTTGGGTTTGGGTCATGGGCTTACAACAAAAAACGAAAATGGACTACACTTGATCATGTAATAGGTCCAAGAACAACAAACATATTTTTAATGAATTTTGATGTTTTTCTTTTGTTTTCAAAATATTAATTAAAAGAGAGAAAATACCCCGGACAAAATTAAGGCGTTCACACATGGCAGCAACTGTTTGTGAATTGAAATGGATAAAAGGCCTGCTTGCATCCTTAGGTGTGCCTCAAACAAATCCCATGCAGCTTTATTGTGACAGCCAGGCTGCCCTCCACATAGCATCAAATCCGATCTTTCACGAGAGAACCAAACATATAGAGGTTGAGTGTGACTTTGTGAGAGATGAGGTTCAATGTGGTAATATAGTCACCTCTTATGTTCACACAGCAAACCAGTTGACTGGCATTTTAACCAAGGCTCTAGGACGCCAACAGTTTGAATACCTTCTTGACAAGTTGGGCATTCGAAATCTTCATGCACCAACCTGGCGGGTATTAGGAATATTGGGAAAGTTGTATATACCGTAATTGCTGGAGTATCTTTATAACAACTTTATTAGACATAAGTTTAGGAGCATAATTATAAGAACCAAATATTTTCTGATTCACCATATTTCCTACACAGCTGTTAGGAGTAATTTCATTGAATTGTGAATAGACAACAATAAGCTTGACCTGTTGTGTGATTTGTTCACAAATATTACTACTTTAAAATTTTGGAGACAGAGGATCCAAAAATAAAATTGGAGACAAAAATTCCTCCACAACATGGTCTCATCCCTCGTGCGAAAGGCGTAAAGGCCCCTCCACGAGGCTAAATCTGATACACATACCCATACCCATGTGGTATGGTTTTGTCTGACCCGCTGAGTTTTAAAAAGACACAAATACCCCAACTGAAAACGAAACAAAAGGTCACTGAAATTTGTGTGTGGTGTAGTGATATTGGTAGGGAGCATCTCCACCAAAACCCGCGAAATGCGACCGGCTCTGATTATATGTGTGAATGTGATCTACCTTCGTCGTTTTCGATTCTGACAAGTCACTATCCCATCCCCTACCAACAATATGCTGTCTAATCTTTTTATAACATCTAGTTAATTGAAATGAGAAGACAGAAATATAACATACAAAGTTCGCTTCTTACATTCAATTTTTATTTTCCATGTTCATGCTCCTTAATTTGCAGTTTCTATCGAGTGTGTTATGATCAGATACAAGTCCACATGAATATTGGTTATCTACCTATAATTTGTTTTTCTATAGCATATACTTTAATTTTATTGGCCAGGGGTTTTGCATGGAAGATCCGCATATATATATATATATATATATATATATATATATATATATATATATATATATATATATATATACTATAAATTGATCAGTTGTAATCTAATATACAGGATTAGGATTTAGTCATGAAATGCCTGACTCACACTATATAACATAACATTTGCAGCCAAAGCATGGAAGGAAACCTCAATTCTCAACTATAGTGCCCAAATGCTACCCATTTATTGGGTAGGGCTATGGTTCAGCACACAGCAACAATAACAAAACGAACTTCCATACTGCTGCTGGTCCACCACTGCATTAATTGTCTCACAATTATATGAATCTACATTTCATTGTCTAACAATGGATTTATGATTTCAACAAAAACCATGACTGTAGGCTGAAATGATCGTGAGGAATCCTAATCCGTCAAAGGCGGTCAAACAATGTCTCCACTCAAAATCTTAAACTATAAATCGTGTGTTTGGTTTCACGTTAGAAACCTCTAGAATTGATTTTACTCTCTGTCAAACGTGATTTTAGTAAAAATGAAATATTTGGTTCCTGTCAGGTAAAATTGATTTTGCCTCCAGAAGTGATTCTGACTAGAAGCTATAAAAAATAGCTTTTGAGTTAAGTTGAAAGATTTACTAAGTTTTACATCAAACTTGTTTTCAAAATAAAACATCCAAACATAAATCGCTTCACTTCAAACTCAATTCTAAGTTTCTAAACAAATCAATTTTACAAAATCAATTACATTCAAAATCACTTTTATCAAACGCTCATCCAAACAAAAAAAATATATAGTTATGGTTATTTTTTATTTACACTAGTGCAAAATATGCTTTTAACATCGGAGATTCCACATCGGTTTCACAAAAACCGATGTGTAAAACGAGGCGGTGGTATTTTTGAAATTAAAAGCAAAGGTTTGCACATCGGTTTCATAAATAACCGATGTGTAAATATTTTCCACATCGATTGTATTTTAACCGATGTCTAAATTTAAAACAAAAAAATTTAAAATTTTTATCTTTCCACATCGGTTCTTTTAGAACCGATGTCTAATATATAGATTAACCACATCGGTTGTATTATAATTGATGTATAAAATTAAAAAAATTTAAATTTAAAATTTTTATCTTTCCACATCGGTTCCTATTGAACCGATGTCTAATATATATTAACCACATAGGTTTAAATATAACCGATGTCATAAATTAAAAAAATGAAATTTTAAATTAAATCGTAAGTTTCTACATCGGTTACTATAGAACCGATGTGAAATATTACTAACCACATCGGTTTTTGGACAACCATTGTGTAATATTTGACAAAACCCTACTTTTTGTTTCTATTTTCATTCCCTCTATCTGTCACGTGCCCTTTTCCTTTGTTTTTGCTTTGCTCTTCCATTCCTTTGCTTTTCATTCCCTCCCTCGTTTTGTGCTCGTCACTTCGTCCCCATCTCTCTCACTGCACTGTGCTCGCCGTCCCTCACTACTTCACCGCCGCCTCCCATCTCTGTCTCTCCCCGATGCTCGCCGGTCTCCACTGCTTCTGCTTCTGGTGAGAGTGCATGCTTATTTACTTGTTTTGTTGGTAAATAAGATACATGCATGTGGCTAATCTTATAAGGACTTGAGATGTAGTGAACAATCTTCGGTATGGTTGTCAGAATAAGATTGAAATCTTTCTATTTTCTTATTGCTTTTTTCTTTTTTATTTTTTATGAAACCGGAACTGACTGGTACATTATTCTGTTGCTATATCAACTAAACTGTCATGGTTTATAATGTTAGCAGTTGATAGAAGCTAATGTTATATTTTAAGAAAAGTAAATAAATTGGTTTGATTATTTAGTTAGGCTTAAAGTGTCCTGTGCTAAGGTTGTGTGGGCTTCAATTAATTAATTAGTCCAGCTGGTGTTTCAATCCACTTTACTTTTTAGGCTTATTACTGTGAATACATCCTCTATTTTGTTGATATATTACCTAGTGGTTTCCACTTGTCATGGTGCATTTTCTGTGTGATGTGGGTTTACTTTGTAACAGGTTTTGTGGAACATTTTACTTTGGTTTGCTGTTGTTTGTTGCTTATTAGGCGTTGATTTCTTGTATTTGGCTGCAACCATTTAACTCTTGTCTCTGTGTAGTGTTTTGGGCTGGTGTATCCCTAGTATCCTTATCATAAAATTTTACTGATATACTAAAAAAATGTTAGACATAATGTGTGAGTAAACATTTTATTTGTTATTTAAATTATTCATTGCTCAATGTGAAAGTTATGTTTTCTTCTTACATTTTGTATTTCTGTCTTGACATTATTACTGGTAATATTTCTAGCTTTCTGTTTTGGTTTTAATTTTATTTTACTGGTAATATTTTGCTTGCTTGTTATTCAGATGCTACGATACTTTGTTGTAGCAAGATATTAGTCTCTGTGTGACGATCTCTTAAGCACTAGAGACTTCGAGTGTTCAAAGAGATTATTTTATAATTTGGTAGCTCTTAAGAGTTTCTGGTCTATTGTAGAAGTTGGTCATTTACATTTTGCTTTCCTTTTTAGAAGCTGTGTTTCAACTACAATATGCACCAAAAATACATGGCAGGAAGGGAAACTTTGTGTTTTCTTAAGGAGAATAAAGGATATATATAGTTTTTGATTGAATTTATATGATGGCCTGGTGGATTTAGTTTTTTTCTTCATGTTCTTTGCTTCCTGCCTGAATAGCCATAGCTCTTTGCTACTCATTTTATTATACGATCTTTTGGTCTTAAATAAGCTAACACTGTATTTTTCATGCTTAGATTTTAGACTCTACGTGAGGGGCACAATCCTTGGATACAAAAGGTAAGAGCTTCTTGCCCATAGTAGTTTTACCAATTTTGTATTTTATATCATCTTGTGTATGGATGCTGGGAAATTGAGAGTTGAGATTCATGGAGAGAAGCATTTAATATTATACTTTCACGAGTTTTGTCAAGTCATTTGGTTTATGATGAGGCAATATTATTTTTTCAGATCCAAATCAAACCTGTAACTATGGCTTGGGTTTGACAACTTGGAGTCCACTTGCATGTGGTGTGCTGACAGGAAAATACAAAAAAGGAGTTATACTAGTAGATAGCCGCTTTGCATTGCAAAATTACAAAGTAAGATTTGATTTCCATCGTTTTGGCTAAAAAGATTTCATTGAAGTTTTAATGTATTTGCTTGAAAATTTATTTGATTCGAGAATATACCCACAATAATTAGTAAAGCCTTAGTTTCCTGTTTGAGATGCAATACTAATGAGCACACGTGTACGTGCTTAATGTAAGGCTCACTGTATTGGATATTGAATTGTCCAAAGTTGGACAGTTTGGGAAAAACTTTTTCTTCATTCAGTTAAAATAGTTATTCATTGATTCTAATGTTATATACTTGATGAAAGTTCAGATTGATACATTTCCTTTCGTTCTCCGGGTGCATACTTTATCGTGGTGGATGTCATCGCGTTCAAGTCGTGTACGTGAGAGACCGAAGGAAAATGCTGCCAAAATTTCGTCGAGTATGAGCATGAGAGTTAAGGACTAACTGTTAATCGAATGTTGAAAAATTTTCTTCTCGAATGGGATAGGGCCATACCCTGTCATAAGAAGTGGTTGATGAATATGTTGGACTAAGTACGAAGTTATTGGTTTTAGTCATGGATCGCGGTTGGATGAATGCTAGACGGACAAGTGACGAGTATGAGAATGGAGTGGAAGATTTTCTACAGTTTGCAAAAACAAATGCTCCTGATAGTGGTAACGAAAGGTTTTATTGTCCTTGTGTTAAATGTTTGAATGAGAGACGACTAGAAACTGAGGAAATACGTGATCATCTTATTTGTGAGGGGATTTGCAAGAGTTATACAACATGGATATGTCATGGTGAATCGTTAGACAGGCCGAGGGTGTTGGATAGAGAGGAAGTTAATGATGTGGATATGGACGATGGACTAGAGGACATGATCCGTGATGTTGGGCAAGAGTCTTTTCGGCGCGCACATGTGTATGATACTTTGTGCAGTGATGCGGAAGTGGCTTTGTATCCGGGGTGCACTAATTTCACACGGTTGTCAGCAGTGTTAAGATTGTTCAATGTGAAGGCGAGAAATGGATGGAGCGATAAAAGCTTTACCGAATTGCTTGAGTTGTTGAAAGACATGCTTCCAGAAGGTAACACATTGCCATCTCGAAACTATGAGGCAAAGAAGATATTGTGTCCGATGGGTATGGAGTATAAGAAAATACACGCTTGCCCCAATGATTGCATATTGTACAGGAAAGAGTTTGAAGAGATGCACGAGTGCCCCAGGTGTGGGGTATCACGCTACAAAGTGAAGGATGGTGATTCTAGTTGTGATGTGGTCACCAAAGGTCCTCCTGCGAAGGTGTTATGGTATCTTCCCGTGATTCCGCGGTTCAAGCGATTTTTTACTAATGTAAATGACGCAAAGAACATTAGATGGCATGCAGATGAGAGGAAGTGTGATGGACAGCTTCGCCATCCGGCCGATTCTTTGCAATGGAAGAGAATTGATAGTTTGTTTTCGGATTTCGACAACGAGCCCAGAAACCTCAGGCTTGGACTTGCTACCGATGGAATGAATCCATATGGAAACTTAAGTAATATTCATAGTTCATGGCCTGTTCTCCTGGTAATTTACAACCTGTCTCCTTGGTTGTGCATGAAGCGCAAATACATTATGTTAAGTATGATGATTTCGGGTCCTAAACAGCCAGGAAATGATATTGATGTTTATCTGAGTCCCTTGATTGAAGACTTGAGAATGTTGTGGGATAAAGGCGTTGATGTGATCGACAGGTATTGTCGTGAGACATTCAGATTGCGTGCCATGTTATTTTGCACCATCAATGACTTTCCAGCATACGGGAACCTGTGTGGGTATAGTGTTGAGGGGCATAAAGCATGTCCAATATGTGAAGAAGGCACATGTTACCATCAACTGCAACATGGAAGGAAGATGGTTTACCTTGGGCATCGTAGATTTCTCCGACATAATCATCCTTATCGTAGATTGAGAAAAGCTTTCAATGGACTTCCGGAGAATGAAATTGCTCCGGTGGCCTTGAATGGAGAGCAAGTTTATGAAAGGGTGAACAACACTAATGTTATCTATGGGAAGACCCAGAAGAAAACTACCGATAAGAAAATATCCAAGAAGAGGTCGACCTTCTTTGATCTTCCATACTGGTGCAAGCTTGATGTAAGACATTGCATTGATGTGATGCATGTGGAGAAAAGTGTGTGAGACAGTTTAATCGGAACGCTTCTCAACATTTAAGGCAAGACAAAGGATGGTGTGAATGCTTGTCTGGATCTAGTTGCGATGGGTATACGCGAGCAGTTAGCCCCACATAAAGTGGGGGATAAGAAGGCTTATTTGCCCCCAGCATGTCATACTTTATCAAAAAAAGAGAAAAGAAGTTTTTGTGAATGTCTACGGGGAGTCAAAGTGCCACAGGGTTACTCTTCAAATATCAAAAGACTTGTCTCAATGAAAGATCTCAAATTAGTTGGCTTAAAGTCTCATGATTGTCATGTCTTGATGCAACAACTACTACCGGTGGCCATTCGTGACATCTTGCCTAAAAAAGTCAGACATGCCATTACTAGGTTATGCTTATTCTTCAATGCTATATGTAGCAAGGTCATTGACACTAAAAAGTTGGATGACATGGAAAATGAGGCAGCCATTATCTTGTGCCAATTGGATATGTATTTTCCACCTTCATTTTTTGACATCATGGTTCATTTGATTGTTCATCTAGTGAGGGAGATTAGATTGTGTGGCCCCGTTTATTTAAGGTGGATGTACCCGGTTGAGTGATACATGAAGATCTTGAAAGGATATATGAAGAATCCACACCGTCCCGAAGCATCTATTGTTGAAAGGTATGTTGCAGAAAAAGCTATTTAGTTTTGTACAGACTACATGTCAGAAGCCAAACTTGTAGGGCTTCCGAAGACTCGTCACGAAGGAAGATATGATGGTAAGGGTACACGAGGTATCAATGTTAAGTTCATGGATCGGGAGGAAGTGCTTCAAGCACATTTGTATATATTGAATAACACTGATGAGGTTGAACCATACTTATGTGAGCACAAAAGCATCACCAATGAAACTTACCCTAGAATGAATGAAAAATGGTGTTTGAACAAGCATAACAAGACTTTCTTGAGCTGGTTTAAAGAAAAATTGCAAAGGATGGTATTGCTTATGATACATTAAAATGGCTAGCACAGGGGCCTAACTTTGATGTCATATGTTGGAGTGGGTATGATATCAATAAGTTTTCCTTCTATACAAAGTCCCAGGATGACAAAAGTACTATTCAAAACAGTGGGGTTATGGTCGGCGCTGAGTCCATGCATTTCTCTAGTTCGAAAGATAAAAACCCTGTTATGGCATCCGTTTCATACTTTGGAATCATTGAAGAGATATGGGAGGTTGATTACACGAAGTTTAGAGTACCTGTTTTTAAATGTCAATGGGTCGACAGTAACAATGGTGTGCAAACTGATGAGTTGGGATTCAAATTGGTGGACCTTAATAAGGTAGGTAATAAAGAAGAGCCTTTCATCATGGCATCCCAAGCAAAACAAGTGTTTTATATCCATGATCCTTCTAACAAAAGATGGTCAGTGGTTCTCCAGGGAAAAAACATGTATAATGGTAGTGAGGGAAATCAAGATTCAACTCTTGATATTTCTAATACTCCTTCTTTATCAACCCGGGTGCCTAATTTCAATGAGGAAAATGAAGTGTATGATGTACATGCTACTCATAATAATCACCAAGAAGGGTTATGGGAGAACTTTACTAATTGACCATAATGTAAGTTTAGTTTGAGTTATGTTTAAAGTCATATTATATGTTTACGTTGATATTTATAAGTTATGTTTACGTACGTTGATTGATATTTATAAGTTATGTTTGATATTTATCTTGACATACTAACAAGTTTTTTTTTTGTTTAAACAAGTATACATGGCTGATCCTGAGGATATCCCTCATTCATGCAGCGGGTCAAAGACCCCCTCTACGGGTAGAAAGGGTAGACATGCCACACGAATGAGGAATTTGACTGCCAATCGTGGTTCAAATCAAAGGATAAGAATAGACTTTGATAATAACCTCAATCCTATTGGGCCAATGGCAGAGCAGTTTAACAGTTTTGTGGCAACCCTTACTAGAAGCGGGCCTAGTATACTTATTGATAATTGGAAAGATGTACCAGCGAACGTGAAGGATCATATATGGGAGAGTATTCTGGTATCTATACTTTTACATCCTGTGTTTGTCTATATCTACTTTATTTTAATTTTATTAATATCATATAGTAATTCGTTGATTCTTTTGGTGTTAATGTAGCTCACTTTTGACATGCCGGATACGACGGATATGAAGAAGCTTTTGATAAAGTATGCTGGTGAGCGTTGGAGGGCTTTTAAGGTCGACCTGGGCATATACTATGTATTCAATCTAACATGTGAAAAGAACCCACTTGAGGTGTACCCGTTTCTTGACCAGGCGACGTGGGATCGCTTTGTTCAGAGCCGACATGATCCCAGCTTTCAGGTTAACTTATTTGATTTGTCTCTAAATGTATGTAATTTCATTAATTTTATTTACTTATGTAATTTAATTGTCTTCTATTTATAACAGGAGAAGAGGAAAAAGGGGCAGGAAAACCAAAGCAAGAATGTCTACCCCCATGTACTGTCTCGTGGGGGATATAAAAAACTTGGTCAGATAATGGTGGAAGAGGAAAAGAAAGCATTTTTGGAAGCATCATCTCAGACGGATACTAACGCTGAAAGTCGTTTAGAAGTTGTTGATCCTCCTCCACCCTCACGCCATCGTAAATGGAAGAGGGCTCGACAAAGAAAAACGGGACAATATACATCTGAGGAGGCCCGCAAAGTAGCTGAGAAGATTGTAAGTATAGTTTGAATTGTAATTGTCATTTTAACATTGTTACCGAATTGTAACCTGATATTTTATATGTCATAGGATGCCTCGGACGAGCAGGTAACCCAAGGAACCTTTGTTCCTAGAGGACGCGATGATATCTTAGCTGCTGCCATCGGTAAACCAGACCACCTGGGCCGTGTCATTGGTGTTGGATGGGGCGTCGGCATTCGCCAATACCATGGTTCATCTTCACACCAATGCCACAGTGATGTTGATGCAGATAGAGCACGGATAAAACAGGAGATTGCAGCTGAGCTTAGACAGGAGATGGCCGAGCAGTTTGTCCAGTAGCTGGCAATATTGACTTCTATGTCCCAACAGATGACAGGTGTCCAACCCTCTGTCCATATGAGCACTAAGGACTCATGTGATCCTCCTCATCAGCCTGAAAATGATGATGATGGTGATGATGATGACGACCCTGATAGGTGTGAGCTGTATGTTGATGATCATCATGATCGCCGCTTAGTGGCATTGGGGAGGGCACATAATAACTTCGTTAATAACATACACCATCGTTTATTACCGGATGATCATGTGAGGGTCGTTGTTGACATTATTAGAGATCCTGATGCTCGAGTCCCTCTGCCCACTGAGGAGATTCAAACAGTGGGTCAGGCCCCCGGTAACTTCATCCACTGGCCAAGAAGACTGGTCAGCTTTCTTGTTGCATCTGAGGTATTCAGTTAGTTGTGTTTTTCTATATTCGTAGTTGAAATTATTTATTATTGTTTAAAGATAATGCTTTATTTTTATTTGTTTTAGGATGTTGGAAATGATATTTTGCCTAAAAGGTCGGATCCAGGAAGACCAGAGATGTCTGCTCTTGCCAAGGTATTCATTTGACCATTTAATTAATTACGAATGAAATAACTTATCTGTGATTACTAATATATATCTTTGTTGTTTAGGGGATCGACAAAGGGGCACCTGGTGATGTTTTTAAACTACGGCTATACAGGTTGTGACCATGGAGAATGACGCAGCTTTGGTAATGGAACATGATGCCAGTCCATGTGACGAACTGTATATCCCAAAGAAGGAACTTATGGAGATTTTACTCGATAAAGAAATGGCTAGTTCTGCACACCTATCGTTATGGTGCATGTAAGTACATTTTATTTATAAGTTAAGTAATTAAATTTTAAATACTATGATAATTAACATGTTTTTCAATATATTAGGTATCTGCATCGTATGTTAGTTGATTAGGGTAACCTCACCCTTTACGGGTTCATTGACCCCATGTTCATTCAGGGTGATGTTCTCCTGGCATCAGAAGACCCGGTCACCACCATACGTGATATACTTGCCCGAGACGATCATCAATTCTACCTTGTGCCTCATCTCAATAAGTACAAGTTATTTAATTATAACTATATATGACTTAGTCACTAATTGTTTCACAAATACAACAAGCATTGGCAATTGTTGATCTTGTACCCTAGGATGAATGTCGTGGTCTTCTTCTTCTCAATGGGAAATAAGCCGGCGAATGAACTGAAGATGATCATGGAAACGTAAGCATTAAAATACTTTATAATCAGTAATGCAATTGTTTTAATTATCTGAAATCTATTAGATATACTTTAATTAATGTTTATTTTGTCATGATAGTTCTATTAATGCAAACCACATGTTGCGTGGTGAAAGGCGTCGGGCTATTAGATGGATTATTCCTAACGTAAGAATATAATTGAACATATGTATTGTTCGTAATAAATTCAGTATATATTAATTTAGTGTGTTTTTGTTGTACAAAAGTGATTGTGTCGAGAATATTTAGAATATGTTATACTGGTATTGATCTGGATTACTGAAACAATGGAAAGGAATGATAGAAATGTAAAAAGAGTTTTAAAAAAAATGAGACTTTGCACATCGGTTATACAAAAACCGATGTGGAAAGTTCACTTTTCACATGGGTTATTAAAAAACCGATGTGGAAAGTTCACTTTTCACATCGGTTATATTTAAAACCGATGTGGAAAGTGATATTTCCACATCGGTTTTGTGATAACCCATGTGAAAAATGAACTTTCCATATCGGCTATGTAGAAAACCGTTGTTAAAAGCGTACTTTAGACATCGATTTTAAAACCGATGTGAAAAGTAACAATAAACAACATCGGTCGTTTCAACATCAGTTTGAAAACCGATGTGAAAGGCCAAAAATAACCGATGT
This sequence comes from Sophora flavescens, assembly GCA_030762895.1. Lineage (NCBI taxonomy): Eukaryota > Viridiplantae > Streptophyta > Magnoliopsida > Fabales > Fabaceae > Sophora > Sophora flavescens. Next base: position 14,573,687 of record CM061068.1, on the reverse strand, counting down.
GGAATCCCTTTTCTGCACTAGTGTTATATGGTTTTTACCTTATTTATTTAATTTAATAACAGACTTCTTTCTCATTCTAAAATAACAAACTACTCTCTTTTGTCCTTAATATAATAAACAAAACCCTAAAATACATCGACCAAGAAAATGCATAGAAACAAGCCAATTGTAATTAATATTCATATAAATTTCCAAAAATACCCCTTCTAATTAATGAACAGACTCACTTGTATGGAAATTTGATATATTTCGTAAATATAAATCCTATTATAAATGAGGGTAATATTGAAAATTAGTATTTAACATGTGTGAAAATTGATGCATGTTTCTTATATTTTGAAGAAAAAAGAGTACTCTTGTTTCTTATATTAAGGACCGGGTGGAGTACTAAAACAGCGACAACTTCTATGCAGTCATATGCATGGTGCGGCTAATATATATGATCATATAACTCCTATATATACAGTGAGAATAGGTTATGAACCTTTAGAATTATTTCAATGGTTCAGCACGTATGCTACTATGCTAGGAAAGACCCCAAACCGGATTCGTCGCTGTCGCTGTACCGTTGGATCGTCCCTCCACATATCACATCAGCTGGATCCTCCCTCCACACAGCAGATGCACAATTGGATTTCACTGCAGGAGCGCTGGATAGGACTTGGAGCAAGAGCGAATCCGGATCCGAAAAGACCCAGGGTAGCAGTTTTTAAGCACAATCTCACCAGTCATCACAGCTGCCTCACCCAGATTACATACCTAGATGTGTCCACTCATAAATTTCAACATGGTATTATAGCCCCATCCCCATATAGCCTTGCAGACCATCATAGATCCAAGTGCCAAGTCATTATTAATTAGGTAATTTTACCAACTAATTGTAATTTAACCAGTTTTGGATTACAGAAATGTTTTTTCGCACCTGAAGTTGATACCTCCATGCGACACCCGCTACTGTAGCGCTATATTTTTTTTTGTATTTTTTTTTTACAAATTTTGATTTTTTTAAATAAAAAAATTTAGCTTTTTTGAATACTAACATTTTTTTAATTACGTGCAAATATTTGGTTAATTCAGTGTAAATATCTGGTTAATTCAGTTCATTATATAGTTAATGGGTCATCCTAAAGATTACAATCATTCTTTACAACCATGTAAATATTTGGTTAATCACGTGCAAATATCTGGTTAATTCAATTCATTATATGGTTAATGGGTCATCCTAAAGATTACAATCATTTTCCACAACCATATAAATATTTGGTTAATCATGTGCAAATATCTGGTTAATTCAGTTCATTATATGGTTAATCGGTCATCTTTAAGCTTACAATCATTTTCTACAAGCATGTAAATATATGGTTAATCACGTACAAATATTTGGTTAATTCAGTTCATTATATGGTTAATGGATCATCCTGAAGCTTACAATCATTTTTCACAACCATGTAAATATTTGGTTAATCACGTGCAAATATATGGTTAATTCAGTTCATTATATGGTTAATTTGTGTGAAAAATTATTGTAAGTTTCAGGATGACCCATTAACCATATAATAAACTGAATTAATCAAATATTTGTACGTGATTAACAAAAAATGTTAGTATTCAAAAAAACTAAAAAAAATGCTACCGTAGCACTAAAGTAGGGTAATGTAGCGCTACAGTATCCAGGTGTCCTATCTGGATGTACAAATAATATAGCTGTTTTGATTAACTAACCCATTTTTTAACTTTCAATTCATTTTTTATAGTTAGTTTTATCGAATAAAACCTTCAACCCAATGGACGTGGCAAAGTTGGTTGCACAAGCTGAATTTATAGGGAGGAAGGATCTGGGTTCGAATAACACAAAACACTTCTTTAAGAAAGGGAGAAGAAACTTAATTACGATACATTCAAAAAAAAAATAATAATAATAATAAAACCTTGAGAAATCCTTAGGGGACGAGGACTTGAATTCACTTTCATAAAAGCACACGTGTACCAAAGAAAAAAAACACACCTACATCTACCAAGACTTTAATCACCTGTAGGCTGTAGCAACCCAGTGGGTCAATGCATTTCAGGTTTAAATGTAGAGTATGCAATTTTCCATAGGAAAACACTCTATGTATAAAAAAAATATAATTACAGTAAATGAAAAAAATAATCTACTCACTCACAAATAAATGAAAGTGAGCTTCTTTTTGTTAGAAAAATGATTAAAAAAAACTGTTTTCGTAAACCATATTCAATTAATTACTTGACCCCACTCCAGGAAACATTCATTCCACTATAAACTAATTTTCCTTCCATCCCTAGCTGTCTTCCTACTCTGTTTTCGTTTTATTTTATGTTCATCTTCTTTTTATTCTTTATCCCCTTCTTTTCTTCCTTTCCTTTTAGAGTATTCTAATAATGGTGGTTACTTCTAAATTTTCAATGACACTAAAGATAAACTATAGCTGGCAGAGGCTCTCAAGACCGTGCCAACTATTGTTGTAATTGCAATGTGCCATTAGAAGAAAACCAAAAGAAAAGGACACAATTTTAACGTAACTAAGGTTTCCAATAACTTCAAATACAGACACTCTTTTCTAAATCGTGATTGTCGGATACTAACACCCTACCACCAATTTTAATGTTGTTGTGTGGAAGTAATTCAACAACAACACTTTTATGGGGTGGCAATGGCAGCTTGGCAACGCGTTGCTTACAGCTTAAAGATACTCATGCGTGTTAGTAAACGACTTTCGTGTCATCCACTTAATCCCCAATCTAAAGTCCTCAATCAGGTTAACCAAAAGTCCTTCAGGGAGCGTGTGAGTATATATATTAGGGAGAGGAAAAAAAAAAGGCATCTCTACCAAACTAATCATTAGTATTCAAAAAAATTGCGTATCACTGGCAGATAGTATTCCCTACTATAAGCATTGAACAATATTTGAGACCCCTTTTAATATAATAATCTCATTAACTTTTTGTATGTAGAAGCTTTGCTTTCTGGTGCCTGCATCCTTAAAAGAGGTTGACTTCACTGCTGTCTCAGAATGTATATGAACTTTTTTCTGTAGTTTGCTATATTTTATAAATATATATTTCTTAGTACTGTATGTGGTTCAGATGCATCAGCATGTTCTCTACCCCAGCCAGCCAACAACCAAGATAAAATAAATTTATTTACTTGACCAACCTATGAATGTTTTCATTTCGTGTGGTAGTTAATGGTAATTTCAGAATGTTGACCAAAAGATAAAGTTGAGTCATCTATGTCAAATACAAATGATGACCACGGGGAAAGTAAGACACTGATGTGGATTCTTGAGTAAGATTTTGGAAGGACCTGTTTAAAATAGAAATTAACTAAACAAATTACCTTAAAAATCTGAATTTGTTCTGTTTCATATTAGTGGAATATTAACTGAAAAAATAAGAAGTAAAATTATTTGACAAACTCGAGTGAATAAAGAATGTGATTGTGAATAGTCATACTATATTTAAAATGGGACATTAACCATGAAAAAGTAAGCAGACTCCATTGCAAATTTAGACCCGGCAACTCAGTTCAAAAATTAAAATACTTGTTGGCTCTGTCTGTACGTCCAAGACCCATGTTACCTTGTCTCTTAAATAACTATAGGTGATGTAACTAGTGAATATATACAGTATGTGGCATCATGTAACTGAAACCCCACCCAACCCGGGGCCAATCAATCAATGTCTAGAGCCTCGTGACATATTCTTAGTTAACCCATGGACGGGTAGCATCTAGCAACTAGGGAAGTAGTCACCATGTCAACTTCCATTTTCTTCAGTTAGCAAAATGAGACTCTGTGGACCAAATTTGTGCGCAATTCCAATAATGCTCTCTTGTTATAATCAAATATTCACATTGGGAATCTGATATAGATGTTCCAAAATTGAAGCCTTCACTGCAGTGTTAGTGTTATGCTCCTTCCTTGGACAAAAAGGTTTTGGCGGTATCTCATTCACGTTGTCATTATACATTAGTATACTATTATATAATTAATATAAAAATAATGTTAACAAGTATCATTATAATACTGTCATATTGGTTAAGGATCTAAAATTGAAAAAAATTCATTGGAACTTGAAGTATGATGAACTTAATTTTTAATAAGATTTTACTTTCTTTTTTATTTTCTTATCCACTATCCTAAGAACACTCTTTATCACGACACTTAATATAAAGGCAAGCTTGTGGACAAAGACATTTAATTTGTTTCGGAGGTAAAGCAAAACATGATCCTTTGCAGAAGAAATGAACAACTACTTCATTGCGTACAATTTGCCATTCATTACATTACATTGATTGTAGTCTCCAACACTTAACTGATCAACAACTCCACAATTCAACAACCAAATCTAAACCGAAATAAATTTTCTAATTGAACTAGCTAACCAAATTTTTGAATATTTTTTGAAAAAATGTACATCATTAGAATTAAACAAGTCGTGGGAAGAAGAAGAGTGGCGTAGAGTCAGAGATGAATGGCGAAGCACTCTTTCTTTCTCACATGATTAATCATAGTTATTGGTACTGATTATTAAATTGCAGTCACAAATGAAATAGACAATGTATATATAAACATAGCATTACATAATTTTATTTATGCATGGTGGTGGCATTAGCAAGCGTAGAAATCGACGAGTTCGTCGAGGGATTCGGGTTGAGGATCGGCATTTTCGAGCATCCACAGCAAGTGTTCGAAGAGGACAACCTCGCAGGCAACAATGGTAGCAGAACTGTCGTGTTCTTGTTCCTGGAGATCATGTTCGGAGTCACGTGACCTCTCCACGAGTTCCCGAAAGAGTGGGTTTCCTACGACGTCGGAAGTGACGCGGTAGAGGCGGCGGGACTTGCCAACGTAGACAGGGTGGAGGTCCGATCTGGATGAAGAGTCGTCGTCGTCGTCGGCGACGGCGCTGACGCTGTGGCGGCTGTGCTTGTTGTTGTTGCTGAATGAGTTCCATTTCTTGAGCACTGACTTCAGTTTCATTAGCTTTCCACCTTTTGCCATGTTAGACTCAAATAAATAGCAAGTGGATAAGAGACTGGATGAATGAAAATGAAGAGAGAGAGAGAGAGAGAGAGACGCAGTATGGGGAGAGCGAAAGGGGAGGGAAGGTTCGCATAATATAAAGAGGAGGGAGAGGGGTGAAATCGTCAAAGCATTACTGGCCCCATAGTGTGGGACCCCTATATATTCGAGTAAATTCTCTCCTATATCTATAAGGATATTAATATTATTTCATCAAAAAAATAAAAAGGATATTAATATTATGCAGCATATTTTTTTTTAAAGTCTTTTCAATTTTTATAGCCGTTTTAGAAAATATTGAAATAAATTGAGTGTTTAAGAATTTTCAATTAGGTCCCTGAACTTATATAAAATTTTTAGTTGAGTCCTCGAACTTATATAAAATTTTTAATTAGGTCCCTAAAATAAAAAAGTGAATATATCAAATAAAAATTAAAAAAATTATAGATGATGAAATTTTAAAAAAAAATTATTTTTTGACATAATAATAAAATGACAAAAAATGAATATAAGAAAAAGCTGACAATTTAAAATAAAAAATAATAATAAAACTTAGCTAGAAAAACTATTGTTTAGCATAAAAATTAAATAAAAATAAATAAATTTGAGGGACACAAATTAGTTCTTAAAATGATAATAACAAATAATAAAATATAAAATTGTGTTATAAAATTCATGTTTTATAACAAAACATTAATTTATTAAACTCAGTCAAATATTTAATATTTGAAATAACATTAAAATAGTAACAATAGACATAACAAGCAAAAATATTATTTAATAAATATTAAAATAGTTAAATAAAAACCTCAATTAAAATAAAAAATAACATAATAATAAATTAAATAAATTAAATAACTCAAAATAAAATTAACAATCAAATTAAGATGTGATATTTACTTAATTAGATTCTTTATTTTATTTATTATTTCAAACAATAACTTTGTTTTTAATTGAGGTTTGATTTATTTTATTTTATTTATATTTTTTAATTGAGGTTTATGTGTTTAATCTCTTAATATTTTGTTATAAAACATGAATTCTCTAACACAATTTCATATTTCATTATTTTGTCATTATCATTTCAAGAACTAAATTTTGTCTCTCAAAGTTATCTATTTTTATTTAATTATTATGTTAAACAAAAAAATTTCTAACTAAGTTTTATTTTTCATTTTATTATTATTATTATTATTTTAAATAGTGAGTTTTTTCTCTCATATTCATCTTTTGTCATTTTATTTTTATGTCAAACAATATTTTTTTTCTTCTAAATTTCATAACCTATCATTTTATTACTTTTTATTTTATATAGTCACCATTTTAATTTAGGGATCTAATTGAAAATTATATATAAGTCAGGGACCCAATTATAAACTTTTTAGTTTAGGGACTCAATTAAAAATTTTATATAAGTTCAGGGACCTAATTAAAATTTTTTTAGTTCAGAAACCTAATTGAAAATTCCCAAATAGTTCAGGGACCAACTCAATAATTAAACCTTTTGAGAAATAGAAAAATACATGTGATCACGAGTTGTTGTATTTTTGTACTCTTAGGCTGGAGTTGGGTGATGATTACATAAAGTCCTTCTCAAAATGATGATCTATTTTATGATTCGAACATCTGATCTTACAAATAAAGCTGATTACTTCGATCGCAATTAAACGGTGTTAAGTTCATGACTTTTTGTATAAGTGTTAACATTAAAAAAAAAATTAAAATGTGACAGCTAAGAAAGATGTAATATAATATTTTTTAAATTTAATTTTTTAAAAAACTATTATATTATAATTTTTTTATTAGTGGGACAAGAAATGAAATATGATAAAGGGATAGAAGATTTCTTTTTTATGAATTATGGCTTCCCAATACTGAACAATGATTCTGTGAACCGTCGTATGCATAAGTATGTGTCTTCTGGGATAGGCAAATGATCTGTGAACACAAAAAATGGAATATCATGTAGTGTCCTTTTGTTTTTATTATGTATTTTTAGAATGTGTAAATATAAGAAGATAAAAAGTAAGTGAGAAATAGAGATAAATATATATGATATTATATACGATGCCTAAATTTTGTGTTCAAATAATATAGTTGTTTGGAATATAAGAATTATTATTTTTTAATATAGGGAACATAAGAATATTTACGAGTCGGAAAATAGAAGATGTTCTTTTTATTGGACAGAGGTTTGATATTTCAATATCTAATTTCAGACACCGCATGTGATATTATATGTATTTATTTCTATTTTTTAATTATTTTTTCATCATTTTTGTATACACGCATTCCAAAAATACAACAAAAAACCAAAGAAACACCGTGAAATATCTCAAATTTGATGTTGAAATATAATTTCTCTATTGGATATATGTATATGTATGTCGTTGTTGTTACTTTTTCTCGTTTGTCTCCAATAATATTCGAGTATGAAATGAGAGTTAGTTAATTAAAATGATAAGAAAAATAACGTCAACGAAGGTTGATCCAGTTGGTAAGGATACAACCTCATAACTCATAAGATCGTGAGTTCAAATCTAACTATTGATGTGAAGACCTCGTTGGTGGGTAATCTGTAAGTACCTCTGTAAGCGCTCCTGTTCGACGCCTCAATGGGTGGTATCCCTCTCAGCTAAGGTTTTTTCCATACTCAAGAGTCGAACCCGAGACCTTAATTAAGGGGTAAGAGGCCTTTAACCACTTATGTCAACCTCAGTTGGTTAACGTTTTTCTTTGATTTTAAGCCGTTAAAAATGAGATAATACCGACATTTTAAAGAAATTATAAAAAATAAAATGCTGGAAGTTTATCAGCTAAAAAAAAAAGGTGTACCAGCAAAAAAAAATAGGATTTAATAGATGTGAATTAATATTATAGATTTTTTTTATATTGACAATCAATAATAAATTAACATATTGTTAACAATGGTTAACTCTTATCTTAATTGTTTTAACTGAAAAGCTGTCAATCCGGTCGGCTAAGCAGCTGAGTCGGCCGTGTGTGTGAAGTCATCCAAATCCTAAGGCTATGCCTCATATATATGTAGTGTGAGGATGGTCATTACATGGCATTAATGGAGCGATTATGGACGTCGTCGATGAGAGCAGTTATAAGTCCTAGGTCGGTTACGAATTTCAATAGTCACAGTCTGGCGGCTACGGGCCGAGGTCTAATTCGGGTCATGTCGTAACATAAGCCCCCAAGCTTCGAACTGTGTACAATGAATAGGCTTTAACTTAGTCTTCCTCATCATCGGGTCAGTCTAAGTTAGTGACCAGTCTTGAGGTCCAACTCGCAGATTGTTCTTACTAAAATCCGGTCGATCGAACTATGTTCGAATCAAAGTATCACAAGCATTTCTACATATAAATTCTAATGATAATTGGTCGGTATAGTTTGACATAATGTAGTATTATGCTCATACGTATCCCAAATTGGAATCAAGACTAACGTAGTTCTAAGTTGAATAAGTGATTTTCTTAGAGAATGTGAGAGTTCTCTTTAAAATTGTTCTAGCAGAAAAACTACTATCCAGGCTTCGTGTATTAGGTAATTAGGTCCCCCCGTGCATATCTTTTCGATCTCTATTTATATTGGGCTCTCTGCCCCTTGCGATAGCCTGAGTACCTCTTTATTCTCGGATAACTCTCGACACCCTACGGTTCATAAACGACCGACTGCTTATTAATATCCACAATCACAAGCATTTACTACAAGATAACCGTCTCTTCCACTAGCTTCTGGCTCTTCTAATTTCTTCATGTGTTTTACCTGATCCTTAAACCATCGCACACATACAATATTGGACTAAGTTTGAACTCAACCCCAAATATGAAGTCCCTCAATCTCTCGGTCCATGTCTTCAATGAAGCCTTCACATGGATATAATCACCTCAAGTATGTAAACTCGACAAGCCCAAAACATTAATTATTATAAAAGTCACTCGTATCATATTTTTTGATTAATTGATAGTATAAAAACTTTTTACTGATAATATATATTAATTAAGCTCAAAAATATATTCTCTAACTTGGATTTCTCAATAAAAAAATGTTATGTTCATAATATTTGTTCCTGATCTATATTCATAAAGATACTTTCATTCAATCAAATTCATACTGCTAAGGTAGAAATAGTCTATTATATAATACAAATAGAATAAACATATATTCTAGCATGCATCACTTTCTTTACCTTTTTATCTCCTAAATAAATAAAATATATAATGTTAGGTTTAAATGATTTATTTTATATGGATTTTGGTTTATGTTTCCTCATATTTTTATTTTCTTTTTTTCTTCTTCAATAAATTATGATGACATAGAGTCACCTTGCCTTAAAAAAATATTTATAATACTTTTTTTGAGATAAATGTAAATTTAAATTTATAATATATATATATATATATATATATTTATAATATATATATATATATATATATATATATATATATATTCTCGTTTGGCACCGAAAGCGACAGGCACGTGCAAGTATGCTGCCAAGGTCTCCAACCTATTAGCCTATATTTTCTTTTCTAATCAACAATTCGTATTGTTAAGTAATTGGACTTCACAAGTAATATTTCCGAGTACAAGATCACATTTGTTTTCTTCTTCATCCCTTTTTCGTTTTAATTTCATAATTTGGGTTACAAAGACAAAGACAATACCTCGCTCTCTTTAGAACTGGCACCAACCAACCGGTGCTAACTACCCTTGTTTTAAATTTGGCAAGAATACCAAAGGAAACACCTTTTTTAGCTGTTGAAAAAGGAAGCATTTATATTCTAATGTTCTGTAGGTAATATATATTTAAAAATTGCCCATCCGATGTATATGGACGGTCTATATCTATTAAGCTAATTAAAAACGTTATTTTACATGGTTGAAAGTTTCTTGATGGATATGAACTAACTTATTCATGGGTTTGTTTTCTTCTTCATTCTTAAAATGTTCTTAAATTGTAAGGTCGACATGGAAGGAAAGCAAAAGACCAGATTGTTACGGTATGTTTCAAGGTCTTTTGAGTATGAAGAAAACAAATCCTTGTGTTAGACATACAAGAGTATCTCTAGTGCAATTCATTAGAATTGTTTAATCCACCTTTTTATATATTTTACCATGTTACATCACCATTTTTACTATATATATCACTTTAAACAATTCTATACTCCAATGATAATATTCTTAAAAGTTCATCAAATGATTCTCATAATAACTTACATCTTTATTTGCATTTATTTTTGTTTCAATTTAAAATGTTAACTCTATCTTCATTTAATATTAATATTCATTTAACACTATTATTTCTATTTTTTATTAGTGATTATTATATAAAAATCAGATGCTTCTATAAGCTTTTGTCCTTTCATACGACATCAACTTACTTTATTGTTAAAATCCAACAAGAATTTATCCTTAATTTTGAAAATGTGTTAAGCAATTGGATGAATTGTTCTAAGTTGAATATAGCACTCAACTCATTTATGGTTAGAAATAATGAGGATTAAAAATTAGGGAGCAATTTTTTCATTCCAACACTTTTTTTTAGGAGTATTAGCAACACACACTCTTTCTAACATACTCCTTTTTATTGGTTGAAATTCATGTGGGTTATACAAAATTCAAGTGGGACCTACATGAATTTTAACCAATAAAATAAAACGTGTTGGAGAGTGTGTATTAGAGACTGTGTTGTTAGATTTTTTTTTTATAAAAGAAGGAACAGAAACCTAAGCAACAAAATGAGGGGTGATACACACTAGCATCCTCCCATAATTAAGAACAAAACTAACAAAGGAGGATTATTATCTATAACAGCACAATGAAAAGATTTCGTATGACCAAGATTTGCAAACCCATACAAGTATGGACCACCTAAGTGTTCCACTCCAACACTTTTAATGGGCATTGAGAGTTTTCTGTTTATAAAAAAAAGTTCAAGGATTTTTAATTAATTGTATAGGTTGTTTACTTATATTATAGGGCTGATTAAAAATTAGTAGTTTATTTTCCTTAAAAAAATTAAGGTAAGGGCAAATATTCCTCGGGGCAAGCATATCTGGAATAAGGCAATGTCTCATTCAAAATCATTTTTGATCTGAAGGATGATATATGGTAAAGTGCCTACTGATGAGTCCTTTAGGTTGAGAGGCTGCTGCATTGTTTCAATGTGCAATCTATGTCATAATGCCTTTGAAACTGCAGATCACTTATTTTTTAATTGTCCTTTTGCTGACAAAATGTGGAACTGGCTAGGTCATTGTTTCAGTGTTAATCTTGACACAAGCAATATTTTTAACACTTCGAAAGCTTGCCACAAGGGCATGAGCCCAATCTTGAAAGATGCCTTATTTTCAGGAACTGCTGATATCTTGTGGTACACTTGGTTTTCCCAAAACAAAGCTAGATTTGATAACCAAAACATCTCAGTAGATACTGCTGTCAGGTTTGTGTATGCAGGAGTTAACTTGACAGGTTCTTATTCGACTGGAGTGTGCTACCTAAACCAAGAAGATAAGCATGTAATGGCCAATTTCAGTATCAATCCAAAGCTAAGAAGGGCTGCTCGAATTATTGAAGTGGTATGGAAGCCTCCCAGCTACAATTGGGTGAAGTGCAACTTGGATGGAGCTTCTAGAAGTCTAAATAACATGACTGCATGTGGTGGCTTATATCGAGACAGCAATACTACTGTTTTGGGATGCTTTGCATTGAACCTTGGGAATTCTTCCTCTCTTTTTGTTGAGCTGATGGGAGCTATTATTGCCATTGAAATGGCTTTTCATAAAGGATGGCATTCATTGTGGTTAGAATGTGATTCAAAGTTAGTCAGCTTAGCATTTTCATCATGTAATATTGTTCCTTGGTTTCTAAGGAATAGGTGGCTCTAATACTATAGATATATCTGAGAAAATGAATTTTGTCATTTCTCATGTATATAGAGAGGATAACTCATCTGCGGATGGATTGATTAATTATGGCTTATCCGTTGATGGCTTAATTTAGTGGAATAATATTCTGGATTGCATAAGGGAGGACTTCTTTAAGGATAGAAATGGTCTTCCCTCGTATAAATTTTGTTGACTTTTACATGGGTAATGTTTACGCCCCCCATGAGACTTGTATTCTTTATTCTTTATTTTTCAGTTTCTTCATAATAATTTTTGGTATGCTGCAAGTGATTGATAGGGTTTGAGGTATCAACATAGTTTGGATGTCTTGTTCCTACAGTGATGTTCTTGCATACCAATTTTTGCTATAAAAAAAAAACGCCCAGCAAAATTAAACCTTTCTATAGCGAGCTATAATACTTGATAGAGACACGCGGCATTCTGGGGGCGGAGCCATGTGAACAACACATGGACTCAGCACGTCCCATATGGTGCAACCCTCGTAGATTTATATGGCACCCTTATTCATGGCTAATGCATTGCCATGTGAATTTCGCAAAAATTGCAATTGGTGTTCTATGAACGTGAAACATAAATTGTGACCATATTTTTTTTAATGCAAGCATTGGATTTATTGCACGCAGAAATTAATTATCACACAACGTAATGTCATTTTATATCAAACATGCATGTAACAATGCAACTATGCAGTGTTTGTCCTTAATCATGTGAGTAACTAAAGAAAATCTCATCAATCGCCGAACAGAATATTGTCATCTTATGATTAATTAGTTCTAAGTGATGATTATTAATTAAAGCAATCACAAACAATTAATATAGCATTTTCTCGAGTTATATCGGCATTTTGCGAATAAAAAACTAAGCTTCGGACAATGGTCAAAGTCATAAATAAAATAAAATAAGTACTGTAGACATCTCAAAAAGGGAGAAAATCATGCCCACGTTCAATAAAGGTTTCTGAATGTATTAAAGATTCGCCATGTCAATATGTCAATAATTAATAAAACTACACATAATTATGTACCGGAAAATTACACGTAATCATTGTCTAAATGTAATTAGATATAACTCACATATGTAATTATATATAGTTTGGTTGTTTTTTTTTTTTAGAAAAGAAGCTCAAGGAATCTCATTAGTGATCAGAGCAACCATATAAGGGGGAACATGATAAAAAATACGGGGACCAGCAGTGAAAAGAGTCGTCCTAGCTAACGAATGAGCTAGTATGTTCGCTTGTCTCCTAACAAAACTTATCCCAAAGTTTGGAAAAGAACAAAGAATGAGTTATAAAAAATGAGTTATATATATGGGACACTAGTGGAAATAATGTAATATACGGGAACGTTTTACGTCAGTTGACCATATGTTTGACGTTAAAAATGAGGCGGTGACAGTTTTGTAAATATTAAATCACTATTTGCGTCAGTTGTGTAATGAACTGACGTTAAAAGTGATTTGCAAGAATTATATATTAACACTTTTAACGGCAGTTGTTTATACAACTGACGTTAAAAGTGTGATTTTTACTTCAGTTAAATAAATAACTGACGTAAATAATCCTATATTCCTATCTGAAACTCAGTCCTATCTTTATTTCGTTGTCATCTTCCTGTTGTCACTCTTAACGCAGATCACTCTATATATAGTGCAGTTCAATTATTTCTAATCTTTTTTTTAAACAAGTTTATTTTTAATCTTAATTAATTACCTTGAATTAGTAAACAAATTCTTGTGCTAATTAAAACAAATAAACACTTAACATAAAACAAGTTATATGTATAATCAAATCGTATCTCATTGAAGCGATTCATAAGTTACTTTTTTTTTTTTAAGTAAAGAGGCATGCAAAAGCATCACAATAGAGACTAACATCCCAACTAGGTTGGCACCTTAGCCACTATCCATCATATGCAGCACACCTCAATTTATTAAAAAGAACAAAAGCGAACAATACAAAAGCATGGGGGGGGGGGGGGGGGCAACATAGCCCTAAAATATAAAACAGTTTCTGTTTCAACGTCATTTTCTTCTCAGTCTTGTCCTCAGAAACTCCAATGGATGCATCCCCTCCCTCACTTGAATTCCTTGATGCTCCATCTGAATCCACAATCACTTGCAGCCAAAGCGGAGTGAAAGGGATGAAGGGGATGAAATAAAGTGAGGGAATCGCATTATGTGATTCACTCAACCTTACCATACATGTTATGTGATTTACTCAACCTCAGAAGTTTTTTGACCACTAAGACAGAAACCTTTAAGTCTAGGTATATGAAGAAATAACAAAAGTCTCAAATATGATAGAGCCATATTGTGAAGGAATAGAAAACGCACGAAATATAGAGGAAAAGAAGATGGTGTATTACAGACTGATACAGAAGAATGATACTTTATATAGAGAAGAGAGACTACCTGATTTTCTTCAAAACTGATCTATAAACTTAATGTTCATTAAGAGGATTAGGTTACAAGGTGCATGGGTAAGTAGCACAGTAGTCAAAGGAATGAATGTTTTTGCAGAAACTTATACACTTTTAACGTCAGTTGTCTTCAACAACTGACGTTAAAAGTGTTTTCAAAATAAAAAATATTTATTTTTAACGTTAGTTGTTTAATACAACTGACTTTAAACAATGACTTTTAACGTCAGTTGTTTAAGACAACTGACGTTATAAATGACTTCTAACGTCAGTTGTATTAAACAACTGACGTAAACTGTTGTTTTAATGATGGTTTTTGATTATAACATTTACACCCGTGTGCCTTCTTCACTTCGCTCTGTACGTCTCTGTTCTTCTCTTTTCATCACGCTCACTCTCACTCTCACTCTCACTCTGCCCTAATCGCAAGCTCCTTTCCACTGCAACCACCGCGAGGGCTTCTTCGCCACCACCGTGAGGTACACTCTTAACCCTAACTCTGTCTTTCCCGCTCATTCTTTGCAATAACTTGACATCTCTCTTTCTCCTTCCCGCGCACTAACTCTCCTTGTCCCTCTGCTCTCAGTAACCACATCGAACGTTGGCTACCACTCGAGCTCCCCTCCCCACCACCACGCGAGCACCTATTTCTGGTGAGTCTTTAGGGCACATTTTTTTATTTTTGGTTTTGAGTGTATGTTGAAACTGTAGTCTCTGTAGTTGAAACTTGAAACTGTGAGTTTGAGTTGTTTGGAATGTCTCTATTTCTGGTCGTGGGTTTTGTGTTTTCTCTTGTTTTTCTTCTGCTATCATGACCTATTTCAAAATGGGAAGAAATTTAGAGTTGCTTGTAGCATGTGACATCAACAATATATTGCTCATTGGAATTATGTTTTGTTAATTTATCTTCATCTGCTTATTTCTTAAGTTAAATGCCTTGCTTGTATATATCATGCTCTCTTGATCGATTCATATGGCTGAGTGGTTATAGTACTAGATATAGCAATAGTCCTAATATGTGTTGTTGCCTGTTTGATGAGAAGAATGATGTGAGATTACCGTAGAAATTTTGTTTTAGGCAATTAGTCAAATAAGATATACATGGTTGACGGGATTTCAAAAACTAGTTTTCAATTAGGATTTCAAAAACTAGTTTTCAATCTCCCGTATTGTCCTTATATTGGATATATGTTTTGTATATCTCCAGAACCTATCTAGTTATGGATCGTAGTTGGATGGTTTGTAAGCGCACTAGTGCTGAGTATTTGAAGGGGGTGGGATAATTTATAGAATTTACTCAAAGGAATGTTCCTAATAGTAATGGAATGTTCTGTTGTCCTTGTGTCAATACGAGAAAATGTACGGTGAAGGATATATGTACTCATTTGATTTGTGAAGGGATTTGCTTGAGTTATACAAGATGGAAATGGCATGGTGATGTGTTGTTGAGTAGTACGACAAGTGTCTCCCAAAGTGAGGACGTTGACATAGATATGGAGGTTGATAAAGTAGAGGACATGATCCGTGATATTGGACAAGAATCTTTTCATCGAGCTCATGTGTATGATAGGTTGTGCGGTGATGCGGATAAGCCTTTATATCCAGGGTGTACTACTCATACACAGTTGTCGGCGGTGCTAAAATTGGTTTGTGTGAAGGCGAAAAATGGTTGGACCGATAAAAGCTTCACGGAATTGCTTGAAGTGTTGAAAGACTTGCTTCTGGAGGACAACACATTGCCTGACCGTAACTATGAGGCCAAGAAGGTATTGTGTCCAATGGGTATGGAGTATAAGAAGATACGCGCATGCCCCAATGATTGCATATTGTACACCGGTGTTCATGAAGACAATCACGATTGCCCCAAATGTGGGTTATCACGATACAAAGTGAAGGGTGGTGATGATGATGATGATCTTGATGATGTGAGAAAAAAGGGTCCTCCCGTGAAGGTGTTGTGGTATCTTCCAATAATTCCAAGGTTCGAGCGATTGTTTGCCAATGCGAAAGATGCAAAGAATCTTAGATGGCATAATGATGAGAGGAAACGTGATGGAAAGGTTCGTCATCCTGCTGATTCTATGCAATGGAAGAATATTGATACTATGTTTCCGGATTTCGCCGATGAGCCAAGAAACCTAAGGCTTGGACTTGCTACGGATGGAATGAATCCTTATGGTAACATGAGTAGTATTCATAGTTCATGGCCTGTTGTGTTGATAATTTACAACATGCCCCCTTGGTTGTGCATGAAGCGCAAATACATGATGTTTTCTATGATGATTTCGGGCCCAAAGCAACAGGGAAATGACTTAGATGTTTATCTAAGTCCCTTGAATGAAGACTTGAAAACACTGTAGGCGGAAGGTGTTGATGTAGTTGATGGGTATTCTCATGAGACTTTTAAGCTTCGTGCCATGTTATTTTGCACCACCAACGACTTTCCAGCATATGGTAACTTGTCCGGGTACAGTGTCAAGGGGCATAAAGCATGCCCTATATGTAAAGAAGGCACATGCTACACTCAGTTGCATCATGGAAAGAAGACGGTTTACCTTGGGCATCGAAGATTTCTTAGATGTGATCACCCATATCGTACGATGAAAAAAGCTTTTAATGGATGCCAAGAGACAGAAGAAGCTCCGGCGGTCTTAATTGGAGAGCAGGTTTATCAGAGGGTAAAGGGCATCGATGTTATATTCGGCAAGTCCAAAAAGAAAGGTAAAGCTGCTGAGAAAAACATATGGAAGAAGAGGTCGATATTCTTTGATATTCCATACTGGCGCAAGCTTGATGTCAGACACTGCATTGATGTGATGCATGTGGAGAAAAATGTGTGTGATAGTGTGATCGGGATGCTTCTCAACATTCATGGCAAGACAAAGGATGGTGTGAATGCTCGTCTCGACCTCGTTGCTATGGGTATACGAGAGCAGTTAGCTCCAGTTGTTGAGGATGGTAAGCGGACTTATTTACCGTCAGCATGTCATACTTTGTCAAAAAAAAGAGAGACAAAGTTTCTGCGGGTGTCTTCAGGGCATCAAAGTTCCACATCGTTACTCTTCAAATATGAAGAGGCTTGTCTCTAGTGATCTTAAATTGGTTGGCTTAAAGTGGTATTGCTCCAAAAAATGTGAGACATGCCATTACTCGGTTGTGCTCATTCTTCAATTCTATATGTAGCAAAGTCGTTGACCCCCGTATGTTGGATGACTTGGAGGTTGAGGCTGCTACAATCTTGTGCCAATTGGAGATGTATTTTCCTCCTTCCATTTTCGACATAATGGTTCACTTAATTGTTCATTTGGTGAGGGAGATTAGATTATGTGGGCCGATTTTTCTGAGGTGGATGTACCCAGTTGAGCGCTACATGAAGATCTTGAAAGGGTACGTGAAGAATCCTCATCGTCCGGAAGCATCTATTGTTTAAAGGTATGCTGCAGAAGAAGCTATTAAGTTTTGTTCGGACTACCTTCATAACACGGATCCTATCGGGGTTCCTAAGCCTCGGCATGATGAGATAAGATGTCAAGGTAAGGTTACACATGGCTTAAGAATTAATAGCAAGGGTCGGGAGGAAGTGTTTCAAGCACATTTGTATGTATTGAACAACATCGATTCTGTTCAACCTTTCTTATTTGAACATAGAAGAAAAGTCAATCAAGAAAACCCTCAAATGAGCGAAAGGTGGTTGTTGAACAAGCATAACAAGACTTTCTTACCATGGTTCAAGTAAGAAATGCTTAAGGATGGTAGTACTGCTTCTGATGATGTAAGATGGCTAGCACGTGGGCCTAGCTTCAACGTCATATGTTGGAGCGGATACGACATCAATAACTTTTCCTTTTATATAAAGGAACAAGATAACAAGAGTACCATGCAAAATAGTGGGGTTATGATCGTAGCCGAAGCAATGCACTTATCTAGTGCAAAGGACACAAAACCCGTTAAAGCACCGACACCTTACTTTGGATATATTGAAGATATTTGGGTGCTCGATTACACTAAGCTTACGGTGCTGGTTTTTAAATGTAAGTGGGTTGATAGTAACGGTAGTGTACAAACCGACGAATTGGGGTTCATATTGGTAGACCTCAACAAGTTAGGTCTATAAATGAGCCTTTCATAATGGCTTCCCAAGCAAAACAAGTGTTCTACATCACTGATCCTTCTAACAAAAGGTTGTCCGTGGTTCTCCAAGGAAAAAGCATATATAATGATAGTGATGAAAATCAAGATTCAAATCTTGATATTCCTGAGACTCCTTCTTTTTCAACAAACATGCCTACTATAATCGAGGAGACACAGGTGGACGATGTACATGTCACTCGTGATGATCATCACAAAGGGATATTGATATAGGTAGTTTAAACTTAGTATACATTTATTTTTATTTATACTTCTGTATTTATTTTTAGTTATAACCTATTTTAATAAATATATATTGTTTCTGAACAGGCATACATATGGATCAGTCAGATGGCCCACATGCGCGGGAGGACACTGTGGGGCCTACGCAGGACCTGATCGCTCCTACGCCTGATTCTAGTGTAAGTTTACATGTTATATATTATCTTTAGTCCTTCTTTTTAATGTAAGTTTATAATGTTACAACCTTCTATTTTATCATTTTTTTGTCCATACAGACATCACAGTCTCGGAGGAAACGGGGTAGGGGAGCCACGACTTTGAAGAAATTAGAGAAGGCCAGGCAAAGCGGACAGACGCTTGAGGTGTGCTTTGATGTTAATCTAAAGCCCCAGGGACCCCGTGCTAAAGAATTTAAAAAGTGGGTGTTTCTACAAGCGAAGCAGCACGTTAGCATCAACTACAACCATTGGAATGACGTTCCACAGAACGTTAAGGATCGGATTTGGGAGGCTATCATGGTATTTTGCCTTTACATTCTTTTGATTTACATTATTAGATAATTATCCGAGTTATAATCCATCCAGTTGTTATGTATTTAATGTGTAGGTAGCTTTGACTGTGCCAAATGACGAGGATCATCGTACGAAATGTATGAAAATGGCATCAAAGTGTTGGAATGGGTTCGAGCATGATCTTACCAGGTACTATGTATCTGGGAAGAAGCGACTTACATAGGGAACTTGATGGGAGACAATCGGAAAGAATTATATCTAGCTCCCTACTCTATGAATAACCATTGACAGTTGCTCGTACTTCACCCGTCTAGGCATACTGTCATATTCTTCTGCTCTCTCCACCAAAACTCGCCACAGGAGGTGGTGGAAGCTGTAAATACGTAAGTAACTAATCTTCAATTTAATTTAAGTTTTAATATCAGTTGTTTTTAGTTTATTACACACATGATATATGAATTTGTTAATTGACATGATTATTTGTTTATGATAGCGCGCTAAAGGTGAGTAGTATAAATTGCGCCAACGGGAGAAGTAAGACTTCTAAGGCTAAAGGAAATCCTGATTGGATCATCCTCAAGGTTTGGTAGTTTATTTATCAAATAATTAATATTATAATTATTAATTTATATGTATATTTAACTGACATTGAAATTAATTTTTTTTGTAGTCTCGATTTCAACCTGACGGGTGGTCGTGCAGCTATTATGTGATGCTTCATATGCTGAACATAGTCTCCGCATCTATTACGGATGGATGGAAGAAGGTAATATTTAAACAACTTGTTAAATTATATATTATAGTTTTGGTGATGACTTGCGTTAATGTTATTGTTATTATTTGAACGTGTGTAGGTATTTAACAACCAATTGCCTCTTCAAAAAGATGAGTTTAGAGACTTGAGGATGTGCTTGACAGAATTCTTCTTCAAGTATGCGGCTGAAAAATGAATTGACAAGATACCTCCGCAATACTTGGATGAATAGTTTTTTTGTTAGACTTTAGAAACTAATTAATAACATATATATATATATATATATATATATATATATATATATATATACTTAGATTGGTAGTTTTGTTTTTTAAAATTAGAGACAATAATTTATAATTATATATATATATATATATATATATATATATATATATATATATATATATAGATAATTGTAGATAGTTTTGTTTTTAGTATAAATAGGTTTGGGTGTTAATTAAGTCCCCCATTGTTCCTTTGTATATTTCTTTTCTTTTAGTTAATATTGAGATTTAAGGGTAGTGTTTGCAATTCTGTAATGTGTGTGATATTCTGTGTTACCGGGATATTTACTGAATGCAAGGATAGTTGAGGGGAGTGATATTTTAAAACTGAATTTTAAAAAAAAAAATCTATTAACGTCAGTTGTATCAAACAACCGACGTTAGCATATTAACGCAATTAGAAACCGGCGTTAAAAATAAAACCTGTAGCATCAGTTCTTTAACTTAACTGACGTTAGTTTGAACAACATTAACGTCAGTTGTGTTAAAGAACTGACGTTAATAGTTTTATGTTTAACGTCAGTTGTTTAAACAACTGACGTTAAAATATTAACTATTAACGTCAGTTGTATTTATGCCAGACAATATTCTGACGTATAAAATCAATTTTAACTGACGTAAAAAGCAATTATTGCACTAGTGGGATTTGCAATGTACACTCACCCATGTGAATAACTAAAGCAAATCTCATCAATCGCGGAATAGAATATTATCATCTATTGACTAACTTCTAAGTGATGATTATTAATTACTTAACATAAGACGTCTTCAAAAAATCTAGAGCCGCCACTCTTTCAACCTTCTTTCTACTCCTCTTTTCCTTCTTCCTCATCCACCGGAAGGGGGTGGTACGTTTTGGGCCAGGTTTAGGCCTGAAATCACCCATCTATATAATTTTTTTTCTCATTTTATCTAAATAAGTGGTTTTTTCACATAGATCTGGTTTTTCTTTTGTGTTTTTCCGTGTTTTCTTCGTCTACGTGCGGCGGTGTTTTGTTCGTCGTCTTGTTGCGGCGTTGTTTGGTTTCCCGTCTTGTTGCGGTGTTCGTTTGGTTCAGTTTGGCAAATAAGCTTCGATCCATTACAAATTCAATCAAGACTTGGGTGTCAACGTTACAGATCCGGAGACATGGGTATTCCGGTCATTTTGATTTTGTCACATTTGTAAGCATTTTGCCGTGTTATGCTATTAACCTGGGTACTGTGAGTTTGTTCGCAGATTCATCCTTTTCGGTTTTTAGCGATGTTGAATTTGTGTTGTTTTCGATGTATTTTACCAATTTGAATGAATGAATATCTTTTTTAGTAAAAAAAAAATGATGATTATTAATTAAAGCAGTCACAAACAATTAATATAGCATTTTCTCCAGTTATGATGGCATTTTGCGAATCAAAAATTAAGTTTCTATTTGCTTTGTTTTCAATTTCTTGTTTTCATTTACTGTTTTCATAAATAATTACAATATTGTAACCTTATTTTAATTCTGTTTCCTGTTTTCAGAAATTTGTACGGCAAACACGGAAAACAACATTTTTATGTTTTCACTGTTTCCTGTACAAATCTTTGAGACAAAATAAAAATAAGGTAACAATTTTGTAATTATTTTTAAAAACAGGAAATGAAAACATGAATCTGGAAACAAAGCAAATGGGCCATAAGCTTCGCAATTCACATAATGGTCAAAGTCATACTCGTCAATCCCGGGTGTCACATGCCCACCAGCTTCCTCTTGGTTCGTCCTTGAACTACACCGTATTGGGAGAGTTGTTGCTCTAATACCATTTGTAACAGCCCAGTTTGCTTTGTGGAGTTTTTAAGTGATGGGCTCCCGAAAATAAGATGCATCTTGTTGATATGGATAGTACCAATCAATTCTTATAAATCATCCTCAACTGCATAGTCTCGTACCCCTCCTCAACTGCATAGTCTCATTCCGGTGTGTAAGCGGCTCTTCATGTGCCCCTCCTGTAGAGATCAGAAACAGGTCTAAACAATTTGAAGAATGAATAACTTCATTGAATAATAAACAAGCCTTTAAATAGGCATATAACAGAAGCAGAAAAATAGAAAGATAAGCCTAACTTAGTGATAATTATACTAAGAGATAACTGAATACTTAGAGATAACTATACCAAGAGATAACTGAATGAAAATAGATAAACTCCTAAACAACCTTAAAACAGAATCCCAAAGATAAGATAACATAACAAACTCAACAAATCCTTCCTTAAACTAATTGCAGTCATGCAATTTGTTTAATTCTGGAACTTCACACACTCCAAACGGCACTCGAAGTTTCTGAAAGGAGTCCAACTTCAAAGGTTTGGTCATCACATCAGCTACTTGGTCTTGTGTTCCACAATGAACAAGCTTAATTTCATTATCTTTAGTAAGGTCTCTAAGGAAGTGAAACCTCACATCTATGTGCTTACTCCTCCCATGCATAACTGGATTTTTGGACACCTTTATAGTAGAGCATGAAGTTGACACGGGCAAACACAAGGAGGGGGGGTTGAATTGTGTTTGTTAATAATTTTCGAAAACAACCTTTAAAACTATTTTTGCACACAAGAAGATTAAATTAGAAGCAAGAACAAAGAAATAGATCTTTTTTAAAAAGCTTTAACAAAAGCAATATCGAAACCCCTCAATCAGTAAAAACAAATAAAACTGTAAGGGTTTAGGGATAGAATATTCACACAAGATATTTTATCCTGGTTAACTCTCTTCCAACCAAGAGTTACGTCCAGTCCCTTCTACTTGAAGGTTTTTCTCCATTATTTTCCAAATAGATTACAACCAAGTATTCAACACCTCTCCAGGCTTACAAGTATTCCTTTCTTACCAAGTCTCTCTAGGCTCTAACTCTAACAAAGAGATTTAACTTATGATCTTCTTAACTCACTATGTGTGAGGATATGCAAGTTTAAGATCAGTTGAATATCGTAATAATATTCAAACTAAAGAATACAAACTCTTGCTCTTAAAAGAAAATTAGAATGAGTGATTATCGATTGGCAAAAAGTTGTTCTTCAGAACTTGAGGTCTTCTATTTATAGCGACCTTATTCTTCACTTGTATTTCTTCAACGATTATTTTGAATAGTCCGGTTCAGAGATAGCATTGAATGCATGATATCCATTGTAACTAATAGCTAGATTGTGGCAATGCTAAAAAGTACTCTTGGTTATCGAGGTAGCACGAAATTGAGGCTCACTGCTCTGAGCTTTACAACTTGAAAACTTGTTGTTCCTCCTTTGTGTACAATACAACTTTTTCCAGCCATAAATTTGTCATCGTACAGATCATTTTACAATTTCTCATTGTACGATTCTGCTTTTTGCATTTCTTTGATGATACTATGTTTCTTTTACAACAAGGTAAAACATTAAAGCAGATAAAACAAATATGAAGAATAAATATTCTATAGAAATAAATATCAATCATTTAAAATAAATTCAAGAGATTTGGATTGCATTTATTCATTCAAGAGATGGAGCTCGTCTACTTAGGAACTCCGTCTATTTATGTGAGACTAAGTCTGTTCACTATTTTATTTTGCTCGTCTGCTGACGTAGCATATACTATCGTCTATCAAGTCTTTGGACTTGCTATACCTCGGTGAGTTATCATAATCTACGTCTGGTGACGTGGCACTTAGAGCTCGCCTACTTGATTATTTTATCTTTCATCATTCAATCCTACCAATTATTCCCATCTGCTGAAGTGGCAAGCTAGACACGTCTACTATCAAGTCTTTGGACTTGATGTATCTAAGTAAGTTATCTTGATTTCCATCTAGTAAACATTTAGTGCATCGTCCGCTTAAAGAAAACAGTCTACTCAATTAAATAAATAAATAACTTTACCAATATTAGAGCAGCCGTCTACAAGGGTGGACGCGTATTTTTCTCAAGGAGTCCAACGAAAACTTATCCCAAGTTTCCATTATATAAATATTCTTGCATAACTAAAAACACATGTTAGATCTCAACTAACACTTTGTCAAGCAAATTTAACCCTTTTGTTAATATCAAAACGTAGAGATTATTTAATTAAAACCACTTTGGTTCCAACAAACTCCCCCTTTTTGATGAAGACAAAAAAGAATTAAATTTGAAAAGCAAAGTCTAAGAGACCTTGCAAAGCTCCCCCTAAGACAAAGCATTCAGATATTTAATCAGTAAAAACATATGAGACAAACTGCATATAAGCTATTAGATCAATGCAACTTCTTATCAAACTTAGAGTATATATGAAAGAATAAATAAGCATAGTTTAGCAGATATCAGAGCAAATAAGCAAACAGAAATATCAGAGTAGTTATAAACAGAATATGCATATGCAGACGAATATGAGCTTTCCAAAACTGACTTTGTATATAAAAAAATCTCTTTTCTTTCCTTTCTCCCCATTTTTGTCATCATACAAAAATGTGAAAGGAGTGGACCATCATTGTCAATAACAAAAAAATTCAAAGTTAGGCAGGAGGAGGTGGAGGAGGAGGTTGATTCTGAGTTTGGGTTTTCTTGAAATCAATCAAAAATTCCAGCATTTTGTTCACAACCTCTAAGGTTGGAGCCATAGATACTTGAACTCTCTGAGAGACTTCCTCGGTGATCTTCTCAGTCATCTTTTCAATCTTCAATCAGCTTGCCAACTCTTGCATCAACTATCTTGCGAAGAACTTCTTCAAGATTTGGTGGCAGAGTATGTTGTCTCGAACTTTCAGCAGATTCTTGGAAATGAGCAGGTGATTGAAAGGTGCTTAATGCTCTGGAATGTTTAGGTTGGTTTGAAAGGTGAACCACAGCCAGAGCTTTTGGTTGAGAAGAGTGATTTTCAAAGGTGCCTTGTTTGTGAATGGATTCAGCAACCTCTTCCTCATGACCCCCTAAGTCAACAATAGTGGCATTCATGCCAGGTCATTCAACTACAATTTCATCTTCTGTGTGCTCAGAAGGAGGTGAAGGATGAGCAGAATTAATCACAAGAAGGGGTAAAGTGGTTGCGGATACTTCTTTTGCCCATTTAATGGGGTAGAAGAATTCCACATTCCTACTTGTTATAGGAGGTCCCTAGTGATCTTTGTAGATCATGTATCTGAAGTTTGAAAGTCCACATTTGCTTCTGACTTTAGGAATGGCCTTTTTCTCTTCTTG
Source organism: Sophora flavescens (assembly GCA_030762895.1). NCBI lineage: Eukaryota > Viridiplantae > Streptophyta > Magnoliopsida > Fabales > Fabaceae > Sophora > Sophora flavescens. The sequence goes on along the minus strand of CM061068.1, from coordinate 14,548,221 downwards.
GGTCAAACCAGAGGAAGATGATTCTCTTGTGCAATGAATGATGTGGGATTTCCAGAAGTCAGCATCACGTTTTTCATTAATTATCCCAATAGACTCAGATCTCAAATAATAGTCCAGCAAGGAGTAGTCAAAGGTTTCTTGATTCAGATCAAGCATTACTGATTCAGCTTGTGGCATTACTCCTTTGAATCTTCTATGCTTCTTGTCCTTGTCCTTGTTCAGATCAATCATCTGTAGTATTGGACAGGTCATATAGGGTATGATTCTAACTCTTGTTTCTTCATTATGCCTCAGCCATGATGGAGGGACAAAATGTATAGCTCTGTCAACTCTGAAATGACTGAATTCCCACTTCAGTATTTAAAAGATGAGCAGATCCTTGAAGAAATCAGAGGCCCTCCCATAGAAACTGAGATGCTGGAAGGATACCCATTTTGTGTCACTGTCCATGATCATAAGGACATGTTGTGAGGATCTCGTTCTTCTTTTAAGGAGGGTGGGAAGATTCTTCCTTAGTAGGTTTGTCTCCCAGACACTTATCACATGTCTCTGAACTCCATCAGTGAAAGGTATGAGAGGTGGAGTTTTGACAAGATTAGGATAGATTTTCCTGGGAGAGAATCTTTTCTGGGGCAACTGAGTAACTAAGGGTGCAAGGTTGTTGAACATTTGTGAAGGAACTTTTGTGATTAGTTTGCAGTCAGGATGGGGTTTATGGTAGGGTTCAACTGGTGGGTCCATTTCTTCTTCATACTCAGGTAGGGGGTACCACCTATCAGGGATGTGTTAAGGATGGTGAGTGAGAAACAGGACTCTCCAATCTCTGTTTACATTAGCCTAATCCTCAGATTTGCCATCATAAACAACATAAATTGGAGTGGAAGGAAATAAAGTTCTTAAAGGTTTTGGGAAGGGAGCACTAGGGGAAATGCCAGCATCTTTTTGATTAAACCAGGGATCATCAGCAGGGATAATTGGTTGAAATTGTGGTCTAGATGAGGAGGCTATTTGTGAGTGAGCAGGGGAATGTGTAGGTAAATTTGTGGTTTGGTCAGTTTGTGTTGGTTGGGGTGAGGGTGGAGATGGAATATAAACATTGTTAGTTATGTTTGGTTAAACACCTCATTTGGAGCAGAGACAGTAACATTTTCAACAGAGGCAACAGCAGCAGGGAGAGTATCATCTCTATTTTATAAAGCAGACACTAAGGCGTCTACTGCTATTTGAATAGGATCACTAGCATAGATGGTTACCTTAGAGGTCGTAGTTGTTATGGCCTTTCTTGCAGGTTGCCTTCTGGTTTGTGTTGAGACAGGCAAAAAGGCCTTAGCAGCAGTGACAACATCAATAACAAAGGAAGTTTTCTGCTTCTTCAGGATGGTACTGATAGGAACTCAGTCCTTATCAGCTTCCTCATCCTCATTGTGTGAGAAGATGATTCTTCTTTGCTTCTTCACAGCAGGAGCACCAGTAGGTTCCCTAATTACAATGCCACTAGCTAGCCTCTTGGGGGCAGGTTTCCTTGCTGCAGTGGTCTTTTGCCTAGTTCCTCTTTTTATTCCTAGGACTTCAGCATTGTTGGCCTCAATCATTTATTCCTTGATTTTTATAGCTTCTTCTGCTTTGGCCAAGGCAATTTGTTAGTAAGTACTTAGTTGCATGCCTGAGAGACTGCTTCTCCCAAAATCGGCAGCGGACAGTCCTTTCTTAGATAGAATTTTGTTCTGATCTTCTTCAGATATGGCACACATTGGTTCCTGAGAATCTTTGATAGAAGGTGAGTGTAGGGAATGGCAGAGAGGTTCATTCTATTTTGCATAGCATGTTTGAATCTGTTAAACAGAATCCAGGGAAGGTTGATTTTGGTTTCCCGGAAGAGATTGCACGGACAAAATTTGTGGAGAGCAGAGAGATTGTACTTGGAGCCAGTCTTGTGTAAGATAGTCTTGTTGAGAATCTGATGGAGGATTCTGAATTCATCTTTCATCTCAGCAGACTTCCAGGAATGAGTTCTTACAGTATCTTATTTCATTGGGGTAAGAACAATGGTCTCGGGACCACCTAAGTCTTCTTCCCAAGTACCAGTAATCACCAAACCCTCTTGGGCACAAGCAATAGCATCGGAAATGGTCTTCTCAGAGGCAATCACCTTCTTTCCCAGCACGAAGCTAATAATCTCAGTTTCAGTGATTTTAGGTTTCCTCTAGAAGGTCCTAATGAGGTTGGGGTAGATTGATACTTTCTCTAAGAACATTACGTCCCATCCAGTTGCATTTATATACTTGCTTACATTCAAGTTTTACTCCTCCAGGACTTCAAAATTAAAGTGGTGTTCAACCGCTAAGTTCAGAGAATCAATGACGTAGGAATGGACAGGGAGTGAAGGTGAAGTCATTTTTTTTGAGGTTTGAAGGTTAGGGTTCAAAGAAGCAAAGAAATAGAGGTTCATGAAAAAAAAAAACTCAGAGGCAATGAAAATTTTTTCCGAGGGAAGAGAAGTTGCTTTAAAGGTTTCTAAATTTCAAAGGTATTTCTTTGAAAATAATTCGAAAGGAAAATTAATGACATGACATGTCATTAAGAGTAAAACGACGTTATTATTATGAAACCATAAAAAGGTTATGATGTGATTGATGGAAATTACTGACTCAGCAAAGAGAATATACTAGATATATATGTCTAGTAAGACAAAATAAATGCATTTAATAAAAATATGCTTAGTCGCAAGTAGTTGTGGACGCGTATGAAATTATACAATGTACGTAGTAAACAACAACAGTAGACGCAACATATAGTGGACGCGCAACATAACATGCAATAGACGCAAAAATTTAACAAGCATTAGACACGCATATGCAATAGACGCAAAATTATCAAAACAATTTTCTCAAGGCTGGATGCCTAAATCAATCCACACATATCATGTTAAGAAGCTTTCTAATAAAGATAAATATGTCCTCTGCAAGAGGTTTAGTAAGGATATCTGCCCATTGATGGTCAGTATCTACAAATTGAATATCAAAAACACCTTTTTGCACATAATCCTTGACAAAATGATGTTTAATCTCTACGTGCTTGGCTCTAGAATGCAAAATTGGATTCTTAGATGGAATTATTGCAGCAGTATTATCACACATAAGTGGAATACTACTTACAAACACATTGTAGTCCTCCAATTGATGTTTGATCCAAAGAAGTTGTGAGCAGCAACTTGCAGCTGATATACACAACTTCAGCAGTTGATAAGGCAATGACACTTTGCCTCTTGCTTGACCAAGAGACAAGATTAGATCCAATGAAGTGACATCCTCCACTAGTGATTTTTCTTTCAATTCTATCTCCAGCATAGTCAGTGATCACGCTGTCGCGCACGCGCCAAAAAGCGAGCAGTTTGTAAAAATGTAGTTTAGGAAGCAACAACTCGAGTATCGTCTCACAAGGACTCTTGGGTTGTTGTTAACAGAAAAATCAGTTTTGGGGGGTTTTGGATTTGAAACTAAATTAAGGAAACAAAGCAGAAACAGAGCAATAAAAACAAAGCAGTTTAAAGGATTATCAAATAAACTAAAGCGATTAACCTACTGTTCTCGGTTTCCCACTATCATCGGTTTATATAATTCCAAGCCCTAAGCAGATTCTAAACCCTTTTCGATTGTAGCATCAATTAACAAGCGAAACCAATGCTACGAGACATATGTTCCTATTCCCGAATTAAGCAAACGGGGTGAAGCACTCATGAACTAAGCGAACATGAACGAACACACGCGAATTAAGCAAACGCGATTAAGTATAGGGACATACAATCATCGAAACAAATCAATACTTATCCTATATAATCCTGAATTAAGCAAACAGAACATACAGAACAAATATTGAAAGAGAATAGCATTAAGTTTAGGAATTACATAACCTCAAGCGTAAATGGAAACCAATCGCAGTAGATTAATCAAGGAGACTAGTTCTCCATTACAAACATAAACCTAAACCTACTTGTAACCACCCTATGAAACGAAAAGAAGAAGAGAAAATAAGATCAGTTCTGCCCCAAAACAGATATAAATACAGATTTTGGTTTGCGGTCTCTCGCTAGGCGAAACATGTTTCGCGAGGCGAATATTATGAACAGTCGCTTTCTCGCGAGGCGAAACATGATTCGCGAGGCGAGCCAGAGAGGGTGACTGTTGCTGCTCGTGCTGGTCTTCGGGCTCGTGAGGCAAATCCTCCAGAATTGCATTTTTCCATTGTTCTCTTCATTCCCTTGGCTCTAAGTGCTTTATTCTAACCTGAAACAATAGGAAATAGTAGTGAATGATTTATTTGACTCAAAACTAACTAAATTAGCCCAAAAATACTTTACAGACTCAAAATGTTGCTTAAAGACAATCAAGTCTAATTTGGGCGAAAACGATATATAATTAGCACAAAACCACGGTCATACTAGCCATAAAACTAGATGAGCCAGCGGCTGATCAAAATACCCCAAACTTAAACTTTGCTTGTCCCCAAGCAAACTAAAACTCAAAAACTTAAAAAGACTTAAGACATGGCAAGCTTAAGGGATTCAATCAACCTTGCACAAATTTCAAGCAATTCCAACAAAACAATTTTTTTTCTTAATGTCTCCCCCCTTTTCAAACAAAGCAATCCCCTCAATCATTTACTCTAAACAATTGAGAACTTCATCATTCAAGCAATCATTAATCTAAGCAAGGGATCCAAGTTACACACAAAAGGGAGATCACCAAATTCAAACAATCGCCTTCCTCACAAGGGCATTTAGTGTTTCACTCAATCGCTCAGTTTGTCTAGGCTATCAACAATTCACTCAGTTTCACTTTTCAAGAACACTTCCCATGAATTTGATCTTCATCTCAAAATGGTTCCCACAAAAACATGCATGCAACATCAAAAGGTCTTTTATGGTTGTAATGGGAGTCCAGCTAAGGGTAGGATATACAAAGGTGCTGGGCTTAAGTCCCTAGGAACTAAGAGAGCATGAAACATTTTTATACATTGAACTTCCATTCAAATTCCTTTCTTCATTTTTCTTTATGCTTTGGGTGACTACAGCTTTTTCCTTCTTTAGATAATCTTTTTTTTTCTTCTTTTTTTTTCTTTGACATTATTGTTCTTTTTTTTCTTTTTTTTTCTTGTTGCCCTTTGGCTCCAATCTTTATTATTTTATTTTTTTTATTTTTCTCAATCCCAAACAACACATCATACCCTTGTAGCCACCCCAAACATAGTTTCTTGCAACCAATCTCTTACTAAGATTCCATGCTCTCCTAATCCTAAGATCGGGTTAACATGGTTTTTCCAGATTTTAGGCTCATAACATAAGGTCATCAAGAATTAACAGGCTAATTAGGCTCAATGGGGCTAACTAGGGAACATGCATTAGGGACTGGTTCAATTTTAGGGTAAGTAGTTATTTACAAAGAAAATCTGCCTAAATCATTTGATGCAAACACATAAACATGCAAACCATAAAGAGATTCAAGCAAATTCGGGAAAGTGCAACTCAAAAGTGATTCACACAGTTAAAAACATGCTAGAGGCTCAAATCCTCACCTGGACATTTTTGCAAATTGTTTGACTGAGATTCTATCCCTAGTGTGTGCATCCCTTCACCCCCAAACTTATTATAAATCATGCCATCACAACAAAATATCTCAAAGTTCAGTTTTCAAAATTTTTCATGGGGATCAATTTTCAATTTTCAAATCTTAGGGGGAAAATCATCAACAGTCAACACATGACATGCAATCATCTATGCAAATTCAACAAAACCCAATCAAGCTTGCCAACACAAGACTCAACACACATACTCATGATCTTCTCAAATTATTCAGGAGCTAAAAGAAAAACAAAACAAAAACAAAGCAAAGCAGAAATTAAAAAAAGTAAGGTTCAGAGAAAACTCATGAGGGCGGTTCCACCAGGATCCCACTGTCTGTGATACAGCGGCCACAGAATGCCCAAATTGCAGTATGATCCTCCCAGATTCCATGGCATGCAGCATAATGCCCACGTGATAGACAAGGGACTGAAGCTTGTTCCATGGTCCCCTAACTTGCAGCCTTGATATGGAGGTGAGTGCTTGACAGTTATGGTGACCTCGCCAAGTGCGGCGGACTTCTCACTCCCTCTTGGGTCAAGGTTGACCTCTTTCTCAACAAAGTCCTCCCAATAAAATCGGGGTTCAACCTCTTGGACTGGCCATGGTGCAACATCCAGAGGCTTGAACTCCATCACCAGTTGTTCCACAGTGGGAGGTGACAAATAGGTAGATGGGGTCTCCGGTGCTGCTTCAACTTCTGCACGATCTTCATTCACTGCACTGACAAATCCATCACCTGCTAAACCTGCAGAAATCTCAGCACACACCACACAAAGGTTAGTGTTAGTACAGTCAGTAGATATGGTACAATAAACTGAATCAGTAAAGGTCTGAATGTCTGTAAATTCAGCACACAGTTCATCCACCCCATCACTCTCAACACATGCATATGAATTCATAGAAGCATCTAACTCCAAAGGTTCTTCATCATCCTCAAGCATGGTGAAGCAGATGTCCTCTTGATCCTCATTTTCTGTGTTTCTTGGCTGAACAGGGCCCTCAACCTGATATGTCTCATGTTCCATATGGATGTTTTGCTCTTCATACCTTTCAAAACATGCTATATGATGAGTGTGATTTCACATCATCTTTGTCTATCACTTTGCATGCATTTTCATGTAGTTTAGGCACATTTTAGTTTGATTTTTGGTTAATTTTCCTTTGGAACGGGTAAGGCGGTTTGTGTGGTGTTGTTTTGCAGAAATCAAGGGTAAAATACTCAAGATCAACCATGATGGAGTTTGGATGAAAATAGGGTTTGAAAAGTGAAGAAAATGAGCCAAACAGAGCCCATCATGGCCTAGCCGTGATGCCCATCACGGCCATGATCGAGCAAAACTGAAAAGGAAGAAAGGCTGAAGTCAGAGTCTGTCACGGCCTGGCCATGATAGCCATCACGACCGTGACCTAAAACCCCCACAAGTCAGAGCACATCACGGCCTAGCCGTAATATTCATCATGGCCATGAAAAGAAGGCTCGTGACGCGAGCCCACTCTCACCTCGCGAGAGTCTGAATTCTCCAGAACTGCCAAAAAACAGAAGCCGTCACGGCCTAGCTGTGATGGCCATCACGGCCATGACGCGCATTACTTGGACCTGAAGAAACCGATTTGGATCAGAATTTGAGTTAGATTGGGACTCTAACTTCCCAAGTCTATAAATATGGACCAGGCAGATGCAGAGGGGATAATCGACAACACACATAGACTTTAGGCTACATTTTAGGATCTATCTTCTTCTTCCTTTTCTCTTCTCTGATTTTTGTATTTTGCATGATGTTGTCAACCAAGCTTGTCATCTCCATGGCAAGGCTGGAGTAGTAGCTTAGTTTCTAGGGATTGGGGCTATGCCCGAGGTTTGAATATGTTGTAAATTTGATGTAATATCTTTGTTAATTTCGATTTGCTTTAGATCCGATTTCTAGTGTTTTAATCACTCGTAAATTCGGTGACCGCTTATTTGCGGGACGTAGACATTCTAAGGAGGAACCTAGCGGTGAACTTAGGATTTCTAGTGTTTTTCACTCGTAAAATTCGGCGGCTGCTTATTTGCAAGAAGTGGATGTTCTAAGGAGGAACCTAGCGGTGAACTTAGGTTTATTTGCATGACTTAGACATTCTAAGGAGGAACCTAGCGGTGAACTTAGGTGTCGGATCTATAGAGTCAGACTTGGGACTGAAATCACGAGAGTTAGAAGCCGTCCCTCGAGGATCAACGAGTTGTCACGAAACGCAAAGGGTCCAATCTGAGATCGGCTACCACGAGAGTAGGGGTCGGGTCAATTGGGCACGGCTTTTGTAACCCGAGAGGGAGCTTAAGCTATTAGAGGATAAACTCGCCTTCAAAGTAATTTCTCTAATTAACAAGGGTAATCGACTTAGCAACGTAAACGATCTCGTTGGTAACCTAAAATCCCTAGAAACCCATTTAGATCCCAAAACACTAAAAAGATTTGTTTTCTGTTTATTTGATTCTGTTTTAATTATCTCGTAATTCAAAACCATTTCAAAATATAAAAATCCTTTTTACACAGTCCAGATTTACTCGATTTTAAAATCAGTTGCGATTCGGGTTCACAGTCTCTGTGGGATCGATATCTTTTATTACTTGGCGACAGTCCGGTACACTTGCCGGAATCGTACGCGTCGCGTCGCTCGAGCGGCACGCTGTCACTATACACAAAACAATGACAGTACAATCAACACATGAAGTATAATAGATAGAATCAGGAAAGGTATGAATATCTGGAGATTCAACACACAGTTCATCAGCAGAAGTATTCTTGACATTATTATCAAAATTATCCTCAGAGGTATTGTCAAGAATAACTACTTGCGAATCTGTATGTTCTTCAAGGGGATGTGGAGTTTACAATGTAGCTAATGGGGAAACGATGAGAGCATTTTGAGTGGCAAAGTCCCGCTGACTTGCTTCCATCATCTGTTGAAATGCGAGATTGTTTGCTTCCAATTGTGCAGTTATATGTGCAGTCATTTACTAGAACAGGTCCTCTAGTGAAGGTCCGGAAGATGCAGAGGTGGTCACTTGGCTGGGGTGGTACTCATCTGTGGAGAAGTCAGGAACGTTGCACCGGTTCTGATTGTTGCCTTGATTGTAAGGATGGACTGCATAAGCTTGAGGCAAATCAGTAACTGACCCTTCTTTCAGAATGGGGCATGCATCAAACAGATGCTTAGGGGAGCCGCACATGCCACACAACATTGCCGGCTGAACCTTATCCATTGCCAATTTCTCCACCAAAGAAGTGAGCCTATCCATTCTATTCTCAAGGGCCTGGTAAGAAGAAGAACTATGGACCTCCTTCACACCAATCATGTCAAAACCACTGCTAAACTCATAACTTCCAAAAAAATTAGGATAATTTATGCATAGTGGTGGTTTACTAAAATCAGGATAATACATGGGAAGCACTAAGATTCACAACCAGACAAAGCAGCTGTAACTAATTCAGTAATGCAAAAGGTTTTTTTTTTAATGTAATTTTCTGTTAATAACAACAAGAGTCCCCGGCAACGGCGCCAATTTTTGAACGCGCTGTCGCGCACGCGCCAAAAAGCGAGCGGTTTGTAAAAATGTAGTTTAGGAAGCGACAACTCGAGTATCGTCTCACAAGGACTCTTGGGTTGTTGTTAACAGAAAAATCAGTTTTGGGGGGTTTTGGATTTGAAACTAAATTAAGGAAACAAAGCAGAAACAGAGCAATAAAAACAAAGCAGTTTAAAGGATTATCAAATAAACTAAAGCGATTAACCTATTGTTCTCGGTTTCCCACTATCATCGGTTTATATAATTCCAAGCCCTAAGCAGATTCTAAACCTTTTTCGATTGTAGCATCAATTAACAAGCGAAACCAATGCTACGAGACATATGTTCCTATTCCTAAATTAAGCAAACGGGGTGAAGCACTCATGAACTAAGCGAACATGAACAAACACACGCGAATTAAGCAAACGCGATTAAGTATAGGGACATACAATCATCGAAACAAATCAATACCTATCCTATATAATCCTGAATTAAGCAAACAGAACATACAGAACAAATATTGAAAGAGAATAGCATTAAGTTTAGTGTAGCATGTGTTGATTATAATGGATTTGCTTCGTGTGTAGCATGTGTTGAAATTTCGTCCTTTTTAGGGTGTGAGGAGCAAAATGTGCATGTGGAGCACGAGACAAATGAGGTTGAGGATCATGCAGACATGCTACCCATGGAATGCATCCCCGTAAAAAATGATGATCATGTCATGGTGGGTGATGCAAGAGATGAAGATTGCGTAAAAGAAGTACTGTATGCAGGAGCACCTAAACCACTTCCCTCCTATTTGAAACCATCCGAAATGGAGATGCAACCATTTCTGCTTGAGGCAACCACTAATGCTTTCATGGTTGACGAAGATTGGCTTAAGCAATTTGGTGAGAGATTCTCATAGCAAGAATTGGAGAAGAAGCGTTTAAGCCACCATGAGACTTGCTACACTACATTCTACAAGGCTATTTCTCCCCCTTTCTATTTTATTTTTCATGTTCTCTATGTGAATGAATTTATTCATGTTCTTGATTTTAAGATGTTCTACATTGAGGACAATGTAGATTTCAAGTGTGGGGGAGTTATATTATGTCTTGATGTTTTTCAATTGTGTTGTCCTAAACTTTGTTGGCATCTATTTCTTTTCTTGTTTATGTTATTTTTCTCTATTTTTAAAATAAAACTTAAAAAATTGTATTGTTTATTTTTGGTGTTTTAGTGTTTTAGGATTTTATTTATATTGTTTTTGTTTGGTTTGTTTGTGTTGCTTTGTGTCGTATGTGTGCGAGTCTTGTGTCGGTGAGCTTAATGGATTCTAATTAAATCTAGCATAGATTGACCGCATGATATTTGTTGATGATTTCCCCCTAGGTTTTGAAAATTGAAATTGATCCCCATTTAGAAAAATTGAAAATTGAACATTGAGAAATTTTATTGTGATTGCTTAATTTATGACAAGTTTGGGGTGAAGGGGTGCACACACTAGGAATTGTATCTCGGTCAAACAATTTGCAAAAATGTCCAGGTGAGGAATTTGAGCCTCCAACATTGTTTTTAATTGTGTGAATCGCTTTTAAGCTACACTTTCCCGAATTTGCTTGAATCTCTTCATGGTTTGCATGTTTATATGGTTGCATCAAATGATTTAGGCAATTTTCTTTGAAATAACTACTTGGCCTAAAAAGAACCATCCCTAATGCATGTTTCCTAGTTAGCCACATTGAGCCTAATAAGCCTATTGTTTCTTGATGACCTTATGTTGTAAGCCAAAAATCTGGAAAAATCATGTTAACCCAATCTTAGGATTAGGAGAGCATGGAAGCTTAGCAAGAGAAGGGTTGTAAGAAAGTAAGTTTGGGGTGGCTACAAGGTGTGACATGTCATTCTAGGTTGAGAAAAAGAAAAAAAAATAAAGGTTGAAGCCAAGGGCAAAAAAAAAGAAGAAAAAAAAATTTGCCAAAAGAAAAGGGGCAAAAACAAAAAGCTTAGCAAGAAAAAGGTCGTAGCCACCCAAAGCGTCAAAAAGAAAAATGGAAAAAGGAATTAGAGTGAAAATAATGGTGTACAGGCTTCATGCTCTTTTAATTCCTAGGGATGTAAAGCCTAGTACATTTGAATAACCCTACCCTTAGTCAGGCCCCATTACAACCTTTAAAAGACCTTTTGATGTTGCATTCATGTTTTCGTGGGAACTATTTTGAGATGGAAATCAAATTCATGGGAAGTGCTCTTGAAATGTGAAATTGAGTGAAAAGTTGATAGCCTAGACAAATTGAGCGAATGAGTGAAATATTAAACTCCCTTGTGAGGAAGGCAATTGTTTGAAATTGGTTATCTCCCTTTTGTATGTAACTTGGATCCTCAACTCAGATTACTGATTGCATGAATGATGGAATTCTCAATTGTTTAAAGTAAATGAATGTGGGGATTACATTGTTGCAAAGGGGGAAACATTGAAGAAAAATTGTTTTGTTAAAATTGCATGAAATTTGTGCGAAATTGGTTGAATCCTTTAAGCTTGCCAATGTTTGAGTCTTTTTGAGTTTTAGTTTGCTTGGGGACAAGCAAAGTTTAAGTTTGGGGGTATTTTGATCAGCCTCTGGCTCATCTAGTTGTATAACTAGTAAGACCATGGTTTTTGTACTAATTATTCGAGTTTAATCTCGTTTTCGCCCAAATTTGGATTTAATTGTCCTCAAGCAACATTTTGAGTCTCTTAAGTAGTTTTAGGATATTTTAGTTAATTTTGAGTCAAATAAAGCATTTACTGCTATTTCATATTTTCAGGTTAATGAGAAGAGCAAAAAGGGAAGGACACTTTAAGCAGAAGCCATCATGCCCAGGCCGTGACACTGGTCACGGCCGTGATGAGCTACCCATGAAGACCAGAAAGCATCACGGCCCAGCCGTGATACCCATCACGGGCGTGATGAGAAGACCCTGAAGATTAGAGAGCATCACGGCCTAGCCGTGATGGAGGTCACGGTCGTGACAGATCAGCACCCATGGACAGAATTGATCACTGCCTGGCCGTGATGGGCATCACGGCCGTGACAGACTAGAATTTGAATGCGCGCCCTTGGAAGAACACGTCACGACCTGATCGTGATGGCCATCACGGCCATGACGCAAATCCTGATCTATAAAAAGGCACCAGGGCAGACAAAAAAAGAACAATTTTCATTATTTAGAATTTATTTCAAAAGTTTTTGTTACGTTTGTGATGGAGAACTAATCACCAGGGATTAGTCTGTTGTAATCGGTTTCCGCCGACACTTGAGGTTCCATAATTCCCGATCAAATTGCTTGTCTCTTTCAATATTATGTTATATACCTTGTTTGCTTAATTCAAGTTATATAGAACAAGTATTGATTAATTTCGATGATTCTATGTTCCTATACCTTGATCGCGTTTGCTTAATTCGTGTGTGTTTGATCGTGTTTGCTTAATTCACGAGAGCTTCAATCTGTCTGCTTAATTCGGAAATTAGGAACATATGTATCGTAGTGTCAATTGCGCTTGTTTAATTGCTGCTACAATCAAAAGGGGTTAGAATCCATTTAGGGCATGGAAATTATGTGAATCAATGACAGTTGGGAAACCGAAACAGTAGATTAATCGTTCTAGCTTATTGATAATCACTTAATTGCACTGTTTTCTTAATCAAATCTTCTCTCATTGAATCTAGACACCCCCCCCCCCCAAATTCGACTTGTAGGTTAATAATAATCCAAGAGTCCTTGAGATACGATACTCGAGTTGCCGTGCCCTAACTACAGTTTTTCTTCTATTACTCGTTTTTGACCCGTGTGCGATAGCGAATCATCTATCAAGTCTTTGGACTTGCTATACCTCAGTGACGTGGCACTTAGAGCTAATCTACTTGATTATTTTATCTTTCAGTTCATTCAATTCTATTAATTATTCCCGTCTGCTGACGTGGCAAGCTAGACACGTCTACTATCAAGTCTTTGGACTTGTTGTATCTAAGTAAGTTATCTTGATATCCGTCTAGTAAACATTTAGTGCCTCGTCTACTTAAAGAAACCAGTCTACTCGATTAAACAAATAAATAACTTTACCAATATTAGAGCAGCCATCTACAAGGGTGGACGCATATTTTTCTCAAGGAGTCCAGCGAAAACCTATCCCAAGTTTCCATTACTTATATTATAAATATTCCTGCATAACTGAAAGAACATGTTAGATCTCAACTAACACTTTGCCAAGCAAATTTAATCCTTTTGTTAATATCAAAACATAGAGATTATTTAATTCAAAACCATTTTGGTTCCAATAGAGCAATTGTCACACTTTATCACTGTGCTTCCTTCTTGCTTATAGCCCAGCTCCTTTAGAACTCATCTCATCCATACTGCTTGACAAGCATACTCTGCTACTGCAATAAACTCGGCTTCTGCTGTGGATAGAGTAACAATTGGTTGCTTTCGAGATGACCAAGTAACTGAGCCTCCACTCATTACAAATACATATCCTGAGGTGCTTTTCCTGTCTTCCAAATCTCCAGCATAGTCACTATCAGTGTAGGGTAGTAGCTATTCAGTTCCTCCCCTTTTGTATAGAATTCCATAATTCTCAGTACCTTTCAAGTACCTACGAATCCTCTTAGCCACTTTGGCATGCATTTCTGTTGACTGAGACATATATCTGCTAATTAAGCTTACCACAAACATCAAATCTGGCCGAGTAGTTGTAATATACATCAAGCTTCCCACCATTTGTTTGAATTGAGTTTCATTTACCTTGATTCCTTCTTCATCTATGCATAATTTGTAACCAGGTACAATAGGATTGCATACTGGTTTGCTTTCTTCCAGGCCAAAATGCCTCAGAATCTCCAAAGCATATTTCTTTTGGCATATGTAAATTCCATCTGAACACTGCAGCACTTCAATTCCTAAGAAGAACCTCATCATTCCCAAATTTGTTATGTCAAACTCTCTATGCATAGACTTCTTAAAGTATTCAATCATAAGTTCATCATCTCCAGTATATATGAGATCATCTACATAAACACTAATGATGAGAACTTTACCAAGTTTGCTACATTTGAAAAAAAGTGTCTGCTCATTCTGACTTTTCTGAAAACCTGCAGCAGCAAAATAAGACTCAATGCGGCTAAACCAAGCTCGTGTTGCTTGCTTTAGGCCTATAAAGCCTTGTGTAGTTTATACACTATATGCTCACTTCCTTTCTTCTTATACCCTTTTGGTTAATCAACATAAACATCCTCACTCAAGGTTCCATGAAGGAAGACAGACTTTACATCCAGTTGAAAGATCTTCCATCCTCTTTGTGCAGCAAGAGCTATAATCATTCTGATTGTGTCCATTCTAGCAACCGGAGCAAAAACCTCATTGTAGTCAATTCCATGCTCTTGTGAATATCCCTTAGCCACCAGTCGTGCTTTATATTTATCAACCTCACCATGTTCATCCCGGTTTGGTTTTATAGATCCATTTGACTCCAATTTTCTTTGCATTCTTTGGTAACTCAACCAATTCCCAGTGTGTGATTCTTCTTAATTGCTTTGATTTCAACCTCAATGACTTGTCTCCACTTAGCACTCTTTATTGCCTCTTCAAAATAAATGAGATCAGAATTATCAATCTGAGCCATGTTAATGAAATCTTCACCATCTTATAGTCCTTCTCCTGAAACATAATCATCCATCCAGCTTGGAGCATGTCTCACTCTGCCTTCTCCACTTGGATTATTATGAGTTGTGTTATTTGGAGCTGCATCTTGATCAGTTTCACCTCTTTCTCCTTCTTTATTTATGTTGGTATCAATCTGTTCACCGTCAAAGTTTGCAAATTCACTGTCCTCCCATTCTAAGTCCTCTTGTACAGCTTCTTTGTTGTTTGTGCTCCAACTCCACTGTTTATCTTCCTCAAAAATAACATCTCGGCTTATTAGTACCTTCTTTGAAACTGGATCATACAACTTGTACCCCTTAGATTCATCACTGACACCAAGAAGAACACATCTAACACTCTTGTTCTCCACTTTGTTCTCTTAGCATCCGGAATGTGGGAATGCCCCACACATCCAAATACTCTAAAATGCTCCACTGAAGGTTTCTCACCACTCCATGCTTCTTCAGGTGTCATTCCTTTAATCGCCAAGGTAGGAGATCTCGTTCGTAACATATACTTGTCCACTTTCTGACTTCAGGCCGGAAAGTCTTTGGAATACTTTTTTCTCGACAAAGATTGATCTCACAAGATTCATCATAATCCTGTTCTTGCTCTCAGCCACTCCATTTTGTTGTGGAGTATAGGATGTGGTCAACTGTCTCTTTATCCTATTCAGCTCACAGAATTCATTAAACTCTGAAGAAGTGAATTCTCCTCCTCTATCTGTACGAAAACTTTTAACAGGCAAACCACTTTCTTTCTTAACAAGTGTTTTGAAACACTTGAAGTGATAGAAAGCTTCTGATTTATCCAAAAGAAAATAAACCCATGCTTTTCTAGAATAATCATCGATGAAACATAAGAAGTACCTCCTTTGGCTGTTAGATGCTGGAGTAATCCATATATGTCTGCATGAACTAGCTGCAACTTTTGGCTTGCTCTCCACTTACTTTTCTTAGGCATTGGCTCACGGTGCTGCTTGCACACAATTAGTACATACAATTGTGGATGCAGGAAGCTCAGGTAATCCACGTACCATGTTCAAGGTCTGAAGCAGTTCAAACCTTTGTAACTGAGGTGAGCAAACCTGCAATGCCACAAATGAGGAAGATCATGTATGATAGTATTGAAGCATGCTTCTTTCTTCTCTGGAGTTCCAGTAGACAATATGAACATCCTATTAGAAGTCATATTGGTCTGTAGGATTAGTCCCTTGTGCGGATGATAGATGCTGCATGTTCCTGACTTAATCATGATGATTAGTCCCTTCTCCTGTAGTTGACCTATACTCAAGAGATTGTTTTTGAGTTCAGGTACATAAAAAACATCTTGTATCACATGAGTGACACAATTTATGCTTAGTTTCACATTGCCTTTGCCAAGCACATTCATCTTTGTGTCGTTTCCAAGCTTCAATGAATGCCTGAAAACTTCATCCATCTCACTAAACTTTAATTTATCTCCACACATATGATTTGAGCATCCCGAATCCAAAAACCAAGCCTCCTCCTTCTCTGCATGATTTTGAGGTAGATCGGCATAGGACATGAGCAATATCTCTTCTCATTCGTCAAACTCAGTATAATTCACCTCCTTGTCCCATAGTGGACATTCATTCTGGTAGTGGCCTAACTTGTGGCATTTGTAGCATTCAACCATGGCTCAATTGATGCTTTGCCTTCCTCTTCCTCTCCCCCGACCTCTGCCTCTGCCTCTTCCCCTTCTGCCAAATGAGTTTTCTGAACTCACTTTCGGTGCCTGCTCTTCTCCACTTGGCTTGATAAACTTTTGTTCATGAACCACTAAAGAGCTTTGTAGTTCATCAACAGAAAGTGTATCATTGTCCTTAGATTCTTCAATTAAGACAACAACATAGTTAAATTTCTCAGTCAAGGTTCTAAGGACCTTTTCCACGATGGTGACTTCCTTCATGTCCTCTCCATTGCTCCTCATCTTGTTGGCTATGGCCATAACTCGAGCAAAGTACTCGGTTATGGTTTCACCAACTTTCATCTCCAGTACTTCAAAATCTCTCCTCGGTGCTTGTAGAGTAGAGCGCTCCACTCTTGCATTCCCCTCAAACTTTTTCTTCGTTGAGTCCCATATCTGTTTGGATGTGCGCTTCTCTAGGATCGATTCAAGAATTGTCCTGTCAATGGCTTGAAATAGGTAATTCTTAACTTTGAGGTCTCTCATCATCAGATCCTCCAACTCCTTTTTCTGCACCTCAGTTGACTCTACTCCTTTTGCCGGTTCTGTATAACCAGTCTCCACTAAACTCCAATACCCCTTTGATCTCAAGAGATTTTCCATAAGCAAACTTCAATGGTCATAGTGACCATCAAAGCGTGGTATGGCGGGTGTCATGAAATTCTTATCCTCACTCATTTTGTGAATCACTCAGAGACTGCTGCTTTTTGTATATCAGGCCCCGGGATGGAGCTCTAATACCAATTTGTAGAGATCAGAAACAAGTCTAAACAAATTGAAGAATTAATAACTTCTTTGAATAATAAACAAGCATTTAAATAGGCATATAACAGAAGTAGAAAAACATAAAGATAAGCCTAACTTAGAGATAACTATACTAAGAGATAACTAATTGAAAATAGATAAACTCCTAAACAACCTTAAAACATAATCCCAAAGATAAGATAACATAACAAACTCAACACCTCCGTCTAAAAGCATCGGAGTGACTCCTTGTTCGTGCCTTCTAGCACCCGCGACCATTACTCGCCCTCATTGGGTGTCACACATACAATCTCTCTCTTTATTTTCAGGAAAAAAATAATTGCTCCTTAATGGCATCTAAGTACCAAAAAATGTATCTGTATAAAGAGACAAGCGATGGATTGGAGAAAATTGAGATTTGAGACACGACAAGGCAAGAGTAACAAAGATGGTTTCTCATTCAAAGTGAGGGAAGCATGTGCATGTTTTGAACAAAAATATGAGTCGGGTATGGAATCATGTTGGATTCTGTAGCAATCTCTTTCCCATGTGCTTGATGTTTATGTTGGTCATTAATTAGCATCACGACAACAAAGCTGATTGATTGTGTACATTTAGCAATTAGCATTAATAAAAACCGGATAATCTGGACATTGGAGGAGATATATATGCGGATAACTTTCCGATGGTTTCATTTCATATACTGTGTGGGAACCAGATGATGGATTGTATTTTGTTTGTGTATATCAGATTAATTGTTCAGATAATAATATCTTTGGATTACTCATTACCATTTCAATAACCGATGAAAAACCTCCATATAAGTTTATGATCCCCATGCCAAGACAAACCTTTACAACTTATATGCTTTAATTTGGAGGACTCTGAGTCTTTGATTGCCAATTTTTTTAAGACAAAATACTTAAACCTCTCCTCTGTTTACTTGATTTTTCAGATACCTATACTATTTAAAAAAATTATGCATATCTTTTCTTCTTTTTTTTTCTTTTCTAGGTACACAGGCCTCTGCTTGTATTTTAAAAATATGCTACACATAAACACAATTAAGTATCATAAGAGTAAATTTGACTAGCAAAACCGTTAGTCAATGGTTTTCAACTGGAAAATGTGATTGAAATGACAAAAACACGTCACTATTTTATCTAATTTTTAAAGCATTTTAATAATAGTAAAAAGTTAATTAACAGAGGTGATCTTCTCCCTCACGGCTTCGAACGAGGTTGAAGAATAAGAGAGGTGGAATGGGACCACCACGAAACAGCAAATGCAAGTAGAAGAATCACTATTCACTAGACCCCCACGAGTGGGCGAACAATAATGCACAGAAACAAGTACCAACATCACTCAACTCTTCTCTTTATTTTGTTCCTTTGCATTATCAAGCCAAGGATGATTAATTAAAAATTTAAAAGCTAGTCTTCCAAAATCATGACTCAAAAAAGAAAGAAGGCTAAAATTACCCACTAACGCAAATAACACTTCAATTCGTGAAAAAAAGTCTTGGCAAATAACACTACAATCTTTTATGTTGCTGCTTATGTTTCCATTAGGCATTACTATTTTTTAAAAGAAAAAATAAACGAAACAAGATGGAAATAATGCAGCATGATCTTGTTTGTAAATGCGCCAATAACTTCTAACCCAAAAAAGAAAAAGAAAAATGACAATAGCTAATGTGCGTTTTGATTTGAAATCAGGCATCCGATTTAAGAAATGTATACAATTGGATATCATGTATTCAGTGAAAATATGGATATTGCTTTTGAATTAGTAAGTTGAACTGATCCACTTGTGTAGTACGCAAGGAGCGTTCTTCTTTGACTTCTCTTACTTATAAACGACTGAGTTTAGCTCTTAACATAGCAATCTAGCTATCTAGCTTTTGAGTTCCTTCCAGCTTCTACTGCCATTTTTCGTTTTTTGGGGGGAAGAGTAGCTTCTAGCCTTCTACTATGTTCTTGTTTTCAAACTAGAACTAGAATAATTTCAACGTGGTTCAACTTTCAAGTGATATAAACATTGCATCTATACAAAAAGACAAGGAATACCTATTAGAAAAATAAGACAAACAAGGATAACAATATATGGTGTTTTTTTAAACTTGATTTTGAGTGAAGCAGAGCATGTGCTTGTGTAAGACATAAATAGGAATCGGCGTAGAGATCATCATTGTTGAATTCCATCACTTCTGATAGCATTGCCAAATATGTTAGATTTATTAATATTATTACTTCGATAATGCTGGGCATTAAAAGTGATATATATAATTAAAAAAAGCCACCTAGTCTCCTTATTTAATATTTGTTCCCTATCATATTTAGTGTCTATAGTCAGTAAATTAAGTTCATAATGCCAATTTTTCCACACACAAAAAATATTGTAAAAATTTATTAAAAATAATGTAAGCTTTTGTTAGATAGTGAATTCGAAGTTATAATTTATTTATACTTAGTAATACTATTGATTATTATTTAATTAACAGGTAAATTATACTTAATTCTTTATTTTATTTATCTTTATATCATTTTTAAAAGAACGCAATAAGGTATAGTGACATTATGAAAGATCTCGCAAAAATTCAAATTTTGTTTAAGGAAAGAAAGAAACAAAATATAAATGATGAATTTATAAGTGAAGTAGTTTTATAAGACTCGTGAAGCATATAATTCATTTAACATTGATTTCAATAATCAGTTTTAGATTTTTTTTTTTTTTGTCGAAAATAAGGCTCGTAGGAGGTCTTCTTTGGGGATGGAGAAGAGAAAAGAAATGATTATAAAAGAGGCCGAATGCATTGCAAGGTTTGAATATACGTGCATATTGATAATTCATGTCACACAATTTAATTAATTGAGTTGACTAAAGAGTTAAGAAGACATAATTAGTTTTAGTAGATTTAACATATAAAGTTTAATGAAAAACTTATCACTCTAATGGCTTCAACTACTTTTGAAATCCGGTAGATTAAGGCAGTTTGGTTTAAGAAAATGTTTTTTTAAAAAAAATTTATTTTATTTTCATATCTTTGGATTGTAAAAAATATGTTTTTTGGTTTCCTAGTATCAGAATAGTATAGTATAATACTTGTAATACTTGAACACATACATGTATACCTACCAATTCTGTTAGAAGTTAGTTAGAATCTGTTAGAAGTCTGTTATGTTAGTTATGATTAGTTAGATTCAGTTACTTGCTTGCCAAGTTACACCAGAATTATAAATACCTCACATGCTGTAATATTCATACATCTAATCAATCTGTTGCAGCTTTAGCAATGCAACACTTCTTTACTATTACGATTCTAGTTGCTCTTTATGGTATCTAGAGCCTTTTTCTTTTCCTGGTCCAAACCTTCAAGATCCTAGCTATGGCGAATTCCTCTTCATCTTCTCCAGCTGCTCCTTCGAATCTCAGCAATGATTCTGGCCGCTCAAATTCCACAACCACGTTCTCCTTCGCGCCTGCACTCACAATCAAATTGGATGACAAGAATTTTCTGCTGTGGAGTCAACAAGTTGAAGGTGTTATTGCTTCTCATAAGCTCCATCGCTTTGTGGTAAATCCTCTCATTCCTATGAAATACACTACTGAACAAGATCGTGCATCTAATACCATATCTGATGATTATGACAAATGGATCGTGCAAGATCAATTGTTGTTTACATGGCTTTTATCAACACTTTTCGATTGGTTTTACCTAGAGTAATTGGCTGCAAACATTCTTGGGAAGTCTGGGATAAAATACACAAATTCTTTTATGCACAATTAAAGGCAAAGGTTAGGCAATTGAAATCAGAATTAAAGAGCACAAAGAAAGGAACTAGATCAATTTCTGAATATGTTCTACGAATCAAAGCCATTGCTGATTCACTTTCAGCCATTGGAGACTCCATAAGTGAGCAAGATCAAATTGATGCAATTCTAGAAGGATTGCCTGAAGAGTACAATCAGTTTGTTATGATGATATATGGAAGGCCTGAGTCTCCATCAGTATTTGATATAGAAGCATTATTGCTCGTTCAAGAAGCTCAGCTTGAAAAGTTTCGTCAGGAGTTAGTCATCCCTAATGTCTCAGCAAACATAGCACAAGCCTCTCAGTCACAGCAACAATTCAATTCGGGTTCAGAGAACTTTCATCAAGCACAAAATCAATATGCCTCCAACTACCAATATAATCCAAGAGGTAGAGGCAGATATGGCAGAGGAAGAGGTCGTGGCAGGGGGCGTGGTAACCGTCCTACCTGTCAACTATGTGAGAAATATGGACATGATGCCTTCAATTGCTAGTTTCGCTTTGATCAGTCCTTTGTACAGAACCACAACTCACAGCAACAGCATAATCAGTATCAGCAGCATAATGCACAACATGGTGGCACACCTGCTCAGACTTCACACAATACTTCACAGAAATCTCAGTCAAATGCTTTTGTGGCTACTCAAAATCCGCAAACCACAAGCCTTGCACACAACATGGGCAACTTTAGTCACACTCAAGAAATGGCAGCACCAGCAATTCCTGATCCACAGTCTTGGTTCTTGGATTCAGGAGCCTCACATCATCTAACCTCAGACAGTCACAATTTGCAATAAAGCTCTACCTATGTGGGCTCTGATCAAGTCCACATGGGCAATGGACAAGGTTTAGTCATACAATCTATTGGCTCATCTAAAATTCAATCAAACATAAAGCCTCATATATTTATGTCTCTCAAAAATCTGTTACATGTGCCTTCTATAACCAGAAATCTTATTTCAGTTTCAAAATTTGCACAAGACAATGATGTATTCTTTGAATTTCATCCTCACACGTGTTTTGTGAAATCTCAGGCATCTAAGCAAATTCTCCTCAAAGGTACCCTTGGCCCGGATGGCTTATACAGCTTCCAGCAACTCTCATTGCTCAATGGACCTTCTACTCTGCTCAAGCATACCAACATCAAGCCTCACTCCACTTTGGCACCCGTTATGTACACAAATACTTGCCTTCCAAGTTCTATAAGTAGTGTTCCCTTCAATCCTGTAAATTCTGTCTCTACATGGCATTTAAGACTAGGACATGCTCATTCTAATGCAATAAAAACTGTACTTCAGTCTTGTAATGTTGCTTATCATAATAAAGAGTTCTCTGACTTTTGTAACTCTTGTTGCTTGGGAAAATCACATAGGTTGCATGCTCCCCCTTCCCTTACCACTCACTCTACTGCTTTTGAGCTTATTCATACAGATTTGTGGGGTCCTGCCCCTTCACCATCACATGGTGGTTACTATTACTATATTGCCTTTGTAGATGCATGCACAAAATTCACTTGGGTCTATTTTCTCAAGCAAAAATCTGATGCTCTTTCAGCCTTTAAACAGTTTCTTTCTCTTGTCAAAACTCAATTTTCCATAGTCATTAAATCTGTCCAATCAGATTGGGGAGGGGAATACAGACCATTTACTAAATTCCTTAATGAGCTTGGCATACAACACAGACTTACTTGCCCACACACCTCACATCAAAATGGCACTGTAGAACGCAAACACAGACAAATAGTTGAAATGGGGTTAACACTGATGGCACATGCTTCCATGCCTATTCGGGCCTGGGATCACGACTTCACTACATTGTGTATCTCATAAACAGATTACCTACATCAGCTCTTCCAAACTTTGTTTCACCATACCATGCTCTATTCAACTCATCCCCTGACTATCTATCCATTAGAACCTTCGGCTGTGCTTGCTTTCCTTTAACCAGACCCTACAACAATCACAAATTGGACTTTAGAAGCACTGAGTGCATATATCTTGGCATGTCACCCAGCCATAAGGGTCACAAGTGCTTAAGTGTCAATGGCAAGGTGTATATTTCAAAAGATGTTCTCTTCAATGAATTCAGATTTCCCTACTCTCATTTGTTCTCCAAACCACCTCTAACTTCATATTCAATTCCTGCAACTTTTCCTTCCTCCATCCCCATGGTTCATGCCTCTCATCAGCACAACACCTCTACCTCATCTAGTCTGTCTACTCCCCACCCATCTAGTTCTCCACTCTCCACACATTCTGCTTCAGCATCTTCCTGTCATACCAATGGTCCAGCCAGTCCCCCGCATGACCCCTCTTGACCTCTACTTCACCCTCTCAGTCTCCTAATATGCTAGTTCCTGATCCACCTGAATGCATTACTTCCAAGCCTGATCCTCCTGAGCCCTCTAACACTCATCCTATGGTCACCAGATCCAAAACTGGTAGTCTTAAACCTAGGATGTTCCTTGCACATGTTGAGCCTAGAACCATCAAACAAGTCTTGTCTCATCCCCAATGGTTTGCAGCTATGCAAACAGAATATCAAGCACTCCTGACAAACAACACCTGGACCCTGGTTCCTCTGCCATCCAACAGAAAAGCTATAGGTTGCAAGTGGGTATTTAGAGTAAAAGAGAATCCTGATGGAAGTGTCAATAGATTTAAGGCCAGATTGGTAGCCAAGGGCTTTCACCAACAACCAGGAACTGACTTCACTGAAACCTTCTCACCTGTTGTCAAATCTACTACAATCCGTGTTATTCTCACATTAGCCTTGACTCACAGATGGGATATTCAACAAATAGATGTCAACAATGCATTTTTAAATGGCAATCTTCAGGAAGAGGTATATATGGTGCAACCTCCAGGCTTTGAATCCAATGACAAAACCTTAGTGTGCAAGCTGCATCGTGCTCTCTATGGTCTCAAGCAGGCTCCTCGTGCCTGGTATGAAAAGCTGACGCAAGCCCTCTTGCGCTTTGGTTTCAAAGCTAGCCGATGTGATCCATCTCTCTTTATTTACAGCAGCACTGGTGTTACACTGTATGTTTTGGTCTATGTTGATGACATTTTAATCACAGGATCCTCCACCAAGCTTGTTACAGACTTGATCAACAAACTGAATACCAATTTTGCCCTGAAACATCTAGGTAAACCTGATTATTTCCTCAGAATAAAAGTCAAGTATCAGAGAAATGGATCCATAATTCTTACTCAAACGAAGTACATAAAGAGACTTTGCTACTACGGCTAATATGGTCGATCGCAATGGTATCTCTACACCAATGGTTCATGACTGCAAACTCAGCAGACATGGCACAGATTCCCTACCAGATCCTACATTGTTCAGGTCCATTGTTGGAGCTCTCCAATATGTCACTTTGACTCGCCCTGATCTCTCCTACTGTGTGAACAAGGTTTGTCAATTTCTGGCTTCACCACTTGACTCTCATTGGCGTGCAGTCAAGCGCATTTTGAGGTATCTCAGTGGCACTTCACACACTACGGCTTGTTACTTCACTGCAACCTTTGATGGCAAACTTTCTCTTCGTGCCTATAGTGACTCGGATGGGCAAGTGACCACGATGATAGGCGCTCTACATCAGGGTCTTGCATCTTTGTTGGCCCAAACCTCGTGTCTTGGAGTTCAAAGAAGCAACCTGTAGTGGCACGATCCAGCACTGAGACCGAATATAGAAGCATGGCTCATACTACCTCTGACTTGCTTTGGCTACAATCTCTGCTCACTGAGCTTCAGACTCCATTTCATCCTCCGATACTGCTCTGTGACAACTTGAGTGCAGTAATGTTAGCACATAATCCAATTCTGCATGCCAGAACCAAGCACATGGAGCTTGACATCCATTTCGTCAAAGACAAAGTCATAGCCAAGTTACTCTCAGTGCAACATGTTCCAGCTTCCAATCAACTTGCTGATCCTCTAACCAAACATTTGCCATCCAGTCGTTTTGCTGAGTTTCGAGACAAGCTCAAGGTTGTTGCTTCTCCACAACCTCCTTGACCTTGTGGGGGGCTATCAGAGTAGTATAGTATAATACTTGTAATACTTGAACACATACATGTATACCTACCAATTCTGTTAGAAGTTAGTTAGAATCTGTTAGAAGTCTGTTATGTTAGTTATGATTAGTTAGATTCAGTTACTTGCTTGCCAAGTTACACCAGAATTATAAATACCTCACATCCTGTAATATTCATACATCTAATCAATCTGTTGCAGCTTTAGCAATGCAACACTTCTTTACTATTACGATTTTAGTTACTCTTTACCTAGGATATCTTTCACGTGCAACTGTGGAGACTAATCTCTCGAGTCGGATAGGCCACAAGGGCGACAAAGCTCCCCCTCAAAAATTTTAACGCTGTTGCATTCTCATGGTCAAGATTCGAACTCAAGACCTCTGGTTAAGCTGGAAGAGACCCGTGTCATCTCATTCAAGCGCTCTTGGGTATTTTAAAAAATATGTTGGGTATTTTAAAAAATATGTTTGGTTTGATTTGTTATTTTCAGTTTCAAAAAACTGAAAACATTGAAAGGGCTTTCAATTTACCTATTTTCAATAAACTTAAAAGTCTAAAATAATTTTTTATAATATGGAGTTTAAAAATAAAGATTTAATTGGTATGTATTGTTTATGTAATTTTTTTTAAATAGTCAATCAATCATAAATTTTATATCATTAACAATGTTTGACTCTTATCTTAAGCATCTTAAAAATCACAAATCATACCTTGATTATTTCAAAATAGAACAATGGCAACTTGTTCATTCAGAAACCACATCGTATGATACTTCACCAATGTGTGATCGATCTAAATAATAACGGCCTCGGGTCCCTTAAGCAAGTGATTAATGGTTCGACCCATGCCTCTTGCGCATGAAGAAAAATCCGGTTGGGTCAGTCCTTCAGTATCATCCAGTGCCTCGATGAATTAGTTTCTACGGTTGTATGCGAAGAATACCCTGAAAAACCAAAAAATATAGTGTGATACTTCCACAACGTGCAGGGGCAAAATAATACTTCTTGAAAATGAACAAACAACTTCTCCGTCCGTTCTTTTTCTTTGGTAATTTTAGCTATTTATTTTTGTTCCAAAGCAATAGGTGTTTTATAAACGCAAGACATATTTGACCATTTTCCCATATATACCCTTATAATATTAAATTGAAATGCCTTGAAAATACACAAAATCTTCCAAGTACATAAATGGTTAGTGAAGTATGGAGTAAATGTAGTTGGAATTTGTAAATAATTAAAGGTAGAAATAAAGGTATTTTGGTACAAATATAAACACATTAATGATTTCTTAATCTATGTGTAAAAATCTTAAATTACCAAAGAACAAGAACGGATGGAGTAATATATAAAGTAATAGAATTTGACCACTCTAAAGTGAGAAAGTATCTAAAGCAAGGAAATAAGGTTATATCCATCCTCGAATCATTTTTAATGGATTAAAATCTCTATATATTTATAAATAAAGGATAGACACATGTTTACTTTTTCATCTTACAAACAGGAGCCAAATTCAAAATAATAAGGAATTGTAAATGGGCTAGTAGCAAGATGTAAACGTGGTTGAACTTTTGTGGGGGCCTCGTTTACATAGACCAGCAAGTTAGAACATCATCCGTAAGAGGCCGAGGTGCGTGTCCAATACGGGAGATGCAAATGGGCCTTTCTGCTACGTTCTTTGTTTTTGTGGACCTTTCTGCTACGTTCTTACAAATTCTAGAATGGAGTATTTTTTTCAACGGAGGACATTGTTTTTGTTTATTTTATTTATTTTTAATATATTTTTTTTCCATTGGGAGACATTATTTTGTACTAAGAATTGGATTTGTAACTAAAGTTATATCGTCTTTCCAATACAATTTTTTTACAAGGTTTAATTCATTATTTTTTGTGTGCTTAGTTTTAATTTAAGAATTTAATTGGTATGTATCGATTGTATAAGAAATTTTATACAATCAATCAATTAGAAATTGTCACATAAGTTAAAATGTTTGATTCTTATTCTAACTATCTTAAAAGTCACTCATATCATGATTTATGATTGATTGACAGTATAAAAAACTTTATACTGACATTGTATATAAATTAAACTCTATTTTTTTTTATTTTGTTACAAAATTAAACTCTAAATTTAACTTAAATAGTTTAATTTAATTGAATTAAAACTAAGCATAAATTGTAAAAAAAAAAAAAACAACTAAGCATAAATGAAGTGAACAACCATCCAACTAATTTACTCTAGATAACCACCAAGAATTAAGAAAAGTTAAATGAATCTTTTGGTTCAATAAATGTCGGTATATTTTTTAGTTAAGTCCTTATATATATTTTTTAAGAATATACCAATATTCACAAAAAGAAAAGGAAAGAGATGTGTGTGCAACAAAAATGTATGTTTGATACTTGATAGTTGATAGTAACAGTGACGGTGTTTGAGTCGAGGATGTGACAGTTGATGTCAACCTTGAAGACAAACGGACAATTGAATTTGGAACGTTGAGTCGCGGCGGTTCACAGGAACCGTATGTTTTCGTGGCGGGTAAACGTAACACCCAAACTCATCCATCCAATCTCTCCCTCCTTCACTTCTTTTTGCTTTCTTTCTATGAATTCTGAATAAAGCCTTTTGATTGAATGATAATAATAACAATAATAATAGTAAGAAGAATAATATAATCAACCAAGGATCAAGAATGATGAGGCTCGGTTATTCCTTTGTTGTACCCTCCTCTAAACCCTATGAAGGTCGCGAATTTCGGGTTTACAGGCGGCGAAGGTTGAAACTGAAACCCCCAATGTTCAGCGTTAGGGCTCAATTCGATTATAACAATAATAATAATGTATTTGATAGCCTAATAAGGTTAACCCAATTCCCTTCCCTCCATTTCGATTTGATCACTCCCACTTTGGGCTTCGCTTCCGGTTTGGCCCTTTCCTTCTCTCGCTGGCGCCGCAGCACCACCAACAACAAGAAGTCCGTTTTGGATATCGGGGAATGGATCCTCTTCGCCACTCCGACGCCGTTTAACCGCTTCGTGTTCCTCCGTTGCCCTAGCATCTCCTTTCACGACGATGAGAACGTGAACGAGAGGCTCGTGAGGGAGGAGAAGCATTATGTCACCATCAACACTGGAAGGATTCAAGTAAAAGCTGATGATGATGTTGAATTATTGGATGAGAAGAAGAAAATTTTGAGTTATCAGAGAGTGTGCGTGAGTGGTGGTGGTGATGGAGGTGTTATTTCATTGGATTGGCCCTCCAATTTGGAGCTGGAAAAGGAGCGTGGATTGGATTCTACTCTCTTGCTTGTTCCTGGCACCCCTCAAGGGAGCATGGATCCCAATGTCATGTCCTTTGCAATTGAAGCTCTCAAGAGAGGGTTTTTCCCTATTGTCATGAATCCCAGAGGATGTGCTGCTTCACCTCTCACCACTCCCAGGTAACACACGGTATCTATGAAGCACAGATACTCCAAAATTGGGAAAGTATCGGTGCCTGACACTGATACGCCTCCCAATATGAAGTATCTCATTCTGTTTATAGATATTCTGCATCTATGTAAAATATATGCTTTTTTTTTAATAAATTTGTATTAACGTATATAGACCCTATGGTATCTTGAATTTCAGGAAATTTCTAGTAGGCTACTTAGACACTCACTCTATTGGGATTGTGGGGTTGCTACTCTTACTATTCGTTTTCAACTTCCATTTTCATCCAACAAGATAAAGGATCAATGAATTGTAAGGACTGACTTCTTAACTAGTTTATTTTGTGTAGGTTATTTACAGCTGCTGACAGCGATGATATTTGCACGGCGATAACTTATATCAGCAAGGCGAGGCCCTGGACGACCTTGATGGGTGTTGGATGGGGATATGGGGCTAACATGCTCACAAAATACCTTGCAGAGGTTGGGGAATCAACTCCACTCACAGCTGCCACTTGTATAGACAATCCTTTTGATTTAGATGAAGCTACAAGGTCCTCTCCTTATCAGTTTGTTGCTGATCAGAAACTCACTCCTGGACTGAAGGATATTCTACAGGCCAATATGGTGAATCAATTGCTTCTGAACTTCACCAAAGTTTTTCCCTTTTTCGCCTGCCCTGCATTGTCATGTCCCATGCAATCTAATTTTATCAACACATAACACTAGTGCTTGCTTATCACTTAGCTTATTTGTTCTGTAGGCACTATTCCAAGGCAAAACAAAAGGTTTTGATGTGGAAAAGGCTCTGTTGGCGAAATCTGTACGTGATTTTGAAGAAGCAATATCTATGGTATCTTATGGCTTTGGGGATATAGAAGATTTTTATTCAAAATCCAGCACTAGAAATGTAATTAAGGATATTAAAATTCCTGTTCTCTTTATACAGGTTAGCACGCACTGCTTTATGCCACCATCTCACCTAAAGTCACCCTTGATTAATCGCATCCTGTGCATTTTGCTAAATATTAACTTATTAAGTGCACTATTGATGTAATAGCTTTGCGAGGAAGTAGGATACTCTTGATTATACACAAGAGAGTGAAGAACTGTCTGTAATTGTGTTTCAATGCTTTGTCATTGCTAAGATAGTGAAACAATTAAAACTTCGTTGTATCTGTACAAAAAAGGAAGACTGATCAGGATTGTTTGCTATTTGCTATGTTAGAAATATGTGGATCATGAAGACTGATCAGTTATTTGACTTATACTTGCTAGGATGTGAGGCTTCAATTATCTGGGATTCAGCCATTTGGGTTTTATGACATTTTATATAGTGTTTTGCTTGACTAATTGATGATATGCTTTGCCTATGTATCTATAAAAAAAAGAAAGATATACTTTGCCTATAATCTTTGCAAAAAAACTGCTTGAGGTATGATTGGCATATAGGCTTTTGCATTTTAGCTGTTGTAGAATCTGTAGCCTGCCTCTCTGTACACTCAGACAAATATATATCATGCTTTTTTTTCTTATTTATTATAACGTGACTTGTTGTAAGGTTACTGACTTGAAACTAGTGATAATTAATAGATGATAGTGTTGTTCAATTTTTCTCATTTCAATTTTCAAGCCATGGAGGTGGAAAGTATGTAATATGATAAATGGGCGGAACTAGAAAAGGAGATAACAATCATGGACTGATATAATATATGAGAAGGAATAGTGGAGGAGGGTCTATTGACAAAACGGTAAGGTGCTCAAATAACTATAGGAAATGTATATGATATTTTTTTGGCAAAGCTGCAAAGTTTGGTCAAGAGCATGTGAGATCGTTCAAGGACCTTCTACTATATGCTTTGTCCATTAATGTTTTCAATAATATAGTCCTATAAAAATTGTATCTGTAATATTGGGAAAAACCCAAGTCCCACATTGACTAGAGACAGTATCTAATAAGAGCTTATAAGTAGTGGGCAATCCTCATCCTATGAGCTAGCTTTTGGGATTGAATAAGGCCCAAAATCTAATATGGTATCAGAGCTATCCTAGATCCATTGTTGGGTCACCCACCATGTTATCCACGCACCAAACCCAATAGTTCTGGGCGTGAGGGGGTGTATTGGGAAAAACCCAAGTCCCACATTGACTAGAGGTAGTATCTAATAAGAGCTTATAAGTAATGGACAATCCTAATCCTATGAGCTAGCTTTTGGGATTGAATTAGGCTCAAAATCTAATAAAGAACCATGGGTATCAGAATCTAATCTCTTTTTCCTTATAGTACGTAAATCAAGCTTTGGAAAGGGAAAATGACAAATTACCCTTAATTATTCTGTGCAAACCACTTTAGGTGTATTTGTTATTTAGGTCTCCTAGTTGTTTGTTCTTCACGACTGCATGCTGTTGTTATCCTCTGGGGACTATGGTTCTTCATGGTCTGTATTAACGAAAGGAGCTAGAGATTTAGCATTGCCTTGCTTCTTCTTCTCTCTCCTCCCCTTTTCTCTTCACTGTAGTTTAGGATTTGACAGTGCTGACGGAAATAACAAACAATCTTTAAATCTCAGTTCTCCATTGGTTTGATTAAACAAGGACCTTTATTGTATTATTTATTATTGCTAAGTATTAATTTCCCATTGCTGTATGCAAATGCACAAAAGTCTTACCAATGGTCCATTTTATCAGAGTGATAATGGGAAGGTTCCAGTTTTCTCAGTCCCACGCAATCTGATCGCGGAAAATCCATTCACAAGCCTGCTCCTTTGTTCTTGTTTACCATCTACTTTCATTGATACTGACAGGTCTGCTTTATCATGGTGCCAGCTTCTAACAATTGAGGTAATATCTCTTTATCTAGTTATGGATGAGTACGTTATTTATGTAACATTCCTCAAGTTGGGAATCCTTGTCCTGAAAATTATAATAGTATATTTACTGGGGTAAAGGTCATATTTATTCAGTTGATGGGTTCTGAGAACCAGACCTGACTGGCCGGGTAGACCATTAAGCCAGCGAACCAGCTGGTGATTTGTTTATTACCTGTAAATTGGTAATTCACTGAGCTAGTCAAGTTAACAGAACACACCTTGTTAACCAGAAACTATAATTTGTTGTAGTTGTTTTTGTGTCCTTACTAGTTCAGTGTTGATAAGTTGGTCCCATTGGCTCCACGGAATGGAACCAGATGTTTCGCTAAAAGAAATATTGAATGTTGGGGGATTTGAACTCCTGACCATCAGCTTGTATGGCAAGTGCCTCCAATCAATGAGGCAGACTTGCTAGATGCTACATGTAGCGTGTTACATTTTATTTATTAACTACTGTAGTATGACAGCTCTGCTATTTGGGACGAAGGGGACCAGTACGAATTTGATAAATAGTTTTAAAAATACATGCCAAATTCAGGTGACAAAGAAATAATAATAAACTTACATTTATCAACAACTCATCAATGGTTCCTATTCATTCATACATGATTTCTTCAAAAACTGTTGGCATCATTTATCATTTCTCGTAGTATAAGCAGGTTTCTTTTTATATATATTACTCTTGTTTAATAATTATAGTTACACAATATGTTGAAAAATATGAAAGAGAACAATGGTTTGAGAGAGAGGGGGAGAGAGAGAGAAAGCGGACAACCAATAAAGAGAGAGAAGGTAAAAGGTAGTAGGATGAAGCATGATGTGTGAACTAACCCTAGTTGACACCTCAACTTATACTAAATGCCGGAGGAATATTACAAGCATTAAGCATATTCTGTCAACTAATCAGCCCTCAATCAAGCTTGAGTCATCTAGAATCAATCCTGAGTTACTCACCCTTGATTTTAGGGTGAAAACATTCTCACTTAATTCAGAAGACTTTTTTTTTAAGGGTCTTGCTAACCAATATCCTAAAGACACTGGTTAAGGAATCCAATAAAAGCAAGTTTTCATTGGAAAACTAAACATAACACTTTTTAAAACATTGACTACTACACTTCTCGATGAAAATTTTCCTTTTTTTGATTGCTTAATCAATGCCCTAAGAGCATTGGTAGCACTGGTTAGCATTCTCCTTTCTTTAACAGTTTTCTATAAAGTTAACACAGTTATTGGTTACATACATAAAATATAAATTTATTATTAGTTTTTTTTTTTACTCTAGAAATTCAATTATTAGTTGCTTCTTTTACTAAAGTAAGTTAAACACAAACAAGTAAAATCTTTAAGCAATAAAGCTTGAAAAACCCTTATAGTTATCGTTATATTAGATTATTCAATTGGTTATTAATGGTAATATGCTTTACATATATTTCATCTAGATCTAGGGTTACATATCTTCCAAGTTAAATCCACACTCCGACGTGAATTTTTATTCCCTTGATATGGTGGCAAAAGATGCTAGCATCAAAATTAATTCCTTTTTTCCCTTTGTAAAATTCATAAAGTTTTTTACTCTATTCTTGCAAGTGATATTCTGATATGTGTTACATATGCAGTGGCTCACAGCAGTGGAGCTTGGACTCTTAAAGGGCCGTCATCCTCTTTTGACAGATATAGATGTTACCATAAATCCTTCTAAAGGGTTAACTGTTGTAGAGGAAATAAGGCCAGATAAGAATGCTGAAGTTAGCAAATTGTTAGATCTTACTCAGTCGGATGCATTTAATGGATACACCATTGATCCTACTAATGATTTACTTGAAGACAGGAAGAATGATGCTAACCTCCAGTTTAGGTCCCAACGAGATCTAAGAAGGAACCTTGAACATGAAGATATGAGCTTGCAAGTAAAAAATGGTCCAGTACAGCAGACTAGCTCCACTGATGCAGATTTGATCGAAGAGGAGAATGTTGGCCCAGTAGATAGTGAGCATGGTCAAGTTCTACAGACAGCACAAGTGGCAATAAATATGCTTGACGTTACAATGCCTGGTACTCTAACAGAAGAGAAGAAGAAAAAGGTAGAGCATCCTCTGGTTTGACTCATGATCCTTAATGTTCTTTTTCATATACTCCTAAGAAATAAATGGGTTAGATAGATGAAGAGGAATCTTATGTATGAGGTAACCTCACAGATAAAGGTTTTTGGTAAAGAAGGAAACTTTATTGACAGTATCTTATGCCCAGCAATGCTTTTATAGATAATGGAATCAGTTTTAAATAACTTTGGTAATATCCTCCTTTTTTCTTTTATAAAATAATAAAGATTGTTGAGTTTTTCAGAATCCACTGGAATAAGTTCCTTTTAAGTTGTTAGCTTCTCAATTTTTGTTTTCAACTATGTCTGTCAGTGTGCTTGAGATTTTTCATGTTGTTAGAGGATGTTAAAAATTTTACATCCTTATAATGACTGGACGTTTTGTCAGAACTAGTTTTCTTTATTTGTTATGGGGTCACTTGGTTTTCTGTATTTTGTTTTAGTATCTTGAAACGTTTGTGGTTTATTAGATTCTAGCTTAGTTTTATAATCTTGTAATTGCAGTGACATCTGTTACGAATTTCCAGGTATTAACTGCTGTGGGTCAAGGAGAGACACTCATGAAAGCTTTACAAGATGCTGTGCCAGAAGATGTTCGGGGAAAGTTAACAAACTCTGTGGCTGGAATTTTGCATGCACGGGGCACTGACTTTGATAGGGTTCTTAGTATTTCTCAGGCTCCTGAAGGATTAGCAGGGCAAAAGAACCAAGAAAAATTCAGAGTATCAGGTGCAGAAAGTGTGTATGAAGACCAGTCCTCTTTGGATCAGATGGAAAAGACTCGTGGTTATTTAGATGGTTCTGATAATGCTCCAGGTGGCAGGGGTGAGCCTGCTGAAGGAACTGAAACAGAAGTTCCTCCTTTGGACAAATCGCCAAATCCCATAAATTTAGCCCAATCTCAAGAATCAAACAATGAAGTTGGTTCTTCTGATTCTTTTGGGAAGGAAACTGGCGAGTCAGGAGACAATCTCAAGAATGCTCCAGGTGGCAGGGGTGAGCCTGCTGAAGGAACTGAAACAGAAGTTCCTCCCTTGGACAAATCGCCAAATCCCACAAATTTAGCCCAATCTCAAGAATCAAACAATGAAGTTGGTTCTTCTGATTCTTTTGGGAAGGAAATTGGCGAGTCAGGAGACAATAATGATACAAATGAGGAGTTAAAAGAAAAAGGTGTTCCTGATATTGATCATAGCGAGAAGGGCTTGGAAACAGGTTCTAAACCATATACTGCTAGCCATCCTGATGGGGTAGATGGCTCTGAAGAAGCAGCTACTGCTGAACAGAAAAACCAAAACAATGAAATAGCTCAATCAGACACAAAGGAGGAAAATGATATCCAGATTGCTGAACAGAAAAGTCAGGATCTCTCCAGTGATCAAAGTAAAATGACATCAACTGGTGGAAAAGAAGATGCTGAAGAGCCATCTTCTTCTCCTATATCCTCTGAGCACCAAACAATAGAAAGGGAAGGTAATGATAATGAGAAGAAAGATAGCAAAAATATTCAGAATATTTCACAGCAAACTAACTCTACTAGTTCTGATTCTAGTGCTGCTACCTTCAGCGTTTCTCAAGCATTTAATACCTTGACAGGGATGGATGATTCCACCCAAGTAGCTGTTAATAGTGTTTTTGGTGTGATAGAAAACATGATATCTCAGATTGAGCAGAGCTCAGTCAATAAAGGTGAAGGTGAAGTCAAGGATGGAAAAGATGTTGAAAGTAAGTTGGAAGAAAAAGAAAAAAGTGATAGCCAAAGCATGGATTCCAACACACCTGGTGATCTTTCTGGAGATGATCACTGTGATGGCATGGACTTGAAGAATGATTGTTGTCATACAGAGAAACAACTAACCCAAAGCCTCAGCACAATTAATGGGAGCAGTGTGTCCAGTCTTCAAAACCATAACTCTAAGGACCACCTAGTTCAAAAGGAAAGTAATACGAATAGAAAATTGATTGATAAAAGATATCTTGTTGATAGATGGGATGGACACAGACATGAAAATAGGATGCCGCGGTACATAGCTGTGGGTTCATATAGGGACTTTCTTTATAATGAACACATCCGTAAATATCTTGTTTCAAGGATTCCTACCAAATCACTTGATCTAGACTCAACGACTGCATTATTGCTTGACTATTTCCCCGAAGAAGGTCAATGGAAGCTTTTCGAACAACCACAAAACATGGCCATTGCTTCTGGCAATATTGCAACTAGTGACGAGGCAAGGTGCAAGCTGAAGGCTCACTCATCTACAAAATCTTCTGATGTAGAGCCATATATTGAACCCCCATATGTAATCTTAGATACTGAAAAGCAACAGGAACATGTTAAAGAGTTCATTACAACAGACACTATAAACAAAATGATTAATACCAGCGATGACAGGTCAAAGGAATTGATCCAATTTGTGAAAATGAGAGTATTAGATGCTTTGAAGATGGAAGTTGGTCGCAAGCTGAATGCAGAAGAAATAAAAATAATGAAGTCAAAGCTAGCTGGTGATCTGGAACATGTGGCAAATGCGATATCATTGGCTGTTGTACATAGCAAGGTTCAAGAACTAGACACTGAAAGTCAAGTTCTTAATGTTGAGGGTGCTATAGAAAAAATTGGTACTCTTGATGGGGAGCATATAATTAGCGTAATTTCATCCTCTGTTCAGGAAACTGGCTACCTGAGAAGAGTGATGCCTGTTGGTGTTATTGTAGGGTCCATTTTAGCTGCCTTGAGGAAATATTTTAATGTTGCTACGCTTCAAGATAATGGCCTGAGAGGATCTCTGATCCATGATGATGAGGGAAGACCTGGCAAAAGGAATTATGGCAATGTCGGTGTAAGAGAGATAGATCAAGTACTTGAAGAGAAAACTAGTTTGGACCATCTCATCAAGAGAGAGGCGGCAGAAAGAGGATCTCTGACCCCTGATGATGGGGGAAACCCTGGCAAAAAGAATTATGGTCATGTTGGTGTAACAGAGATAGATCAAGTACCCGAAGAGAAAACTAGTTTGAACCATTCCATTGAGAGAGAGGAGGGAGAAAATGAATCAGAACATGCAAACAAAAATAATGTCATGGTTGGCGCTGTTACAGCTGCTCTTGGGGCATCTGCTTTACTCATGCATAAGGTATTTGTTCAATCCCTGCACGTGCTGACGGGTTAAGTGTTTTATTTTAGTATTTGGTATGCTTGTCTCTCTTTCTATATTTAGTTATGGCATTGAGGTATGTTGTGTCCACTCATAGTTTCTTCGGCAAATTGGTGTTAAAAAATTCCTGAGTGCATCTAGTTCCTCATATATTTCTCTCTATCATTCATTAGTCTCTCAACTATTCTTGTTGACTCACTCATTATTTAGTTTTTTTATATATAAGAGGAATTTATTAAGAGAGAAGAAAATAGTACAAATGCAAGAGGATAAGAAATCCTCAAGAACTAAAAAATGACAACCAAAAATACAAGGAGAAACAAAAACTAAGAACAGGAAACATGCGGCAAAGCATGCCATCTGCAGATATGTCAAAGACACCCCTTTAAAACAGCGACACCACAAAGAAGCTAGACAAAGGATTTGACCTTGGAGGGAGCAATTGATTTCTGGATAGGCTTATCCAAAAGGAAATAGACATTGTTAGGAGCAGAAGTGATAAAATGGAAATAGGATTTACTAGAAAGTAAGCCCATAACTGTCAATAGACCATATCCTCTTACCTGAATTAGAAGAAAGATGAAATGAATCCAAGTATCCAACAACAACAAAAGAGTCTGTAAAACAGATTTCTCTGTCATGAAAATTCCTAAAGAAGAGAAAATTCCAGGAAGACGCTCATTATTTAGTGTTTCTCTTGTTACCTCTCTTCATGTGCTGAATTTGCTTTTTTCTAAAGTTGTTCTGATGTATGTTTTCTGATTCCATTATTAAAACTTGATCTTTGGACCCACATAAGTTGTGTTCATCACAAATGAGAAAAGAACCGCAAGTGGTGAAACAGAGGGGACAAATACCAGTTTTCTACTTTAGAATTAAACTGCTGGTTGCATACTTGCATGTAAATGGAGTTGCCTGAGTTTACACTTCAATTGCTCTATTCCAGGGTGCACAACAAGGAAATGAAACCGCTGAAAGCTCATCAACATCTTTGGAAAAAGATCGCCATCAAAAGAATTCAGAAGAGCTTGATGTGGAAGTCTCTGAGAACAACCAGAATAACATAGTCGCAAGCCTTGCTGAGAAAGCCATGTCAGTTGCTGGTCCAGTTGTACCTACTAAAGATGGTGAAGTGGATCAAGAAAGGTCAGAACGCATTTTACTAACATGAAAATTGCTCCACCAGCTTTTCTTTTTTCTAATAATTTTACACAACTTCCCTGCATGGACAGACTGGTTGCAATGCTTGCTGGTTTAGGACAGAAAGGCGGCTTGTTGAAGCTAGTTGGAAAGATTGCGTTGCTATGGGGTGGCATACGTGGTGCAATGAGTTTGACTGACAAGCTTATCTCATTTTTCCATATAGCTGAACGTCCCTTGTTTCAGAGGTAACTTGAACTGGTGAATGTTCAATCCCATTGTGTTTTAATTCAGTACTGCTAGTGCTAGCCTTTCCATTTTGGAATTACCTGGTAGATAGCTGCACAACATAACATAATCTATGGTTAGTTTTGGCTAAGAGCCAACAGTTTTAATTTTTGCATAGCAATAATTGGGAAAATCTATTGGCTTTTCATCAGTTAGGAAGAAAGTTTCATCTCTCGAGATATTTTATGTAGAGACTTTGTTGAGAGTGATCTTCAACGCCGGTGGAGAATGGAGATAATATATTTTTGTCATATTAACATTAAGTCTTTCGTTTATCTTGATTCTTGTATTGCCAATGCTGCATGATCCCAATGTCGAAAGTTTTATTGCTAAAATTGTCGTCTATTTAGTGTTTGTTAGCTTGTTCTCATTTATAGGATTCATGGTTGGTTTGAGGGAAGTGTAGTCCTCCCGGATAATTGGAATGACGGATGAGAAGGAAAACAGAAAATCAAATCAAACTGCTTTACTTAGGCCTTGTTGATCTCATCGCTTCCTCCTATAGATTTAGATATATAATATTGGATCCAGTTTATAACTATTAAACTACTCAAACAGTAATGTGCAACCTTGTTCCTTTTTCTTGTTATAACCATTGCTGCTTTTACACCCATCCCCCCACCCTGCACACACACACGGGCAAAGAAAACAAAAACTAAGAAAAGAAAAGAAAGAACATTATGTGCATTGTTTTAGAAGTAGAAATGACTTGGCTGGTAACATAGAATCAAGTTCATATTGTTAGAATTAGTTGTACGGTGTGGACGATGTGAAGCTAACTATGTTCCTAGGAATTAGTTTATCATTAATTTACTTGTAAATTGTATTTCCTCTTGAGTGTATATATATATTTATATATATATATATATATCAAAGTATGATGAATAAATAATTCAAGCATTTCACAGATTCCTTAGTCTAAAATAACATGGTATCAAGAGCAGGTTTATTTGTCCTTTGAAGGTGTCTGCTTCTGGTCCAGCAGAACCCTTAAAATCCCAAGTTTTGTCCTCTGTTTTTTACCCAAACAGCCACTGTCCTTCAAATTCACAAGTCATTACCGCCGACCACCCACTGTCCACTGTCGCCAGAAAACTCATCAAAAGTCGCTGACCGGCCAGATCCATAAGTCCCGTCACCGGAATCCAACCGACGCGCCGCCACGTGCTGTTTCACGCGCCTCCACCTAACGGTGCGTGTAACTCACGCGCAACCTCCCACAGTTGTTTGCCGCAACCTCCTCTGTCTGTCTAGCTGGTCAAAATCCACTTTTCGGTTGTTTGGAAAGTGGGTCTCTTGCTTTTAGTCTCCTCCAATTTTTTTTGGTTTCCATTTCTGGTTGTTGCTTGCTGGTCTCCTCACAATCTCAGGTGTTACGTCAGCCTCTATCTATTTTGGTCAGAATGGGTCGTCCTCAATGCACCTATTGCAAGAGAATGAGTCACACTCAAAAGACTTGTTACTCTCCTCATGGTTTTTTTTAAAAATCCGTAAATACCTTCAATGCTGAAATGTTCAAGGAAAATTTTTCTGAAGCTGAGTACCGAGAGTATCTTCAATTGAAAGCTGCTCATGGGTCTACTGCCACTGGTGTTCATGACTCCGCAACCTTCATGTCTCAATCTGGTAACAATCAAAATCTTTGGATAATTGATTCAGGTGCCTCTGATCATATTGCTGGTAATCGTTCTTTATTCTCCTCCATATCTTCTCCTAAATTTCCTCACTTCATAACTCTTGCGGATGGTTCTAAGGTCAGTGCCAAAGGAGTCGGTCATGTTTCAATCACTCCTTCTATTACCTCCAATCAGCTCCCTCTGTAAGCTGTACTGCAGTCGAGTCTCCAAATCTTCTTCACGAATGATTGGGCCATCCAAGTTTGTCAAAATTGAAGCAAATGGTTCCTAGTCTTGCAAAAATGTCGTCATTGAACTGTGAGTCGTGTCAACTAGGCAAGCATGTGCGCTCTTCCTTTCCCAACAAAGTTGAAAGCCAAGTTGATTCTCCCTTTTCAGTTATCCATTCAGATATATGGGGACCGAGTCGTGTGCCTTCTAATGGCTTCCGATATTTCATTACCTTTATTGATGAATTCTCTCGATGCACTTGGGTGTTTTTGATGAAATAACGATCTGAACTTTTGTCTATTCTCACCACTTTTGTTAATGAGGTTAAAACCCAATTTGGTAAGATAATCAAAATCCTTAGAAGTGATAATGCAAAAGATTACTTTTCTTCTGCTCTTTCTTCTTACTTGTCATCACAGGGCATTCTCCATCAATCCAGTTGTCCTCATACCCCTCAACAGAATGGCATAGCTGAAAGGGAGAATAGACATCTTGTTGAAACTGCTCGGACCTTGTTACTTCATGCGAATGTACCCGTCCGACATTGGGGTGATGCAGTTTTGACAGCCTGTTTTTTAATTAATCGGATGCCTTCATCCTCTCTTGATCATAAAATACCATATTCCATTTTATTTCCTAAAGAACCATTGTTTCATGTTGCTCCACGGATATTTGGATGTACTTGTTTTGTTCATGATTTGTTTTCGTGTCTTGATAAGCTTTGTCGCTCGAGCCATCAAATGTGTCATTATGGGATACCCAGGTTACAAAAGGGTTACAAGTGTTTCTCTCCGTATGTAATCGTTATTACATTTCTGCAGATGTAACGTTCTTCGAAGAAAAGTTCTACTTCTCACCATCCATAGTTGAGTCTCATACTGTTCAAGGAGTCTTTCCAATTCCTTTTCTTGGTCCATCACCTTCCCCATTGTCGGAACCAGTTTTAACTACAGATATTCCTGACAATCCTCCACAAGAGCAATCTCAAAGATCACCCATCATATACCGGCGCCGTCCACGTGTTGCTAATACCGAATTGGAAGGCACTGAAAGACCAGCTGAATCATGTCTTGCTCTAGTGGATGACCCTACTACGGACCTAGCTGAAGGAAACCTTGACTTGCCCGTTGCTCTTAGGAAAGGTACTTGATCTACTCGAAATCCTCATCCTATTTATAACTTCTTAAGTTATCATCGTCTCTCTCTTTCTTATTATTCCTTTGTGTCATATCTCATGTTTCTATTCCTAAAAATGTGTGTGAGGCACTTGATCATCCAGGATGGCGACAAGCCGTGATTGATGAAATGCAGGCTTTGGAGCATAATGGTACTTGGGACTTAACTCCACTTCATCCAGGGAAGAAACCCGTTGGTTGTCGATGGGTATATGCTATTAAAGTTGGAGCCAATGGACAGATTAGTCGGCTAAAAGCCCGGCTTGCAGCCAAAGGTTACTCTCAGATTTATGGACTTGATTATGGAGATACTTTCTCCCATGTGGCGAAAATCACTTATGTTCGATTATTTCTTGCCATGGCTGCCATGCGTCGTTGGCCATTATATCAGTTAGATATTAAAAATGCATTTCTTCATGGAGAGTTAGAAGAGGAGATTTATATGGAG
The DNA here is from genome assembly GCA_030762895.1 of Sophora flavescens. Classification (NCBI taxonomy): domain Eukaryota; kingdom Viridiplantae; phylum Streptophyta; class Magnoliopsida; order Fabales; family Fabaceae; genus Sophora; species Sophora flavescens. The sequence continues at coordinate 14,506,632 of CM061068.1, read as the reverse complement.
CAACCTCCTGGATTTGTTGCTCAGGGGAAGTTTGGTTTGGTTTGTAGGCTACGACGATCTCTCTATGGGCTGAAACAGTCTCCACGAGCTTGGTTTGGGAAATTTAGCTCAGTTATTCAAGTTTTTGCAATGAAACGTAGTAAAGCAGATCATTCAGTCTTTTATTGCCATACCTCTCCAAATAGATGTGTTTACTTGGTGGTCTATGTAGATGATATAGTCATCACAGGAAATGATCAAGAGAAAATTTCTAAGCCGAAGGAACATTTATGTAGCCATTTTCAGACCAAGGGCTTAGGGAAATTGAAATATTTTCTTGGAATTGAAGTTGCTCAGTCAAGGAATGGGATTATCATCTCACAGAGGAAGTATGCATTATACATACTTAAAGAAACTTGTATGTTGGACTGTAAACCAATTGACAGTCACATGGATCCGAATCTAAAATTACTTCCTAGTCAGGGGGAGCCTTATTCAGTTATTCTGATCCTGAAAGTTATCGGATATTGGTTGGGACCCATCTATCTCACTATTACAAGGCCAGATATTTCCTTTGCAGTTGGAGTGGTGAGTCAATTCATGCAGTCTCCTCATAATGATCATTGGGATGCAGTAATTCGAATTCTGAGATACAGTAAAAAGACTCCAGGACAAGGACTATTTTATGAAGACAAAGGAAGCACTCAAATAGTTGGATTTTGCGATGCGGATTGGGCAGGATCACCCATTGATAGGCATTCCACTTCAGGGTATTGTGTGTCTATTGGAGGAAATCTTGTCTCGTGGAAGAGTAAGAAACAAAATATTGTTGCAAGGTCTAGTAAAGAGACTGAATATAGAGCTATGACTGTAGCCATGTGTGAGCTCATTTGGATTAAACAACTTCTTCAGGAATTGAAGTTTGGAAATACTCAACAAATGAAGCTATGTTGTGATAACCAAGCAGCCCTCCATGTTAGCTTCCAATCCCGTATTCCATGAGAGAACTAAACATATCGAGATCGATTGTCATTTTGTCCGAGAAAAAGTCCTTTCTAAAGAAGTCGTCACCGAATCTGTTAGCTCTAATGATCAAATGGTAGACGTCTTTACAAAATCTCTAAGAGGACCGTGAATTCAAAATATTTCTTCCAAGCTTGGAGCGTTTGATTTATATGCTCCAGCTTGAGGGGGAGTGTTAGAATTAGTTGGACGGTGTGGACGATGTGAAGCTAACTATGTTCCTAGGAATTAACTTATCATTAATTTCCTTGTAAATTGTATTTCCTCGAGTATATATATATATATATATATATATCAAAGTATGATGAATAAATAATTCATGCATTTCACTCACACATGATATTCACCAAATTCACCAAATGCAGATATTGTGCTTTGTCAAATAATATTCAAGGTTGAGGAAATGCAATCATTACCCGTCTAAGCCGTCTTTTGGGGGCTAATCTTGAGTGGTCTATTTATGCATGATAATCAAGCCCTTTAAATAATTTCTTATGCGAACAAAAAAGTAGAAAATTATATGCTTATTAGCTTGCAAGTAATTTTAGGGATGTAGAAATGAGTAAATGGTAATATAGCCTATTGCTGGAACTTTGTTATGTTGGTCTAGATCCTAAAATGGAGTTTTGAAGTTGTTGATCTCTACTCTCTAGAGATTCCTTTAATAACCATGCAAATGCAGTGTAGCTTTTCCCAATATGCACTTGAGTGTGAATGTATATCTTTGCTAGCTTTCACTATTTGTGCATAATGCATGAGCGTGAATTTATTTCTTTACATAAGTGCATAACTCTCAAATGTCGCCATCTTTTTCTCCTCTAGGGTTCTTGGATTTGTTGGTATGATCCTTGTTCTATGGTCTCCTGTTGTTATTCCATTGCTTCCAACATTGGTTCAAAGCTGGACAACAAAGACTTCTTCCGGAATTGCGGAGTTCGCTTGCATTCTTGGCCTGTACACTGCTATAATGATACTTGTCATGATATGGGGGAAAAGAATCCATGGGTATGAAAATTCGTTTGAGCATTATGGTCTCGATTTGACATCGTCACGAAAGGTACGGGTTTGAGATAAAAACCAGTGGACAACTCTGGGAATAGTTTCACCAGAATGTAATGGGAAGATCTGCATATTTCTACGAAGTTTCTATATTAAAAATTGGAATTATGTAAATCAGTTTCATAGATAATATGTAAAGATGTAGGGAATGGGAATGTGCTAGGATAGAAGGGTAGTTGGTTAGTTAGTTAGTTAGAGATGGGATATATATAAGGGGAGTTTTAAGAAAAATTAGATGATCCCCTTTGGAACATTTATAGTATTTCTTCATCTGCTCTAATTTCGATGAAATTTATTATTAATGCACACTGTTAGAAATTTTAGTTATCATATTTATGTTATACTTTGAATTGGAAAAGAATTAAAGGCAACAATGGCAAGGACCAAAATGTTGGAGACACTATATTAAACAGCCTTCTTCCCTGCTATAAATACCAGCGGTAGCTTCCTCCACCCCTCTCAGTTTATACTATATCATTGACTAAAGAATCTCCTTAGAATGAAAGTGATCATATAAATCATGTCACGTGTTTGCTTGATGTAGTTGGAATTAATGCTTTGGACTTCCTTTCTTCAATATGTGTCAATGTCAATTTTGGAACATTCTTTTTACTTCAATTTTGTTTGGGGATAGGTGAGGGGAGCTTTAGGAGGTGGATGAAGTTTTTATTTGAATTATATTCACTGGCACTACTTGATCCATGAAAGACGAGCTAATTTTGGATCCTTGCTGCAGCTTTTTGAATTTTTGGAAGGCTTGGTTGGTGGAGTCATCCTTGTTTTCTCTATCCATGCTGTGAATGCATTTCTTGGTTGTATAAGTTTCTCTTGGCCTCGTACTCCACCTTCTATAGATGCCATGGCTTGGCTCAAAGCGTATGGACAAATAGGTCTGATGGTGATTCAAGGAACTGTGATGGCAAGTGCCATTGCACTGGTGGAAGAATTGCTTTTTAGGTCATGGTTGCCCCATGAAATTGCAGTTGATCTTGGATATCATCCTGGAATTATCATTTCGGGGTTAGCATTTTCTATATCACAGAGGTTTGTTTTCTTTTTGGAATCATGTTTTGCCAATTCTTTTCATGTATTACACTTTTGGATTTTAACAACACTAATCTGCTTTTTTTCACCTTTCACCAGCAACACTAATCTTCTAGTTAAAGTCTATGATTTTATAGAACTCTCTAAATTCTATCGATATTTTCATTTCAGTTTTGTTTACCTTTTCCTTTCTTTCTGTCCTTATTCATTTGTTTGTTTCAGTAGAAAAATTAGAGACAAAAAATAAGCGTCCGGAAGAGTGAGAGGGATGGAGATAACATAGAAAGGCTGTAGGCTGATGCGCTGAATACCACTGTGTGAATTACCCTAGTCTACACCTAACTTATACTAAATGTTGGAGGAATATTTCAAGCATATTCTGTTTATCGATTATCCCTCGATTTCGATCAATTCCCTAGAATTAATCACCCTTAGTTCTAGGGTGACACTACCTTATTTAGTTTACGAGACTGTACTTACAACAACATCCACAACACCAAGCAAAGTCTTTTTCCACTAGGTGGGGTTGGCTATATGGATTAAACAACTTCATTGTGTTCTTTCCAAAACCAAATCATCAGAGAAGCTTTTTAGATCTAAATTTTTAAATTTTGGGTCTTGCTAACCAGTGCCCAAAGGACATTGATTAAGGAATTAAAAAATAGAAACTTTGTATTGGGAGTTGTAAATTTTAAACTTTGAAAATATGGAATACACCACTTCCCAATACATAATTTCTATCTTTGTATCCTTAACCAATGCCCTTAGGGCACTGGTTAGCATTTCCCTTAAATTTTTTAACAATCTCCATCAAGCTGATTACAAAGCTTTCAGCTTATTACAATGAAAAACCCACACTCGGCAGAAAACAAAGTGACAACGACGACAACAACAACCAAGCCTTACTCATGTGGAGTCCTCTAGTTCACATGCTGTGTCTTAGGCAACTAGCACTCCCTCTAACAATATTCTTGGAAGATAGGTCTTAGATATCTTCTGCTCACAATACCGGAGTGACCCCTTGAGCATTTCACTGCTGTTCTCCTCTGGACAGATCTCAATGTCTTCAATGTACTATACTACACCTTGGTGTCTGCGTCCCCCTTGACATTCTTCCAGCTACTCCACAAGTTGATTTCACACCACTAAGCGACAGACTCAACTTTCTTACTGCTACTAGTGCCCAAGTCTTTAAGCCACAACTCCATAAACACCAAATCAGAAAAACAAAGCAAACAGTAGATAAACATAAAGCAACACCTAACCAAGGCAATATAAATAAGTTCTCTTTTAACTTCTGAGAATTATATCCACTACTTGCAGCCTCGTTTAACAGCGGTGGCGTCTAGGGTGAAGTATTACACCATGTGGTCCACGGTGGACCATTTGTTTTAGCCTTTAGATTCATCTCATCTCACCATCATACCATACACCCTCCACACCAGATTTATCTCTCCCCCAACGCCCTCCATCGACCAGATTTATCTCTCCCCCAACGCCCTCCATCAGAATCTCCCCAACCCTCGTACCAGATCAATCCATAAACCAGGATAGTGGTCCGGCGGTGCTGACGGCTGCGGCTCATCCACGCCAGATGACGACCCATCTTCCACCGTGACGAGCGACCCACCCACCTTCCATCGTCGCTTCCGCCGCGACCATCACCTAGATGACGGCCTTCCCCCTTTTTCATCTTCATCTCTGACAGACCTAAGACAACACCACCATCATCTTCACCCCGATCTCCGCCAACTGCACAGCCTGAAGTTCCTCCTCCACCTTCGGAATTTCTTTGGTTGCTGTCAACTCCCCCTCCCTATGTGTTTCAATTTCGGTAACAGTATAGAAATTACTGCTAATGAACCCATCACCTCCTTCGCCATCATCTTCCTCCTCCGTATCCTTCTTCTCTTCTGCAGTTTCAGAGGGGATCTAATTAAGTAACCTGGCCAAAACTTGGACTTGTTGGAGAGAAGCCGTCGCTGTTTGCGGCGGGGCTGAAGGTGGAGCCCTTACCGGCTCGACGGAGAGAGGCAAGCATCAGAGAGAAGCCGCCGCCGCTAGTCTGAAGGCGGAGCCCTTGCCGGCACGACAGAGAGAGACGAGTGAGTGAGAGAGATCATAATCTAGTGTGGGCAGTGCTTCTTAACATATGGTGAGATTGCTTAATCCTATGGTTCTAAGAAATGGTCCACCATGAACCACATTGTCTAATGGTTCATCCTAGACGTTACCTTTAATGACTCACCAAAGCAAAGTTATCGCCAAATCACCAGAGCTCGGTACCAACAAATGAAAAGGCAACCAAGATCCACAAGAAAATACTAAGACTATCCTAAGCCCTCTGTTTGTTTTGTTGCTTTGGCTGCTTGCTCCCTTGATCTGGACAGATTGTGCTTCCTTCGGTGATTTCTAGCATGAAGCTTGCAAATGATGTCTATACCGGTATTGACATTAGTTTTTCAATCATGGAGGATTTTGAACCGGTGGATATACTAATTAAATAATTGACGGTCCAGATTTAAAAACAAAAAAAAATTGAAAAATACTAGTTTATCCTTCCCTCTCCCACCCTACCGACCAAACCTCTCCTCCGCCTTCCAACCAGTCACCGCCGCCACCACCACCACCACCATCCCTACCTCCACCCCTCCGCCCACCCCACCATAAGCAAGATTGGAAGAAACGGTTCGTCCACTCTTCAAACCACAAAACCAAAAAAAAGTAAGATGATATATCAAGAACAGAATCAAAGCACCACCGTGAACATCCACTGCCACCGTTTCGACACCGTCGCGCGCCGCCATCTTTGTTAATCTTCAACGCCCACAAAACCCATGACCACCCATCTCTGCTTCTTCTGATTGGACCTACAAACCCATCTCCGCCGCCTTCCAACCAGCCGCCGCTGCCACCTTCATCCCTACCCCCACCCTCTGCCACCTACCTACAACAACCACCCCCACCCCTATGTTTCCCCACCAAAACGAAACGAAGCAGAAACCAAGGGCCGTGCGACTGCCGTTGGATGAACACGATGGGGATGTGGGGCACGACGCCTGGACCAGAACGATGGCATGCTTGACATGGCGGTTCACGGTGAGGGAAGTTGTTCAGATCTGGAGGAGTGGGTCGGTGACCTTGCTAACCCAGTGTTGACGGTAGGTGGTGACTTGCTAACAACTCAGATCTGAGTTCGCGGCGGTTTGGAGCGGGGTTGGTTCATGGCAGCATGGTGGTCCGGCTGTTGGTGGTGGCAGAGGTGGGGGTGTGGTGGTGGTGGTGGTCAGTGAGTGGTTGTGAAGGATAAGGAGTATGTTGATGAAGAGGGTAAAAGGGAGATTTTACATGAAAAAACTTGTCATTCAATGTCTATACCGATATAGACAGAAAATGGAAGCTTCACCTTAGAATCCGCCGTTTCCTTGATCTAATCAGAGGTTTGCTTTTCATGTTTTTGCCTGTGATTTCTTGTTCTTATTGTTGGCCTGTTCAAGGTTTTCTAGTTGCTTTTCACTAGGGTGAGTACATATCAAATAGGAAGATGGTAGATTCACATAATTGTTCACTTAATCTCAGGGAACTGCAAACCATTTTTATTTTGATGAAGAAAAGAGAGAAACAGAGGTGTGAGGAAAGGAATGGTGATCATTGATATTATGTGAGTGATGTGAAGGAAAATTATGTATGTAACTAACATTACCATATTTTCAGCCAAAAGAAACATAAAATAGTGACTTCCCACTCCAAAATCCGTAAATGGGGGATATATCTTGATACAAATATCTTTACGTATGTGGTTAAAGGTCAATGCCTACTTCCTTTGAACTTCTTCCTCTTTTATATAGTTCTCTTTCCCACTTCAACGTTGGATGTGTCCTTTCAATAAAATTTCTCCCTTTTTCTTTTCTAGGCTTGTGTTTATGTTGTGGCTGACGGTATTTATCAGACAATGTTACAATGCAATGTGTTTCAACCTACATGAGTCTTATATTCTTTTTTCCGAATCAAAAGCTTATCTTCTCTTTTGTGGTGGGGTCTTCAGGTCTCTACAAGCAATACCAGGACTTTGGCTCTTATCTTTATCTCTGTCAGGTGCCCGAGAGAGAAATGGAGGTAGCCTCTCCATCCCTATTGGCCTACGTGCAGGGATAATTGCATCCAGTTTTATCTTACAAAAGGGTGGATTTTTGACATATAATTATAAAGGCAACTTTCCTCTCTGGATAACTGGGACTCTTCCATTCCAACCATTTACTGGTTTAGTTGGTTTGGTATTTTCTTTATCACTCGCAATAATTCTCTACCCCAGACAGGCTCCACAAAACAGAGAAGCTCAGAAATAAGTGGAAATTCATCAGTAAAAAACATTACACTTATAAATTTGGTGATGCCTTCCTGTGACTTAATGTGGCAAAATTGGAAGTAGTTGATGGGGCATTTCGATTCTGCTTATACACAGTACAGTTTTTATTGTAGAGAGTGGGAAAGACAGTTACTGAGGGAGCCACAAAAAGATAAAAACTTAGAAAAGTTAAAGGCTTCAGCTCTCAAAGTATGATGCTAAATTCCCATTTGGAGCCTAGGCAGGCACCAATCGTGGTGCACCAATCTTGTATCATGTAGAAGGTCAATTTTGCAAGTAGAAAAGGTAGAGGTTTGTACAAAGTTTTTTGTTTTGTCGGTGTAATCTAATCAAAATGTATAATGGGTCGATGTAAGTTGTGCTACTTGTGTATTTATCAGAAGGCGATGTGATACAGGAGCCGGGATATAGGAATAGGACCTTAGGTCGGTATACATATTTTTCTACTATTTTTTTCTTTTTTTGTCAACCTTTTTCAGAGGCATGTTTACATTGTACCACTAAAGACCACGAGTGACTCTGATATATTGCAAAGCAATGAGAATGTTATTTCATATTCTGTTCATCCCTCCCATCTTGTAGGAACAAGAAAAAAAAAGTCTGCTTAAATAGTGCTGGTAATATCTCCTGCATCAGCTTGCCTCTAGGGACTCTCTCATAGAAGGGCATAGTGGGCACTTGAAAATTTGAAGGGGTTTTATATTTGGACTAAACTTAGGTACAGTGCTGTTCTAGATACAAAAAGGCAGTTATTTTTATTAAATAAGTATATCTTTTGAGATAATTTGTAATAATTATGTTATATTTTCAGTGAGGAACAGGAGGTAAAGGTAAACTAGGGGTGGACAAGCACTCGAGACCCGACCCGGAACTGACATACCCGACGTTGAAAAGCTATCTCCGGGTGGGTTGCTTCGGGTGGGCGGGTGACCAGGTTCAAAAGCTGGGTTCATATGGGTAAAATCGGTCGGGTGCGGGTGCAAAATTTGAAAACCGTCTGTACCTGACCCGACCGAACTACTATACTTATATTCATTTTTTATATATATATATTTTAATAACACTCCTTGAATGATATTGGTTGAATCAGATTGTCATTCAATTTCATTGGCTGATTCCTGATTACACCTTATCATTATCTTGACTTTCTCCATTCCCCAAATATCATGCGTCAAATATGGATATCATTTATTCATGCTAATTTAATTGATTGATTACAAAATACAAAATCTCTTCCTTTTTCATTATCTGATACATCTAAAATTCTCTTCCCAATATTTCTCACTTCTCTTCTCTCAATATCTCTCTCAGATGGCTCTCTCTCTCTCTCCCCCTAGCACCACCCCTCACCTGGGTTCTCCTCTCAATCCCCTCACTCAACCACCGCGAACTCCGCCGTAGCACCACTGCCTCCAACCACGATATCGTCTTTTTTCATTCTCTTCTGCGAAGTGCAAACCCTCTTTCATGGCATCTCCCTTCCTTTCTCCTTGATTGAATCTCTCACACACACACTCATGGCGTCTTCTAGTATTGGGATTACGTCGTCAAACCGAGACACGATGAGGTGGTCGTCGACGATGATGCCCACGGTGACGACGACAGCCTTGAGATCTGCCCAAGGTTACGATGACGGTGCTGACATCTGCCAAAAGTGACAAGGACGATACCTAGATCTGTTCAAGGAGATGGTCTTGCTGTCTTCAACGAAGTTTGATATTTGTCAGTTGTAAAGATTTGATTTTTATGGCTTTTGTTCTCCTGATTCTGTTGAAAGTTTCGATTTTTATGGCTTTGTTCTTCTGATTCATGCCCCTCATGCCCCTTTTCAAATTCTGTATCATTTTTTTTTTGGATCCAAAACCGTATCAACCCACTCGTTGCAACCCATTGACCTGCCACCCGCCTAAATCGAGGCTTCAATCGGACGGGAATGGGCCATGTATTATGATGTCAAAAACCGACCAAAACCAACATGGGTCACCCGAACCCGACCGAACCCGACCGATGTCCAGCCTTAAGGTAAACAATTGTTTCTTTTTTTTTTTTTTTCTTTTATATTTTGGCTGTAGTTTATCATACAATCATTTTAGTTTTCTCTGGATAAAATATTGCCAATTCATTTATATGGGTTTATTTTTTTCTTTTTCCTTGCGTAGACATAAGTTGGAGGCATGGAATACAGATGGAAATACTCAAAATACTTGAACGACATTTGAAAATTCTTGGTACATGAATACACGCTAGTAGTTAATTTCAGTTGTAGGTATTTTGAAGACACACAATAATCGCACGCGCACAGTCGGAAACGAAATTATGTGTTTTCCATATTTCTCATGCCAAGTTAAAAATTATAAGGTGATGGTTGATATATAGAATGTTTTATTATCAGGTAAATTATATTTTTGGGAATGAAATTCCCAGAAATATTAATAAAATATGTTTGGTTGACACTCCAGTTTTTCGAGAATAATATATTACATTATCAATTCATGTTTGGTTCATTTAAAATATTCACAGGAATATAATTCACTTTTCCAAAACTACCCTAATAAAATAAAACTTCCAATTCATTTTTGCATGTGCTTATTCCCAATTCCCTCTTTACTCCAGCAACTGCATAATGGCAAGCATTCCCATCCCACCAAAACAACCATCGAGTCTTTACTTCATTACAGCAAGAAATTGAAGCTGAGATGAAAAGACAGAGAGGCCTGAACTAAAGCAAACTATGGACATGTACAGCTTAGCTTGTGCAATCTTAGCCAAAAATCAGCTAATGTTCATCATGCAGTAAGAAAAACTACTATGGCAAATAAAGGGTCCTTTAACTTAACAATTTATGGCAATCAATCTCTAACTTCGAAAACTACAATGAAGTGGTTGGTACTTGGAAGCAAAAATAAGCTGCAAACTACATTGAAAAAATATCATTGAAGAAAATCAACATAAAAACCATAGAACTTTTAATCATTGAAAGTGACCATAAGAACCATTGTCATTTACACACACACACACACACACACACACACACACAGATATATATATATATATATATCAGCAAAGCCATCTGCATTCCTTTAAACAAAAATTAAAATTCAAAGCCATTCAAAATTGTTGCTTTCCAATCAGTGCCAAAGGAAAAGGTAAAAAAAACAAGAAGTTCATAGCAACCTTAATAAGAATAGAGCAATTACAAGGTATTTGCTGCTAAAACTTGTTGCACATAAAAAACTTTAAACTCTGGATCAATAGTAAAAAAGTAATCTACTGCATTTTGATCCTTAGTAATCATATATTCAGTCCTCACCCTTTCCATATTAGTCAATCCTTCAATCATCTTCAATTCTTCAATTCTTCAAATACTTGCATCCTCCTCTCTGCTCCTTCCTTTTCATGCTTGAAACAACCAACAAGGTCACTAATGTTGTCTTTTTTGATCTCATACACTTTTCCCAGACTTTGCATAGTTTCTACAAGTTGTTCAACAACAGAATTAGTGCCTCCAGTTCTCTTCCTCTTTCCTTTTGCACTAGATGCAGAATTTTGGCCATTTGAAACACCATTACCAGTGTGAGTGGAATAATGGCATGGAGATTGTGGAAGCTGAGTCTCAAGAACAGAATCAACAGGAGCCTCATCCATATTTGCATCATCACCCATAAGTGAAACATCTTTCGTCTCTTTATCTATTGCCTCGAATGCATCACCAGGATCTTCAGCATCAATTACAGTGGCTCTATCCTTTCCATAAACCAATGCTAAGTCATCAAAATGAGGAAATGGTTTCTTGTACAGCCCTTGAGCATTTGGATGTGACTGTATTCCAAAATAGCAAGAGTTACTATCATTTTATCTATTAGAAAAGACACATATTCATGAAATGCAACATTCAAGAAATGCATTACTAATAGAAAAAAGGAGCCAAATAATTGTATTATTACCTTTACCCAATCATCGAATACATTCTTTTCCACAACTATCATTTTGTCTTGATCATTCCATCCAAATCCACTTGCCTTTAACATATCAGTTATAGCTCCGTATTGCTTCTTAAGATGTTTCACTCTCGATTCAATATGTGGACTGGCCTTCAAGCCACAACCCGGCATCTTTTGATGGAGCCATTGCTCTAATTGCTTTGCATATCCGGATTTGAATGTGCCATTGTCTCCAGTCCACTTTTTACAAGCTGCAAGCTCCAATAAGCAGTCCACAAGCTTTGCATCTTCATCTATAGTCCATTGATGCCTTTTGCCAATCAAAGTTGCTTGGCTTGATTCCTCCATTCTCTTTTACAACATGATGGAAAAAAATAACAAAAACATCAGTGGCAATGACAATGTTAAACATGCTGTGATCCAAAACATTTTTAGCCAGCTATGATTTAGATTATCTTATTCTTGCAAACCATCTTTAAATGGTTATGAAAATGTCAAACATTCAATTACACTGTAAAATGAACATAGGAAAATGATCATGAAAATTCTTATATCAGGTAAGAGTCGGATTTATAATATTAGGATATTCATATAAAGAATGGAATAAATATCATATAGTCATGTCATGTGCCTAAAGGCTAAAAGCAAGGGATAAGACAAAACTGTACCACAATAAAAACAACAAAAAATCAGAGGGAAACAGAACATCCAAAGCATCCTGTTACTATCAAAATTGTTGGGAACGTGCCTTTGGATGCTTTCAAAGTTGTTTCAGTTTGAATAAGTCAAGATTAGATTTGTTATGATGCTGTTAGTGGATAAACTAGTTTCTGTTTTATCTTTTAGTAACTGTAGTAGTGGTTCAGTGGTTCCTAAAATTATGGACCTGACTTCTAGTTCAGTTATTTTTAAATGTATTTAAGCACAAGTGTTATTCAATAAAAAGTATTCTTCTGTTGCAGCTATATCAGTTAGTTCCCTTATATTTCTTCTCTTCTTAATCAAGCTCAAAAATCAACAATTGGTATCTGAGCTCTCTTCTTGAGGGACCTGTGTAATGGATGCTGAAGCAAGTTTTTCCCAAGTTGCTCCTCCTATCTTTAATGGTGACAACTATGACCTTTGGGCAGTGAGAATGGAGTCCTACCTAGAGGCATTGGATTTATGGGAAGATGTGGAAGTGGATTATACTGTTCCTCCGCTGCCAGATAATCCCACTATGGCCCAGATAAAGAATCACAAGGAAAGGAAAACCAGGAAGGCGAAGGCAAGGTCATGTCTATTTGCTGGTGTTTCATCAACTGTCTTCACCAGAATCATGACCCTCAAAACACCAAAAGCAATCTGGGACTACTTGAAGGAAGAATATGCAGGAGATGAGAGGGTTCGTGGCATGCAAGTGTTGAACCTGATGAGGGAATTTGAGCTGCAAAAAATGAAGGAGTCTGAGACAATTAAAGATTACTCAGACAAACTACTTGGCATTGCAAACAAGGTTAAATTATTAGGCACTGAATTTCCTGATTCCAGAATTGTAGAAAATATTCAGGTTACGATTGCTCGAGAGATATGAAGCATCAATAACCACCTTGGAGAACACAAAGGATCTATCCAAGATCACTTTGGCTGAAGTATTACATGCTCTGCAGGCCCAGGAGCAACGAAGGCTTATGAGGCAGGATCATGCGGTTGAAGGTGCTTTACCAGCCAAGCATCATGAAGCTAATAAGAATAAAAAGAAATTCTACAAGAAGAACCAACCAGCAAGTAGTGAAAGTACTACAAACAGCCAAAGCAAAGGTAAGGGTAAAAAGAAAAATTACCCACCTTGTCAACACTGTGGCAAAATGGGTCACCCACCATTTAAATCTTTGGAAAAGGCCGGATGCAAAATGCAGCAAGTGCAACGAGATAGGTCATGAAGCGGTGATTTGCAGTAACTACAATCCAGCCAAGTTGCATCCGAAGCGAAGCATGCACAAAGCAGGAGGAGGAAGACCAGCTCTTTGTCGCTACTTGTTTCTCCAAAGAACAATTCAAGTGAATCTTGGTCGATTGATAGTGGTCTGCACCAACCACATGACCTATGACAAAGAATTGTTCAAGCATTTGGACAAAGACCAAGTCGGATGGGTTCGAATTGGAAATGGTGAACAAATTCCAAGGTAAAGGCAAGGGAACCGTAGCTATAACAAGCTACTCGGTACAAAAACTCTCACCGATGTTCTTTATGTACCGAAATTAATCAAAACTTGCTTAGTGTTGCACTGACTACTTGAAAAAGGGTTCAAGTCATCTTTGAAGATAAAAGCTGCATGATTAAGGATCCAAAGAGGCCAAGAAATGTTCAAAGTCGAATGAAGAGCAAGAGTTTTTCATTTGATCCAATGAAGGAGGACCAAGCTGCTTTTTCGATTCTGACAAGTTCGGCTGATCTTTGGCACAAAAGATTGGGTCATTTCCATCATTCAGGAATGGACTACATGTTGAAAAATCAACTAGTTCGTGTAGTTCCTTCCTTAACTGAAAAGGCAGCTGAATGTGAAGCTTGTCAGTTTGGGAAGCTAACAAGGAAATCATTTCCTGAAAGTAGTTGGAGGGCAAGCCAGAAGCTTCAACTAGTTCACACTGATCTTGCAGGACCACAAAGAACCCCATCATTGAAGGGAAGTCTTTATTATATTATTTTTATTTATGATCTAACCAGAATGTGTTGGATTTACTTTCTCAGATACAAATCAGAAGTAGCTGATGTGTTCTGGAAATTCAAAGCTCATGTTGAAAATCAAAGCAGTTGTCATATTCAAATTCTGAGGTCGGATAATGGCAAAGAATATGTAGCTGCTCAGTTTCAAAACATTTGTGATGAAGCAGGGATCGAACATCAACTGACTGCACCTTATACTCCTCAACAAAATGGAGTGAGTGAAAGGAAAAATAGATCAATCATGGAGATGGCCAAGTGTATGCTTCATCAAAAGGAATTGCCAAAGAAGTTCTGGGCTGAAGCTGCAAATACAGCCGTATTCATTCAGAACAGACTTCCTACACGAGCTTTGAAAAATCAAACTCCTTTTGAGGCATGGTTTGGTTTTAAACCTTCTCTGAATTTTTTAAAAATATTTGGTTGCTTGTGCTACTCACATGTACCTCAAGTTAAGCGTGATAAGCTAGACAAAAAAGGGTGAAGCTGGAATATTTATTGGCTACACCACAATCTCAAAAGCTTACAGGATTTTTCAGCCTCAAACAAAAAATTCTGATAAGCAGAGATGTGCACTTCATGGAAGATGAAAAATGGTGCTGGAATGATTATAAGAAGAATCAAAATGCAAGATCGGAGCTTGAAGATATTGTAGATGATCCACCCATTCAAGGCACAAGGTCACTTGCCGACATCTACCAAAGAAGCAAAGTAGTGGTGTGCAATATAGCTATATGTGAACCTCGCCGAGTTTTGAAGAAGCTGCTATGGACAGAAGTGGTTTCTTTGCAATGCAGGAGGAGCTGTCTATGATAGAGAAAAATCAAACTTGGGAGTTGGTTCCAAGACCTCATGATAGAAATGTCATAGGGGTGAAATGGGTGTTTCATACAAAATTAAATCCAAATGGCTCTATAAATAAGCACAAAACAAGGCTTGTTGTGAAGGGCTACTCTCAACTATTTGGAGTTGATTATGCAGATACTTTTGCTCCAGTAGCAAGACATGACACAATAAGGCTGCTACTTGCCATTGTTGCACAAAAAGGGTGGCAAGTGTTTCATATGGATGTTAAATCAGCATTTCTTAATGGATTTTTGCAGGAGGAAATTTATGTTGAGCAACCAGAAGGTTTTGTGATCAAAGGCCAAGAAAATAAAGTATATTTACTGAAAAAGGCTCTATACGGCTTGATGCAAGTCCCCCTAGAGTGTGGTACAGCAGAATTAATGATCATTTGCTGTGCTTGGGCTTTCAAAAGAGCCTATCTGAAGTTACACTTTATATCAAGCATGTTGGTGCAGATATTTTGATTATTTCTTTGTATGTTGATGATCTTTTGGTGACAGGAAGCAACCTAGCACTAATTGATGAATTCAAGCAAGAAATGAAGGATGTTTTTGAAATGACTGATCTTGGTCTTATGACTTATTTTCTGGGCATGGAGATCACTCAAAAAAAGAATGAGATTTTTATTTGTCAAAAAAATATGCAAAGGAGATCCTCAAAAAATTCCAGCTAGATGAATGCAAAACAATGAACACTCCTATGAATCAGAAGGAGAAGTTCATCAAAGATGATGGAGCTGATAAAGTTGATGAAGCTCATTTCAGAAGCCTGATTGGGTGTCTAATGTATCTTACAGCTACAAGGCCTGACATTTTATTTCCAGTTAGCTTGCTGTCAAGATTCATGCATTGCCCTAGTGAACTGCAGTTGAAGGCAGCAAAGAGAGTTGTAAGATACATTAAAGGAACTATCAATTATGGAGTCAAGTATTGTAAGGTACAAGACTTCAAATTATTTGGTTTTTCTGACAGTGATTGGGCAGGTAGCTTGGATGATATGAAGAGTACTTGGTCTTGTTTGAGTATGGGTTCGGTGTTTTCTCTTGGTGTTCCAAAAAGCAAGAGATTGTAGCTCAATCAACGGTGAAGCTGAGTTTGTTGCACCAGTATGCATTTGTTAATCAAGCTATCTGGTTAAGAAATATCCTGGCATATTTGGGTCTGAAGCAACATCAAAGCACAACAGTTTTTGTTGATAATCAAGCAGCAATTTCAATATCACTTAATCATGTTTTTCATGGGAAGACCAAGCACTTTAATGTCAAGCTATTTTATTTAAGAGAAGTGCAAGAAAATGGTGATGCAAGTCTGGTTTATTGTAAAACAGAAGACCAAGCTGCTGATATGTTTACCAAGTCTTTTCCACTCAGCAGGTTCGAATTTCTAAGGAAGAAGCTAGGAGTTTGCAGCCTCCAAGGCAAGGAGGAGTGTTGAGAACGTGCCTTTGGATGCTTTCAAAGTTGTTTCAGTTTGAATAAGTCAAGATTAGATTTGTTATGATGCTGTTAGTGGATAAACTAGTTTCTGTTTTATCTTTTAGTAAATGTAGTAGTGGTTCAGTGGTTCCTAAAATTATGGACCTGACTTCTAGTTCAGTTATTTTTAAATGTATTTAAGCACAAGTGTTATTCAATAAAAAGTATTCTTCTGTTACAGCTATATCAGTTAGTTCCCTTATATTTATTCTCTTCTTAATCAAGCTCAAAAATCAACAAAAATTAACAAGTTTAATAAGACAAAACTTCATGTAGAATGTTGAGGAATCTAGGAAGTTGACATGCGCATTGTGAAATCACCGAAAGACCTTGCTGTAGAAAAATATCGCCCAAAAAAAGAAGAAACATGAAATCCTTATTTAAAAGACCATTATACAGCAAACCCAAACCACATACCAGAAGGTAGGGGATTTAGTTCATACATTTAAAGGGAAATTTGGTTCATGTGAAGTCAATGCAAAGCATAATTGTAGGGATTTGGTTCACGCATTTAAAAGGAAAAAAGTGCAATTTATAAAGAGAAAGATAGGAAGAAGAATTAAAAACGTCCAGAGCTAGAGAGGAGAATACAGAGAGATCTTTTATAAAGAAATAAACGGAGGTAATAGAATATTTTAATTTCTCAAAAAATTTTCATTTCCTCCTGAAAACTTTTTTCCCACGGAAAACTTTTTTCTCGTTATCTTCATGAAAAATCTTTTATGTTTGGAAATATATTTTTTCTCTTGTATCAAACATAGGAAAACTTTATTCCCAAATATCTCTCGTAACAAACAACACTAAGATGTATGTCACTAAAATAAATAACAAAATGAGGCCATAATGAATTGAAGGACTCCCTAGTCCCTACAAGATAGTGATGATTGACGAAAGGGGCATGCTCTTTGCACCTTGCTTTCTCCTTTATTTATTTTTTTTCTTTTCTTTTATCCCAAAACTACCCTTTGTCCCCTTCTTTCTCTGCAGTGCACAGTTGCACAGCGCCTCCCCTTCTTTTTCTGCAATCGACACCGCCCTTCCTCCCCACAACGATAACAGGTGCACTGAATATGGTAACCATCTTTTGATCCTGCAACAAGCACCATAAATCAGCCATTACCATTTACGAACTGCGATAACCAGGTACCATTGAAAATCGCTTAAAGAAGGGAAAATAAAAATAAAAATGTCCCCAAAGAACCTCACTGACGGGGATTATTACGAGGAGACAACATAGCAGACAGTGAGATATGAAATATAATCTCCGGAGGTGTATATCAATTAATATCAAAATCTTTACATAACAAATTTAATCCTTTTAAAAGTAATTATAGCAATAAATACTGTGATTTACGCCAAGTTTTTTATTGTGACGAGACTAGTTATACTTGATATGCACAAATAACTGGTCGGTGAAAGTGGAATTACGAGGACAGCTGGAAATTCAACAGAATAAAATGTCCTTTTTTTATCCTCTGACTCTGAAAACGGATATTTTATGAAAATGACAATGTAAACATAAAAAGGGAGAGAAGAGAACTAATGCTCACAGGGCCCACTGCTATTTTTGCGGACATCACAGACACAGCCAAGGCCCAAGGGCTTCAAATAAGCCAAGACGTTGAAAGCAGCGGTATCCTAAGAAGTCACTGTTACACTTTTTTTTGTAAAAGTAACGTTACATTAGAATTATTTTATCGGTTTTTGTATCAGCAAAATTAGTTGATACTATTCATACTCCAAATTGATCCAATGAATTGATATTGAAGAGTTCACAAGAAGATGCTTGTCCCAACGTATGCGTCTGATAAGAAGGAAGCAAGCAAAAAGAGGTAGCATCATTCTTTGACATTGGAAGGGGGAAACACCAACGTATGCTTGTCCTATTTACAATTATTTTAATTCCGCAGCCTGTTTTCGAATATCGGATATTTGTGATAAAAACAGTAAAAAAAAAAAAAAAAGTTAACAGTCTTATAATTATTTCTAAAATCCGAAAATAGAAATCGGAAATAGGGGTGTTCGGGATTGGATCGGTTTTGAGCAAAAAAGTCATCTGATCCAATGATAAAAACAACATGCGGTTTGGATTGGATCGGTTTGCTTCCTTCAAAAAATCCGATCCGATCCGATCCAATCAAATGCGGTTTGGATTGGATTGGATAATTCGGTTTTTATCGATACATATTTACATGGTTATTTACATCAAAGAACATCTAATATTTCGGTTCGATTTGGATTTGATTGTGTATTTAAAGAGTCATATGAATTTGTTACTTATTTAAAATAAAAATTAATTTTAAAATATTATATTGATAATTTTTAATAAGGGTTTTAACGGGATGTACATGAATTGATATGCACTCAAATGTGTAAAGATATTTTACACTATCAACTAATTATAAATTGTTAAATCATTATAAATGTTTGATTACTGTCCTAAATATATTAAAAGTTACTCATAACATGATTTATAATTGGTTAGCAGTATAAAAGTTTTTACACTAAAATTATATTTACATACCAATTAAACTCTCTAATATAAGGACTAGTTGATAACATATAAAAATATAAAGACTAATAATTACTTTTATAATATAAAGATCAAATTATTTTCATTTAACTAAATAATTTCGATTCGGTTTGGATTGGATCGGTTTTACATATAGGATCCGAAATCCGATCCAATCCAATGAAAAAATTCAATTTTTTTCGGTTTGCGATTTTTTCGGTTTTCGGTTATTTCGGTTTTCGGTTCAGTTAGTGCGATTGGCATTGGATTGGATCGGTTGATGAACACCCCTAATCGAAAACAAAGAAAATAGAACCTAAGTTGGCATTCTTTCCATCCCAGAATGGCGTTGCTCGAATACCTTAAAAAGGTGCAGGCCCGTTGGATGTGGGGGAGCCACACATAAACAATTCTCACAACACATAAGCCCAACTTGTAAAACAGTTTCCTATGCCGATTGCCACTCATGAATTAAACTAATCGAATCAAGATACTGACAATTACAATTATATACAATTCTAACGTCAATTTCCACTCTTTTCTTTTTCTATTGATAAGAGATAATGACTGATAAAATCCCCTTTGTTCTAGTTATAGACTACTCTAATTATTTGCTTTTATTGTTTACTTCATTTGAAGGATAAAGATAAAAAGGAGCTACAAATGACAAAAAATTAAGTTGGAGTGAAATGTGGACATCAAATGAAGAAGGCACGGCTTAAAATTGAATTGATGTGTGGGTAAAACACCCAAACTACAAGAGCTTTCCAATCATGCAAAAAGAAAAGGGACTTGTTTTTTCTTTATCCAAAGCCTAATCACAAAATCAAAATCATTGACATTATTATTTATGAAACTCAGAGACGGTGCAAACAAGAAAAAGCCGGTTCCTCCATATTCCTTCATCTACTCTTCAGCCTCGGTTTACTCCTCAACAGCTAGGGGCACTGACTCAGCCTGAGGTTACAAGAATCACAAAATACATTAGTAAGTTAAAAAAACATTTGAAGGGAGATATTCCCTCTTATCATCTAGAAGAGCATTACTAACATGGATGAGAATTTACTATCGCGTCACATCACTGTTCTCATCAATAATAATATCTTACCACGTATTTCACCTTTTTAACATTATATAAAATTAATTTTAACTTCCATGACAAGTTATTATTGATAGGAAGAAGATGTGATACACCAACGTAAAACAACAAATCGTTATTGTAGTAACACACCACAAGGAATTAAAGATTTGTGTTATTTGAACATTCCAAAAATACACCAGAAAAACATTCGGTGTCCCTTATTTTGGTGTTAAAATAACTTTTGTCGGAATTAAAACCAGAAGTTGATACCCAAAAGTGTGCATGGCATCTTCAAAACATCATAAAATAAAACGAACTGAAGAGGGAAATAAGAAAAGAAGTATACCAATTTGCGGTACTTGAGAGCATAGAACATCTCAAGATAACGGCGGCTCTCACGGCGGTCAAGGTTAGACACATGCTTCCAGAAGCCATACACGCCAGTGAGAGTCAAAAGCCTCTGAGAGTAAATTTGCCATGTATACCTTTGAAGCCAAACCAAAAAGAAAAAAGCTCAATCACAATGCACACAAACTAAGTAGCAAAACAGTGAACACAAGACAAGAACAATGTGATAGAATGGTTAGAACAACGTGCTTACTTCTCTTCAATACGCTGCAAGCCACCCAGGGAGATTTTGTCCCAGTGAGATGGGTCAGCCTTGGACTTCTCAAAGAAGTCAACAAGGAGGTCAGCAGCACGGTCACCATGATAAGGATCAATGTGGTATCCAGATTTTCCATGCACAATGATCTCAGCAGGACCACCATTGCAAGTAGCAAAAGTTGGCAACCCACAAGTCATTGCCTCAACAACTGTCAAACCAAAAGCTTCATACACAGCAGGCTGCACAAAAGCTCCCTTTGTGTCACAGATCACACGGTACAGCTCCCCATTTCTTACTCTATTCATCTGAGAGGAAATCCATCTGAACTGACCATTCAACTTGTAGGTCTCAATCAGGCCATACATCTTCTTCATCTCAGCTTTCTCTTCCAAATCCTTTGACTCCTTCCTCCTATCTCCGGCCACGACAACAAGGTTCACCAACTCACGGAGGTGAGCGTTCTTACCGTACCACTCCACAAGTCCTGTGATGTTCTTCACACGGTCCAACCTTGCCATGGTGAAGATAATTGGCTTGCTGCGGTCCTTCAACACACATCTTTTACAATGGAATTGCATTAGACAAAAATGTTTTATGACAACATGAAGGAAATTTGGAAGATATGAGATGAGAGGGAGAGAGAAACTTACATGTGCTCTTCATTCTCAACTGAGCTGTAAAGAAGCTCTTCAATCTCGGGGTGGAAGGATGTCAACCTACGGCTAGTTTCAGTGTAAGGGAAGTAAATGGTCTGATCAGCTCCGGGAGAGACAATGTTGAACTTGGGATCGAAAACATCGACACCGTGTACAACACGGTAGAGTCCGGGAAGGGTGAAGGCAGTGTGACTCTCATACTGTCCAACAGTGTCCTTGCTGTAGAAGTATACAAGGATAGGATAAGAGAATATCAGTAAAGCATAATCAGTGAAGAAAAATGTGCAAAAGAACAAAACAAAAATAGTGAATAATGAAGGGATAGCTCACCTTCCAGCAATCTCTTGGAAGGTACTAGTGATAATAAAGTCAGTGTGGTTCATTGCAAAAAGATCAGCTGTAAATTGGCAAGAGAAGTGATACTTCTCTTCAAACTTTTTCCAGTAAATGTCTGATTCAGGATATTTGGTCTTCTCAAGTGCATGAGCAATGGTACACTACAATCATAAAGGGAGAAAAAACTTAAGCCTCTGAGTTCCAAAGTATAGTCAACAAGGGGTTACAACTTTAACTACATAGCAAGTGTCCATGTAGACAAACCTGAGTGACACCTAATTTATGAGCCAACAAAGAGGCAACAATGTTTCCATCACTGTAGTTTCCAACAATCAGATCTGGCTTGCCTTGCAACTCCTTGGTAAGTTCATTGGCAACATCCTAATGACAAGAAAGAGTTGGATCCAATGTTAAATTCCTGAGAAAACATCAAAATGCTCAAAACATGTCCCATTTATGAATTAAAAGTTCACCTCAGTGTAAGTTTCTAGGTATGGCCAGACTTCAAATCTGGAGATCCATTTGCGAACAATTCCCTTCTCATTTCTGAAGGGAACTCGAAGAATGTGGCAATGCTCAGTACCAAACACCTTCTCAAGACGTTGGCCACAAGTAGTTCCTACTGCATCCGGCAGAAGACGGGTGATCTGCATTTTAACAGCATCCACAAGCAACAACAATTAGAAGGGTATCCAAAAACACTACACACAAGTAAGCTTACTCTTCACCAAACCACACTAGGCCTATCTTACAATGAGAATGCGAGGGATGATATCCAAGCCTTGTTGCTTTATGCGATGGAGCATCTCATTCTCCAAGGCACGAACTTGATCCAAGATGTAGACAACCTAGATCACAGAATCATGAAAAACAATGTGAATCACTAATACATTGACATGTACAAACAATAGAGTAGGAAATAGTAAAGCAGGTGCATTTCAATTTTCATCTTAACTAACCTGGCCACCAGTATCAGGGTATCCCAAGACATTGTCTTGAGCAAAGTAACCATGGGGTGAAAGGATAACAACATTAAAGACCATAGGGATTCTTCCAAGGAATGTCTCAAGAGTGCAAGGGTCAGGTGCCTCAAGAAGATCCAATAGAAGTTGGATCATCTCAAGGACACGCTCAGCAGTGTCACCCCAACCTCTCTCCAAACCAATCTCCTGGAATCTGTGTTCAAATTCTGAGTATGGTGTTTCAGATGGAAGTGTGACTAAATACTCTTCAGCTTTCCTCAGAACATGTTGGAGAGAATCCGGGTTATGAATTCTGTCATTCAGCATCAATGTCTGCATATGTAACAAATCTTTGTCAGTAAAATATATACATAAAAAAAAGAGAGACATAAAACCATTATTTAAACCATATCTAAAGGAATGATTGATCTAATCTTAAGTACAGATATGCTAAGGTACAGAGTTATTAGATTTGTACTCCAGATCTGGTTATTAGACAAGTCACAAATATGAATGTGGACAATCAAGTCATTAAACTACTGAAGAACAAACAAAGCAATTATTAGATATCACAAAATATATAAGTATACCAGAGGAGGGCTAAATTCATGCATAAAAAGCTTAATTAGAGGTGAGAAAATGTATGTACTATGTACCTTTCCCTTGTAGCTGTGAAGTCTAAGGAATTCCAGAAGTGGGTGCAAGCTCTCCTTGTCGTGGAAGAGTTTGGCAGAAAGGTGGCGATTGAGGAATTGCACACCATTTCCAATTGACTTGTTCAAAGTTGGGCGAGGAAAAGATGCATTAAATGGTTCAAAGTCCAACTCAAGCACAAAGTTGCCATTGGTACTGCATAAGCAGTGATAATAGAAACATGTTCAATTTGTGCAAGTAAAGTAACAAAACAAGTACCATTGCAGTTGCAAACAAACTTTAATTTTACCTTCCATCAACAAGTTCCTCCTTGAAGCGCAGATACTCAGCAGCTTGCAACTCCTCAACAACAAGAGCATGCACATTCACTTTCAGGTATTCCCATACACCAGGCCTTGGACGAACAGCTAGAGCAATCCATGGTGGTAAAACTATGGCTTCCTACAGTGTATGGAATAAAAATTAAAAACAATGAAATCAGAAAAATCAGCAAAACCCCACAAATTATAGCTTCTTTGTTTATAAACTCTTATACAAAGTTACCTGTGTAGATCTCAAAACTTCACCAAAGGGACCATCAACTAGTTTCTGTCTGATCTCCTCAGAGATTTCTTCAAACTCAGCAATGACCTGATGATGTTGCAGGAGTCCCTTGCCCTTGCCTTCAATCCTTTTAAAAACCAGAACATTTTCAGTGTTAGAACACATGCTTCCATAAAACTACAAGTTTGTTCAGAAGGGAAGAGAAAAAAATGGATTTTGATGAGGTACCTTGAGAGAAGGGCCAAAATTTCATTTCTGTTACTAGTGAGGGTATCATCAATCCTCTCACGGAGACTGTGAACCCGGGTCAAACGATCGGTAGCCATTGTCTCAGTGAAAAACTTCAACTGTAACAAAAACAAGTGCAGTGTATAAGAAACAGATCAAGATTATACAAAATCAAAATCAGAAGATTAATCGATAATCAATAATAATCACAAAAGTCAATAACCCAAACAAAGCATAACCTACCCACCACCTTCACCAACCACCTGTCTATAAAAATAATAATTTCTTATCTTCTATTCAACCTTTGTTCAACTAAGATTTCAATTTTCAACCTTAAACAGTGCATGAGAATAATTGCAAGATGCACCTTCTTTTTCCAGTGTAACCAACTTTTTTTTTTTAATAATTGCATTGATTAGAACTCCAAGATCAAGCAAAGTGGTTGACAAAAACAGAATGCTTGAGCTTTTTTTTTTTCAAAAATATTTTTTTTTAATAGTCCATTCTAGGCTTAAACCCCATAAAACCACAAGTTAGACTAAGCACAGTATTGGTTCAAAAATAACAATTTAATAATGAGAAACCAACAAACAAGTTCTCTGTTTGAGTTTGTGAGATGAAGATGAGAAAGAAAAGCAGAAGAGACCCTCATGATCAAAGCATAGAGTGAGTGTGATCTAGTTGACACAAAACAATGGACATGCAGAGAAGGTGGTGAACAGAACACAAAAACAGGGGAAAGTGAGAAACAGCTGAACAGAGTAAGAGAAAAGAAAATAAAGACAAAAGAAAAAACGTCATAAGAAAGAGAAGAAAAAAAGGCTGATACCTATGGAAACGGAATAAACGCAAAATAGAATGGGGGAGTAAAGAGAAAGAGGATTGAATGAATGGAAACTAAGGTGCTACCTGACTCAATTTATAGACTTAAGAGACCCAAACAGAATGGGAATTTCACACACAAGTGGATAATAATTAATATTATTATCATAGAAAGGGAAATGATTTTAATTCAACAAACTCACCAAAGGTCAAAAATATTTCTTTCTTGTTTCTTACTCCAACGAGGGTGATTTTGTAAATGTATAATGTAAAAGTATATTCTACACGTAGCTGGAAACATAATTCATATGTATTTCTCTTTGGCAAAATACATGACACGGACATAGTATATCTGTGTTTTTTGGTATATTTTTATGCAAGTAGCAAGATGCAATTATGTTTTGAAAAATGTTCTTTTATAATAATATATCAATTTCTGATAGGTTGATAGTGTAAAAAAAAATTTATACTATCAATATATATCAATTAAATGCTTATTGTTTTTATTTTAATAAAGTAGATAAGTAAAAGTATATTTATATATACATTATTTAATAATTAAGATTACAATATATTTTGATATCAAAAAAAAAGATTACAATATATTTTATTAAATTAACAATAAATATTTTTTTAGTTTTTCATTCTAGTAAAAAAAGGCACTTAAAAATAATCCTTTTAAATATGTTTATATTTTTTTTCTTGGTGAAAATTTTAGAATTGTCTTATTTTTAGTCTCCGGTGGCCTTAACGGTAGGTGCAATGTGGTGTTCGTCACGAGCAAAGACCTTTTAGTGTTATTTTACCTACCAGTAAACCCCACGCCTAGGTTTTGGGGTTTGTATTATTGATATTAATTAATATAAAAAATAGTTTAATTTTTATATACTGTTGGTATAAATATTTTTATAATGACAATCAATCAAAAATCACGAAATTGATGACTTTTAGAGTAGTTAGGATAAAAATTAAAGATTTATAATGTTGTATCAATTTCTTATTGGTTGACAATATAATATCAGTATATATCAATTAAATCCTATAAAAAAAATTGGCACTGCCCCTTGCTAGCTACATTGGGTTATTTATGTACTGTGATGGTAGTGCGTGGTACCATATATGTGTGGATAACGTTATATATATTATATAGCGCAAAAAAACAAGAGGTATCAACGACTAATATTGCAGCCGTAAGGGACACCTTATAAAGAATATGCTCTAAATTAAATAAGTCAGCTATCTAACTAGTGATGATGATGACTATATGACATTTTCCCCCATGCAAATGTCGAAAATACCAAGACTTGACGTTGTAAATTATATACATGGAATTCTATTTATAAATATCAAGTTGCATACCCTGAATTTGAAATGCCAGAACCCGGAGGAGGAAACAAAGCAAATGAATGGAAGGGTCAAAGTGAGGCAAATACAGAAATAAGAGTTAAGGAAAACAAACAAAACCCAATAGAAAGAAAATATCTCAAAAGAAAGGAAATAGGAGCGGATGATGAAGATTGACTTGGGAGCCCTTATAATATTTAGATACAAAATTGGTATTCAATATCATATAAAAAATATTTTCCATCACTTATTTATTTATTTATTTATTTTATCAAATATTTCATCACTCGCATAACACCCCATCAGTTGTACGGTGTCTTAGGGATGTAAATTTTAACTGCACCCGTGGATATCCGTGGATAATATCGGCAACGGATAGAAAATGGATATCTTAATGGGTATCCATGAATAAATTAAATAGATATTTTCTTTACCTGCTTATTAATGGGGTGGGGGCAAATATTGTAATATTCATACCCACGGGTACCCGCTAAGATGAAATTACTAAAATATCTTTACATATATAAACCAAATGTCCTATTTTTTTTAACTATCCTTATTTTGTTTCTTAAATTTGATAATCACAACACCTACACCATATCATACCCAAGCCATATGGATCATTGTGTTACGTATTATTGCTTTTATTCAATTATTGTGTCATGATTGTGGATTAATGCTTGGGGATTAATGTTTATGTGTGAATGATGTCAAGATAGGGGTGTTAGAATAAAAAAATTTAATCTAATATTCAATAATTTTGTGAGGTGTTTAAATATCCATGGATATCCATACATACCCGCAAGTATTGATAAATTTGTTAAAAACCCGCAAGATGGATACTCGCATAGATATGAGGCGGGGACGGATATAAAGTTCATCCAATGGGGCGAGTAGTGGGGGCTACAACCCATGCACACCCCACCCCATCCCATTTACATCCCTAGGTGTCTATACATGGTATCAAAATTTGTGTTCAAATATCATTATTATTTTATATAGTGAAGCATGTAGGAGAGAATTTACTCATAAATAATAAAAATGATTTACCCCAATTGAAATTTGAGTAACATTTTTGTATGTGTTTCCTAAAAGAAAAGTTATTAGATAAACTTTTTTTTGTCTTTGCTAACGAGTGTTCTAAGGGTATTGGTTAAGGAACCCATAAAAGGAAAGTTTGTATTAGAAAATCAAGTATAACACTTTTCAAAATATTAAATACATCATTTTTCATATAAATTTTATTTCCTTAATTCCTTAATCAATGATGTAAGGACTTTTGTCAACGTTATTCATGTTTTTCCCTAAATTTCTCGTGTCAAATTATGTACATCCAATTAAAATGTGACAAACATACATTATTTTTATTTTTAAATTATTTTTGAAAGAAAATATTCTATTATTGATGGGGATAGATATATCCTATCAATTGTTACTGGCAACCCTCCTGTGGTTTTTATGTCATTTTCACAAAACCCTCACCCAACAAGGCAACAACCCGTCCACTTCTCTCTCCTACTCATCCCTACAGTTTTTAACTCATTTTCTTATCCACTTTCATCTTCCAAATCCTTTTTTTGTTTTTTTGTTTTTTTAGGGTATCCTCTTTACACAATAGAGACTAATCCCTCGAGTCAGGTAGGATCACAAGGACGGTAAAACTCTTTCTCAGAAGTTTTAACACTGCTATATCTTCAGGATCAAGATTCGAATTCGAAACCTCTGATTAAGTTGAAAGAGACCCGTACCATCTCATCCAAACGTTGATGTTGTTGGGTTCCAAACCCATATTGAAATACAGTCCCCAGTTATTTTATTTTTAATAGCTTCTCTATCCATTTTTAACTGATTGATTAATTTTATTATCGTAATAAACAAATCATTTATCTAAGCAGTATTGGCTTTTGATCTCAAAAAAAAAAAAAAAAAACAGTATTGGCTTTTCTGTGGTTCCTGTAGTCTTTGACCCAATACTGTTGTCTGAACCTCTAAAGTCTAAACTGCTGACGGGTTTGATTATTTGAAAAAATAGAGAAATGTTTTAAGACGTGTTATTAACTTTGTTATAAAAAAAAAGTTCTAAATTTTTTTTGACAAGTTCTAAATTATTAATTATAAAAAAAAATCAAAACATATAAAGGCCATGTCATCATCTAGGAATTTTATTAAGAACTCGTCCACCAAATTCGTAGCGAAGGCATACGTTTCCGTAAATTTGATGATTTTTTTTAAATTTAATACCTATTAAAATTTTATTCAATTTAGTCTTTCATTTTTTTTGACAAAATTTAGTCTTTCATTTAAAAAAAATATAGTATGCAATTTTAATATCTGATGACTAAAAACACATTATATTACATATTTATAACAATTAAATATACATAAATTTTTTTCTAAAATATAGATAAACTTTTTATAATATCTAAATTCAAAATTATTATATTTTCAAGGAGAACAACTTATTTGAAACTAAAAAACTTGCACAGAATTGTTACAATAAATATGGTGAAATAGATTTTAAATATATATATATATATGTATATATATGTGGTGAAATAAATAATGAGTGCTGCTAACGAATATCTAAAATGATTGGTTATAGAAATAATAAAAGAAAAATTTGTAGTTATAATAAGAAATTAAGTATAATATTTTTTTTAAATACTAAATACATCATTTTATCATAAAATTTTTTTTTCTAATTGATTTCTTAAATAATATCTCAAGAATATTGATTAGTATTTAAAAATAATTAAATAAATAACGGTTGTGAATTTTTCACATGTTAGTTGGAAAGAGGGGGTCTTATCACATGATCTGAAAGTCACAAGAGCGCCACTTACGGTAGGAATACAATGGTGAGGTGCGGTGGGGGATCATAGATTTCATTATGTCGGAAAAGCGAAATGACGGAAATGTTAGAAACAATATACGGATACCGCATACGATGATGTGTCATATCTCTATTGGACAATCAGCTAAAGATTGACGTAGTAACAGCACATTCTCGTATAGATCAGAGTGGGATTTTAGATAACTTTGCATGGTCCGCACGTGACACGTACCCCAATGTGGGTCCCGATATTAAAAAATGTTACAGCTGGGATCCACACTCATCTGAACTAGTATTTTTGCATCGGTGCGTCGCACATGTCATCAATTATTATTATTATTGATAGCATTGTTATTATTAATAACTTGAATTATGTATCTATATGTATAAAACCGTTTTTTTCCTTTATCCCAAATTAAGTCTATTATGTCAAACATTTTGTTTACTTATTTCAAAATTTGCTTTCAATATTTCCTTCTCATCCATAATGGTGGTACTCATTCATCTCTAAGGCTTTTAATTTATAGACATAAGTGATGAGCAAAAATCTTGAAACAATGTTACTTATAATTTGAGTGCAAAGAATTAAATATTATTTTTATTTTAAAATGATATTACAATACGTAGTGTAACACTATGTGTTAAGTATTCCTCGTTGATTATTACTTATGATCAACTAATCTATTAAATCATGTGGTGCTGACACGTGTCCCTTTATTAGAAAATCAGCAATTCCCCTTATTAATTAGTATAGCTATAAATTTATTATTTAAAATAGATAAAACAAAGGCAAGGATGTAGAAAAAAATAGATTAGAAAATATGAATAGCTCTGCCTCTATTTATGTCAATTCAGAGATTGTCGTGTTTGACTCCCAAAACATTGTACCTTTACCGGTTTGTAAATATTTTTAAACAAAATATATATATAAATTTTAGAGGAAAAAAAATTCATCACTTGACATGTGGCTTGCACCATTGTGCTACACTAAAATCAACATTTCCCCTTATTAATTAGTATAGATACAGATTTATTATTTAAAATAGAAAACACAAAGGCAAGGATGTAGCAAAAAAAATACAAAATATGATTAACTCTACCTCTATTTATGTTAATACAGATATTGCCGGACTTGACTCCCCAAACAATGTACCTTTATCGGTTTGTAAATATTTTAAAATAAAAAATATATAAATTTTAGAAAATAAATAAAATAATAATAAAAATATTCCATAACTTAACACGTGGCTTGCAATATTGTGTTACACTAAAATCAGAATTTCTCCTTATCAATTAATATAGATATAGATTTATTATTTAAAGAAAAAACAAAGGTAAAGATGTAGCTTTAAAAAAAAGCAGTAACAAAAACAAATTAGAAAAAAAATTATTTAAAAAAACATTAGCAAACAAAATTAGGAAAAAAAGTAATTAGGAAAAAATTAATTAAAAAAATTAGGAAAAAAATATTTATAAAAAAATATTTAAAATAATTAGAAAAAATTATTTAAAAATAATAATAATAAAAATTAGGAAAAAAATAATTTGAAAATAAATATATTTAAAAAAATTATAAAAATAAAATTAATATTTTTTTCTAATTTAAGTTTTTTTAAATATTCATCTCTATAATTATTTTTTAAAAAAAAATTAAATATATTTTATTCTAATCATTTTAAATTTTTTATTTTATTTTATTTTTAATTAGGAATATAAATATTTATAAAAAATTAGAAAAATAGGTAATTATAAAAAAATATTTTAAAAGGATTATGAAGAAGGAAAAAGTAAATTAGAAAAATAACTAGAAAAAAAATTATTAAAAAAAATATTTTAAAAAAATTAGGAAAAAATAGATTTGAAAAATTAGAAAAATAAAAATAATTATAAAAGAAAATTTAAATTAATTAGAAAAAATATATATATTTTAAAAATATTAAAAAATAATTAGGAAGAAAATATTTTAAAAATTTATTAAAAAAATAAATTATAAAAAAAAGTAAGTTAGAAAAAAAATAGATTTTTTTTAAAAAGATTAGAAAAAAGTATTTTAAAAAATTAGGAAAATAATAATTAGAAAAAAATATTCAAAAAAATTAGAAAAATAAATTAATTAGAAAACAAAATTATTTTAAAAAAGTCAATTATAAAAATAAACATTTAAATAAAAGTAAATTAGTAAAAAACTAATTCAGGAAAAAAAATAAATTTAAAAAAAAATAGTATAAAGAATATATGTTTAAAAATAAATAAATAAATTTAAATACTTCACCGGTTGACCACTCTTTCTACTCTTACAGGAACAGTAGAAGAAAAGTTGTTAATTGATAAAGTGATATACATAGAGAATAATAAGATGTATATAAATATTAAAATATAGTAATTAGTTAGGTTCCAAAATAACCGAATTAATGACCATTGGGTTTGGTTCAATCCGTAGTAGTGCACAAAAAAGAAAAAAAATGAACCAATTTAATTGGGTGATTCGGATTTTCAAATTCATCGAATTATTGGATCAAGTCTTACGACCCTAAACTTTTTCGAAAAACATGGTAGCTTTGCTACCTTTCCTGGCTAAAAATATTTTTTTTTTAAAAAATTATAAACTTTAAAATATAAATAACAATATCCGAACCAATTAAAATTGGTTTGGTTTGATTCGGTTCGAATCGGAAAATATTAAAATATATATATATAAATAAAAAATATATAAAATTTAAAATTTTAAACTATTAAATTATATATACATTAAAATGTAAGCATATAAAAATTTAAACTTTAAGAATATGACAACTCTACTTTTATTGTTTGCAAATTTATGATTGGTTGACAGTATAAAAAAACTTTGCACTGTCAGCGTATAAAAATAAATTTAAAAAAAAACTGAAAAACTAAACGTAAAAAAAATTTAAAAAAGTAAAATAACAAATAAACTTTTTAAAAAAAATTTAAAAAAAAATATTGCAAAAAATCTTGGCGCTGACACATGTATGTACAGTAAAAGTGGCTCTCTACCTTTTATATTAGTATAGATTTTGTTTCCCTTCGTAAGCATCCGAGGAGCTAGAAGTTCGACCATATATCCTGTTTTTTTAGGTATCCTACGCACGCAACTATGGAGACTAATTTCTCCAGTCGGATAGGACCATAAACACGGCAAAACTCTCCCTCAAGATATATAAGCTCTCAAACTTTTTACTCTAATATATAAACACATTTTAACTACTTCTATATGATTTAATGACTTTATTTCAAAAATACCCTTCATTTAATACAAATTTTGTTTTTCAATGACTTCTTTTATTCATAACAACACAAACTTAATAAATAAGATGAAAGATAATTTATGTAACAAACTTAATTTTTTAAATAAGATTTATAATATTAAACGAGATTAACTAACCACCTTAATATACGGGTTTTATTTAATTTTTGCTTATAATAGAGACCATATGAAGTATTATTTAGAGAGTATTATACTATTTTTAATCAAATATTAACATGTACTACCTTCAGACTCAATTATAAGAAAAATTAACTAATTTCACACTTATCAAGGAAATTAGTTATTTTAGTTTAATTGTCTTAATTTATTTTTAAAATGAGTTATAATTATTAAATTACTCTTTAATTGTCTCGAGATTGTGCAATGCTTTTGGAAAAGTAAAAAAAAAAAATTGGTTGCATTGGCTAATTTTCTTGATTTTGGAATATTGGCATTAAATAGAGTTGACTTGGTTAAATTTTACTTATATTTGGGTCCAAAAAATATGGGTAATTTATTGTTTATAATTGAGTCCAGATGTAGTATTACTTATAATAAATACTCCATTTGGACCTAAATATAAGCAAAAAGTAGCTACATTCTTTGGACTCAAATATAAGCAAAAATCAATTAAGTCAACACTATTAAATATTAGTATTGCAAAAATAAAAAAAAAAATTAACCAATCAAATCAATTCTCCATTTAATTTTCTATGAGCATTGCATATTCCCTGGACAATTAACTCTCTTTTTTACACAAATCAAGATAATTAAACTAACTTAACTAATTTTCTTAATAACTATGAATTTAGTTTTTTTTGCTTATAATTAGGTCCGAAGGGAGTATAAGCTATTAAATTGAATTGAATAAATATAAATATAAAATTAAAATGGATTTTACTAACAAGTGTGCAAAGGACCTGGTTAAAGATTTTTTTTTTAAAAAAAGTAAGCTTTTATTGGTAAATTAAATACTATATCACTTTTCAATATGTTGAAAATATTAATTTCAATGAAACATTATCACTTTTAACACATTAATCAATGCCCTAAGGATATTGATTAGCATTTATCATATAAAATTGTTCTAAATAGGCAAAATAAGTAGATTGATTCTATACTTTTTTATTTTACTTTTCAGATGAGTCATGTAAGTTTTATTTTTTTAAATTGATCCTATATGTTACGTTTTATTTCCACATTAGTCTTTTCCATCTATTTCGACCTAGCTAACACCATTAATTTTGCCCAAATATGACTATCACGTTAGTCTGACACCTGACTTTTGATTTAATGATATTAGGTCGAAATTAGTTGAAATGACTAACGAGAAAATAAAACCTAACGTATAGGATCAATTTAAATAAAAAAAACTTAGACCAATATAAAAAAAAACGTATTCAACCAATCTATCAATTTTGTCTCCCAAATATTATTGTAAGATTTTTTCGGCGGGATACAGGCGGAGTTATTTATGACTTACGTGACAATAACCACCGATACTAGTTCCTAACGTTCCTTTTTTTTTTCTCGTAAATTTTTTTTTTGGTGCTAGTAAAAGTAATATTTTCACACTTCATTTTTTTTTTACACCTCCTTCTATAAGGTTGATGTTCCGTCCAAATACCTCGGATGTGAGATACTCGGCCGAACGAGGATTAGTGGGATGTTTTTGGATTGTGCTTGACAGAATGTGGATTATGCTCCTACGTATCCAAATGGGAATCAAAGCAAACGTAGTTCTGAATGAAGGGGCAAGCCCCCTATTTATAGAGATCTCTCAGTATCAAGCTCCGAAATAAGCAGAGAAATATTTGGATCAGGCCACAATTATTCGGAGAGATATCAGGATTAGCCTGATTATTGGGAGAGATATCCGGAGCCTGATTATCCGGAGAGACATTATGACTAGCGAGATATTCGGCCCAGTTAGCTGCGGCTGGATAGCTTGGGGCCGAGGTATCTTCGCGCGTGGCCTGTCATGGAAAAGGACCGAGTAGTCATCCTCGGGTGTCAGGTGTGCTGACGTGTTCTCGGCTTCGGAGGAGTTTGGGCTAAGGCCCATTCGCGGGGGTAAGCTCGGTTGGTCCGGCGTATAGACGAGTTCTCGGTCTTACATTCTCGGCCAGTACACAAGCCCCCCGAGCTCCGAGCTTAAATAAGCGAAAGAGCTGATGAGCACGAAACCGAGCTTATTCTTCGGCTACGCAGGTATCCACATTCCCAGCTGTCATTTCAATTAAGTCTTCTCTCTATGTCAGAGGAAGCAATCATTCCCCTAATACTTCTACGGCACGCTACGGGCAAGAAACCCTAGAGTTCCGCGCCCATTTAATGGGGGGAGAATCAAAAGTCGAGCCCTTTTGGGCTTGATGGGATATGGGCCGCCAATCGCAGGCTATAAATACCTTTTGCGGCTTCAACTCCCCTCTACCCTGTTTACCCTTCTTCACCTTTCGCCTTCGTCTTCCAAGTTTCCGCCTTTCCTCTTCTGCTCATCGTTTTCCAGGTACGTGACCGCGCTGTCGCCACGCGCCAAAAAGAACGAGCGATTATTAAAATAATGTAGTGTAGAGCGACAACTCGGATATCGTCTCTCAAGGACTCTTTAGTGTTGTTATTATTAACAGAAAATCAAAAGTTAGTTTTGGGGGTTTTGAGTTGAGACAAAATAAAGAAAACAAAGCAATAAAAACAGGCAGTTTAAGAGACTAACAAATAAGCTAAAGAACGATTAACCTACTGTTCTTGGTTTCCCACTATCATTGGTTCAAATAAATCCAAGCCCTAAGCGGATTCTAAACCCCTCCCGGTTGTAGCAACAATTAACAACGCAATCACTACTACGGATGCATGTTCCTATTCCCGAAATAACAAACGGGGTTAAGCCCTCATGAACAAACGAACATGAATGAACACACGCGAAATAACAAACGCGATTATATATAGAAACATAACATCACCGAAATGAATCAATACAACACTATACATTCCTGAAATAACAAACAGAAACATATAGTATTGCATTGAAAAGAGAATAGCAAACTAAACAGAAATACAGTAACCTCAAATGTAATAGAAACCAATCACAGTAGATTAATCAAGGAGACTAGTTCTCCATTACAGACTTAAACACAAAAGAAAAGAAAGGAAAGTAAACTACTACTACTGTCTACCAAAGACTAGCCAAAACTGGCTAACTCTGGCCCCCTTTCTCAGTTCTGCCTAAGACTACTTATATACACGTTTTCGGAATCATCCTTTCGCGAGGCGAACTCTTCTTCGCGAGGCGAATAATGCGAAGCAGATCGCAACTCTTGATCTTCTCGCGGGGCGAGCATATCCTTCGCGAGGCGAATCTCTTCAAATTCCAAACTGTAACGCCCGTGACCTTTCACACGGGTAAACCGTGATCGTCTCTGACTTTTCAGGCTTGGATGACTTGCGAGGCGAGCCAAGTATTCGCGGGGCGAGACAGAATGGTTGGCAATTTGAACAAGCAGTCACCTTCTGGTTCGCGAGGCGAACAGTATTCTCGCGGGGCGAGAAACTCCAGAATTATTCCTTTTTATTTACCTGAAAACAGAAAATAGAATAAGTATTTTATTTAACTCTAAATCAACTAAATTAACCAAAAAATACTTTATAGACTCAAAATACTACTTAAGGACAATCAAGTCTAATTTGGGTAAAAATGATATAAAATTAGTACAAAGCCAAGGTCTTTACTGGTTATAAAACCAGTCAAACAGAGGCTCATCAAAATACCCCAAACTTAAACTTTGCTTGTCCCCAAGCAAACTACACTCAAAAACTTAAAAAGACTCAAGACCTGGCAAGCTCAAAAGATTCAATCAACTTTCGCACAGATTTCAAGCAATTTATCAAAATATTTTTCAATGTTCCCCCCTTCCAAACAAAACAATCCCCACATTCATTTATTCTAAACAGTTGAGAAATTAATCATTCAGACAATCAGAAATCTAAGCAGGGGGTCAAAGTTACACACAAAAGGGAGATCACCAAATCCAAACAACTGCCTTCCTCACAAGGGAAATTTGTGTTTCACTCAATCGCTCAGTTTGTGTCTAGGCTTTCACTCAATTTCACTTTTAAGAGCACTTCCCATAAATTTGGTTTTCATCTCTAAATGATTCCCACAGAAAACATGCAAGCAACATCAGAAGGTCTTTTATGGGTTGTAATGGGGCCTGGCTAAGGGTAGGATATACAAAGGAGTTAGGCTGAAGACCCTAGGAACTAAGAGAGCATGAACATTATTTACACTTTGAATTTAAATCAAGTTCCTTTTTCATTTTTCATTTTGCTTTGGGTGACTACAGCCTTTTTATTCTTTTTTGGCATTTTTTGCACTTTTATATTTTATTTTATTTTTCATTTCTGCTTTTCTCTTCTTCTTTTTTTTTTTTTCAATCCCAACAACACATTACACCGGGTAGCCACCCCAAACTTAGTTTCTTGCACCCATTCTAAGATTCCATGCTCTCCTAATCCTAAGATCGAGTTAACATGGTTTTCCAGATTTATGGGCTTATAACATTAGGTTATCAAGAATTAACAAGCTAATAGGCTCAATGGGGCTAACTAGGGAACATGCATTAGGAATGGGTTATTTTAGGCCAAGTAGCTATTTACAAAGAAAATGCCTAAATCATTTGAAGCAAACACATAATCATGCAAATCATAAAGAGATTCTAGCAAATTCAGGAAAGTGCAACTTGAAAGTGATTTTCACACAGTTTAAAACATGTTGGAGGCTCAAAACCTCACCTGGACATTTATGCAAATTGCTTGAAAGAGATTCTATCCCTAGTGTGTGCTTCCTATCACCCCAAACTTACCATAAATCATGCCATCATAACAAAATCTCAAAGTTCAGTTTTCAATCACATGGGGATCATTTTTCAAAAAAATTTCAAATCCTAGGGGGAAAACAGTCAACACTATCATGCAATCAATTTATGCAAAATCAATAAAATCCAATAAACTTGCCAATACCAGACTCAACACAACTCCTGAGCTTCTCAAATTATTCAGGAGCCTTATTGAAAACAAAACAGAAATAAAGCAAGGAAAAGAAAATTAAAAAGAAGAAAAGGTTAAGAAAACTCATTAAGGGCGGTTCCACCAGGATCCCATTGCTTGTAGCATAAGGCCCACGTGATGGACAAAGAGTGGGAATTCATTCCATGCTTCCCTAACTTGCAGCCTTGATGTGGGGGTGAGCACTTGACAATTACGGTGACTTCGCCGAGTGCGGCGGACTTCCCACTCCCCTTCGGGTCACAGCTGACCTCTTTATCTACAAAGTCTCCCCAATAGAAGTGGGGCTCAACCTCTTGGACCGGCCATGGTGCAGAATCCAGAGCTTTAAACTCCAACACTGGTGGCTCCTCAGGGGGAGGTGGCAAACAGTTAGCTGGGGTTACTGGTGCTGTTTCAACTTCTGCACTTTCTTCATTCACTGCACGAACAAATTCATCACCTGCTATACATGCAGAAATTTCAGCACACACCACACAAAGGTTAGTGTTAGTAGAGTCAGTACATATATCACAATAAAATGAATCAGTAAAATTCCGAATGTCTGGAAATTCAGCAGTTAATTCATCCACCCCATTACTCTCAACACATGTATCTAAGACCAAAGAGTCTTCTTTATCCTCAAGCACGGTGGAGCAAATGTTCTCCTGATCCTCCTGATGCTCATTTCCTATATGAACATGGCCCTCAACCTCATCTGTCTCCTGTTCCATATGGATGCTTTGCTTAACATACCTTTCAAAATAACATTCTACACACAAAGCAGTGCCAGAACAATAACAATCATCAGGGGATTCAACACACAATTCATCATCAACAGAAATATTATCACAATCATCATCAGAAATATCTTCAAGAATAACTTGTGACTCTGTATGTTCTTCAAGGGGCTGTGGAGTTTGCAGTTTAGCCAAGGCAGCATTGATGAAAGCATTTTGAATGTCAGAGTCCCGCTGACTTGCCTCCATCCTTTGTTGGAATTCAAGATTTTGTTGTGTCATCCTTTGATTGTTCTCTTCCAATTGTTGTATCATTTCTTCCAGACTGCGTTGGGCTAGTGTAGGATCAGGCTGATATTGCAGGCTTACTGTCATCCGTTGATTGTTCTCGGCCATTTGTTGTATCATAGATGCAATCTCATCCAAGGTGCCTTGATCTCTACCCTGTTGGCTAGGATAATCATTCATTCTAAGCACGCCATAATCACTATTAAACCCATAATTTCCAGCAGAGTTAGGATAATATATGCATGGTGGTGGCTCACTAAAATCAGGATAATACATGCAAGGTGGTGGTTCATAATAAACATTAGGCAAATATCCATACATGTAATTATCCATGGCAATCAAACATCCAGACAAGCAGACAGAACTAATTCAGGAATGCAAAAGGTTTTTTTTTTTTTAATAAATGTAACTTTCTGCTAATAACAACAAACAAAAGTCCCCGGCAACGGCACCAATTTTTTACCGCGCTGTCGCCACGCGCCAAAAAGAACGAGCGATTATTAAAATAATGTAGTGTAGAGCGACAACTCGGATATCGTCTCTCAAGGACTCTTTAGTGTTGTTATTATTAACAGAAAATAAAAAGTTAGTTTTGGGGGTTTTGAGTTGAGACAAAATAAAGAAAACAAAGCAATAAAAACAGGCAGTTTAAGAGACTAACAAATAAGCTAAAGAACGATTAACCTACTGTTCTTGGTTTCCCACTATCATTGGTTCAAATAAATCCAATCCCTAAGCGGATTCTAAACCCCTCCCGGTTGTAGCAACAATTAACAACGCAATCACTACTACGGATGCATGTTCCTATTCCCGAAATAACAAACGGGGTTAAGCCCTCATGAACAAACGAACATGAATGAACACACGCGAAATAACAAACGCGATTATATATAGAAACATAACATCACCGAAATGAATCAATACAACACTATACATTCCTGAAATAACAAACAGAAACATATAGTATTGCATTGAAAAGAGAATAGCAAACTAAACAGGAAATACAGAACCTCAAATGTAATAGAAACCAATCACAGTAGATTAATCAAGGAGACTAGTTCTCCATTACAGACTTAAACACAAAAGAAAAGAAAGGAAAGTAAACTACTACTACTGTCTACCAAAGACTAGCCAAAACTGGCCAACTCTGGTCCCCCTTTCTCAGTTCTACCTAAGACTACTTATATACACGTTTCTGGAATCATCCTGTTCGCGAGGCGAATAATGCGAACAGTCTGCAACTCTTGATCTTCTCGCGGGGCGAGCATATCCTTCGCGAGGCGAATCTCTTCAAATTCCAAACTGTAACGCCCGTGACCTTTCACACGGGTAAACCGTGATCGTCTCTGACTTTTCAGGCTTGGATGACTCGCGAGGCGAGCCAAGTATTCGCGGGGCGAGACAGAATGGTTGGCAATTTCTGGAACAGTCACCTTCTGGTTCGCGAGGCGAACAGTATTCTCGCGGGGCGAGAAACTCCAGAATTATTCCTTTTTATTTACCTGAAAACAGAAAATAGAATAAGTATTTTATTTAACTCTAAATCAACTAAATTAACCTAAAAATACTTTATAGACTCAAAATACTACTTAAGGACAATCAAGTCTAATTTGGGTAAAAATGATATAAAATTAGCACAAAGCCAAGGTCTTTACTGGTTATAAAACCAGTCAAACAGAGGCTCATCAGTACGCCCAGCCTCCTTCCTTCTTTTACAGTTTATCTTTGAATTCTGGTCATGAGCTCGTCTGATTCCACCGAATCAAACACCTCTCCTCTGGTGGAACGGGAGGTTTCCCCGATTGGAGGCTCCCCTTCCGCCTCTCCTATTTCTCCCCAAGGGCCGAACGTTGGTCCGGTGGGGTCGTCCTCCTCCGGGTCGTCTTCTTCCGAGTCTGGGTCTTCTGAGTCTGGGTCCCCCAGGTCTGGTTCTCCTTCTCCTCCGGTGTCCAAACCCGCCGCTCGTAAGCAGCGCCTCAGGGTTTCAAAAGACCCTATTCCTGACATCACCCTTCCCGGGTACACATGGGTTAAAGGTGAGGTTGGGACCTTCTTTTCTGATTTCCAAACCCTAGAATCAATTGACCTACTTCGGTCCCAAGTTAATATCTCGGCGTCGGGGGACGAATCCGAGTTCATTTGCTCCCCCTGCTTGGGTACCGAGTGTGTCTTCATGAGGGCTCGTCCCTCCGAGCCCCCCTTTACGTATATGTACAAAACTTTATTCGATAAGCTGCACGTATCTCTTCCCTTTTCCGAGTTTGAGTGCAATGTTCTGAGGACCATGAATGTCGCTCCTACTCAACTTCACCCCAATAGTTGGGCTTTTATGAAAGCCTTCCAGATTCTATGCAAATACATAGGGATGGAGCCCACCACCCCAAAATTTTTGTATTTCTATCAAACAAGGTTCGGTGATAAAATGGGATGGATTTCCCTTAACGGACCGAACCGGAGGGGACTGCTCAGCTTGTACAAATCATCGTACAAAGATTTCAAAGTCGGCTTCTTCCGCGTTCGCCCCTCGGGCCCTCATTCTTCACACTTCTTCGATAATGATAACAGTGCCAAGTTTCCCCTATATTGGCAATCCTCCCCTACAAAATTTGTCGGCTTTGAGTACCAGTCCCTCCCGGCCGAGGATAGACGGGACATAGACATACTAGAAACACTTCCTCGGCCCCTCCATTGTGGACGCCTCCTGAAACTACCCTTCTCATCAACCCCGAGATCTGACTTGAAAAGTAAGTACTCGGCATTTTAGTTCTGGAATCTTTTTGTCTTCGTTGCTGAACTAACAACTTTTTCTTTTTGACAGTCATCATGGGGAAACTTGACTTCTCAAAGCTTGTAAAGGCTGGTGCTGCTAAAGAGGGTCAGGGTCCCTCTTCAACCGAGAAGAAGCAAAAAAGACCTCCTCCCACCAAGACTTCTGCAAAGGGGGCTTCGTCATCCGCCCCTCAAAAAAGGAAGAGGGTAGAGGTTGAAGTAGTCGCCGAAGATTCTCCCCTTCCTCGCCCAAGCTCCCCCCACCCGACTACTCAGGGGACGGAAACCGCGGGGTGAGAACAACCACCTCCTGCCCCCATCGAGCCGAAATGGTACAACACTTCCCTGAAGGCAGGGACTTCATCTCTCTGGGGTGAAGACTTTAACCCCTTCCCCTCTTTCGACTCAAGCTTCTTAAAGCCCGCCGATCTTCGGCTTATCAAGCAGCAGGGGGCCTGATCTAGCATGGAGGCCCTCTCGGTCTACTGCCTTCGGGCTGCCGCTTTGGCTCGTTTCTGTAGCCGAGAGGTAACAGAGACCGAGAGGAAGTCCCAACAGTTGGAGTCCGAATTTGCTGCAATTGAGAAGTTGAGGGGGGATCTCACCCGTATTTCTTCCGAGCGTGAGGAGCTGGCCCGTGGCAACGAACGTCTGACTGCCAGTCTTGCCGAGATTAACACCCGAAACTCCGAGCTGGATTCTCGAGCAAAATTGGCTGAGGAAAGCAAAGCTCGGGTTGAAGAAGACAAGGCTCGTGCTGAGGACAAGCTCAAAGAGGCTCAGGCTGAAATTGAGCGACTGAAGGCTGCCCTGGAAGCTGAGACCAAAACTAAGATGGCGCTCGAGGAGGATGTGAATGAGGCCACCAGTTGTATTATCCTCGAGCACCGAAAAGGTTTCGACAAGGCCATTGCCCAAGTTGAGGTCCTAGCCCCTGGTGTTGATCTTTCGGGGGTCGATGTAAATAAGGAGGTGGTGAATGGGGAACTTGTTCCCATCATTCCTGAGGAGGAAGAAGAGGTAGACGTGGTGGGGGATTCTCCCGAGGGTCACATTGAGGCCGAGGAGAGTCATAGGGGGGAGTAACTGTTGTAGTTTTTTGTTTTTTGTTCAGCCTTTGTAATGGGCTCATGCCCTTGTAACTTCATATTACTTAATGAAAATTGTTATCATTCCGCTGACTTTCTGTCGTTGTGTTCGGCTTGTTAACCAAATCTTCGGCTAAGGCCGAGGTACTCTACCGTCCATATCAAAAATGGACGGTGGTCGTTACACGTGAAACACGTGTTTTACACTTTACGTATGCAGTCACGCATTAAATGCTTTGGAAACCGCAATGGGTTCATGCAATCACTGCCTTTTGCTTAGTTTCGAGATTTGTTTTTCCAACAAACCCTCTCTCACGCGTACTACTTCTTTCCTTGCTTATAAATAGGGCTATTCCGCTGCCTTACTTGTTCATTCCTTATCCTTTTCCACCAGTCAAACTCGTTTCTTACTTCTCTTCCACCCGAGTAGTTCTATGCTAGTGTTAGGGGTTTGTGCTCCCCTCTCCCAGTTAACATCCTTTTTTGGGTTTCACATTCACCAAAAAGGATGTAAGTGGGAGATGGGATCCAGAATTCCTTTTTTGATTCGATCCTTCAAGAAGGATGTTAACTGGGAGAACTGTAATCTTCGGGAGTGGAGAAAGGGGTAGAGGCCGTCGACTCCCGGAGCTGGCCGAGCACCTCATCATCCAGCTTTCTCAGGGGGAAGTGACTACAGCCTCCCTTAAGAGAGAGTGGTGGCGCTTGATTAGGGGGATTGGGGGCCGTCTGGACTTGACCCTGTTCTAATTGGGGGGACTACTATTCCGCCGAGCGGCCCTTATTTTCAATTTCAGCTTTCGATTTCAGCGTTGTGCTCGGTCCCTTGAATGTACTTTTCAAGAGTCAAACTCGGCTTTATTTTTGCTTTACGCATTGTACTCGGTTTCCTTAATAAAATAATGGCTCGTACTCGGCCTTTTTGATCCGAACTTTGTTCTTTTCTCGTATTCGGCTTCAATAATTTTGCGGCTCAAATTCAGCGTTAATAGCTTAATAACTCGGACTTGGCTAATAGGACCATGCTTGACCTTTAGACTTAATTTCATGGCTCGAACTCGGCCACCAGGCTCAAACTTGGCCTTTAGAATTTAATTGGCTCGAACTCGGCCACCAGGCTCAAACTTGGCCTTAGAAATTTGACTGGCTCGAACTCGGCCATTAGAAATTTGACTGGCTCGAACTCGGCCATTGGCTCGTACTCGGCCACCAGGCTCAAACTTGGCCTTAGAATTTAATTGGCTCGAACTCGGCCACCAGGCTCAAACTTGGCCTTAGAAATTTGACTGGCTCGAACTCGGCCATTAGAAATTTGACTGGCTCGAACTCGGCCATTGGCTCGTACTCGGCCACCAGGCTCAAACTTGGCCTTAGAAATTTGACTGGCTCGAACTCGGCCAATGGCTCGTACTCGGCCACCAGGCTCCAACTTGGCCTTTAGAAATTTGACTGGCTCGAACTCGGCCATTGGCTCGTACTCGGCCACCAGGCTCAAACTTGGCCTTTAGAAATTTGACTGGCTCGTACTCGGCCACCAGGCTCAAACTTGGCCTTTAGAAATTTGACTGGCTCGAACTCGGCCATTGGCTCGTACTCGGCCACCAGGCTCAAACTTGGCCTTTAGAAATTTGACTGGCTCGAACTCGGTCATTGGCTTGTACTCGGCCACCAGAATAAGATGCCTGCAGAATAAACACTTGGGCAAAATAAGAGAACATAAAACAATATTCATAATAAATTCTTTTATTGGATGGAGTCCGCGGTGTGCCTCGTTAAAACCTCCCCGGTCAAAACCCTTTTTGGGACAAAATACCGAGGTAGGAAAAAGAGTACAGCACCCGACTATATACATCAACTGTAATAAAACTTTAAATGAGAAGCATTCCAAGTCCTCGGGATAGGCTTCCCTGACAATTCTTCTAACCTATATGCCCCGTTCCCCAGGTTTTCTACTACTCGGAATGGCCCTCCCCAGTTTGCTGCCAACTTACCTTCCGCGCGATCCTTCCTTGCTTCTCCTTTTATTCTCA
Organism: Sophora flavescens; assembly: GCA_030762895.1. NCBI lineage: Eukaryota > Viridiplantae > Streptophyta > Magnoliopsida > Fabales > Fabaceae > Sophora > Sophora flavescens. The sequence goes on along the minus strand of CM061068.1, from coordinate 14,462,392 downwards.
GTACTAAGTCTCCACACAGAAAATTCCTCGGCTTCACTCTTGAATTATATCTTCTAGTTGCTCTCCGTTTACAGGCTTCTTCTCTGATTTTGGCCTCCTCCCTGAGTTCCTCTACCAAGTCAAGTTCAACCCTCAAATTGCTCTCATTATCGCTCGGCTCGTGTTGTATACGTCGGAAGGACGGTTCACCAACTTCCATCGGGATCATGGCGTCTGTTCCATACGTCAGCCTGAAAGGTGTTTCTTGCGTGGTAGATTGAGGCGTGCAGTGGTAGGCCCAGAGGATACTCGGCAACTCTTCTGCCCAAGCTCCCTTGGATCTCCCCACCCTCTTCTTTAGTTCTCCGAGGATGACCTTGTTAGCTGCTTCGGCCTGCCCGTTGGTTTGGGGGTGCTCAACCGATGTAACTTGGTGCTTAATGCCGAGGTTGTCATAGAATTCCCGTAATGTCTTATCTACAAATTGTCTTTCGTTGTCTGTGACGATCGCAAAGGGAATTCCGTGCCTGCAGATGAGGCTTTTCCACACAAATTTCTGCACTTTCTCGGCGGTAATCTTTGCCAAGGGCTCTGCTTCAATCCATTTGGTGAAGTAGTCCACCGCCACCAGCAGGAATTTGACTTGACCTTTGGCTACAGGGAAAGGTCCCAGTATATCCATTCCCCCACATAGCAAACGGCCAAGGCGAGTTTAATGTGTGAAGTCCTTCAGGGGGGGTATGATTTACATTGGAAAATCTTTGGTACTCATCACACTGCTTCGTCCACTCCATGCAATCAGCTCGGATGGTAGGCCAATAGTACCTTGCTCGGACTACCTTGGAGGCCATTGATCTGCCCCCGCAGTGAAAACCACAGATTCCTCGGTGAACTTCTTCCATGACATACTTGGATTGTGCCCTCGTCGGACATTTTAGCAATGGTGCCGAGAATCCTCGCTTATACAACTCCCCGGAGATTATAGTAAAGTGACTTGCCCTGAGCCTGACTTTCCTGGCTTCGGCCTGATCCGAGGGCAGAGTTTCTGAGGATAAATACTCCCATATGGGCGTCATCCACTCTCGGTCAACCAACTCGTTGGCCATCACCTCTTCTGTCCCAATGCTCGGTTCATTGAGGGTTTCTTGAATAACCGTTCTATGGTGACCCGGCTTCTTTGTACTGGCTAGCTTGGACAACAAATCAGCCCGAGTGTTTTCTTCCCGGGGAATGTGCTCAATAGTGAACTTTTCAAAGCCGGAGATTAGTTGGTTGACCTTACACAAGTACCTGGTGAGCTGAGGTTCCTTCGTTTGGTAGCTTCCGGATATTTGTCCGGTGACTAGTTGTGAATCACTCCGGCACCTAACAGCCTTTGCCCCCATTTCATTTACCAGCCTTAATCCTGCTATCAAAGCTTCATACTCGGCTTGATTGTTCGAGGTTTTGAATTCAAACTTTAATGACTGTTCCAAGATCAGATCTCCCGGCCCTTCCAGAATCACCCCCGCTCCACTGCCCCTGACATTCGAGGATCCATCCACGTACAAATTCCACCATATATCCTCGGCTACTGGATGTGGATGGAGCTCGGCCATGAAGTCGGAGAGACATTGAGCTTTCAGGGGTCCTCTCATCTCGTATTTCAGGCCAAACTCGGACAATTCTACTGACCAAGCAATCATACGCCCCGCCAACTCGGGCTTTTTGAGTATCTGTTTAATCGGGTGATCCGTCTTAACAATCACTTGGTGACTCTGGAAGTACGGGCGCAATCACCGAGCTGCGGTTACCAAGGCTAAAACCAGCTTCTCAATGACTTGATATCGAGTTTCGGCATCATGAAGTACCCTACTGATGAAGTACACTGGCATTTGAGCTTTCTCTACCTCCTGTACAATGACTGCGCTGATGGCATTCTCGGAGGCTGACAGATATAAATACAACTCTTTCCCGAGGATGGGTCGTGTTAATATCGGCGGGGAGGACAAAAAGGCCTTGAAGTCGACAAAGGCCTTCTCGCAGTCCTCGGTCCACGTGAAGGTTTGGGGCTTCTTTAGTAGTTTGAAGAAAGGCCGAGCTTTCTCTACGGATTTGGGCAGGAACCGAGACAATGATGCAAGCCGTCCTGCCAATCTTTGCACTTCTTTAACGTTTTGTGGGATTCTCATCTCAATCACGGCCCGACATTTATCAGGATTGGCCTCGATTCCCCGGTGCGTCAGCATAAAGCCGAGGAATTTTCCCCCCTGGACACCGAAAACACACTTCTCCGGGTTCAGTCTCATGTTGTACTTTCTCAGCTGCTGAAAGATTCCCTCCAGATCTGTTGGGTGGTTGCTGGGGTCATCGGATTTCACCACCATGTCATCCACATATACTTCCATAGTTCTGCCGATTTGTTTCTCAAATACCCGGTCCATGAGTCTCTGGTATGTAGCTCCCGCATTCTTCAGCCCAAACGGCATCACTCGGTAACAGTAATTTGACCCCTCTGTAATGAAGGTTGTTTTCTCCTGATCTGGGGGGTACACTCGGATTTGATTGTACCCGGAGTATGCATCCAAGAAGCTTAGAATTCTGTATCCGGAAGCCCCGTCAACCAGTCTGTCAATACTCGGCAAAGGATAGGAGTCTTTCGGGCAAGCTCTATTCAGATCTGTGTAATCGGTGCACATGTGCCACTTGCCGTTTGCTTTTTTGACGAGAACGACGTTGGCCAGCCATGTAGTGTACTCTACTTCTCGGATAAAATTGGCCTTGACCAACTTTGCTGTTTCCTCTTACACAACTTTTCTCCTTTCTTCACCTAGTCTCCTATTCCTCTGGGCCACTGGCTTCGCCTCGGGACAAATTGCCAATTTATGGCATAAGAAGTTGGGATCAATTCCCGGCATGTCAGATGTGGTCCAGGCGAATAGATCGGCATTTCTGCGTAGCACTTGCTTTATTTCTTCTTTCAAAGTAGGTTCAAGGTGACCGCCGAGTTTAGTGCACTGTTCAGGCTGCGCACCGAGCTGGAACTTCTCTAAATCCTCAATAGGTTGTGGACGTTGTTCCTGCATGTCCATCCTGGGATCCAGCTCGACGGAGTTTACGGAATTCACCGCCTTGTCTTTCCCCCTGTCTAGGGTTTCTGCTGGTGTGGGTTTAAGTTTGCTCACACGCAAACTATCAGCATAGCACTGTCTGGCCATCTTCTGATCTGCTCGGACAGCAACTATGTCCCCCGAGTTGGAAGGGAATTTCATCGTGAGGTGGGGAGTAGAGACCACAGCCCCTAGCTCATTCAAGAACGGTCTTCCGATCAGGATATTATATGATGTAACAGCATTGACTAACACATACCTGACCATGATAGTTTTAGAAGCTCTGCCATCACCAAAAGTAGTCAGGAGGTCAATATATCCCCGAGTATCAACTTGTTCCCCCTGGCCGAAGCGGCACGAGCTTACTGTCGTACGGTTGAATTGATTTCTCCGGGATCCCGAGCTTCTGAAACGTTGAGTAATACAATATATCTGCAGATCTCCCCTGGTCGACAAGGGTTCTTTTGACCGAGAAGTTGGCCAACTGTACAGTGATCACCATGGGGTCATCTTGGTTGGGATCTACTCCCGCAAAATCTTCATCGGAAAAGATAATAGGTGGGGAACTTCTGGGAGGCCTGTCGGATACCGAGTTGACAGCTCGGATGGCCCGCAGGTGTCTTCTTCGAGCTGAACTTGTTGTGCCTCCCCTCGCAAATCCTCCTGAAATGGTGTTTATCACTCCCCGAATGACATTATCCTCTTCTCGTCTTTCATTCTACCCCTCTCTGGTTTCTGCTCTCTCATTATTTCGCTGACCGCCACCCCTCCTCGGGCTTTGGTCACCCTCTCTCCTTCTGTTTCTGCCACGCCTCTCACCATTGTTGTGGTTTCTCCGAACGAAATTGTTGAGATGACCAGCCTGAACCAGCTCTTCAATTTTATCCCATAGGACCCAGCACTCCTCGGTGGTATGGCCATAGTTGCGGTGATACCGACAATGCTTCTGTCGATCTGCGTTTTGGGGGGTGTGGCCACGATTCGGGAGCTGCAAAAGTTCCGCATTGTACGCTTCCTCGAACACCCGAGCCCGGTTTGTGTTGAGGGGAGTATAATGCTCATACTTCGGTCCCCTCTGGAAATGCTCGGACGGGCCTTTAAATTTCGGTTTATCACCCCCTGCCCTCCTCTTCTCTTTACCTTCTCGCCTGTCAGCATCATCGGTCCTCTCCCTTTTCTTGGATTCCTCGACCTCCTCCATATTGATGAACCCCGCAGCTTTTCTTCTCAGTTCGTCCATAATGGCTGGTGGTTTCCGAGCCAAGTGCCTAGCAAAAGGGCCAAGCCTTAACCCGGTCAGGATGGTGTGTAGTGCAACATCGGCACTGAGATTGGGGATGAGTACCGCCTCCTTGCTGAATCTGGCCATGAAGTTGCGCAGGGACTCATTCTTTTCTTGCCTGAAGTTTACCAGCGAGGCCGAGGTTTTTTGGTGGGCCCGGCTCGTGGCAAACTGAGCGCTGAACTTAGCCACGAATGTATCAAAAGAGTCTACCGATGCTGGGGGTAGCTGGGTGTACCAGGTCAGCGCTGCCTCCTTCAGAGTGGTTGGGAAGACCTTACACATGACAGCGTCGTCATCCGTAAAGAGGTACATCTGTGTGGTGAAGGCGTCCAGGTGGCGTTCGGGGTCTGAGGTGCCATCATATTTGTCAATGTTGATTGGCTTGTAGTTGGCTAGCAAGGGGACCCCCATGATATCGTTCGTGAAGGGATGCCTCGGCCTCCGCATGCTGGCCCTGTCATTAAGTCTGTTTGTCTGGAGTGAAAATTCTGGGGCTTGTCTAGGGAATCCCTCCTCCTCTGCTCGGTTGGTGTGATGGGAAGCCCGGAGTTGTGGACCCCCTTCCCTGTACAAGTTTCTGGACCCCTCAATCTCCGGTGGGCGGCCCTCTCTTTCTTGTGGAGAAGAGACCGACCTTTCCCTGCTCTGCTCTCTTTCGCGACGACTGTTCTGCCGACGGATCTCTTCGTTTTCCCTTCTTAGCGCTGCAATTTGCGCGAGAAGCTCCTGAACCATGGGATTGTCGGTCATTGCTGCTGGGCCTACGGATCGCTCTCCGTTCTGCCCGTTATCGGCATTCCCTGGTTCCTCCCTCCTGCAGTTTCCGCTCCTTGTCCTCACCATTTTTTGTGGTATGGGAAAATATTTGCTTCGATTCCCACAGACGGCGCCAAATGTTCCGTCCAAATACCTCGGATGTGAGATACTCGGCCGAACGAGGATTAGTGGGATGTTTTTGGACTGTGCTTGACAGAATGTGGATTCTGCTCCTACGTATCCAAATGGGAATCAAAGCAAACGTAGTTCTGAATGAGGGGGTAAGCCCCCTATTTATAGGGATCTCTCAGGATCAAGCTCCGAAATAAGCGGAGAAATATTTGGATCAGGCCACAATTATTCGGAGAGATATCAGGATTAGCCTGATTATTGGGAGAGATATCCGGAGCCTGATTATCCAGAGAGACATTATGACTAGCAAGATATTCGGCCCAGTTAGCTGCGGGTGGATAGCTTGGGGCCGAGGTATCTACGCGCGTGGCCTGTCATGGAAAAGGACCGAGTAGTCATCCTCGGGCGTCAGGTGTGCTGACGTGTGATAAGCCTCTGGCTTATCTAGTTTTATGACTAGATGAACTAGGGTTTATGTGCCAATTAGTCGAGTTCACTCTCGTTTTCGCCCAAATTTTGCCTTGTTTTGTTCCTAAGTTGGACTTTGACTCGTTTTGCGTCTTTTGTGTAGTTTTTAGCTTATTTTGGATAGAATTATGCTTTTGGTTGCTTTTGGTGTTTTCAGGTCAATAAGTGAAGCTCCGGGAGTCAAGGAAAGCCAAGAAATAGTGGAAATTGCAATTCTGGAGACACTCGCCCCGCGAGTGTATTCTCGCCTCGCGAGACTGAAGGTCAACAAAGCAGCAAAAGTCATCGTTTCTGGATCGCCACGCGAGAGTCTGAAGACCTGCAAGACAGAGACTATCACGGCATAGCCGTGATTAAGGTCACGGCTGTGACAAATTTAGGTTTGAAGTCTCGCCCCGCGAGAGACAGCTCGCCTCGCGAGAGCATAAAGACTTGGAAGTCAGAGACCATCACGGCCTAGCCGTGATGAAGGTCACAGCCTAGAATTGCATCTCGCCCCGCGAGAGTTTGAAGACCCTGGAAGACAGAGGCCATCACGGCCTAGCCGTGATGAAGGTCACGGCCGTGACAGATTGAGGTTTGAAGACTCGCCCCGCGAATACAAGCTCGCTTCGCGAAAATCCAAAATTTGAAGCGCGCCAATACTAAATTTCGCGTCGCGAGAGTAAGCTCGCCCCGCGAGCGGGCGAGAAACAGAATCCTTATTTAAAGGCTGTTTCAGATCAGAATTAGGTAGAAAGTTGGTATCCACTTGTTTAGAGCAGTAGTGCGAATCCTTGTTTCTGGAGCTGCGTCTCCCTTCTCTTTTCTTTTCTTCTTTTAGTTTATTATTATGGAGATTATTGCCGATTGTTTGTGCGTCGTCACGGGCATGAGGAACTAATCCCCTCGTCCGAGGGATCAATGAAGCCACCCATGGCGGTGTAGTGTTCTTGTGATGTATGTTTTTCTCCCCTTCTCTTATGAATGTTTTCCAATTCTGTTTTGATTGCGTTGATCATATGTGTTGCGTGATTAACCAGTTTACGTGTTTGAGGCCGAACGGCGTGTCACGTTTTAGAACTTGAATTGGAATCATTAATTGAATAATGAGCACGACAGTGGATTTATTTGATTAGTGCAACCTTATAGGGAACAAGAATTAACAGAATTCGGGATTAGGGTTATGAGACAGAACAAGTAATTAATCCAATCGTCGAATACTTCCTATTGAGCACAACAGTGAATATAGGAGAATTTGGGGGTCCCGGTTGACATTATAATTGAACTTAGGGAGGAATACATCATCACTTGGGTACTATACATGATTGGGTAGGTGAATTTAAGACCTTGGATATTTTAATTTCTGAATTTAATCACCTTAGCTTTAATCGATTTCTTGATTGAATTGCGATATTAATCTCTCTCTCAACCACTTTCCTCACTTGACCAAACGTATCGGATTTCCCGCGGATTAGTCGAATTGGTAGCCCAATCCCTGAGTTCGACCTCGGTAATTACTTACCGTGTTTCTTTTTATTACTTGCGACGACCCGGTACACTTGCCGGTGTCAACAACAACGTGTTCTCGGCTTCGGAGGAGTTTGGGCTAAGGCCCATTCGCGGGGGTAAGCTCGGTTGGTCCGGCGTATAGACGAGTTCTCGATCTTACATTCTCGACCAGTACAGTTGATATATTTTTTCATTAGGATAAAGTGTAAAGCATGGGTGTGGGAAATGAACTACAGGAGTGATATTATTGTTCCTTAGTTCTTTTCGTGCGTTTTAAAGGATGTTTTTAGGAAGATAAAAAAAAATGATTTGTAAATGACATTTTGGGTTTAAAAAAAAAACTTAACTTAATATCCATACATAAATTATGAAGTTACAGATGATTTAATGAAAAAAAATCATTTTTAATGAGATGGATTATACTTGTTTAAGCTTTTTTTTTAAAAAAAATAAATAATAATTTATTGACAAAATGAAAATTTTGGAAAAATAACGATAACTATTTTTAAAAAATGATTTATGATTCTAAACAAACACAAAACAACATATGCTTTTATTTGAAATATCTAAAAGATAAACTTTAAATTATTGTATGTCAAAATCACTTTCTTTTAATAGTAAAAAATTGTGCCCTAAAAATTGCTCAGTATAACTTTAGTGGATTTGGCTTTTTAATATGCACTTAAAATGGTAAAGTAAAAAAATTCGAACTATTGATAAAAATATAAAAAAAACAATTATCACACATATATATTACTCCCTCCGTACTTTTTTTATAGTAATTTAATGTTTCTTCACACAGATTAAGAAATCATTAATTTATTTACATTTGTATCAAAATACCCTTATTTATAGTATCATTAATTATTTACAAATTCTAACCACATTTACTCCACACTTCACTAGCCATTTATATACCTTGAAAAGAAGCATTTGCAATATTAAATAAGCACCAGGAAGGTGCACATTTTATTTGATCAAATACAAGGTGTATTGATATGTGTCACTTTTGTTTTGGAACATGCAGCATTTATGGCTGAATTTAACTAGGGAAGATTTAGTGCATTTTCAAGACATTTCAATTTAATTCTATGATAAGGATATATATGGAAAACAATTGTCAAACATATCTTGGATTTTTAAAAGATCCGTTGTTTCAGAACAAAAGTAGTTTTTTTTGTCATACTAAAAGTATCATGGGCAGACTTGGAAACTAGTTTCATTCGAAACATGAAGATCACTTAAATGAGTTTTGTCTTTCTCAACATATGTTAGATTCCATCTTAAAACCAATTGGCGTTAAGTGGAGTTACCCAACAGTTATTTAAACCTCACCCTAGGTAGGCAATATGGGACTTCCAACATCCCTCCTCCACTGATGCCTGTCAGAACATGCGTTACACGAGAAGATTGTCATAATGTCCAACTGATATTTAAACCCCACCCCAGGATTTGAGGCAGGCGATGTGGGACTTCCAACAACATATATTAAACTTAGGGTTGATTCCATATAGTACTGGATAGAAATTGGACCCTTAACAATGTGTTTAAGAATTTAATTATCTACTAAAAATGTCGGATTCTATTGGTTTACTAAGTTAAGATGGGCGGGATGGGGTGGGTGGTGTGGATAATTTCTGCGGTGGTAGAGTTAAAGACGTTGAAATACCACCTGGGTTCGGTCCAACCTGTCCCAACGGATAACTATGCTGTTTCTATGTACCTGTTCTTGATCTGTTGCTGTTTTTTTTTCCATTTCTCAATTCTTATTATCTAAGCGCAGTTTGGCCAGGTTGTTTTGGCAGATCCACTTTAATAAAGGGGCCACCTTTACTAAATTAAATTTTTGGTACTTCCGTTACCAACTACCAACAATTCTGCTTCGGATCTTGGGCTATCCATTAGGGTATTCTTTTTTTTTTAATTCTTTTTTATTTTATTGTAATTTTGATTCCTCAATTTTTTTAAATATGTGATTTTGGTCCCTCAAAAAATTTAATTGTACATTTCGTTCCTCCACTTTTTCAATTGTGTGATTTTGGTCTCTCAAAAATTTAATTGTACATTTGGTCATCTAATTTATCGAATTGTACAAAATCAGTCATTCCCTCCATGATAAGTTAATGTGCAATTAATTTTTTTTTGGATCAAAACCGCACAATTTCAAAAGTTGAGGAATGAAATGTGTAATTAAAATTTTTGAGGGACCAAAATCACACAATTGAAAAAGTTGAGGGATCAAAAGTGCAATTAAAATATTTGAGGGACCAAAATCGCACAATTGAAAAAGTTGAGGGACCAAAGGTACAATTAAGCCATTATTTTTTTACTGCATTAGGGTATTCCTTACTATCGTGGGTCGTACTCGTGGCAGTCAATTTTGACACAGTTCAAAAATATACAGCTTCTCTTACAATTACAATTTAGCGTGCGTTTGAATCAACATTTGATAAAAGTTATTTTGAATTTAATTAATTTTATAAATTGATTTGGTTAGAATTGAGTTTAAAGGGAAGTTATTTGTATTTGGATGTTTTTATTTTGAAAGTAAAATTGATTTAAAATTTCGTGTCAACTTTTTAACTCAACTCAAGAGCTACTTTTTTAGCTTATAGTCAGAATCGTTTCTGAAGGCAAAATCAATTTTACGTGTCAATAAATCTCATGTTAACTAAAATCATGTTCGACAGATGACAGAATCAATTTTAAAGGTTTCCAACGTGAAACCAAACATACACTTACAACCCCAAAAAAGTACTTATTGAACTTGCATTTGCAAATTGTGTTGATGTCTAGGGGTGATTATTATGTTTGGAAACATGGTAACCAACTCCAGAAGCACATATGAATAGCAGAAGCTACAATTTGTAGCTTCTCAATTATCACGTCTAAACGTGAGTTAACAGAACCCCGCTGGCATTCCAAACACGCACGATAATGGGTAGGGTGTAGGTGGTATTATACTATTATAGTACTCGTCTTCATATCCGTGCTTAAAAAAATACCCGTAGTCAGACTCATACCCTCATGGATAATAACTTCAGTGTCCATACCCATACCTAAGTACCCATGCTTGGACTCGTTATCCCCACTTTAACTGAGAAAAAACAATAGATAACAAAAAAACTTTTTATAACTCAATTAAAAAAGTCATCCAAAGATCTTTCAAATCTACTCATAAAATATTAAAAACTAAAATATTTAACTAAATGAAAATATCCAAAACAAGTAAATATCACAATAAACATCCAAAACAATAAAATCATGAAATTGTAAGTCCCGAGCCACTTTTCTATCCTATGTTTATACTAATTAAGTAATGAACTATCCTAGATTTAGTACTTTCAGATTAATTATATTTTTAAAAATTTATATATAATTATAATTATTGTACATATATATATACACACACATGAGGGTGTGGGGTGGGTGGGTATTAGAGTACATGATACCATACCCATTCAAAATTGAGGGTAATTGTTCATATCCGGACCAATATCCATAAAACGGGCATTTACGTACATATATATATAAGGGTGTGGGGCGGGTGGGTACTAGAGTACATGTACCCATACCATACCCATTCAAAATTGAGGGTAATTACCCATTACGGACTCATACCCATAAAACGGGTATTTACCACACCAATTGTGAGTATTTTTGCAGGTGGGTAGGGTCCATATTGCCATCTATATTGATGTCACATTATTGTACCCCTTAAGATAGGTTATATTATTTTAATTCAATTAATTAATCATTCATATAAGTTATTTATTTACTTATTGACATAGCATTAATTGTAAACTTATAAATTTTATCTAAATTATTTTTTTTACAAATAAAAATTGATACAATTAAATAAACTGTGAATTAAATTAATCATATTTAATACAACACTAAAATCACTTAATGATAGGATAGAACCTGAATGAAGAGGGAAAGAACAATTTCAATTCTTCCTACTTATTATATGAAGAAATTATTGATTATTTTAATATTCTCAAAACATTAGATGTATTATATTTTTATTTTCTATTTTCTTATTTAATATTAAAAGAATAAAAAAATTGTAAGAGAATATAACAAAATTCCAATAATTTTTTTTGTCTCTTATCTTAATTGTTTTGTTTGACCCGGTCTTCTAATTTTTATTTAGGTCAAGTTAGTCCTTTACGTTGACAAATGTTACCACTATGACTTTTTTTGTCAGTTTCTATCTAATATCGTTCAAATTTCAATCAGTTTCTTCCCTTCTTCCTTTTCTCTCATTTTTGTGGAGATCCTTCATTTTTTTCATCGAAGGAGGCAGAATCACATTTTTCTGCTACTGAACCACCCATAATTTTTGTCGTTCGGGTTTGTGGAAGTGAAAGAGAGAGTAAAGAGGAAGAAAGGAATAAGAGAGGAGCAATGGTGGTTTTACTCCACTTGAAAGAAAAAAATGATAAAAGGAAAAGAGAAAAAATATATTCTTTTGATTAATTTTTATCTAAACTTGTAACGATGTTACGGGGCATTTGGTGATTGGTGGGGAGAATTTTTAGTTCCATGTTTGGTATATATTTTTAAAAAACACATTCTCATAAAGTAAAAAATTAGCTATGTTCCCTCAAGAATATTCCATTAGGAGGGTGTGGCAATCCTAGTGGACAAGAGAAAATTTTTATTTTTTGAGAAGACTAGTATACCCTAGTTTTTCATGGATAATATTTATAACATCCCAGTTTTTTTATATATATGTTATATTATATATTATTTATGTGGAGTGATTAATTTATCTGGATATTTTATTTTTATGTATTTTATGTTGTTTACTTTGAGTAATTTTATTACTCATTTAAAATTATTTTATTGAGTGCATCAACATTTTTTTATTTCAGTGTATGCACGTTTGCCAGACAATAATATTACGTTATTGTCATTATTAGTATTTATTTAGAAAAATATTTCAAATAATGCGATTGGAAGAATTTTATTTTCATATTTTACTCTATTAAATTTTAGACTTGAAAATGTGTTGGTTTAAAATTAATCGAAGATTAATTTTGGACCATTGATTTCCTTGGTTGATAAATTCAATCATCAATCTCTATCCTATTTCCAATTTTGAAATTTTAAATTTTTCCCTCATTACTTTTAAATTCAAATGTTAAAAACAAATCTCTTTATATAGACTCAATCTTAACCATTTAATTTTTTACCTATCATTATTAAAGGAAAAAAAAAAGAAAAAAATAAAATGAAAAATAAATCTTTTTTTCCCTCTCCCTCTAGTCACGCACGTTACCCCCCCCCCCCCCCCCAATTCTTTCTCCTTCTTTTATTTCTTTCTCCCACTTTCTTTTGAACGTTCATACTTGATAGCTCTCTCTCAAATTTCTTTTCCTTCTTCTCCTTTACACAACCATCGTCCCAAGCCCCCAGCCACCATCCGACCGCCCTGGAGCGCCGCTGCTAACCGCCTGGATAGAAGAGGACGACATATACGCGTTTTGTTCCAGTCACTCCGGTGTTCGTCGTCGTCGCCGCGCTAAGGATCTTCTAGCCGCGCTGCCATGGTGGTTTTCCACCATTGTTAGTTTAGTTGAACCTTCTCCTTCCTTAAAACTCGCCTCCTTTTATCTTTGTTTCTATTTTCGGTCTTGGTTGGTACAGAGAGCGAACTCTGTCGTCCCTCCGCCGTGTTGCCGCCGTTCGGACCACCTCCAACCGTCGTTCGAACCACCACAGCGGTTGTGTTCTTCTTCCTTTCAAATAGGTGACAGATTCTCACCCTTACAATATATCAGGGTTTTTTTTCTTGTTTTTGCTATTGTATCTTGGTACTTGAGAGCGGGTGGCACAAAAGAGTTCCCAGCTTTATTCTGGGATTTCAGTCCCGATCCTTGAAGATGGTGATAGTGGTAAGAACTATGGAAGTTTTTCCAGTAGGTGTCTTGTACAGTGACCAGCTTAGGATTTTCTTTGGGTTGTGTATTTTTTAGAAAAGTCGGTATATGTGGTTTTGAAAACCTTTGTATGGTTTGGAGTTTTCAGTAGTGAAAACAATTTCAAGAAAGCTTATATGTTGTGGTGGTTTGATTTATGAATAAACCTTGTGTTGATTTGGTTCGAAGTCTCTCCTATAGAAGCAAAGATTCAGAACAATATATATAATCGCTTTGATGTTATATCAGTTATAACTGACTTTGTGATATCAAAGCTGTTAAATCAGTTATAACTGATTTGGTGATAACCCTCCCTCCAAGCCTCACTCAAAAGGACCAGCACCCTACACATCTATGTATAGATGATCTTTCTGTAACATAAGAAGTGAGAGTGTGTGCATATTGTATAGGCTGAAAACAATATACAATATTATTCTGTAAATCTGAGTGTATAGCATTAGAGTGTGAGGATCACTATCTTGTACCTTGATTAATTCATAGTGAAGCTTTTTCTCCTTCTGCCCGTGGATGGATGTAGCCACATCTTGGTGAACCACCCACGTTATATCTTGGTGTCTTTGTGTATGTGTGTGATCTCTGATTACTTAGCATTGTCATTTTTCCTTAGTGTTCTTGGTTTATGTTCAACAAACTGGTATCTAGAGCTAGACTAGATCAATCTTTCCGCATCTGAAATCAGGAATCAGATTTACTCGTGTTCGGGTGATCAAGATTCAACCAAGAAGATAGCTAGCACTATCAAGATTGAGAAATTCAATGGAACAAATAGCTTTAATCTCTGGCGCATTAAGATGCATGCTTTACTCAAGGATCAGGGAGCTTGGGCTCCTCTGTCGGGACAAAGTGGCAAGGCTACAAGAGATATCACACAATAACAGGAATAAAAGGCACACTCCTTGATCCTTCTCTCCCTATCTGATGAAGTCCTGTATGAGGTCTCTGAAGAAGCCACTGCTGCAGGCCTATGGTTGAAACTAGAAAAGCTCTATATGACAAAATCTCTATGCAACAAACTATTGCTCAAAAGGAGATTGTTTGGTCTTCGAATGAAGGAAGGTACACATCTGAAAGATCATCTTGATGAACTAAACTGTATCTTATTAGAATTACGCGACATTGATGCCAAGATGGATGATGAGGATCTTGCCATGATTCGGTTAGCTTCTTTACCATCATCATTTGAAAACTTTGTCAGTTCATTTAGTGTTGGTAGAGATAGCATAACTCTGGAAGAAGTCAAAGTAAATTTGTACTCTAGAGAACTTAGACTAAAGGCATCTGCAAGTGGTGAGGACAATTCTGAAACTGGCTTGGTAGTGTCCAAACCTGCCAAAACTTAAAACAAGAAAAGTGGAAAAGGGAAGCAAAAGGCCAAAGTCAATCCGAAAGATATATGCAACTAATGCAAAGAACCGGGTCATTGGAAGAAAGATTGCCCCGAGAAAATAAAGAAGGAATCAGTTGCAGCCAATGTGCAAAATGATTCATCGTCTGATTCTGAGCTAGTACTCTCCATTGTTTATGCACACCAACAACAATCTGATCAGTGGGTTCTAGACTCAGGCAGTTCCTATCATATGTGTCCTCATAAAGCCTGGTTTGTGACATATGATGAGAAGTCTGGTGGAAATGTGCTAATGGGAAACAATGTTCCCTGCAAGACAATTGGTAGTGGTTCTATTCAAATCAAAATGCATGATGATGTTGTGAGAACCTTAACCAATGTAAGGCATGTTCCAGAATTGAAAAGAAACCTCATTTCTGTGGCGGTAATGGACTCAAAAGGCTACACTTGCAGTATTGAAGGTGGAGTGATGCAAATCAAGAAGAATAGTAAAACAGTGGTCATGCAGGGAACTAAGCAAGGAAATCTTTACATTCTTCAAGGCTCCACAGTGACTGGCTCAGTTTCAGTAGCTTCTCAAGTTGAAAATAAAGTCTCTGATGATAATTCCTTGTGGCATATGAGGCTAGGTCACATGAGTGAAAGGGGACTACAGGTACTCAGTAAGCAAGGACTTCTTGGAAGTCAGAAAATTGAATCCCTCAAGTTCTATGAACATTGTGTATTTGGTAAACAACATAGGGTCAAGTTTCAAAAATCTATGCACACCACCAAAGTCACATTGGACTACATCCATTCAGATTGTTGGGGACCCTCCAAAGTTCCATCTCTAGGAGGAGCAAGATATTTCCTCTCCATCATTGATGATTACTCAAGAATGACATGGGTTTTCATGATGAAGCAGAAGTCAGAAGCTTTCAAAAACTTTAAGCATTGGAAGATTATGATAGAAAACCAAGTAGGAAGGAAAGTCAAGCGACTCAGAACTGATAATGGTTTGGAGTTTTGCTCGGAAGAATTCAAAGAGTTATGTAAAGAAGAAGGCATAGCCAGGTAATACACTGTGAGGAACACTCCTCAGAAGAATGGTGTAGCTGAAAGAATGAATAGAACCCTGCTGGAAAGAGCCAGATGCATGCTGTCAAACTCAGGCCTAGGCAGAAATTTCTGGGCAGAAGCTGTCTCTACTGCTTGCTACCTAGTGAATAGATCTCCATCCACAGCCATTGACCAGAAAACTCCAATTGAGGTTGGACAAATAAACAAGCTGATTATTCAATGTTAAAGGTATTTGGATATCCTGCATATTATCATGTAAATGAGGGCAAATTAGAACCTAGATCCAAAAGAGGTACTTTTGTAGGATATGGGGATGGAATCAAGGGTTACAGAATATGGTCAGCATTAGAAAGAAAGGTGATCATGAGTAGAGATGTCATATTTGATGAAATCTCACTAGTTCATGGCAAAACTGAATCAGAAGATCCAAACAGGATCAATACTATTCATAAGCAGGTGGAGCTGGATGGATCTCAAACCAGAAATCAAAATCAACATGAGGAATTAACTAGCAATATAGAACCTGATCAAACAGTTCAAGTTATTCCTAGACAAATTGAACCGGCAAAAACTAGAAAATCTCTCAGGAACATAAAACCTCCTGAAAGATATGGTTTTAAAGATATAGTGTCCTATGCCCTGCATATAGCTGAAGATATTGATTATGAGGAACCATCCAACTATCAGGAAGCCATCACTTGTACTGAATGACAGCAATGGATCACTGCCATGTATGAAGAAATGGAATCTCTGCAGAAAAATGAGACTTGGCAACTGGTTAAATTACCTGAAGACGGAAAAATGATTGGATGTAAATGGATATTCAAGAAAAAGCCTGGACTTTCATGTAATGATGCAATTAGATACAAGGCACGCTTGTGGCTAAAGGCTTCAGTCAGAAAGAAGGCGTTGACTACAATGAAATATTCTCTCCAGTAGTTAGACACACCTCAATTAGAGTTCTCCTTGCTCTTGTTGCAAATCTAGATATGGAATTAGAACAACTTGATGTAAAAACAGCCTTTTTACATGGAGAACTGGAAGATGACATTTTTATGAAGCAACCATAAGGATTTGTGCAACAAGGAGATGAAGAACTAGTTTGCAAACTTAAAAGATCTTTATATGGACTGAAACAATCTCCAAGACAATGGTACAAGAGATTTAATCAGTTCATGGTCACTCATGGATATAATAGGAGTCCTTATGATTCTTGTGTTTATCATAGCAAGGTGGAGGATGGTTCCTATATCTACTTGCTCCTTTATGTGGATGACATGCTCATAGCATCTAGGGACAAATCAGAAATTCAAAAGCTAAAAACTCTTCTCAGCTCAGAATTTGAAATGAAAGACATGGGGGTTTCTGCAAAGATTTTAGGCATGGAAATATACAGGGGTCGAAATAAGAAGAAGTTGTTCTTATGTCAAAAGGACTACATTCAGAAAATTCTAAACAGATTTGGCATGTCAACTGCTAAACCAGTGTGTACTCCTTTGACAACCAGCATTCGAATTTCTGAAGCTCATGCACCTCAATCAGAATCATAAAAGGAATATATGACTCGGGTTCCATATGCTAGTGCTGTTGGGAGTCTTATTTATGCAATGGTATGCACAAGACCAGACTTGGCACAAGCTGTCAGTGTGGTAAGTAGGTACGTGGGGAGACCAGGAAAGGAGCATTGGCAAGCTGTCAAAAGGGTATTCAGGTATCTTAAAGGCACAATTGACATTGGTCTCATCTATGGGAATGACACATCATGTATGTTAGCTAGTTTTTCAGATTCAGATTATGCTGCAGATCAAGATGCCAGAAGATCTATAACAGGTTATGCTTTCACAGTTGGAAGATCTCTAGTTAGCTGGAAGGCTACTCTCCAGCCTATTGTTGCATTATCCACAACAGAGGCAGAGTATATGGCTTTAATAGAAACAGCCAAGGAGGGAATCTGGCTAAAGGGGCTTATCAGTGATCTTGGTTTTCCACAAGACAAAGGCATCATATTCTATGACAGTTTGAGTGCTATATGTTTGGCTAGGGATCAAGTTCATCATGAAAGGACTAAACACATAGATGTGAGATATCACTTCATTCGAACAGAGAAAAGAATCAAAGTCCAGAAATTAACACCAAAGAAAACCCTACAGACATGTTCACTAAACCTGTCCCTAGAAGCAAATTCATGCATTGCTTGGATTTGCTTAATGTTGACTACTGGAAATAACATCAGTAAGATGGTAGTATAAAAGGAGATTTTGAGCTGATATCAAGGAAAGGAAAGCTGTCAAACCAAGGTGGAGATTGTTGATTTGGTTCGAAGTCTTTCCTATAGAAGCAAAGGTTCAGAACAATATATATAATCGCTTTGCTGTTATATCAGTTATAACTGAATTTGTGATATCAAAGCTGTTAAATCAGGTATAACTGATTTGGTGATAACCCTCCCTCCAAGCCTCACTCAAAAGGACCAACACCCTACACATCTATATATAGATGATCTTTTTGTAACATTAGAAGTGAGAGTGTGTGCATATTGTATAGACTGAAAACAATATACAATATTGTTCTGTAAATCTGAGTGTATAGCATTAGAGTGTGAGGATCACTATCTTGTACCTTGATTAATTCATAGTGAAGCTTTTTCGCCTTTTACCCGTGGGTGGATGTAGCCACATATTGGTGAACCACCCACGTTATTATATCTTGGTGTCTTTGTGTATGTGTGTGATCTCTGATTGCTTAGCATTATCATTTTGCCTTAGTGTTCTTGGTTTATGTTCAACACCTAGTTTATGTTTGTTGTCAAGTATAATGTGATTTTACTTTTGTGATGTGTGTATCACTTTTCCGAAGTATTCAGAAAGAAATTTTTTACACTCGAATTTTTCCGACTTAAGGTAAATTAATTTTTCAAAAGCAACCAGCAAAATCTCTTATTAATTTATTTCCGCATGTGTTTACGAGGTAATGCCCAAGGGGGGTGTTACAAAGTGGTATAAGGGCTGGTCGAGTCTTTCGGGAACCTTGGGGAATAGGTCTGTTATGTTTTTGTTGTGTGATCTCTGAATGGACCTTGTTTGAATTGTTTCCTTGTCGAAGCAATGTATGTTGGCCTATAAGTATGTGTTTTTATCTTGATGGGTTTTTGCGAGTTTTGACTTGTAGGGACCCATGGCTAGTAAATTGTGTTTTGATCCATGTGTGACGCTTTCGATTAACCCAGAGTGGTCGCTGAGAATATCCTAGGTTTGCCGTTTGCAAAGGATTTTGAGTTTTCAATTGATCTAGTTTCTAGATTCGGTATGATCTCTATCACTTTGTGTAGGATATCGCCTACAAAGTTAGTCGAGTTGTGGGACCAATGTGTCCTGTGTGGAGCATCGTTGTTGTTCATAAGGATGAAGCATTACTTTTGTGGAAGCGACCGCAGATGGTGATTGAAATTCGTAGTTTGTTAGGCTAACCGATTATTATCAATGGTTCATCGAGGACCTTTATAAGATTTTGGAACTGTTGGCTCAGTCTACGAGAAAATACCAACTCTTTGCATGATGGAGAGTCCGACTAAGTTGTCGGAGATTGTATGAAGGTCAGATGAGAACCCAGGAGACAACAATATACCAGACTAACGTGCCTGCAAAGACCCGTGTACTTGTTGGAACCAAGGCGAATCGATTTGATTCTTCATTCCTTGGATGAGTGTCTCATGTTTAAGTAAAACTCTTCACTGTACTATTGGATTAATTATGAACTTGTAAGTTGGCATTTGTTCCTTGAGTCCCTAGGGTTGTCTTAAATAAATCATTGTGATTAAGTTTGAGCGTGTCGGACAAACTTTTGAGTTTGAATTGAAATCTACCAGGACTCATAAAATTGGTTATAGCTATTTCTTGAGTTATAACTCAAATAACTTCTTAGTAATAAAAGTTCCTCGATGAAACTCACGCTAGTCACTTTTACTTTTGGTAAGTGTGACCCAGTCCAATTTTGTCAGACTAATTCTCTTTAAAATTATCTTTTGGTGAACATCTTGTAGTACGTTGAATAGTCTTAGAGTTAAAAACTCTACATTTTTGAAATCCTATCCGAGGAAAACTCTCACAGAAGGATGAACTTTATTAGAGTCATGATTGTAAACATGTAATGGCCCTACATTTTTACACTCACGAACCTAGTGAAGACACTTTTTACATGTTGAATATTACTTTATCTTCTGTTTGGTAAAATTCTGCTTTTTGCTTTCTTGTGAAGGTAAAGTCTAGAAAGTTTTCCTTCTTGAAGATTCCTTTTCTTGAATCCTTAAGAGCTTGTCTTATCGTAGTTCTATAGAACTGACCACTTTTGATCAATTTTACCCTGTATCTTTTCAAAACGTTATTGACGTGTGATCTATCTCATAAGTCATGAGGATAAGTATTTGATCCATATCAGGATATCAGAATTAGTCGAGTACAGTGAAAAATAGATAATTTGGCTTATGAGACCTCCTTGGTTAAGATGATGGCATCACAATGAATTATGTCGTGGGTTTACCGAGGATTTCCAAGAGTTTTCATTCGTTTTGGGCGATCGATGTCAGGCTAACGAGGAAGGGTTAAGGGAATCTAGAGTAATGATCAATGTCTGTAGTTAAGATTGATTGTATGAATTTGAAGATTTACAGGAGTGTCCGTAACAGTTTTACCTAAGCTGAATGTGAGTGAAAAAGAGGAGTTCTTGATTTAAAACTAGGTTGCTAGAGAAGTTCAAAGTTGATGAGTTAGATAATCCTAACCGATGCAATTTCTTTTGGATTCAGTTTACATTAAGGGGTGCAATAATTTTTGAGAATTGAGACTTGTGATTTCGATATATTATGGACTGGTGCACTACATTCAATGGGACTAAGACTATGTTTGAATTCCTTGAATAGGAAGTTGATGCATGTTGCGGTAGAATCAGTGTTTATCTGGGTGTTAGATGTGAGAGCTAGATGTTGAAGAAGGTTTTCTAGTGTACCAGTGTTAAGGAGGAAGGTGATCAAGTTTTGGCTTCGCTCTTCATGTGGGAAGAACTAAGATAAAAATGTCATGGATAGTGGATATAATGTGGTGGTAGATAGTTTCGAGAATAAATAGAAAGACATAAGAATGGATTCTGTTGAGTTATCGATAGGAGAAATGAAGCGACGAGAAATACAATGTAGGACCTTGGGGTCAAGGTGGGATTACAAGATCTTGCATAGTTTCGAGTCACGTAA
Organism: Sophora flavescens; assembly: GCA_030762895.1. Classification (NCBI taxonomy): domain Eukaryota; kingdom Viridiplantae; phylum Streptophyta; class Magnoliopsida; order Fabales; family Fabaceae; genus Sophora; species Sophora flavescens. The sequence continues at coordinate 14,441,598 of CM061068.1, read as the reverse complement.
TTTCGAGGATGAATTTTTTTAGTGGGGTAGTAATGTAACACCCCAGTTTTTACATACATGTTATATTATTTACTATTTATGTGGAGTGATTAATTTATCTGGATGTTTTATTTCTATTTATTTTATGTTTTTTAGTTTGAGTAATTTTATTACTCATTTAAAATTATTTTATTGAGTGCGTTAACACTTTTTTATTTCAGTGCATGCACGCTTGCTAGATAATAATATTACGTTATTGTCACTATTAGTATTTGTTTAGAAAAATATTTCAAATAATATGATTGGAAGCAATTTATTTTCATAGTTACTCTATTTAATTTTAGATTTGAAAATATGTTGGTTTAAAATTAATCGAAGATTTGAGAAAAAATATTTTGGATAATTGATTTCATGGGTTGATAAATTCAGTCATCAATCTCTATCCTATTTCAGATTTTGAAATTTTATATTTTTCCCTTATTACTTTTAAATTCAAATGTTAAAAACAAATCTCTTTTTATAGACTCAATCTTAACCATTTAATTTTTTTACCTAACATCATTAAAGGAAAAAAAAGAAAAAAAGAAAATGAAAAAGAAATCTTTTTTCCCCCTCTCCCTGAAGTCACGCATGTTACCCCTCCCCCTTCTTTCTCCTTATTTTATTTCTTTCTCCCGCTTTCATATGAACGTTCATATTTGATAGCTCTCTCTCAAATTTCTTCTCCTTCTTCTCCTTTACACAGCCACCGTCCCAAGCCCCTAGCGACCGTTCACTACAAAAAAAAAACTGTTTAGCGACCGGAATATTCGGTCGCTAAACTTTCTAATTCGATCACTATTTAATTTAGCGACCGAATTAGTGACCGATTCATGGTGGTGACTGATAACCTAGTCGCTAACCTTTTAGAGACTGAAATAATAATTCGATCGCTAAATGGCGACCGTAATTTCGGTAGCTAAATAATAAAAAATGGTCGCTACACGGTTGGTCGCATTATTTTGGTAACCATTTTTAGCGACCGATAATCTGTTGCTAGTTCGATCGCCAATGTTGGTTACTGTTAACCTATATTATCGACGGATTTTCGGTCGTTAGACCACAATTTGTTAATGTTAATTAAAGGTTAGCGACCGAATTATTGGTTTCTAATTCGGTCGCTAAACTGGTTTGTATTATTTTTTTAATTTAATTTTTAAAATACTAAATTTTTTCTGTTTTTCTTTAAAGTTTAGCAAAATTACTAATAAAACACACCAAATTACTAATGAAATATAAAATCATAAGAAATAATGAATATATATATATATATAATAATAATAATCCAAAGTGTCATACAAGAATCGTTTAAAGTCAAAAATATGAAGAAGAAAAAATCAGTCATGATAAGAGGGAGGTGGAGGAATCCAATCATCCTCAGCGTCCGTATCACCAACGTCTGCTATCTGATCGTCCTCTGCAGTAGCAGCATCAGTAGCTAGCGGCGGAATGGAGGAGCGGCAGTAGGCGGCACAACCGTCAGAGCATCACCTTGAGCAACTGGAGTCTGGATCCTCATCTGCTCCAACACCAGCCACAGTGTCTGGCCCTGCTCGATGCTCGTCTGCATCAACTGTTGGTGTACCTGAGTCAACTGTGCAATCTGGTTCGCCATCTGCTGCTCTCTCTCGCTCTTCTCCCGAAGCTCTGCTTTCAGCTGCGTGATGGTGTCCTGCATTTGGTTGAACTGCGCATGAGGGACGGTATCAGCGTAGGAAGGAGCAGGCGTGCCGGATGATGAAGCGATAAACTCGCCTCCCAGGTGTCCGAGGCCATACACATGCCCCTTCTTGTTCCTGCCCCCGACGACCTTCAAATAAATGGCATTATCGTCGACGGAGATAGGAGAGTTGGGCCCATCACCAGTCAAGGCCTCATCTTGTGACTGTGAGGCACGTGATATGGCATCATCCTTCTTCTCGTTGAAGCCCACCTACAAAGTATAGTTGAAGAGATTTGGTTAAAATTATAATCAATATTAACAAATCATTTATAATAAATTACAAGTAAACACTAAATTGTTTTTTTGCTTACAACATAGTTACGGACCTTGTCGTTGACCCATGTCCCCGACTTCAACTTCTTCGTCCTCTCCACCAACTCCATAGCAGTGGGGGCCCGCTGTTTCTATGCTTTCTGCACAGAAAAATATAATCTTAAATTCAAAAGAATAATTAAAAATGAAACTAATTAAATAGTATAATAAGTCAAAAGTTTAATGTATTACCAGCTCGTCATAGCGGGCGGCGACTGATTTAGACCCGCAGGTCCAAGCACATGCGCCACCATCAGAAGCTCGATTACACTGAGCTGTGGCCTGGATCTCCTGGAACTTCTCAGTATCCCAGTACTGGTCCAGCTGCCTCCTGATCTCCGGATCCACCCACTTCCCCTTATTCTTACCCTTCCTCAGCTTGTTCGTCAGATTCTTCATGACCAGTGAGCCTTTATGCTCAAATATGTCCCTGACGAGACCCTCTAAAGCTACGTCCCACCTATTCTCTTTCTGCAACTTACAGTTGTTAGGAAATTCGTGTGTGTGTGTGTGTATATATATATAATGTAAATTTAATTTAAATAACTTAATAAATTGTTACCTTAAACTCTTGAAACAACTGATCCTTATAGCCCCCTGGGATGGCCTTCCATGTAGGCCATGGACCATCAAACTTGTGTCGTAGGATCTTCGATATGGAATCAGAAGGGACCTTCGCAGGCAGAAACCGGCAGCAAAATTAGAGCATTAATAAATATAAATAAAAAAAACAAGTAAATAGAAATTAACAATACTTTATATATATTAAAAAAATTAAATTAGCTTACTCGTTATCCCCCCTGGGGATAAGAAGAATCCTCCTGTCGGATGGACCACGACTCTCCTGTCCCGATGATGATGATGGTCCTGTCATAGGTGTGGATGATGAGGGTGCAGCCTGTGTCCCGACCACATGAGGCTGGGTAGGGGGTGCAACTCCATCACCCTGAGGTGTCACGTCCACAGAGGTGCTGGTAGGGTGGTCTCGATCTGAAGGCTGTGGGTCGGCCGACGAAGGGACTCTCGCAGCACGACCTCTGCCACGACCACCACGACGACCCCTACCTCTAGAGGAATATGCCATCTATGTAAAAAAATGAAAAGATGATTACACAATAGTGTAAATAATACAAAAATAAATTACCTAAGTAGAATGGCATTTACACAATGAATTATGACATAAATAAATTACCTAAGTAGAATCTCCGTCACTAAATTCACCCTCACTCTCATCAGTCTCACTTGATCGGAATGTGCCTTCGCTAGATGCGTCCAACTCGGATTGATCTATTAACTTTCTTTCAACTTCTTGGAAATGTCCGCCAGAGAATTAACAATAATGTCCTGCGTAATTTGCATGATGACGTGGGGTCTTGAAAACTCATCATCTTGGTACGGAGCATCTTTTTTCAGGCTGGTTGATTACATTATCGTAATTATACTGCGAGCCTTTATCTTAATAACACCCAACCAGCCTTGATGTCCTTCGGGATATGGCGAGTAATAAACCTGATCTGTCTGTTGTGAAAAAATGAATGGGTCGTACACCTTATTATACCTACGAGACAGCCTAACTTGAACAATACCATATTTTTTTATCGATTTTTTTCCCTACGTCAAGAGTAGGATCAAACCAATCACACTTGAAGATAACTAACTTCATCACGGGGAAACCGGTATAATCGAGTTCAAGGATGTCAGTTAGAACCCCATAGAAATCATCCTCTACATTGCCATCAGTGGCTCGCACACAAACACCATAGTTACACGACTGAATTCCTTCATTCCATGTTTTTGTGTTAAATTTATATCCATTTACAATGTAAGTATTCCATGATGTAACCCATCTGTTAGGCCCCCATGCCAAATTTGTCAACAATGGATTTTGAACATTGTTTTCTGGATATAGTACCTAAAAAATCAAATATTATATTATTCTTATACATGCTATATATTTAAGGAGATAAAATGTATTGCAACAAATGAAGATGCTTAACCTACATATTTATTGAGCCACGTAGCAAAGTGAGAAGTAATTTCTCGATCAACCTGATCGTTTGAAATGTCAGGTTGGAGATCCCTTAGAAAATTGTCGTACATCCTACATATGGGAGATTAACAGCAGGACGATTAATAATCATAAATGTCAATTGAACTTATAAAAGACATTGTAGAAACTTACTCTAAATATGGCGCCACCTCTTCATAATTTTGAAGGATATACAGATGAGCGGCATTAATGTCACGCTGCTCCAAGAAATATCCTTTTGATTTACCACTAAATCTGCCCGGATAGTTGAATATTGATATAGGAGGACTAGTTGAACTTCCTTCGCCCGAATCAACGTTTCTAGGCATCCTTGTCCTTCTCGTGCTAACTTCGTCCGGATAGTAATAAGAGGCAAAAGTGGAAGTCTCATCTACTAAGTATGCTTCACAAATGGAACCCTCCACTCGTGCCTTGTTCTTGACTTTGTGTTTAAGGGAGTGCAGAAACCTATTAAAGAGGGATACATACAAATAATTACTAGTTTTAGGGAAAGCTAAACTACGATTTCGTGTTCGTGAACTTCATATGTATTAAGTAAAATAGTTGATGTTGTTTACCTCTCAAATGGATACATCCGGCGGTATTGGACTGGGTCACCAACTCTTGCTTCGTAAGGTAGATGAACTGGTAGGTGTTCCATGGAATCAAAGAAACTCGGCGGGAAGATTTACTCCAGCTTACATAACAAAATGGGTATCTTGACTTCCATATCCTTTAATTGATTCACATTTAGTGTTTTCGATGTAAGCTCCCTGAAAAAGTGGCTAAGCTCAACAAGTGGGTTCCAAATTTGCTTCGGTAATGCGTCGAACGCAATTGGAAGCAACCGTTGCATAAACACGTGGCAATCATGACTCTTCATTCCATGTAACTTTGCTTCCTTAATGTCAACACATCTACCCATATTGGAAGCATACCCATCTGGTAACTTTAGTTCTTCAACCCACTTACAGACGGCCACTTTCTGTGTTTAGCTTAGTGTATAACTTGCCTTCGGTTTGATAAGCCTGCCACGACCACCGTCCTGCAAATCAAACTCCTTCTGATTACAAATTTCAGCCAGATCCAATCGGGCTTTATTTGTATCCTTTGTCCTCCCCTTAATGTCCATCACAGTGTCAAAAACATTCAAAAACACATTCCTCTCAGTATGCATGACATCAATGTTGTGAGGGAGTAGCTGCGTCCTCCAATACTGCCAACCTCCAAATTATACTTTGTTTTGTCCAATGATGGTTGACGCCATAATCAGGAATATGTTCTCCTTGGGATTCATGGACGAGCGGTAAGTACTGTACTCTTCGCCATACATTAGGACCAGTCAAACGTGGTGGAGGCGGTGTTGTCTCCGCACAACGCTTCTTGAATGCATTCTTGTTCCGCCTATAAGGATGATCTTCTGGAAGGAATTGATGATGACAATCAAAATATGAGATCTTTCGACTGTTTTTAAGCGTTAATTCCTTCGATCGCTCCATACATATTGGGCATCCAAGCTTCCCCGTGGTCATCCAACCCGACATCATCCCATAGGTGGGAAAGTCGTTGATCGTCCACATCAAAGCTGCTTTCATCACGAAATTCTGCCTCAAAGATACGTCATATGTCAATACACCATCATTCCACAGCATCGTAAACTCATCTATCAGCGGCTGCAAGTACACATCAATCTTACCTTTTGGATTAGACGGACCCGGAATTATGACTGTTAGGAACATAAACTCTCGCTTCATGCACATCCCCGGGGGAAGATTGTAAGGAGTTAGGATAACCGGCCAACAAGAGTATGCTTTTCCAGACTGCCCGAAAGGATTAAATCCATCAGAAGATAACCCCAATCGGACTTTCCGAGGGTCTTGTTAAAATGCCATATGAACCCTATCAAAATGCTTCCAAGCTTCTCCATCAGATGGATGACACAAGACATCTTGCTCCCTCTCATGCTCACTATGCCACCTCATGTGAGCTGCAGTGGTCATCGAAGAGTACATTCTTGTAAGTCTTGGCACGAGCGGAAAGTACCACATTTTTTTTAGCGACCTCTTCTTCTCAATGCCCATCCTAGTGGTTGTCTTACACCGATCCACACCATAAAATCGATAACATGTTATGCTTTCCACTGAATCATCCTTATAGTACAACATACATCCATTCGGGCAACAATCAATTTTCAAACACCCCAGACCCAAATTTTCTACAGACTTCTTAGCATGATAAAAACTAGTAGGCATCCGATTGTCTTCTGGCAACGCCTTGGACACTGACCTGGTGAGGTGATTAAAACAGCCTTCTTGCATATTGTAGTCAAATTTTATACTCAACCATTCCATGCACATTGACAACTCCGTGTACTCCCGACATCCTTCCCACAATGGAGATCGTGCAACACTCAGCATATCATAGAATCTTTGAGCTTCGGGATTCGGATTCTCCTCTATGTATTGGGAACACATTCCACCATCTTCTCCCCCATCTTCTTCTAGTACAACACCAACCGATGGTCCAGCATGATCCATTATCATCTGCTCGTATGGATTCAATTCTTCCCTCCAGTCACCACTTCCATAGTACGAACCTTCAAACACAATCGGGTTTAAATCAGGCAACGTCTCACCATGGTTACTCCACCAATAGTAATCAGGCATGAAGCCCTTCTCATAAAGATCGGCTACAACTCCATCCACGCTTTTGAAAGATTGACACTTGCATCTTTTGCAAGGACACCTCAAATGATCACCGCCCAGCCGTATAAATCTCTCCTGGCTAACAACAAACTATATAAACTCACTCACTCCAACTCTATACTCTTCCCTAAGACGTTTATTCTGATCCAACCTACGATACATCCATTTCCGATTCTCCGGAATATCCATTACTGACAATTAAATAGCCTGACCAATCCTACAATAACACTTATATATTACTGTGCATTCTAATAACTCCATCAATCTCGTTCTTATGACAATGTATGAACTTATCCCATTCGAGAAGAAACCTTTACCACAGTCGGCTAATAATAGTTATTCCCATATTCAAATACCTTATACTTGACAGAATTTTGGCAGCATTTCCCATCGGTCTTCAAGTACACGACTCGAGCACGGTGAGAATCACCGCGATCAAGTATGCACCAGGAGAACAAAAGGAAATGCATCAGACCGAGATTTCAACAAGTATATAAGGCATTTGAACATTGAAATGACTATTGTACGAGTGTGAAAAAGGGTTTTTCCCAAACTGTCCCACTTGGACAATTCAAGATTCAATACAATGAGCATGCGTACCCTGAGAACGTACGCATGCTCATTAATATTGAATCTCAAACAGAAAACTAAGGCTTTCGTAAATTAATAATTAACTTTAACAGAAAATAAAACCATTAACCTATAAATATAGTTGAGCTTATATATTGCAACGTAAATCAATACAAACTTAGATAAAATATTGTAGCAAACATCCTATTGAGCTTTGCTCTCCACTAACAAGTAACACATAATTGTCAAACACATGCATAACTTCTAAATTATCAGCACACAACCAGCATCCAGTCTTTCGGACTGGATCACATCCTATTGAGCTCTGCTCTCCACTAACAAACAACACATATTGGCAAACACATGCATAAACATTAAATTATCAGCACACAAATCCTATCGAGCTCCGCTCTCCACTAACAAACAACACAACTTCACATTACACATTACAGATACCACACAAATCAAGGCATAATAAAGATGTAGTTAACTTACCTCAGCTCCCAACAAAGAATGATAAATAGTGACAAAGATCGAGGAGTGCTACAAGTGATTAAATTCAACAGTCTGTTAAAAAATAAGTGATTAAATTCATTTCACATGTGACTTAGACATCTCAACAGATACGGTTTAATAAGACCATGTCATGGTAGTCATGGACTCTAGCATTAACAAAATGCTTTTATTCTTATAATCACTAGCCAACTTTATATTCCATGATTTATAAACATTGTTAGTTACATGGTTTGATTTATACTTAGGATCATTTGTGAGTCTCATCCACAACTCTTTAGGTCTCTTACAAGCCAACAAACAATCTGTTGCCTTAATATTAATTTTTCTCAACTGTGTCAATGCCTTGTCAAACATGTACTTATATGAACCATACCAACAACCCATAACAAAGTTTCCAGCATTAAAGTGTTATATACCTCTTAGTGAAATTATTCAACAAGGGATTACAATAAAACCTACATAAACAACTTACAACACATAGTCACACAACCATAATTGAATAAAATTAATGCACATTACCACATTGTATCTGATTCAAGTACCATCTATAAGCAACAAAATCAATCAAAACAAAGAAATTGGAAGCTATATACATGTGTTTTGCATATGGGAATGTTCACAGCCCCATCATCAACTATGTCCCTGGTGATGCTGTCCCTTTCACTATAAAATCCTTGAACCCTTTATTCCCAACATCAAACAAACCACATCCAAAGCCTATCTATTTCTGTTTTGTATTCTTGTTATCATCTAAAATCCAAATCATGAATTGGCATCAACATAAAATAGACAATCACAAAAGCATTGAATGAATGGAAATTTTAACCTACACAAAACACTAGACACTATGACCCATCCCATCACAGTAGCAATACAACAAACCTTAAAGATAAGGAATGGGGGATGATAATTTTACCTCCTTAGTGATGGACAGAGACGCAACAAGGGGATGAGGAAGTGGAGCAGTGGTGGCTCGCCAGGGGTTGCAAGTGATGGTGGCTCACCGGAGGTGCGCTTGGATGAGAGAAAGAGAAATTAGATAGAGAGGAAGAGAGCAAGAGAGAATGAGAAAGAGACACAAAGCAATAGAGAACTTATGGTGGTCATGTTGTGGTGGTGTTGGTGGTGGCGCGATCGGAGCTTGGAGGCGGTTGGAGAGAGCGAAGGTCTGTGGGGGAGGAGCTGCTGCGCGTGAGAGAGAATAGAAGAAAAGAGAGAAATGGGGGAAGAGAGGAAGGAAATCGCGATTTAGGGATTTTATTTTTAGCGACCGAATAATTCGGTCACTAAATCGGTCGCTAACTGGGTTAGTTTGAAATTTGAATTCATAAATTTAGCGACCGATTTAAAAACGGTCGCTAACACGCTCTATTTTAATTTTTTTACGCGTCGTTTAGCGATCGAATTAATATCAGTCGCAAATACAGATAAAATTTAACTGTTGCATTTAACTCGGTTGCCATTTCGGTCGCTAAAAAGCCAGCAAGTTTTAACTCTTACCTTCCTTTATTTAGCGACCGAAATAGCGACTGATAACTCTGCTACGCTCTATTTCAGTCTCTATTTCGATTCCAGTATCAACTATAACCAAGTTTCATGAAGATCCTACAATCGGTGGCCATTTCGGTCACAAACAGCAACCAACAAATTCGGCCACTATTTTCGGTCGCTAAATAACGTTTTTTTTGTAGTGGTTCGACCACCCTGGAGCGCCGCTGCTCACCGCCTGGATTGAAGAGGAAGTCATATGCACGTTTTGTTCCAGTTACTCCGACGTTTGTCATCGTCACTGTCGCCGCGGTAAGGATCTTCTAGTCGCACCGCCATGGTGGTTTTCCACCATTGTTAGTTCAGTTGAACCTTCACCTTCCTTAAAACTCACTTCCTTTTATCTTTGTTTCTATTTTTGGTCTTGGTTGGTACAGAGAGCGAACTCTCTCGTCCCTCTGCCGCGTTGCCGCCGTTCGGACCACCTCCAACCGCCGTTCAAACCACCACAGCGGCTGTGTTCTTCTTCCTTTCCAATAGGTGACAGATTCTCACCCTTACAATATCCTGGTACCTGAGAGCAGATGGCACATAACAGTTCCTAGCTTTATTCTGGATTTAAGTCCTGATCCATGAAGAAATATAGAAGTTTTTCCAGCAGGTGTCTTGTAGAGTGACTAGCTTAGGATTTTCTTTGGGTTGTGTATTTTTGAGAAAAGTCGGTATATGTGGTTTTGAAAACCTTTGTATGGTTTGGAGTTTTCAGTAGTGAAAACAATTTCAAGAAAGCTTATATGTTGTGGTGGTTTGATTTATGAATAAACTCGGTTTATGTGTGTTGTCAATTATAATGTGATTTTACTTTTGTGATGTGTGTATCACTTCTTCGAAGTATTCAAAAAGAAATTTTTTACACCTGAGTTTTTCTAACTTAAAGTAAATTAATTTACCGAAAACAACCAACAAAATCTCTTATTAATTTATTTCCGCATATGTTTATGAGGTAATGTCCAAAGGGATGTTACAATATTAATATTGTGTTAAGATATTTTTTGTTTGAGGAAAAAGGCTCGATATGAGATCAGAGCATGAACAAATACTTGAATACACTATTTTATTGTAAAGTATTTTAATTTTTAACATTTTATAATATTTTGAATTTTTATTCTCAACTATTCTATATTCAAAATTGATATTATATAATATTAAAATTTTCAAGAAAAAAGTCCTTAAATCAAATATGAGAATCAAAGATTCCCGATTAACATCCCGTGAATGTTTAAGAGCTATCGAACACATTTTTAATATTATCATGAATGAATAGAAATAATAATTCCCGGTAACAAAATAAATTTGTCTACCAAATGCCCCCTTAGATGTAAACTTGTGAAAAAAGTAACAATATTAACATTTATCAATGTGAAAGGCTAAACCTGTTTTTATATTACACATTTTTCACTTTCTATAATCGATTTTGATGGAAAGGAGTCCCTCACATGGTTTGGACAAGATCGATTTTGTGTGTGTTTGGATGAGCGTTTGATAAAAGTGATTTTGAATGTAATTGATTCTGTAAAATTGATTTGGATATAATTGAGTTTGAAGTGAAGTGATTTATGTTTGGGTGTTTTAACTTTGAAAGCAAGTTTGATGTAAAACTTAGTGTAAATTTTTCAATTCAACTCAAAAGCTACTTTTTTTAGCTTCTAGTCAGAATCACTTATGGAGGTAAAATCAATTTTATCTATGATAATCAAACATCTCATTTTCTCTAAAATCACGTTTGACGGAGAGCAGAATCAATTCTGGAGATTTCAAACTTGGAACTAAACACACACTTTGACCTCACGAGAACGCGATTCTAAGAGCTATTTAAGCAGGCATGTAACTTGAAACGAATATAAGTTAGAGAATCAAAATTAAAAAAGATTAAGTTTATCTAAATTTAATAACTGTGTTTGTGCATTAATTTTAAATTTCAACCTTCCAAGGCCAATGTGTACGGTACGTATATATATATATACATATAGGATAAGAAACTGTCCGTCGAGAAGTAGCAGCATCCAATATCCATACATGGAACACGTGAAGCATGCAATCTCAGGTGGAATGGAAGAGTCAATCTTTTGTTTTCTTCTGTTATCCTTTTCCGGCGAAAAAATTCCATGAGTCTTTTTTTTTTTTGAAACAAATCCACGAGTCATTTAATAAAAACAAATTATGAGAAAATCGTCTTCTACGAAGACTTGTGAATGGAAATTGATACAGTAAACAAAAAAGAATTTGATTTTGTTTTACTGTTTTAGTGATAGTGTAAAATTTTTTATATCATTAAATAATTATAAATAATTTTGTATGTGATTTTTAAAACATTTATCATAAAAAGTAAACATATTTAATAATATAATAATTTATGATTAATTGACATTATAAAAAATTTTACACTGCAGACCGGTTAAATACAAACTAAAATCATATGCGTGTGTGCGTAATAAACATCACCTAAGGGTACTAGATCCTTAACAATCTGAAATTGCTAATTATAATAAGACTAAATGCTCAATTTGGTTCTTAAAAAAAATTATGAGATACATTTTTTGTCCTAAAAAAATAAATAAATCAATCATTTAGTCCCTCAAGTTTATAATTGCATAACACGTGAATTCATCTGTCCAATTTCAACATCCGTTTACTTGTGTACATATCCTATTAATCATCTTGTTTGACTCGTTGGCAGTCCTACACGGACTATGAAGAATTTTCACCTCATAAAATTAAGAAAAAAAATGCATAATTTAAAAATCCAAAATACCTGAAATTTGAGCATGTTTTTTCGCTTTCCATTTTTTTCCTCGGTGAAAATTCATCACTGGCCATGCATAACCACCTGCGGGCCAGGCAAAATAATTGACGGGACATGTAGATAAATAAACGGGTGTAGAAATTTGATTGAGAGACTAATATGTTATGCGTTTATAAATTTAAGGGTTCAAATGGTTAACTTAACTTTCCAAAGACTAAAAATTTCCCTATAATCTTTTTAGGACCAACCAGGGTCTTTAGTGTTATAATAAAAGAAGCCATCTCCCCATATTTTTAATTATAGGCTACCGCTGGACACATTTTTTTATTTTTGTACTCATATGATAGGTGTAAAGTATCTATCATAATCTCCGTCGGAAAATTTGAAGGCACACAAGATGAATAATATCTTTTCAATCATATTTTTTTCATTCACAAGAGGCAAGATTCCAACTCTTCGACAACACGCAATCTACCTATATTTTTGACCGACCTTTTAATTAATAGTATATGAGTGAGAGCATTTGTTTTTTTAAGTGAACGAGAGTAAATTTTAATTATTATTAAAGCATGGATGTATAATTTTTAAACTTTACCATTTATACAAGTTTTTTAATGAAAAATTATTTATCTCATTTTTCATAATAAGACAACACTTTTATTTAATATCTATTTAATTATAATACATGTGTTTTTGGTTTCATAGGATATATTACAACATTTTGAGTATGAGATTAATCTTTTTGGACACTTTGATTTTCTCTGCAACATCTCCGAGACTCATAAAATGATGTAAAGTTAGTTATATTCATAAATATTTTTTTATCTGAATTTGAATATTGAGAAATGTTTAGGAAATGTTGTTACTTTAATGATAAAATATGACTAAAATAGCTTTTTAAAAATAAGTAGCATAAATTCGAAGTCATTTTCGAATCATGAAAATCGGGTAGTCTCTCCCACCAAAAAATTTAGTCAAGAAAAATGGATTCCAATCTCGTCCGGCTATGTGACATATGTTTGACGAGTGGAGATCCTCTTCATTTCTCAAAATAAATGGAGAGCTCCATTACTATAGTTTTGGTGTATAAATGCCAATAAAATCATATTTTATGTCATCACTTTTAGAAATATATACGTTTATACATAAAAAAAACTATAGTAATGGAGCCTTTCATCTATTTTGAGAAATAGAGAGGATCTCTACTCACATTTGACATATACGAATTAATTTGAGTTTAATATTTTTAATAAATTTATAAAAAGGTTTAAATGTCAACAGCAACTTATATTCATGAGTTTGTTAGCTTGCTAAATTAAATTTTTTTTTTTTACAAAACTAAATTAAAAAAGAGTTAAGTAGTTGATTGTGAGATTGTAGAATTAAATTTTGTCAATATCTAGCTATCACTTGTGAGCAAATTTGAACGTGAGTTTTTATATTTCCAAATATAAGGTGTGTGTATTAATGTCTATAGATTTTTTTGATCAGAAAGAAATGTAAAAGACAGCCAACACAAACAATTAAGGCCTCAGCAAAACATAGCCAACTGCACCAGACAGAGTAACTGTGTGAAGTTGGACCGGACAATGCTCCCAAATAAGAATATGATCATCTTTGGCAGCTCCATGCTTAGCCAACCAATCAGCACATTCATTCCCCTCGCGAAGAGTGTGTTGAAAAGTTAACCTCCAGGATAAAGACATCAATTTTCTGAGAGGAGCATGTGGATGAAAAGAGTCCACACCCTTAGAGATTCGAGGCTAGAGTTTGCTGAGAATCCGATTAACATGAGTTACAAATTCCTCTTTAGGTTGTTCGCATCAGATTAGTTTTAATCCCATCAAATGTTTCAACCTGCACCAAAGCATGACTTGGAAAGCAGTATATTTAAAGATAAAAGTTTGAGTTTAATTGTTATATTCTTTCCTTTTAAATTTTTTTACACTGCCAACTAATCAGAAAACATGATATGGATGATTTTCAAGATAGTTAGGACAAGAGTCAAACGTTTTAACATATATGACAATTTCTAATTGATTGTCTATGTAAAAAATCTTTACACTGATAGTATACGGTAATTAAATTATAAAAGTTTTATTAAAAATTATATATATATATATATAGTTTATTAAAAAAAATTTAAAACATAATTTTCAATAAAACTTGTTCATATTTTGCTTTTTTACTTAGTATTTTTAGGGCTGATTAGCATTTACCAATTTCTTATATGTACAACTATCCATGACAGAAAAATTTATCTATACACTATACTTGCTTCTCTCAAATATAAAATAAGGATTTTGAGTATTATAAGAGAATTGATTAACGAATTAAAAATAATATATTTAATAAATTAAAATTTATACAAAATCAGTTTTAATGAATTTTTTGTTGCTTAACCTATGCTCTTAACATTTGCCTAAGATAAATATACTCATTTTTTTGAACATCACAGTATCCTATAATAAAATGGCAATTGATCATATAATCTTTCAATCACTATTTATTTATTTTTTATAAAATGTTTCATAATTTTTTTAAAATTAGAAATGAAGAATAAGACTCAGAGAGTATTGTCCTTTGATATAGGCTTCTTGATAAAGCAACTATTAGAGTTGTTTCGATATTTTTTTTTCTAGATTATATATCACTTTGCACAATTGATGCAAAAATCGGGTTTGCAATTAAAGCAAAATAATAATTGATTTATCAATCAAGGGAAGAGAGACTTAGTATGTGATAGCTTTTGATCAATTACTCACCATTCCACAACAAGATGAATGGATATATATATAGTGATGGGAAATTAACATGTGTTGTTTTTATTATTTCAACTATATGAAGAGGGTGGAATTTTCGGTCCTATTTCTAGCTCCATTCAAGTGAGAGACCTGAGTATGCGATAGCTTTTGATCAATTATTCACCATTCCAGAACAAGATTCACCATCCCAGAACAAGATGAATGGATATATATATAGTGATGGGAAATCAACAACAGAGTTGCTTTTATTCTTTCAATTATATGAAGAGGCTGGAATTTTTGGTCCTATTTCTAGCTCCATTACTGTATGCCATGATAACTAATGAACCTTTGGAAATAATAATTGTTTTCTTCTAATTCTTCTATGTTGTTAGCCATGCTCTTGCTCCAATGTGGGCCCTAAAAAAAAATGGGGAAATCAATGTAATAATAATTTTAGTCAGCAAATCAAATGGTTGCAAATAAATTTTTAGCATATTTGATATTATGTACACCCTTTAATTCATCCTTTCATTAACGGTCAATGCATTCAACCACAACATTAATCTCATCCAATTTAGTCACTTAATTAATAAATAATTTGATACAATATGTAATCAATTAGGTTCTATTTGCTAGTAAAAAAAAAGTTCTATTAATTTATTATATTGTATTCAACCTGCACATAACCACCAGGAAAGAAAGCAAGTCCAAACAATTTATGATTAATATATCAACCAAGCAAGCAAAAGATGAGAGAATAATCAATGTAATGATCTTTTTGGGAAGGTTGGGGATATTGTTGGAATTTAATGGCATCAAATTCGATTTAATGCCAAATGTAAACTTTCACTTTAAATTCGAGTTATAATTCAAATTTACAATCAATATCAAAACAAATATATGCAGCTCAATATCATTAATTAATATTAATGAATAAAAATTGGCTTAAACCAATGAAAAATTTGAAATTAAGCAAGCAACTATTAAATCAAATCAAATTTCCCATTTTTCATTAAAAAAATCCAATTCAAATTCGATTTAATATTATCATTACAAATTTCCAATTTAAAATCGAGTTAATTCATATATCCAATTGATAAGGAAACAAATATCACGTTAATGTCATTTATTAATATCAATTAATAAAAATTGGTTTAAATCAATACAATTACCCAATATGAAATCAATTTAATGAAAATCAATATAAAATTCCAATTCAAATCTCCAATCAATAAGGAAAAAAATATCACAATAATTATCATGGATTTTCATTTATACTTTTTCTTGAATGCTAGTTAAGTTTAGACCGTTAAGTAGTATTTATTGTACAGTTGTACACTAAAGTTTTTTTTTTATTATCTATAGAGATATACTATAAATTAAAACCTTTATATAAATTTCCCCATATCAATTGTCTTTAACTATGAATGTCAATTACACATTTTTTTTTCATTAAATCCTAGAAAAATAACATATTTTCCATGCCGATTACTTATAAAGAATAAAAGAGTATCCTGATCCTACGAGGATTGCCTTATAGAAAAACAGTGGGTGAGTTAGATGGTTTTGTGGGGACAGAGATCTCATATATTCGGCTTTTGGTTCGCTGGTTGTGCAAAATGACTTTTCTTACACTCAAAGCGTCACTGGTTATACTAATTAGTGATTACGGCCAACATTACATTATAGTTTCCCTTTTGTTAGGAAGTTAGATGGTTCAACCCAACCAACTCCTAATTTACTTGGAATTTAAACAACTTTATTATCGCGTGATTCAGGAGTTTCAATCTAAGGTAACGTGACTAGCTTTCTTGATTAGTTGTGTCTACACAAATCAAGTGGGGTTTTAGGAATGAAGCACTGATAGTTACCAACCTAAGTTACTAATGAGCTTTACACCTAGCTGTCAACCATCGTAATGCTTTTATAGATATTTTGCTGCCAACACTCGTAAAGTGATTTTTTTGTCCTTTTAAAATATAATTTTAATCAGTTTATAGAAAGTTAAAACACGGTTTAGACTTTAGATTAATTCTATTTGCAGTGTATGGCACCATTATCACCGGTAATAATGCTTTGCCTGCTTAAGAGAAGATAGAAAGAAAAATATGAATAGGAGAAAAATAATGAAAAAAAAAACAGTATTTTAAGAGCAACTATAATGAAACAATCACATTTGAGTTTTTATCTTTCATTTTATGAGCCCAGAGATATCACTTGAAAAATAAGAACTAGAACCCAACCTCTTTTCGAAAGATTGGGTTAGGTTCTTAAATGGGTTCCAAAGATGTCATTTTTCCTTTTTTTAATCCAAATTTCATTCTCTTCTTGTAAACTTTTTGATCAAACTGGGTTCCTTTTAGAAATTATTTACCAGTTTAGGATTGTTCTGAAACTATTTACCAATGGGGGGTCGTTTTGAATATTTTATTATTTTTGGGTCTGACGGGTCAAAGGCGCCACTGCAGATGGCGCCTTTGAAGGCGCCACTGCAGTTGGCGTCTTTGACTTTTATAAAAGAAAAAAATGAAAAGGGGAGGTGCATTTGGAAGTGGCGTCCTCCCCCCTGATAGCTACAGTAGTGCTACTGTAGCGCTACTGTAGCAGGCAGCCCCTTTTCCTTTTTTTTTTTTAAAAAAAATTTGACTTTTTTTAAAAAGATAAAAAATTTATTTATAAAAAAACTCATTCACCAAATAATGAACTGAATTCACCAGATATTTGTATCCGATTCACCAGATATTTGTACATACTTAACCAAAAAAATTTATTTCTCAAAGAAACCCATTCACCAGATAATGAACTGAATTCACCAGATATTTATACCCGATTCACCAGATATTTGCACATACTTAACCAAAAAAATTATTTCTCAAAAAAACCATTCACCAGATAATGAGTTGACCATATCTAATCCTCTAATCCTAATAAATGAATCCCTTCCTGATCAAGCAACCAACAAACAAAATAAATAAAATAATAGAAAATAATAAAATAACCAATAAAACAGACAAAATAATATAATAATTGAAATTAAAAAATCCCAAATATTTGTGAGGCCGCCACCTCAGCACTACAGGAGGCACAAAAAAATAATAGCAATAACAATTTACACCAATAAATATTCATCAATTATTACAGTAGTAAAAAAAATTTTATTTGGTGAGAGCATTATGAGTCACATACAGAGGTTTGCTTACAACCATTTTGCCATTCATCTCCAAGAGCTACCACACAATAAAGGGAAAAGAAATCATTTTTAAAGTAAAAAACCACTGACTATTTTTAACATGAAAATACCACCTACTTACAGCTTTGGATGCCTCATCAGGAGTTGAGAATGCAACAAATCCTGATCCTGATCCTCGACTTATGCCATTGCACTCTCAACTCCTGATGAGGCATCCAAAGCTGTAAGTAGGTGGTATTTTCATGTTAAAAATAATCAGTGGTTTTTTACTTTAAAAATGATTTCTTTTCCCTTTATTGTGTGGTAGCTCTTGGAGATGAATGGCAAAATGGTTGTAAGCAAACCTCAGATGTGACTCGCAATGCTCTCACCAAATAATTTTTTTCTACCGTAATAATTGATGAATATTTATTGGTGTAAATTGTTATCGCTTATTATTTTTTTGTGCTCTCCGTAAAGGCCGAGGTGGCGGCCTCACAAATATTTGGGATTTTTTTTATTTCAATTATTATATTATTTTGTCTGTTTTATTGGTTATTTTATTATTTTCTATTATTTTATTTATTTTGTTTGTTGGTTGCTTGATCAGGAAGAGATTCATTTATTAGGATTAGAGGATTAGATATGGTCAATTCATTATCTGGTGAATGGTTTTTTTGAGAAATAATTTTTTTGGTTAAGTATGTGCAAATATCTGGTGAATCGGGTATAAATATCTGGTGAATTGATTCATTATCCGGTGAATGGGTTTTTTTGAGAAATAATTTTTTTTGGTTAAGATGTACAAATATCCAGTGAATTCGATTCATTATTTGGTGAATGAGTTTTTTATAAATAAATTTTTTATCTTTTAAAAAAGTCAAAATTAAAAAAAAAAAAAGGAAAAGGGGCTCACTCACATAATAGCGCTACAAGAAGAGTGCTCTGCAGAGGGGGAGGACGCCACTGCCAAATGCGCCTCCCCTTTTCATTTTTTTTATTTTATAAAAGTCAAAGACGCCAACTGCAATGGCGCCTTCATATGCGCCATCTGCAGTGGCGTCTTTGACCCGTCAGACCCAAAAATAATAAAATATTCAAAATGACCACATTGGTAAACAGTTTCAGAACAACCCTAAACTGAAAAATAGTAGAACCAGTTCGGTCAAAAAAGCCATATTTTCATATACACCATTTGAGACTCCACTCTTCATCAATTCCGTCTGTCTCTTATCTCTCGTCTTCATCTTCCCCACTCCCCAAACCCTCTCATCGGCACCGCCCCCTCCTTTCCCCGCTTCATTTTTAACTTAAGCTCTTCTCCTCTGCCACCCACGACCCCTCCCCTTTTTCTTCCTACAGATCTCCTCCTCCCTTCTCCTCTCTGCCATTTCTCATCGCTCTCAAGTCCTCCTTCGTCTGCCATCTCCGAGTTCTACACCATCTTTGCCATCATCTAACGAGCTCTCCTCCATACGTTTCCGGCACCTTACCTTCAATTGGGGCATGGGAGAAGAAATGGAGGAATCCCCCATTCACAGAACTGACATAAGCCATCATCACCTTCTTTCTCTTGTTGTTATTCAGCATGTCGTTGACGAGTCCCTGGTGGAAGAGAGAATCTGTGATGTAGTTGTGTTTGTGAATTGGTTTTCCATTTTCTGGCTACATTTTCATTTTCCTTGCATTTTTAGTTGAGTTTTTTCCATTGGGTTCTATGTTGAAAAAAAAATTGTTTCCCAGAATGTTATGTCATTCCTCACCCATGCATGTTCTTATAAAGAATCACTTCTTATACTTAAGATCCACGTTATTAAGAACAATCATTAAAATTGATCTAAAAGTTATTTGATATGAGAGAAAATAAGAAAAAAAATATAAGTTTTATTTGAATAGATCATTATACGCTTTAGATTGGGTCTCCCAATAGATGAGGAATAAATTTGACATTTATTTTCTCCTTCTACCTTTCTTGATTTCTTTTCATGTTAGGAGAGTAAAAGTTACGTGGATACCACCACACTAATAGTAGTGGTAATAATAATAGCAGCAACAACCACCCAGTAAAAAAAAAATGATAATAATAATAAATATTTAATTCATATGTATTATCACTGTAAATTTTTTTTTCATTATCCATTCCGGTGAGTATTAAGTAACACTTGGTAGCAGCCTAGCAGGATTACATAAAACACATTGAGATTTCAAGCGGCTTTTTAATTAAACTGATACACTTTTAGAAACTATATATTAAAATAACATACTTTTGAAACAATTTATCAAGCTAATCCATTTTTTGACATGGTAGAATAAAAAATTAATTTTTTTTGCTGATTGGGTGGTGTCAGTTTGACTGGCGCCATTGACTTTTTGACCTGCCACGTGACAGGTCCTGGTTGGCCAGTCAATTCTGAAAAAAACGATTTTAAAAAAATATTTTTTAATTATTTAAAATAAAAAAAAAGGAAAAATGGGGCGGCGCCACGTGTCACCACCAAGTGAGTGGCACCATTCACATGGTGGTGACACATGGCGCCGTCCCCCACCCCCAACCAGATGAGTGGCGCCGCTGTAACAAGCGCCATTTGTGGTGTTAGTTGCAGCGCGGCGCCACTCACCTGGTGGTGACACGTGGCACTCCCACCCCACCCCCACCCCCACCCCCACCCCCACCCCCATCCAACCTTCCCATCCCATCCCCCTTCCATACTATATAAACCCCCAGCACGCCCCCCATCCAACACACTACCAATTTTTTTTTCATTCCAAATTCAAATTTCCCTCAGTCTCCCACACTCTATTAAATTTTTTTTGTCTACACTTTATTACTATCATTTATAAGTTTAGGTAAATATTTTAATTTTTTTATATCATATTTATATTATTTTATTAGATATTGTATACTCATTATTCGTCATTTCTACTACTTTTTTTACACTCTTTTTTATATATAATGTTGTTGGAAGTTTAAAAATTAAATTTTTTTATACCACATTTTTATCACTTTATGTAATCATAATTTTTTCAATTTTTTTATTATATTATTAATTTTTATTTTTGTGCATTCATAAATATTAACTTTTTTTTAATATATTTGTTTTTTTACTTTGTTATTATTAATGATAGTGGTATCATTTTTACTATTAATTTTGTTGGAAGTTTAAAAATTAAATTTTTTATACCACATTTCTATCATTTTTTTGTAATCATAATTTTTCGAATTTTTTATTATATTCCTTTTTTTGTGTGCTTATTTTAATATTAAATGTTTTTAAATTTTTTTTACTTTGTTATTATTAATGATAGTAGTATAATTTCTACTAAAATTTTTTTACACTTTCTTTTTTGATATATTATTTTTTTTATGAACTTTGTTACTATTAATATTTGTTAGTTTTAATGTTATTCTTGTTGTTGTTATTATTAGTATTGTTATAATTTATTGTACTAATGGTTTACTTTTTCATGATTTTATTCTAGGAGATATGGCACAGTCGATTAATCCTGGCCCCATTTATGAACACGTGTTACATATGCAGAAGGCACTTGTGTCTCAACATATATGGAACGAGGAGGAGGATCGAGTTCTTAGATGTAGAAGAGTACAACAATTTAAGGATGTAGGTGCCAACATTCCCCCGCTATTAGAGATATTCTCGAGATGAGATGCTTTTTGGGCACTGCCCAATTATCATTGTTCCAGGTGGACCATGCATTGATAAGTGCATTGGATTACCGTTGGAGGCTTGAACCCACACATTCCATATGCCATTTGGAGAGCACGATTACATTACATGATCTTGCAATTTTCATGGGTCTTCGCATTGACGGCCATCCTGTAATTGATCGAACCTGTGATAACTGGCCAGAGTACGTTGGTGCAATGCTAGGGGTGAACCCAAATGATGACCAGTTTCACGGCGCTCGTTCAAATGACATGGTTAAATGCACATTTTGGAAATCTCGAGCAACATGATTTGTCCAACCCGGTAGTGGCAACCCGTTATGCCAGAACGTATATTCTGAGGTTACTTGGTGGAGTGTTGGTCGCAGATCGTTCTGGTGCGCTTGTTGCATTAAGATATCTAACATTGTTAGAAGATTTTAGTGTAACTGCACAAGTTAGTTGGGGATCGGCGGTGTTAAATTATTTATATTGTGAACTATGTAACGCCACCAACTATGAAAACAAAGAGATCGCGGGTTTTGTTGCATTGGTACAAATGTGGGCATGGGTGCAGTTTCCAAAAATTGCACCCAGACTCAGAAGCAATGATATACCTGCAGGGACGCCATATGGAACAAGGTTACATTAATTTTTTTGTCGAGTAATCAAAAGTTGTGTTATTAATCACTTTTGACCCGAATTTGATTATCAGGTGGTAGCGTGAGATTAATTTTTCAAGACATTATCATGAGCTGCCTTATTATCGAGATATTTTTTATACGATGCAACCATCAGATGTAAGGGTTTAACTGTATTACAACGTGGATCTATTTAATATTTGAGAGTTGTTAATTATGCTAGTTGTTGAATGTTTGTAGATTGTGTGGGAGCCATATGACGAATACCCGAAGGTATCTTTGCCGTTTATCTGCATCGAAGACCAGCATTTATAGAGGGCAGTTGTGCCTTTGATCTGCTTTAACATTGGGGAGTATCATCATCCTGATCGAACGATGAGACAGTTTGGCCTGGATCAACATGTTCCACAACCAGCCTCCCAGCCACCATGGGCCCACAACTTAACTCTTAGGAGGAGTCAAAGGATAATTGGTTACAAAAGATGGAACCATTTATTCACTTATGGAATGATAGGTTGACATATGTCCAGCCTGGTGTACCACCACAATGGTCTATCAACAATCAATCAGAGTATATGAGATGGTACTTGGGAATTACTCATCGTTGGATCAGTAGGAAAAACGCACAACAAGCAATTTTGGTAATGTTAATTATGATTGTGTATTTTATTATTAAGCATTAATTAGTTACCATTATCGTTACTAATTCCCATTATATTAAGTACTTATAGAATGATTTACATACTATACACGTCAAGACCTTAATTTGATAGGCAACTGGCTAGTAACAACTAACACTAGTGCCAAATATGCATTTAACATCGGAGTTTTAACATCGGTTTTAACAAAACCGATGTAAAAAAAGGCGGCGGTGGTATTTGAAATTAAACTGAAATATTTTAACATCGGTTTTTAAAAAAACCGATGTAGAAAAGTGAAACCAATTTTTTTTTATTAGACATAAGATTAGACAGCGGTTTTATAATAACCGATGTGGAAAAGTGAAACCAAAAATATTTTTTTTTATCAGACATAAGATTAGACATCGGTTTTAGTATAACCGATGTGGAATATTAATTTTAGACATCGATTTTATGATAACCGATGTGGAAAAGGGAAACAAATATTTTTTTTAATCAACCATAAGATTACACATCGGTTTTATTATAACCGATGTGGAAGATTGAACAAAAAAATTGAATTTTTTTAAGCAGCAACTTTTTTAACATCGAATTTTGTTGTTAACCGATGTGGAAAATCAATATAACACATCGGTTTTGGATATAACCGATGTGTATTTTCATTATGTTTCAATATTTATTCATCCCTCCAACTCATCTCTCTTGCGCGCTACGACCCTCCAATTTCATTTTCTTCATTTAACCTGATTCTCCGTTGCAGCACGCTCCATAACCCTCACACCCTCACACCTTCGTTATTCTTGCTTGCTTCGCCGCCTCCTCCGCTGTCACCTCAGCCTCGAAGTCCCTCCGCTTGCTCCGCCGCTTCGTGGCGTGACCCAGCAGCCTCCGCTTGTTCCACGTGAGGCAGTGGGTTCGGGTTTTCTTCTCCTTAAGGGTTCGACACTGAATCAAACTTTGAGCATAGCTTGGTTGGCACATTGACCCCTCTCTTGCACTTGAATGGTAATTTAAAGTTTTATTTGCTATCATTTTATTTTTAGATTAGGTTGAAGTACTTGTTTAGTCAAGGGCTTGAAACTGATGTGGTTCCATGCTTAATCAAACTATGAGCATAGCTTGGTTGGCATTGACCCCTTTCTTGCACTTAAATGGTAATTTGAAGTTTTATTTACTATCATTCCATTTTTAGATTAAGCTGAATTTTTTGAGTAGGCTTGAAACATGGAAAAATGCAACCCATGTACATTGAACTCAATATTAATTTATTGAGAAGGATGGGACATTAAGCTAATAAGTCATAGAGGTTCTAATACCATATTATAGCTAACTTTTCTGAAAGCTTAAGCTGTTAAAGTATGGAGTATAAGAAAATACACGCTTGCCCCAATGATTGCATATTGTACAGGAAAGAGTTTGAAGAGATGCACGAGTGCCCTAGGTGTGGGGTATCACGCTACAAAGTGAAGGATGGTGATTCTAGTTGTGATGCGGTCACTAAGGGTCCTCCTGCGAAGGTGTTAGGGTATCTTCCAGTAATTCCACGGTTCAAGCGATTGTTTGCTAATGAAAAGGATGCAAAGAATATTAGACGACATGCAAATGAGAGTAAATGTGATGGACAGCTTCGTCACCCGGCTGATTCTTTGCAATGGAAGAGAATTGATAGTGTGTTTCCGGAGTTTGGCAATGAGCCCAGAAACCTCAGGCTTGGACTTGCTGCCGATGGAATGAATCCATATGGAAACTTAAGTAGTATTCTTAGTTCATGGCCTGTTCTCCTGGTAATTTACAACCTGTCTCCTCGTTGTGCATGAAGCGTAAAGGGTACATGAATGCAGTTAGCTCCACATAAAGTGGGGGATAAGAAGACTTATTTGCCCCCAGCATGTCATACTTGATCAAAAAAAGAGAAAATAAGTTTCTGTGAATGTCTACGTGGAGTCAAAGTGCCACAAGGCTACTCTTCAAATATCAAGAGACTTGTCTCAATGAAAGATCTCAAATTAGTTGGCTTAAAGTCTAATGATTGCCATGTCTTGATGCAACAACTACTACAGGTGGCCATTCATGACTTCTTGCCTAAAACAGTCAGACATGCCATCACTAGGTTATGCTTATTCTTCAATGCTATATGTAGCAAGGTCATTGACACTAAAAAGTTGGATGACTTGGAAAATGAGGCAGCCATTATCTTGTGCCAATTGGAGATGTATTTTCTACCTTCATTTTTTGACATCATGGTTCATTTGATTGTTCAGGTGAGGGTCGTGGTTGAGATTATTCGAGATGCTGATGCTCGAGTCCCTGTGCCCATTGAGGAGGTTCAAACAGTGGGCTAGGCCACTGATAACTTCATCCCCTGACCAAGAAGACTGGTCATGTTTCTTGTTGTATCTGACGTATTCAATTAGTTGTGTCTTTCTATATTTATAGTTGAAATTATTTATTATTGTTTAAAGATAATAATTTTTTTTTTAGTATGTTGGAAATGATATTCTGCCTAAAAGGTCGGTTCCAGGAAGACCGGAGAAGTCTGCTCCTTCCAAGGTATTCATTTGACCATTCAATTAATTACGAATGAAATAACTTAACTGTGATTACTAATGTATATCTTTGTTGTTTAGGGGATTGAAAAAGGGGATCCTGGTGGTGTTTTTACATGTCTGGCTATACAGGTTGTGAACATGGAGGCTGACGCAACTTTGGTAATGTTGGAACGTGATGCCAGGCCAGGTGACGATCTGTATATCCCAAAGAAGGAGCTTATGGAGATGGTGCTCGATCGTGAAATGGCTAGTGCTGCACACATCTCATTATGGTGCACGTAAGTACATTTTATTTGTAAGTTAAGTAATTAAATTTTAAATACTATGATAATTAACATGTTTTATCAATATATTAGGTATTTGCATCGCATGTTAGTTGATCATGGCAACCTCACTCTTTATGGGTTCATTGACCCCATGCTCATTCAGGGTGATGTTCTCCTACCATCAGAAGACCCGATCGCCACCATATGTGATATACTTGCCCGAGATGATCATCAGTTCTACCTTGAGCCTTATCTTGTAACGTCCTTTGTTACATTAGTAATCCCAAGATAAAATCAACAAAAATCCTTTAAAACATTTAATTAAAACATATATCTCATAAAGAAAAATTAAAAAAAATATTTAAAGTCTAAAAATACCTCATATTAAATAATATAGTAATAAAGTATCCATGTAATGAATATAAATATAAATTCATACGTTCGAATGATAAATAAAAACCAAAAGCCTCAAAACCGAGCGTCTAATTACAATCCAAGAAAATAATACGTAAACCAAAGAACGTCGTCAGCACCCTCAACCATACGACATTACTAGCCAAGTAGGTGATTAAAAAGATGACTCCTCAGATCTCTGGGTCCTTAACAGCGATGTCCTCGGACTCTGAAAACAACACTTATAATGAGAAATAAAATCCCAGTGATCAACAATCCAGTTTTAAAAAATATTTTTGAAAATAGTATTGTTCTCAGCCGGTGCGGTAACTGGAAAAACTGTCCATAGCACCCGCTAATTTTCCAAAATAATATAATAAAAGAAAATACTTTTAATAACAACAATAATCTCAATGAATAACATCCCATATACCAAGTAAATTTTGTTTTAATCCAAATGGCCCGAAGACCTCCTAATTAAATTGGTCTCTTGCAGGCATGCCATAAATCCACACATCACATGACAATGGCGTCCCATTGCCCACTCCTACTCATGAGGAGTGTTTCGATGTCACCCTCCTGTCGAGGATATTTCCATTTCGATACCTCCCATGTGCACATGGCGGTATTTCTCCCTTTTCGACACCCCAATATGTGGCGGTGTTGCTTTCGATACCCCTTTTTAGGTGGTATTGCTCGGTTTCGACATCCCAATCACATGGCGATGCTACTTTCGATACCTCATTAAGGCGGTATTACTCTTTGATACCCCTATCATAGGCGGTATTGCCGCAAACATCATACAACTCATCATAAGGCATAAATTTCATATCTCATACATGCAACAACTCATTTACCATAAATTAAATATTTAATCTTATCACGAATACCAAATAGACTCCTATCATGTCATCAAGTAATTTTATAACTACACTATGACAATCACGAACATCAAGACATAACATATGTCATCAAGCATATCACTTAACAAGTACAAATATCCATCATGTATTTCATGACATCAATAACAAGAGTAAATACTCAATTTAACAAATCTGGGAACTCACACACAATAGGTAGTGCCGCTATATCACTTTCAACCTCTATCTTAGCAGAAAAGAGAAGTATATATCCCTGAGTTCCATCAACTAAGCACTTATGATATGAGGCAGCAGAGATAAGGTGTTCCATCCTAGGAGAGTCAACAGACATGGACTGTGGAATGAAAGAAATAGTTCGACTAGCACAATCAATAATAGCATTATTACGAGACAACCCGTACACCACTTATATATATATATATATGTATATATATATTGCATTATTTATTTATTTATAATAGTTAAGTAATTTCCATAAATTCTTATATTATTAAATTTTTATACTAAACTTCTTAATTATATTTTATTTGTAATATACTTTTTAATAACCTAATACTTTTTTTTTTATCAAATTAATTATATTACTTATATTAGGATTTTAGGATGTTACATATCTCAATAAGTAAGTACCAGTTATTTAATTATAACATACTATATATGACTTAGTTACTAATTGTTCCGCAAATTCAGTAAATATTGGTAATTGTTGATCTTGTGTCCTTGGTTGAATGTCGTGGTCTTCTTCTTCTCGATGGGAAATAAGCCGGCGAAGCAACTGAAGTTCATCATGGAAACGTAAGCATTAAAATAATTTATAATCAGCAATGAAATTGTTTTAATCATCTGAAATCAATAAGATATACTTTAATTAATGTTTATTTTCTCATGATAGTTCTA
Organism: Sophora flavescens; assembly: GCA_030762895.1. Lineage (NCBI taxonomy): Eukaryota > Viridiplantae > Streptophyta > Magnoliopsida > Fabales > Fabaceae > Sophora > Sophora flavescens. The sequence goes on along the minus strand of CM061068.1, from coordinate 14,413,586 downwards.
TTGATGCAATCCACATGCTGCATGGTGAAAGGCGTCGGGCTATTAGATGGATTATCCCTAACATAAGATATTTATGACAAATGCTTCAAGCACAGTGGGTATAATTATTGATTTCTATTTAATTCCTTATATTTTAATTGGGTTTTATTTGTACGTAGTCCCGTAGACAACGTGGATCATGGGAATGTGGATATTATGTGATGAAGTGGATGGTCGAAATTATCTCCTCCTGTATCATTGAAAGACGACATGAGGTAAATGCTAATTGGTAGCACAATTAGTTCTAACAGTTATAGACTCGTTATGTAACGCCCTTCGTTATATTAGTAACCCAAATTAATTTCAATAAAAATCCTTCAAAACATTTAATTAAAAAAAAAACACACGTCATAAAATTTTTCTCAAATAACTAAGTAGGAAGATACCTCATATTAAATAAAATAGTAATAAAATATCCATGTAATGTATATAAATATAAATGAAAACCACAAGCTTCAATACCGGGTGTCTACTAACAAACCCAGTGATAAATAAATAAATGTGTCTGGCCACATACGACTCCTTATTTAAGAAAATACTAACCAAACTAGAAAGAATAACTAATAGAATCCACTAAGTCTTCACGCCTCTTCAGTTTCAATGACGTCCTCCTCGTGCACTAAAAACAATACTTATAATGAGATATAAAATCTCAGTGATCAACAATACAGTTTTATAAAATATTTTCGAAAATAGCATTGTCCTCAGCCGGCGCGGTAACCGGAAAAACTGTCCATGGCACCCGCTAATTTTCCAAATAATATATATAAAAGAAAATATTTTTGATATCAATAATAATCTCATCTCAATGCATCACATTCCATATACCAGATAAATTCTAGTTTAATCCAAGCGGTCCGAAGACCTCCTAATTATATTGGCCTCTTGCTGGCATGCCATATATTCACACATCACATGACAATGGCGTCCCATTGCCCACCCCTACTCACGAGGAGTGTTTCGATGTCACCCTCTTGTCGGGGACATTTCCATTTCGATACCTCCCATGTGCACATGGTGGTATTTCTCCTTTTTCGACACCCCAACCTGTGGCGGTGTTACTTTCGATACTCCTTTTTAGGTATTATTACTCATTTTAGACATCCCAACCAAATGGCGATGTTACTTTCGATACCCTTTAAGGCGGTATTTCTCTTTGATACCCCTATCATAGGTGGTATTGCGACAAACATCATACAATTCATCATAAGGCACAATTTCATGTCTCATACGTGTAACAACTCATTTACCAAAAATTAAATATTGGATCTTATCATGCATGTCAAATAAATTCACATGGCATAACATACACCAATAAGCACGTCATTCAACTAATTCAAACACCAATCATGTATTTCATGCCATCAGAAACAAGAATAAATACCTAATTTAATAATCCTTTTTATTTTAATTCAAAACCCCTAAAAAAAAACTAGTTTATTAATAACATGCATCATTCAATTAAAATCTCTCAAGATCATAGGTAAATCGCTCAACACAACAAACACATGTACCATGGAAAGGGTTATTAAAAGGTACTATTACTCACCTCTCGAAGACCTCCAAAGTGCTCAAAAAATTATTTATGATAAGAATTTGTTCTTCCCTAAAAATTCTTCTCCCGTTTGATGGCGTTCTTGGATCTGTGTTGTTACGGTTGCACTGGCAAGGAAGAACGGAACTGACGAAAATGCTAAACCCCCTGCGGCGCTCCTAATCCATGTTCCTTTTCTTTCTTTTTTTTTAGTTACCAACCTTTATATAGTATATACAGTGTCAAGTATAGTAGGTTTGTCCTTTTTCTTTTTTCTTTTTTTTTATTTTCTTTCTTTTTACATATAGGTTACGCCTGGTACACTATATATGCATATTTATTTATTTTTAATTCTCTTTTGTCTTTTTTCTTTTTTTTAATATTTATTTTAATTTAATATTCCTTTTGTAATTATTTACCAATTCTAATAAGTTTTATACTAACATATCCCGTACACTAAACCTCTTAATCATATTGTATTTTTATTATATCATTATTATTATTATTTTCAAATTAATTATATTAGATTTTTAGGATGTTACATTTTCTCCCCTCCTTAAAGAATTTCGTCCCCGAAATTCACCTCATACTCACGCACTTATTTTAACATATGACATATTCAAACTTAAAGGTTATCATACCTTAGATAATAAAATCTGGGTATTGACGCACGATGTCCTCCTCCATCTCCCAAGTGGCTTCCTCGGGAGTCAATCCGTCCTATAACACTTTCACCAATGGAATCGCCTTGTTCCTTAGCGTCTTAGTGCTCTTGTCCAAGATTTGACTAGGCTTTGGCTTATAGATCAAATTATCCTTCAATTGTACAGACTCAGGAGCTATCACATGAGATTCATCAGGCACGTATTTTCTGCGTTGCGACACATGGAAAACATCATGAAGGTTTGCCAACTGCGGCGGAAGAGCCAATTGATAAGCAACAGGCCCGACTCTTTTAAGGATTTGGAAAGGTCCCATAAAACGAGGATTTAGCTTGCGGACTTTTATCGACCTCCCTACCCCCGTCTTAGGAGTGACTCTCAAAAATACATGCTCTCTTTCCTGGAATTCTAGAGGTTTTCTCCTTTTGTCGGCTGATAAGCCTCTGGCTCATTGATGAGTGTGATTCCACATCATCTTTGTCTATCATTTTGCATGCATTTTCATGTAGTTTAGGCATATTTTTATTAGATTTTAGGTTAATTTTCCTTTGGAACGGGTAAGGCGGTTTTCGTGTGCTGCTTTGCAGATATCAAGGGTAAATTGCTCAAGATCAACCATGATGAAGTTTGGATGAAGATGGAGCTTTAAAACTGAAGAAAATGAGCCAAACATAGCCCATCACGGCTTAGCCGTGATGCCCATCACGGCCATGATCGAGCAAAACTGAAAAAGAAGAAAGGTGAAGTCGAGTCGCATCACGGCCTGGCCGTGATAGCCATCACGGCCGTGACCCAAAACCACCACAAGTCAGAGCACATCACGGCCCAGCCGTGAAATTCTTCACGGCCATAACAGAGGGCTCGCGACGCGAGCATAGGCTCGCCTCGCGAGAGACTGGAATTTCGCAGAGCAACCAGAAGCAGAGACCGTCACGGCCTGGCCGTGATGGCCATCACGGCCGTGACGCGCATTACTTGGACCTGAAGAAACCGAAATAGATCAGATTTTGAGTTGGTTTGGGACTCTAACTTCCCCATTTCTATAAATAAGGATCAAGGCATCAGATCTAGGGGGAGAACAATCAGACCTTTGGGGCTACTACTCTAGGCATAGATTATAGATCTCTTCTCTTCTCCTCTTCTCTTCTCTTCTCTGATTTTCTGATTTTTCTATTATGTTGTCAAACCAGCTTGTCATCTCCATGGCAAGACTGGAGTAGTGGCTTAGTTTCTAGGGATTGGGGCTCTGCCCGAGTTTTGTAAATGTTGTTGATTTGATGTAAAATCGTTGTTGATTTCATTATTGTTTTAGATCTGATTTCTAGTGTGTTAATCACTCATAAATTTCGGAAACCGCTTATTTGCGTGACGTAGACGTTCTAAGGAGGAACCTAGCGGTGAACTTAGGATTTCTAGGGTATTTCACTCGTAAAATTCGGCGGCCACTGGTTTGTGAGATGTGAATGATCCAAGGAGGAACCTAGCGGTGAACTTAGGTTATTTGCATGACTGAGACACTCCAAGGAGGAACCTAGCGGTGAACTTGGGTGTCGGACCTATAGAAGTCAGACTTGGGACTGAAATCACGAGAGTTAGAAGCCGTCCCTCGAGGAGCAACGAGTTGTCACGAAGCGCAAAAGGTCTAATCTGGGATCGACTACCACGAGAGTAGGGGTCGGGTCAATTGGGCACGGCTTTTGTAACCCGAGAGGGAGCTTAAGCTATCAGAGGATAAACTCGCCTTCAAGGCAATTTCGGTAATCAACAAAGGTAAATCAGATTAGCAACATAAACAGCCTCAAAGGTAACCCAAATCCCTAGGAATCCGTTTAAATCTAAAACCCCAAAAACATTTGTTTTCTGTTTTAATTGTTCTCTGCTCATCTATCTTTTAATTTCGAATTCAAAATCATTTTCACTCAAAACATAAAAATCCTTTTTACAAAGTCCAGATCTAATCGATTCGAAAACCGATTGCGATTCGAGAACACAGTCTCTGTGGGTTCGATATCTTTTATTACTTGACGGCAATCCGGTACACTTGCCGGAATCGCACGCACGCGTCGACTTACGCGACATCACTCATCTAGTTTTATAACTAGTAAGACCATGGTTTTTGTACTAATTATTCGAGTTTAATCTCGTTTTCGCCCAAATTTGGATTTAATTGTCCTCAAACAACATTTTGAGTCTCTCAAGTAGTTTTAGGATATTTTAGTTAATTTTGAGTCAAATAAAGCATTTACTGCTATTTCATATTTTCAGGTTAATAAGAAGAGCAAAAAGGGAAGGACACTTGAAGCAGAAGCCATCACGCCCAGGCCGTGAAATTGATCACGGCCGTGATGAGCTACCCATGACGATCAGAAAGCATCACGGCTCAGCCGTGAAACCCATCACGGGCGTGATGAGAAGACCCTGAATATCAGAATTGATCACGGCCTAGCCGTGATGGAGGTCACGACCGTGACAGATCAGCACCCATGGACAGAAATGATCACGGCCTGGTCGTGATTGCCATCACGGCCGTGACAGACTAGAATTTGAATGCGCGCCCTTGGCAGAATTGGTCACGGCATGGCCGTGATGGCCGTCACGGCTGTGACGCGTCCCTAATCTATAAAAAGGCATCAGGGCGGACATAAACAATATAGAATTTTCACTATTTACAAATTATTTCTAGGGTTTTTGTTATGTTTGTGAGGGAGAACTAATCACCAGGGATTAATCTGCTGTAATCGGCTTCCGCCGACACTTGAGGTTCTATAATTCCCAATCAATTTGGTTATCCCTTTCAATATTATGCTATATGTCTTGTTTGATTAATTCAAGTTATATAGAATAAGTATTGATTCATTTCGATGACTATATGTTCCTATACCTTGATCACGTTTACTTAATCCGCGCGTGTTTGATCGTGTTTGCTTAATTAACGAGAGCTTCAATCCGTTTGCTTAATTCGGAAATTAGGAATATATATATCGTAGTGTCAATTGCGCTTGTTTAACTGCCATTACAATCAAAAAGGGATTAGAATCTGCTTAGGGCATGGGAATCATATGAATCAATGATAGTTGGGAAACCGAAACAGTAGATTAATCGTTCTAGCTTATTGATAATCACTTAATTGCATTGTTTTCTTAATTGAATCATTCAACCTCAACCCCCCCCCCCCCCCCCATTGATTTATAGGTTAATAATAATCCAAGAGTCCTTGAGAGATGATACTCGAGTTGTCGTGCCCTAACTATAGTTTTTGCAATCACTCGTTTTTGACCCGTGTACGGCAGCAGATCATCGGCATAGTTCTTTTGTCTACTTTACGCCGTGCGCATCCTCTCCCTAATCATTTTGATTCTCTCAGAGGTTTCCCGGACCAATTCAGGTCCTATCAAGGTTTTCTCACCTACCTCACACCAACATAAAGGGGACCTACACTTTCTCCCATACAGGGCCTCATAGGGTGCCATGCCTATACTAGCGTGGTAACTATTGTTATACGCAAACTCAATGAGAGGTAGGAACCTATCCCAACTCCCTCCTTCATCCAAGACACACACTCTAAGCATGTCCTCAAGGGTCTAAATGGTCCGCTCTGACTGACCATCCATTTGGGGATGATAGGTTGTGCTAAGGTTCAACTTAGTCCCAAAGGCTTGCTGAAAAGCTCTCCAAAATCTAAAGGTAAACCTCGGGTCTCTATCTGACACTATAGATGTGGGTATCCCATGAAGCTTGACTATTTTCTTGATATAGAGGTATGCCAACTTGTCTAAGCTATAGGTTGCCTTAATTGGCAAGAAGTGGGCAGACTTGGTCAACCTATCCACTATCACCCAAATGGCGTCCAAGCCCAAACTTGTCTTAGATAACCCCATCACAAAGTCCATATAAATTCTCTCCCACTTCCCTTATGGAATCTCCAAGGACTGCAACAACCCCGAAGGCTTCTAATGTTCTATCTTAACCTTTTGGCACACTAAACACCTAGTTACGAAGCTAGCCACGTCCTTTTTTATTCCTGGCCACCAATACATCCTCTTAAGGTCTTGGTACATCTTAGTTATTCCAGGATGTATGGTAAACTTTCCCTTATGAGCTTCCTCTAATATCTTCTCTCTAAGGGTCCCCTCCTTTGGAACAACGATCCTATTCTGAAACTTCACTAGCCCATCAACTGACAACTCATAACCCTCTTGTCCTAACCGAGACTGCAACTCCTGGTCTAAAAGTTGTTCCCGCCTAACCTCATCTCTAAGGTCACTATTAATTTCCAACCTATTCAGCTTCAAACTTAAGGCATTTAAGGACACATCCAACACCTCCAGATTCATGTCCCTAAACTCTTCCATGAGGTTCAGCTCTTGCACCATCAAGCTTGACACGTGTAGGGACTTCCTATTCAAAGCATCTGCTACCACATTGACTTTTCCAGGATGATATTTCAACTCGAAGTCATAGTCCTTAAGGAACTATATCCACCTTCGTTGTCTCATGTTCAACTCCTTCTGATCGAACATATATTTAAGGCTTTTATGGTCACTAAAAACTTCAAACGTGGCCCCATAAAGGTAATGCCTCCAAATCTTAAGGGCAAAAACCACAGCTGCTAGCTCTAAGTCATGGGTAGGGTAATTCCCCTCATGTGGCCTAAGCTGCTTAGAGGCATATGCTACAACCTTGCCCTCCTGCATTAAGACACATCCCAAGCCATTCTTAGATGCGTCGCAGTATACCACAAAACTCACTAAGGGATCCGGTATAGTTAAGACCGGTGATGACACCAATCTCCTCTTAAGCTCTTGGAACCCGTCCTCACACTCCTGGTCCCACACAAAAGGTTTCCCTTTCCTAGTCAACTGGGTCAAAGGTAAGGCTAGTCTAGAGAACCCCTCTATGAACTTCCTATAGTAGCCAGCTAAGCCTAAGAAACTTCTCACTTCGGTTACTGTCTTAGGTTTTTCCCATCCCAACACCGCATCAACTTTAGAGGAATCAACCGCCACACCATCCTTTGAGATGGTGTGTCCTAAAAACTTTACCTCGTCTAGCCAAAACTCACATTTCTCTGGTTTGGCATAAAGGCGCTCGTCCCTCAAAATCTGCAACACCAACCTTAAGTGTTCTCCATGTTCTTCTGGTGTCCTAGAGTATATTAAAATATCATCTATGAACACCACCACAAACCTGTCCAAGAAGGTCCTAAAGATCCGATTCATGTAGTCCATGAAAACGGCTGGGGCGTTGGTCACACCAAAGGGCATCACCACACACTCATAGTGCCCATACCTTGTCCTGAAGGCTGTCTTAGGGATGTCCTCGCTTCTAACTCTAATTTGATGGTATCCCGATCTTAGATCTATTTTGGAAAACATTGATGCTCCCCTTAACTGATCTAAGAGATCATCTATCCCAGGCAAGGGATATTTGTTCTTTATGGTTACATTATTCTGTTGCCTATAATCAACACACAACCTCATACTCCCATCCTTTTTCTTCACTAAAAGCACTGGTGCTCCCCAAGGTGACACACTAGGCCTAATAAACCCCTTCTGTAACATATCCTCTATCTGTTTCTTGAGCTCGCTCAACTCTAGAGGTGCCATCCTATAGGGTGCTACTGATACAGGTCCACTCCCAGGTACTAGATCTATGGTAAACTCAATCTCTCTATCTGGAGGTAAACTAGAGAATCCTTAGGAAACACATCTGTGGACTCACACACAATAGGCAACGCCGCTATATCACTTTCAGCCTCTATCTTAGTAGAAAAGATGAGTATATATCCCTGAGCTCCCTCAACTAAGCACTTATGACATGAGGCAACAGAGATAAGATGTTCTGTCCTAGGAGAGTCAACAGACATGGACTGAGGAATGAAAGAAATAGTTCGACTAGCACAATCAATAATAGCATTATTACGAGACAACCAATCCATGCCCAAAATAATATCCAGACCAGACATAGGTAAACATATCAAATCAACAATATAAGTCAGGTCTTGAAACAATAAGGGACATTGCAGGCAGACAGAAGAAGTAATCAATCTATCTTTAGCAGGGGTAGAAACACACAAATCATATGACAGTTTAGTAACAGGTAACTCTAAGAATTGAGCACATTTAAATGAATTGAATGAATGTGTTGCTCCCGAATCGAACAATATGATAACATCATGACCTTTAATAAAGCCCTTACCTTGGATCAAACCGTCGGACTCCTTCACCTCCTCTCCTTGGGTGGTAAAGACCCTTCCGTGGTTCAATGATCTGGTTTGAGATTGTCTTCCTGACTTGCACATCCTAGCAAAGTGCCCCATCTTCCCGCATTTGTGGCAAGTGGTTTGTGCCGCCGGGCACACACGATCTCCATGCTGTCACCCACACTCGTAACATGCAGTCCCCTTCTCACCTTGAGCACCTTGAACCTTCTTACCCTTCGTGATTGTAGGCACGGGTCATAGGCACTTTTGGAAATTACCCCCTTTCCCATGGAACGTCTTAACGTCACCGAAGCTCTTCTCCTTCGACCTTTCAGCCAGCACAGCTTGCATATTCTGCTCCGCCGCCCTACACTTGTTCACTAAAGTGGGGTAGTTTCAAATCTCTAGGAGCCCAATGAGGCTCTGCAGCTCTGGCTTCAAACCCTGCTCGAACTTAATTGCTTTCCATGGACCATCAGGATTATCCCTCACCTATGTGGAGAACCTTGCAAGCCTCTCAAACTTGGCCACATATTCCGCTACCGTCATACTCCCTTGAAGAAGATGTAGAAACTCCATCTCTTTCTGTATCCGGACATTGTGCGGAAAGTACTTCTCCAGAAATACCTCCTTGAATCTGTCCCACATGATAGGGGCGCCCAAAGCAAGCAACCCGCCCCAGGCACAGTTCCACCAGTGCTCTGCATCCGACTCTAACATATAGGTGGCAAAATCCACCTTCTGAGCATCAGTACACCCCATGGCCCAGAAGTTCTTCTCTAATTTCAGTAACTGTTCCTCATCCTCAATAGGATCGGTGGTCCCTCGAAAAGCTGGCGGATTATTATTTCTGAACTCTGACTGACCCCTGTACGGTGGATCTGGAGCTGCAACCGGTACCACATTAAGCATGTCCCCCTTATCCCTCATCTGACAAAGTCTCCGTCTACTCCTGCATAACTCTGACCATTCGAGCCAAAGTCGCTGCAGGCGCATCATTTCTCCCTCGCCTGTTCGCTGCCATAATCTGCATACCACCAATCAAACGGTGGGTTGATCAAGCCCAATATCCAAAAGAATAGAATACAGAATTACAACTCTAACAAGTATCCTATGCGCCCAAGTTTTGTTTTGTTTTTTGTTTTTTTTAAAAGTCCCACTACCACAGTCTGATTTAGAATCGAACTGCACTGATACCATAAATGTAACGCCCTTCGTTACATTAGTAACCCAAATTAATTTCAATAAAAATCCTTCAAAACATTTAATTAAAAAAAACACAAGTCATAAATTTTTTCTCAAATAACTAAGTAGGAAGATACCTCATATTAAATAAAATAGTAATAAAATATCCATGTAATGAATATAAATATAAATGAAAACCACAAGCCTCATTATCGGGCGTCTACTAACAAACCCAACGATAAATAAATAAATGTGTCTGGCCACATACGGCTCCTTATTTAAGAAAATACTAACCAAACTAGAAATAATAACTAATAGAATCCACTAAGTCTTCACGCCTCTTCAGTTTCAATGACGTCCTCCTCGTGCTCTGAAAATAATATTTATAATGAGATATAAAATCCCAGTGATCAACAACACAGTTTTATAAAATATTTTCGAAAATAGCATTTTCCTCAGCCGGCGTTGTAACCGGAAAAATTGTCCATGGCACCCACTAATTTTCCAAATAATATATATAAAAGAAAATATTTTTAATATCAATAATAATCTCATCTCAATACATCACATTCCATATACCAGATAAATTCTAGTTTAATCCAAGCGATCCGAAGACCTCCTAATTAAATTGGCCTCTTGCCGGCATGTCATATATTCACACATCACACGACAATGGTGAGACACCCCGTTGTGCCCCATTGTATTATTACATTAAAACCTTAATATTTATTTACTTAATCGCGCTCTTACTGTTGAAAATACGTAAAAATTAAAACTTAAATAATAATCATATAACTTCTACAAATACAAAACACATCAAAACTATATTACATAAATACACACATAATTATTATTTATTTTACACAACACGGTTTAGGGTATCCTCTCAGTAGGATCCCACACCGGTACTTATTTATACAAACATGCTTATAACTAACTGAAAGCAAGAAACGTCTTATATGACTCACTGGCCCTAAACTTACTACGCTACATTATCGAGGATCGGTAGATGGTTCTTCAGTCGACTTCATACTTAACATCGTTCAACTCTTCAACAATCTCCGTCTCGTATAGGGTTCCATCCATCTCCTCAAAGCAACATATTCCTTCATCTGGTCTTCTAACGTAACAAAGTAGACATACACAAAAATACAGAAATAGGGAGATAAGAAACAGTTCTATCATCACAAGTGGAAAAGATTCATAGCATATAATACAATAATAGTCACAAACATGCATCATTCAAAATCAACAATCATCCTCAATTCAATAGATCATCCTCTACCCTTCAACTCATGCAACTAGACCTTTATGCCGACGTGGCCACTACTACTCCCTGTCACACATCCCTCGTTAGGGATGCCGGTCGACGCCCAAGTGACACGTTCCCCACGCCGGTGCACATTCTTATCCATGGTAAGAATGCTCATGCAAAGCAATGACACTATAGCCGCAATCGTATCGTCTGGTGCACACACCGATTCTCTCTCTCACTCTGTCAAGGGTGCTCATGCAAAGCAATGACACTATAGCTGCACAACTTAAATTCTAATTTGGAACGGTCTACAAGAACTTCGGACCTCGTGTATCTCAAATACACGGTTATGAACAACAATGCAACACATGATTCTCACCGACTTTTATCAATAACAACCTAGTACCTCAAGCTTTTCCTCATATCCTCCACTTACATTCTATATCACATCACTTTTATAAAATAATAGCAAGGCACATCTAATTCATATTCAAAACTCTCACCCAAACAATCATCTCCCGAACAACATATATCCTTCCTTAAAATCAACTAAGCAATTTATCAAACCAGGCAGATCATGCATAACACAATATCAACAAAATATTCAAATATCATAAAATATCACATATAGCAAATTATCACAACCAACATATCACAATCAACTCAAATAAGTAATAAATAAAGCCAAACATCCTCAATATCATAAAATCAACCTTAATGTCGATAAACCTACAATCCCCGAATCACCATTTGTTTTACAGAAAAGGTTTTCAATGTGATTTTGGTCTTGTCGATTACTCGACTTCTAGTAGGGTTTAGGTCGCCCTACACCATTATTATAAATTATATGCTACTTATCAGTTCCGACGATAGGATGATTCTTTCCCCCACTTGAGTTAGCACCGGAAACACGTACACGACGATCCTCGTTATCCCGCCACGAGTTAACACAACCACCTTCATTCAAACAACATAACTATAATAAATCAACTAACAACCATCTATGACACTTTAGGGCTAGGTTCGGTCAAGGCTTAGAAAATAGGTTTAGGGTTATCTTCTTAATGCCATCTTTTGGATCCTAGTTACTAGAGTCTTAACTAACATAGATTACTTATTACAATACTAAAATTTGAAACAAAATCCTCTAACCTTTAGGGTTAGGGTTTCGGCCCATATTAGGAATTTAAGCTAGGAAATTTAGTTGGATTCAAGCTCTTGGATAATGAAAGTGGAAGACATCACAAGATCATAGAAATTGGTTTCACATTAAAAGGATTTTTCTACAATTTTCTAGAATTATTTGAAGTTCTAGATCTAGGAATGGAAAAATATGATTCATGGCATAAACATGATAAATACATGAATATGAAAGCTTATATGATCAAGGAGATGAGATTTTACCTCTTGAAGATTGAAGAAATGAAGAAAATGATCAACCTTCACTATGTTGAAAACTGGACAGCTTGAGGGTGTGATGGTATTGTGAGTGTATCTCACAATATACTCATCCAAAAATCACGAACTTTGGCTTGATAGAAAGATAAGAAGAAAAGGAACAACTTTTGTGTTGAAGGTTTCATTTGGTTCGGATCATAACAGGGGTGAAATGGGACTTCTTTCTGCTGTTTCGTGGGTTGCTGAGAATTCTGGGCAGTTTCTGTATTTTGAGCCTTTCTCCCAATCCACTTATCCGTTTTTGATGATCTTTAGCTTTTTGGAAAGAAGAGAGAAAGAGGAACAACTTTTATGTTGAGTGTTTTTCGAGTTTCAGAAAGTAAGAGGGTCATATGTTTGGTGGGAATTCGGTGTTCTTAGGGTTTTGTAACTTAGTTGGTGGGGAAGATGAAGAGAATGAAGAAGATGAGTGAAATGGTGAGGGAGGCCACGGTTTTGGGGTATTTATAGGAGTAATATTATGCCTTGTTTGGTTAAAAGGAATTGGTTTAATGGGTTTTATGATTATTAAATTAATATAAGCTTAACTAAGGTTATAATTAACTTAACTAAGGTTATAATTAACTTAACTAAGGTTATTTTGGCTAACCATGGTTAATAATATGTGGCTCACATTTGATGGAGGTGTGGCTGATTTTGGGCCACACAAAATGACTCACCAATGAGTCATCGATCTTATCCATAGCGGTTCCGGAAATTCGACGCAGCCTGCTGCTTACATCGTTTCGATTTCGATTTTGAGAGGAAAATAATGAAACGAAAGCAAAATGAAATAGGTAATATTTATTGGAGGTGGATGCACGAAATTGGAGAGATGTGGGAGGTTTTCAACCACGTAAAATGAGTGGTTAAGAGTGCGTAGATGCGTCTTGTTAATACCCGCGAAAGCTTGGGGGGTATTTTGGTCTTTTTACCTAAATGTCATGATTACTTGCATTTAATGCTCATAAATGCTTAGTGACTCATCCTCCATGAGTCATCATGTATGACTCATTGTCCCGATCTCTTGACGGGTTTTCGTGACTTCCCTTCGACTCGTTCGGTTTTCCGATTAGGGTTTTACGCCCGTAAAAAGCGTAATATTTTATTTTCGGTTGAAAATTTTCAAAACAACCAAACTCGTTAGAAATATGATTTAAATATAAATCATTTCGTTCACGAAGTCAAAATTAGGTTTTCTCGCTCAAGTAAAATTATACTCACGGTGAAACGCAGATGCAGGTTCCGTCTGAATTTTCAACCCAAATTTTTATCGTAAGCTTCTACCCTAAAATAGAATATGGATATGATTTTTATTTCATAAAAATCAATCTCCATGAACTCGTATGAAAATATAAATAAATACATTTATACCGGTTAATACAGCGAAAATATTTTTACTGAAAAAATAAAAATCGGAAAATAAAAAGTAGGGTGTTACAAATGGCGTCCCATTGCCCACCCCTATTCACGAGGAGTGTTTCGATGTCACCCTCCTGTCGGGGACATTTCCATTTCGATACCTCCCATGTGCACATGGTGGTATTTCACCTTTTTCGATACCCCAACCTGTGGCGGTGTTACTTTCGATACTCCTTTTTATGTAGTATTACTCATTTTCGACATCCCAACCACATGGCGATGTTACTTTCGATACCCCCTTAAGGCGATATTTCTCTTCGATACCCCTATCATAGGTGGTATTGCGACAAACATCATACAATTTCATAGGTAAATCGCTCAACACAACAAACACATGTACCATGGAAATGGTTATTAAAAGATAGTGTTACTCACCTCTCGAAGACCTCCAAAGTGCTCAAAAAATTATTTATGATAAGAATTTGTGCTTCCCTAAAAATTCTTCTCCCGTTTGGTGGCATTCTTAGATTTGTATTGTTACGGTTGCACTGGCAAGGAAGAACGGAACTGACGAAAATGCTAAACCCCCCTGCGGCGCTCCTGATCCACATTCCTTTTCTTTTTTCTTTTAGTTACCAACCTTTATATAGTATATACAGTGTCAGCGCATAGTAGGTTTGTCTTTTTTCTTTTTTTTTTCTTTTCTTTCTTTTTACATATAGGTTACGCCTAGTACACTATTATGCATATTCATTTATTTTTAATTCTCTTTTTCTTTTTTTCTTTTTATTTTAATATTTTTTTAATTTAATATTACTTTGTAATTATTTACCAATTTTAATAATTTTATACTAACATATCCCGTACACTAAACCTCTTAATCATATTGTATTTTTATTATATTATTATTATTATTATTATTATTATTATTATTTTCAAATTAATTATATTAGAATTTTAGGATGTTACACGTTATATGTTTTATTTTAGTTTATTACGTAAAAGATATAATCTTATGTCCAATTAAACTTGCAGATATTCAACAATCCGACTCCACTCTCTGATGCCGATATCAATAACATAAGGATACGTTGGGCAACTTTCTTTCTTTAAGTGTACCAATTACCATAATTTGTATGTAGTTAGTTTATAATAAACACATCATGTACTAGCTATAATGTACTTTTGACTGATATATGTTTTGACATGAAATCTATAATATATCATATGTAGCCTTTTGGTTTCTAATTATCCATGTTGTCTGAATGTAATTGAATATATTTATTGTTTGTAATCTTTTAACTTAGTGTGTTTTGGTTGTACAAAAGTGATTATGTTGAGAATATTTAGATTATGTATTGATCTAGATTACTGAAATAGGGAAAAAGACTATCACTACTTTAAAGGGTTTTTTTTTAAAAAAAAAAAACCTTTCACATCGGTTTCTGAAATAACCGATGTGATAACCCAACATTTCACATCGGTTTCTTAAAAAACTAATGTGGTAACCGCATTTTACACATCAATTATTTTTAAAACCGATTTGAGTTGTTGGGTTATCACATCGGTTTTTAAAATAACTGATGTGGAAAGTGGAGTTACCACATCGGTTTCTTCAGAAACCGATATGAAAAGTGCCGAACAAGAATTATTGTCTTGCTGAAATAGAATTTTTGACATCGGTTTTAAAACCGAAGTAAAAAGTGGCAATAAACCACATCGGCCGTTTCAACATCAGTTTGAAAACCGATGTGAAAAGCCAAAAAAAACCGATGTGAAATCCCTTTTCTGCACTAGTGTGAACAAAACAACCAACACCACGTACATCACAACAAGTTGTGAATTGTATCCCCCATCTATGCCCGGGAGTTGACCACAGACAGAACTAAATCCTATGTGGCATTAGTTCCTCGCCCTCAGTCACCACGTCCTTCATTAACTGTAAAAACTCTTGACAGTTAGATGGTTTATACAGTAAGTTTATCAGTCTTGCTGTACTATCATTTGTCAAGAGTATTTACAGTTAATGAAGGACGTAGTGCCTGAGGGTGAGGAGCTGATGCTCCATAGGATTCAGTTCTGTCTGCGGTCAAATCCCAGACTAAAATGGGGTTACAATTCTCAACTTGTTGTGATGTACGTGATGTTGGTTGTTTTGTTCAGTTTCTACTGGCCAGTTGCCTATTAAACTAATGTCTTGACGTGTATAGTACATAAATTATTCTGTAGAAGACCGTTGCCATATATATATATATATATATATATATATATATATATATATATATATATATATATATATATATATATATATATATATATATATTCGTGTGGATAGGCTAATATTAATATGATATTATTATTGTATGTTCATATACTACATCAATAATTGCTTTATTAATAATAATAATATTAATAATAATAGTAATAAATAATAATATTAATAAAATAAAAATAAAAAAGCAAACTGCTACTACAATTAACAATAACAAATAAAAAGAATTATTTTTAAAAAATTAGTATTTATTAACGCACAAAAATAAATAAAAATAAAATAATAAAAAATTAAACCATCAAGATTACATAAAATGATAGAAACGAGGTATAATAAAAATTAAATTTTTAAACTTCCAACTAAATTATTGATAAAATAAAATGTAAAAAAAATGTAGTAGAAATGATGAAGACTGGGTACACAATATCTAATAAATTAAAAAAAATGATATAACAAAATTATAATATTTACCTAAACTCAAAATTTGATACTAATAGAGTGTAGAAAATAAAATACTGTAGTAAACTGTAGGAGATATTATGAGCATCTTCTGAAATTACAAAAAAAAAATACATAAGAAAAAACACAATGATAAAAATATGGTATTATAAAAATTAAATTTAAAACTTTCACAAAAAATTTTGATCGAGAAGAGTGTGATAAAAAATAGCAGAATATTGATAAATGAATATATAACAATTAATAAAATAATTAAAATATTATATCAGAAATAACTTAATATTTACCTAAAAGAGTGTAGAAAATGTGTAGTAGAGGGCATCCCCGGATGAGGGTATATATGAATATATATGGGGTTGTGGTTGGGTTTTTTTGGGGCTATCAGGTGAGTGACGTCGCTGCAACTAGCATCATTTTTTATTTTTATTTTTATTTTCAGAATTGACTGGCCAACTAGGACTTGCCACTTAACAGGTCAAAAAGTCAATGACGTCAGTCAAAATGGTGCCACCCAGTCAGCAAAAAAAATAATTTTTTATTTCATAGTATCAAAAAGTGGATTAATTTGATAAATTGTTTCAAAAGCAAATTATTTTAATTTATAATTTCTAAAAATATATCATTTTGGTTAAAAAGCCATTTCATGCTTTATGTTGTGGACTGATTTAGAGAAGTTGCATGTTGATGTAAGCTATTCCTAACTCATAAACCCAACCTTTCCTTTATTTTTTTCGCTTTCTGATAACTCTTATGCGACGTTTAGTATCTAAAATGTTTTATTCTTAGATAAATTACATTTTCGGGAATAAAGTTTTCTCACCTTCACATATGGGAATAAAGTTTTCCCAAGTTTATAGCTATTATTCACTAATTCTATCTCTGTGAATCTTTTATACCCGTGAACAATTTTTTAAAACTTGTACTAAATATGAGAAATTTTTATTTTCATATTTACTATAAAACTTATACCAAACACTACCTTAATTATACGGGTCGCAAGATGTTCGGTATGTTGTATTGTGAAATTTGAAGTTTGACCCTTTTGGATCGTCAATCTGTTCCATGGCTTTTGGATCGTCAATTTGCTCCATTGCCTTTATAGCCTATACATATATACTAGAGAATTGAGTAACAATAATGCTAAATGGACATATTTTGGTGGACATCATACGGTATATCGTATGAACAGTGCCGTACAGTACGACACTGTAGCTGTATTGTATGGCACTGTAGTACTTTTTTTTTTAAATTTAAATTTTTTTGTAAATAAATTTTTTGATTAAGTATGTGTCAATATCTGGTGAACAGGGTACAAATATCTGGTGAATGCCTTCAAATATGTGGTGAATGCCCATACTAAAACCAAGTTTTGGATGCCTTAGATTATCTGGTGAACGTAGTTCAATTATCTGGTGAATGCCTTCAAATATATGGTGAATGCTCATACTAAAACCAAGTTTTGGATGCCTTAGATTATCTGGTGAACGCAGTTCAATTATCTGGTGAATGCCTTCAAATATATGGTGAATGCTCATACTAAAACCAAGTTTTGGATGCCTTAGATTATCTGGTGAACGTAGTTCAATTATCTGGTGAGTGCCTTCGAATATCTGGTGAATGCCCATACTAAAACCAAGTTTTGGATGCCTTAGATTATCTGGTGAACGTAGTTCACTTATCTGGTGAATGCCTTCGAATATGTGGTGAATGCCTATACTAAAATTGGGTTGTGGATGCCTTAGATTATCTGGTGAACGTAGTTCAATTATCTGGTGAATGCCTTCAAATATGTGGTGAATTCACCAGATATTTGTACCCGTTCACCAGATATTGACACATGCTTAATCAAAAAATTTATTTACAAAAAAAAAATTAAATTTAAAAAAAAAATGTTACAATGCAGCTACAGTGTCGCACTGTGCGACACTGTTCATACGGTGTATCGTATGATATCCACCAAAATGTGTCCATTTATCATTATTGATTGAGTAATGCCAACTTGGTTGGCTTAGGTGCTGGCCCGTGAGACGGGACTTGTTGTCATTTTTTTTTTTTTTTTATAAGATGGGACTTGTTGTGATTGTTTCTTTTTACTTCCGCCTAAACTATTTCCAATTTGGAAAAGTTAAAAAAGAAAAAGCTAAATGTCTCCACCGAATCACGTCGGAATCGAGCAATGATGGACTCGTTGTATGTTATGGAATTACTATCAAGGTTTTTCCTCAACATTAAAAAAATATTATCTTAACTTAAAGAACATTATAAGTAAAATTCAATATTTTTTCTCACATATTAGAGAATAGGCATCTTGATATATATCGAATATAAATTATAATGTTATTTCTAAAGTTTAAATTTTATTTAAAAAATGGGTTGTAATTTATGGGAAGGCACTGGTAGCTTCTATATCCGGAAGTTTTAACACACGAGATATACAAATATTTTCTTTAGAATATATAGATGCAACCATTTTATATTGATGATTATTATGATTATTATATGAAAGATTCTCATAATCCACCTCAGGAACAAAAACATTGGCACGTCAAATTCAATCCACGCACATGAAAAGGGGATGACGGGGATATGATCGATTAATTACGTGTATGAGATGAATAGGCGTGATAAGTGACTAGCCATGCATGCCACCGAATTTTCTATGAACTATATGATGTACTGGTGTAAGTTAATCCGTGACTGCACGGATAAATTTTCATTTGAAGATATATTTTGGTAATGATTAATAAATTCAGTTGCGTTATTTAATGTAGTAAGATAATTGAGTTAGAAAATTGTATTTTGTACGAGAGACATAATTAGTGTGTTGGTTGTTATGAATATAATAAATGATTTCCATATTTTATAGTTGAGATACAATTTTTTATATTTTTTTAGGAAAAATTGATTCTATTTAAAGTTTGTTTACGGTTATTAAAAATGAATTTAAAATAACACCCCATATAGGTGGAGACTGTTGGACGGGTTGGTCCCGTCAATTGTATTGCATTTGCTGTTGAACGCGGTCCAGTCCAGTCCATTGCACTTGCTGTTGGACGCAGTCCCGTCCATTGCATTGCAGTTGCTGTTGGACGCAGTCCAGTCCATCACATTTGCACTTGCTGTGGATGGGGAAGTCCCACCCTTGTCATGGGACTTGATGTGGACGGGGAAGTCCCGTCCATCACACTGCTTTTGCCAAATGCACGGGGTGGCCCCGACCAGTCCACTGCATTTGCTGTTGGACGGGGTAATCCCGTCCATTGCTTTGTACTTGCTGATGGACGGGGTGGTCCCGTGCATTGCTTTGCACTTGCTGATGGACGGGGTGGTCTCGTCCATTGATTTGCACTTGCTGTTGGATGGGGTGATTCCATCCATTACATTGTATTTGATGTTGGACGGGGTCCAGTCCAGTCCACTTCCTGTTGGTCAGGGTGATCCCTTCCATTGCATTGAAGTTACTGTTGGACGGGGTGGTCCCGTCCATTGCATTGCAATTGCTTTTGGACGGGGTGGTCCCGTCGAATGATTTGGACTTGCTGTTGGACGCGCTCCAGTCCAGTCCTTTGCACTTGCTGTTGGACGGGATGGTCCCGTCCATTGGTAACATCACTGGTAAATCAGTCCTCAAAGGTCTCACTATGGGAACGGATCAAATTTGTTGCCAAGCATATAATGCCAAGAGATGGTCAGTTCTTAAACAAACTTTCCACAAGACTCTTTGTCGTCCTCCTTGTTGCCTCTATCTTGACTGTATAAAATCCAAAATAGACAAGCTTATTTCTATCTCGCAGAGCATTGTGATCAGATTATAATGAACACGCCATATGTATAACTGAATACACACGTCTCTATCAACTGGAAAATACACATAGCCAACTTCTTAACCTTGAAATAAATAGCTCTCGAGCACCGAGACAATAAGAAGGCTCTAACTTCAGTGACGCATGTAAATGCAGAAATTGGAATGATACAATATGGTAATCTAGCAAAGAGATGCAACATATTGATAACCTTCCAATGGGGTAAACAAAAACAAAATTTACGAAAACTTGGCTTTCAACTTTGAAGTCGCAACATAAATAAAATGCCCATTCTCAACCTGTCCAACACTCATTGGGGGATGATGACTTGCCGAAATTAAAACTATATAGCTATAAGACTTGTATATGTGACAGCATCATGGAGAAAATAAAATAAAAAAAACCACCAACTAAGTGTTGATCTAACAGTGTAAAATATAGTAAGCAAGAAAAGCAGATAGTAGTTTTTCCAAATACTGACATGCATAAAAAGGATGAATATCCCTAAAACAGACTTCCATTCTAGTAGAGGAATTCACTTTAGGTTAACGCTAATGTTTATCATCCAGGGGATTCAACATAAAATTAAAAATAAGAACAAAATAGCGATCATGTATGACAAAATAAATCCCAGTTCTTAAAAACCATTCCAATGATTAATCAGTAAGTTTATAATAATAAACATGATGGAACTACCTCTTTAACATCACTCTGTAATTTTCATACCCTTCAATGCTTACAAACTTACACTTTTATAATTATAGTGCAAATTGCATAGTGAAAATGCTGACATAAAAAATATAATATTCTTCAAGAAATAAGCAGAAGTAAAAGCTGAAAGAATATAAAAAATGTAATAGATAACATAAACTACAAATTGTCATTGACATTAATAGTGTAATTACATAGATAGGGCTTGGGATCACCAGAATCATCATACTGTTGATGGTTAACCATTAAAACTAATATGCATCTGACACATAAGAGTTTCCCAAACAAAAAAGAAACCCTACTCCCAATACATACATACTTGAGCCAAACCATAACTGACTAAACTTCCTAATGGAACATTGTCCTGTCATAGGTAGAGTGCATACATGTTTGACTTTGGAAGTTGAACAATGTCAATATCCAAAACCAAACACATAGCACAATCAAAAATAAAGAACCATATCCCATATTAAAAAAACAAAACAACCTTTAAAAGTATCTCCATAACCTAACTACACAGCAAATTGAGATAAATATGGAGATACACAAAATAATCTGTAGCAATTACTTCGTTTGACATCAGGCGTTGTCAAGGTTGAGCGACATAGGATCAAATTCTAGGCTCTCAACATCTTCCATTCCATTTTTTTTTACTTCACACCACTTACAGAGCAATCATCTTGGTAAGCCACAAAGTCGATCAACATCCAACTTCCTCTTAGCAGAAGTCCATCCTGATGGTGGAGTCCAATGTGTTGGAAGACCAGTTCTAGTATCTCCTAGTGAGATTGAAGTCCCAATCACCTCACAATCAGCCTACTGCAACAACCAGCATCCAAAGATTTAGGCACAAACTTTTATTTTACCCTAAAAACAAAACAACTTAATAAGAGAATAGCTAAGAAAAAGAAACTCACAGAATGGTGTTCTTCTAGATCCTTAACACTGGTGTCAACCTTTGGGAAAGGAGGAGCAAAAACAGCCTTCAATTAAAATCAAAATGGCACTAATTAAATAAGACTAAATACCAAATATATTTCCATAGTATAGGGGAAACAATAAAACATCAGATAAATAAAATAATTAGCCCATGGGCTATGGTAAGCGTGTCTTTAAATTAACCCCTATTAAGAAACCTTCGTAGGTGTGTTGTTTGCTCCCATCAATTCAAACATGGAAATGATAACCTCATCATAGCAGACTTTCCTCAAAGGACAACTGCCATCAGACCGAAAAGCCCGCTCCAATGTAGTCTCCACCTTAAATAGTAATTTCCTTCCAGTAAGAGAGTTAATCAAGTCTGGGTATCCAATCCCATTAGCACCCTATAATAAGCAAAAATAATCAACATTAACTAAAACCTAATAACCATTTTTTGCCCACTGGGAAAACGATAATATAAACCGAAGACAATACATCATTCATAATCTAATAATCATTAACAACGACTAAAAATAGCAGGAAGACAACCTCAAAATGATGGCCCAGCAGATCTTCACAAGTTTTCTGCAGAAACTTAGTGACACCTCTATCAAACAGAATCATCACAGCAGTTCCTGTTTGGTCAGCAACTTCCACTTTGACTTTGTACCTTTGAAATATAACCATTCTTTGTTAGCTAATAACAAACAGTAGTATAAATATAAAAGTAAAATATATATGACTAATTCACATATATTAGAAAACAAAGGGGATAATCTTACAACATTAAATTTAGCTAATATATTAAAATATTACCTTGGGTGGACTTGTAAAACAGGGATTCCACAAGTTTCACAGAAATAGACACCCGATTGAACACTGACAGACCTGTTGCATTTGCATGCCAAGTAAAACCAGGAGGCATCAGGCACTACATCAACAATTTCTCCTAGCACAATGAACATTCCGTCCTGCAAATTAAAAAAGGATAAAGTAAATATTTGGTAATAATAAATAATAAATATAATCTAAGATACATATGCATATATAAGACAACAAACTACATGGGGAAATATATCTAAAGCACACTGACAACCTCATTTATACTGGTAAGCTGAGCAATTGTCTTTTTTGGATTATTCTTCATAAAGTCAGCCTCAAGTCCTTCTCTAGAACTGTCCAGCACAACAGCAAGTGGCTCAACATCAATAGATGCATGTTCGGCAAGACTGAACAACCAGTTGAAGCAATAGGGGTAAAAAAACTAGTTAGTATAAAATATAATAATGGAAACTAAAATTTTATGACAGACAAAATATCAACAAAAATCATGAACCTGTTTAAGAATACGATTTGCTTCTTCCGTGTCGGGGTTAAACAACAGTCTTGTGGCATTCATGTTGTTCTGTATAACATTTTTTCCTACAAAGTAAATAGACAAAATGAAGAACAAATTAGGCATGGTTTACACCATTATATTACAAAAACTCACATAAAAAAAAGGATCAAATACTAAATAATATTAAAAAAACATGCCTTTAAAACACTTCATCCTTGCAAGCTGGACAACAACCACCACCTGAATATTGCCACCACCATTGAGAAAGTTCCTCAACATACCAACGTACTCTCCAAATATAGCACACTCTAGCTTTCCACTATTCATACAAAATAATAAAATAAAATACACAAAGTTATTCAAAAGAAAGTGTAATAACCCAGGTTGGTTATATTGATGAGGACCAAATAATTACCTAGGGTCAGTTAATTCAATTAAAACCATAGGAGTTGTCTTCCCATTGATAAGATATTGTCTCTCAGGGAAAACAGTAGTCAAGAGTCCAATAACATCTGCAAATAATGAGACGAAGAAATCAATACCAACCAAATCAATCAAAAAATTTACTTTAATCGGAGATTGTAACAGAATCAGTAAAATCACTCACCAATGAAATATTCATGATTATCATTATAATTGAGAATCTCACCAAGGGGAATGCAATTAAATCCAAATAAGGGAATGGAAGGATCTTCTTTCCTCACAACAGTAGTTTTAAATAGAAAAACCAGCTTGAAATCATGAGTAGAAGCCCTAAAACCGCCACTATTGGGCACCACATTAAAGTAGACAAATTTATAGCAACAACCCTCTTCCAAAAGAGAACTGAATCTGTGCAGCAAAGGTTTCCTAACAGTAGCCTGTATCCTTCCTCCCTTTACAACCAATAAACCAAAAAAAAACACAATCAGTTTCAAATAAAAATAAAGATGATTTGTGTTAGAGATATCAATAGAATAATGGAGCAGAAGAGTATAACAAAGGTTTTATTACATGTTCATCAACCAAAAGCATCTCCAATGAGCTAGTATGAGCCGGGTTATTAAACAATGGAACATGCTAGAGTCTAACAACCCTAACCAACAGCCTGATACACTCCCTATTGGAAACTATAGAACTGATCCTATCATAGTTAGTAGCCATTGCAAAAGGAAATTATGATCGCAATTTGAGAAGAACGAAATAAGTTGAAGACAAGTGTTGAGCCAAGAAGGAGACCACCGTATTTATAGACAAACTGAAACCTAAAATCCCAACAAAAAAATGGGAGGGAAAACAGGGTTTTGAAAGTACAATGAAAGTTACGGTAGACCCATGGTAAATGATAAACAATGAACGATCAAATCAAAGAACTCTGGAATTTTACAAATCCAGAAGTAAGTTACAGAGTATGGTCAAATCAAAAGGAAAGACAATCATGTCAAGGCTCAATATTTAAATTTATCTGATGACCTACTGAACACTTTTAGTGAGAAAAACCAAACAAGACCAGACCCAACTATATGAAAGAGAAGAAAAAATAAAAAAAAACTAAAATAACACAAATCCGTCCCAATTCCATATTGAACCTCCTTCATCCAGGAAAATTAAACCATATTAGTATTACCAAAGAGTTTGACAAAACCCTATAAAAATCGCAAAACATCCATAACTAAATTTGTAGTACCACTAATCACATGCAAATTCCACCAAAGTTAATTATGTAGTTATTTTTTGTTTACAAATGCCCCCCTTTAGCACCCATAATCTGGACACCTCTGTAACCCCTTCAAACCATTGGACAGCTCAACCTGACATAAAGGAAGCTTGTTTCATAAAGCAACCGACTAAAGTAGACTCCTAGGGTTCATCTACACCAAGCCACCACCGATCTGTTTTTTGGCAGTGAAGACACACCACTTGCACCTGTCACCAATCAACGACGAGAGAAGGAGTAGTTGAGAGAAGAAAAAGTGGAGAGGAGAAGTTTTTTGGGAGAGAACGAAGAAGGAATTTTTTGTGGGAATGGAAAGAAAGAAACGTGTTGGAGACGTTTGTTGTAATCTAAAAAATGCATATATTATAATCTTTAATCTTTAATTTTGAGATCTCTAAAAAAAATATTTAATTTTGAGATAAAATAGAGTCTGAGATAAAAGAGGAAAAGCATGTCGGCAAGATAAAGGTTAGACCGCCGAACATTGTCTCTACAGCTTTAAATGGGAAAATAAAGTAATTTGTGAAAAAGGGGAAAAGGCATCACTTTATTTCCCTCTAACCTAGATTTCTTGTTACAACTTTACCATTTTATGCGTTGAACCTAATTTATATATTTTTTGTGAAAAATAATATCAATTGCTCCTCCTGGACGTCAAATTGTTCTTAACCAAATTGTATTTATCGATTTTAGCAATTTATTAGAATAATAAAAGTTTTTAATATTTCTATACACCCTTTAAATATATATATATATATATATATATATATATTTACACTTTTATAGTACAAAGTATCGGTTTATATTTTTATCTACTGTAATCTTAACCACCCTTAAACACTGTCATAAAATATCAAATCTAAATATAAATTAAAGAAGCATAAGTAAGCTATATTCCAAATTACACATTATAACATGGTCAATAGTCTATATAAAAGTGACAAAAGAAGACAAAATGAAAACAAAACTATATTATTAAAGGTATAAGGTAGATATAAACCAACATGAGACAATGTTTGCCCTTGGCTCTTATTTATAGTCATTGTTAAGCTAAAAAACCAATGGAAATTGGCGTCTATATAATTAAAAGGGCATTGCACAACAAACGGCTCCAAATTCAATCTAGGTATGTAGACTTCGTCACCCATGTGATTCCTAGTAGCAACTTTAGCTCCAATAACATTGGTGCCTAGCTCAGTGACAACCAATCTCGTTCCATTGCACAAACCAGTAGATTGGTCAATATTTCTCAGCAGCATAACTGGAACGCCAACCTTCAATGTAAGCTTATGATTAGGAAGTCCAGAACACTTGATTTGGTTAAGAAATTCAGGAGGCAACCACTCAGAATTAAACCCATGAGTCTGCTCCATCTTACTAACACAATTTGAGCTAAGATATTCCTTCTCCTCACCAGGTAGCAACGATAACACATAATTATTAACTTGTTCTACAAACTCTAATTTTGGTACCAAAATCGCACTATCTTAAAAAAAAATTGAAATTTGATAGATTATCCAAAAGATTTGGATATATTTATGAAACGATACTTGCAATCGGATCACCTGAATCTAAGATCAACAAACCTTCAGGTGGATAAATATCAGCCTCACCGTCATCATCAATACCTAGCTTCCCATCAGCAATATCAAGAATCCATTGTGCAAGTTAATCTTTTCTAGAAAATATAATTATCCCACACATTATTTTTACCATTTGATATTTATCCCATTACTTTAGTATTCTAATTCTCTCAACCTTCAATTTTATAGTGAATTTAAGTTTTTTTTAGCTAAATTATAAATTAGTACTAATCAGCAAGTGCAAAACAATAGACGGGACCAGCCTGTCCATCAGCAAGCGCAAAGCAATGGACGGGACCACCCCGTCCATCAGCAAGTGCAAATCAATAGACGGGACCACCCCGTCCATCAGCAAGTGCAAAGCAATGGACTGGATTACCCCGTCCAACAAAGAAATGCAAGGATCGGACGGGCCACCCGTGCATTTGGGAAAAACAGTGTGATGGACGGGACTTTCCCGTCCACATCAAGTCCCAGGTGATGGACGAGACTTCCCCATCCACAGCAGGTGCAAATGTGATGGACGGGACCACCCCGTCCATCAGCAAGTGCAAAGCAATGGACGGTTAATGGTAGCTTAGCCTCTCCAACACTTCAATGTATCAGTTTTCTCTTTCTTTCCGAAAAATACAATAATAAAAAAAAAAGCTTTTCTATCTTAACACGTTTCCACTTTCTCCTCAGTGTCTGAAGGTATGATGGTTGACATGTCTAATCTCATTTAATGCAACTTTACCCGGTTAAGCAAACAAAACAATCAAAGTACCAAATATAATAATAATAATCAGAAACAAAAAACTTATTAAAAAATAATTAAATTCCTAGAACCATCCAACAGCAAGTCTCATGTGATGGACGGGGCTTCCCCGTCCACAGCAAGTACAAATGTGATGGACGGGACTTACGGGGCTTCCCCGTCCATAGCAAGTGCAAATGTGATGGACGGGACTTCCCCGTCCAACATAGAAAGTCACAATTTATGAGCAGATTAAAGAGGAAGGGAATCGAGTTTAGAAAAAGGCAAACAAAATGTTATTATGCCTTTTCCTCGATGTCAATGCATCAAAAAGTCAGTAATGATACTAAAACTAACTGAACAAAGAGAAACTTTGAAGGTAAGGGCCTACAGTGTTCAGACCATTGTTTTCGACACATTAATTAAGACACATTCCAGACCTAACATTAGACTTAATGCATGTCTGAACTACATTATATGTGACTAACTATAAGCCAATGGCCAACATCACATAAAGCAAACAAAGGTGAACTATCTAGCACTACTTAAAGCACAAACCTTAATCTCAAATATCCAAGGATGTCAATGACGATTTACACTTAAAATTCATTAGCAATGCTGCACCACTATGGTCAAAACTTGTAATAATTATCATTTTGAAGTGAATCAATATCAGTGTAATTGATGACACGTGGCATATTTCAATATCGTGAATGTTGTACTCAGTTACTAAAAATTATCTTCAGGGTATCTTGACCTTCTAAAGTTGCACCACATCATCACTCAATGAAGCAACTCACAAGTTTCATTTCCATGCATTTGCGTTTATATGAGTAAAATAAATAAAGTGACTCAATTATTCACAGAATTTGACTCACAAAACAAACTATTTTTTTTTTTGCATATTGAAAGTTTAATAAAAAAACAAATACTGGATTTTCTTTCAGAGTTAACAACTATCCATTGATTTCTTGTAGCCTTAACAGAGTTTGTCATGGTTAAATAAAAGGGACCCCCTCATCTAGCAGAAATAAAAGGGACAGGATCGACGGGACCACCCCGGCCCACCAAAGAAGTGTAATGACTGGACGGGGCCAACAGCAAGCTCAAAGCAATGGACGGGACCCCCGCGTCCATCAGCAAGTGCACAGCAATGGACGGGACCACCCCGTCCATCAGCAAGTGCAAAGCAATGGATGGGACCACCCCGTCCATCAGCAAGTGCAAAATGTTTATCATTCAGGGGATTCAACAAAAAGTTAAAAATAAGAACAAAACAGCGATCATGTATGACAAAATAAATCCCAGTCCTTAAAAACCATTCCAATGAATAAGCAGTAAGTTTATAATTAAAAACATGATGGAACTACGTTTTTAACATCACTCTCTGTAATTTTCATACCCTTCAATGCTTACAAACTTACACCGTATTTATAGACAAATTGAAACCTAAAATCCCAACAAAAAAAAATGGGAGGGAAACCAAGGTTTTGAAAATACCGTGAAAATTACGGTTGGCCCATGCTTAATGATAAACAACGAACGATCAAATCAAAGAACTCTGTATTTTTACAAAACCAGAAGTAAGTTACAGAGTATGGTCAAATCAAAAGGTAAGACAATCATGGCAAAGCTCAATATTTAAATTTATCTGATGACCTACAGAACACTTTTAGCGAGAAAAACCAAACCAGATCATACCCAACTATATGAAAGAGAAGAAAAAATAAAAAAAACCAAAATAACACAAATCGGTCCCAATTCCATATCGAACCTCCTTCATCCAGGAAAAGTAAACCATATTAGTATTACCACAGAGTTTGACAAAACCCTATACAAATCGCAAAACATCTATAACTAAATTTGTAGTACCACTAATCACATGCTTATTCCACCAAAGTTAACTATGTAGTTAATTTTTGTTTCCAAATGTCCCCCTTTAGCACCCATAATCTGGACACCTCTGTAACCCCTTCAAACCAGAGGACAGCTCAACCTGGCAGAAAGGAAGCTTGTTTCAGAAAGCAACCGACTAAAGTAGACTCCTGGGGTTCATCTACTCCAAGCCACCACCGATATGTTTTTTGGCAGTGAAGACACACCACCTGCACCTGTCACCAATCACCGACGAGAGAAGGAGTAGTTGAGAGAAGAAAAAGTGGAGAGGAGTAGGTTTTTGGGAGAAAAGAAAGAAGGCATTTTTTGTGGAAATGGAAAGAAAGAAACGTGTTGGAGACGTTTGTTGCAATTTAAAAAATGCATATATTATAATCTTTAATATTTAATTTTGAGATCTCTCAAAAAAAAATCTTTAATTTTGAGATAAAAGAGATTCTGAGATAAAAGAGGAAAAGCACGTCGGCAAGATAAAGGTTAGACCGTCCAACATTGTCTCTGCAGCTTTAAATGGGAAAAGAAATTAATTTGTGGAAAAAAGGGAAAAGGCATTACTTTATCTCCCTCTAACTTGGATTACTTTTTACGACTTTACCATATTATGCATTGAAACTAATTTATTTATTTTTTGTGAAAAATAATATTGATTGCTCCTCCTGGACGTCAAATTGTTCTTAACCAAATTGTATCTATCAATTTTAGCAATTTATTAGAATAATAAAAGTTTTTAATATTTCCATACACCCTTTAAAAAAATATATATATTTCCATACACTTTATACTCATAATTATTTTAATTATAATAATAAATATTATTATTATTCTTATCTTTGGATTTTTCTCCCTATTTTTTTTTTAAAAAATGTTGCAGCATGCTATTAATGTTAAGTTTTTATTCAAATAACCATTAGAAAAATTAGATAATTAACATGAAAAATAAAAAATGCAATTAATAAGAACCTGCGTTAAATTGAATTACCAAATGCTATGATGGTTAATAAAAAATTATTTATCATACAGAGGTCAGCGAAATCAATAGGAATGAAGATAAAAATGAACTAATGAAAATAAAATGCTTATTAAATGATACAATTTTGATAAACATATATTATTTTATAGTACAAAGTATCTGTTTATATTTTTTATCTACTATAATCTAAACCACCCTTCAACACTGTCACAAAATATCCAATCTAAATATAAATTAAAGAAACATAAGTAAGCTATATTCCAAATTACACATTATAACATGGTCAATAGTCTATATAAAAGTGACAAAAGCAGACAAAATGAAAACAAAACTACATTATTATAGGTATAACTTACATCAGATTTTCTCAAAAACCTCTTTGTAAACAACATTCTTGACCACTCGACATGGTACCGTATCATCATTACAACTAAGAATCTTCAATCCACTCTTACATCTCACCCTAGAAATTGCAACATATAGTTGACCGTGAGAAAAAACAGGACAAGGTAGGTATAAACCAACATGAGACAATGTTTGCCCTTGACTTTTATTTATAGTCATTGCAAAAGCTCAATACCAATGGAAATTGGCATCTATAGAATTTAAAGGGAATTGCATGATCTGATGGTTCCAAATTCAATCTAGGTATGTAGACTTTGTCACCCATGTGATTCCCAGTAGCAACTTTAGCTCCAATAACATTGGTGCCTAGCTCAGTGACAACCAATCTCGTTCCATTGCACAAACCAGTTGATTGGTCAATGTTTCTCAGTAGCATAACTGGAACGCCAACCTTCAATGTAAGCTTATGATTAGGAAGTACAGAACACTTGATTTGGTTAAGAAATTCAGGGGTCACCCACTCAATTAAACCCATGAGTCTGCTCCATCTTACTAACACAATCTGAGCTAAGATATTCCTTCTCCTCACCAGGTAGCAACGATAACACATAATTATTAACTTGTTCTACAAACTCTAATTTTGGTACCAAAATCGCACTATCTTAAAAAAAATTGAAATTTGATAGATTATCTAGAAGATTTGGATATATGTATGAAACAATACTTGCAATCGGATCACCCGAATCTAAGATCAACAAATATTCAGGTGGATAAATATTAGCCTCACCATCATCATCAATACCCAGCTTCCCATCACCAATATCAAGAATCCATTGTGCAAATTCCTTAATAACTTGGTCCTCAAAAACATCTGAACTCTTCCGAATTCTCATATTTTCGGTCAGTTTCAGTACTTTACAATGCTTCCATAGTTTGGATGAATTAACAGTGGCCATAACAATATCAGCCCTGCTTCCCTTAGGAACTACAGGTAATATTTGTCTGAAATCACCACCAAGCACAACAACCTTACCACCAAATGGTTTAGAAGAAAAATGGACATTAACAACCGCCATTATATCTTTTAAAGTCCTATCCAATGCTTCAAAAGCCTATATGTTCACCATAGGAGCCTCATCCCAAATGATCAATGAAGTCTCTCGAAGTAAGTCAGCCCGAAAACTCTTTTGTTTAATATTACAACATGATTCTTCATTCAATAATAATGGAATAGCAAATTGTGAATGAGCGGTTCTTCCTCCTGGTAATAAAAGTGAAGCAATGCCGCTAGAAGCAACATTCAGGACTATCTTACCATCAGCACAGAATCTATATGACAATGTTTTCCATAAGAAAGTTTTCCCAGTCCCACCATAACCATCAACAAAAAAGAAACCACCAACGTTGTCTACCACAGAAGCAACAACTTCATCATATACCTTTTTTTGACCATCATTCAGTTGATCCAAACATTTAGCATGTTCAACAGCCATTTCATCAGTGTCATACTGGAGTTCTCTAAGCACAAAGATATTATTCAAATTGGAGAGATCTTCAGTATAAGGGAAAGGCATAGTTTCAAAATCCTTTGAAGACTTCCCATTTAAGCGTAACATTTTCTCAATCTCTACTAAACAAATCAACTTCAGCTGGTCATTAGTCGAACACAATCCTAGATGTTTAAAAAAAAAAACAATGTCAACAAAGCAACTTTTGTAAATTTAATAAAAAATAATAACCTTGCACGATAACATAAACATTGTAAATCCAATATCAGTATAACTATGACAACGAAAACATATTTAAAGAGACAAAAAATTATATTATATATACTATATTATACCTGGATAGTGTAGCAACTTTCGTCTTTCATACAAAACTCCATCAACAAAAAACTCCCAAGATTGTTCCCATACATTAGCTGGGTTACTCATACTATTTGACAGCAATAAAGTAACAAAAAGCCTCCTCAGGTATACCCCAGAAGCTAATACTGCAACCTCATGAAGTCCGTCAATAAATTCCTTATCATCATATAATAAACCCAAGGCAGAGCATGCTTCTTGAAAGGTTGCATAAATAGTGTTATTAACAGTTCTCAAACACTCGTAACTTTTGCATCCCTTTTGTATATTAAGCAACAACCTCATGTAATATGCTTCTCCAGCTCCCACTGGCAAAAAATTCAAACGATCGATCATCTTTCCTCACTTCCTAGGACACCATTCCCTTTCTTTAAGGAAAAATACAAATCGTGATGGAAAATCGACATAAGTTAAATCCCTACCATGAGGATATTTACGATTTGCTTCCATCCATTCTTGGAACATTGTTGTCCTATTTTTATTCCGTTCGAAGATATCATCAACAACATCGTTGTCGTTATAAACTATAGTTTGCTCCCTAGGAAGGTGAAATGTCAATCGCTGAACTGGAGACCATCTATGATGAATATCAAAGGCAAAGAGCCTCCAAGCAGACTCACAAGGAGATAAGTATCTACAATCATAATAGTTCTTTATTTCATCCTTCACTTCTAAATCAGCTGAATGCCGATCACCATGAGTGGTAACAACTGTAACACGATCAGGCCCCTTATTAACATATTTGAATAGATATTTAATGCAATCATACTTATTGCAATATTCAATATTAATATTGGCTTGATATCTCATCAACAACTTAGGATTGTAAGGGACAACATATTGATTATCCAAATGAACACCACCTTTAATAGTAGTTACACCAGTATCCCTTCTCTTATAAATAGGGTACCCATCATCATCAAAAAGGGTATGGTCAACAAATTTATTTGGAAAGTACTTTGAACATTTGCCACCCTTCATGCAAGGAGAATTGAGATTTACATTACCACATGGACCATGAAGCATAAAATTTGAGACAACATTATATAACTTTGGAAACTTTGCTTTATCAGGCAACTCAGTAGAAATGATAGAGTCAATAAACTGTATCGATTGTAGGCTATCCTTTTCCTCAAGCCACAATAATATATGTGCATGTGGCAAACCTCGCTTTTGAAATTCGATAGTATACATACCTGAATATTTAGTCGACAAAAACAACAATCAAAACCAATCCATTAAAAATACGATGTATGGATGGAATAAAAATATAATCGGGAAAATTGGTAGATTATTCCTATACGTTTATTTTATTTTTCATATTGGTCCTATAAGTTTTAAATTTTCAATCTTGGTCGCATAGGCAACGTTCTTTTTTTTACATTAGTCATTTTTGTCAAGTTTGACCTAACAGAGTAACATCAAATGCCACGTATCAGACTAATGTGATAGCCACGTTAGATCAAAACTGACGGCATTAGGTCAAAGTTGATGGAAAGGGCCAATGTGAAAACGAAACATAATGTGTAGAACCAATTTGAAAAATAAAAACCTTATAAGACTAATATGGAATACAAAATAATCGTATAAGAGCAATCTACCTATTTTTCCAATATAATTTCTAACAATAATACCTGCAATAACTTTCCCAAAAAATTCACCTTTCTTAAAATCAGTCATCAACTAATTTAATTTCATATGGAACACTCTAGACGAAATGTCAGGTCTATC
Organism: Sophora flavescens; assembly: GCA_030762895.1. Classification (NCBI taxonomy): domain Eukaryota; kingdom Viridiplantae; phylum Streptophyta; class Magnoliopsida; order Fabales; family Fabaceae; genus Sophora; species Sophora flavescens. Next base: position 14,379,583 of record CM061068.1, on the reverse strand, counting down.
AGTAGGAGCAAGTCCTCCATCAGAAACACATTTAAGGATCTCATCCCACTTTGGATTACATGTGAATGTCAAAAACAAATCTGGGTATCCATATCTCCTACATATTGCCATAGCATCTTGGCAATTATTAAACATATATCTATGACCACCGGTAAATGAAGATGGTAAGATTACACGTTTCCCAATGGTTGCAGCATCTACATCACCATTTTCCATAGCTTCTTCAAGGCCTTTCAAAATATCACACCTTATTATATTCTAGTTGTTTTTAATAAACGTCAATCATTGTGCTTCAAGCATTGAATAACAATCAACCACAAATTGCTGAAACAACCTTTTGCTCTTCAGTAAAATAGTTTCCTCAGTTTCTCTTTCCATCAACCTAAATGCAATGAATTCTCTTAAAGTGACGTGATTTCTTGGATTTTCTGCAGTAGATACAATATGTCTAGCATAAGGAATGTTGTCTTGAAAACCATCTTCCCCATATGGAAACAACAACGGATATTGTAAAGGCATTAATGAAACATTGGTCTCAGCTATCCTTTGCAAATGCCCTGCGCGTGTTTGTAACATAACATCACGACCACAATCGGCATTGTCAAAATCTTCGACAATAAGAGCAGCAACTTCATCCACAGTTGGCAAATTATACTTTCGTGGATCAACTATACGGTTTCGAAACAATCTCAATGATACATTCACATTCTGTTCACCTTCAATAACATCCCTCACACGTCTAAAATTTTTTGCACGTTCATTAAATTCATCAACCATCTTCAACAACTCCTTAACCAAAGTTGGGTCAAGTTGTTTTTTATCTAATCCACACCTAATATAATTTGTAACCAAAAATATATATTATTCCTACTTGTAAAGTGTGGATACAGTTAAATTATCTCACCAACATTATTCGTACACACACACACACACACACACACACATATATATATATATATATATAATCAAACAAATATAGAAAATATACAATAGAATGAAATCAAATATAACATAAAATGATATAGTTCTGAAAAAACAAACATACATCCCTACCAAATATATATATATATATATGAATAAAGTTGTCAACCCATTCACATCATATGTACATATAGAAAAAATAGAAAGCAGTAACATACCTCAAATGAGATATTTGCTTTGTAACTTCATTTTGGGTGTCATATATGTACAATTGTGCAAACTTTGGCATCTCTCCTTCCAATGACAACAAACTTCCTATCCGATGATAATTTTGACCACCAAGAATAAATTGAGGGGGACCATGCCTTGCATTATGAGCAACCTGAACTTTACCTCCCAATGAGGTAAAAGCAAACATACTATTATAAGAGCGTATATTTTCAAGAAAATGAGCACTTCTACGATCTTCTCCATTTATTAATTTCCAAAGCAACTCCGGTGACCTCTGTAAATATTTCAGCATAACTTTCCCTTTCAGACAACATATGGAGAATTCTACACCAGACCAAATCCTATTTTTGTCAGCTCGCTCCTCAAACCAAACGTGTGCTCCACAATATTGACAACAATAGCTCATCACTCCAAAATCAATATAATCTGGACTGGAAAATACATTTCAATTGATTACTCAGGTTTAATATAGAGATACACATCCTAAAACCATGACATTTTTGTATATCTAAATAGAGGACTACAAATATACCTTGACGTTCAGCTTCAAAATACAACATATAACGATCGTAGTCAACCATAGGATCTACGTTTACAACTTGAAGATGCATTATGGAAAATAAAAACAGACACATTAAAAGTTAAACTCAACTAAATTTATCATATAATTAATATCTTTAAAAATGAATAGACAAATGTAATATAAAATACCTGGAGGCTTTGAAAAATCACAAAACTTTCGTCGACAAATTTCGTTCTTGTACACCAGATGGTTGGGTTTGCATGTTTTTTACACTCCAAGCTTTAATGATAAAATAAATAACAGTTAGATAAGAAAAATCAATACTGTAACATCATTTTTTCAAGAATAATAGCTAAAAGATATAGAAACCTTCATTTTCCTTATTATGCCGTCTCTTTTTCTCTTTAGCCAAGGACAATCTCCTCTGTCTAGCTTCTTTTCCCAAAGGATTATCACAACAATTAGTTTCGTTGTCTCTGACAGCACTCATTATCTGTGATTACATGTAATGAGATATGCTAAAACAAAATGAATATCTATGACAAATAACCAAGAATCACATGTACAAAATAACAACTAATTCACGTACCAAGTTTGGAACCTAATTAATCAAGGTTTCCTTCATATGTTTTTACGAAACATTGATACAGTACCACCAGTATAAAAGATTTTGAAACCATGGCAATTGCACTGTAAAGATTGCCAATGTAAGATTTTAGACACAACTAATCCTTAAAGTGATTTAAAACCACCTAAACCACATGCAGTTCACTAAATAATATTAACTCTACATGTAGTCACGAAACTATTATACAGGATGTTATGCCATATCAATATTTTATGTTGTATGCTTGTTCTTCTACACAATGTTCCATGTCATGCGCTTTGTGGTTCTACTGTCAAGGGTCGTGAACTGGTGTCCATTTTTTCCAATAATTATTCATGCCATGTTAGGATGGTTCACTTGGGGAAATTATCCCTTCTATACAAACCAAGTAGCTTCATCAGAAATTTGGTGTAGCAAGAATTCTCAAAACGGTGTGGATTTTATTGGTCAATTATGCTAGTTTTAGAAAGAGTTGGTGGTTAGTTTTGATGGTTAAGCTTTGTTTCAACCATTCAGCTAAGTTTATGAGAACAATTGGTTGATCACATATCTTTGCTTTTCAAATTTTGCTTGTTCTTTTCTATCCGGTTTTAGTATCCCTTGTACTCTATCCAACACACTTTTGTTTGTCTAAAAAAGATCTATAAAGAAGAAAACACTGATAACATCGTAGTAGTTTACTAATTTATAAAATATAAACAACTGGAAAATAATGAGACAGCAAGTTAATAGAAGCACCATACAAAAAAAGAGAGGCAAATGTCAGAACTTGCATATTGGTAAAAAATGAAAACAACAGAACTGGATAATGTGAAAACACTACAACCCAAAAATTGTTGCTAATTTAAGAACCAAAGAAACGAAAATGACACCATATGCATATAGTAAGCAGTATCTGACATTCAGGGAGATCCTTCCAACGTATTTTACAATATGGAAGCAATGCGAAGCACCAAATCAGTTATAAGGAGGAGTTACAAGAGTTAGATACCTGCACGTTGAATGGTATGGTTGATATTCAATGCAACCAATTAACTGATCACCAACAAAGCATACCAACATTTCTTCTATTGTGTAGATGAAGCCATAAAAAATTCTACAGAACCGAGACAAATATCCAATCAAATAGTTTCGGCAGTGGTAACATAAAGAAGAGGTATTACAATTATAATTATAAATTATTATAAAATGACAAAAAAAAAAGATGAAGCAGAGTAAGGTAGGCTATTCTCGCTGACCAAATAGGGGGGGGGGGGGTTTAGCTAAAAAAGTTGTTTACTAAAATGATGATAGTTGTAAAGAAAGTACAAATAAGTAAAGCTCAAGTAAATGTTAGATAGATCCAAAGTCTAGACTATGACTTTCCATCACCCTAGATAGTAGTTGGTTGCTTGTTCTTTAAACAAATAAAATAATGAAAAAATAAGGAACAGTAAAAAAGGGTCTTCCATAGTAGTCACGTTGTCCCATTCTAATGAGGCTGCTCTTTTGGAGTGTGGAGGCATTTAATGGATCATGTTGATGCTACTTAGCAGTGACATGGGCTTGGTTAATTATCTGCTGAAGAAAATAGAGTTAACGGTTAATAAGAAGGAAAAAAAGTTGTTTGTCATACTAAGAGCATAAACAATAGGTATATTTAAACAACCCACTTTGAGTTGTTTATCTTTCGTTAAGTATCTAGTAAAAAAAAATCTTTTATTAAGTGACCCCCATCAAACAACAATATATTTAAGTAATCCATCATTTACTTTTATTCCAATAACACCTATCCAAGCAACCCTCAAGCAACCCATTTTGTTGCTTATATAAATATATTATTTGTACCTGGTTTTGTTTTAATTTAAAACAACAACTCATTATGAGATTTGATTAAAAATTAAATAATTTTTTTAGGCAATTCATCCTTCGGAGTTCTTATACAAGCAACCATACCTTATTGTAAGCAACAAACATTACAACACAGATTAACTAAAGATCATTCGTTTTGGAACAAAAATAAATTCTAAAATTACCAAATATAAATAACGGAGGTCCTAAACATGTATAATAGCCACTAAAATCAGTAGGTTTTCTTAATCCGTGAAACATTTATAAATCGCCTACTTATTGTGAACACCCATTTTTGTCCGTCTTTAATGATATTATATTTCAAGGAGACTAATAATAATAATGAAGAGATGAAAAAGAAAAAGAAAAAAGAAATAATAAATAAAGGAGGGGGCACTCCAGTTCATTGCATTTGCTGTTGGACGCGGTCCAGCCAACTGCATTTGCTGTTAGTCGTGGTCCAGTCCAGTCCATTGAACTTGCTGGTGGCTGCGGACTATTCCAGTCCAGTGCACTTGTTGTTGGATGGGGTGATCTCGTCCATTGCATTGGACTTGCTGTTGGACGCTGCCCAGTCTAATCCATTACACTTGCTGTTGGACGGGTTGGTCCCGATCGTTGCATTGGTCTTGTTGTTGGACGGGTTGGTCCCGTCCATTGCATTGAACTTGTTGTTGGACGTGGTCCAGTCATTTGCACTTGCTGTTGGACGGGGTGGTCCCGTCCATTGCATTGCATTTGCTTTGGACGCGGTCCAGTCCAAGTCAGTGCACTTGCTGTTGGACGGGGTGATCCCGTCCATTGCATTGGGGTTGCTGTTGGACGGGATCACCCCCGTCCATTGCATTGCACTTGCTGTTGGATGGGGCTTCCCCATCCAAAGCAAGTACAAATGTGATGGACGGGACTTCCTCGTCCAGCAGCAAGTCCCATGTGATGGACGGGGCTTCCCCGTCCACAATAAGTACAAATGTGATGGACGGGACCTCCCCGTCCAACAGCAAGTCCTATGTGATGGACGAGGCTTCCCCGTCCACGGTAAGTACAAGTGTGATGGACGAGACTTCCCCGTCCAACAACAAGTACAAAGGTGATGGATGGGACTTCCCCGTCCAACAGCAAGTCCCATGTGATGGACGGGGCTTCCCCGTCCACAGCAAGTGCAAATTTGATGGACGTGACTTCCACATCCAACAGGAAGTTACAAACGTGATGGACGGGGCTTCCCCGTCCACAGCAAGTACAAATGTGATGAACGGGGCTTCCCCGTCCAATAGCAAGGACAAATCTGATAGACGAGACTTCCCCGTCCAACAGCAAGTCCCACATGATGGACGGGACCAACAACAAATTAACTATGAGTCCCCTACTTTCTTCATTTTTTCTTTTGATTGTTATCAGATCTTATCCTTATGAAAGCAAAATGTCAACAAAACTCAGCTTCATAACATGATTTGTTATTCCAATCATCTTAGCTACCTGCAAAAAAAAACATACACCCAAAATAATAATTATTTTGTGCTGGATCAGAACATGATTCGCACAATCCCAAACAGATTCTCCAAAATCCACACAAATACAATACAAAAAGGTAAATGAAAATGAATCAAATTTATGGGATTGACAACATCCCATTAACTGAGGGATGAAATCTTTATTCAGAATACAAAACAACCTCCTCCATCTATATCCCTTCACCCCAGGTAACCCAAATCAATCACCTCCAGATCACAGTAATAGAAACAGTAATTTCACGCAAATAGGACCCACATTAAGAGAAGGAGTGGTTCCAATAGGTAGCAACCTCTCTACCTCCATGGTCTTGGACTTTGTAGTGTGCTAATTTTGTCTAACAACATTATTCATAATATTTGTTAGCTGAGATGTTTAAAGAAAAGAAAAAGAAAGGCAACATAACTGCTATGTTTGGCTGAAAGTTAATAGAAAAAGACAGACTGCTCCTTCAAAGGGTTCCCCCTTTACAACTCATCAAATGTAACGTTCCACACCTTAACTTCTGGATACCCACTATTCAACCTTTTTCCCCATATTGAAGCTATGCCCTACCCCTCTGAATAGTCTCACCACCGCACAACCTTAACTATCCGATTCCACCAACTAAACTAAAACTAACACAGCAAAAAAAAAAAAATGCAACAAATAAGAACATGCAATATGTTTAAAATTCTTGCAGGGAAAAAATTTGATAACAACCCTCCAAGAAACAAACAAGTACTCAATATGACACTTCAACTTAAACATAACACATATGGGAAACAAATTGTAAGTTATCGAAAAGCAAAATGAGAGAGGCGTAGAACAATGTAAGTGGAACAAATTACGAAAGAATAAAAAAACAAAGAAGGTCACAATTTATGAGCAGATTAAAGAGGAAGGGAATCGAGTTTAGGAAAAGACAAATAAAATGTTATTATGCCTTTTCGTCGACGTCAATGCATCAAAAAGTCAGAAATGATACTAAAATTAACTGAACAAAGAGAAACTTTGAAGGTAAGGGTATCTTGAAGCAACTCAGTTACTAAAAATTATCTTTAGGGTATCTTGACCTTCTAAAGTTGCACCACATCATCACTCAATGAAGCAACTCACAAGTTTCATTTCCATGCATCTGCATTTATATGAGTAAAATAAATAAAGTGACTCAACTATTCACAGAATTTAACTCACAAAACAAACTATATTTTATTTTTTTCATATAGAAAGTTTAATAAAAAAACAAATACTGGATTTTCTTTGAGAGTTAACAAGTATCCATTGATTTTTTGTAGCCTTAACATAGTTTGTCATGGTTAAATAAAAGGGACCCCCTCGTCCAGCAGAAATAAAAGGGACAAGACTGGACGGGACCACCTCGTCCACCAGCAAGTGTAATGACTGGACGGGGCCAACAACAAGTGCGTGGCAATGGACGGGACCGCCGTGTCCATCAGCAAGTGCACAGCAATGGACGGGACCACCCCGTCCTTCAGCAAGTGCAAAGCAATGGACGGGACCACCCCGTCCATCAGCAAATGCAAATATGATGGACGAGACTCCCCCGTCCAACAGAAACTCCCATGTGATGGATGGGGCTCCCCTGTCCACAGCAAGTACAAATATGATGGACGGGACATCCCCGTCCAACAACAAGTCCCATGTGATGGACGGGGCTTCCCCGTCCACAACAAGTACAAATGAGATGGACGGGACCTCCCTATCCAACAGCAAGTCCCATGTGATGGACGGGGCTTCCCCGTCCACAGCAAGTACAAATGTGATGGACGGGAAAGTCCCGTCCATCAGCAAGTACGAATGTGATGGACGGGACTTCTCCGTCCAATAGCAAGTCCCATATGATGGATGGGGCTTCCCCGTCCACAGCAAGTGCAAATCTAATGGACGGGACTTCCCTGTCCAACATAGAAAGACACAACTTATGAGCAGATTAAAGAGGAAGGGAATCGAGTTTAGAAAAAGACAAACAAAATGTTATTATGCCTTTTCCTCGATGTCAATGCATCAAAAAGTTAGAAATGATACTAAAACTAACTGAACAAAGAGAAACTTTGAAGGTAAGGGCCTATAGTTCCAAATATATTTAAAAAATATGAACTAATACTATCAGTTAGTGTCAAATGATATTATTTATTGATAGAACACAAGAAGCTTGAGAGGAAGAACCACGTTGCAAATGGATATGTGATTGGAGGGTGAGGATAACATATATTCCTACCCTTAATATCTTGGGCTGGCATAAAAAAGACATCAATCGCAGAAAAATACAACCACAATCCACAACCCTTTCGACAAATTATAGTGTTCTAGAATTAGCCCCATCTCATTATTAAAATACACGTTGTACATTCTCAACTATAATTCTAAATAGGGTACCAACCGATTCCTCAAACCAAACCAGTGGTGGAATATCTCTGGTATTTGCTATAAAATGTTTCAGTCATATAGTTCCGTACATGTACCATTAACAATATTACTTAGATTAGTTATTAATCAGCCTAAATTGTACAAATTCCCAACTATCAAAACCTCGAGCTTTTTCACTCACTATGCTAATACCAATTGGATGATAAATAACAATGTCCTCATCAACAAACAATATTGCATATAATAGAATGCATCAAGCTTCATAAATTGAATCTAATCAAGCAACATCAAAAAACATAACCTTCAATAGTTTAGCTACAAATAAACAATAAGATAATAACAATAAAGTCCATTGGAAAATAAATTTATTTAAGTTGTGTGTACACCATACAGTGGAAACTGCAGGCCAATAAATCTAACGACCCATCATGATAATGAGTACTCAAAAAAAGTGAAACAAATTAAACAATCAATTAAAAAATTATACAGTTTCAAAGCATTATATTTAAAAAAATTAAAAAGTATAATTAATCAAATTTATATTACTTTGTTCATCAAATAACCATTCATCTTCATCACAGTACACACCTAGCACCTTCCTTGCAGCACTCCCATACACTACATCACTCACCCATTCATGTAACCCTCTTTCCTGTCACATGCATGGTACAGTTGCAATAGAAAGACATTCAGGTGAAGCACTTTTTCCTACACTTGCAACCCAGAATAGCTGGATTTAAACAAAAATCCATAAATTAAGTAGAGAAATTTTAGTAAAACATATTTATTCAATAAAATTTGAGCAAATAACATAAGCAACAACAACAACTTCAAAGATTACATATTACAATGAAATGAAGAGCAAGAATAATTCCTACAATTTAACAATGACATCAAATATTTTTTTTGGTAATTCTGTTGTTGAAGATAAATCTCCTCTTCGAGAAAGCATCAAGTTCTTCAATATTATATGATGTTTGATCTCCATCATATTCAAACATAAATTCATGCTGTAATCAATAGAAAATCTTCTAAAAGGAAATTGCAACAACGATTATCAGTAGCTAAGTTATAAAGCAGTTAATGTGTTTCATCATCTTAGAGGCAAGTTTGCCAGCTTCCTTATCAATGATATTCCAAAGAAAAGACACTTACCTCCCCTGCCTTGGACAACTATTTGCATTGAAAAACTTAAAAAAAAAAAAAGCGAATGAATGTACAAAATATCACTTGTTCTTTAGTTCCCATGCCATTCACTTTTTTTTTTTTTTTGCTTTGGTTATTGGGATATGGTCCAGGGGTTTTATACTTATTTTACTCATTCAAATCAGTTAAAGTGCATGGGATCTGGAAAAAATGTCCACTTAATGAATCCTTACCCTTACCAAGTGAGAAGCTGCAAAAGTGTAATGACTAGACGGGGCCAACAGCAAGTACAAACCAATGGACGGCACCACCTCGTCCATCAGCAAGTGCACAACAATGGACGGGACCACCCCGTCCATCAGCAAGTGCAAAGCAATCGACGGGACCATCCCGTCCATCAGCAAGTGCAAATATGATGGACGAGACTTCCCCGTCCAACAACAACTCCCATGTGATGGACGAGGCTTCCCCGTCCACAGGAAGTACAAATATGATGGACGGGACATCCCCGCCCAAAAGCAAGTCCCATGTGATGGACGGGGAGTACAAATGTGATGGACGGGACCTCCCCGTCCAACAGCAAGTCCCATGTGATGGACGGGGCTTCCTCGTCCACAACAAGTACAAATGTGATGGACCGGACTTCCCCGTCCAACAGCAAGTACGAATGTGATGGACGGGACTTCTCCGTCCAGCAGCAAGTCCCATATGATGGACGGGGCTTTCCCGTCCACAGCAAGTGCAAATGTGATGGACGGGACTTCCCCTTCCAACATACAAACTCACAATTTATGAGCAGATTAAAGAGGAAGGGAAACGAGTTTAGCTAGAAAAAGACAAACAAAATGTTATTATGCCTTTTCCTCGATGTCAATGCATCAAAAAGTCAATAATGATACTAAAACTAACTGAACAAAGAGAAACTTTGAAGGTAAGGGCCTACAGTGTTCAGACCATTGTTTTCTACACATTAATTAAGACACATTCCAGACCTAACATTAGACTTAATACATGTCTGAACTACATTCTATGTGACTAACTATAAGCCAACGGCCAACATCACATAGAGCAAACAAAGGTGAACTATCTAGCACTACTTAAAGCACAAACCTTAATCTCAAATATCCAAGGATGTCAATGACGATTTCCACTTAGAATTCATTGGCAATGCTGAACCACTATGGTCAAAGCGTGTAATAATTATCATTTTGAAGTGAATCAATATCAGTGTAATTGATGACATGTGGCATCTTTCAATATCGTGAATGTTGTACTCAGTTACTAAAATTTATCTTCAGGGTGTCTTGACCTTCTAAAGTTGCACCACATCATCACTCAATGAAGTAACTCACAAGTTTCATTTCCATGCATTTGCGTTTATATGAGTAAAATAAATAAAGTGACTCAATTATTCACAGAATTTGACTCATAAAACAAACTTTTTTTTTTTTTGCATATAGAAAGTTTGATAAAAAAAACAAATACTGGATTTTCTTTCATAGTTAACAACTATCCATTGATTTCTTGTAGCCTTAACAGAGTTTGTCATGGTTAAATAAAAGGGACCCCCTCGTCCAGCAGAAATAAAAGGGACAGGACTGGACGGGACCACCCCGTTCACCAGCAAGTGTAATGACTGGATGAGGCCAACAGCAAGTGCAAAGCAATGGACAGGACCACCTCGTCCATCAGCAAGTGCACAGCAATGGATGGGGCCACTCCGTCCATCAGCAAGTGCAAAGCAATGGACGGGACCACCCCGTCCATCAGCAAGTGCAAAGCAATGGACGGTTAATGGTAGCCTAGCCTCTCCAACACTTCAATGTATCAGTTTTCTTTTTCTTTCAGAAAAATACAATAAGAAAAAAAAACCATTTCTATCTTAACACGTTTCCACTTTCTCCTCAGTGTCTGAAGGTATGATGGTTGACATGTCTAATCCCATTTAATGCAACTTTACCCGGTTAAGCAAACAACACAATCAAAGTACCAAATATAATAATAATAATAATCAGAAACAAAAAACTTATTCAAAAATGATTAAATTCCTTGAAATAAAGTGAGCCCTCTACATCAGATGTACAGAATTTGACTCACAAAACAAACTATATATTTTTTTGCATATAGAAAGTTTAATAAAAAAAACAAATACTGGATTTTCTTTCATAGTTAACAACTATCCATTGATTTCTTGTAGCCTTAACAGAGTTTGTCATGGTTAAATAAAAGGGACCCCCTCGTCCAGCAGAAATAAAAGGGATAGGACTGGACGGGGCACCCTGTCAACCAGCAAGTGTAATGACTGGACGGGCCAACAACAAGTGCAAAGCAATCGACGGGACCATCTCGTCCATCAGCAAGTGCACAGCAATGGACGGGACCACCCCGTCCATCGGCAAGTGCAAAGCAATGGACAGTTAATGGTAGCCTAGCCTCTCCAACACTTCAATGTATCTGTTTTCTTTTTCTTTCAGAAAAATACAATAAGAATAAAAAAAGCTTTTCTATCTTAACACGTTTCCACTTTCTCCTCAGTGGCTGAAGGTATGATGGTTGACATGTCTAATCCCATTTAATGCAACTTTACCAGGTTAAGCAAACAACACAATCAAAATACCAAATATAATAATAATAATCAGAAACAAAAAACTTATTAAAAAATGATTAAATTCTTTGAAATAAGGTGAGTCCTCCACATTAGATGTACAGTAGAAATTGTTAGTCCACTTTTATATTTGTATAGATGTAGCATTTACGCCATAATTTTTTATGAAAGAAATTGTAGAAAAACCATTCTTTAATATTTTCCCCCTTGAGTAAAAAAAAAATTTATTTCCCCCCTAAACGGTTACTATCACACACAAAGACTTCTAGTAAGGAATAATATTTTATTTTTTCTAAGGGCTAGTAAGGAATAATAAGATAGTTCTGCAGATATTATATTTAAAAATGAATCAGGAAATTAACATGTGAAACGAATAAAAAACATAGATAGTTCACCTTAGCTTAGTTCAATGATGATTTTTCGGGGTTCTGTTAGCTCATGAGGAGTTGATATGATTCTTACATTACGTTTGGATAAAGATAAGGGTTTTTATTACATTCTTACATTAAGTTGCTTATCAAAAAAAAAAACGTTTGGATAAGTTTTTTATAATTAATAACGGAACTGAATACGTAAAGATAAGCTAGAAAGAGAAATGTGGAGCAAACCAAAATTCTATCACTGCTTATTTGAAAAATGAATAACGAGGTTGGATTAAGGTGTATGACCTATATTTTATACCATTCACTACATCATTTATATGTGGAAATTTTGGATAAATCAAATTGTCACATGAGTTTTGTCAAAATTTCAAATTTTATAGTTGTATTTCTACTGTAATCAAATATATGAATACAATATATTGTAGTATAGTATATGTACTCTTTGTATTCGTAAATTTATCCCATATTAAAATAATGTTTTTTATTAAAAAAATGATTATATTACAAAATGATATTTTAATATGAATTAAAATAATGTACGTTGTCAATAATATTTTGTAATATATTCAGTTTTTTTTAATCAAAAATATTATTTTAATATGAGTTAAATTTGCAAATACAAAGAGCACATATATTATACTACAATATATTGTATTCAGATAGTTTGACTACAGTATAATATAACTAGAAAGTTTGAAATTTTGATCAACCTATGTTGGTAATTTGATTGACCCAAAATTTATCATATGAGTAATATAGTGAGTGATATAACATATAGGTGATGCATAGCCCAACCTGAATAAGGAATGAAGAGAGAAAGTTTTTAGAAGGAAAAAGTAACTATGTCCAATGGTTTTTGAAAGAAAACAAAAGGAAAAAAGCCTTCAAGATGTATCTCGTAGAATGCAGACTTAGCCAAAAGCAAAACTCTATCTCACGAGGAGCTCTATTTTTGAGAATAATTATGTCATTTGAACACAAATTTTAAATATTGTATATATGTTTTTTTTTATTTTTTATTTACTTTTTATTCTTTATATACACATATCTAGAAAATACATCCAAAAGATATTTCCATTCTTGTGTTTAAAAAACATTCATATTTCAAGAATCTTGATTTTACAAGCCGACAGGGCAAAAAAAGGTACATGTCGTTTTTGTGTAAGAAAGTTTATACGGATTTAGTTGATATGTATTGATAGTATCCAGATTTTTTATATTACCAATCAATTAGAAATCGATATCTTAATAAAAATCTTTGACTCTTATCTGACTACCTCAAAAATCATATATACCTTGATTTTAAATTAGTTGACAACATAAAAAACTTCTCACTGATACTATTAATTAAACTCAATCTATGTATGCAAAATAAAATGTGATATTAGATTTTGAGATGAAAGTCAATATAAAAGGTGATAATAGCCTTATGAAAGTCCTGTAATCATCGCTTTTCAGTTTCACAAAGAGATATAAATGGCATGTTAAATGCTAAATAAATTATAAGAAACAGCTGGAGTTTTTTTTTTTTTAAGAAGAAACAGCTGGAGTTAAAACATGGCTATCAAACAAAAATTATAAGCACTAAGAGGTGCAATTTTCATGTTGAAAAACTGACAGTAGACAAAGTAATAAAAAACAATTAAAATTGATAAAAGACAATATATAAAAACCATTAAAAAAAATTAATTTTTTTAAAATTATTTTTAATGGAAAAAAAAGGGAAAATGGGGTGGCGCCACGTGTCACCACCAGGTGAGTGGCAGCACTGCAACAGACGCCACTTGTGGCGCTAGTTGCAACGGCACCACTCACCTAGTGGTGACACGTGGCACCGTCCCCCCACCCAACCCACCCATCCCATCCCCCTTCCCTACTATATAAACCCCCACCACAGCTCCTCCTCATCTAACACATTATACCAATTTTTCTTTCATTCCAAATTCGAAATTCCTTCGATCTCCTACACTTTATTAAATTATTTTTTTTCTACACTATATTACTATCATTTATAAGTTTAGGTCAATATTTTAATTTTTTATATCATATTTATATTATTTTATTAGATATTGTATACTCATTCTTCATCATTTCTATTACTTTTTTTTACACTCTTTATTATATATAATGTTGTTGGAAGTTTAAAAATTAAATTTTTTTTATACCACATTTTTATCATTTTATGTAATCATAATTTTTTTATTATATTATTAATTTTTATTTTTGTCCATTCATAAATATTAATTTTTTTTAATATTTTTTTTACTTTGTTATTATTAATGATAGTGGTATCATTTCTACTACTAATTTTGTTGGAAGTTTCAAAATTAAATTCTTTTATACCACATTTCTATCATTTTTTTGTAATCATAAATTTTCAAATTTTTTATTATATTCTTTTTTTGTGTGGTTATTTTAATATTAAATGTTTTTAATATATTATTTTTTTTACTTTGTTATTATTAATGATAGTAGTATAATTTCTACTACAATTTTTTTACACTTTCTTTTTTTAATATACTATTATTTTTTTATAAATTTTCTTACTATTAATATTTGTTAGTTTTAATGTTATTCTTGTTGTTGTTGTTATTAGTATTGTTATAATTTATTGTACTAATGGTTTACTTTTTCATGATTTTATTCTAGGAGATATGGCACAGTCGATTAATCCTGACCCCATTTATGAACATGCGTTACATATGCAGAAGACACATATGTCTCAACATATATGGAACGAGGAGGAGGATCGAGTTCTTAGGTGTAGAAGAGTACAACAATTTAAAGATGGAGGTGCCAACATTCCCCTCGCCATTAGAGATATTCTCGAGATGACAAGCTTTTTGGGCACTGCCTAATTATCATTGTTCCAGGTGGACCATGCATTGATAAGTGCATTGGTTGAACGTTGGAGGCTTGAGACCCACACATTCCATATGACATTTGAAGAGTGCACGATTACATTACAGGATCTTGCAATTTTCACGGGTGTTCGCATTGACGACCATCCTGTGACTGGTCGAATATGTGATAACTAGCCAGAGTACGTTGGTGCAATGCTAGGGCTGATCCCAGATGATGACCAATTTCATGGCACTCGTTTAATAATGACATGGTTAAATGCACATTTTGGAAATCTCGAGCAACATGATTTGTCCAACCGGTAGTGGCAACCCGTTGTGCCAGAGCGTATATTCTGAGGTTACATGGTGGAGTGTTGGTCGCAGATCGTTCTGGTGCGCTTGTTGCATTAAGATATCTAACATTGTTAGAAGATTTTAGTGTAACTGCACAAGTTAGTTGGGGATCAGCGGTGTTAAATTATTTATATCGTGAACTATGTAACGCCACCAAAAATTGCACCCAGACTCAGAAGCAATGATAGACCTGCAGGGATGCCCTATGGAACAAGATTACATTAATTTTTTGTTGAGTAATCAATAGTTGTGTTATTAATTACTTATGACCTGAATTTGATTATCAGGTGGCAGCGTGGGATTAATTTTTCAAGACATTATCACGAGCTACCTTATTATCGAGATATTTTTGATACGATGCAACCATCAGATGTAAGGGTTTAGCTGTATTACAACGTGGATCTATTTAATATTTAAGAGTTGTTAATTATGCTAGTTGTTGAATGCTTGTAGATTGTGTGGGAGCCATATGACGAATACCTGAAGGCATCTTTGCCGTTTATCTACATCGAAGGCCAGCATTTATGGAGGGCAGTTGTGCCTTTGATCTGCTTTAACATTGGGGAGTATCATCAACCTGATCGAACGATGAGACAGTTTGGCCTGGACCAACATGTTCCACAACCAGCCTCCCAGCCACCATGGGCCCACAACTTAACTCTTAGGGGGAAATCAAAGGATAATTGGTTACAAAAGATGGACCGTTTATTCACTTATGGAACGATAGGTTGACATATGTCCAGCTCGGTGTACCACCACAATCGTCTATCAACAACCAATCAGAGTATATGAGAGGGTACCTGGGAATTACTCGTCGTTGGATCAGTAGGAAAAACGCACAACAAGCAATTTTGATAATGTTATTTATGTTTGTGTATTTTATTATTAAGCATTAATTTGTTACCATTATCGTTACTAATTCCCATTATATTATGTACTTATAGAATAATTTACATACTATACACGTCAAGACCTTAGTTTGATAGGCAACTGGCCAGTTGCAACTGAATATAACAACCAACACCACATACATCACAACAAGTTGCGAATTGTATCCCCCATCTCTGCCCGGGAGTTGATCGCAGACAGAACTGAATCCTATGTAGCATTAGCTCCTCACCCTCATTCACCATGTCCTTCATTAACTGTAAAAACTCTTGACAGTTAGATGGTTTATACAGTAAGTTCATCAGTCTTGCTGTATTATGATTTGGCAAGAGTGTTTACAGTTAATGAAGGACGTGGTGCATGAGGGTGTGGAGCTGATGCCCCATAGGATTCAGTTCTGTCTGCGGTCAAATCTCAGACAAGACGGGATTACAATTCTCAACTTGTTGTGATGTACGTGGTGTTGGTTGTTTTGTTCAGTTGTTGCTGGCCAGTTGCCTATTAAACTAATGTCTTGACGTGTATAGTATGTAAATTATTCTATAAAAGACCGTTTCCATATATACATATATATACATGTGTGTGTGTGTGTGTGTGTATATTAAGGTGGATAGGCTAATATTAATATGATATTATTATTGTATGATCATATACTACATCAATAATTACTTTATTAATAATAATAATATTAATAATAATAGTAATAAATAATAATATTACTAAAATAAAAATAAAAAAGCAAACTGCTACTACAATTAACAATAACAAATAAAAAGAATTATTTTTAAAAAATTAATATTTATTAACGCACAAATGGCGATGTTACTTTCGATACCCCCTTAAGGCGGTATTTCTCTTCGATACCCCTATCATAGGTGGTATCGCGGCAAACATCATACAATTCATCATAAGGCACAATTTCATGTCTCATACGTGTAACAACTCATTTACCAAAAATTAAATATTTGATCTTATCATGCATGTCAAATAAACTCACATGACATAGCATACACCAATAAGCACGTCATTCAACTAATACAAATACCAATCATGTATTTCATGGCATCAGTAACAAGAATAAATATCCAATTTAATAATTTTTTTTATTTTAATTCAAAACCCCTAAAAAAATTAGTTTGTTAATAACATGCATTATTCAATTAAAATCTCTCAAAATCATAGGTAAATCGCTCAACACAACAAACACATGTACCATGGAAAGGGTTATTAAAAGATACTGTTACTCACCTCTCGAAGACCTCCAAAGTGCTCAAAAAATTATTTATGATAAGAATTTGTGCTTCCCTAAAAATTCTTCTCCCGTTTGGTGGCATTCTTGGATCTGTGTTGTTACGGTTGCACTGGCAAGGAAGAACAGAACTGACGAAAATGCTAAACCCCCCTATGGCGCTCCTGATCCACGTTCCTTTTCTTTTTTTTTAGTTACCAACCTTTATATAGTATATACAGTGTCAGCGCATAGTAGGTTTGTCCTCTTTCTTTTTTTTCTTTTTCTTTTCTTTTCTTTCTTTTTACATATTGGTTACGCCTAGTACACTATTATGCATATTTATTTATTTTTAATTCTCTTTTTATTTTTTTTATTTTTTTTAATATTTATCTTAATTTAATATTCCTTTTGTAATTATTTACCAATTCTAACAAGTTTTATACTAACATATCCCGTACACTAAACCTCTTAATCATATTGTATTTTTATTATATCATCATCATCATCATCATCATCATCATCATCATCATCATCATTATTATTATTATTATTTTCAAATTAATTATATTAGATTTTTAGGATGTTACATTTTCTCCCCTCCTTAAAGAATTTCGTCCCCAAAATTCACCTCATACTCACGCACTTATTTTAACATATGGCATATTCAAACTTAAAGGTTACCATACCTTAGATAATAAAATCTGGGTATTGACGCACGATGTCCTCCTCCATCTCCCAAGTGGCTTCCTCGGGAGTTAATCCGTCCCATAACACTTTCACCAATGGAATCGACTTGTTCCTTAGAGTCTTAGTGCTCTTGTCCAAGATCTGACTAGGTTTTGGCTTATAGATCAAATTATCCTTCAATTGTATAGACTCAGGAGCTATCACATGAGATTCATCAGGCACATATTTTCTGCGTTGCGACACATGGAAAACATCATGAAGGTTTGCCAACTGCGGCGGAAGAGCCAATTGATAGGCAACAGACCCGACTCTTTTAAGGATTTGGAAAAGTCCCATGAAATGAGGATTTAGCTTGCGGAAATTCATCGACCTCCCTACCCCCGTCTTAGGAGTGACTCTAAAAAATACATGCTCTCTTTCCTGGAATTCTAGAGGCTTTCTCCTTTTGTCGGCATAGTTCTTTTGTCTACTTTGCGCCGTGCGCATCCTCTCCCTAATCATTTTGATTCTCTCAGAGGTTTCTTGGACCAATTCAGGTCTTATCAAGGTTTTCTCACCTACCTCACACCAACATAAAGGGGGCCTACACTTTCTCCCATATAGGGCCTCATAGGGTGCCATGCCTATGCTAGCGTGGTAACTATTGTTATACGCAAACTCAATGAGAGGTAGGAACCTATCCCAACTCCCTCCTTCATCCAAGACACACGCTCTAAGCATGTCCTCAAGGGTCTAAATGGTCCGCTCTGACTGACCATCCGTTTGGGGATGATAGGCCGTGCTAAGGTTCAACTTAGTCCCAAAGGCTTGCTGAAAAGATCTCCAAAATCTAGAGGCAAACCTCAGGTCTCTATCTGACACTATAGATGTGGGTATCCCATGAAGCTTGACTATTTCCTTGATATAGAGGTATGCCAACTTGTCTAAGCTATAGGTTGCCTTAATTGGCAAGAAGTGGGCAGACTTGGTCAACCTATCCACTATCACCCAAATGGTGTCCAAGCCCAAACGTGTCTTAGGTAACCCCATCACAAAGTCCATAGAAATTCTCTCCCACTTCCATTCTGGAATCTCCAAGGACTGCAACAACCCTGAAGGCTTCTGATGTTCTATCTTAACCTTTTGGCCTACTAAACACCTAGTTACGAAGCTAGCCACGTCCTTTTTTATTCCTGGCCACCAATACATCCTCTTAAGGTCTTGGTACATCTTAGTTATTCCAGGATGTATGGTAAACTTTCCCTTATGAGCTTCCTCTAATATCTTCTCTCTAAGGCTCCCCTCCTTAGGAACAACGATCCTATTCTGAAACTTCACTAGCCCATCAACTGACAACTCATAACCCTCCTGTCCTAACCGAGACTGCAACTCTTGGTCTAAAAGTTGTTCCCGCCTAACCTCATCTCTAAGGTCACTATTAATTACTAACCTATTCAGCTTCAAACTTAAGGCATTTAAGGACACATCCAACACCTCCAGATTCATGTCCTTAAACTCTTCCATGAGGTTCAACTCTTGCACCATCAAGCTTGACACGTGTAGGGACTTCCTATTCAAAGCATCTGCCACCACATTGGCTTTTCTCGGATGGTATTTCAACTAGAAGTCATAGTCCTTAAGGAACTCCATCCACCTTCGTTGTCTCATGTTCAACTCCTTCTGATCGAATAAATATTTAAGGCTTTTATGGTCACTAAAAACTTCAAACGTTGCCCCATAAAGGTAATGCCTCCAAATCTTAAGGGCAAAAACCACAGCTGCTAGCTCTAGGTCATGGGTAGGGTAATTCCCCTCATGTGGCCTAAGCTGCCTAGAGGCATATGCTACCACCTTGCCCTCCTGCATTAAGACACATCCCAAGCCATTCTTAGATGCGTCGCAATATACCACAAAACTCACTAAGGGATCCGGTATAGTTAAGACTGGTGATGACACCAATCTCCTCTGAAGCTCTTGGAACCCGTCCTCACACTCCTAGTCCCACACAAAAGGTTTCCCTTTCCTAGTCAACTGGGTCAAAGGTAAGGCTAGTCTAGAGAACCCCTCTATGAACTTCCTATAGTAACCAGCTAAGCCTAAGAAACTTCTCACTTCGGTTACTGTCTTAGGTTGTTCCCATCCCAACACCGCATAAACTTTAGAGGAATCAACCGCTACACCATCCTTTGAGATGGTGTGTCCTAAAAACTTTACCCCGTCAGGCCAAAAATCACACTTCTCTGATTTGGCATAAAGGCGCTCGTCCCTCAAGATCTGCAACACCAACCTTAAGTGTTCTCCATGTTCTTCTGGTGTCCTAGAGTATATTAAAATATCATCTATGAACACCACCACAAACCTATCCAAGAAGGTCCTAAAGATCCGATTCATGTAGTCCATGAAAACACCAAAGGGCATCACCACATACTCATAGTGCCCATACCTTGTCCTGAAGGCTGTCTTAGGGATGTCCTCGCTTCTAACTCTAATTTGATGGTATCCCGATCTTAGATCTATTTTGGAAAACCATGATGCTCCCCTTAACTGATCTAAGAGATCATCTATCCTAGGCAAGGGATATTTGTTCTTGATGGTTACCTTATTCTGGTTCCTATAATCAACACACAACCTCATACTCCCATCCTTTTTCTTCACTAAAAGCACTGGTGCTCCCCAAGGTGACACACTAGGCCTAATAAACCCATTCTGTAACATATCCTCTATCTGTTTCTTGAGCTCGCTCAACTCTAGAGGTGCCATCCTATAGGGTGATATAGATACAGGTCCACTCTCAGATACTAGATCTATGGTAAACTCAATCTCTCTATCTGGAGGTAAACTAGAGACATCCTTAGGAAACACATCTGGGAACTCACACACAATAGGCAACGCCGCTATATCACTTTCAGCCTCTATCTTAGCAGAAAAGATGAGTATATATCCCTGAGCTCCCTCAACTAAGCACTTATGACATGAGGCAACAGAGATAAGATGTTCTGTCCTAGGAGAGTCAACAGACATGGACTGTGGAATGAAAGAAATAGTTCGACTAGCACAATCAATAATAGAATTATTACGAGACAACCAGTCCATGCCCAAAATAATATCCAGACCAGACATAGGTAAACATATCAAATCAACAATATAAGTCAGGTCTTGAAACAATAAGGGACATTGCAGACAGACAGAAGAAGTAATCAATCTATCTTTAGCCGGGGTAGAAACACACAAATCATATGACAGTTTAGTAACATGTAACTCTAATAATTGAACACATTTAAATGAAATGAATGAATGTGTTGCTCCCGAATTGAACAATATGATAACATCATGACCTTCAATAAAGCCCTTACCTTGGATCAAACCATCGGACTCCTTCACCTCCTCTCCTTGGGTGGTAAAGACCCTTCCGTGGTTCAATGATTTGGTTTGAGATTGTCCTCATGACTTGCACATCCTAGCAAAGTGCCCCATCTTCCCACATTTGTGGTAAGTGATTTGTGCCGCTGGGCACACACGATCTCCATGCTGCCACCCACACTTGTAACATGCAGTCCCCTTCTCACCTTGAGCACCTTGAACCTGCTTACACTTCGTGATTGTAGGCATAGGTCGTAGGCTCTTTTGGAAATTACCCCCTTTCCCATGGAATGTCTTGCCGTCACCGAAGCTCTTCTCCTTCGACCTCTCAGCCAGCACAGCTTGCATATTCTGCTCCGCCACCCTACACTTGTTCACTAAAGTGGGGTAGTCTCGAATCTCTAGGTGCCCAATGAGGCTCTGCAGCTCTGGCTTCAAACCCTGCTCGAACTTAATTGCTTTCCATGGACCATCAGGATTATCCCTCACCTGTGTGGAGAACCTTGCAAGCCTCTTAAACTTGGCCACATATCCCGCTACCGTCATACTCCCCTGACGAAGATGTAGAAACTCCATCTCTTTATGTATCCGGACACTGTGCGGAAAGTACTTCTCCAGAAATACCTCCTTGAATCTGTCCCACATGATAGGGGCGCCCGAAGCAAGCAACCCGCCCCTGGCACAGTTCCACTAGTGAACTGCATCCGACTCTAACATATAGGTGGCAAAATCCACCTTCTGAGCATCAGAGCACCCCATGGCCCGGAAGATCTTCTCTAATTTCAGTAACCATTCCTCAGCCTCAATAGGATCGGTGGTCCCTCGAAAAGCTGGTGGATTATTATTCCTGAACTCTGATAGACCCCTGTACCGTGGATCTGAAGCTGCAACCGGTACCACATTAAGCATGTCCCCCTTATCCCTCATCTGACGGAGAATCTCCGTCTGCTCCTGCATAACTCTGGCCATTCGAGCCAAAGTCGCTGCAAGCGCATCATTTCTCCCTCGTCTGTTCGCTGCCATAATCTGCATACCACCAATCAAACAGTGGGTTGATCAAGTCCAATATCCAAAAGAATAGAACTGCTCTGATACCATAAATGTAACGTCATTCGTTACATTAGTAACCCAAATTAATTTCAATAAAAATCCTTCAAAACATTTAATTAAAAAAAAAACACAAGTCATAAAAATTTTCTCAAATAACTAAGTAGGAAGATACCTCATATTAAATAAAATAGTAATAAAATATCCATGTAATGAATATAAATATAAATGAAAACCACAAGCCTCAATATCCGGCGTCTACTAACAAACCCAACAATAAATAAATAAATGTGTCTGGCCACATACGACTCCTTATTTAAGAAAATACTAACCAAACTAGAAAGAATAACTAATAGAATCCACTAAGTCTTCATGCCTCTCGGTTTCAATGACGTCCTCCTCGTGCTCTGAAAACAATACTTATAATGAGATATAAAATCCCAGTGATTAACAATACAGTTTTATAAAATATTTTCAAAAATAACATTGTCCTCAGCTGGTGTTGTAACCGGAAAAACTGTTCATGGCACTCGCTAATTTTCCAAATAATATATAAAAAAGAAAATATTTTTAATATCAATAATAATCTCATCTCAATACATCATATTCCATATACCAGATAAATTCTAGTTTAATCCAAGCGGTCCGAAGACCTCCTAATTAAATTGGCCTCTTGCCGGCATGCCATATATTCACACATCACACGACAATGGCGTCCCATTGCCCACCCCTACTCACGAGGAATGTTTCGATGTCACCCTCCTGTTGGGGACATTTCCATTTCGATACCTCCCATGTGCACATGGTGGTATTTCTCCTTTTTCGACACCCCAACCTGTGGCGGTTTCACTTTCGATACTCCTTTTTAAGTAGTATTACTCATTTTTGACATCCTAACCACATGACGATGTTACTTTCGATACCCCCTTAAGGCGGTATTTCTCTTCGATACCTCTATCATAGGTGATATTGCGGCAAGCATCATACAATTTCATAGGTAAATCGCTCAACACAACAAACAAATGTACCATGGAAAGGGTTATTAAAAGATACTGTTACTCACCTCTCGAAGACCTCCAAAGTGCTCAAAAAAATATTTATGATAAGAATTTGTGCTTCCCTAAAAATTCTTCTCCCGTTTGGTGGCGTTCTTGGATCTATGTTGTTACGGTTGCACTGGCAAGGAAGAACGGAACTGACGAAAATGCTAAACCCCCCTGCGGCGCTTCTGATCCACGTTCCTTTTCTTTTTTCTTTTTTAGTTACCAACCTTTATATAGTATATACAGTGTCAGCGCATAGTCGGTTTGTCCTTTTTCTTTTTTTTTCTTTTCTTTCTTTTTACATATAGGTTACGCCTAGTACACTATTATGCATATTTATTTATTTTTAATTCTCTTTTTCTTTTTTTCTTTTTTTTTACTATTTATTTTAATTTAATATTCCTTTTGTAATTATTTACCAATTCTAATAAGTTTTATACTAACATATCCCGTACACTAAACCTCTTAATCATATTGTATTTTTATTATATCATCATCATCATCATTATTATTATTATTATTATTATTACTATTTTCAAATTAATTATATTAGAATTTTAGGGTGTTACACGTTATATGTTTTATTTTAGTTTATCGCGTAAAAGATATAATCTTATGTCCAATTAAACTTGCAGATATTCAACAATTGGGCTCCACTCTCTGATGCGACATCAATAACATAATGATGCGTTGGGCAACTTTCTTTCTTGAAGTGTACCAATTACCATAATTTGTATGTAGTTAGTTTATAATAAATGCATCATGTATTAGCTATAATGTACTTTTGACTGATATATGTTTTGACATGAAATCTATAATATATCATATGTAGCCTTTTGGTTTCTAATTATCCATGTTGTCTGAATGTAATTGAATATATTTATTGTTTGTAATCTTTTAACTTAGTGTGTTTTGGTTGTACAAAAGGGATTGTGTTGAGAATATTTAGATTCTGTATTGATCTAGATTACTGAAATAGGGGAAAAGACTCTCACTACTTTAAAGTTTTTTTTTTAAAAAAAAAAACCCTTTCACATCGGTTTCTGAAATAACCGATGTGATAACCTAACATTTCACATCGGTTTCTTAAAAAACTAACGTGATAACCCCATTTTACACATCAGTTATTTTTAAAACCGATGTGAGTTGTTGGGTTATCACATCGGTTTTTAAAATAACCGATGTGGAAAGTGGAGTTACCCCATCGGTTTCTTCAGAAACCGATATGAAAAGTGTCGAACAAGAATTATTGTCTTGCTGAAATATAATTTTTGACATCGGTTTTAAAACCGATGTAAAAAGTGGCAATAAACCACATCGGCCGTTTCAACATCAGTTTGAAAACCGATGTGAAAAGCCAAAAAAAACCGATGTGAAATCCCTTTTCTGCACTAGTGTGAACAAAACAACCAACACCACGTACATCACAACAAGTTGCGAATTGTATCCCCCATCTTTGCCCGGGAGTTGACCACGGACAAAACTAAATCCTATGTGGCATTAGCTCCCCACCCTCAGTCACCATGTCCTTCATTAACTGTAAAAACTCTTGACAGTTAGATGGTTTATACAGTAAGTTCATCAGTCCTGTTGTACTATGATTTGTCAAGAGTGTTTACAGTTAATGAAGGACGTGGTGCCTGAGGGTGAGGAGCTGATGCCCCATAGGATTCAGTTGTCTGTGGTCAAATCCCAGACTAAAACGGGGTTACAATTCTCAACTTGTTGTGATGTACGTGATGTTGGATGTTTTGTTCAGTTGCTACTGGACAGTTACCTATTAAACTAATGTCTTGACGTGTATAGTACATAAATTATTATGTAAAAGACCGTTGCGAGATATATATATATATATATATATATATATATATATATATATATTCAGGTGGATAGGCTAATATTAATATGATATTATTATTGTATGATCATATACTACATCAATAATTGCTTTATTAATAATAATAGTAATAAATAATAATATTAATAAAATAAAAATAAAAAAGCAACCTGCTACTACAATTAACAATAACAAATAAAAAGAATTATTTTTAAAAAAATAATATTTATTAACGCACAAAAAAAAAAAAAAAAAAAAAAAATAAACCATCAAGATTACATAAAATGATAGAAATGAGGTATAATAAAAATTAAATTTTTAAACTTCCAACTAAATTATAGATAAAATATAATGTAAAAAAAATGTAGTAGAAATGACGAAGACTGGGTACACAATATCTAATAAATTAAAAAAAATGATATAACAAAATTATAATATTTACCTAAACTCAAAATTTGATACTAATAAAGTGTAGAAAATAAAAGACTATAGTAAACTGTAGGAGATATTATGAGCATCTTCTGAATGCACAAAAAAAAAAAAAACATAAGAAAAAATACAATAATAAAAATATGGTATTATAAAAATTAAATTAAAAACTTTCACAAAAAATTTTGATCGAGAAGAGTGTGATAAAAAATAGCAGAATATTGATAAATGAATATATAACAATTAATAAAATAATTAAAATATTATATCAGAAATAACTTGATATTTACCTAAAAGAGTGTAGAAAATGTGGAGTAGAGGGCATCCCCGGATGAGGGTATATATGAATATATCACTAGTGCAAAATATATATTTAACATCAGTTTTTTAACATCGGTTTTAACAAAACCGATGTGAAATAGGAGGCGGTGGCATTTTTGAAATTAAACTGAAATATTTTAACATCGGTTATTGCATAAATCGATGTGATAAAAATATTTAACATCGGTTTTAAAAAAACCGATGTGGAAAAGTGAAACCAAAAAAAAAAATTAGACATCGGTTTTTAATAACCGATGTGGAAAAGGGAAACAAATTATAAATTTTTTTTATCAAAGGTTTTTCTTTCTTTGAAAATGTTTTTGAAGAAGATTCGACTTGAGTCGAACTGTCAAATTCTTCAGTGGTGCTAGCCACTTGATACAAAAGTTGATTTGTATAATTCAACTGTTGTTGAATATTTTTAATATCATAACGTGTCGATTGTTGAGCAGAAAGGGTTTTGTCATCAAATTTCATTGATTTGAAAGGTGATGCAATAATTTCATTGTTATCTACATTTGGAAAAGTGATTTCTTCCAAAGGTGGAATAACAGAAATTACTTCTTTGCCCTTTGCAGTTTTCCAAATCTTTTTCGCAGAGTTAAGAACTTTTAACTCCAAGTGAGGAAAATAGTGCTTTTCAAACCATTCGAAGAAGGGAATAGTATCATCCTCTAAATCAACAAATCCAACATCTGGGTCATTATTTTCCAGATACGGATTGTATTCTTCGAGGTCTTCTGCTGAAAACTCTGGTTCTTCAATGACTTCATCAGAACCAACAGTTGAAGCAGCTTCTAATAATTTCTTCTTTAATTCTGCTGGGGAAGCAACATCAAAGGTTAAAATATATGGAGAGAAAGGACTGGGGGGTTGAGAGATTACTGAAGAAGTAGTCCCAACTATATTCTTGCCCCTATCTCTTGCTGGTGAGTTTGCTGGAGTAGACACAGACTGAGGGAGTCTCCTCTTTTGAAGTCCATGCTTTTTCCAAGTTTCAAATTTTGTAAGAACAAAATCCTCATTAAATTTTCTCCACCATGAAACCATAGTAGAAGCACAAATCCATCGAGGAAAAGGTTCTGGCAGATGTTGATGAACATCATAGTTAAACCTGAGTAGCCATGATATTCCAAACTGAGCACAGAAATTTAATAGTTTTTCATGTACTGGAATTTTTGGGGTTAAGGTTTTGTATTCTAAGTATGTGGAGTATATAGCATTGGGGAAAATCTCAATAGATAGTCCATTATTAACAAACCACTCTAAGAACCACGAAGGGTAAGTAGATTGATTACTTAATATTTGGAAATACCAAGAATGTTTTTCGTTTGGAACATTTAAGAATTGTTCCCAAGCAGCTTGGTTATCAAAGTAATCATAAACTGCAGGGTCGAATACCCTGGAGAATCTTTTGGGCTTTTGAGGATGCTGACCCCAGTCTGACATGGTTAAAACCTTTAATATTTTGCACTGGGAGTAAGCCACTTTGGATTTGTCTTTATTATTATAATTTTCAACTATCTCTGCTGACTTGGTGTCCAGCAGAATGAACTGATAAAAATGCAAATTTTTCTTGGATCCATAAGATGGAATCCAACCCGAACCTTCCATGTGGTATTTTGAATAAATGTTCCAGGGTTCTGAAACATTTTTTGAGGGATCACCCATTTCGGGTTCCAAAAGTAACAACTTTTGGCATTTTGGTTTGTATTTATGTTGGAGGGGTTCTCTTTCAAGGGGTTGGCCTTGAGCTTGAGATTTTTGGATGGGGTTTTGTTGTTGTTGGATGGGTTTACCCAAAGGAGCAAACCTATTGGCTATTTCAACAGATGATGAGGGTATTTTAGTGGGCTGTTGGGCCGATATTGGTGTTTGGGCTATTTTGATTGCACTAGGTGCAAAGGAATCCAATGTTAAGGGTTTTGATGTTGATGAGGAAGGGGATGCCCCACCTCTGGAATGTCCACCTCGGGACCCACTCATTTTGCTGAAGATTCCTGCAAAAATTCCCTGGTTAGATAATCAGGGATAAAATTATTTTCACCTTTTAAATATTCTATTTCAAAATCAAAACAGCTAAGAAGACTTTGCCATCTGGCAAAAATATGTTTGGAAACAAGATTTTTAACATCTTTTTCTAAAACATCTTTTGCTGCTTTGCAATCTATACGTAATAAAAATCTTTTGTTAAAAAGGTCATCTTGAAATTTTGTAATACATAGTACTATAGATAAAATTTCCTTTTTAATAGTACTATATTTTTCCTGTGAGGAGATCCAAAGACCAGAGTGATATCTGACTATTTGTTCAACTTTTGACTCCAGGAGGATCTGTAGCAGGATGCCACCATATCCTTTATCTGACGCATCAGTCTGAACTATTAGACGTGCATCGGGATGAGGAATACCAAGACACGGTAGAGACTTGACTTCCTGTTTTATTTCAGCCACTAATGTTGACAACTCATCAGACCAAGGTTTTGGATTCTTAGTCTTTCTAAGTCTACTATATAGGGGCTTGCATTTTATCCTAATGTTGGGGATAAACTCGGAAACATAATTCAAACAACCCAAAAATCTTTGAAGTTGTGTTTTATCCTTTAATTCATTTGGAAAGTTATCAGCAAAGGCAATGCCTTCACGATGGGGAGTAATTGTGCCCTGAAATATTTCATGACCCAAAAACCTCATTTTGGTTAAACAAAGTTTTGTCTTCTTGGCAGACAAAGCCATTCCATTTCTTTTTATTGTTTCTTTGAAAATATTCAAGTGTTTGAAATGTTGATCCAAAGAATTTGAAAATATCAGAATATCATCGATGTATATTAAAGCAAACTCTGAATGAGGCTTTAATATTTCATCCATTATATTTTGAAATTCTGAAGGTGCATTTTTCAGACCTAAAGGCATTACATTCCATTCGTAATGACCTAGAGGCACAGTAAAAGCAGTTTTATATTTATCTTCTTCTTTTAAGGCTATTTGGTAATAACCTGATTTTAAATCAAATTTTGAAAAGATAACTGCATTGTGCAGTCTTTTTATCAAATCCTTTTTGTTAGGTACAGTGTAGCGGATCCACTGTAAAGCTTTATTCAAAGGCTTATAATTGATGACCATTCGAGGTTCACCACGTTCTATTTCAGAATTATTATTTACATAAAAAGCTGTGCAACTCCAAGGGGATTTGCTCGGCCTTATCAATTTTTTATTCAAAAGATCTTGTATATCTTTTTTGCAAAACTCCAAAGTTACACTATTCATCTGAATAGGTCTTGCTTTGGTTGGTATGTTCCTTTCATCAAAATCTTTTTCATACGGTAAAGATACAGTATGAATTTTTCTATTCCAAAAAGCATTTGGAATTATTGAACATACTTCTGTCTCAAATTATTTTTGAAGAGCAATTACTTTTTCCTTTATCAAAGGATTTTGTAATTGTTTTTCAATCTTTTGATATACAATTTCTTTTTGCAGAAAATTGATTTGGTTTTGCTTTCCTGTTAGAATTGACAGAAAGTTATTTTCAGAAAGAATATTCAAATCTTTTGATTTTACAGGATTTAAGAATTCAAAAAGAATTTCTTGATTATTTCTTTTGGTTGTTAAACCATTTTCAGAAACTCCAAAAGGATATAACCGAGTTATAAAAGGGGTTCCTAAAATAATTTGTTCAGACATATTTTTAACAAGAAAAAAGGTATTTTTAAAACATATTCCATTATTGCAAATACTAGCTTCTTCAAGTTTATACTTAACTTGAAGCTTCTCATTATTTGCAGTATAAAGTTTTGAATTGTCTTCTTATAATATTGAGTAGGGATCAAACCTTCTTGGATGCAATTCAGATCAGCACCTGAATCGATCAAGGCAATAAATGGTTGGTGAAAAGAGTTTTTGATTTTCAAGTTGACTTTCACATGCCATTTTTGCTGTAAGGTTTTAATTCTCATTAAAAATTGATTGTTGTCCAACTCATTATTATCAGAAGGAAATTCATTTCGAAAACTTTGAGATGAAGAAGAAGCAGAAAGATTAACCTGTTCCTTCCCCGGGGTTTTTGAAAAATTTTGTTCCAAAATTTTAGTTTTTAGTTTTAAATCAGCCATTTCAGATTTTAAAACTTTAATTTCTTTATATAAAAAAGAAAGACTTAAAGGTTCCTGATTAAAAGAAGATGCTGTCTGACTAGATGTAGACAGAATTTCTTTTAAAGAATAACCTTTAAATTCTTGTTTTTCTACTTCCTGTGATTCTAATTCTTTATTGATTTCATCCAATAGAGTTGTATTGGATTCATTTCCAATTTTAAGATCCTTGATTTCTGAATCAGAAAGTTTGTAAGGAGAAATCAAAGGTTTTTCTTTCTTTGAAAATGTTTTTGAAGAAGATTCGACTTGAGTCGAACTGTCAAATTCTTCAGTGGTGCTAGCCACTTGATACAAAAGTTGATTTGTATAATTCAACTGTTGTTGAATATTTTTAATATCATAACGTGTCGATTGTTGAGCAGAAAGGGTTTTGTCATCAAATTTCATTGATTTGAAAGGTGATGCAATAATTTCATTGTTATCTACATTTGGAAAAGTGATTTCTTCCAAAGGTGGAATAACAGAAATTACTTCTTTGCCCTTTGCAGTTTTCCAAATCTTTTTCGCAGAGTTAAGAACTTTTAACTCCAAGTGAGGAAAACAGTGCTTTTCAAACCATTCGAAGAAGGGAATAGTATCATCCTCTATCTCCTCCAAATAAGAATAAAATTTTTCTTTATAATCAGCTAATATATTTTGAGGAAAAGACGAAAAAAACCATTTTCGTTTTTCTACATATTTAGGTTTCATAAATTCAGACTGAACTTTGGTTCTATCTGCTATGAATTTTGTTAAAACAAAAATTTGATTCGTATTTTCGAAAGCTTGATTGATCTCAGATAGAGTCGGAGACTCTCTCTGTGCTTCTTGTTGTACCGGCACCGTAACAGGGGTTTCAACCCTATAATCCGGTTGAGGAATAGTAGGATGAGTATTCATACCTACTAATCTCAAAGAATGGAAAGAATCCATTGATCTTCGAGAATTGTTTGTATTAGTTCTAGAACCCGCAGGACAAGTCCTAAAAGATCTAGTTGAATTACTCCTATTTAAGGGAGCAAAACTAATAGAAACATTTCCAGAAGCATGTTCAATGGGTACAGACATTACAGAGGATTCTGGCTCCTCCGGAGGCAGAACGCTTTGTAAATTCCATTCTAAATTTCTAGAGACTTCATTGTGGTTTAGTCTCCTTGGTGTAACAGCATTTGATTTATTCAAATTTACTTGCAAAAGCAGAGTATCTTCTTTGGAAGATATTCTTAAAGCTTTTGGCGAAATATTCGTTTTCATGGCTTTATAATATATTTTATATATTACAGCCATTGGATAGGAATTGGGATTCCAGATTCCTTCCTTTATTTTAATATCTAACTTTATATTATGCTTGTTTTTACCCAAGCTGTCCAAAGACAAAGTATAATTTGGAAAATTATTAAAGAAAGTGGGACCATCGTGAAGATTGGTCTCAATTATAGAAAGTATTTGATCCTCGAACTTTGCAGGACGAGTATCTCGTAGGCATACACACACTGGGGTGTCTATACCAAGCCTATGAAGTGGTTTGATAGCGACTTGTATCAATCCAATATGCAAAAATATATATTTTAACTTATGTTCTTTTAACATCGAAAGATTCAAAAGGTTTAAAGACTCTTGAGTCTTATCAACCTTTATCGTATATTCAGCAGTTTTTATAATAAAATCTGAGTTGAACTTGTCAAGCAGTTTTGTTTGATATATTTCAGAAACACTCAAAGGAGGGATACTCCAATTATTAAGTTTTTGCTCTATATCAGGCAAAACAATTTGAAGTTCATTTATTAAAGAAGAATTTTGAAAAGAAGAACTATTTTCAAAATCATTTGAAGAACTTGTTTCACCAATTTCTTCAATTTTCTCTTTACCCTTTCGGGAAATCATCTTAAGTAGACTCGACATGATAGCCTAGCCTAGAAGCTCTAATACTTAAGACAGACACTCATGATTTTACCTTACCAACACCGGGAACACCAGGCTTACCAACGACTTTACTACCTACCTTAGGTTTTACGACCGGGAACACCCTTCAGGCTTACCAACGCTGCAAGAAAGGACAACTCAAAGAACTGTATTAAGTACCAGAAACCCTTAGGCTCTGATACCAAGAGGGCCACTGCGGATCATTTCACAAAAAGATGTTAGAGACATAATGAAAATATTGATGAATATAGCAAATTCTTTAAAAGATCAGAGTATGAAAATATGTAAACAGAAATATTTATATTGCAAATATTTCACAGATCACTATATGCCAAAGATTTAGGCGAAGTGATTACAAATATTACAAATTTTTCTGAACTTACAAAGTACTTGAGCTTGTAAGAAAACTTGAATATTTTCAAAGAAACAATAAAAAGAAATGGAATGGCTTTGTCTGCCAAGAAGACAAAACTTTGTTTAACCAAAATGAGGTTTTTGGGTCATGAAATATTTCAGGGCATAATTACTCCCATCAGCGTCGTAAGATTACACATCGGTTTTCAATAACAGATGTAGTAAATTAAAAAAAATGAAATTTTAAAATAAATTGTAAGTTTCTGCATCGGTTATAGGGAAACCGATGTGAAATATCACTAACCACATCGGTTTTTTTAAACCGATGTGTAATAACCTAAGTTTCTATTTTCATTCCCTCCTACTCTTCGCGTCGTCTTCCATTCCATTTATTTTTCATTCTTTTTTCTCTGCTTCTCCATCTCTAAGTCACATTGCAAAGAGAACCACCTCTTTCGGCTACCACCGGAGGACCATCGAGGGAGCTCTCTTCGACCTCTCTCTCTCTCGGGTAAGCTCTCCCTCTCACAGCTATAACGATTTCCCTTTCCCCTTAACTCTCTGCAAATCCCTAATCATAGACAAAGAAGAAGACCACTGCGAGCCTTCATTTTCTGCTTCGGAAGAGAACCACTACGAACCACTGAGAACGGTCTTCCGCGAGCTACCCTCGTTTGCGTGAAGAGCGCCATTTTTGCTCGTCCCTCCTCCTCCCTCAGGTATATATGCGTCTCTCTCTCTCTCTCTCTCTCTCTCTCTCTCTCTCTCTTTCTTCCTTTAGGGTTACTACTTTTTGAGCATTATGTGATAGGAGGGTTATGGAAATTTCATAGTGGAGGAGTTGCATTGCCTGAGGCACATGAAACCACTCCTCATTTTCCCCGTTACTGGTTTTCAGGCTCATCACAGGTGCACAAAGAAACCTTCAAGATCTTCATTCTTCCAAAAAAAAAAGGTGCGTTTTACCTGTTATAAACAGTCCCATTTGCAAGATTAGTCATTTATTAGTTTCTTGTTTAGAAAAGTTATGAACTTTGACTCCAAATGGTTGGATAATATACTTGCATGTGTTGTTCTGTTGCTCCAAGACTGGATTTTTCCAGTGGTGGTATCACCCGTCACGATCGCCAGTCGTCTTGCTGCTGTCACGGCTAGGGCCGTGACGGATTCTCGCCTTGGAGGTTGCTTCACCGGTTGTTTCTGTCACGGTCGTGACCACCATCACGGCGCTAGGCCATGATCAATTCTGCTGTCTTTGGTCCGGTTTGATTGGCATGTCACGGCCGTGATGGGCATCACGGGCTGGCCGTGACCAGTTCTGACTTTTCCATTCTTTCTTTTAAGCTCTACTCGATCACGGCCGTGATGGCTTTCAAGGCTAGGCCGTGATGGACTCTGTTTGGCTAATTTTCTTCACTTTTCAAGCCTCATCTTCATGCAAGGTACATAATTAGTAAAGCCTTAGTTTCCCGTTTGAGATGCAATACTAATGAGCACACGTGTATGTGCTTAATGTACCGCTCATTGTGTTGGATCTTGAATTGTCCAAAGTTGGACAGTTTGGGAAATTTTTTTCTTAATTTAGTTAAAATAGTTATTCATTGATTCTAATGTTATATACTTGATGAAAGTTCGGATTGATACATTTCCTTTCGTTCTCCGGGTGCATACTTTATCGTGGTGGATGTCATCGCGTTCAAGTAGTGTACGTCGGAGACCGAAAGGAAATGTCACCAAATTTTGTCGAGTATGAGCATGAGAGTTAAGGACTAACTGTTAACCAAATGTTGAAAAAGTTTCTTCTCGAATGGAATAGGGCCATACCCTGTCATAAGAAGTGGTTGATGAATATGTTGGACTAAGTACGAAGTTATTGGTTTAGTCATGGATCGCGGTTGGATGAATGCTAGACGGACAAGTGATGAGTATGAGAATGGAGTGGAAGATTTTCTACAGTTTGAAAAAACAAATGCTCCTGATAGTGGTAACGGAAGGTTTTATTGTCCTTGTGTTAACTGTTTGAATGAGAGACGACTAGAAGCTGAGGAGATACGTGATCATCTTATTTGTGAGGGGATTTGCAAGAGTTATACAACATGGATATGTCATGGTGAATCGTTAGACAGGACGAGAGTTCCGGATATAGAGGAAGTTGATGACGTGGAAATGGATGATGGACTAGAGGACATGATCCGTGATGTTGGGCAAGAGTCTTTTCGGCGCGTACATGTGTATGATACTTTGTGCAATGATGCAGAAGTGGCTTTGTATCCGGGGTGCACTAATTTCACACGGTTGTCAGCGGTGTTAAGATTGTTCAATGTGAAGGTGAGAAATGGGTGGAGCGATAAAAGCTTTACCGAATTACTTGAGTTGTTGAAAGACATGCTTCCAGAAGGCAACACATTGCCATCTCGAAACTATGAGGTGAAGAAGATATTGTGTCCGATGGGTATGGAGTATAATAAAATACACGCTTGCCCCAATGATTGCATATTGTACAGGAAAGAGTTTGAAGAGATGCACGAGTGCCCCAGGTGTGGGGTATCACGCTACAAAGTGAAAGATGGTGATTCTAGTTGTGATGTGGTCACCAAAGGTCCTCCTGCGAAGGTGTTATGGTATCTTCCCGTGATTCCGCGGTTCAAGCGATTGTTTGCTAATGTAAATGATGCAAAGAACATTAGATGGCATGCAGATGAGAGGAAGTGTGATGGACAGCTTCGACATCCGGTCGATTCTTTGCAATGGAAGAGAATTGATAGTTTGTTTCCGGATTTCGGCAATGAGCCCAGAAACCTCAGACTTGGACTTGCTACTAATGGAATGAATCCATATGGAAACTTAAGTAGTATTCATAGTTCATGGCCCGTTCTCCTGGTAATTTACAACCTGTCTCCTTGGTTGTGCATGAAGCGCAAATACATTATGTTAAGTATGATGATTTCTGGTCCTAAACAGCCAGGAAACGATATTGATGTTTATCTGAGTCCCTTTATTGAAGACTTGAGAATGTTGTGGGATGAAGGCGTTGATGTGATCGACGGGTATTGCCGTGAGACATTCAAATTGCGTGCCATGTTATTTTGCACCATCAATGACTTTCCAGTATACGGGAACCTGTGTGGGTATAGTGTTAAGGGGCATAAAGCATGTCCAATATGTGAAGAAGGCACATGTTACCATTAACTGCAACATGGAAGGAAGACGGTTTATCTTGGGCATCGGAGATTTCTCCGACGTAATCATCCTTATCGTAGATTGAGAAAAGCTTTCAATGGACTTCTGGAGAATGAAATTGCTCCGGTGGCCTTGACTGGAGAGCAAGTTTATGAAAAGGTGAATAACACTAATGTTATCTATGGGAAGACCCAGAAGAAGGCTACCGAGAAGAAAATATGGAAGAAGAGGTCAATCTTCTTTGATCTTCCATACTGGTGCAAGCTTGATGTAAGACATTGTATTGATGTGATTCATGTGGAGAAAAATGTGTGTGACAGTTTAATCGGAACGCTTCTCAACATTCAAGGCAAGACAAAGGATGGTGTGAATGCTCGTCTGGATCTAGTTGCGATGGGTATACGAGAGCAGTTAGCTCCACTTAAAGTGGGGGATAATAAGACTTATTTGCCCCCAGCATGTCATACTTTATCAAAAAAAAGAGAAAAGAAGTTTCTATGAATGTCTACGGGGAGTCAAAGTGCCACAGGGTTACTCTTCAAATATCAAAAGACTTGTCTCAATGAAAGATCTCAAATTAGTTGGCTTAAAGTCTCATGATTGTCATGTCTTGATGCAACAACTACTACCGGTGGCCATTCGTGACATATTGCCTAAAAAAGTCAGACATGCCATTACTAGGTTATGCTTATTCTTCAATGCTATATGTAGCAAGGTCATTGACACTAAAAAGTTGGATGACTTGGAAAATGAGGCAGCCATTATATTGTGCCAATTGGAACTGTATTTTCCACCTTCATTTTTTGACATCATGGTTCATTTGATTGTTCATCTAGTGAGGGAGATTAGATTGTGCGACGTCGTTTATTTAAGGTGGATGTACCCGTTTGAGCGATACATGAAGATCTTGAAAGGATATATGAAAAATCCACATCGTCCCGAAGCATCTATTGTTGAAAGGTATGTTACAGAATAAGCTATTGAGTTTTGTACAGACTACATGTCAGAAGCGGAACCTGTAGGGCTTCCGAAGTCTCGTCACGAAGGAAGATACGATGGTAAGGGTACACGAGGTATCACTGTTAAGAGCATGGATCGGTAGGAAGTGCTTCAAGAACATTTGTATATATTGAATAACATTGATGAGGTTGAACCATACTTATGTGAGCATAAAAGCATCATCAGTGAAACTTACCCTAGAATGAATGAAAAATGGTGTTTGAACAAGCATAACAAGACTTTCTTGAACTGGTTTAAAGAAAAAATTGCAAAGGATGGTATTGCTTCTGATACATTAAAATGGCTAGCACAGAGGCCTAACTTTGATGTCATATGCTGGAGTGGGTACGATATCAATAAGTTTTCCTTCTATACAAAGTCCCAGGATGACAAAAGTACTATGAAAAACAGTGAGGTTATGGTCGTCGCCGAGTCCATGCATTTCTCTAGTTCTAAAGATAAAAACCCTGTTATGGCGTCCGTTTCATACTTTGGAATCATTGAAGAGATATGGGAGGTTGATTACACGAAGTTTAGAGTACCTGTTTTTAAATGTCAGTGGGTCGACAGTAACAATGGTGTGCAAACCGATGAGTTAGGATTCAAATTGGTGGACCTTAATAAGGTAGGTAATAAAGAGGAGCCTTTCATCATGGCATCCCAAGCAAAACAAGTGTTTTATATCCGTGTTCCTTCTAACAAAAGGTGGTCAGTGGTTCTCCAGGGGAAAAACATGTATAATGGCAGTGAGGGAAATCACAATTCAACTCTTGATATTTCTGATACTCCTTCTTTCTCAACACGAGTGCCTAATTTCAATGAGGAAAATGAAGTGGATGATGTACATGCTACTCGTAATGATCACCAAGAAGGGTTATGGGAGAACTTTACTAATTGACCACAAAGTAAGTTTAGTTTGAGTTATGTTTAAAGGCATATTATATGTTTACGTTGATATTTATAAGTTATGTTGACGTACGTTGATCGATATTTATAAGTTATATTTGATATTTATCCTGACATACTAACAAGTTTTTTTTTTGTTTAAACAGGTATACATGGCTGATCGTGAGGATATCCCTCCTTTATGCAGCGGGTCGAAGACCCCGTCTACTGGTAGAAAGGGTAGACGTGCCACACGAATGAGGAATTTGACTGCCAACCGTGGTTCAAATCAAATGATAAGAATAGACTTTGATAATAACCGCAATCCTGTTGGGCCAATGGCAGAGCAGTTTAACAGTTTTGTGGCGAGCCTTGCTAGGAGAGCAGCCTAGTATACTCATTGATATTTGGAAAGATGTACCGGCGGACGTGAAGGATCAGATATGGGAGAGTATTCTGGTATCTATACTTTTACATCCTGTGTTTGTCTGTATCTACTTTATTTTTATCTTAATAATATCATACAGTAATTCGTTGATTCTTTTGGTCTTAATGTAGCTGACCTTTGACATACCGGATACGTACATTATGAAGAAGCGTTTGCTAAAGTATGCTGGTGAGTGTTGGAGGGGTTTTAAGGCCGACCTGGGCAGATACTATGTATTCAATCCAAAAAGTAAAAAGAACCCACTTGAGGTGTACCCGTTTCTTGACCAAGCGACGTGGGATCGCTTTGTTCAGAGCCGACATGATCCCAGCTTTTAGGTTAACTTATTTGATTTGTCTCTAAATTTATGTAATTTCATTAATTTTATTTACTTATGTAATTTAATTGTCTTCTATTTATAACAGGAGAAGAGGAAAGGGGGGCAAAAAAACCCAAAGCAAGAATGTCTACCCCCATGTCATGTCTCGTGGGGGATATAAAAAGCTTGGTCAGATAATGATTGAAGAGGAAAATAAAGCACGTCAGGAAGCAGCATCTCAGGCGGATCCTAATGCTGAAAATCGTCCAGAGGTTGTTGATCCACCTCCACCCCCACGCCATCGTAAATTGAAGAGGGCCCGACAAAGAAAAACGGGACAATATACATCTGAGGAGGCCAGCCAAGTAGCTGAGAAGATTGTAAGTATAATTTGAATTGTAATTGTCATTTTAAGATTGTTACCGAATTGTAATGTGACCTGATATTTTATGTGATAGGATGCCTTGGACGAGCAGGTAACCCAAGGAACCTTTGTTCCTAGAGGACGCAATGATATCTTAGCTGCTGCCATCGGTAAACCAGACCACTCGGGCCGTGTCATTGGTGTTGGATGGGGCGTTGGCATTCGCCAATACCATGGTTCATCTTCACACCAATGCCACAGGGATGTTGATGCAGATAGAGCACGGCTAAAACAGGAGATTGCAGCTGAGCTTTGACAGGAGATGGCCAAGCAGTTTGCCCAGCAGATGGCAATATTGACTTCTATGTCCCAGCAGATGACAACCGGTGTCCAACCCTCTGTCCATGTGAGCACTAAGGGCTCATGTGATCCTCCTCATCAGCCTGAAAATGATGATGATGGTGATGGTGATGGTGATGATGATGATGATGATGATGATGACGACCCTGATAGGTGTGAGCTGTATGTTGATGATCATCATGACGCCGCTTAGTGGCATTGGGGAGGGCACATAATAACTTAGGTAATATCATACACCATCGTTTATTACCGGATGATCAGCTGAGGGTCGTTGTTGAGATTATTCGAGGTGCTGATGCTCGAGTCCCTGTGCCCACTGAGGAGGTTCAAACAGTGGGTCAGGCCCCCGGTAACTTCATCCTCTGGCCAAGAAGACTGGTCAGCTTTCTTGTTGCATATGAGGTATTCAGTTAGTTGTGTTTTTCTATATTCATATTTGAAATAATTTATTATTGTTTAAAGATAATGCTTTATTTTTATTCGTTGTAGGATGTTGGAAATGATATTGTGCCTAAAAGGTCGGATCCAGGAAGACCAGAGATGCCTGCTCCTGCCAAGGTATTCATTTGACCATTTAGTTAATTACGAATTAAATAACTTAATTATCCGTGATTACTAATATATATATCTATGTTGTTTAGGGGATCGACAAGGAGCACCTGGCCACGGTGATGTTTTTAAAGTTCTGGCTATACTGGTTGTCACCATGGAGAATGACGCAGCCTTGGTAAGGTTGGAACGTGATGCCAGTCCAGGTGATGAACTGTATATCCCAAAGAAGGAACTTATAGAGATGGTACTCAATAAAGAAATGGCTAGTTCTGCACACATATCATTATGGTGCACGTAAGTACATTTTATTTATAAGTTAAGTAATTAATTTTTAAATACTATGATAATTAACATGTTTTTCCATTATATTAGGTATCT
This sequence comes from Sophora flavescens, assembly GCA_030762895.1. Taxonomy (NCBI): domain Eukaryota; kingdom Viridiplantae; phylum Streptophyta; class Magnoliopsida; order Fabales; family Fabaceae; genus Sophora; species Sophora flavescens. Next base: position 14,339,563 of record CM061068.1, on the reverse strand, counting down.
GCATCGTATGTCAGTTGATCAGGGTAACCTCGCCCTTTATGGGTTCATTGACCCCATGTTCATTCAGGGTGATGTTCTCCTAGCATCAGAAGACCCGGTCACCACCATACGTGATATACTTGCCCGAGACGATCATCAATTCTATCTTGCGCCTTATCTCAATAAGTAAGTACCGGTTATTTAAGTATAATTATATATGACTTAGTCACTAACTGTTCCGCAAATACAGCCAACATTGGCAACTGTTGATCTTGTACCCTAGGATGAACGTCGTGGTCTTCTTCTGCTCATTGGGAAATAAGCCGGCGAATACACTGAAGACGATCATCGAAACGTAAGCATTAAAATACTTTATAATGAGTAATGCAGTTGTTTTAATTATCTGAAATCTATTAGATATACTTTAATTAATGTTTTTGTCATGATAGGTCTATTACTACAAACCACATGTTGCGTGGTGAAAGGCGTACTCGGGCTATCAGATGGATTATTCCTAGCGTAAGATATTTATTAGTTCAAATGCATCAAATGCAGTGGGTATAATTAATGATTTCTATTTAATTCCTCATATTCTAATTGGGTTTCATTTGTATGTAGTCACGTATACAACGTGAATCATGAGAATGTGGCTACTATGTGATGCAGTGGATGTTGGAAATTATCTCCTCCAGGATCACTGAAAGATGGCACGAGGTAAATGTTAATTGACACAATTAGAAGTAATAGTTATAGATTCGTTATATGTTTTATTTTAGTTTATTACTTAAAAGATATAATCTTTTGTCCAATTAAACTTGCAGATATTCAACAATCCAACTCCATTATCTGATTCCGACATCAACAACATAAAGAGGCGTTGGGCAACTTTCTTTCTTGAAGTGTACCAACCATAGTTTGTATATATGTAGTTAGTTTAAAACTTATCATGTACTAGCTATAGTGTACTTTTGACTGATCATATGTATTTTGATATGAAATCTATAATATATCATGTAGCTTTTTGGTTTCTAATTATCTTTGTTGTCTAAATGTAATTGAACGTACATATGTATTGTTCGTAATAAATTCAGTATATATATTAGTTGTGTTTTTGTCGTACAAAAGTGATTGCGTTGAGAATATTTACAGTATGTTATTCTGGTATTGATCTGCATTACTGAAATAGGGGAAATGCATGATAGAAATGTAAATAACAAAATAAAAAAAATGAGACTTTACACATCGGTTTTACTGAGAACCGATGTGTAAAGTGAAATTTTCACATCGGTTTTTACAAAAACCGATGTGGAAAGTGAAATTTCCAATAGGTTACCAATTGATAAATTAATTTTCCACATCGGTTAAGGTAAAAACCGCTGTTAAAAATATACTATAACCATCGGTTTTAAAACCAATGTGAAAAGTGGCAATAGACCACATCGGTCATTTCAACATCAGTTTGAAAACTGATATGAAAATGGCACCAGTCAAAATGGTGCCACCCAGTCAGCAAAAAAAATAATTTTTTATTTCATAATATCAAAAAGTGGATTAATTTGATAAATTGTTTCAAAAGTAGATTATTTTAATTTTTAATTTCTAAAAATATATCATTTTGGTTAAAAAGCCATTTCATGCTTTATGTTGTGGACTGATTTAGAGAAGTTGCATGTTGACGTAAGCTATTCCTAACTCATAAACCCAACCTTTCCTTTTTTTTTTTCCGCTTTCCGATAACTCTCATGCGATGTTTAGTATGTGAAATATTTTATTCTCAGATAAATTACATTTTCGGGAATAAAGTTTTCCCACCTTCATATATGAGAATAAAGTTTCTCAAGTTTATAGTTATTATTCACTAATTTTATCTCTGTGAATCTTTTATACCCGTAAATAACTTTTTAAAACTTGTATTAAATATGAGAAATTTTTATTTTCATACTTACATTTTCAAAAATATTTTTATAAAACTTGTACCAAACATTATCTTAATTATACGGCTCGCAAGATGTTCGGTATGTTGTATTGTGAAATTTGAAGTTTGACCCTTTTGGATCGTCAATTTGTTCCATGGCTTTTGGATCGTCAATTTGCTCCATTGCCTTTATAGCCTATACATATATACTAGAGAATTGAATAATGCCAACTTGGTTGGCTTAGGTGCTAGCCCGTGAGACGGGACTTGTTGTCTTTTTTTTTTTTTGATAAGATGGGACTTGTTGTGATTGTTTCTTTTTACTTCCGCCTAAACTATTTCCAATTTGGAAAAGTTAAAAAAGAAAAAGCTGAATGTCTCCACCGAATCACATCGGAATCGAGCAATGATGGACTCGTTGTTTGTTATGGAATTAGTATCAAGGTTTTTTCTCAACATTAAAAAATATTATCTTAACTTAAAGAACATTATAAGTAAAATTCAATATTTTTTCTCACATATTAGAGAATAGGCATCTTGATATATATCGAATATAAATTATAATGTTATTTCTAAAGTTTAAATTTTATTAAAAAAATGGGTTATAATTTATGGGAAGGCACTGGTAGCTTCTATATCCGGAAGTTTTAACACACGAGATATACAAATATTTTCTTTAGAATATATAGATGCAACCATTTTATATTGATGATTATTATGATTATTATATGAAAGATTCTCATAATCCACCTCAGGAACAAAAACATTGGCACGTCAAATTCAATCCACGCACATGAAAAGGGGATGACGGGGATACGATCGATTAATTACGTGTATGAGATGAATAGGCGTGATAAGTGACGAGCCATGCATGCCACCGAATTTTCTATGAACTATATGATGTATGTAGCATTTACGCCATAATTTTTTATAAAAGAAATTGTAGAAAAACCATTCTTTAATATTTCCCCCCTTGAGTAAAAAAAAAATTTATTTCCCCCCTAAACGGTTACTATCACACACAAAGACTTTTAGTAAGGAATAATATTTTATTTTTTTATGAGGGCTAGTAAGGAATAAGATAGTTCTGCAGATATTATATTTAAAAATGATTAGGAAATTAACATGTGAAACAAATAAAAAACAGAGATAGTTCACCTTAGCTTAGTTCAATGATGATTTTTCGGGGTTCTGTTAGTTCATGAGGAGTTGATACGATTCTTACATTATGTTTGGATAAAGATAAGCTTTTTTATTACATTCTTACATTAAGTTGCTTATAAAAAAAAAACGTTTGGATAAGTTTTTTATAATTAATAACGGAACTGAATACGTAAAGATAAGCTAGAAAGAGAAGATGTGGAGCAAACCAAAATTCTATCACTGCTTGTTTGAAAAATGAACAGGGGTTGGGTTAAGGTGTATCACCTATATTTTGTATCATCCACTATATTATATGAATTTTGGTTCAATCAAATTGCCACATGGATTTAGTCAAAATTTCAAACTTTATAGTTGTATTTCTACTGTAGTCAAATTTATGAATACAATATATTGCAGTATAGTATATGTACTCTTTGTATTCGTAAATTTAACCCATATTAAAATAATATTTTTTTATTAAAAAAATGATTATATTACAAAATAATATTTTAATATGAATTAAAATAATATTCGTTGTCAATAATATTTTGTAATATAATCAATTTTTTTAATCAAAAAACATTATTTTAATATGAGTTAAATTTGCAAATACAAAGAGCACATATATTATACTACAATATACTGTATTCATATAGTTTGACTATAGTATAATACAACTAGAAAGTTTGAAATTTTGACAATCTATATGATAATTTGATTGACCCAAAATTTATGATATTGTTGACATAGTGAGTGATATAAAATATGGATGATACAACATATCCCACTGAATAAGGAATGAAAAGAGAAAGTTTTTAGAAGGAAAAAGTAACTATGTCCAATGGTTTTTGAAAGAAAACAAAAGGAGAAAAGCCTTCAAGATGTTATCTCTCGTAAAATGCAGACTTAGCCAAAAGCAAAACTCTATCTTACGAGGAGCTCTAATTTTGAGAATAATTGTGTCATTTGAACATAAATTTTAAATATTATATATATGCTTTTTTTTATCTTTCATTTATTTTTTATTCTTTATATGCATACATCTAGAACATACATCTTATGGGTATTCTCATTCTTATGTTCAAAAAACATTCATGTTTCAAGAATCTTGAATGTACAAGCCTACAAGGCAAAAAAAGACACATGTCATTTTTGTGTAAGAAAGTTTATACGGATTTAGTTGAGATGCATTGATAGTATACAATTTTTTATATTACCAATCAATAAGAAATTGATATTTTATTAAAAATATTTGACTCTTTTCCTAACTACCTCAAAAATCATATATATCTTGATTTCCGATTAGTTGAGAAGGTAGAAAACTTTTCACTGACACTGTTAATTAAACTCAATCTATATATGCAAAATAAAATGTGACATTAGATTTTGAGATGAAAGTAAATATAAAAGGTGATAATAGCCTTATGAAAGTCCTATAATCATCGCTTTTCAGTTTCACAAAGAGATATAAATGGCATGTTAAATGCTAAATAAATTAAAAGAAACAGCTGGAGTTTTTTTTTTAAGAAGAAACAGCTGGAGTTAAAACATGGCTATCAAACAAAAATTATAAGCACAAAGAGGTGCAATTTTCATGTTGAAAAACTGATATTAGACAAAGTAATAAAAAACAATTAAAATTGATAAAAGACAATAAATAAAAACCATCAATAAAAATTTTAAAAATAAATTATAATAAATAAATAATTTAAAACCTTTTGAAAATTTAAAAATAAGTTAATTTAAGATATAATTTCCGAACCTAGGAAAAACAAAAGATACGTCGTTTGGGAAAAGAGAATTGGTATACTTTTGGATTTCTTTCTCTTCTTTTATATATTCTTAAATTGCCATAAATTGGAATTTGTTTTCCATCGTCTCATCATCTTTTCATTCCCCTTATTACTACACATCCAAATACTATCTCTCTAATGGCTGATGCAAAATAATGCAAAGTGCATGAGGTAGCTCAGCATGTGCATTTGCCTAACATCGGCAAGTTCAGTGTTTATACAGGGTACGCTTTATTCAATTAGAAAGTTATTATTTTTCATGTACCGGAAACTAATGAAACCATAATTAAGGAACAAAACAAGAGAAATGTATGTAATAACTCTTGGAGGTTCTATTTTTAATCCACTCCCACCTGATTATTGAAATTCATGTGAGTCATACAAAATTTAAATAAAACCCATGAATTAATGAGATCTATTTCCAAAATAATAAGATCCTCATAAATTTTAACCAATATAAAAGAACGTGGTAAAAGAAATACGTTATAAAATATGTTGCTATCACTCACTCCTCGCAATACAAATAGGCATCGCCTACCGACATAAGCTCCTTTTTTTTGTTTTATTATTATTATTATAGTTTTCCCAAAGTGATCCAGCTTTTTATACGAAGCCCAACATAGTCCTGAGGCCCACAAAAACAGGCCCATAAAGCAGGAAATCAGTGGGGGCCAAGAATTTAAAACGTCAGTTTATTGCGCGCACTGAACGGAAAGACTCATCAACGAAGTATCCGTTACTATACTTGCCTCTTTCTCTCTCTCATCTCATCGCTGCTCACTTCTTCTAAGGTCTACACTGCATTTCACACTTCAGAGAGAGACTGAAGAATTTCATCTTTGGCTTCGAAACTACGTCGTTTGGAACTTTCCCGGCGATTCTACCGGCGTTTCTCCATTTCCGATCTTCACTCGCTACTTGTTTTATTTCCTTTACAAAGAAAGTTAGATCAAGAAAAACAGATGTAAGAAATAGCGCATGAAGAACACAGATTTCATATCGTCCTAGTTAGAGTGAAGTTTTCCTGTTTTCAGATAAATGTTTCATGCTTGTATTGTACGTGATTCACCAATTTTAGAAACTTCAGATCATGCTAGGTTTAGGTTCTACCTTAATGTCCATTTGCTCTTTCAATTCATGCAGCTTAACCTATTCAGAGAATTTTGCATTTCTAAGAACCAAGAAGCTTGCATTTTCATTTTCTCTTCCAAGTGCGAACTTCTTTCATTGTTACATTTTAATTTTTCTGTCAACACGGTGAGCTGCAAAATGCATGAGTTTTCTGAACAAACTAATTTTCTTATTATTTACAATGTTTCTTTTAAATTTTGGAAAATGACTTTGCGAATTGGTCATCCTTCTGCAGAAAATTTTAGAGCTGAGAACAATGGTGGGAACACCAGCAACAACACCGTTGTCCAAGATACGGAGGAATCCGCCATGTACACCTGGTGGTCCCAAGATCAGGGAGGAGAGAATTCGAGTGACGGTTCGGATGAGGCCACTCAACCGGAGGGAACAAGCCATGTATGATCTAATTGCTTGGGAATGCTTGGATGAACGCACCATTGTTTTCAAGAATCCAAATCAAGAGAGGCCTGCAACTCCATACACCTTCGGTATCTCCTTTTCCATCAAACTCATCATGCTTTGCTTGTCACTAGTTCAATCTTTCCCTTTCTGAACAACACAAGATATTTGATTTTTTTTGTTAACTGAAATTTTCATAAATGAAATTTAATGCATTTAAAATTTTGAGACATGTAAATAATTTAAATTTAAATATTTAAATATACCATAGTTGATATGCCACCGTCAATATTGATTCTTCTTGCATTTATTGTGTTTATGTTGGTTGGAGTGGATTTGTACTTTTTAAATTTCTATTTCCTTTTATATAATATTAATTATTTATTATTTATTATGTCACAGATAAAGTTTTTGCTCCTACATGCTCAACTCAAAAGGTTTATGAAGAAGGGGCTAAGGATGTTGCTTTATCAGCGCTTTCTGGAATCAATGGTAACATATTCTGAGCTACCTCTTATTTTAAGGACTATGTTTATCCTCTCTTTTCGATCCATTCAATAATTTCGTTTTTGTTGCAGCAACAATTTTCGCGTATGGGCAGACTAGCAGTGGAAAGACATTCACGATGAGAGGCATCACTGAAAATGCTATTAGGGACATCTACGAGTACATTAAGAATGTGAGTTACTCTTGATACCAAACTTTGTTATATTATCTTTGTAGAATGAGAAGGTGAATGAGATATGGCTATTTGTGCATCAATAAAACATAAAAAGAAAGGCTAAATTAGTGTTTTGGTCCCTTATCTTTATTTTAGGTTTCATTTTGGTCCGTTATCTTTTTTTTGTTTCATTTTGGTTTCCTATCTTTCAACCGTTAGTCTATTTTGGTCCCTTCCGTCAGTTTTGCACTGACGACGTTAGGTATCTGCAGTCAGCCACCGGACACCACCGTTGTCAGTCGCCGGAACAGCCGCCGCCTCCGGAATCTGGGTTTTAGAGAGAGAAAACCCCATTTTCTCTTTCTCTCTTCTTCCTTCTTCCTCCCCTTCTTCCGCCTCCTTCCTCCCCCTTCTTTCTAAGGAGGAAGAAGAAAGGGGAGGAAGAAGGAAGGGAGGAAGAGAAGGAAGAAGAGAGAGAAAGAGAAAATGGAGTTTTCTCTCTCTAAAACCCAAATTCTGGTGACGACAGCGGTTTCGGCGGCGGCGGTTTCCGGCGACTGACGGCGGATACTTAACGCCGTCAGTGCAAAACTGATGGAAGGGACCAAAATAGACCAACGATTAAAAGATAAGAGACCAAAACGGAACAAAAAAAAAAGATGAGGGACCAAAATGAAACCTAAAATAAAGACAAGGGACCAAAACACTAATTTTGCCAAAAAGGAATAAAGAAGGTTAAATTATTCTCGTGGTCCGTGAACTATTTGAGATTGAGTATTTTCAAATAGGTTCTTGAACTTTGAAAGTTAGTAATTGGGTCCCCAAACTTATAAAAATTTTGTTATTGAGTCTCTCATACACATTTTTGTTAGCGTCCCTTTAAGTCCCTGTTAAGTGATCCATTCATTCGTGCATTTGTGGATCCTTGAAATTTCTAAAAATTCAAATAGATCACTATACTTTTTGAAATTTTTTAAATGGATCCCTATAAATTTTTGGAACTTTGACGGAACCCTAACAAAGATATGTATGGGGAACTCAATTACAAATATGAATAAGTTTAGGGATCCAGTTACAAACTTTTAAAGTTCAAGAACCTATTTAAAAATTTCCAAAAACTTTAGGGACCAACAAAATAATTAAACCAATAAAGAATATGCATGTTTTGATGGTAAATTTGTGTTTATTTCAATCTCACAGACACCAGAAAGGGATTTTATTTTGAGAATCTCAGCTTTGGAAATCTATAATGAGACTGTCATAGACCTTCTAAATCCTGCTTCTGGTCCTCTTCGGCTTTTGGATGATCCTGAGGTATAGTTCACAAATAAAACTTCAACTGGAAGTTCACAAATATGGAAGTTATCAAAGGACCCAATGAATTTTCTTGATGTATATTTATTTTTTCTTTGGATACAGAAAGGGACTGTTTTAGAAAAGCTGAATGAAGAAGTAGCTAAGGATGGCCAACATCTAAGGTATTTGATCGGTAACTGTGAAGGTAATTTACAAATCTGGCTGAATTTGTCTTGTGAAGCATGTAGCGAAGTTTTCTCTTTTGCATCTGGTGTCATCTTGTTGCTCGGATAATATTGTTATATTCCTACTGCTGATGTCTGAACTAGATTTCCATTTGATTAGAAACCGTGTTACAGAGTTGAAGCAAATATAGCATTTGTGTGCACTTTGCACTCGATGTGATATGCTCTAATGATTTAGGTTATCCACAAATAACTGCTGTTCATATAGAATATTGTATCTGCAGCTCAAAGGCAGATAGGGGAAACTGCTTTAAATGATAAAAGCTCAAGATCACATCAAATAATTAGGCTGGTAAGCTCAACTACAACTAACAATAAGTATTATTTTATCATCTATTGAGAAGATAATGCATCCACATTACAGAGGTTAGAAATAAGAGATCATGCTTACTGCTCTGTAATCGGTACTTATTTATAATAATATAATTATTTCAGACTGTAGAGAGCAGCTCCCGTGAAACTGTAGGCCATATAAAGTCTTACGTAGCCAGTTTGGTATGTTTTATATGCACCTTGAGCTAAAATTCTTGATGACTAGCCAATTTTATTTATTAGTGTTCTATAACTTCATAGAATTTTGTGGATCTTGCTGGAAGTGAACGCATCTCTCAAACGAATACATGTGGAGCAAGATTGAAGGAAGGCAACCACATCAACAGAAGTTTGTTGACACTTTCAACAGTCATCAGGAAACTAAGGTATAACAATTTTTTAGATTTTTGTAAAATAATCTAAATGTGTGACTGCCGTTTCTTATCATTTTTTTAGTACCAATGAGTCGTGATCAGAAATAAAATATTTAGCAGACAAGATTATTAAAAGGTCTTAGTATTTACCTAAGAAAGCTGCAGTAAAATGTACCAACTATTTCCATGCAAGTTTTATAGAGTTGCTTCTTATGTTGTGAACTGAAAAGCTATTGAATGACAATTAATATAAAGATCAAACACAATTGAGTTGACTACATAGAGTTACATGATAGTTTTCATTGAGGACTAGAAACTGTCTATTATTATAGAAGTTGGATAGTTTGAAATTGGCATTGGTTATTATGGTATAGTAGAGACCTTTAGTGCCATTTAATTTGGTCAATATACAGTAGTCTGATTTTGCTTTTGGAGATTTTTTGGTTTGCAGTGGTGGAAAACGGAGTGGTCATATACCATATAGAGATTCAAAATTGACACGAATATTGCAGTCTTCACTTGGGGGGAATGCTCGAACGGCGATTGTATGTACTATAAGTCCGTCCTTGAGTCATGTGGAGCAAACACGAAATACTCTAACATTTGCTGCAAGTGCAAAGGAAGTCATTAATAATGCCCGAGTGAATATGGTATGACCAAATGCTTAAATATGAATATATGATCTGTTTGATTGCAGATCAGATAAGTACGAATCTTTTCTACCTACATTCTGATATGACTATATATGGTTATCTTTACTGAAAATTCATTTATAGATAGAAGCTTGCGAAAGTTTGGTAGCTTACGTTATTGACAATGTCCTATATGATACTAAATTTTAGATTGTAACTCTCTTGGCTTCAGTTACTCAGCTAGTAGCCATCCTCTATTTTACAAGTGGCAAAGGGTATTTAGAAAGTTTTTGAAATTATTGAAGAAAGTGATGCATGCACATTTTCATAAAAAGCATACTAGCTGATACTAAATTTTAGATTGTAACTCTCTTGGCTTCAGTTACTCAGCTAGTAGCCATCCTCTATTTTACAAGTGGCAAAGGGTATTTCTTTAATAGAAAGTTTTTGAAATTATTGAAGAAAGTGATGCATGCACATTTTCATAAAAAGCATACTATCTTTATCTTTCATTTTCATATAAGAAAATTAAAGGGCTGCTTTCAGGATTTAGTCTCTCCCACTCTGGTGGCAATTCTTAGATGGAACTGTTTTTCTCTAGAATCATTTATTAGTGAAATTCATCTTTTATTTCAAGAACCCATCTCTTTTATTAAATGCTTTCATAATTTTCACCAAAAAGAAAATTATCATGTTAAGAAAAGCCTGTTTAATAAGCTTGCGGTGGTTTTTCAACAGGTTGTTTCAGAGAAGACACTACTTAGACAGTTGCAGAAGGAAGTTGCCAGGCTTGAAGGGGAGTTACGAAGCCCTGAGCTTTCTTCATCTTCATGTCTAAGATCATTGTTGGCTGAAAAAGAGTCGCGAATTCGGCAGGTACAAAGTTTTCTACTTGGTTTTAATTTTCATGCAAAATATGAGTGAAGTGACCTGTACTAGTCCACCAGATAGATACTATAATGCTGTTCTTTGGAGTTCTTACATTACACTTGCCTCAATATGTGGTCGATGATTTCTTCATTCGACTCTTCAAATCAATGTTTTAAAAACTGCTTCAACAGAAGGATAAAAAAGGAGAGCAGTTCATAGTTTATCCGATTTAACCGGTGGTATATATATATATATATATATATATATATATATATATATATATATATATATATATATATATATATTTTGTTGATTGCGAGATTAAATCAGAATCCCATGATTCTGATTTGTACAATTATTAGAATTTATTAATTGGGATTTCCGTTTCAATTATATTCTTTTTTTTAGTGATAGCATTTATAGGGAAAATCAGTTTCCTGATTTCCAGCCCCATTTGATTGTACAGAATTAATTTCCTTGTCCTATTTATACCTCCTCATGTAGTCAGTTTTTGTATCAAGTGAAAATACAATCACTTTTCCGCATGGTATCAGAGATTGATTTGAACCATCCCTAGTCCCTATAACCGACCCAGCCATGGAAGGAGAAAAACCAGAGGACACGCCCAATGTGGACAACACATCTGCCATCTTCGAAGTTAAAAGCCTTCTCCATGACCTGAAACAAGGTAACTCTTCTGTCACTGAATATTTCAGCACCCTTAGTCGACATTGGTAGCAACTAGATACATATGAAGAGGTAGAATGGAATTGAACTGATGACAAGAAAAAGTACAAAGAGCTGGTAGAGAAGGATAGAATCTACAAATTTCTATTGGGGCTTAACAAGGATCTTGATGAAGTGCGTGGAAGGGTTCTTGGAACCAAACCACTTCCGAAAATTCGAGAAGTATTCTCAGAAGTGAGAAGAGAAGAAAGTAGGAGGAAACTCATGTTGGGAAACTCGACTTCATCCCCATCTATCGAAAGTTCAGCAATGGCAGCGAAGGGAAACCCATTTCGTCCAGCAAGTTCAGCTCAAAGGAGGAACCGACCTTGGTGTGAACATTGCAGGAAAACTGGTCACACCAAGGACACTTGTTGGATCATTCACGGGAAGCCGTCAGAAGCAAAACCATTCTGCAATAGGGAAAGCAGAGGCAATGCAGTGCATAACCCACAAGAAGTGGAGGACAAACATGATCCATCTCCATTCAACAAAGAACAAATGGAAGCTTTGCAGAAAATGCTCCAGCAGACTATGTTTACTGCAGGGAAAAGTGAGTACGATTCAGGTAGCTCAAAAAGGTAACTTTTTGCATGCTTTACACACTAGCAAAGGAAAATTAAAATCATGGATCATAGGCTCGGGAGCCTCGGATCACATGATTTGGAGATATCATGATGATTTGATAATTATTCTCCCTGTCATAATAACTCCACTGTTCGGATTGCTGATGGTACCCTATCAAAGGCTACTGGTACAGGTTCGGTTGTTATTTCAAAAAATATTAATCTGGATTCTGTACTATATGTGCCCAAACTTGAATGCAATTTGCTGTCTATTAGCAAACTGACCAAAGATTTGAGATGTGTTACTAATTTTTCCCTAATCTGTGTGAATTTCAGATTTTGGAGTCGGGGAAGACGATTGGCAATGCTAAAGTGTGCTAGACTCTACTACCTGCAAGTTGAAGATTCCTCAAGAGAACTCAAAGCCAATTCTCGTGCAGTGGTTTCTCCAAATAATGAGGAGTCTGTAATGTTGTGGCACTATCGATTAGGTCATCCAAATTTTACGTACTTGGAGAAAATGTTTCTGTCATTATTCAATAAAAATAAAAGGAATTTTCAATGTGAAGTTTGTCAGTTATCCAAGCATACCCGAAGCACATATTCACCTCAACCATATAAACCCTCTCAACCCTTCTCCTTAATTCACGGTGATGTATGGGGGCCATCCCGGGTCAACAACATTACTGGTGCTAGATGGTTTGTTACTTTTATTGATGACCACACAAGAGTCACATAGGTATTTCTTATGAAAGAAAAATCAGAAGTTGGAAAAATATTTGAGTTTTTCCACACCATGGTGCAAACCCAATTCCTAACAAAAATTAAGGTGCTCAGAACTGACAATGACCGCGAATATTTTCATTCAGCAATAGAGTCCTACCTTAAGGGCCCGTTTGGTGGTCAGGATAAGAGAGACAGGATAGGATAAGTTATCATATCCTGTCTGAAACTGTTGTTTGGTGAGCCAGCAGGATAGGATAAGGCAATCCTGTCACTTATCCTATCATATCCATCTAGTTAAGATTATATCCTGAGGGCAGGGTTGGGTTAGCACTCAACAGGATAGGATAAGGTATTTTTTTTCTGGTAACAAGTAGGATAGGGTGATTTAAAGTATAATAAAATATAAAAATATATAATATATAAAATAATTAAAGTATAATAAAATAATAATTTAAAGTATAATAAAATTTAACATGATTACCAAAAAAGGTATAATAAAATATAAAATATTTAAAATAATAAAATATTATTAATTAATCTTAAAATTTATTTATTTTTATCACAATGCTAATTTTATTATTTTATATTATTTTTAAAAACTGTAAAATATAAAAAAATTATTCTAATAATTTAACTATATGTAAATTAAAAACAAAAAATGAATATTTAAAAATATAAAAATTAATTTTAGTTAGACAATATTTAAAAAATTTAAAACATTATATGTAATTTTATCACAAGGATAATTTTGTCTTTTTATATAAATTTAAATAATGAAAATTATAAAAAAAAAACTAAATCTAATAAAAGATGAAAACATTTAGAATAAAAACGAAAAATTTTAAAATTCATACTTAAATTATAATGCTGTCCAGTTGGTTATCTGGTGGACACCAAACGTCGGATAGGATAACAGCTTATCCTGTTCATATCCTATCCTACTCCTATCCTGTTCTCTTATCTTATCCGCCCTTATCCTATCCTGACCACCAAACGAGCCCTAAAACTCATGGAATTGTACACCAGAATTCATGTGTAGATACTCCCCAGCAAAACGGGGTAGCAAAGAGAAAAAATAGGCATCTACTAGAAGTAACAAGATCTCTCATGCTAGCCACAAATGTACCAAAACATTTTGGGGGGAAGCTATCCTCTCAGCCACCTATCTCATAAATAGGATGACTTCCCGTATCCTCAGCTTTGACACCCCTTATTCCACTCTTCAAACCTTTTTTCCAACTAGCAGAATTCTCTCTTCAATCCCTTTGAAAATATTTGGATGCTCAGCCTTTGTTCACAACCTAAACCCTCACCGCAGTAAACTTGACCCAAAATCCATCAAATGTGTTTTTCTTGGCTACTCACCTCACCAAAAAGGATACAGGTGTTACTCCCCCACAACCAGGAAATTTTACCACACTATGGATGTGACTTTCTTTGAGAATCAGTCGTATTACTCCAAAGTTAGAATTCAGGGGGAGAGGACCTTAATCCCGAACGAAACAACAGAATTCCAATTTTTGGATTTTCGGATGGCCGAACCTGTGCCTGAAAACACACCAGCAGAACCAGAAAATCCCACACCACCTGTCCCTGAAATCACACCAGCAGAACTAGAAAATTCCACACCAACAGAACCAGCCGAACCTGTCCTTGAAACTGCACCTGTAGAAAAGACTGCACCTGTAGAAAAGACTGCACAAGAAGCTGACTGGAAAGTTTACTCTAGGAGGAGGAAAAACAAACAGGTGGTAGAGTCAAACACAGCTCCGGTGCAAAGCCATGAATCCAACCAGGCTCTAGAAAATGAAATCTCCTCAGGTAATACTGTTCCTAACTCAGTACCTGTTCATATGAGTTTAAATGACAGTGAAATCCCTATTGCATTAAGAAAAGGGGTGAGAACTTGTGCTCAACATCCAATTGAGAAATATTTGTCCTATGGGAAATTATCACAGGGGTACAGGGCATTTGTAGCAGCACTTGACAGCATCCATATTCCAAGGAATATTCAAGAAGCAATCCAACAACCTGAGTGGGCAGCAGCTGTAACAGAAGAGGTTCATGCGTTGATTAAAAATAACACTTGGGAAATCACTGCCCTACCAGAAGGGAAGAAGCAGGTTGGTTGTAAGTGGGTATTCTCCATCAAATACAATGCTGATGGGAGCATAAACCGGTACAAGGCTCGGTTAGTAGCAAAGGGATTCACCCAGTCATATGGCATAGACTATGAAGAGACACTGGCCAAACTTAAAGGTATCTCCACAAACATGAGCATACCTGCAATTCACTCATATGGCATAGACTATGAAGAGACATTTGCTCCGGTGGCCAAACTTAATTGATCGGGTCATACTATCCTTGGCTGCAAACTTGGATTGGCCACTACACCAGCTAGACATTAAAAACGCCTTCCTAAATGGTGAGTTAGAAGAGGAAGTTTACATGCAAATTCCCCCGGGACTTGAATCGTCCAGTACCCTAAACAAGGTGTGCAAGCTCCGAAAATCTTTGTATTGCCTCAAGCAATCTCCAAGAGTGTCGTTTGATAGATTGACTCGAGTTGTCAAAGAAGATGGATTCATTCAAGGCCAATCTGATCACACTGTGTTTGTCAAACACTCCTCGGAAAGTAAGGTAACTTTGTTCATTGTGTATGTTGATGACATTGTTATCACAGGAGATGATCATGATCAAATCATGCACTTGAAGAAACTCTTAGCTAGGGAGTTCGAAGTCAAAGACTTGGGACAGCTTAAGTATTTTTTAGGGATGGAAGTAGCTCGAACAAAGGAGGGAATATATGTCTCTCAAAGGAAATACACCCTAGACTTACTCCAAGAGACCGGAATGCTTGGGTGTAAGGCTGCCAATACTCCTATGGAATCGGTAAGCAGAAGTAGCCCCGAAGAAGGTCCTCTAGCTGACAAAGATAGGTACCAAAGCCTAGTTGGGAAGTTAATCTACCTAACTCACACTCGGCCTGATATTGGATTTGCTGTAAGCATGGCAAGTCGCTGCATGACAAATCCTACCGAAGCTCACATGAAAGCTGTGAGCAGAATCCTCTGAGACCTTAAGGGTACACGGGCAGGAGGTCTTCACTTGAGAAAAAACTCAAACAGGGGTATTGAAGTATATCTCGACTCAGATTGGGCTGGTTGCACATCGGACAAAGTCAACTACTCGGCTATTGCTCCTTTGTGTGGGGAAACATGGTTACTTGGAGAAGCAAGAAACATGATCTGTGGTAGCTAGAAGCAAGCTGCAGAGGTGAATTTGAGCCATGGCACTAGGTATTTGCGAAGGAATCTGGCTGAAGAAGAAGCTGGACGAAATCAAAATTCAAACCAATTACACCATGAGGATATTTTGTGACAACAAAGCTGCCATCAACATTGCAAAGAACCCAGTTCACCATGATAGAACAAAACATGTGGAAATTGACCGACATTTTATAAAGGAGAAGATTGATCATGGCATTATAAGTATTGATCATGTACCATCGTGCAACCAAACAGCAGACATCCTAACTAAAGCTCTCCCAAGAAATACATATGAGAATATCAGATCCAATCTGGGCATGATAGACATCTATCACCCAGATTGAGGGGGAGTGTTGATTGCGAGATTAAATCAGAATCCCATGATTCTAATTTGTACAATTATTAGAATTTATTGATTGGGATTTCCGTTTCAATTATATTCTTTTTTTTAGTGATAGCATTTATAGGGAAAATCAGTTTCCTGATTTCCAGCCCCATTTGATTGTACAGAATTAATTTCCTTGTCCTATTTATACCTCCTCATGTAGTCAGTTTTTGTATCAAGTGAAAATACAATCACTTTTCCGCATATATGTATGTATGTATATGTATATATGTTTACAAATCCACATTAATAAACAGATCAATCAATAAGTCAAATTTCAATTTAAGTTCCAACTTTTCATACCAAGTCCAAAATTTTCAATTGCAAATTCAATATCCAGTTGTTATAATTTCAAAATTGAACTACATTAACTATAACATGTAAAAGAGCCCACAACCCAGGTGAATTGGGCTTGGGTTAGAGCCCTAACCCCCAAACAAACTGGACAAAAGTACTTTTTTTTTTTTAAAAAGTGAAACAATGAACCGAATGGTTTCCGAAAACTGGTTTTATGCTGGTGTAACCGGTTTTTGCAAGGTCCAACCATTTTCCCGGTTCTCTACCCCGACCATGACCAGAGAGGCATCCGGTTGATGGTCCAACCAATTGAACTGGTCCGGTGGCAGTTTTTAAAACATTGCTTTAAACAAAGCTTACAAAATCTGGGTATTCTTATCTATGAAATCAATGCATTTGACTTTACCATTCCATAATGAATCAAATCCTGAGAACTGGCTTCAGTCCATTTGCTCTTTTAGTCGAGAAGACAACTGTAAAATGTGAAAGGCATTGTTATTGAGTTTAATACAAGCCTTCTGCCTCTTTTGGATGAATAAATTCTTATAAACACAAATTTTGCAGATGGAAAGGGATATAGAAGACCTGAGGCAACAGAGAGACCTTGCACAATCTCAACTGGAGCTTGAAAGGAGAACAAATAAAGTTCAGAAGGTATTTGGAAATTGGAATCACGTATGTTTAACCCTAATTTATTCTTCTGACTCAAATTATATAATTCTTGCAGGGATCTAATGACTATGGGCCCTCTAGTCAAGTTGTCAGGTGCCTTTCTTTTCCGGAAGAAAATGAATCAACTATTAGTAAACATACTCCAGAGCGAAGAGAGACAGTAGGCAGGCAGGCAATGCTGAAGAGTTTATTGACTTCTCCGGATCCATCCATATTGGTCGGTGAAATTCAGAAGCTTGAGCATCGGCAGCTGCAGCTCTGTGAGAATGCAAATCGAGCACTAGAAGTTTTACACAAGGATTTTGCAACCCACAAACTTGGAAATCAAGAAACTGCTGAAACTATGTCAAAAGTACTGTCTGAAATAAAAGACTTGGTACTAGCTAGCTCTACTGCAGAAGAAATTGTGACTGCAGATAAGGCCAATTTGATGGAAAAGATCACTCAATTGAAATATCAAGGAAACACCATTGCATCTTTGGAAAGGAAGCTGGAGAATGTTCAAAAATCTATAGACAAGCTAGTCTCTGCTTTTAGTACCGAGGAGACTCCAGAGAGCAAGCCTAGAAGGAAGAAAATTCTTCCTTTCAACTTAAGCAGCAGCCCCAACATGCAACATATAATACGCGCCCCATGCTCACCTCTCTCCTCTTCTTGTAAAGCAATGGAACATGAAATTGAGAACATGGTACCTGAAAACAATATTGCCTTCTCAGGCAGTGATGCATTTGAAAGGTTACATAATGATACCCCGAGAAAGGATGACCAAAGTTGTAATTCTATTTTATCACGGGAAGGAAGCCCAGCAACACGGCAATCAAAAGCAGTGAATGTGAAGAAGATTCAGAAAATGTTCAAGAATGCTGCTGAGGAGAACATTCGGAGCTTTAGAGTTTATGTTACCGAGTTAAAAGAACTAGTGGCAAAACTACATTACCAGAAGCAGCTTCTGGTTTGCCAGGTAACATTTCATTGTTTTCCATTTTTGTATATGCTAATAGTGCCATGTTCGTTTTCGTCATCCTAGAAAAGTTATTTTTTGCGTTCAACCTATGTCTCTTGTTGGAGTTATGTTCATTATGGTGTAGCTTATAACGAGTATGGAATATGTTCTTAGTTTTTAGTGATATTTATAGTTATTTTTGGTGTCGTAACACACCATCTGAATTGTGATAATGAATAAATCATGGTGCGGAGCATTATTGCCTTTTAGGAGCTCGAGAATTTTCATTCCTTTTTGTGTTCTATGAAATGGATTGTTTGGAATTGATAGCCGTGGATCCTTTTTCCCCCCACCTCACTCGAGAATTTTCATTCCTTTTTGTGTTCTATGAAATGGATTGTTTGGAATTGATAGCCGTGGATCCTTTTTCCCCCCACCTCACTAGGAGCTTTGGAAGTTATTGAATTACGGAAGGTGGATTCTTCTAATTTGACACACTTCAATCATCATTTGTACCTCATAATCTGCTATTTAGTTGGAATACCAAATAAATGGTTTGTTAGTACTTCTTTTAGGTTGACCTCGTTGCAGACAAAGCTTGTCTAACTTTATTACTCATCCATTAATTTTAATAACATATAATATACTGATATTGGCACTTCTCCCCCTTTCACGAGTTCAGGTTTTGGAACTTGAGGCAAACAAGTGTGTAAATGAAGAAACAGATACGGCTGATCGATCTCCCTTACCATGGCACATACTGTTTGAACAACAGAGACAGCAAATTATCATGTTATGGCATTTATGCCACATTTCTCTCGTGCATCGAACACAGTTTTATCTTTTGGTAAGGGGAGATCCTTCTGATCAGATATATATGGAAATTGAACTTAGAAGATTGACATGGTTGGAACAGCACCTGGCAGAGCTTGGGAATGCTAGTCCCGCACTTCTAGGTGATGAGCCAGCAAGCTCTGTTTCGGCAAGGTATGCGAGTCTTTGATAAATTCCTTTTAAATGGAATGGCTTATAATGTTAGTTTGAGAATGATATTAATCTTTGCTGTTTCATTTATTGGTTGTCTAATGCAGCATCAAAGCTCTAAAGCAAGAAAGAGAGCACCTAGCAAAGAGGGTGAACTATAAACTTACAGCAGAGGAGAGGGAACTGCTTTATGCAAAATGGGAAGTTCCTCCGGTAGGAAAACAAAGGAGGCTGCAACTTGTGAATAAATTGTGGACTGACCCTTATAACATGCAACATGTACAAGAAAGCGCAGAAATTGTAGCAAAGCTCATTGATTTCTGGGGATCTGATGAAAATAGCAAGGAGATGTTTGAATTAAACTTTGCAAGCCCTTCTAACAAGAAAACATGGGGGGGCTGGAACTTTATATCTAATCTTTTGAATTTGTGAACACAAATATTCTAGTTGGTATTTTTCATTTATGGTTATATAGTTTTATCTAACACATTCACATTGCGATTATTGGCATACAAGTTGCATTGTTATGCCAAACAATGTTTGAATTAAACTTTGCAAGCCCTTCTAACAAGAAAACATGGGGGGACTGGAACTTTATATCTAATCCTTTTGAATTTGTGAACACAAATATTTTAGTTGGTATTTCATTTATGGTTATATAGTTTTATCTAATACACATTCACATTGCGATTATTGGCATACAAGTTGCATTGTTATGCCAAAAATGGACAAAAAGTAGCTAGTTTACATATGAAGAAAAAACTATTTTTAATTCTGGCAGGCCTTTTTTTAAAAAATAAATAAAATTAGCATGCAAGCAATAATTAAAAAAAATTAGCATTTAAATTAATGACAATATTCAAAGTATTTGAATTAATGACAATATTGGTGTTAAAAATTGAAGAAAAAAATTATAGGTTAAACTTTAAAGGCTTAATTGCATTTTTTGTCCCTTATTACTGATCATGTGTAATTTTGGTCGCAATGGTTTTTTTTTTACATATTTAGTCCCCTATTTCTTGAATATTGCAAATTTGGTCTTTTCATCTAATGTCTATCAATTTTTTCGATGGTCAACATAGAGGAACCAATCCTCTAAGTGCACCAAATCTCTAGTTGTGGCTCTCTCTCCTCTCTTTTTTTTTTTAAATAAAAAAATTTAATATTAAAATATATGTGGGTGTTAGTGTAGTATAATTATAAATATGTATTCCTAATGATTGTATTGAAAAATGCAAATAGGCAAGTAACCAAAATGTAATTTTTTTTACCCTAATTCATAATATAGTTAGATGGATAATATATATTCTTTGCATTCTGTCTTATAAACAAAAGTAAATTAAATTTTTTTCTTATAATTTCTCCTTTAATTTTCATTCCACTCGATTTATTTTACCATTCCACTCAATTTCTACTTAACCAAACAGCAGCGGTAAGAAAAATATATAAATTTTTTTTTTCTGAAAAGAAAATAAGTTAATTTATTTTTATTACCTTTTCCCCTTGCTTAAAACCTAAACGAACGAGAAGGGTTTGCAGTCTGTCTCTGACGTTCCAAAGGCCGAAACGTTGAGTGAAAATCGTTGGCGTGTGCAGTGCCGAGTGTGAGAGAGAAAGATGGGAAGAGAAAGAGAGGTCCCAAAGCAACAGCAACAGCAACAGCAACAGCAACAGCAGCAGGTAGCTTACACGGTGGAGCAGCTTGTTGCCCTTAATCGATATAATCCTGATATTCTTCCTGATCTCGAAAACTATGTCAACGATCAGGTTCTCTCTTTCTTTCCTATTTTCTGCTTTTGTAATTTCCCTTTCGCAATTAGGTTTTTCCCTCTGAAATCTATAAGCCATTTTTTATGATTGTTGAATTCTAAGTGGTTCTATTCTCAGATGCGCAATTTTATTTGTTGTAACTTGAAACTCTGTATAATCAGGTTTCATCACAAACATACAGCCTGGATGCAAATCTGTGCCTCCTTCGCCTCTACCAGGTATTTAGTTCTCTTATGCTTCTTTTCTTTTCTATCTGGTTTTTTTTTTTTATCATTGGTTTTAAGATCAATGGCTAATGCAACTCATAAAAGTGATTAGTAGGTTACGAGTATTTGTTTTATTTGTTTATTATTAATGCAGTTTGAACCCGAGAAAATGAGTTCTCAGATTGTAGCCCGCATATTGGTTAAGGTGTGCTTAAGCATTTTTTTTTTTCCGGCTGAACTTATTTCTTCTGCATATGGCTGCATGGTAACAAAATATTTGTTTTGTTTTCTAAACAGGCTCTCATGGCAATGCCTGCTCCAGACTTCAGCCTGTGTCTCTTTTTGATTCCTGAGCGTGTGGTATGACTCTCTCGAGCCAAATTATTGTTTTCTTTGTAGCAGTTCTTCTAGATCTCATATGCATATATAACTAGATATTTGAACAATTATGGGAATGCCCATGTCAATTCTATGATATTTTCTCCAAATTAACCTAGAATAATTATGGGATCCTAAGAGTCTCCAATTTTTACCCGCTTTTTAAGAAATCTTCTATTTGAATGTTAATTTTCCCAACTGTATCAATGATGAGCTCATTTGCCTCTTATTACACTGTGTCATTTTCTTATTAATTTTTTGTTTATTATGATTCTTAGCAAATGGAGGAGCAGTTCAAGACACTGATCGTCCTGTCCCACTATTTGGAGGTATGCATCAGCTTTAGTTGCTCAAGGATCAAATCCTTGTTTGAAACTAGAAATTAATCTTATGTCTCTTCCTCAGACGGGAAGATTTCAGCAATTCTGGGATGAGGCAGCAAAAAGTCGTCATATTGTTGAAGCTGTGCCAGGTAATTATTTATTGTAATTGATGGAACGGTTATTAGCTGTTATTGTCCAATGAATTGGCTTGAAGAAGGTAACTAATAGAATTTGTAATTTTTTTTAATTTGGACACATTGTTGCATCTGATTAAGTGGGTCATACCATTTGGAATCCTCACGGTTCTGCTTGACAGGAAATTAAGCATATTGTATGTGATTTGCCATATATATTGTACAGAATTTTTCAGAATATATATTACCTGTTTTGAACTGATGCGCTCTTTGTTGTGCTGCTTATAGGTAAATATATTACCTATATTACCTGTATTGCTTTTGTGGAAACAAGTGCAGATTTTCACTTATCTCGATGTGGCTGTTTTTCTTCTTTAGTGTTGACACATATTGATCTTCATAGCTTCAACTTCTTCATCAATGCATGCTTATAAACTAGCTTAATTAGAAATCAATTGCAGGATTTGAGCAGGCAATTCAAAGCTACGCGGTTCATATCCTTTCCCTGACTTACCAAAAGGTTCCTAGAACTGTGCTTGCTGAGGTATGCTTGTATTTTTTTCCATTTGGAGCATTGGTATGTTTATTACCACGTTTTATCTGCAGCTAGTAGCTGCTAGCACTAAGTCTGACTACATCTATTCTCTAATATGCTTGTTCAACTCATGTTGATGTGATGTGACACATACATTTATAATACAACACTTTCAGATTCGTGACTATAATTCTTTATTTATTCTTTAGAGGTTAAATGGTTCTGGAAACCTCTGGCAGCTTGTTAGTTGCATAGCGAGTCAAACCATCGACACTCAGGTGTTCTGGAGTCCTTTGGGGGAGGGATGGGTTCTATGGAAATTGTTTTTGTCTTTATGATTTTCATATACTTGTATGATTGTCAAAGTGGAAGTGTATTTGTCCTATTATTTCTAGTACCTGACCACTTATTCTGTGTGAAACTCGCAGGCTATCAACATAGAAGGTTTATCCTTGGACAAATTCCTCGAACACCAAGTAGCCAACTCTGGTTGGGTTATTGAGAAAGGTGGTCAAGGAAGGGGTCAACTCATCGTCCTTCCTAGAAATGAATTTAATGACCCAATTTTGAAGAAAAACACCGCAGATAGTGTACCATTGGAGCACATTACTCGCATCTTCCCAATTCTTAGCTGACTTATCTTTGTTGTACCGTGTATCTCCTTTCCAGAAGGAGATATGCGAATTCGAGATTGGTTACAGCAACATCTTGCAGTCTCCCTGCCCTTTGGATGCTTCAATTTGAGAATTAGTGGACATCTGATGTAGTTTACTCATGTTTTGGATTAATGTTTGAAAAATATTTTGCTTTACTATGCTTTATTCTTCACCGGAGACTAATTTGTCGAATAGATAGTTTGAATAGAGGGTATGAACTCATTCATACAAGAAAATATTTATTAGAAGTGTCATGTTAAAGTGGAAGGAATAAACTTGGCTTAAAAATGAAAGAAAAGAAATAATCTACTTGTGATTAAAGAAACTCTCACTTGTGTGGATGGTATGGTACTGGGGCCAATTTAAATTATTTTCTTCTTATCCTTTTCGTTTCCATGTCATTTCTCCAAATAATATGTTGTAATTTCTTTCCTGCATTGCCTTCCCTTGTCTCCTCCCATTTTTTTTGGCTGTGTGGAACTTATACATTTCCCTCTTGAAACAATTTGATGCCATGGTATCTGTTTAAGATTTTGTATGTCACGGTGCGGTCAAATATTTCGACAATTCGTATTTTAGTCATATATCACCTAGTTTATTCATGCATAGATCAAAACGAAATTTATCTAGTTAGAGAGTACAATCTAAAAGTTTGACATGCTATTTACTAATAAATATTATAAACAACAAAATAAAATTGGACGCGGTTCCACTCTGTTGCCTGTTCTTTTGTTTTTTTTTTTTTGGTTCCACTATGTTCATCTCGTTAACATAAACTTTCCATAGTCAATTTCACACATTGACTTTGCCTTTGGCAAGGGGAAAAGGCAAGGGGAGTCCCTGACACTTTATAAACAAAAATTGTTGTGAAGAGTTTGATTGAAGTTCTAAACTCCTAACAGTGCCGCACCTCAAGTACATGCTCTATTAACAGATTATTGATTGATGGATTAAATCCAAACAGTAAATTACATATTTCAGTGGTTACAAAATTGACAGCATGATCACATAACGGTGCAATTGAGTTGAGATAAATACAAAATGCGAAAAGGAAAATTTGGAGTGTTACAGTGATGTAGACATGAGTTAAACATTAAAATAAGCAAAGTTATTTAAAAGAATCAATAATCTGCAATTCTAAAAGTGGAGCTCCCACAGGCAGGGTAACAATATTTACAAGTGCACCTACTATGATCATGAACTGGTGAAGAAAGAATGAAACAGTGAGCTCCAGAATTTTTTTAAAAAAAGAAGAAAAGAAAAAGAAAGTAACAGAGCAAATTTTACAACCGTTTGTTATATACTCTTTTCTACTACGCTTAGAGTATTTGATTGAGATTTTCACCACAGAATTGATGCTGCATGGCCGCACCTACTCCTTGAATGCATGTTTCTTCCCTTCACTGGCTTCCTTATCATAAACTCTCTCTCTAGTCTGTTCTAATCAGCATCTTTAGAACAAGCCAAGTCAAATGAAAAAAATATGGATTATACATTAGTGCAAAGGAAATGATCAATGGCAAAGTGTCTGTCCATAATTCACCCAGTTGACAAAAGTATCTGGAAATTCCTCTGGAACATTGGACCGTTCATCACCGTAGGATAACTCTGGTTCAGTTCCCTCCCTTCCCTGAGAATATTACTATGAATTAGTATGACAATTATGACATAAAGACCAAGTAATTTAGAAAGCTAGACATGCTTAAACTGACAAACTCATCCGGATCCTAAATTGTTTGACGTCAAAAAATACTTCATACCAAGAACAGCCTAAACTGTTCATTATTTTTCTACTAAAACAAATAAGTTCAACTTCATGCTACAAATCTACATACATTGCATCTAGTGAATGCAGACTAGTGTGGATAATTGTAAGATTCAATGTATGTATTACTTTGCAGATACAATGAATCTGTAGGAATTAAGTTGTGAATGGGATACTATGCTAAGTCAGAAGGGGTGGTACCTTCTGGCTGGAGCCGCCCAAATCACTAGTGGAGGGGGTTGTTTCTCCTACCATCACTCCACTGATAATATTCTCAGAAGAAAGCCCAGGAATTGGAGAGTTGGTAATTGATGACCTGCATTAGGTATAAATTGGCCTTACAATAAAGACAATGTTTTTTGGATAAAAGAATACATCACCAGAAAGAAGGAAAGAAATACAGACAAATTTTAGTGACCATCAGAACTGCACGATGGGAAGCACACCATACACCCGAAACAGTGATGCACCCAAAATTCCTAATTCATAATTATATTCCTCATTTTCTCATCCCTACCTTGTCTTGTTGCCTATGCATGTTTCCCATTAAAATTTTCTTGTTAGGTACTTGTATAATTGCTTCATTAGAAAGCATTACCTCTCGTATGGCTCTTCTTCACATGAATTTCCAGAAGAAGATAACCAATCCAGGTCAACAAAGTTGGAGCAGCTGAACGAATCCCCGTGCTCAGAATAGTAAATATGATCATTTTCAAGGCAGCGCTCTCTTTGCATGTCTCCAAACAGCTGCCTCCGGGGCATTGTGGGAGTGTACCTACACAAACAAAAAGAATCACAAATCATTCACTTATGGAAGACAAAATGAAGCAGCAAATGGCAGAACATGTCATCATGCAAGCAGGCAACCTAAGTTTCCAACTCGCATCGGCACAGTATGAGGCCATTGACAGAATTTGGATTACAAATTAGAAATTATGCTTATTTGTAATTGGGCATTTTAATATGCTAACACAGGATAAACAGAAAAGATTGTGTCAAATAGAATAATTTCTTCCGATCTTCCAGAAAATAAGTTAAGAATATTTACCATTTAGTTCTTATTCAAAAGTTCTCATACAGAAAGACCAGCTATGCTAAGGCATAAAAATCTTCTAGAATAAGGTGACTAATAAAAATAAATACAGTAAAAAAGAAAGAAAATGTATAAAATGGGGGGTTGACAATCTATCCAGTATACTTCGAAAACAGAATAACATTTAAGCCAACATTAATATAGTACAAACCTTGAAAATGATACATCACTCTCAGTAGTAGATATTTCAGGAGATGACTCGCTAAAACCCTTGCTTCCTTCTTCTGATCGGTCAGGCAAACCTTTTGAAAATTTTTCGTGCTTGGCATTTGGGGCTGACATAGGCGTAGAACTTTCACGAAGAATGTTTCCATCTGAGAAGGATCTTTTGAAAATTGACCTAAAAAACCAAATTTCAAGTTACCACATAAGCTACATGGAAAGGCATTTTCAATGTACATGCTTCAATTATCATGGTATTTTGTAACAAGTCCACAATGATATGCAATATCAACAAATTCATCACCAGGACAAAACCCAAAGGTAAAGTTCATATCAGTCGAGGGAATCCTTTCTGATACTCTCTTGCCTTGTCACTTTCTCCGGCCCACCTCTAAAAATCATTGCAAGGAAACTATTTTCTTATAGAACAATCTGTTTGGGGTTGTCTTGTTACCTTGGAGCAGTTTCTCATGATACAGTTTGAAGATTTTGACAGGAATTGCAAGATTGTGACTTTATGGCATTGTGTGGTCAATGCAGTTCACTGGCCTATTTGGCTGTCTTTCGCCTTCCCCTTACATTTATTATTGGATTGGATTATGTATATGGCCTCTCTTGGTGCTCTGCCTGTGGCTGATTTAAGGAATTTTCTGATCCTGATATACAGAGAGATCAGACATCTTTGCTGCAAAATCAGCCATTTTGGCTCAGTTCTCTTTGTTTTTTAATAATTAGGAGGATTTCCTATCCTACCCGAGTTTCATTAAGATAAAGAAGCCACCGATACCAAGGTTCGATGATACACATGTCCAATGTGTATCATTAAAAACTCGACACTTGTGCAGCTGTGCTGCTGATTATTCCACGCCTCCAAGGATCAAAGGGCATTCAGTTGAATATTTGACGTTACACGCTTTCTAACACATACTAGCTATATTATGGCATACTTCTTGATGCCTTCATACTAATGTGTTAAAACTCTGGTATTTTTATTATTTATTAAAATATGTCTATGTCATGACATGTCATTGTGATGCTGGACAAACAGGTCAATTATGATTAACGGTTCCACAGCTGCCTTATGTTATATTTTATTTGTATTTTTCTTTTTATTCAAGTTACTTTAGATAGCTAGGATTAGAACTATTCTAAGGGTGAGGATTTGTTTTAAGTTAGGGTTTCTATATAAAGGGGTTTTCAAGGTTGCAAGGAAATTGCTCTGATTTTCTCAATAACAGAAGAACTTACTATGTTTCCTGGCTGTTATCCAAACATACCATCCCTCTACTGGTATGCATACCAGATCACTTCACCTCTTCTCTGCTAATATCTCATGAATGCAACAACTTAACCCTAGACCTTTTTAACCTAGACCAAATTTATTTTAGATTGTTATTTTGAAGTTCATGTCGGTGTCTGTTTCACAGATCACAATATTAAAAAAAGAAAGTGGTAAGTGGACTGCATAAGTTCCACACACACAAATCCTAATGCAAACTCTTAGATAGATCTTCAATCAAAAACCAATCCATAGAGGGTTTAGGAGAATCAGGAGATATCGCAAATCTCCCTGATTTATTTTGGTCTCAGATTTGTATTTATTATGTATATTTCTTATTTCCTTATTTTCCTTTATTTCCTTCCTTGATTCAAGGAAGAGACTTTATTGTAATTCCTCTAATTAAACAGTCTTAGACTACTGAATACTACACAACAGCCATTTTACCACTGCCTTTCTACAGAGGGTTAAGAAGCAAAATGTATTATATTCCCCATAAATTACATTCAAATACCTTGCATCATCATCTCCATGTCTCCCTGCATCATAGTGCTGATCCGAACCCAACTCCCATAGAGCAGGCTTACCCTGTTGTGGCTGAAAATGCCCCAGGAATCTGACCGAATAAAATAGAAAAAAAAATCTCATGATTAGTAGAAAGAATAATCAGTTAATACCACAAAGACATCTTTACAAACAAAATATATCACAAATGCACAAGCGGCCAAAAATAGTTTCACAAAAACTGCTACGGTGACAGGACAGAAAGACATGCAGAGGGATTGGAAAACTCTGTTGCATTGACACCGTTATTTAATTATTTTTTTGATTTGCACTGTTTGATGAGGATATTGTGTAATCTTTCTTTCCATATAAATAAATTACTTTTATCCCAAACAAAACTATAAGAAATAGAGATAAACAGAAAGAACAAAAAAGAAACAGAGCCATGTGCTATATATCCAACCACTGGAAATAATTTAACTTGGAGGCACATAGAAAAATAAGAAAATGCATGACTGCATCACATACACATTAATTGCATCTTGTTTCACAGCATCCATGTATGCATTGCTGTAATAGCGTTGGAGGGTCCTAAAAAACTCCTGAGACTGTATTGCAGCTCTCCACTGGCCCCTTCTCTCAGAGAATATCTACATATAAACAGAATTGAAGAAAAAGACCATCAGAAAAGGCTAAAGAGAAGTTATGTTATAACATTGTACGAATTTAACGAACTTTTATATCAAGAAAATCCCATGACCACTGCTACTCAGTCCATTTAACAGTAAAGTGGAATATAACAGGCCCACCAGTGGGGTAACCCTATTTTCATGAAATCAAAATTAACTCTAATACCTTACATTATGCATGACAAGACATTAAATAATGGTCAATTTTCTCTATAAAGGACACATGGAATACAGGACATAAGTCCACTCTCAGAGTACCATTAAGAAAGCTAACAAGATTATTTATTGTATGCCATCCAGCTTAGACAACGTTATTAGACAGCTACAAACTGTGGTTAGCCCCTAAAATTTTCAGCGGGTGATTATTAACGAGGTGTCCATTCTATATCACCCAAAAAAAATTAATAAGGTTGACGATGTTCTTATCCACCACAAACTTTAAACCCAATGAAAAAATTTATAAAAACATTTAATGCCTTAAAAGATAATTAAGAAAGAAAATGAAGTAGCAAAAGTATTAATTCCCCAGCAAAATTTGGATCTGAAAACTGAAACAATTGTAACAAGCCTCACAACCACAAATCACCTTGTTGTGTGCAGCAGAACCACCATACTGATGTGCAAGCGTGTCACCCATCCGCTCATAAAACCCCATCAAATCATCAGCAACAGGATCATCAAGGTCAATTCTTGGGTGGTCAATAACTCCCAGAGCATGGAGCTGGTGGCCAAGAGCAGCCAGCCCATATGCATATTGTGCAACATTTGTGCGATCTAAGCAGTCTATGCAATTGGTCCTGAGCACCCCCCTCTGCAAGATGGGTGGTTTGACAGAATGGTTTCCGTTGGAAACATTGTTTCCTTCACTAGGTTTCCTCTCTAAATTATTATTATCCTCATTGTCATCATCATGTCTAGTAGGTGAAAAGCTTCCCTTATCAACATTGCTGGATGCAAAACTTAACATCAGTAAACAAGAAACACCAGAGGAAGAAATTTATGTAATCCAAACTCTCCATCAAGCATTAACTGTTTTTTTATTAAAATTGTTTGGTTTATTCTATAGAAAAGTTTATATCATTGTTCTTATCTTCTTCCACATGTTCAAGTACACACAGTGAATGAAGAAATGTTGAGAAGAGTAACTGAAAATTTTAAACAAAATGAAAAGCTTACTCTGTAGTTGGCCATTTTAGACAATCTTCCGGTCTTGAGGGTGGTGTCACTTGGCAATAGAAAAAACTTGTTAATGTCAAAGCATATGCAGCCACTTTGCCCAGAAGCAGCAAGACATTTGTAGCTTTGCTGGAAGTAGAAAAAAGAGCTTACTTTTGAATCAGCTTACTCAGAATACACATTGTGATTGGCTAAGAAGGACAAAATTAAAAGACACCAACCTCTGGAAATGTTTGTGCAAATCCCAGTGAAGGAACCTAAGCCTGTTCTCCTCAGATAAATCTTTATTAATAAAATCTATGGCATTAGCAAACTCAGAACGAAGTATGGACTCACGAGGCTTCTTCTCATGGGTCTGATGGTTTCAAATAATAAAAAAAAAAAGTAATATTAATCACCCAAGAAACTTATTAAAAATGAAACAAATCAACATAAGATAGTACAACTCATTAGCAGATTTTCCACTTTGTCACTATAGATCACTCTCAATTATTTTAGAAAATATTATAACACAACTAGTCAACACTATCCAAATACAACATCAATATCTGTCAACACAACCAGGTTACAAGAAAAATTAATATTAAGTAAACTTTGAAATCCCACAGCTAATCCTAACTGAGGTTGATGGTTTGCTTTAGCAAGAGAGCCTCTCCTCACCCTAAACTTTTATGTACCAAACTAAAAAAGATGATGGCATGTAATAAATGGGAAAAAGTTCATTTCCTGCTTAAAAAGGAAAATAAAATTACCTTTATTAAATTCAAAATTATTATGGGATTCCCGTATCTTTTCACAAGATTTTCAAAGTGAAGTCTGGTGGCTTGATAATTCTGATCCTTCTTTGACACTGGGGAAAAACAAGTGATACATAAGCAAACATATGGACACTAACACACTATAGTAGAAAAGATAAAAATAACTCTTAAACTGTGACAATATTCGTGAAATGGGAGGACATACGTATAATATCTGGTTTTATATTTAGACGAGAAGTTTCCTGTGACCAGAAAAGAGGGATTGAACCACGGTTCTGGACAATAGAGCTTATTTGGATTGGAAGACCTTCCGGAACATCCTCAAACACGATTTGCTCCGTCTCAACATCATTAGCTACTCTGCCCTTCTCATTAACACCTCGCCTCAAATACCTGCGCATGATCATCAAATAAACGAAGCCATAAATCGCGCACTTCATCATTGCAAATAATTATCCATCCTTAAAATTTTCATCTTGTGCTGCCTACATTCTTTTCTTTCTTTCTTTCGGCAATTCCTTACTTTGCTAGAAATTATTGCATGATGCTTGATGCTTTCAAGTTTTTACTCAAGGTCAACATCATGAAGCCAACAAATTATTTACTATACTAAAAAGCCTATGCTTAGTCTACCTCTTCTCTTTTCTATCAACACCCAAATGGAAAACAGAGATGTATCCCACCATCAGAAGATATCAGAAGATGGAAGATAGATTATTATATCATATGCCCATGTTATATCCAAACTTCGAAGGCATCGTGACAATTCAAAACAACTAGAAAATACGAAAGTGACTGAAAGAGGATTATTTCATGTGTCATTCCATATCATATATGCTATATATCCAAACTTCAAAGCATTGTGGCAATTCAAAGCAACTAGAAAATACAAAAAAGTGGCTGAATAATAACTGTATAAGGACCACATCCTCAGCACAAAAAGGACAATATCATCAGAGAAGGCACTTGATATACTAGTTAAGTTTGAATATAACATTGTCAAATCATAAATCAGATGTGTAACCAACTGGAATATACTTGATGTATTTAATGTGTTTGGAAAGAAAATACAATGAAATTTACAGACCTAGTGCCAGCATAATGACGTGATCGTCTCGCAATGAGCGTAAGTATGAACTCCCGCCCAGATATCGTAAGTGTGTCCTAAAGAAGGCATCAAATACACATCAGTTATTCAAGCAAAGGATGACAAAATTACTTCACTTGAGCAGGAAATACTAGTAAATTGTAAATAAGCCAGATACTTAACAAGATTACTCAATCAATGAATACAGTATCCAACAAATTTCGAGAGTCACGTATCTTCACCTGTTTAAAAAAGCCGTATACTAGTGCAACTGTCCAAAGAGAATTCTGGAGGTGATTCCTAATTCCTCGAGTCAAGAACTCATTCCAGACAAACATGGTCTCATAAAGGACTTGGCCTGTCTCATTATCACACATGTTCCTTTGGAGACTACGCATAATGTGGTATGAGTAGCTGAAAAAGAAGTCCTTTGTAAGGTCGACCGTGCATAGGAGCCTCTTGTATCTAAAAATCAATGAAAAAGGAATATAATCAATACAAAACTTGACAATGTTTAGAACAATAAAAATTCCAACATAAGCAAAACTACTGTGTTTCAATTCAAAGATGGCATTAGGAATCAGAACCACATATGACGCCAAAATCATACCATACTTCATCATGAACAAAAGCTAATCAAAATTAAGTTATCCTTAACGCGTATGTGTACTTTTAAAAGATATAATTTTTTATATTCGAGTCAAACGGAAGGGATATAATGTAGTTTTTACATGCAATTTCCAGTCATTTTTATATTAACTTCAAAGATATATGAACAGAGGAGAATGGAAATGATGGGCTAACATTCAGGTTTTCAGCAAGAAGTACAATTGATATAACAAGGGAGATTGTAAAGACCTGTTTTCATTCTTAGAATCATAGATGTTAGACCGAGCCGAAGAATTCGGCAGAGGAATCATCTCACTCTTTGAGACAGCATACACTGTATGACCACAGATTGCACCAATTTGCCTTCTTTTTGTGATAAGAAGCATGTAGTAAGGCCCCAAAAATTTGATGAACCCTAAAATCAGAAAAGCAGAATAACATATCAAGATAAGGGCTGATACTTTATCAACAGGCAGCTGGACAAGATATTGTGGATCTACATACCAACAATTCCATAACAAGTTGTAACAAATTTTAGTCCACCTGTGGACTTGTTCCCCTCATGTATCCGCTTCAACAGATCAGAACATTCACTTTCTGTATATGTGGTTGAATCTTCCCGTAGGTTTAGCTCAAAAGGATCTAGACGGTCAATCTTTAGCACTCTCCAATATGTCCTGCTCTTGTCCCTTCCTATCATGTAAAAGTTCTGTAGCATAAAACATAAAAACAAATGCACAAGGTAAAAATATCTTAAAAAGAAAGGCATGATAAACACTGCAACTTCACTTCAACGAAGTGGCAAATCTTGTAACTCAAAACTTCTGAAATTGGATATCCTAAGTTTAGTATACACATAAGATTACACGGATGAAATTTCATACTGAAGAGCATCTAAAGCATGAAGAGAGGCTGGAGAAAACCTGCTCTCAAAGTTAAGAGTTGAGACAAATGGTAAATCTCACTTTAAGGTAGGAAGCATCAACCTAGATGCTTAAATGCAAGGCCATACAATTTACACTCAGATGCATTTCAAAACGGCAAAAGCCATATCTAAGAAGACTGAAGTATGATAAGAATTAGAACTAAATCAAAACATGGAACGAAGTTACAAAGTTAAGTAGATCTTTCTACTTTGCCAAACTGATTCTTATATTGTGAAACAAAGAAGGTAGAAAAGTTTGAAACATGTATTGAAGTCTATCGTGCAAAAAATCCGATTATTGGAAGACTAGCAGGTTTAATGTTTCTTCTAAAAGCATTTAACATTACAAATATCAAAATTAAGAACCATTTTTGAGAAGATGATTGATGTGTAAGTGGATATTGGACAAATGAATGCACTGAAATGTTAAGATCCCTCGGATGTATATGATGTTATCCCTTATATGAATATGAACAAGAAACAAGAGCACTGATAATACTTTTGACCTGCAGTGGAGATTAAAACTATTGATTGACATATATATTTTTCTACAATACAGAACGAGCTAATCACATGACAAAGTCAAACTATCATAGAGATCTCACTAGAACAATAGTAGAGAACAAACTATAACAGTGGAAAGAGGGCATTACCGATCGAGTCTCATAGAGCCTAAATTTCTGCATACAAGCATGAGAAGGAGGGCGTGTCTCATCAGAAGCAGAAGGGGAGTGAGAAGGGTCATTCTCTGACGATGCCATGACTCTTTCTTTGTGATATTCAGATCCCCCGAGCCTCAGGCTCAGGGAAACTATCAAAATGGCATGCAAACACTACCAAATTACCA
This sequence comes from Sophora flavescens, assembly GCA_030762895.1. Classification (NCBI taxonomy): domain Eukaryota; kingdom Viridiplantae; phylum Streptophyta; class Magnoliopsida; order Fabales; family Fabaceae; genus Sophora; species Sophora flavescens. Next base: position 14,305,349 of record CM061068.1, on the reverse strand, counting down.
AAATTCAGAATCACCAAAATACAAAACTCTCACAACATAAAAATACAAACCCATATCCTGAACTCTAGGCTGCTTCAAATACAGCATTATTACCCAAAAATGATTCAAATTTATCGATCTTTCTTCATAATTTCAGCTCCACCACCACCTTCTCCAACCAGAACCACCACCACCATCACTGCCACCAATTTTCTGCTATAAACAACGACGACCCACTGATCCTCACTGAAGCTTCAACATACACAGATCCAAAAATCGCCACCCCAGAGAGAAAAATTGGAAATTTTTTGTGCTAATGAACGGAATATATATTGGTGCGGTTGCATACAAGGAAAAACAGCATGTGGGTAATTTGAAAATGGAATCTTTACATGGAGATTGAAGGGAACAAGATACGAGGCAAAGATCAAGCACAGAAATTGGCTGAAGATTGAAAAGATTTGGGAGGTTTGAGAACCAAAAAGGTTGTAACCACGGGTGTAGGAACAAGAGCTGCTAATTATTGATTCGATTTTATTTTATTTTTATAATTTTAATTTTAATTTTAATTTAATATGTAAAAAATCTAATTTCTCTCTCAACGAAAGGGAGAGGGGTCCTGAGGGGAAGAAGCAAGCTCAGATCCGAAGAACAAATCAAAACCACATCATCAAATTAAAAAGAAAAAAAAAATTCAATTTTAATGTGTGAATGCTCCGTCCACAGATTATTAAAATAATAAATACGTGTATCCGAGATAGCAATATCCAAAATGAACTTACGAAAAAAAAATAATAATAACTTATGAAACTTTAGAGTATTTTTTTGATAAGGAAACTTTAGAGAATGTGGTCTTCGTAGAAATAGACTATGTTTTAAACGAATTTTTACTTATAAGATCAAATGTTTAAATCATGTAATTATCATCAAGAGGATTTTTGATAACCACAACATTGACCTTATCAGCTAAAGATGAAGTTATTAAAACCTCAATTTTAGACCCACCAATAAAACAAATTTTTTATTTTTACTTTTTATAAAACAAAAATATCACATATGCTAACAAAAATGTTTAATATGATTCAAGGAGATTATTTCACTTGAAATAAAAAAGTCTCATTCAAAATTTGATTTAGGCACCACTCACTCTTGGGTCGACCCGATTACCTTATAGTTAGTCTTACAATTTTATTTGTGGATTGATCAGACAAAAAAAAAAAAACAATATCAACATATTATTTTAACAAGCATGTGAATTGCAAACATAATTAGTTACAATATACGTAGAGTTTAATAAATATATATTGATAATATAAAAAAGTTTTATACGAACGCTCAATCATATTTTATTATTATATCATTTTATTATGTTAGTTTTATAGAACATTTCTATAAATATCTATGTAATGATATATGATTTGATGAATGTGTAAAACTTTTTTTATACTGTAAGTCTATATACATTAAATCCTTAATAATTAGTTATAAAATATGTTATAATTGTATCTTGAATTTCTTTCTGACAGGTATAATTTTGTGTATATTCAACCAACGATGGACGTCAATGTGAACTTTACGTGTCATCTGAATTTCTTCGCGACGGCTAATGGAGCGGATGAAGGAGAAAATAAAATAAAATTACATGTTTTTTTTTTTGACTAAAAAATTACATGTTAAGAGCTTACAACTTTAATTATCCTAGGACGGCACAATACTATAATGGTGTTGTCATCTGATTACACCTTACTACATTAAAGACGTTTCAAGAATGATGATAATTTTTGTTTTGAATAATAATCGTGCCTTGTTTGGTCGTATATAAACAAAAAAAAAAACTTCATTTTATGCAAAATTCAATAGTTATTAGTTTAGTTTTTTTTTTTTTTTGTGCTGGTTTAGTTGATTTTCAAACCCTGCCATTTCTCTTCAATCTAGTGAATGATATAGGTACTTTATTTTCTAACCTACCATAATTAGAACTCTAGCTCTTTAGTGGCGATCTAGGATATCTCGACAAGCTTAGGTCTTTTTGACCCATTATGAAATTAATCTTTGAGTCGATATTAGGACGTCCGATTTTTTACACACAATATTGGGTTACCTCTCAAATGGATGACTCCAGGAATCGAATTCAGGTTTTTTTCTTGAGGGAGAGTCGTGTTACCAACTCTTCCATTAATAAAAAAATATTTATTAAAGCATGTAACAATTGGAATTATCTATGACAAAAGTAACTAAATAAACTTGCATAGGGGTATTCACGGGTTGATCTAGTTCAAGTTTATGATAAATAAAATTTGAACAAATCGTTTTTTATTTGCGTGAAAATATTATCTTGCCGATATTGGTTTTCCTAACTTTACATACTGTTTGGGACCGTACAAAACCATTAGGTATCATCTACTCTATTTTAGACTAGGGCCTAAAGCTAGAGGAAGAAATGAAGTATTCAATTATTTGCATTCCAGTCTCTTAAGCAAGATCGAATGATCATTTGTGTGTTGTATGACTAAATGGAAGATACTAGACAACATACCTCCTTTCCCACTGAAAACCATGACTTACGTCATTGTTGCTCGTATGGCTTATCACTATTTCATAAGAAGGAATGATATCGGTGATGAAGAACATTGAGCAACATTTACGAGTTAGAAGACCTCGTTGGAATTTATTAGTTAGAGGAGCACCTTTTATCATAACATATATCATGAACAAACCGAAAAAAGATGTTTGAATAAATAGTTTTTGAAATAAGATATAAAGACAAAATTACAAATTTATTTCAAAAAGAGTTCCTTCCATCCTCTCTCACTTTAGTGTTTGCTTCTCATTCTCGTGTAGAATAATATGAAAGAAATATTTCTGGAAATGTAATTTATCTGAGAATAAAATATTATATGAATCAAACCGCATCTAAATGCATTTATATATATGGATTTAAACTCTGAAATTTTAACGAAGAAGAAAGAGAATGATACAGAGAGATACAAATCATTTTTGAACATATGAGCATGCACATGCACATACACACTAACTATTTCATTAAAGCGTACACACACATGCATTATTCATTAAAGCGCACACACCTCATATTCATCAAAGCTTTAATTCCCCAACCTTCTTTCTTGATAATTTAACGCATTCTCTTTGCGTGATTGATTCTTGTGCATGCAATTCTATGCTCTATTTAAGTTTTGCCTAAACTTTTGATGCCCCATTTCAATCCTTGTTTTCTCTATTTATAATCTTATGTTCTTTCTTGCTTTTTTAATTTACTTATTTCCCTTCCAACAAAGCTTGTAAATTTTGGAATCTTCAATTACAGTTTTGGATTTCTAACTTTAAGTACACACAGTCTAGTTTATTGGTGAATGGCAACCTCTAAGGATATATAGATTTAGGTACGTACACTTCAGTACTCTCCGAGCAACAAAAGGAGAACGCCAAGTTTAGCTACGATACTATGAATGACTCTGGTGAGTCTACGTCGTCTGAGGCTCAGAGTCCTCTAACCCTTCTGAGGCTAATGACTTTTTGGACAGAGGTTGTGAATCAAGTGATGATGTCCAATATGGGTTCAATTCCTCTCCAGTTACTGGAAATTTCCGGTTGGAGAGAGAAAGACCCATAGAATAAAATAATAATATATCTTATATTTTATTATTTTATTCTATGGGTCTATCTCTCTCCAACTTCAAGTGCATCATTTAATGACTCTGAAATGATGGATTGGACTTGTGCTAGAGGGTGGATTAATCTACCTATATATTGGTTTATCTATGGGGCAAGAGATAGATAAAGCATCTAATTAATACATTGAGAAACTACTCACAGGTTTGTTCGTTCTTTTTCTGTTTTTGTTTTTATGTTTTCATTTAAGTTTTTATTAAGCAAGTCACTTCTTATCTTATCCCAATGATAACATTGATGTTATTGATTTATTTTTTGTGTTTGAATGGGTTGTTGCCACTGCTATATATATATATATGATACAAACAAGTATTTGCTTAATTGACATATGCGAAAATAGTATATTAGTAATATGATTTTGGACTAAAATTTCTGCTTCAACTGTTTGACTAATGTTTTTATCAAACATCTAGATGTGGCCTTTACTTTTTTTTATGTAATATTTTTTAATGGACAGGTGGTCAGATCCAATCCTGAGAAGTCTAGTTGGGGTTTTAATGTAACATATCGTATGTCAATAGTTTAAAAAAAAAAATAGTATTTGAATGTGCAAAACCTTCGTATAGTTATTGTCACGATCGAATGGTTTAGCTTTGTCCTTGGTGTTCTCCGAAACATAACTTGGTCATCCTAGCTCCTTGTTTGTAATGAAAATGTTCTTAGGGGAAAACATTGGTACCATAGTAACTCCCATAATGTAATACTAATAAGCGCATTCCACTATTGTGAGTATGTCACTTTATCTATTATAGTTGTTTGCTTGTGCCTACTACCTTACTTTTTTATCATTATTTTTTATTTAATTTAATTCCAATGATAATGTTTATGGGGGAATGATGCTTGAAAGTATATCTAACACATAATGTTGCTAAACTATAGGTCACTACAAGAAAATTTGATTTTAGCGAGGGCCAAAAGCCGTCGCAAATCACAAAAATCCGTCGCAAAACAAGTTTTTCTGACGGATTTGCGACGGCCACAAATCCGTCGCATATAGGGTCGTCGCAAAATTTTTGTGAGGGCTTTTTATAAATAGCCGTCGCAAATTAGCGCCACGCTAAGCCGTCGCAAATAATAAAAATTAGCGACGGCCCTACCGCCGCGAAATCAACGAAATTAGCGATGGTCCGCCGTCACAAATCACGAGAAATTAGCGATACCTGGCCGCCGTCATAAATTGCAATACATATTTTTTTAAAATAAAATAAATAATTTGTTGCTTTGCTTCTTTGGAATCACAAATGTAAATCTTCCACTAATCACAACAATCTGGATTATCTTCATAATTTTTCTTCTTAGCTTGCTCGGGTAACTAACTTCCATATGGAATTCGGTTCACTCTCGACTCCGGCCACAACCACGGAGGATCTTATTCCAACTTATACCTTCATACTTGGCATTATTTCCGGATTCATCAACCTATAATACGAAGCCATGTAAAACTTATGAAACAAAACAAAACAAATGCAATTCATACATGGATTGTTTGAAAACAAACACAAAACTTATGAAACAAATAGAATACTAGTGACCGTAAGAGGCTTGGATGGTGGCCGGAGATGCCAGGCGGTGGCGCGGTGGTCTTCAAGAAATGGCAGGTGGGGAAAGGAGAGGAGAGGGAAATGAGAGGAAATGGGAAACAAACGATTGCGTGGCCGTCCTTGCGGTGGTCGTGGTGGCCGTCCTTGCGGTGGTCGTGGTGACCAGTGGTGGAGATGCGAAGAGGTGGAGACGCGAAGGGTGGGAGCCGTGGAGGTGCGAGAGGAGAGAACCGGACGATAATGAAAATGGGTGGGTTCTCGAAATATTATATTGGACATTAGCGACGGATTTTTGAAGGCCCAGCCGCCGCAAATTTGGACAAAATATTAGTGACGGCTTTGGCCGCCGCAAACATAGCCACCTCGAAATTCCCATTTCCCTTAGCGACGGCTTTGGCGATCGTGAATCTGGACAAAATATTAGCGACGGCTTTGGCAGCGCGCAAACATGGCCGCTTGAAATTCCATTTCCTTTAGCGACGGCTTTGGCCGTCGTCGCAAACCGACAAAATATTAGCGACGGCTTTGGCCGTCCAAACATGGCCGCTTGAAATTCCCATTTCCTTTAGCGACGGCTTTGGCCGTCGTAAATCTGACAAAAATATTAGCGACGGCTTTGGCCGCCGTAAACATGGCCACCTCGAAATTCCCATTTCCCTTAGCGACGGCTTTGGTACATTAGCGACGGTCCTGGCCGTCGCAAACTTGAATATTTCTCCACTCGAATCGGGCGCCAAATTTTCGCGAAAATGCCCTCAACGACAAAGTGACGACAGAGGCCGTCGTAAACGCCCAAGGCCGCCGCAAACTGGGAAATACAACTGCTTTCGCATTAGCGGCAAAGGCCGTCGCAAATGACAATTTTACTGACGGCATTGAGGCCGTCGCAAAAAATCCGTCGCAAATCATCATTATTCTTGTAGGGGGTGAATTTGTGGCTGTGTCATTGGAAGGAAATATAGTAGCAACCAGGATGGATGCCAATTTGCGCTTTTATGGTGATCCCTATCTCACCGTATCTGTCATTCTAGCTACTAGGGATGGTGGACAGACCAAAGGCTGCTCAGCCATTGTTTTCCAGTTTAAGCCACTAGATCTGGTTCCAATTGCAGATTGCACCTTTCATTCTTTCATCTGCTTATAATTTGGTTCACTCATGGAGTTCTGAATTCACGTAGCCAATTTAACGCCCTCTCTATATTTGGCTCATGACACTAAAGGGATGAAGGTTCTTGCGCTTATAATTCAGTTATAAATTGGATATTTTATTAAAAAATCATGTAAATGACCAATACACAGGTTTATTATGTGAATAGACTAGTACATACACAAAGACAATTATGAAAATATGTTAAATTTCAAGACTACGGTTAACACAATTTTGATGGGGTGTTCAAAACTAGTCCTTTCCCAAACTAATTTTGATGGGGTTCAAATTTTAAAATCTATATCTAATGTGTTTTTAGGTTGGGTTAGGGCTATACTTGGATCGTTCCAAACTGATTTGGTATTTCATATCCCTTTTAAATTTTTATTTTGTTACAATTAGGTATAAATAATAGGATATGATAATATATTTATATTAATAATATTATTTTAAATATATATTAAAAATAACTTTATATTTTTTTATAAAAAATAACTTTATTTTATTTTATACCTCTTTAAATTTATCATTTAATTATATATGATATTCAAATTTATTCATTATGTGAATATTTTCGTATCGAATTGAGTAGACTAAGCTAAACTCGTCATGGACATGAAAGCTAGTCACGATAACTTGTGCTTCTAGTGGTAGGTTTCCAAACATACTAGAACTCGTTTACATTGTTGCATAGGTAAAAAATTGATGTCAATAAATTTATTGCAGATTCTACTTTTATTATATATGAAATCCATATCAATATGTTGTTGGTTTAAGTGGTAACGTACTCGGATCCTTTAAGTAAGTGGTCAGGGGTTCGATCCTGTTAAAGGTCAACCCTTCAATACCGACCAATACCTTGAGGGATTAGTCTCCGCAGTTGCATACTCCCGGAAAAAAAAAATGTAATCCATTGCAATAGACAGTTTTAATGGCAGGGAAAAAGAAAATGATATTATTCAAAAAGAGTGAAAGTTTTGTTTGGATATTATTAAAAAAAAAAAGAAGTGAAAAATGATATTATTAAAAAAAAACTATTGAATATGCGATCTCTTATCCCCTGGCTTCTCATGTTGCTGGTTCGTGGTCGTTAGTTGAAAGTTGGAAGAAACCTCCTCCAGGTTTTGTGAAACTAAATGTTGATGATTCCCATGGGAATGACATAAATAGCTGTGCTTGTGGTGGATTGCAGCGTGATGAAGCTGGGATTTTTTTCAAAGGTTTCTACTGCAAAGTTACTTCAAGTAACTCTCTTTGGGCTGAAGCTTGGGGTGTCCTCTCTGGCTTAAGAGTTGCTCCTAATTTAGGGATAACGAGGCTGGTTGTAGAAAGTGACTCGAAGGTGCTTGTGGATTTGATTCACAGAGGTTATTCTCAATATCCAACTCTTCAATTCCTTGTTGAGGAAATCAAGAGTCTTGCTCGCAAAAGGAATTGAATTGTAGAATTCAATCATATTCTGCGATCAGCATACATTTGTGTTGACTACATAGTTCGCAAAGGCCATTCATCCCGTTTTTCTTTGATTCTTTTGGATAAGCCTTGCCGTGTTTCAGGCCTACTGTTAGATGATATGATCTCAGAGGATAAGAATCCTCGTTTCTTTTTCGGTCAACCCAGATATCCTTCGGTCGAGAGTCAGAGACTCATTTCTCGAAGTACTAAGGGTTGATCTTTCCCGAGATATGCTTTTTCATACTCACAAGCCATGAATCGAACCCTGATCATATGTTTAAGGGATCAAATTATCTCCCAACTACGTCACTTGAGTAATTTCTTTTTCCTCCTTTGTATATATAAAAAAGTTTTGTTCGGAAATTAATTACAAAAACCAGTTGTAATTAATCGCAAAAGGTAAAAAACAACTCTAAAAAAAAAAATTTAAACTTAAGTTACAGAAAATAAAAAATAAAATAAAAAATAAGATGAGGTAAGGTATTCAATGTCGGATACGCACGCGATAAGCTGTGGCGCCAAGCAACTTGTTATCATACGTCTCTCTATCTCTCCCACGCACCCATCTTTGGCCGCCAAAGCCTTGCACGTCGAATACAATTCCGTTGAATTAAGCTTCGCACCTTCATCTATGATCTATCTAACTCCAACTCAGGTTTTTTATTTTTAATTTTTCATGCTATTCTTCTTCTTCTTCTTCATGCTTTATTCTCCTATTCATTCAAGCCCTAATTCCACAATCTTCTTTCTTGATAATTTATCGCGTTCTTTGCGTGATCGATTCTTTTACGTACAATTCGACGCTCAATTAAAGTTTGTCTTCCCCTAAGTTACCTGAATTTTTTATGCCTCATTTCAATTTTTCTTTTCTCTATTTTAAAAACCTTGATAATCTTATTTCCCTTTGCTGATTTGCTTTCTCTTGCTTTTGCCCTTTCAGTAAGGTTTATAACTTGGAATCTTCAATTGCAATTTCGGATTGCTATCTTTTAGTACAAGCAATCTAGTTTGGTGGTGAATGGCAGCCTCTAATGATAGAGTGACATACTCTTCACTTCCTAAGCTAGAAAAGGATAACACCAATTTCAGCTACGATGCTATGAATCACTATGGTGAATCTACATGGTCTGAGCCTAAATCATTAGGTTCAAAGTCCTCAAACCAAGGGATCTCCTCCTATGAGTTCCCCTCTGAGGCTGATGACTTGTTTGATGGAGGTTATGAATCTAGTGATGATGCTCATAATATCATTCCATCTAACATGCCTCCAGAGGTGAACTTGAAGAATGTGCTATCTGGATTGTTTGCTATTTTGACGGGACGAAATAAGGTTCCGGGGATTACTGCAAACCAGCAGTTCCCTACTTCAAATGTATCATTTCTTGGCTCCGGAAAGAATGGAGATATTTTCCTAGATTCTTCCGTGTGTACCCCGAGTGCACCGCCCCTTTTTGAGCCAAATGGGACTGATTATAGTTCCTACAAGGAGGTTTTGGAAGCTGAACCCCCCGAGTGGCTCCCTGATAGTTCTACTACTGTTTGTATGCAGTGTACTGCTCCATTTACTGCATTTACTCGCGGTAGACATCATTGCCGGTTTTGTGGAGGGATTTTCTGTCGAATATGTACAAAGGGGCGGTGTTTGTTGCCTGTTAAGTTCAGGGAAAAGAATCCTCAGAGGGTGTGCGATTCCTGCTACGATAGGCTCGATCCTTTACAGGGTGTTCTTATCAACACCATAAGTAATGCTGTGCAGGTTGCTAAGCATGATGTGATGGATTGGACTTGTTCTAGAGGGTGGATTAATCTACCTATTGGTTTATCTATGGAGCATGAGATATATAAAGCATCTAATACATTGAGAAACTACTCCCAGGTTTGTTCGTTCTTTTGATTTTTGGTTTTATAATTTCATTTAAGTTTTCATTAAGCAAGTGACTTTTTATCTTATCCCAATGATAACATTGGTGTTATTTTATGTGTTTGAATGGGTTGTTACTAGTTTGCTACTGCTATCTAATACAAACAAGTAGTTGGTCAAGTGATATATGCAAAAATAGCATATTAGTAGCATTATTCTGGACAAAATTTTGGCATAGGCTGCTTTGCTAATGTTTTTATCAAGCATCTCGATATGGCATTTTCAGAATATGACCCTTTATTCTTTTTTGTGTAATATTTTTTTAATGGGCAGGTGGCCAGATCCAATCCTGAGAAGTCCATCCCTTTAGCTGTTCTTAGAAGTGCCAAAGGCCTAGCAATTTTAACAGTTGCCAAAGCTGGTGCACTGCTCTCTTACAAACTGGGTACTGGTTTGGTTGTTGCTCGAAGATCAGATGGATCATGGTCTGCACCATCAGCTATATTCTCCATGGGTTTAGGATGGGGTGCTCAGGTAAGGTGGAGATATGTGGGTTTAGTTCATGTGTAGAACTATATCACTATGGTTATGCTTACTGTTTTGGTTTATTTGAAATAATGGAGAAGGAATGGAGGTTTAGCTATTTTAAAATGTTCCTATGTTCACAATTTCTTTTATTCTTCAGTCTTGATTGACATGAGTATTTTTGTGACCTTATTTGTACGAAACACTCTTATATTGGCGGTAACCAGTTCTAAGCTATCAATTAATCATGTTACCTTGATAATGGGAAGTCAGTGGAGAATATGGGAAATCTCTTTAGAGCATACATGTTCATTATGAATTTATTTGACTGGTGAAGTGTTTATCCTGTCCCAGATTGGTGGTGAACTTATGGATTTTATAGTTGTTCTTCATGATACGAAAGCTGTGAAAACATTCTGTAGTCGCATGCATTTTTCTCTTGGGGCTGGTTGTAGTGCTGCTGCAGGACCTATTGGGAGAGTGCTTGAGGCTGATATTCGGGCTGGTGACAGAGGCTCTGGCATGTGTTATACTTACAGTTGCAGTAAAGGTAGTTTGTAATGATTTTTTATTTTTATGTTTTTTACTTCTTTCATATCTGGATCTTCTATTTGCATGGAATGACAATTGGATTTTTAGTATGCACGGGCATATCTGGGATATTATTCACTATATTAGTATCATACTATGGCTTTCAAATTGAATAGTTTAACAAAGGTAAAAATACGTGTACATATAAAATAGCACATTATAAACAGAATGCCTTTTTATCAGACATTCGATCTTAGTTTAGTTTTATTTCTACTTTTCGTTTCATAATTAATACGGGGCTAGGTCTTATGACCCATTATTTGTTATAATACCCATAGTCTCAATTCTCAAACTCTCAATGGGCCATTGTCTCAAAAGAAAAACAAAATACTAACCCCAAAACTAAAACAGAGTGCTTTTGTTAGTTGGGGTAATCTCCTCCGTCCTGATGCGATCACTGTCTCTCTATATTTGCCTCCCCTTAGTGCGGACTGTGGCTGTAGACAGAGTTCAGAATGTGTTTTGCAGTAAAACCCACCATGCCAGCTTCTATCCTAAATAGCTAGAATGGATTTTGATGGAATTAAATTGTTTTTCAGCCACAGACACGTTGAAGGATTTTGCTGGGTTGGTTTTAGTTACATTGGCCAAGGGATTTTTCTGGGTGGCTTAATTATAGGAAAGAGGTTTTTCTGGGTTAATTTTGGGTGGAAATCTTCTGGGTTTCAGTAACATGCATATGATGGATTAGCTGGTATCTACATGCTGAAACATGATCCCACCATGATCCAAGCAAAACAAGTTTGTTGCTGAGATCAGGATCGCTCCATGCTTCCAATCACATAAAATAGTATAATCCTGCCTTTGACGACCATGTTTTCAGGATATGATCTAATATTTTGTGTAGGCCATGTAATGTAATAACTGTGCTAATATTATTAATATGCTGACCCAAACATAAAGTTTTAAATTAGAATTATGTGGGGTACAGAGGATTGAAGGAGTTTGTAGGGGTTTTAATGCTACATATCGTAGTGTTAATAGTTTTTCTTTTATAAATAGTGTTTGGATCTGAAAAACCTTTGGATAGTTCTTTGTCACTAATGGCCTAGCTTTGTCCTTGGTGTTCTCAGAAACATAACTTGGTCTTCCTAGCTCTTGTTTGTAATGAAAAGGTTCTTAGGGGAAAAACATTGGCACCATAGTAACTCCCATAATGCAATACTAATAACCGCATTCCACTATCGCGAGTATGCCACTTCATCTATTATCGTTGTCTGCTTGTGCCTGCTACCTTACTTTTTATCATTATTACTTATCTTGTTTAATTCAAATGATAACGTTTGTGGTAGAGTGGTGTTTGAAAGTATATCTAACACAGAATGTTTGTAAACTATAGGTGCATTTGTGGGAGTGTCATTGGAAGGGAATATCGTTGCAACCAGGATGGATACCAATTTGCGCTTTTATGGTGATCCTTATCTCACCACATCTGACATTCTACTAGGGATGGTGGACAGACCGAAGGCTGCTCAGCCATTGTACACCAGTCTTCAAGACCTATATTCCAGTTTAAGCTACTAGGCCTGGTTCCAGTTGCAGACTGCACCTTTGGTTCTCTCATCTGCTTACAATTTGGTTCGTGCATGGAGTTCTGAAATGTGATTCCCGTTGTGCCCATATTTGGTTTATGACATTACAGGGACGAGGGATCATGCGCTTATAAATTTGCATATTTTATTACAAATGATGTAAATGTCCAATACACAAGTTTATTATGTGAATATGTTATTAGACTTAATTTGTACATAGGCAAAGACAATTGATGAAAATGTTAAATTTCAAAGCTAAGGTTAATACGAATTAACAAAATGTTTCACTGCAATTTTGTCATTTTCTTATATATGCTGTTTTTCCAAGTAATGTATTCAATTTTGATTACATTGTGTTTTCTAATTTTTACGTTTTCTCTGAGATTTTTTTTCAGTGTCTAGATTTAAGGTTAATTCTGACTTGGGATATTAAGGTTGCTAATGCCTATAATGCACGAGGTTGAATACTTGATGTTATAGAGATTCTTTAATTGTTAATTCTTTTTCTTTTTGGTCATATATAATAGGTGGATTTGGTTTTTCTCGTTAAGGAATGGGAATGGAGCCTTTAAATCTTCACCTTTGATGATATTTGGAAATATCCTTTAAATTATATCTAACATCATACACATTATTTCATTGATATATCGTAGGATTGTAATCCATATTTAAGGTTCCAGCGATCCATGCTAAATTTTTGCCTGAACTTTCACGTGTAAATTACTTGCCATTCACTTTTTGAAATTCTGCTGGTAGTAGCTTCTCATTAGAAGGGGTCTTTGGATCTTTCCCAAGAAAATCAAACACACCGTAATTTGCATTATCGATTCAATTTTATTTTTTTTGTGGGGATTAGCAGATTTGCTGCTCGTGCTTGATTTTTTTTTGTCCTGCTAACCCGTGTTCTAAGGACATTGGTTAAAGAATCCAAAAATAGAAATTTTTTATTATTGGAAAGTATAATGTTTAAGAGTTCAATAATTTGAATATACTATTTTCCTATAGAAATTTTCTATGTTTGGTTCCTTAATCAATGTTTTTAAGACACTTGTTAGTATTTTCCTTTTCTTTTACATAGTTTTTTTTTCTTGTTTCATCAGATTCCTAATAATATAAAATTTACTTAAAAGCTTCCATTCTTCTTATCCAACTTTAATGTGCCTATTGATTAAAGTCTGAAATTTGGTATATTGTCAACTACCAAGTTTACCATCGGCAAATCTTTTTTTTTTCTCTCATCACACTTTTGGATACTACATGAGTTATCATGTGACTTGGACTTTTCCTTAGAAAGTTTTTCTTTTTTGCTTAATAAAATATAATGATAATGTTTCAAACAATATATATATTAATAGTATTCTTTCCCCCTTTTTCTTCCCTTGTAAATCCTGAAAAGGATAGTATATGGATTAAAAAACGGTTAATTTGGGTTAATTTAAATTCATCTTGAATATTATCTTGATTTGTCGGATTCGAATTCAATCGATCCTTATCCGTTTCACAAACTACTCTACATTATTCTATAGATAAAATTTTGATGTCAATAGATTTATTGCAGATTTTACATTTATTTATATGAAATCAATTGCAATCGATAGTTTTAATGACGTGTCATCACACTGTCTGTTTGATTTGACGTTGGAAATATGCAGAAATGATTATGACTAGAAATTACAAAAAGTACTTTATATTGAATTGAAAAATTTATACTAAAAACTTGTTTGAGACAAATTAATTATTTCCTATTCAACTGTTTTGATAGATTTCAACTGTTTTGTGAAATAATTATTATATTTAGATTTAAAACTTATTTTTTCAAAAAGTTTTTTTTTTTATATAAATCAGCTGTTTTGAAACCATCTCATATCATGGACTGTTTACTTATTTGAGAACTGATGATTTGGGAACCAACTTCACCCGCCCGAATTTGCCCCCATCCAAGATCGCGGTACATTAACGTAAATAAAAAATAATTAAATTCTATTGCCCCTATCTAGGTATAGATTATTTTTTATTTACGTTAATACATGGAACATTAGTGTCAAGTCCGTGCAATAATGTTTGTATATTTCTTATAAAGTATTTATTATTTATTTAATTAATATTGATTATTTATTTATATTATTTTTTGTTAAACTTTTTTTTAAAACTTTTTATAAATATTTTAACAAGTTTCAATGTTAAAAAAACATAAATATTATTAATACAAATAAATAACTTCGTCACTTTTTTCGTAATTTCTAATATAAAAGTGATTTTTTGTATCATCCAAACGAAATATCTTATCTTAAAATCGTTTTTCAAAGAAAAAGATCCATACAAAAATAGATTCCGATTATAATCGATTATCACAATAATCGATTATACAAAAATAGATTATCAGCGATAATTTTTTTTCAACTTTCCCAAACACACTTTAGGTTTTATATTAAAATTGCTTTCAAAATAAAAATATTCAAACATAAACCATATCACTTCAAACTCAATTCTAACTAAATCAATTTTACAAAATCAATTTCATTCAAAATCATTTTAATAAGATGTTTATCCAAACACAAACTTAGTTAAAGTAGGTCAATTTATTTTTAAAATGAAAGGAAAGTAGGTCAAATAACCGTGATCAGATGAGAAAAAAAAATGATAGTTATTATTCACACAAAAAAATTGTGATCAGTTTTGTTTGGACATTAATTACAGAAACCACGTGTAATTGTAAAAGGTAGTAGATTTACAGAAAATAATAAAAATAAAATATCATAAGGTGAGGTGAGGTATCGAGTGTCTGATACACACGTGATAAGGTGTGGCGCCAAGCAAATGGGGATTTTTCTATTATACGTCTGTCTCTCACTCACACGCTGTTCCCTTTTCCCATTATTCAAAATTTGTTTTTTTGTTTTATTTTTATTTTCCTTCCCTTTTCTTGCTGTAATTTTCAATATTCAGGGGTTTACAGTAGAAGCTGTGAGATCTGATTGGAATCGCAAATTGACTGCTTTTTGAGGTTTCAATCCCCCAAAAGTTATTGTCTTTACATGCATGCTCTGAGGTTTATGGTTGATTGCTTTGTGGGTTGGTGAGAGGTGGGAAAAGTGTGAGGAATGGTTC
This sequence comes from Sophora flavescens, assembly GCA_030762895.1. Taxonomy (NCBI): domain Eukaryota; kingdom Viridiplantae; phylum Streptophyta; class Magnoliopsida; order Fabales; family Fabaceae; genus Sophora; species Sophora flavescens. Next base: position 14,289,920 of record CM061068.1, on the reverse strand, counting down.
AGATGATGATTCGGTACTTCTTTGCTTGATTGGTTCGTGTTTTTGCATCACTGTGTATTGAATTTGCTTTCTGGGCATGCTGGAAATTGAGGCATTGAGCTTACTGAGATCATCTAAACTGAAGAGTTGGGGTTTTTCTCACATGGCGGTGGCCATTGGCCTCTGCCCTTTTGGTTCGGAACTAAATCTGAACAGCTCTTTTTGGTAACTATTTGCTATATGTTCATTTTAATTGTGAATTTAAGATTTAAGAAGATGCAAGTTTAGTTCCAATTTTTTAAGTGTTGTTATTGTCAAGGTTTTGGGTTTGATTAATTAATTAAGTGCTTTTGGGAATTGAGGATTGGAATAGTTCATGCAGCAATAAACATAGCACGCCAAAGTTCCTTGCTTCTATTAGCTTCTTTGATTCAAATGTTGATATCAGTAGTTCATGTTTGTGGACAAGATTGCTATAGCAACTTTACTGAAATGATTGAAACCGTTACATGCTTATTGCTATTCCATTCTTCTTTGATGTTTTTACTTGAGTGCCCAGTTCTTAACTCTCAGAATAAATTGCTTTCCTCTCTGGTAGTATATAGTGAAGATTGTTAGCTATCAAATGGTTTATTCTTTTTCTTTTATAAATTATAAATTTATAATTGTTCGACCTATTAATCTTAGGAGGTGGTGGTTTCCCCTGCTTTTACGATTCCTGAGGAATATTTATTTGTTTACCTGCATATGCTTCTCACCAGCATCATGGACCGAGATACATGGAGTGCTAACAAGGCTGGTCAATGAGGGACTCATGATGAGTGGGCTCAGTCAAAGTCAATGGGCACCCCTGACAAGAAAATATCCGACCTTGTTGACGTAGTTAGGTCCTGGATCCCCCGGAGGGCTGAGCCACCAAATGTGTCGAGGGACTTTTGGATGCCCGATCAGAGTTGTAGGGTATGTTATGAGTGTGATTCACAGTTCACAATATTCAATCGCAGGCATCATTGTCGAATCTGTGGTCGAGTTTTCTGTGCAAAGTGCACTGCGAATTATGTTCCTTTGCCATCAGATGAGCCAAATACTAGCCGTGAAGATTGGGAGAGGATTAGGGTCTGTAACTATTGCTTTAAACAATGGGAGCAGGCTGTAGCAACGGTTGATAATGGCACTCCTTCTGCCACCCCTTGTCTCAGCCCCTCTCCATCAGCGATAAGCTTGGTCAGCAGCACCAAGTCCACTTGCACTTGTCATAGTAGCAGCAGCACAGTTGGTTCAGTTCCCTACTCAACTGGGCCTTATCAGCGCGTACCTTATAGTTCACATCAATCTTCCCAAATGGATATGATAACAGATGAGCAAGAAAATTTAGATTCTGAGAGGAGTACCAATCCCTCTGTGGCTACAGGGGGTTTGACTTCTAACCAATTTGGGTATTGCTTCAGCAGGTATCTCTTTCTTTGATGGTTCATTTTTGGATTGCTGTATGTAATTGTCTTTCTGATCCTCTAAATATTCGGTTTCATTTCTGTCCTCACATTTCTGATGATGATGTAAGCATCTATATCAAGTAGAGATAAAATCAATTTGAAATTGAGCTAGTGTTCTTACCTACTGAGACTTGGGAATTATGTTTTACATAGAGATATGATAGTCTCACAAAGATTTGTTTTTGGATGTGTGCTGAGCTGTAGATTTTATATGGATGTGGGAATGGTTTTGATGTAATCCTTTGCTGGTCCAGAGATAAATCTAATGGGGCAGAAATAGGGTGTGAGTTTTTGTAAAGAAAAAAAAAGGTGTGTTGATAGGACCCATTATTTGATTAGTGCATCAAACTATGATGTTAAAATTTGCTGTTCTGATCGGATGTTGTTATTGTCTTGTTCTTACCGTCATTTTATGTTTATTCTTCTGAACCAGGAGTGATGATGAGGATGATGATTATGGTGTTTATAATTCTGATACAGAATCAAGGCGTTACTCTCATGTCAACGATTATGACAACCCGGGTAACATTCATGGGATTGAACATGTCTATGGACCACATGAAATGCATCCTGACAGTGATAGCATTCAGGAAAATAGTTTGACTTGCCTAACGGCATCTCAGAATCTTGATCTAGAAGGTGTAGATGGAATTAGAGCACATGGAAAAGAAACTGGTGAGCATGACCATGTTGATGGATGTGAAACTTCTCCTTATGATGAAGGGAGCAATAATGCTGAGCCTGTGGATTTTGAGAATAATGGGCTACTGTGGCTCCCTCCTGAGCCAGAAGATGAAGAGGATGATAGAGAAGCTGTTCTTTTTGATGATGACGAAGATGAAGGTAGTACTGGAGAATGGGGATATCTACGATCTTCCAATAGATTTGGCTCTGGAGAATACCGTAGCCGAGATAAATCAAATGAGGAGCATAGGAAGGCCATGAAGAATGTAGTCGAAGAGCATTTTAGAGCTCTGGTAGCTCAGCTTTTGCAAGTGGAAAACCTAACTGTTTGTGATGAAGATGGCAAAGAGAGTTGGTTGGATATAATTACAGCTTTGTCCTGGGAAGCTGCTACACTTTTGAAGCCTGATATGAGTAGGGGTGGAGGTATGGATCCTGGTGGATATGTAAAGGTTAAATGCATAGCTTGTGGGCATCGAAATGAAAGGTAATGACAGTGAACTTTAGGAAAATGTTAATGAAGTTTTTTTTTTTAAGTAATATATTAATCTTCATACTGCTGGAGCTTATATTTGCTCTCTTGTTTCAGTCTTTGGTGGATGATGTCTGTGTCTTATTTTGAGCTTTGTGATACAAGTAACTCTGCGTTTCTGATGATTTCTTTCAGAATTTACCCTATACTAGAAAAAATTCGAGAAATGAAAATTGTTATAAATATATATACCTTTTTTTAGTAGATGGATGATTCCATTATGTTGAATGACAGTTGATACTTGATAGTTTCATCTCTTCTTTCTTTATTTTTGTGATCTGAATTCTGGTGGAAAGGATCCTCCCCCTCCCCCTCCCCCACCCCTTAAAGAAAATCTGCTGTAAAGAAGTTCATATAATTGCTAGTGCATCTTTTGTTTGCCGAAGTGTGTAAACTCATTGTGCTTGTTTGGGAGATGGCCTGCTGGGGCTAAGGCAATCTAAGGATGATAGTATACCTAGTTACTGGTGCAGGCCTGTTTTCTTTAAAACTAAATATTGCCTGAGCTCGCTGGTGAATTGAAAAGTGTGTTATCTACTTGATTCTCTTTTTAGTAGAAGATTTTATAATTTTATTCACCATTTATTGTTTCTCTATATACTCTTGAAGTTCTGGTTTTCTATTTTCAGCAAGGTGGTTAAAGGAATTGTTTGTAAGAAAAATGTAGCTCATCGGCGAATGACATCGCGAATTGATAAACCACGTTTTCTAATACTTGGGGGAGCTTTGGAGTATCAGCGTGTTTCTAACCAGTTATCGAGTGTTGATACTTTGTTACAACAGGTTCCCTCCACCCAATCCTGCTTTTAAGACTTGATAAATACATATCGTGTGTGCTCTTACTGATGTTTACACCCAAATAATTTTCCCTTGGAACCAATTTCTATTACCTTACTCACCTAGTAGGATAAGACTTGGTTGTTGTTGTCTCGTTTCTATTATAATAGTTCTGAATTTCATGATCTTTTTACTCTCCCTCAGGAGATGGACCATTTGAAGATGGCAGTTGCAAAGATCGATGCTCATCACCCAAATGTGCTTTTGGTAGAGAAGTCGGTATCTCGTTACGCTCAAGAGTACCTTCTTGCCAAAGACATATCCCTTGTTCTGAATATTAAAAAGCCGCTTTTAGAGCGTATTGCCCGTTGTACTGGGGCACAGATTGTCCCTTCGATCGATCATCTGACCTCCCAAAAGCTGGGGTATTGTGAAACATTCCACGTGGATAAATTCTTTGAGGAGCATGGAAGTGCCGGGCAAGGTGGGAAAAAATCAACAAAGACTTTGATGTTCTTTGAGGGTTGCCCAAAACCTCTTGGTTGCACTGTAAGTTCTATAACCTGACATAATTTGGGACATTAAATTCAGTGTCAGTACATACACATATTATTGCACATAGGCTTTGAATTGCTCTGTCAGTCCTTTATCTTTGTTATCCTGATGGTTTATCAATTATCCCAAACTTCAAGTTGATAGATCCCTTACCAATACTGTCACATGGCCTTAAGCTAGATAAAACACAAGCGACAACCTCAGGCAGGAAATTTCTCTATAATTTGTATAGTAACTAGTTTGACTTGAATTATTGCTCTTGCAAACAACTGATTAAACGTTGTGTTGCGGTATTTGTGTAACCATCCCCAAAAATTAATCTGATGATGGCAAAGGGAACCAAAATCATATAAAAGATTAGCACAGAAATTTACGAATTGCAGCTGATGAAATTCATTGCATAACATTTTGTGGTTGAGGCTACCCCAGAGAATTAAACCATGTATGAAAAATTTGTTCAAGATGTTTGACTTGTTTCACTACTACCAGTTGAAATTCAACATATATGTATGTTGCAATCTGTATTTTGTATTCTTGGTTACCTTAACAACTGTCTGGATTTAACATGATTAGTTAAAAAAAAGTTTTAAAGAAAGGTTGAGTTGATCTGTTGCTTTACTTCTTTTTTGTTCCCCTTTTGTGTGTTTATTATTCATTTATTTGTGTTTTGAAGATCTTGCTCAAGGGTGCCAATGGGGATGAGTTGAAGAAGGTCAAACACGTGGTCCAATATGGAGTCTTTGCAGCCTATCATCTCGCACTAGAGACATCTTTTTTGGCTGATGAAGGTGCTTCACCTCTGGAGTTTCCTTTGAAATCTCCCATTACTGTTGCATTACCTGACAAACCTTCTAGTATTGAAAGATCCATTTCCATTATACCTGGATATTCTGTTCGCACTCCTAGAGAGCATCAGGGAGCTGAACTTGTTAAAGAAGTAGCAAAGACTAATGACGGCCACGAGACAGGAAAAACCCCATCTAGCTGCAGTGGGTCCACTCAAAAATCACCGGTGGCTGACTCGATCCACATGCACGAAATCTCTAGAGACGCCAGCCAACCTGCTCAGGATATGCCATCTTCCCACTGCAATAATTTCCATAAAAACGGTGCTTCTAAGGATGATGATAAGAAATCTTCTAAGGAATTCTTTCAGTGCAGACAAGATGAGAGAAGGGAAACAATGTTGATCAATGATCTTATTTCAGATTCTTTTGGCACCTTGGAGCCTTCAGGGCAAGTTGGCAATAACCACATCAGAGGTGCAGCATTGGCTGCAAATCAGGGAGGTAACCCTGAGCCAGCTAATGTAAAACATGATGACAATAATAATGATGCCGATATGATACATTCAAAAGAAGATTTCCCCCCCTCAACTTCAGACCATCAGAGTATTTTGGTCTTTTTATCAACTCGTTGTGTGTGGAAAGGAACTGTTTGTGAAAGCTCCCATCTTGTACGAATTAAATACTATGGAAGTTCTGATAAGCCTTTGGGACGATTTTTGAGAGATCAACTATTTGATCAGGTATCTTTTCTTTGAAATTAATTTTTTATTAAGTTATTTTATCACTATCACTATTGGCATCCTTATGACCTCAAAACTCTAATGAGATTAACATTTTCTTATTAGAGTTACACTTGCCGCAAATGTGAGATGCCATCAGAAGCTCATGTTCATTGTTATACTCATCGGCAAGGGAGCCTGACAATTTCTGTTAAAAAACTATCAGATTTTCCTTTACCTGGAGAACGGGAAGGTAAAATCTGGATGTGGCACAGGTGCCTGAAATGTCCTCGTGTAAATGGTTTTCCTCCTGCTACACAGAGAGTAGTTATGTCTGATGCTGCCTGGGGCTTATCCTTTGGGAAATTTTTGGAGCTGAGTTTTTCAAATCATGCAGCAGCAAGCAGAGTTGCAAGTTGTGGTCATTCTCTCCACAGAGACTGTTTAAGATTTTATGGGTATGCTTTTCTCCTTCTAAATTGAATATATAATAAATAAGATGTGGTGGAAGATTATAATGAGCAAAAATTGTACTGAACTTGAAATGCATAGAGTTTAGTGCTTTTGTTTAATCAACTATTACTACTCATTTAATGAAGCAGGCATGTATTCATCTGCCAAGTGTAAAACATCACAGAAGAATGATTTGCTGAGCGCACCAGTTGGCCTGTAGCTTATTTGTATGCTCAAATGTCTTGCGTTGGAGCTGAAAAGTTTGTCAAATGATTTTTCTTTTAGCCCGTTATTTATTAAAAATTAAACATAAGATTAAATTACTCTCACCTTGCATTCTATTCTTATTATGCAAACCACGATTTTGAAAAATGTGCACATGGAGATCTGCACCAACCTCGCCTGAACTTCTATATAAATTTTCAACTTGCCTCCCTTCTCAGGGAGTTTTGTATAGATTACCAAAGTAGAGGGAGATTTGTTTAATAAAAATAAAATGCAGTGGAGGTGAGAATAATTTACTCTAACTTAAATTGTTCAATGGACATTTGTACATCTTGCCTCCCTCTTATGCAGCAATAGTTTGTGAGATTATAGTAATGCTGTAACTCCTTTGGAACTGGAAAGCACTAAAATAAGCTGGTAATATTGATTAGGACCATTGTACAGACATATATTCACTATTTGTGTTTTAGAATCGTTTGTCTCTGCCACTGTTGCACCAGCGAAGAAAAACAAGGGCTGTAGTGGTCTTTTCAGTAGAAATATCCCAAAAGTTTTAGTAGCTTCCTTCTTAACATCCTATCTTCATAAATCATCCAATCTAAAGCCGTAGGGCTGGGCAGGTAATTCCCTGATTTGGTCAATGATAACCATCTGTTATTCTCTCCCCTCTTCACAACTTCCTTTGCTTTCTCTCTTAAAAGCTTACTCCTGTGCAATGTCTTTATTCTCTGTTTCACTATGTATTAAAATGCACTTCCCCCTCTTAATTGGGCTTATTTCATCTATATAGGCCATTGCGATATGCACAGGTAGGCAATAGATATAACCTGCTAGCTAACGGGAAGAATAGCAACGGCTGAAAAAATTACCCGATTTTAGGCTCAACTCCAGGTTATAATACAACTACTACAAGTTTACACCTTGGAATAAAGAGACTTGAGAATCAGAGTAATAAATTTAAGTGTTAGTTATTTGTCACCTATAAATCATTATTAGTTCGGCTGTAGTTATCGTGACAATCCAGTTTGTGTTTGTGACATGGGAAAAAGCATCTGCTCAGGTTTTGCATTTGACCAAACGTCTATGGTCTTGTCTTCTGACATATAACCCACCATATTTGGATTGTTTGAGTTGAGAGAAGTGACACATGACACTCCTGACCTAAAAAAGGATGCAAAAATAAAGATAGAAGGAAGTGGAAAGGAGAGTGGTGGCCAGACAGCGGTCTCAATCAATTGGTAATGTTTTGGGTGGGTGTGGGGCCAGTCCGGCTTAATCAGCCATAATTTTAGCTTGGAAATAGGAACATGCTTCTTTTAAATCTAGTACCAATAAGGCTTGATGATAAACTGAATCACCCAGTATTATGAAGCACTTGAAATACTCATGTTCCTAATAAAAATGATGTTTATATCCCAGATATTATCTATAGGATATTGTCGAGATATTAACAATATCTAACTTTGAGTTAGCTTCTTTAATCATTGTTTTCTTTGTGCAGTTTTGGGAAGATGGTTGCCTGCTTTCGCTATGCTTCAATTGACCTTCATTCTGTTTATCTTCCACCACCTAAACTTGAATTCAACTATGATAGTCAGGAATGGTTACAGAAAGAAGCAGATGAGGTTGATAAACTAATCTTAGTTGAGATATAGCATCCACTTCTGAGTGCTTTTGTATTTATGAGATTATTGATCTTGTCCACCAGGTGCATAACAGGGCTGAAATACTGTTTAGTGAAGCAAGCAATGTACTACATCAAATTTCAGAGAAAGTATCAGGCCATGTGCTGCAGGAGGGTGGAATTAAACTGAAAGATTTTAGGCATCTAATTGCTGAACTTAAAGGGATGCTGAAGAAAGAGAAAGAAGAATTTGAGGTAGGTGATTTGAGACTTTGAGACTCATTGCCCTTCTCCAACTACTCTCCTCTCATCCCTCCCCCCAAAAAAGAGTTCCTAAATCATTAGGATAAGATCATTTGAACCACATTTTTGCTCTTCTGATCTAGCACTCCACTTATTTTCAGATTAATTGATATAGAAATTGGGTTCATTTAGTTTTTGTAGATTTTTCTTGCTTGACTAAAAGGTGATCGCACATTAATTATTGGTTTCCCATTTATAATGTTGCATTACTTAGGACGTGTTTCAAAAGTTGCTGCATAAAGAGGTCAAAGCTGGTCAGGCTGTGGTCGATATTCTAGAGCTCAATAAATTGCGCAGGCATATCCTTATACATTCTTATGTTTGGGACCAGCGCCTGATATATGCATCCAATCGAAGTAAAATTACTCTTAAAGAAGATTCAAGAAATTCCCATCAGAGAGATAAGTCGGTTGGTTCTAGGGAGAAGGTTGTTGAGGCAGATGGGAATAACAGGTCAGAAAGAGACCATAGCAGTTGTGATTCCTTTGTTTCGGAAACAAAACCTGATGGAAGCCTTGACTTAGAAAACACTAGTCAACTTAGCCAGCCTGGTGAAGTGATTAAAGGTGAGGACAAGGGTAAAGACACAAGTCATGTTAAGGTTGATCCTTCTCTCTCCAGTGATGCAAATATCAATGATAAATCCGACTCTCTGGAGTTTGAAGGAGCTGTACGGAGGCCTTTGTCAGAGGGGGAGTCTCCTGTTGTGGCTAATTTATCTGATACCCTTGATGCAGCATGGACTGGTGAAAGTCACCCTTTAAATTTATCACATAAAGAAAATGGTTGTCTACCTCCTGATGCAGCTGTGACAGTTCATTCAACTACGACAAATTTAGTGGCAGCAAAATCAAATTCTGATAATTATACTGCCAATACAGGTGGGGTTGAGACGGGATGGACAGATGACTCTAAACTGCTCCCCAAAGGGCTTGATACTAGATGGACTGGGATGCCTTTTGCAAGCTTCTTTAGTTCATTCAACAAAACTCTTGCCTTGAATCCTCAGAAGCTTGTTGAGTACAACCCAGTTCACATTTTATCATTTCGAGAGTTGGAGCGACAGATTGGTGCTAGACTGCTTCTGCCTGCTGGTATTAATGATACCATAGTGCCTGTCTACGATGATGAGCCCACTAGTATTATAGCATATGTTCTTGTGTCAATAGATTATCATATCCAGATGTCAGAATCTGACAGAACTAAAGACAGCGGAGACAGTTCAGTTTCATTGTCACTCTTCGATTCAACAAGTGTACTTTCTCTTAACTCTTTGGATGAGACAGAGGATTTGCATGCAAGGGTTTCTTTTACTGATGACGGCTCCCTTGGAAAGGTAAAATATACTGTGACTTGCTACTACGCAAAGAGATTTGAGGCTGTCAGAAGATCTTCTTGTCCTTCTGAGCTTGATTTTGTGCGGTCCCTTAGTCGTTGTAAGAAGTGGGGGGCCCAGGGAGGAAAGAGCAATGTTTTCTTTGCAAAATCCCTGGATGATAGATTTATAATCAAGCAGGTTACAAAGACAGAGCTTGAGTCATTTTTCAAGTTTGCACCAGCTTATTTTAAGTATTTATCTGAGTCGATCGGTACAGGAAGCCCAATTTGTCTTGCAAAGATCTTGGGCATTTATCAGGTACTTTTTGTTAAATCAACTTTTGTTCTTATAAGTTATAACCTATAGAATTGTCTCTAATGACTTATTTCTAGTACTTAGAAATTTTTAGGAATGGAGTACGTACTAGCTTGCCTACTTTTTAGATGCAAATTATGGTTAGTTGGTTACCCACTTGAAATCACCACTTAGGTTTATCTCCCTCTCATATTTTTATATGTATTTATAAGCGTGCTACTAACCTCATGCCTTAAGACTACCGTACTCTGTAGAATATGTTTTCATATTAAATATAGTTGACAAAGTCTATGGTGAAACCATTAAGTGACAGTATCTGGACCGTTGGATTCTCCAAATTTTTGTCAAGTTCGTGTTCAGGCCAATATTCTAGATACTGTCACATGAACAGTCACTGCAACCAAATAAGTGGTTGCATCATAGATTTGGCTAGATTCTCGCATGTATTCTAGCTGTTGGTTTTCCTTGTGAAATCATTGACAACATGTTTATCATTTCTTATTGGGTGTGCTTGCATGTCTTTCTTTTCTTTGAAGGTAACATCAAAGCACGTCAAAGGAGGGAAGGAAACCAAAATGGATGTTTTGGTTATGGAAAATCTTCTTTACAGGCGTAACATTAGACGCCTTTATGACCTCAAAGGTTCTTCTCGATCGCGGTACAATTCAGATACAAGCGGGAGTAATAAAGTTCTGCTGGATCAGAATCTCATTGAAGCTATGTTAACCTCTCCAATATTCGTTGGGAACAAGGCAAAACGGTTGCTTGAGAGGGCTGTGTGGAATGATACTGCATTCCTTGCAGTAAGTCTTGTTGCTCTTCTTAATTTTCAATCTCCACACTGTAGAATCAAAGTGCACCTTTGAGAATTTTCTTGCAGCATCCTTTTAGTATTGTTCTATTGGTAATATAGTATTATATATGTTGTTGCAGTCAATATATGTGATGGACTACTCATTGCTGGTTGGGGTGGATGAGGAAAAACATGAGCTTGTTTTAGGTATCATTGATTTTATGAGGCAATACACATGGGATAAACACCTTGAAACTTGGGTGAAAACCAAAGGCATCCTTGGTGGACCAAAGAATACTTCTCCAACTGTTATATCACCTCAGCAATACAAGAAACGGTTTAGGAAAGCCATGAGTGCATATTTCCTTATGGTGCCAGATCAATGGTCTCCTCCAGACTTGCACCCCAGTGGGTCCCAAACTGATCTTTGTGATGAAAATTCATGATGTGGGACCCATTCACACACCTTCTCATCCTGTGTCTGTTCTTATTTATCTACTGCATTTTATGTGCAGCTGTTAATCGGTGTCCCTTATAAAACACGGCAGTGCACCTCCAATTACCACCAGAGGTTGGCATGCTAGTTCATATCCATCAAGACTAATTGTACAGTGGATTGTCGTCCCCCCCCCCTCAATTTTTATTACATGTCTTCTCAATCACGTCTTAAAATTTTGATTTCGAACTCGATCACAACCTTTTGAAGGCTTTTTGTATTGCACCCAGCTTCTGTATAATTATAATTTTTTTGGTTAAATTAATGTTTCAGGCTTATACTTTACACTAACTTTCAGCTTAGTTTTTATTTTTATTTTTTTTACTTGGGCTTTGTTTGTGAGTTTGGAGGGGATCAAAGAGGAAGGAAATAGAGGGGATCAAAGGGGGAGGAGAGTATTATCCCTCCTCTTGTTTGTGAGTACATATTGTATGAAGGGAAGGAGAGGGTTTATAACATTTTTTTTACAATCTTATCCTTATTTTAGAAAATTAACATAAGTAATATTTTTTAAATAATATTAAAGCAGCTTTTAAAAAAATATTAATCAAATCAGTAAATATTAGGAGGGTAAATTAGTAATTTAATTATCCCCCACAAAAAAAAACCCAAGTTGGTGTAAACCAAAAAACTAGGCTTAGGAGGGGTTCGGGAGGTTTTCTAAAATCCTCAAAACATTTCCCCTCAAATTTTTAAACTCACAAATAAGGGAGAGATTCTCACAAACCTTTCCTTTTCCTTAGGGTGTGTTTGGTAGTGAAGAGAAAATAAGAAGAGAGAAAGATGTGAGAAAGAGTATGAGAAGAGATAAAGAGGTGAGAATTTAAGTAGATTTGATGTATTGTTTGATATAAGAGAAAAATGAAAGAAACATAGAAGAGAGAAGTGTTGATTGTTCTTGAAAGTACGAGAATGCCCCCAAATAAAAAAAACTTCTAATAAAAAACAAGGTTACACATGTAATTTCATACAATAACTCTCTTCATCTCCTATTTTCTTCTCACCTATGGAGATATTTTTTAGGTGGGTCCCGCCAAATTTATTCTCTCTTATCTATTTCTCTCCTTTACCAAACAAGAGGAAACTATGTTCTCTCATTTTCTCTTCTACCAAACAAGGGCTTAGACTTTGTTTGTGAGTTATGTTTTGGAGGGGAAGTAAGGGAAATAGAAGGTTTGTGAGATGGGTAAGATTGTAAAAAAAATGTTATAAACCTTCTATTTACTTCCCTTCATACTAAATGTACTCACAAACAACTGGAGGGATAATACTCTCCTTTCCCTCTCCTCCCTCCCATTTCCTTCCCCTTTGATCCCCTCCAGACTCACAAACAAAGCCTTCCCCTCCAAAAAAAAAAATTCACAAACAAAGCCTAAGATGTGGTTGCTCCAGGTGGTAAGTAAGATATCTGTGTACCTTAAGCAAGTGGGCATGGATTCAAATACTGACTTCCCCAACTAAGACTAGTTACTGCTAACGGTGGTGGATACTTCTTATCAATAACATGGCTATAAAAAAACAGTTAACAAAATTGATTTGTGTTTGGTAGTTATATTTTTAAAGTAAATCTAGAAAAAATTATTTTTGTTGGATGATAAAGTAAAATTACTTTTGAAATGTAAATATAAATAATTTTGTGGGCCTCACTCCTAGAATCAATTATATTCAACATAGAAGTTAGAAATTATTAATTCTCTTAAAATCATAGTTATCAAAATCAGATCGGGTCGACTGATTCAATCGGTTGGGCTGGTAATCGGTCGGTCATCGGGTCCAAATGACCCCTAAAACTGGCCAATGAAAAAATCGATCATAAAATCGCAAAATCGGTACTAAACTGGCAAAAAACGGACAAAATTGTAGGTCCAAAAACCTTGAACCGAACTTTGAGTTGTTAACTCGAAAGTGAGGTAGCTGATTGATTTTATCGGAAGAGACTTCCTTCCTTTTATAATAATATAATAATAAGGAGAATGCTAATGAGTGCTATTGGGACATTGGTTAAAAAATCAATAAAAGAAAGTTCTTATTCGATGTGATGCATATCTTGATAGGCGAGTTCTAGCATAGGCAAGTGATGCATCATTTTTTGTTACCATTAGATCAAATAATTCCACCAGATCTTATCATACACTACCATATCAGATTATTATTATTATTTAGAATTCCTTCTCTCTCACTCTGCATTCTCTCTTTTCGACCTTGCCACCAGATCCAATCTATGTTGTCGTCGCCAGCACCGGATGCACCTGCTTTTGAACGAAACTCGCGACCACAGGAAGGTCAAGGCGAAACACTTGGAGTCGTCGCCATCTGCTTCTTGGCAGCCGCTATTGTAACACCCTTTTTTTTAGTTCCGTTGTTTTACCGGTAGCAATATAATTATTTATATTTTTTAACTGAGACCAAGAAAATGATTTTTTATAAAACAAAATCATATTCATACTCTACCTTATGATAGAGGGTTACGATAAAATTTTGGGTTGAAAATTCAGACGGAAACCGGTCTGCGTTTTCACTAACAATAAAATGTTACTGAGCAGAAAACCTAATTTTGACCCAAGAACGAAACAGTTTAGTTTTATATCATACTTTCAACGATATAGGCTATTTTGAAATTATTACTCAAGAATATATTATTATACTTTTATGGGTGAAATTTTAAAGAAAACGCAAGTAAAACCCAAGTCGGGGAAATGACGGAGTCGGATACGGAGCTGCAGAGACCCGCGAAGAGGTCGAGACAACAAGTCAAACATGACGACTCATGATGTTATCCATGATTTCATAAGTAATCATGAGTCTTTATAAGTGAAATGACCAAAATACCCCTAGCCTAACCTATCCTAGTTAAATGGCAACCATGGTCAAGACCAAGACATCATCAAATTGGCTTCTTCTTCCTCATTGTGGTGCCCAACGCAGCCACACCCTTCAACACCCATCCACCACATTTCTTTCCTAGCCATGATGATTGCTAAGAATAGTTAGCTTATAATATTATATTTCTAACTTAACCAAGCTTTGGTTATCTTCAACCATAGTTCACAATGCAACTTCAAAATGATTTCCCTTCCTCCTTGAGTGAACTTACATAGCCACAACACCCCTACACTTAGCAAATTTCGTGCAGCCCTTCACCCTTCATCAAACACTTAGCCATTTCAATTTGTGTTCTTCAACATTCTAAGTTCATTTCCTCACAGAAAACCCTAAAACTCCATAATTGAAAGCTTACTATTTTGATCATCTTTCTTCAATTCCTTCATCATCTAGGGGTAGATCCTCATCTCTTATGATCATGGCTACAATTCTCATCATTTGATTCCATTCATTCTAGCCAAGTTCATCATATTTCCTATTGCATGTAATTTCTTCTTTTAATCCTAGAAAATCATAGAAAAATGATTTTGATGTGGTAACAATTTCTATGAACTCTTTAAGGTATCTAGAGGCTAGATCCAAAAGGATGAAAGCAAAATAAATTCCTAACCCTATTTTCTATTCATGATTGAATCTATAGCAAAGTGGGTCAAATGGGTTTTCTTCATTGATCATCTATTATTTTTCATTTTCATCAAGTTATTCTCTATTTCAAGTCTTAGATCTATTTCTTCAAAAATCTTGCAAAAATACTTAGAAAAATGGTTGGTGAGTTATGATTCTTGTTTTCATCTCTCTTACACCTATACTTTCATTATCCTAAAGCTTGAAATCAAAAGAAATTTCTAGCTCTATTTTCATGTGTTGACCGAAACCCTAACCAAGTGGTTGGATGAGTTTTGTTTCAAATTGTTGACTTGTAACAATTTATTCGTACTATCTAAGAACTTAGTAACTAGTATCCAAAAGATTGAAATGAGAAAAGAACCCTAGCCCTCTTTTGAATTCTTGACCGAACCTTAACCTAGGGTTGCCATAGATGGATTTTGTTTTATTAACTTGTTTCTATGTTGTTTTGGTTGAAGGTTAATCGATAACTTGTGGTGTGGTAACGAGGAGATTCATTTTCGTGATTCCGGTGTTAGCTCAGGTGGGAGAAAGATTCATCCCGTCGTCAGAATGGATAAGTAGTATATATTATAATAATGGTGTAGGGGTCGGTAAACCTTACTAGTGGTCGAGTAATCGACAAGACCAAAATCACATTGGCGACTATTTCGTAGTACCAATGATGATTTGGGGATTATAGGTTTATCGCCGTTAGGATAATTGTAGAATATTTGAGGATGCCTGCTTTTATTATTAGTGAATTGTTTGTGATACGCTGGTTGAGGTAATATACTGTATGTGACATTTTATTTTGTTGTTTGAATATTTTATTATTATTTTATTGTGTATGATCTTCCTGGTTTGATAACATGCTTAGTTGGTATTTATGAATGATATGTGTTATTCGGGAGATATGCATGTGGGTAAGAGAATGATTGTGACTTAGAGGTGCTTAGCCTAAATTAATTATTTTATAGATAAGATGTGACATGGAATGTGTGTTGAGATTGTGAGGGAAGGTTGATGCACTAGGTTTTAATGGATGTGGGTCAGTGAGAGTCATATATTTGCAGTGTTATTCACAGCCGTGTGAGTGGAACACACGAGGTCAGGATTTGGATACCGAATATTACGGGTGAGTGCCCTACGGATGTTGATGCCGAGGTAGACTACCGTAATACTATTTTAGTCCTTTAAGCATTGATCTGATCTATCCTATCGAAAGATAGAAGTGCATTATACCGAGTTCTATCCTATCGAAAAATAGAAGTGCACTATTCGAGTTCTTGACGCCAAACTGTTCTAGACTACTGACTAACGTGACAGAAATAGAGATGACAGAGTTAGCATAAAGGTTGAGTTGCATGAGATTGAGGGTAGAGGAATATATCGTCATTTAAGGATGAATGTTAGTTATGTGTGATGCTTGTCTTTGATTGTTATTATATTATATGCTATGATTCTTTTCCGCTTATGATGATATAACCATTTCTTATCTCCTACTTTTTTGTATTGTATTGGTTTTGGTTATGTGATCTGATGAGAAGACCCTTCTGAGGAGCCAGCTACTGAGGATCTGGATGGAACTCCTTATGAGCCAGATGCTAGAGGACAAGCTGTGGATCCTAGCGGTAAAGTTTAGGGAGTATGGCCAGTGTGTCTTTGAGACGTTTTATTTATGTTGGTCATTATGGGTTGTATTTGTATGAACCTGCAAGGGATCCTACTGATAGGATACCCTAGACAGTGTTTTTTACTTGATGAATAGGCATATGTGTGTAAGTATATTAAATCTATGGTGTGATGGTTTATCTTTTAGAGGTTGGATGTGTTTATATTTAAGATTTTGATATCTTCGTATTTTCGGGTTACGTTTAACGTTAAGAATGAGAGTAGTTTAAATAAATAATTAATGGCACAACGGGGCACAACGATGTGTCTCATTTGGTGGTATCAGAGCAATTTGATTCTGTTCAGACTGGGAGGTTTAGGATGTTGTTACTGGACGTGTCTAGTTGAATTCACATTGGATATTGACTATGCTTAGAAGTTGGGTAGTGAGTCCCGACGTGATAGTTAACATTTATATTGCATATGGTATTTATATACCAGTTTTATGTAGTATTATATGTCATACAAGTGTGAGCTAATGATCCCTTTTACAGGATCATGTCTCAAGGAAGAGGACGAGGTGGAGGAGAGTTATCTGAGACTCACCAGACTATGCGCGAGTTAGCCACAGCTATGCTGCAGCAAACACAGCAGAATGCGCGGATGCTTCAAATAATTACGGAGCAGCAGGACCAGCTTAATCAGGGGCAACAGATGAGTAGAGGTCCTATCGGACTTGGTAATTAGAAGAGAGGTAGTGGTTTTTAGAGGAGGCAGGGACCATATACCATACCAGTGCATACAACTGCACCAATACCAGTTACTGCAGCACCAGTTAGTGGACCGGGTCAGCAGCAACAAGACTTAGTTTGTTATAGATGCGGAGGTCCACATCCTGTTAGATTTTGCAGAGAAATATCAAGGTGCTTTAACTGTGGGAAACTAGGTCATTTTGCTCGTGAGTGTAGACAGAAAGATATGAAGCAGTCGGTAGCTGCGGGTAGAGGAGCCAGTGTTCAGAGAGATGGAGTGCCAGACCTCAGGCCACTATAAGAGTGTTTACTGTGAGGGGATCTGAATCCTCTCAATCTGCGGATCTTATACAAGGTATGTATTGAGATCCGATCGATTTTCGTCAGTGTGGTTTGACTCAGATGCTACACGTTCATTTATTTCGCTTGAGTGTGTGGATCATTTATAGTACTTGTTTCTCAATTACCTTATAACCTTGCCGTATCTACTTCGACTAGTGATTTGTTGACTATCATGTCTGATTGTTTACAGGGTCCTATAGTTGTTGAGAATAGGACATTTATGGTAGACATTGTCTTTTTGTCTAAGTAGCAGGATAGACAAGAAGTGATGGGAGTTTTGTTGAGGTATAGTTGTGACTGGTAGGATGTGAACCCTTAAGATCAATATCAGTAAGTTAGAAAATTATTAGAAATCAAATGTTGATCGAGGCAAAGTGTCGTTAAGGAATCTAGGGTAATGATTAATGTCCGTAGTTAAGATTGATTGTATGAGTTTGAAGAATTACAACAAAGTGTCTATAGTAATTTTACCTAAGCTGAATGTGAGCAGAAAAGAGGAGTTCTTGAGTAAAAACTAAGTGGTTAGAAAAGTTCAAAATTTATGAGTTAGATAATCCTACCCTACGTGATTTCTTCTGGCTCTAGTTGCATTAAGAGGTGCAATAATGTTCTTTTGAGGTTGAGATGTGTGATTCTAACATAACTTAGAGTGGTGAATTATAATCAAAAGGAACTAAGACTACGATTGGACATCTTGGGTAGGAACTGATGAGTGTACCATGAAAGAAATGTAAATCTTAGTTTATGTCTTGGAGTTAACAGTAAGAGTTAAAGATGTCGAAGGAATATTTTTCTAACGGAGTAGTATTGAAAAGAAAAGTGGTTAAATTCTAATTATACCTTTCAAGGATGATGGATTAAGGTGAAATGTTAAGGACAATGAACATAAAGTAGTGATGGATAGTTTCGAGGATAAATAGAACGATATAAGAATGAATTCTGTTTATGAAGTTACCGCCTTCACTTAGGGGGAAGACCGCGATGGGAAATACAATGTAGGATATTTAGATTAAGATACGATTACAAGATGCTATCCAGTTTTGAGTCACTAAATTCCGATGACGGAATTTTTTTCTAAGAGGGGTAGTAATGTACCACCCTGTTTTTTTTAGTTACGCTTTTTATTTATATTTTTTATCTGAGACCAAGAAAATGATTTTTTATAAAATAAAATCATATTAATACTCTACCTTATGGTAGAGGGTTAGGGTAAAATTTTGGGTTGAAAATTCAGACGGAAACTAGTTTGTGTTTTCACTGACAGTAAAATGTTACTGAGCAGAAAACCTAATTTTGACCCGAGAACGAAACAGTTTAGTTTTATATCATTTTCAAATATATAGGCTATTTTGAAATTATTACTCAAGAATATATTATTATACTTTTTACATACGAAATTTTAAAGAAAACACGTGTAAAACATAAGTCGGGGAAATGACGGAGTCGGATACGGAACTGCAGAGACCAGCAAAGAGGTTGGGACAACAAGTCAAACATGATGACTCGTGATGTCATCTATGATGTCATAAGTAATCATGAGTCTTTATAAGTGAAATGATCAAAATGCTCCTAACATAACCTATCCTAGTTAAATGGCAACCATGGTCAAGACCAAGACATCATCAAATTGGCTTCTTCTTCCTCATTGTGGTGCACAATGCAGCCACACCCTTCAACACCCATCCACCACATTTCTTTCCTAGCCATGATGATTACTAAGAATAACTAGCTTATAATATTATATTTCTAACTTAAACCAAGCTTTGGTTATCTTCAACCATAGTTCACAAGGCAACTTCAAAATGATTTCCCTTCCTCCTTGAGTGAACTTACACAGCCAAAACACCCCCACACTTAGCTAATTTCGTGCAGCCCTTCACCCTTCATCAAACACTTAGCCATTTCAATTTGTGTTCTTCAACATTCTAAGTTCATTTTCTCACAGAAAACCCTAAGACTCCATACTTGAAAGCTTACTATTTTGATCATCTTTCTTCAATTCCTTCATCATCTAGAGGTAGATCCTCATCTCTTATGATCATGTCTACATTTATCATCGTTTGATTCCATTCATTCTAGCCAAGTTCATCATATTTCCTATTGTATGTAATTTCTTCTTTTAATTTCTTCCTATTGCCATAGATGGATTTTGTTTTATTAACTTGTTTCTATGTTGTTTTGGTTGAAGGTTAATCGATAACTTGTGGTGTGGTAATGAGGAGATTCATTTTTGTGATTCCGGTGTTAGTTCAGGTGGGAGAAAGATTCATCCCGTCGTCTGATAACTCTTAGAAATGAGAGTTATTACTATATTTTTTAACTAAATCATTGTGTTTGTTATAAGTAATTTGGTAAAATAAAATAGAGTTCCAATAAGAATTTGAGTCATTGTGATGAAAGTGTTTAATTGCTGAAAAGAATGATAAATTTTGGAATTATATAACTGGAAAGATGTTTGAAGTGTTGAGCAGGAAAATCTGATATTCAGGTGAGTGGAGCTGCTCTGGTAATGTTATGGAATGCTGCATGATCAGCCTCTGGCTAACTAGTTTTATAACTAGTAAGATCATGGTTTTTGTGCTAATTATTCGAGTTTCAATCTCGTTTTAGCCCAGATTTGGATTTAACTGTCCTCAGGCAACATTTTGAGTTTCTTAAGTAGTTTAGGACATTTTAGTTAGTTTTTGAGTCAAATAAAGCATTCACTGCTATCTCATGTTTTCAGGTTGATAAGAAGAACAAAAAGGGAAGGATCACGGTCCAGCCGTGACACACATCACGGGCGTGATGAGAAGACCCAGAAAGTCAGAGTTGATCACGGCCTGGCCGTGATAGGAATCACGGCCGTGACAGACCAGAATTTGAATGCGCGCCCTTGACAGAAGCGGTCACGACCTGGCCGTGACGCGTGGCCTCTTTATAAATAGGAACGCAGCAGACACAAAAAAAAGAATCCAATTTTCATAGTTTTACATAATATTTCTAGGTTTTGTTATACCCTCGATGGAGAACTAATTCCCTTGGGTTAATCTGCTGTAATCGGGTTCCGCCGACACTTGAGATTCTGTAATTCCTGGATTAATTTGCTTCTTCCTTTCAATACTATCCTGTACATTCTGTTTTCTTAATTCAGGATTATATAGAATAGGTATTGATTTGTTTCGATGATTTTATGTTCCTATATCTAATCGCGTTTGCTTAGTTCGCGTGTGTTCAAACGTGTTTGCTTAATTCACAAGGGCTTCACCACGTTTGCTTAATTCGGGAATTGGGAACACATATCGTGTAGTGCCAATTTCGCTTGTTAATTGTTACTATAATCGAAAAGGGATTAGAATCCGCTTAGGGCATGGAATTTATATGAACCGATGATAGTAGGAAATTGAAAGCAGTAGATTAATCGTTTTTAGCTTATTGATAATTATTTAGTTTGCATTGTTTTTCTTAACTGTTTTCTTAATTAAATTTCAAATACAACCCCCCCCCCCCCCCCCAAAAAAAACTGATTTTGCTGTTAATAGCAATCCAAGAGTCCTTGTGAGACGATACTTGAGTTGTCGCGCCCTAACTACAGTTTTTGTAAACCACTCGTTCTTTTTGACCCGCGTGCGACAGCATGTCAAAATTGGCGCTGTTGCCGGGGACTCTTGATTGTTATTTTCGCATATTTTTTTTTGGTTTTCTGCTGAATTAGTTATGACTGTTTTGTCTGGTTATGAATCCTAGTACTTCCATGGATAACTATATGCGAAATTTTATGCCTTATGTTGGTTATGAGCCATCATGCATATATTATCCTAACTTCATTGGTGATTATGAGTTTAGTAGTGGTTTTGGCAAGTTTGGAGTGAATGATTATTCTGGCCAACATGGTGGGGGACATGGCAACCTGGATGAGTTAGCTTCCTTGGTGCATCAAATGACACAAGACACTCTTGAATTCCAACAGAGGACAGAAGCAAGTCTTCAGGATTTGGCCACTCAGATTGGCCACATTGCCTCCGCCTTGACTACACTACAGACTCAACATCTCCTTGAAGAACATACAGATTCACAAATAGTTGTTATTGACAATACTTCTTTTGAACATGATTTTGATAATGATGTCAAGAACACTATTGTTGATGAACTGTGTGTTGAATTTCCAGACATTCAAGCCTATTCTGATCCAGTTTATTGTACTATATGTGCTGATTATACTAACACTAACCTTTGTGTGGTGTGTGCTGAGATTTCTGCATGTATAGCAGGTGATGGATTTGTTAGTGCAGTGAATGAAGATTGTACATAAGTCGAAGCAGCACCAGTGACCCTCTCCGCTTGTTTGCCTCCTCCCACTGTGGAACAACCAGTGATGGAGTTCAAGCCTCTGCCTGAGAGACTGGATTTTGCATCCTTAGCTATGAAGGCACTATGGCCAGTCCAAGAGACTGAACCCCATTTTTATTGGGAGGACTTTGTTGACAAGGAGGTCATCGTTGACCCAAGAGGGAGTGAGAAGTCCGCCGCACTTGGCGGAGTCACCATGATTGTCAAGCGCTCACTTCCATATTTATGATGCATGCCATGGGATCCGGGAGGATCATATTGCACCTTGGGCATTCCTTGGCCGCTGTATCACAAATAGTGGGATCCCGGTGGAACCGCCTTCATGAGTTTCTCTAAACCTTTTTCTTTTTAATTATCTTGTCTTTGCTTTGTTTTGTTTTAGCTCTTGAATAATTTGAGAAGATCAAGAGTACTTGTATTGAGTCTTGTGTCGGTGAGCTTGTTGGATCCTAATCAAATTTTCCATAGATGGATTGCATGATATTTGTTGACTGTTGATGATTCCCCCCTAGATTCTGAAAATTGAAAAATTTGATCCCCATGTGAAAAAATTGAAAATTAAACTTTGAGATATTCTGTTATGATTGCATGATTTATGATAAGTTTGGGGTGAAGGGATGCACACACTAGGGATTGAATCTCGGTCAAACAATTTACGAAAATGTCCAGGTGAGGATTTGAGCCTCCAACATGTTTTTAATTGTGTGAATCACTTTCAAGTTGCACTTTCCCGAAATTGCTTGAATCTCTTCATGGTTTGCATGTTTATGTGTTGCATCAGATGATTTAGGCAATTTTCTTTGAATTAACCACTTGGCCTAAAAAATAACCATCCCTAATGCATGTTCCCTAGTTAGCCCCATTGAGCCTAATTAGCCTATTATTTCTTGATGACCCTATGTTACAAGCCAAAAATCTGAAAAACCATGTTAACCCGATCTTAGGATTAGGAGAGCATGGAAGCTTAGCAAGAGAAGGGTTGCAAGAAACTAAGTTTGGGGTGGCTACAAGGATATGATGTGTTGTTTGGGATTGAGAAAAAGAAAAAATGAAGGTTGGAGCCAAAGGCAAAAAAGAAAAGAAAAAAAAAAGGGAAGAAAAGTACAAAAATGTCAAAAGGGGTATTAGAAGAAAAGGGCTGTAGTCACCCAAAGCAAAAAGAAAAATGGAAAAAGGAACTTGAGTGGAAGTTCAATGTATCAAAATGTTCATGCTCTCTTAGTTCCTAGGGACTTAAGCCTAGTACCTTTGAATACCCTACCTTTAGCCAGGCCCCATTACAACCTTTAAAAGACCTATTGATGTTGCATGCATGTTTTCGTGGGAACCTTGATTGAGATGAAAATCAAATTCATGGGAAGTGCTCTTGAAATGTGAAATTGAGTGAAAGGTTCATAGCCTAGACAAATTGAGCGAATGAGTGAAACACTACATGCCCTTGTGAGGAAGGCGATTGTTTGAATTTGGTGATCCCCCTTTTGTGGGTAACTTGGATCCCTTGCTTAGATTACTGATTGCATGAATGATGGAATTCTCAATTGTTTAAAGTAAATGAATGTGGGGACTGCATTGTTGAAAGGGGGGAAAATATTGAAGAAAAAAAATTGTTTTGTTGAAATTGCATGAAATTTGGGCGAAGTTGATTGAATCTTTTAAGCTTGCCAAGTTTGAGTCTTTTGAGTTTTAGTTTGCTTGGGTACAAGCAAAGTTTAAGTTTGGGGTATTTTGATCAGCCTCTGGCTAACTAGTTTTATAACTAGTAAGATCATGGTTTTTGTGCTAATTATTCGAGTTTCAATCTCGTTTTAGCCCAGATTTGGAATTAACTGTCCTCAAGCAACATTTTGAGTTTCTTAAGTAGTTTAGGACATTTTAGTTAGTTTTTGAGTCAAATAAAGCATTCACTGCTATCTCATGTTTTCAGGTTGATAAGAAGAGCAAAAAGGGAAGGATCACGGCCCAGTCGTGACACACATCACGGGCGTGATGAGAAGACCCAGAAAGTCAGAGTTGATCACGGCCTGGCTGTGATAGGCATCACGGCCGTGACGGACCAGAATTTGAATGCGCGCCCTTGACAGAAGCGGTCACGGCCTGGCCGTGACGCGCGGCCTCTTTATAAATAGGAACGCAGCAGACACAAAAAAAAGAATCCAATTTTCACAGTTTTACATAATATTTCTAGGTTTTGTTATACCCTTAATGGAGAACTAATTCCCTTGGGTTAATCTGTTGTAATCGGGTTCCGCCGACACTTGAGATTCTGTAATTCCCGGATTAATTTGCTTCTTCCTTTCAATACTATCCTGTACATTCTGTTTGCCTAATTCAGGATTATATAGAATAGGTATTGATTTGTTTCGATGATTTTATGTTCCTATATCTAATCGCGTTTGCTTAATTCGCGTGTGTTCAATCGTGTTTGCTTAATTCACGAGGGCTTCACCCCGTTTGCTTAATTCGGGAATTGGGAACATATATCGTGTAGTGCCAATTTCGCTTGTTAATTGTTGCTACAATCGAAAATGGATTAGAATCCGCTTAGGGCATGGAATTTATATGAACCGATGATAGTGGGAAACCGAAAGCAGTAGATTAATCATTTTTAGCTTATTGATAATTATTTAGTTTGCATTGTTTTTCTTAACTGTTTTCTTAATTAAATTTGAAATCCAAAACCCCCCCAAAACTGATTTTGCTGTTAATAGCAATCCAAGATTCCTTGTGAGACGATACTCGATTTGTCGCGCCCTAACTACAGTTTTTGTAAACCACTCGTTCTTTTTGACGCGCGTGCGACAGCGTGTCAAAATTGACGCCGTTGCCGGGGACTTTTGATTGTTATTTTCGCATATTTTTTTCTTCTTTTTTTTTGGTTTTCTGCTGAATTAGTTATGAATGTTTTGTCTGGTTATGAATCCTAGTACTTCCATGGATAACTATATGCGAAATTTTATGCCTTATGTTGATTATGAGCCATCATGCATATATTATCCTAACTTCATTGGTGATTATGAGTTTAGTAGTGGTTTTGGCATGTTTGGAGTGAATGATTATTCTGGCCAACATGGTGGGGGACATGGCAACCTGGATGAGTTAGCTTCCTTGGTGCATCAAATGACACAAGACACTCTTGAATTCCAACAGAGGACAGAAGCAAGTCTTCAGGATTTGGCCACTCAGATTGGCCACATTGCCTCCGCCTTGACTACACTACAGACTCAACATCTCCTTGAAGAACATACAGATTCACAAATAGTTGTTATTGACAATACTTCTTTTGAACATGATTTTGATAATGATGTCAAGAACACTATTGTTGATGAACTGTGTGTTGAATTTCCAGACATTCAAGCCTATTCTGATCCAGTTTATTGTACTATATGTGCTGATTATACTAACACTAACCTTTGTGTGGTGTGTGCTGAGATTTCTGCATGTATAGCAGGTGATGGATTTGTTAGTGCAGTGAATGAAGATTGTACATAAGTCGAAGCAGCACCAGTGACCCTCTCCGCTTGTTTGCCTCCTCCCACTGTGGAACAACCAGTGATGGAGTTCAAGCCTCTGCCTGAGAGACTGGATTTTGCATCCTTAGCTATGAAGGCACTATGGCCAGTCCAAGAGACTGAACCCCATTTTTATTGGGAGGACTTTGTTGACAAGGAGGTCATCGTTGACCCAAGAGGGAGTGAGAAGTCCGCCGCACTTGGCGGAGTCACCATGATTGTCAAGCGCTCACTTCCATATTTATGATGCATGCCATGGGATCCGGGAGGATCATATTGCACCTTGGGCATTCCTTGGCCGCTGTATCACAGACAGCGGGATCCCGGTGGAACCGCCTTCATGAGTTTCTCTAAACCTTTTTCTTTTTAATTATCTTTTCTTTGCTTTGCTTTGTTTTTGTTTTGTTTTCTTTTAGCTCTTGAATAATTTAAGAAGATCAAGAGTACGTGTATTGAGTCTTGTGTCGGTGAGCTTGTTGGATCCTAATCAAATTTTCCATAGATGGATTGCATGATATTTGTTGACTATTGATGATTCCCCCCTAGATTCTGAAAATTGAAAAATTTGATCCCCATGTGAAAAAATTGAAAATTAAACTTTGAGATATTTTGTTATGATTGCATGATTTATGATAAGTTTGGGGTGAAGGGATGCACACACTAGGGATTGAATCTCGGTCAAACAATTTGCGAAAATGTCCAGGTGAGGATTTGAGCCTCCAACATGTTTTTAATTGTGTGAATCACTTTCAAGTTGCACTTTCCCGAAATTGCTTGAATCTCTTCATGGTTTGCATGTTTATGTGTTGCATCAGATGATTTAGGCAATTTTCTTTGAATTAACCACTTGGCCTAAAAAATAACCATCCCTAATGCATGTTCCCTAGTTAGCCCCATTGAGCCTAATTAGCCTATTATTTCTTGATGACCCTATGTTACAAGCCAAAAATCTGAAAAACCATGTTAACCCGATCTTAGGATTAGGAGAGCATGGAAGCTTAGCAAGAGAAGGGTTGCAAGAAACTAAGTTTGGGGTGGCTACAAGTATATGATGTGTTGTTTGGGATTGAGAAAAAGAAAAAATGAAGGTTGGAGCCAAAGGCAAAAAAGAAAAGAAAAAAAAAGGGAAGAAAAGTACAAAAATGTCAAAAGGGGTATTAGAAGAAAAGGGCTGTAGTCACCCAAAGCAAAAAGAAAAATGGAAAAAGGAACTTGAGTGGAAGTTCAATGTATCAAAATGCTCATGCTCTCTTAGTTCCTAGGAACTTAAGCCTAGTACCTTTGAATACCCTACCTTTAGCCAGGCCCCATTACAACCTTTAAAAGACCTTTTGATGTTGCATGCATGTTTTCGTGGGAACCTTGATTGAGATGAAAATCAAATTCATGGGAAGTGCTCTTGAAATGTGAAATTGAGTGAAAGGTTCATAGCCTAGACAAATTGAGCGAATGAATGAAACACTAAATGCCCTTGTGAGGAAGGCGATTGTTTGAATTTGGTGATCTCCCTTTTGTGGGCAACTTGGATCCCTTGCTTAGATTACTGATTGCATGAATGATGAAATTCTCAATTGTTTAAAGTAAATGAATGTGGGGATTGCATTGTTGAAAGGGGGAAAACATTGAAGAAAAAAAATTGTTTTGTTGAAATTGCATGAAATTTGGGCGAAGTTGATTGAATCTTTTAAGCTTGCCAAGTTTGAGTCTTTTTGAGTTTTAGTTTGCTTGGGGACAAGCAAAGTTTAAGTTTGGGGTATTTTGATCAGCCTCTGGCTAACTAGTTTTATAACTAGTAAGATCATGGTTTTTGTGCTAATTATTCGAGTTTCAATCTCGTTTTAGCCCAGATTTGGATTTAACTGTCCTCAAGCAACATTTTGAGTTTCTTAAGTAGTTTAGGACATTTTAGTTAGTTTTTGAGTCAAATAAAGTATTCACTGCTATCTCATGTTTTCAGGTTGATAAGAAGAGCAAAAAGGGAAGGATCACGGCCCAGCTGTGACACACATCACGGGCATGATGAGAAGACCCAGAAAGTCAGAGTTGATCACGGCCTGGCTGTGATAGGCATCACGGCCGTGACGGACCAGAATTTGAATGCGCGCCCTTGACAGAAGCGGTCACGGCCTGGCCGTGACGCGCGACCTCTTTATAAATAGGAACGCAGCAGACACAAAAAAAAGAATCCAATTTTCACAGTTTTACATAATATTTCTAGGTTTTGTTATACCCTTGATGGAGAACTAATTCCCTTGGGTTAATCTGTTGTAATCGGGTTCCGCCGACACTTGAGATTCTGTAATATCCTGGATTAATTTGCTTCTTCCTTTCAATACTATCCTGTACATTCTGTTTGCTTAATTCAGGATTATATAGAATAGGTATTGATTTGTTTCGATGATTTTATGTTCCTGTATCTAATCGCGTTTGCTTAATTCGCGTGTGTTCAATCGTGTTTGCTTAATTCACGAGGGCTTCACCCCGTTTGCTTAATTCAGGAATTGGGAACATATATCGTGTAGTGCCAATTTCGCTTGTTAATTGTTGCTACAATCGAAAAGGGATTAGAATCCGCTTAGGGCATGGAATTTATATGAACCGATGATAGTGGGAAACCGAAAGCAGTAGATTAATCGTTTTTAGCTTGTTGATAATTATTTAGTTTGCATTGTTTTTCTTAACTGTTTTCTTAATTAAATTTCAAATCCAAAACCCCCCGCAAAACTGATTTTGCTGTTAATAGCAATCCAAGAGTCCTTGTGAGACGATACTCGAGTTGTCGCGCCCTAACTACAGATTTTGTAAACCACTCGTTCTTTCTGACGCGCGTGCGACAGCGTGTCACTGCAGCTTTTGAAGACACAATCACTACAAGACAAAAGAATTGTCAGCTCAACACACCTTCACTACAAGACAAAGGACCTGCAGTGCGTCCCACAACGAGGAAAGAGAAATGCAACCCTCAGCTGAGTGTACTTGGGAATTGGGCCAAAGAATATTTTAATGTTTGAATTTATGTAAAGCCCAAAAAATGAGGTATGAGAGAGTGTAAAAACCCTAGTTGGGGAGCACTAGTACAAATAGTGAAAAGTAGCCTCCTTTTAGGTGTCAGCTGGCACAGGGTACAACGGCCTCCATTTTTCCTCATTGTCTTCTCTGTAATTCGTTTTACGCATTTATGCCTTCATTTTTCATTTTATTAATTTGTCTTGTCATTATGCTCATTATGAGCTAATTTTATTTAGCTAGGATGCTATGATTTTGTAATTGATACTTAAGGGTGATTTATGCAAATGGATGTTACTCATTTTCCTCTTTTCTGCATGATTGCTATTTTGGTTTGGATTGATCAACTGAATTAAAATACTAGCTAGCAAAGTTTGGAAAAACTTAGTTAGTGGATTTGTTTAGAGGATAAATATAAAGTAATTAACTGGAAAATGAATTGTTGTAGAATGAGCTAGGAATAGCCTTCAAGTCTTTAAGTAGCTGGACATACTTAATTCATGTCTGAGTGAATTTAATTTGAACTTAAGAATAAGAAGCATTTAATGGAACTCAGTCTTTATTGTTGGAAAACAAAATTTATTTCCTAGACTAAATGTTGTAGCATCCCGAAGCATAAGTTACCTTGCAGTTAAAATTACAAAGGATTAGTTTTCCTAACAGTTACCATCTCATTTGAAAACCCTATTTTATTGATTTACTACTTTGCAATTTACAGTTACTGCTCGAGATTGATTTACTATCTTTTACATTATTGTTAACAAACAATCCATTTTTATATAAGCTATTTAGAAAAGTTAAAAATAAAATTTGTATTCAACTCATTTAAATCCTAGTGGGAATGATCTTTATTCACTCTTTATTACTTGTAAGACTGTGTTCACTTGCACACTCTACACATATTCACAAAATATGGCAACATCGTCGGAATGAATAAGTAGTATATATTATAATAATGGTGTAGGGCGACCTAAACCCTACTAGTGGTCGAGTAATCGACAATACCAAAATCACATTGGCGACTATTCCGTAGTATCAATGATGATTTAGGGATTGTAGGTTTATTGCCGTTAAGATAATTGTAGAATATTTGAGGATGCCTGTTTTTATTATTAGTGAACTGTTTGTGATATGCTGGTTGAGGTAATATATTGTATGTGACGTTTTATTCTGCTGTTTGAATACTTTATTATTACTGTATTGTGTATGATCTGCCTGGTTTGATAACATGCTTAGTTGGTATTTAGGTAAGGATATGTGTTATTCGGAAGATATGCATGTGGGTGAGAGAATGATTGTGACTTAGAGGTGCATAGCCTAAATTAATTATTTTATTGATAAGATGTGACATGGAATGTGTGTTGAGATTGTGAGGGAATGTTGAGGCACTAGGTTGTAACGGATGTGGGTCAGTGAGAGTCATATATTTGCAGTGTTATTCACGGTAGTGTGAGTGGAGAATGGCGAGGTCAGGATATCCTATTTTGGATACCAGATATTGCGGGTGAGTGCCCTACGGATGTTGATGCCGAGGTAGACTACTGTAATATAATTTTAATCCTTGATGCGTTGATCTTATCTATCCTATCGAAAGATAGAAGTGCACTATACCGAGATCTATCCTATCGAAAGATAGAAGTGCACTATACTGAGTTCTTGACACTGAATCGTTCTGGACTACTGACTAACGTGACAGGAATAGAGATGGCCAAGTTAGCATAAATGTTTAGTTGCATGAGATTGAGGGTAGAGGAAGATATCGTGATTTAAGGATGATTGTTAGTTATGTGTGATGCTTGTCTTTGACTGTTATTATATTATATACTATGATTCTTTTCCTCTTATGATGATATAACCGTTTCTTATCTCCTACTTTGTTGTATTGTATTGGTTTTGGTTATGGATTTGATGAGAAGACCCTACTGAGGAGCCAGCTACTGAGGATCTGGATGGAACTCCTTATGAGCCAGATGCTGGAGGACAAGCCGTGGACCCTAGCGGTAGAGTTTAGGGAGTATGACCAGTGCATCTTTGAGACGTTTTATTTACGTTGGTTATTATGGGTTGTATTAGTATGTACCTGCAAGGGATCCTACTGATAGGATACCCTAGACAATGTTTTTTACTTGATAAATAGACATATGTGTGTAAGTATATTAAATCTGTGGTGTGATGGTTTATCTTTTAGAGGTTGGATGTGTTTATATTTAAGATTTTGATATCTTCGTATTTTAGGGTTGTGTTTAACGTTAAGAATGCAAGTAAGTTTAAATAAATAATTAATGGCACAGTGGGGTGTAACGCCCTTCGTTACAATAGTAACCCGAAATAGATTCACATAAAAAAAATGTCTAAATAAAATTTTCATAAATATAATTGTCTGAAAATACCTTAATGTTTATTAAGGTAAAATAATGGTAATAAATCCTTATATAAATGAAATGAATTGCCTCAAAACCTAGGTGTCTACTAAAATAACCCAACGTAAAAAAATAAAATAAACATGTTTAGCCACAAACGGCTCCTTATTCAAAATAGAATACTAACAAAGCTAGATAATAAATGAGGAAAATCGCTAAGTCTTCAATCCTCTCCAGCTTCAATGATTTCGTCCTCGTGCTCTGAAAACAACATTTTTATGAGATATAATCCCAGTGAATAAAAATCAAGTTCTAAAAATATTTTCACAAATAGTGTTGTTCTCAGCCGGTGCGGTAACCGGAAAAAAACATCCATGGTACCCGCTGATTTTCAATTTAATAAATATAATAAATCTTCGAAAATAATAACATATAAATTAATTCAATATCAATCAGTTAAACCACAACTCATAAAGTCAACTACGGACACATCTCATCACATTTAATCACATTCACCATGCAAGCTCTATGTAATACAACTCCATGAACATGACTCGGTGATTCCCAGAATCACTTGACTTGACTCTTTGGTTCCCAGAACCGGTGTGAATCCCAGATCCACTAAAGTCTATGAGCTCATATCCATGCAATGACATCCAACTGCCTTCCCCATCCCAGATGGAGGTATCTAGTAATATTCCATCCCAGATGTGAATATTTTAATCATCTGATATCCCATCCCAGATGGTGATATCTCCATCCTATTCCCGGAATAGAATGTATACCATCATCCCTTCCCAGAAGGTGATGACAAACTCATGTGTAATGCGATATGTCATCCCAGATGACTATCAATTAAATTCTCAAACTCCATACATCAATAACAATAATTAATTGATCATACCAAGTCAACATGATAGTACATACTCATATAAACACTCTTCTTAACCGTGATTGTATTATATATATATATATATATATATATATATATATATATATATATATATATATATATAAAAAAGCATTCTTCATGTCACTATTGACATTGACGCTAATTTAGTATGTACAGCGTAGTTATATGCTAATTGCACAGGGAGGGCACATTAAATTGTAACTCGCATTAGGCAACGTAAATGGAAGAAAAGAATTTAATATTGAGACCATCCAACAAATTAAAAATAATCAGACTATTTCTCTGAAGATTCAAGAAAAAACATTTTTACCGAATCAATTTGTCAACAAGATGAAACATTTTAAGAATTCGAATGAACCCCAATATATTTTAAAAATCTCAAATAAATTAAGAACCCAAATTATTTATAGCATGAAAGTGTGAGAAAAGTTATTTTTACTCACCTTTTGCAGACCTCTAATGTGCTCTAAAAATTACGTATGATAAAAATTTGCGCTTCCTTAAAAATTCCTCTCCCATTTGATGGTACTTTTGGATCTATATTGTTACGGTTGCACCGACAAAGGAGTGGCGCCTCTCACTCCCTCGCTTACTGGGCGTGCGGCGACGATACTGAAGTATCAGTAAGATTATCCTTTTTTTTTTCCCTTTGAGAAGAGAACCCTCACAAATGCATCACTGTGCAACCTTTAAAGTAAAAACAAGGTGGGCCTAATAGCCCAGATGTGATGGCTATTGTTGACGTCAGTTCTCCTTTTTTTTAAAAATTATATCTATATATATATATATAATTTTGCACTCTTTATAATAGTTAATAAATTTCAATAAATTCTTATACTAATACTTCCTCACACTAAATCTCTTATTTATTTATTTATATTTTATTTTCCAATTTTACTCTCTTTTGATTTGTAATAATTAAGGAAAATTCTGATACATTCTCATACTACTAATTTCTACACTAAACCTCATAATAGCTTAATGTTTCTATTTTAAAAATTATATTTAAAATTTAGGATGTTACATTTTCTCCCCTCCTTAATGAATTTCGTCCCCGAAATTCTCACGTCTCACCCAAACTACACAACATTAAAGGTAATGCAATACTAAGTTATGTACCTATGTCGAAAAGATCTGGATGATGTTGTCTAACATCTTCCTCAAGTTCCCAGGTAGCTTCCTCTGGAGTCAACCCTTCCCAAGTCACTTTCACCAATGGGATCATCTTGTTCCTCAGAGTTTTTGTGCTCTTGTCAATGATCTGAATAGGTCGGGGCTTAAAGATTAAATTATCCTTCAATTGTATTGACTCAGGAGCTATCACGTGTGAAATATCTGGTACGTACTTCCGGAGTTGAGACACGTGGAAGACGTCATGGAGATTTGACAACTGTGGTGGAAGAGCCAATTGGTAAGCAACAGGCCCGACTCTTTTTAGGATTTGAAACGGACCCATGAAACGAGGGTTGAGCTTTTTGACTTTCATTGACCTCCCAACCCCAGTCTTAGGAGTGACTCTCAAGAATACATGTTCCTCTTCCTGAAATTCTAAAGGCTTCCTTCTCTTGTCGGCATAACTCTTTTGCCTACTCTGTGCAGTGCGCATCCTTTCCCTAATGACTTTAATCCTCTCGGTGGTCTCCTAGACTGACTCTGGTCCTAGCAGGGTCTTCTCACCCACTTCCCACCAACATAAAGGGGAGCTACACTTCCTCCCATAAAGTGCTTCATAGGGTGTCATGCCGATGCTAGCGTGATAATTGTTGTTATAAGCAAACTCTATAAGAGGTAAAAATTTATCCCAACCCCCACCTTCATCTAAAACGCATGCTCTAAGCATGTCCTCAAGGGTCTGAATGGTCCTTTCCGACTGACCGTCCGTTTGGGGATGATAGGTCGTGCTAAGGTTCAGCTTAGTCCCAAAGGCTTTCTGAAAGGTTCTTCGAAATCTAGAGGTAAACCTCGGGTCTCTATCCGACACTATAGATGTGGGTATCCCATAAAGCTTGACTATTTCCTTGTTATAGAGGTATGCCAACTTGTCTAAGCTATAGGTTGCCTTAATTGGCAAGAAGTGGGCAGACTTGGTCAACCTATCCACTATCACTCAAATGGCGTCTAAGCCTAAACGCGTCTTAGGTAACCCCATCACAAAGTCCATAGAAACTCTCTCCCACTTCCATTCTAGAATCTCCAAGGACTGCAACAACCCCGAAGGCTTCTGATGTTCTATCTTAACCTTTTGGCACACTAAACACCTAGCTACGAAGCTAGCCACATCCTTTTTCATTCCTGTCCACCAATACATCCTCTTAAGGTCTTGGTACATCTTAGTTATCCCAGGACGTATGGTAAACTTTCCCTTACGAGTTTCCTCTAATATCTTCTCTCTAAGGATCCCCTCTTTAGGAACAACGACCTTATTCCTAAACAACACTAGACCATCCGTAGACAACACATAATCCTCTTGATCTAAAAGAGATTGTAACTCCTGGTCTAAAAGCTGCTCTCGCCTAATCATTTCCCTAAGGTCACTGCAAATTTCCAGTCTATTCAACTTCAAGCTTAGAGTACTAAGAGATACATCTAGATTCATGTCTCTGAACTCCTCTAATATATTCATCTCCTGGACCATTAAACTTGACACATGCAAGGTCTTCCTACTGAGTGCATCAGCCACCACATTGGCTTTCCCTGGATGGTACTTCAACTCAAAATCATAGTCCTTAAGAAATTCCATCCACCTCCTTTGCCTCATATTCAATTCCTTTTGGTCAAACAAATACTTAAGGCTCTTATGATCACTAAAAACCTCAAACTTTGCATCGTACAAATAGTGCCTCCAAATCTTAAGAGCAAAGACTACTGCCGCTAACTCAAGGTCATGAGTAGGATAATTCACCTCGTGTGTCCTAAGCTGTCTAGATGCATAAGCCACCACCTTGCCTTCCTGCATCAACACACAACCTAAACCATTCTTAGAAGCGTCACAATATACCACAAAACTCACTGAGGGATCTGGAATGGTTAAGACCGGTGATGACACCAATCTCCTCTTAAGCTCCTCAAAATTCTCTTCACATTCCTTATCCCACTCGAAAGATTTTCCTTTCCTAGTCACCTTGGTAAGAGGTAAAGCTAGCCTAGAGAACCCTTCTATGAATTTCCTATAGTAACCTGCCAGTCCAAGGAAACTCCTCACTTCCGTCACTGACTTAGGTTGCTCCCATCCAAGCACTGCATCAACCTTACTAGAGTCGACTGCTACACCACTCCTAGATATGGTATGTCCTAAAAACTTCACCTCATCAAGCCAAAATTCACACTTTTCTGGCTTTGCATACAGTTGTTCTTCCCTCAGAATCTGCAACACTAACCTCAAATGTTCCTCATGATCCTCTGGTGTCCTAGAGTATATCAAAATATCATTTATGAACACCACCACAAAGATGTCCAAGAATGGCCTAAAGATCCGATTCATGTAGTCCATGAAAACGGCTGGGGCATTGGTCACACCAAAGGGCATCACTACATACTCATAGTGCCCATACCTTGTCCTAAAGGCTGTCTTAGGAATGTCCTCATTCTTAACTCTAATTTGATGGTATCCCGACCTTAGGTCTATTTTGGAAAACACCGACGCTCCTCTCAGCTGGTCTAAGAGGTCATCTATCCTAGGCAAATGGTATTTATTCTTGATGGTCACTTTGTTCAACTGCCTATAGTCAACACATAGCCTCATGCTCCCATCCTTCTTTTTCACCAGTAGGACGGGTGCTCCCCAGGGTGACACACTAGGCCTAATAAACCCTTTTCCCTAGCATCTCCTCTAACTGTTTCTTAAGCTCGCTCAACTCTAAAGGTGCCATTCTATAAGGCGCTATCGATACTGGTCCACTCCCTGGCACTAGATCTATGTTAAACTCAACTTCCCTATTCGGAGGCAAGCTAGAGACATCCTTAGGGAAAACATCCCGGAATTCACACACCACAGGTATAGCCGTCACATCACTATTAGCCTCTATCTTAGCAGAGAATAAGAGTACATATCCTTGAGCTCCCTCAACTAAGCACTTATGACAAGCAACAATAGAAACAATAGAACTGGGTACGGGGAAAATCACTAGACATTGGATGTGAAGAGATAAGGATATTTTTGTCAGAATACTTATGGCAATGAGTCTAGATGCCAATAAGTCAATACCAAGAATAACATACAATACATAGATAACAATAAGATTGATGTCATAAGGAGTGTCTTGACGCACAAGGAAACAATTTAAACAACCAATGGAAGAACAAGAATATCCCTATAGGAGTAGAAACGTATGAATCAAAGGACAAATGAAAGATTGGTATCTCCAAATTTTCACACATAAAGGGTGTATCAAGGAATGTGTTGCTCCTGAATCAAACAATATAATAACATTTTTTTTTCTTAACGAGTAGAAGAAATTCAGCCTCCTTCGGATCTAAGCTGCCTCGGAATGATGGCGAATTGTTCTTCTTGAATTCGAAAAGCCCCACGTGTTAAGGGTCCTAGGTTGCCACCACTTCATTAGTGACTGGCCTCCATTCCCTTTCAATTAACGGCGAGTCTCCGTCTGCCCTTGCATAGCCTTGACCATACAATCCAAAGATGCTGCAAGTGCAACATTCGTCCCTCGCCTATTAGTCGCCATAAATCTGCTCACTACCAATGAAATACTGGGTTGATCAGGTCCAATATCCCAAAGAATAGCATGCAGCATCTATAACTCTAACAAGCATCCTAAGCGCCCAAGTTTTATTTTAGAAAAAGTCCCATTACCACAGTCCGATTTAGAATCGAACTGCTCTGATACCATAAATGTAACGCCCTTCGTTACAATAGTAACCCGAAATAGATTCACATAAAAAAAATGTCTAAATAAAATTTTCATAAATATAATTGTCTGAAAATACCTTAATGTTTATTAAGGTAAAATAATGGTAATAAATCCTTATATAAATGAAATGAATTGCCTCAAAACCCGGGCATCTACTAAAATAACCCAACGTAAAAAAAATAAAATAAACATGTCTAGCCACAAACGGCTCCTTATTCAAAATAGAATACTACAAAGCTAGATAATAAATGAGGAAAATCGCTAAGTCTTCAATCCTCTTCAGCTTCAATGATTTCATCCTCGTGCTCTGAAAACAACACTTTTATGAGATATAATCCCAGTGAATAAAAATCAAGTTCTAAAAATATTTTCACAAATAGTGTTGTTCTCAGCCGGTGCGGTAACCGGAAAAAAACATCCATGGTACCCGCTGATTTTCAATTTAATAAATATAATAAATCTTCGAAAATAATAACATATAAATTAATTCAATATCAATCAGTTAAACCACAACTCATAAAGTCAACTACGGACACATCTCATCACATTTAATCACATTCACCATGCAAGCTCTATGTAATACAACTCCATGAACATGTCTCGGTGATTCCCAGAATCACTTGACTTGACTCTTTGGTTCCCAGAACCGGTGTGAATCCCAGATCCACTAAAGTCTATGAGCTCATATCAATGCAATGACGTCCCACTGCCTTCCCCATCCCAGATGGAGGTATCTAGTAATATTCCATCCCAGATGTGAATATTTTAATCATCTGATATCCCATCCCATATGGTGATATCTCCATCCTATTCCCGGAATAGAATGTATACCATCATCCCTTCCCACAAGGCGATGACAAACTCATGTGTAATGCGATATGTCATCCCGGATGACTATCAATTAAATTCTCGAACTCCATACATCAATAACAATAATTAATTGGTCATACCAAGTCAACATGATAGTACATACTCATATAAACACTCTTCTTAACCGTGATTGTATTATATATATATATATATATATATATATATATATATATATATATATATATAAAGCATTCTTCATGTCACTATTGACATTGACGCTAATTTAGTATGTACAGCGTAGTTATATGCTAATTGCACACGGAGGGCACGTGAAATTGTAACTCGCATTAGGCAACGTAAATGGAAGAAAAGAATTTAACATTGAGACCATCCAACAAATTAAAAATAACCAGACTATTTCTCTGAAGATTCAAGAAAAAACATTTTTACCGAATCAATTTTTCAATAAGATGAAACATTTTAAGAATTCGAATGAACCCCAATATATTTTAAAAATATCAAATAAATTAAGAACCCAAATTATTTATAGCATGAAAGTGTGAGAAAAGTTATTTTTACTCACATTTAGCAGACCTCCAATGTGCTCTAAAAATTACGTATGATAAAAATTTGCGCTTCCCTAAAAATTCCTCTCCCATTTGATGATACTTTTGGGTCTATATTGTTACGGTTGCACCGGCAAAGGAGTGGCGCCTCTCACTCCCTCACTTACTGGGCGTGCGGCGACGATACTGAAGTATCAGTAAGACTATCCTTTTTTTTCCCTTTTAGAAGAGAACCCTCACAAATGCATCACTGTGCAACCTTTAAAGTAAAAACAAGGTGGGCCTAATAGCTCAGATGTGATGGCTATTGTTGACGTCAGTTCTCCTTTTTTTAAAAAAAAATTATATATATATATATATATATATATATATATATATATATATAATTTTGCACTCTTCATAATAGTTAATAAATTTCAATAAATTCTTATACTATCACTTCCTCACACTAAATCTCTTATTTATTTATTTATATTTTATTTTCCAATTTTACACTCTTTTGATTTGTAATTATTAAGGAAAATTCTGATACATTCTCATACTACAAATTTCTACACTAAACCTCATAATAGCTTAATGTTTCTATTTTAAAAATTATATTTAAAATTTAGGATGTTACACGGGGCACAACGGTGTGTCTCATTTGGTGGTATCAGAGCAGTTTGATTCTGTTCAGACTGGGAGGTTTAGGATGTTGTTTCTGGCCGTGTCTAGTTGAACTCACATTGGATATTAACTATGCTTAGAAGTTAGTGAATCCCGACGCGATAGTTAACATTTATTTGGCATATAGTATTTATATACCAGTTTTATGTAGTATTATATGTCATACAAGCGTGAGCTAATGATTCCTTCTATAGGATCATGGCTCAAGGAAGAGGACGACGTGGAGGAGAGTTATCTGAGACTCACCAGACTATGCGCTAGTTAGCTATAGCTATGCTGCAGCAAACACAACAAAACTCGCGGATGCTCCAAATAATTATGGAGCAGTAGGACCATCTTAATCAGGGGTAGCAGATGAGTAGAGGTTCGATCAGACTTGGTACTCCGAAAAGAGGTAGTGGTTTTCAGAGGAGGCAGGGACCGGATACCAGACCAGTGCAGACAACTGCACCAATACCAGTTGCTGCACCACCAGTTAGTGGAACGGGTCAGCAGCAGAAAGGCTTAGTTTGTTATAGATACGGAGGTCCGCATCATGTTAGATTTTGCAGAGAAAGATCGAGGTGCTTTAACTGTGGGAAACCAGGTCATTTTGCTCGTGAGTGTAGATAGAAAGATATGAAGCATTCGGTAGCTGCGGGTGTAGGAGCCAGTGTTCAGAGAGGTGGAGCTGGGAGAGGAGTCCCTACAGTAGGACAACAGGTGGCCAGACCTCAAGCCACTGAGAGAGTGTTTACTGTGAGGGGGGTTGAATCCTCTTAATATGCGGATCTTATACAAGGTATGTATTGAGATCCGGTCGATTTTCGTCAGTGTGGTTTGACTCAAATGCTACACATTCATTTATTTCGCTTGAGTGTGTGGATCGTTTATAGTACTTGTTTCTCAGTTACCTTATAACCTTACTGTATCTACTCTGACTAATGATTTGTTTACTGTCATGTTTGATTGTTTACTGGGTCCTATAGTTGTTGAGAATATGACATTTGTGGTAGACCTTGTTTGTTTGTCTAAGTAGCAGGATATACAAGAAGTGATGAGTGTTGGAATATGTGGCTTCAACTCAAGAGGGGAGGGGTGAATTGAGTCTAAGCCTTTTTAAGGGTTTGAGGTTGTTTTTTAGGTCTTGATGAGCCTATATCTCAAATTTGAGGTCAATCGGACGTCGAACGGACCCAAAACATGACAAAATGACTTCTGGTCAATGGTCAACGTTCGAGCGTGGTAAACCCAATGCTCAAGCATACACAGAACGCTCAAGCGTGGGTGTATCAACGCTCAAGTGTTCTGGTCAACAGACAAGGTCTGGCGTGGACCTGGCACGTGTCAATCAGGGCTTACGTGGCACTTTAGGATTGTTTGCATGGCGTGGTGGTCCACCTGCCACCAACGCTCGAGCATGGAGAAGCCAACGCCAAAGTGTTGGAGCGCTCAAGCGCTAGGGTTCCATCTCTTGAGCGTTGGGACGTGAATCCGCAAAAAAAAAAAAAAAATTGGACTTAAGTGACATAAGTCACTAAGTCCCATATGAAAACAGAGAGCAGAGCCGAGGGAAGGAAGAGCTGAGGCAGAAAGGAGAGTTTAGAGAGAGAGGGGGAGAGAAACTTAGAGAGAGAAGGAACTTCCGATTCATTTTCTGAGTGATTCGATCGTCCCGTTACGAATCCGAGCACTCGGTTACGTTCGTGGCAACATCATCTTCATCTTTCTCGTTTTCTTTTCTTCTATAGTGGAGGTAATTTCTACTCTCTTTATGTCGAAATATCGTCTGTTACGTTTTTTGAATTATCTTTAGTTTCAGTTATCAGAATTCAATTGCGTCTTCGTGTTAGAATTCGTTGTAACGTACGCTTCGTAATGTGATGTTTAGGTGGAATTTCGGAGGCTCAGAGGCCTTAGAACTGCGCAGGGAAGAATCGAGAGGATTCGAGGATGACTCGTTGATTAGCGTTCTTTCACAGTACGACTTTCTAGGTGGGGGAAACAAGCAATCTAATGTCGGAAATGACGAAGTGGCATTTATTTCGATAATGGCATAGGGCAACCTAAACCTACTAAAGAGCGAGTAACGGACAATGTCAATATCACATTGGGAACTACTTAGTGATACCGATGATGATATTGGAATTGTATGTTTATCATCGTTACGTATAA
This sequence comes from Sophora flavescens, assembly GCA_030762895.1. Lineage (NCBI taxonomy): Eukaryota > Viridiplantae > Streptophyta > Magnoliopsida > Fabales > Fabaceae > Sophora > Sophora flavescens. Next base: position 14,249,488 of record CM061068.1, on the reverse strand, counting down.
AATTATATTATTTTATTATTAATGCTGACTGCTTTGACTGCTTGGACTGGTTTGACTGTTATGGGTATGTTGTTGATATATGATGAGTTGTTTGTGTTATTGGATAATAGATAAAATTATATTATATTATTTTATATTATTTTATTATATATGGAGATGATTGAAAAGATGACATGTTGACATGATGAGTGATTATTATGATTAGAGATTTTATGAGCATTGATACATGATGAGTATAGTGATGTATGTGGGTGGTTCATGATACATGGGTTCAGAAGTGCCTAAACGTGATGATTATTGTGATATGGTGATGAGACTGGTGAGATGTGATTATTGTTGAGGTTATCTATGAGATAGTGATGAGAGGTTAAGGCACTATGGGGTGACTTGAATCATGGTCTGTGATATTTTCATACGGGTGACCTGAAATATGGTATGTGATATAGTGCATTGGCACTAGGGGTCATATTCCTCGGAGGATGCATTCTCGTGGTTTAGACTATTTGCAGGACCATCCCAGACATTATTATTATTATTATTATTATTAGTCGCAACTATAGTTTATGCATTGCATGAGCATCCTGGTCGTGGGATCAGGGGTGTGCACCGACGTGTATTGTGAAACTATAGTGCCATTGCTTGCATGGGCATTCTGTTGTGACTCCGGCAAGTGTACCGGGTCGTCGCAAGTAATAAAAACACGGTAAGATATTACCGAGGTCGAACACAAGGATTGGGCTACCAATTCAACTAAATTGTCAAGAAATCCGATACGTTGGTTAAGCAATAGAGGGTGGTTGAGAGAAAGAGATTGAGATGGCAATTCAAGAATCAAATCAAATAACGCTACGGTGATTAAAATCAGAAATTAAATGCATCCAAGGTCTCAAATCCACCTACCCAATCATGTTAAGTACCCAAGTGATGATGTATTCCTTCCCTAAGTTCGATTTTGATGTCAACCGGGACCCCTAAATTCTCCTATATCCACTGTCGTGCTCAATAGGACGTATTCGATGATTGGATTAATCACTTGTTCGGTCTCATAACCCTAATCTCGAATTCTATTAAACCTTGTTCCCTATATGGTTGCACTAATCAAATAAATCCACGGTCATGCTCATTATTCGATTAATGATTCCAATTCAAGTTCTAAAACGCGCCTCGCCGTTTGGCCTCAAACACGTTAACAAGTTAATCACGCAACACATATGATCAACACAATCAATTCAGAATTGGAAAAAATTTGCGATCCCGATTCAAGTTCTAAAACGCGAATCGCCGTTAGGCCTCAAACACGTTTAACTGATTAACCACGCAAAACATATGATAAAACATTCAAATCAGAATCGGGAATCATCAATTAAAAAAGAGGGGAGAAACACATACATCATATGAACACTACACAGCCATGGGTGGCTTCATCGATCCCTCGGACGAGGGGATTAGTTCCTCATGCCCGTGATGACGCACAAACAATCGGTAATAATCTCCATAATAATAAACTAAAAGAAGAAAAGAAAAGAGAAGGGAGACGCAGCTCCAGAAACAAGGATTCGCACTACAGTTCTGATCTGTGGCTAACAACTTGATACCCAATTCTGATCTGATATGGCCTTTAAATAAGGATTCTGTTTCTCGCCAGCTCGCGGGGCGAGCGTATTCTCGCGACGCGAAATTAAGCATTGGCGCGCTTCAAATTTTGTATTTTCGCGAGGCGAGCTTGTATTCGCGGGGCGAGTCTTCAAACCCTAATCTGTCACAACCGTGATATCCATCACGGCTAAGCCGTGATTGCCTCTGTCTTCCATGGTCCTCAAGGACTCGCGAGGCGAGATACCTTTCGCGGGGCGAGTCTTCAATTCTGGGCTGTGACCTTCATCACGGCTAGGCCGTGATGGTCTCTGATTTCCAAGTCTTCATGCTCTCGCGGGGCGAGCTATCTCTCGCGGGGCGAGTCTTCAAACCTCGATTTGTCACAGCCGTGACCTTAATCACGACTATGCCGTGATAGTCTCTGTCTTGCTGGTCTTCAGACTCTCGCGAGGCGAGAGTACACTCGCGAGGCGAGAGTACACTCGCGGGGCGAGTGTCTCAGAATTTCAATTTCCACTATTTCTTTGCTTTCCTTGACTCCCGGAGCTTCACTTTGTTTACCTGAAAACACAAAAGCACCCACAAGCGTAATTCTATCCAAAATAAGCTAAAAACTACACAAAAGACGCAAAACGAGTCAAAGTCCAACTCAGGAACGAAACAAGGCAAATTTGGGCGAAAACGAGAGTGAACTCGAATAAATTGGCACATAAACCCTAGTTTATCTAGTCATAAAACTAGATAAGCCAGAGGCTTATCACATTCCCCTCCGCGGAGGAGATTATGCTCCAGGGACTCTAGAGACGTGTTGTTACGGATATCTGGATATGCGGCCATACCTGATTATACACATTGCATCGCATAATGATGGAGGGTAGAGGAAAATAATAGACATTTTAAGGATGACTGTGTTTATATATATATATATATATATATATATATATATATATATATATATATCGAGACTGATGTTTAGTGTGCTATTATAGATATAAATGTTGCTAAACCCTTTCCACGTTTGATGTTAAATCGTTTCTTATCCCCTTTCTTTTGCTGTGGTGTTTGTTTTATTTTTATTGTTGTATCTTAGACCTTGAGCGCGAGGATGGCACACTGGGATCATTCGTGGATGACTCAGTCGGCAGGGTTCCCCCTCACGGGGACATTTGATTTTGAGTTTATAGATCCCAACGGGTGGCTTGTGGACCCAGTCACCCAGTTTACAGTATATACGGGTCCATGTTGAACGATTCTAGGCAAGTATACCTAGTCGTGCAAGTAATACGGTGGTGAGACCATTTATCGTTCCCACGAGGACTGTGACAAGTACTAACACGTACCGAATCAATTACTATCTAAGGGAATATTTGGATTGAAGGGAGCTCGATAATAGATACCAAGCCCAAATAAGATTTAAATATAAAATAAACAAAATAAAAGGAAAAGTTCTTTGAGAATTTATGTCGAACACTTGGAAAACAGTTAAAAGGATTCTTCAAATATAAGAACAACACTGGGATTAGGTTCACTAAACTTCATCCCCATGCAATGACATGACTAATAAACAGTTTCTACTTCAATTATGACAATCAATCCACTAAATTACTCAAGCCCCGATTCCTCGGATGACAAGAGCCTAAATCCACTAATAGACCCTAATTCCTTAGGTGGCCTAGATTAATGAAATTGCATTAAGATTAGGTATTACGCGATTGCTAATAAACCTAGTGCCATTCCTAGATACAAGGTTCACTGGGTGATTAATTTCAGTTCCGGCTCTAATACGAATTTTCCAATTGCATATCAAAACACTAATCAAGTCATGGGGGTGCTAGCCACAACAAGCATTAAGCACAGAAAATCAATCACTCAATAAAGAAGTAAAAACTATATTACAAAATCAAGTCAGATACATGGAGAATTCAGAAATAGCTACCCTAACCCCAACAATGGGAGTTTAGCCACTCATGATCATAGCTACAACAAAAGAAATAGAGATGAAAGGGAGGAAAAACTCCATGGAATCCTTGTGCCACTGCCCCTAGTTCAGAGAGAGTATTGTAGGGTTTCAAAACTGCTTTTTTCTGTTCTGCCTGTGCCTTTTTATAAATCAGGATTCGCGTCACGGCCGTGATGGCCATCACGGCCAGGCCGTGACGCTTTCTGCCTTGGGCGCGCTTTCAAAATATGTTTGTCACGGCTGTGACACTCGTCACGGCTAGGCCATGATCTCTTCTGTCTCCAACAATTGGTCTGTCACGGCCGTGATAGGCATCACGGCTAGGCCGTGACAGATTCTGCCTAGGAGGGTTCTGGCTCAATTATCCTGTCACGACCGTGATAGGGATCACGGCTAAGCCGTGACAGCTTCTGACTTTTGCCTTCTTTCTTTTCAATTATTGCTCGATCACGGCCGTGATGGTCATCACGGCTAGGCCGTGATGGACTCTGCTTGGGTCATTTCTTCACTTTTCAAGCTCTATTCCATCCAAGCTTCATCATGACTAATTCTGAGCATTTTTTCATTAATTCCTGTAAAACAACATCACACAACCGCCTTACCCGTTCCAAGGTAAAAACTAATAAAAATCAAACTAATCATGCCTAAACTATATGAAAATGCATGAAAAAATGTACAAGAAATATGATGTAAAATCACACTATCAGTCCAGTCTCAGTGACTACTGGCCTAGGGCAGGGAGCTCCTTTAGGTTTGTTGGGTACTTTCAGAGCCAGCCAGACGTTTCCCTTCCTTATTGGATTTCCGGATGCACAGTCACCGTCGATGCCACCGATGCAAGAGATCGCACCAGTTCCCTACTGCCTTTGAGGTACCTGCTCCAGAGCCAGCACCGGCACCCATACCGGAGCCCGCCCTTGAACCAGTTCCAGAGGAGGACCCAGCAGTACCAGTTCATGATCCAATACCTGTCCCGGAGGCACCCGCTCTCCCCGAGGTCAGAGCGACATGATCGGAGTCCCCCAGAGTGTCCTCCAAGTTACCATCCCGGGATATCAAGACATATCGACGGTTGTTTTAGATATCTTCAGAGAGGAGCTCTTCCAGCGGTAGCGGAGGAGTAGTGGGATCGTCGAGACTTAGGGGTGACAGCAAGGGTAGTCGCCAGTGATGGCTTAGACCAGTGCTAACTGTGTAGGTGTGTGTGTGAGAGAGGTTTTGATGTATTTTGAGTGGGGACTGGGTGTTGAGAGTTTGGTGAGGTATCTTCTGTTCTAGTCTTTTGATGTATTTTTTCATTTTCTACCAGTTTGTATATACTTGGGATTCTACTGATGGGATTCCCTTTACAGTACTATAACCAGGATGTGATGTATATATTGATGCATGTCTGTATGTATATGTTGATATATTTGTATGATAGTTGTTTATGTTTAAGTTTTTAATTTTTTTCCCGCCGTTTTAATATAACCGCTTAATGCTAATAACATGATTAGGTTCTAATAATTTCGGGTTTTTCTTTAATGGGACGTCGGGGCGTCTCGGTAGGGGTGGACAACGGTCGGTTACGGTAGGATTCGGGTGAAAAAACCCCAATCCGAGCGAAACCGACTAGTTAAATATGTCATCCATTCTTGTCTGGTGGTGCCCACGGATAGGAAGGGTTAGTGTGTCGGCAGTTAGATTGAAGCGAATGAGAAGAGATACATAACAAAAAACAAGAGATGAAAGAAAATAAACCCAGAACCAATAATCATCAAACATCAACAACAACAACAACATGAAGATAAATGTAACATCCTTGGCTGCTCTATGGATTGACGACTGTCCCCACAAATCAACATAGGACTTTTCAGCGTGCTTTGTCCTCACTCACACGCTTTTCCCAGGAGGTCACCCATCCCAAAGTTGCTCCAAGTCAAGCACGCTTAACTGTGGAGTTCTTAAGTGATGAGCTCCAGAAAAGAAGATACATCTTTTTAATATAGGTGGTACCAGTCAATTCATATAAGCCTTCATTAACTGTATAGTCTCATACCTACACAGTCTCAGGATCCCTCTCATTCGGATGTGTTACCGGTTCATTCATGTGTCCCAATGCCTAGAAGCCTGCCAGGAGCTGCTCTTTGTTCCTGCCTTCTTGCACCGGCGACCACTCCCCGCCCTCGTCGGCACCCGGGTGTTACTATAAACCCCATAAAGTTTGAAACTTTCAACAAAAACATCAACTATTCAACAAAAAAATCAAAACATTGAAGAAAAAAAAGCATAATATTCTTCTTTGTATGCTTCACTCGCAGATCTAGATTGCCACGACTGCGGAGGGCCATCGATGAATGAATGCAGCTGGGTCGTTGTGACACCTGAGGTTGACGAGGACGGGGAGTGGTCACCGGTTCAAGAAGGCACAGACAAGGAGCGCCTTCTGCCATGCTTCTAGGCGGAGAGACACATGAATGAACCGATTACACATCCAAATGAGAGGGATCCTGAGACTATGTAAGTATGAGACTATACAGTTGATGATGGCTTATATATGAACTGGTTGGTACTACCTATACCAACAAGATGCATCTTCTTTTCGGAAGCCCATCACTTAAGAATTCCACATTTAAGCATGCTTGACTTGGAGCGATTCTGGGATGGGTGATCTCCTTGGAAGTTTTCTCAGGAAGCGTGTGAGTGAGGACAAAGCATGCTGAAAAGACCAGTGTTGGTTTGTGGGGACAGTCGTCATTAATTCCTGCAAAACAACTTCACACAACCGCCTTACCCGTTCCAAGGTAAAAACTAATAAAAATCAAACTAATCATGCCTAAACTATATGAAAATGCATGCAAAAATGTACAAGAAATATGATGTAAAATCACACTATCAAATCACCCCAAGCTTATTCAATTGCTTGTCCTCAAGAAATCACCAAGGCCAGAAGAGACATCTAATCAAAGCATGGATAGTGAACTAAGAACCCGAGTAGTAACTAATCCAAGTAACAGGCATTTTCAAATAATTTAGCAAGAGACAGTTAATGTCAAGTCCAATTAGAGCTTAGGTAGCCTAGATTCATATTCTCACTGATTCGGGCACTCTTTCTCACCTGAAAATCACCCCAAGCTTGTTTATTTGCTTGGCTCTCTTTTTCACCTCACTCAAGTGTTTAGGGATATATGACAATTCGCTCCATTTTCCTCAAGGAACGAATTCTACCATAGGCTTGACTATCAACCAAATCTCTACTTTATTAATGAAAACAATTAAGAATCAAGAGGTCTTTTGCTTTGGTTGTAACGGGGCCATGGGATTTATCGTTCGGTGGGCAAGTCAAGAAAAGGAGATTTCAAAAGGCTACACAAAACATCAAGCATTGCAAATCATGACACCTTCTAAAATACCTTTTTGGGTTTTGATTTATTTTTCCACCTTTCTTTCTTTCTTTTTCTTTTATTTCTCACTTTTGTTTTTGTCATTCTCTTCTCTATATATTTTTCTTTTTCTTTTGTTTTTCTTTTGCTTGGAGAAGGAGAGATTTTTCAACTCAAGAGAAATATTTTTCTGATTCTTTCATCCCAAACTTTTTTCAACTACCTTTTTACCCTTTTTGTAATACTTTAGAAGGTATCCTACGAAGCATATTTATCAAAATATTTCAGGGTACCAAGAAAAGTATTTTATTCTTTCAGGCTCAAAATTGGGCAACTAAGGGGTAGCATTTAGTCATTCAAAGCTCAGCAGGCCGGAAAAATACCTAGTGCCTCAATCATTTTCGAAAATGTTTTCAAAAATTTTTAAGCTTCAAAATGGTTTCAAGTCAAGTTCTAGAGAAATGCAATCCAAGAGGAATAACACTCTAACACAAAGAATGGGGCAGATTTGGTGAGTACCCATTTGGCTCAAAATCTCACATTTTAGTAGTTCAAAAATCAGTGAGAAACACAAATCTACAGAACCATATGCTAATTATTAACTATCAAAGATCATCTCAAGAATTTTTTTATTTGTAGCCTTATCACAAGAATAACAAATTGGGTTCAACAATTCACTATCTCAATTTAATTGGCACTCAGCTCTCACAATCGGATGCATAATCTAAGCAAGAGGGTAATCTAACATGTGATCATGCAAAGCTATCATGCAAAACTATATGAATGCAACATGAACAATGCAGAAATACCCCTACCCCAAGCTTAAGAACTTACATTGTCCCCAATGTAAATAATCAAGTTGGAGAGAGGAAAGAAAAACTGGAACGACTTACCGAGGCGGCAGCGGGTGCTGGTACACATGCCTAGTTAGAAGGAATTACATGAAAATTGGGTCACGGTCGTGATGCTTATCACAGGCAGGCCGTGATGCATTCTGGTTCATAGGAGTAGCCTGCCACGGCCGTGACCTCCATCACGGCTAGGTCGTGATGCTCTCTGATCTTTAGGGTCCTTCCATCACGCCCGTGATGGGGATCACGGGTTACCCATGATCCTTTCTGATCTTCAACTCTGGCTCATCACGGCCGTGACCAGTGTCACGGCCTGGGCGTGATGGTTACTGACTTTGTTGTCTCTGCCCTTTTTTTTGCTTTTCCTTCCTCCTTTCCCTGAAAACACTTAACAAACCTATTAATCTATGATATTATCCCCTTGATCTTCTCAAATTATTCAAGAGGGCAAAATCAAAAACAAAAGGAAAATGACAAGAAAACTTGGGTTGCCTCCCAATAAGCGCTTCTTTAACGTCACTAGCTTGATGGGTAGATGACTTCAAGGATCATAAAGGCGCACAGTTGAGATCAATCTCTCGATGTCACCACCCAAGTAGGCCTTAAGTCTTTGGCCGTTGACTTTGAAGGTCCTTTTTGAAGTAGGATCCTCCACTTCCACAGCTCCATGAGGTGAGACTTCCTTGACAATGAACGGTCCCGACCACTTAGACTTCAACTTGCCCGGAAACAATCTCAGCCGGGAATTGAACAGTAAAACTTACTGTCCCGGCCGAAATGTTTTCATCACGATCTTCTTGTCGTGGTAGGTCTTGACTCGCTACTTGTAAATGGCTGCATTCTCATATGCATTAAGGCGCATCTCCTCTAATTCATGCAGCTGATTCACTCTTTTCTCACCCGCAAGAGTGGCATTAAAATTCAAGAACTTCAATGCCCAAAAGGCTCGATGCTCCAACTCTACGGGCAGATGACATGCGCTTCCATAGACAATCTGAAACGGGGATAACCCCACAGAAGTTTTCAGTGCAGTCCGGTAGGCCCACAAGGCATCGTCCAGCTTCTTTGCCCAATCTCGTCTTGAAGCGGCCGCAGTCTTTTCCAGAATTCTCTTAATCTCTCGGTTAGATACCTCCGCTTGCCCATTTGTTTGCAGATGATAGGGAGATGCCACCTTGTGCCTCACATCATTCTTGGCCAACACATTTCTCAGTTGTGAGTTGCAAAAGTGAGATCCCCCATCACTTATAAGGACCCTTGGGACACCGAACCGGGCAAAGATGTTCTTCTTGATGAATCTAATCACTGTCTGGGCATCATTCTGCGGTGTTTCAATGGCCTCCACCCATTTGGAGACATAGTCCACCGCCACCAAGATATATTGATTGGAGAATGAAGGTGGAAGTGGACCCATAAAGTCTATGCCCCAGTAGTCAAATACCTCAACCTCCAATATATTTTGCAGTGGCATCTCATCCCTCTTTGAAATGTTCCCGGTCCTCTGGCACTTGTCACAACTCTTCACATGATTGTAAGAGTCCTTGAAGATTGAGGGCCAAAAGAACCCAGATTGGAGGACCTTTGCAGCTGTCCGATCCCCATTGTAATGTCCACCATAAGGAGAGTTATGACAAGGCCACAAAACCTTCCTTGCTTCCTCTTGACTAACGCACCTCCTCCATAAGCCATCCGGTCCAACCTTGAATAGAAATGGATCATCCCACATGAAATGGTTGGCATCCCGGAAGAACTTTTTCTTTTGTTGCCAAGTGAGGTGCTCTGGAACAATGTTGGCTGCTTTGAAATTTGCCATGTCGGCAAACCATGGTCTCTCATGTACCAGCAATAAAGCCTCATCCAGGAACTCATCCCGAGTGTCCTTTTCTTTAGCAGTCACCTCCTCATTCACTAACCAAGACAAGTGATCAGCCACCACATTCTCACTGCCCTTTTTGTCCTTGATGACTAAATCAAACTCCTGCAACAATAGAATCCACCTTATGAGTCTTGGTTTAGAATCTAACTTAGTCAACAAATATTTAATTGCAGCGTGATCAGTAAAAACAGTGACTTGTGACCCAATTAAGTAGGAACAAAATTTTTCCAATGCAAACACTATGGCTAGCAACTCTTTTTCAGTTGTTGCATAATTCACTTGGTTCTCATTGAGAACCTTGCTAGCATAGTGAATGACATGGAAAAACTTTTCCCTTCGCTGCCCCAAAACTGCCCCAACTGCGTAGTCACTGGCATCACACATTAATTCAAACGGTGACTCCCAGCTGGGTGCAACAAGAATGGGAGCAGTGATCAACTTGTCTTTCAAAATTTGAAAAGAGTTAAGACAAGCAGTGTCAAACAGAAATGGAGTGTCCTTGTTCAAAAGGCTACACAACGGCTTGGCTATCTTTGAAAAGTCCTTGATGAACCGCCGGTAGAAGCCTGCATGCCCAAGAAAGCTCCTCACACCCTTGACATTCACTGGTGGAGGTAGTTTCTCAATCACTTCAATCTTGGATTTATCCACTTCGATCCCCTTGGATGAAATTTTGTGCCCAAGCACAATGCCTTCCTGCACCATAAAATGACACTTCTCCCAATTTAAGACTAAATTGGTGTCCATGCACCTTTTTAACACAACAGCAAGGTTAGACAAACAGTTATCATAAGAGGAACCGAAAACAGAAAAATCATCCATGAATATCTCAATGTAATTTTCTACCATTTCAGAAAAAATGGAAAGCATGCACCTTTGAAGTGTCGCAGGCGCATTACGAAGACCGAAAGGCATCTTCCGATAGGCAAAAACTCCAAACGGGCATGTGAAAGCAGTTTTTCTTGGTATTCCGGGTTAACCGTAATTTGGTTATAACCCGAATAACCATCCAAGAAACAATAGTAAGCTTGCCCGGCCAACCTCTCCAACATCTGGTCCATGAATGGAAGTGGGAAGTGATCCTTCCTAGTAGCTTGATTAAGCTTCCGGTAATCTATACACATCCGCCAACCGGTGACCGTTCTAGTTGGGATCAACTCATTCTTCTCGTTGTGCACGACGGTCATGCCACTGATCAGCCTCTGGCTCATCTAGTTTTATGACTAGTATGACCATGGTTTTGTGCTATTTATATCCCATTTTCACCCAAATTAGACTCGATTGTCCTCAAGCAACGTTTTGAGTCGTTTAAGTAGTTTTAGGTTAATTTAGCCAGTTTTGAGTCAAATAAAACACTTATGGCTGTTTCATTGTTTTCAGGTTAACTTAGAAGTTAAGGGAATAAAGAAACAGGGAAAAAATGCAATTCTGGAGGATTCGCCTCGCGAGCCCGAAGACCAGCACGAGCAGCAACAGTTACCCTCTCTGGCTCGCCTCGCAAATCATGTTTCGCCTCGTGAGAAAGCGACTGTTCATAATATTCCCCTCGCGAAACATGTTTCGCCTCGCGAGCGGCTGCAACCCAGAATCTGTATTTATATCTGTTTTGGGGCAGAACTGATCATCTTCTCTTCTCTTCTTCTTTTCTTTTCATAGTGCGAAATTAGTTTAGGTTTATGTTTGTAATGGAGAACTAGTCTCCTTGATTAATCTACTGCGATTGGTTTCCATTTACACTTGAGGTTTTGTAATTCCTGTTTTATTTGCTTTTCCCTTTTCACTACTATGCTATATATTTCTGTTTGTTTAATTCAGGAGTGTATAGTGTTGTGTTGATTTATTTCGGTGATGTTATGTTCCTATAATGAATCGCGTTTGTTTAATTCGCGTGTGTTTGTTCATGTTCGTTTAGTTCATGAGGGCTTAACCCCGTTTGTTTAATTCGGGAATAGGAACATATACCTCGTAGTAGCGATTTCGTTTGTTAATTGTTGCTACAACCGAAAGGGGATTAGAATCTGCTCAGGGCTTGGAATTTACATGAACCGATGATAGTGGTAAACCGAGAACAGTAGGTTAATCATCTTTAGCTTATTTGATAATCATTTAACTGCTTTGTTTTTACTGCTCTGTTTTCTGTTTTGTTTCCTTTATTTAATTTCAAATACCCAAACCCCCCAAAAACTGATTTTGTGTTAATAGCAACTCAAGAGTCCTTGTGAGGCGATACTCGAGTTGTCGCTCCCTAAACTACATTTTTACAAACCGCTCGCTTTTTGGCGCGTGCGCGACAGCGCGTTCACCAGCTTTCTTTGGAACCACTTGTATCGGACTCACCCAAGCACTATCGGAAATCGGATAGATCATTCCAGCTTCAAGGAGTTTCAGCACCTCCTTCTTCACCACTTCTTTCATTGTAGGATTGAGCCTCGTCTGCGGTTGGACCACCGGTTTAAATTCAGCCTCCATCATGATCTTGTTCATACAAAACGTGGGGCTAATACCTTTCAAATCTGATATGGACCATCCGATAGCTGTCTTATGCTCTCGAAGCACCCTTACAAGTTTCTCCTCTTCCAATTTGGACAGTACATTACTCACTATGACAGGGTCTTCATCATTCTCACCAAGAATGACATACTTCAAGTGGGGTGGTAGAGGTTTAAGCTCCAACTCGAGCTTCTCTTGGACTTCATCCTTCTTGAGGTTTTCTTTCTTAGTGTTCACAGCAAGTTGCTTGGGTTGAGCTTCCAAATCACACAAACAGTCTTCTAATTCCTTCTCTTCTTCTTCATCACGATTTTCAATAGAGTTCATAATTACCTTCTCAAGAGTAGAGGAAGTGTTCTGCTGTGCAAGGACTTCATTGGCCACTACATCCATAATATCCATGCGGAAGCAATTCTCTTCATCACTCGGGCGATGCATGGCTTCAAACACATTGAAAGTAACCTCTTCATCTTGCACTCTGAGTCGAAGCTGGCCCTTTTGTATGTCTATCAAAGCACGTCCGGTTGCAAGAAAGGGTCTCTGAAAGCGTTGTCGCCACACGCCAAAAAGAACGAGCGTTTACAAAATAATGCAGATAGGGAGCGACAACTCGAGTATCGTCTCTCAAGGACTCTTAGGTTGTTATTATTAATAGAAAATCAAATTTGGGGGGTTTTGGGTAATTGCAAATAAAATAAAGAAAACAAAGCAATAAAAACAGAGCAGTTAAAAGATTAACAACTATGCTAAGAAACGATCAACCTACTGTTCTCGGTTTCCCACTATCATTGGTTCATATAAATCCAAGCCCTAAGCAAATTCTTATCCCCTCCCGGTTGTAGCAACAATTAACAAACGAAATCGCTACTACGGATATATGTTCCTATTCCCGAATTAAACAAACGGGGTTAAGCTCTCATGAACTAAACGAACATGAATGAACACACGCGAATTAAACAAACGCGATTAATTATAGGAACATAACATCACCGAAATAAATCAACACAACACTATACACTCCTGAATTAAACAAACAGAAATATATAGCATAGTATTGAAAAGAGAAAAGCAAATGAAAACAGGAATCACAAAACCTCAAGTGTGGTAATGGAAACCAATCACAGTAGATTAATCTAGGAGACTAGTTCTCCATTACAGAAATAAACACAAAAGAAAAGAAGTAAACTACTGAACTACAACTACTGACTAAAAACTAGCCAAAACTGGCTAACTTTCTCGCTCTCCCCCCAGTTCTGTCTAAAACTGACTTATATACAAATTCTGGACTACGCGGACTCGCGAGGCTAGCACACATTCACGAGGCGAATAATGCGAACAGTCTGCAACTTTTGATCTTCTCGCGAGGCGAGCATATCATTCGCGAGGCGAAACTCTTCAGATTCCAAACTGTAATGCCCGTGACCTTTCACATGCGCAAGCCGTGATGGCTTCTGGTCTTCCAAGGTTGGATTACTCGCGAGGCGAGTCAAGTCTTCGCGGGGCGAGACAGAATGGTTGGCAATTTCTGGAACAGTCACCTTCTGGTTCGCGAGGCGAACATCCTTCTCGCGGGGCGAAAGACTCCAGAATTATTCCTTTTTATTACCTGAAAACAGAAAATAACATAAGTGATTTATTTGACTCTAAATCAATCAAATTAACCTAAAAATACTTTACAGACTCAAAATACTGCTTAAGGACAATCAAGTCTAATTTGGGTGAAAATGATATAAAATTAGCACAAAGCCAAGGTTTTTATTAGTTATAAAACCAGTCAACCAGAGGCTCATCAAAATACCCCAAACTTAAACTTTGCTTGTCCCCAAGCAAACTAAAACTCAAAAACTTAAAAAGACTCAAGACATGGCAAGCTTAAGAATTCAATCAACTGTCGCACAAATTTCAAGCAATTTCAACAAAACAATTTTCTTCAATGTTCCCCCCATTTTAAACAAAGTAATCCCCACATTCATTTATTCTAAACAGTTGAGAATTTCATCATTCAAACAATCATTAATCTAAGCAGGGAATCCAAGTTACACACAAGAGGGAGATCACCATCTTCAAACAACTGTCTTCCTCACAAGGGCATTTAGTGTTCACTCAATCGCTCAGTTTGTGTCAGGATATCAACGTTGCACTCAATTTTCACTTTTAAGAGCACTTCCCATAAATTTGCTTTTCATCTCAAAATGATTCCCACAGAAAACATGCAAGCAACATCAAAAGGTCTTTTATGGGTTGTAATGGGGCCTGGCTAAGGGTAGGATATACAAAGGTACTAGCTGAAGACCCTAGGAACTAAGAGAGCATGAAACTTTTTACACTTCAAAACATTGAAATTCCACTCAAGTTCCTTTTTTCATTCATCTTTTCAATTGCCTTGGGTGACTACAGCCTCTTTTTTTTCTAATACTTTTATTTTTAACATTTTTAAACTTTTCTTATTTTTTTCTTCTTTCTTTTTTTTTTCTTTTTTTTTTACAATCCCAAACAACACATCACACCTTGTAGCCACCCCAAACTTAATTTCTTGCAACCATTCTCTTTCTAAAATTCCATGCTCTCCTAATCCTAAGATCGGGTTAACATGGTTTTTCAGATTTTAGGCTCAAAGCATTAGGTTATCAAGAATAATAAACTAATTAGGCTCAAAGGGGCTAACTAAGGAACATGCATTAGGAATGGTTAATTAAGGCTAAGTAGTTATTTACAAAGAAAATGCCTAAATCATCTGAAGCAAACACATAATCATGCAAACCAAAAAGAGATTCAAGCAAATTCAGGAAAGTGCAACTTAAAAGTGATTCTCACAATTTAAAACATGTTGGAGGCTCAAAACCTCACCTGGACATTTTTGCAAATTGTTTGACAGAGATTCTATCCCTAGTGTGTGATTCCTATCACCCCAAACTTATCATAAATCATGCCATCATAACAAAATCTCAAAGTTCAGTTTTCAAAGACATGGGGATCAAATTTTCAAAAATTTTTCAAATCCTAGGGGGAAAACAGTCAACACATAACATGCAATCAATCTATGCAAAAATTAATCAAATCCCATCAAACTTGTCAATACAAGACTCACACAACTCCTGAGCTTCTCAAATTATTCAGGAGCTTTATTAAAAACAAAACAGAAATAAAACAAGGAAAAGAAAATTAAAAAGAATGGGGTTCAGAAAAACTCATTGAAGGGCGGTTCCACCAGGATCCCACTGTCTGTGATACAGTGGCCACGGAATGCCCAAAGTGTAGTATGATCCTCCCGGATCCCATGGCATGCAGCATAATGCCCACGTGATAAACAAGGGACGGAAGCTTGTTCCATGCTTCCCTAACTTCCAGCCTTTATATGGAAGTGGGTGTTTGACAATTATAATGACCTCGCCGAGTACGGCGGACTTCTCACTCCCTCTTGGGTCACAGATGACCTCTTTCTCAACTTTGTCCATAAAGTCCTCCCAATAGAAGTGGGTTTCAACCTCTTGAAATGGCCACAGTGACAAATCCAAAGGCTGGAACTCCATCACCGGTGGTTCCACAGGGGGAAGTGGCAAACAGTTAACTGGGGTTACTGGTGCCGCTTCAACTTCTGCATTTTCTTCATTCACTGCACTAACAAAGTTATCACCTGCTATACATGCAGAAATTTCAGCACACACCACACAAAAGTTAGTGTTAGTAGAGTCAGTACATATATCACAATAAAATGAATCAGTAAAATTCTGAATGTCTGGAAATTCAGCAATTAGTTCATCCATCCCATTACTCGCAACACATGCAATTGATTTAATTGGATCATCTACTTCCAAAGGTTCTTCATCATCCTCAAGCACGGTGAAGCAGACGTCCTCCTGATCCTCATTTTCTATGTTTCTTGAAAGGAATAAACCTGCATAACAGTCTATACACAAAGCAGTGCCAGTACAATAACAATCAGCACATGAATTAGAATCAGGGGATTCAACACACAGTTCATCAACAGAAACATTATCAAAATCATCAGCAGAAGTATCTTCAAGAATAACCATCTGTGAATCTGTATGTTCTTCAAGGGGCTGTGGAGTTAGCATTGCAGCTGAGTTGGCGACAATCTGATCAATTAGAATGGACAACTTCTGAGATTCGGCTTCTCTCCTCTGTTGGGCTTCAAGATTTTTCTCTGCCATCCGCTGAAATTCGAGATTTTGTTCTGCCATCCGCTGAAATCCGAGATTTTGTTCTGTCATCCTCTGTTGGAATTCGAGATTGTATGCTTCCATTTGTGCAGTTATCTGTCCAGCCATTTACTTGAACAGGTCCTCTAGGGAAGGTTCGGAAGGTGCAGCTCTGATGGCAGGATAGTATCTAAACAGGAAGGCTACCTTCAAATCAAACCAGCTTGAGATGGAATTCTCATCAAGACAATACAACCAATCCCTTGCAGCGCCTTCAAGTGAGAACTGGAAAGCTTCCATCTTGATGTGGTCTTCTGTTATTCCTGCAGGTCTCAGCATTATAGAGCAAGCAATCTGGAATTCCCTCAGATGCTCCTGCGGATTTTCACCTGCAAGACCACTAAACCTTGGCAACCAGTATGATAACCCATAAAAATAAGGAAAATATATGCATGGTGGTTCATAATTAACATTAGGCATGTAACCTTGTATATAATTATCCATGGGAAGGAACTAGGAATGGTAACCAGACAAAACAGCTAAAACTAATTCAGCAAAGATTTTTTTTTTTCTGCTGATAACAACAAACAAGAGTCCCCGGCAACGGCGCCAATTTTTGAACGCGCTGTCGCCACACGCCAAAAAGAACGAGCGTTTACAAAATAATGCAGATAGGGAGCGACAACTCGAGTATCGTCTCTCAAGGACTCTTAGGTTGTTATTATTAACAGAAAATCAAATTTGGGGGGTTTTGGGTAATTGCAAATAAAATAAAGAAAACAAAGCAATAAAAACAGAGCAGTTAAAAGATTAACAACTATGCTAAGAAACGATCAACCTACTATTCTCGGTTTCCCACTATCATTGGTTCATATAAATCCAAGCCCTAAGCAAATTCTTATCCCCTCCCGGTTGTAGCAACAATTAACAAACGAAATCGCTACTACGGATATATGTTCCTATTCCCGAATTAAACAAACGGGGTTAAGCTCTCATGAACTAAACGAACATGAATGAACACACGCGAATTAAACAAACGCGATTAATTATAGGAACATAACATCACCGAAATAAATCAACACAACACTATACACTCCTAAATTAAACAAACAGAAATATATAGCATAGTATTGAAAAGAGAAAAGCAAATGAAAACAGGAATCACAGAACCTCAAGTGTGGTAATGGAAACCAATCACAGTAGATTAATCTAGGAGACTAGTTCTCCATTACAGAAATAAACACAAAAGAAAAGAAGTAAACTACTGAACTACAACTACTGACTAAAAACTAGCCAAAACTGGCTAACTTTCTCGCTCTCCCCCCAGTTCTGTCTAAAACTGACTTATATACAACTTCTGGACTACGCGGACTCGCGAGGCGAGCACACATTCGCGAGGCGAATAATGCGAACAGTCTGCAACTTTTGATCTTCTCGCGAGGCGAGCATATCATTCACGAGGCGAAACTCTTCAGATTCCAAACTGTAACGCCCGTGACCTTTCTCATGCGCAAGCCGTGATGGCTTCTGGTCTTCCAAGGTTGGATTACTCGCGAGGCGAGTCAAGTCTTCGCGGGGCGAGACAGAATGGTTGGCAATTTCTGGAACAGTCACCTTCTGGTTCGCGAGGCGAACATCCTTCTCGCGGGGCGAAAGACTCCAGAATTATTCCTTTTTATTACCTGAAAACAGAAAATAACATAAGTGATTTATTTGACTCTAAATCAATCAAATTAACCTAAAAATACTTTACAGACTCAAAATACTGCTTAAGGACAATCAAGTCTAATTTGGGTGAAAATGATATAAAATTAGCACAAAGCCAAGGTTTTTATTAGTTATAAAACCAGTCAACCAGAGGATCATCAGTCTCCCCAATATAAGTGGAACTTCTGCATCCTCCTCCGTGTCTAATATCACAAAATCCGCTGGGAAGATAAACTTGTCCACTTTAACCAAGACGTCTTCCAGAATACCATAGGGACGCTTGATTGATCTATCAGCTAGTTGCAATGCCATCCTTGTTGGTTTCACCTCACCACCTCCAAGCTTGTTCAAAATTGAAAGCGGCATCAAGTTGATACTCTCTCCCAAGTCGCATAAGGCATTCCTAATAGCAACACTCCCAATAGTGCAAGGGATTGTAAAACTACCAGGATCTTTAAGCTTTGGAGGTAGCTTCCTCTGAAGTATCGCACTACACTCCTCTGTCAAGGCAACAGTCTCACCTTCTTTGAATTTTCTTTTCTTTGTGAGCAACTCCTTCATGACATTTGCATAGGTTGGCATCTGCTCTAGTGCTTCAGCAAAGGGTATGTTGATCTGTAACCGCTTGAAGATGTCAATGAACTTGGCAAACTGTTCTTCCTTCTCTTTTTTCTTGCTCAAATGAGGATAGGGCAACTTCACATAAGAGGGGATCACTTGAGGCTTGTCTCCATCTTTCAAAATATGACTTTTAGTTCTCCTCAAAATCGAATTTTCATCTACTAATTTTTCCCTCTTGTCTTTTTCATTGTCTTATTATTCCTCCTCTACTACAACCTCTTTGCCTCTGTTTTTTCATCAACTCTCTGATTTTTCACCAAGGGCTCACCACTCTCTTCCTCAAGGCTTTTACCACTCTTCAACACAATAGCCTTGCAATGCTCTTTAGGATTAGTTTGAGTATTACCCGAAAAACTGCTACTAGATTGCTCTGCTAGTTGCTTTGCAATCTGTCCAACTTGAACCTCCAAGTTCTTTATAGAAGGATCAGTGTTTTTCTGGTTTGACATGGACATCTGCATGAACTGATTGAGGGTGTTCTCTAAGATAGAAGTCCGGTCTTGAGGCGGTGGTGTGGGTTGAGGCTTGCTTGCTTGTCCGGCATCTTGTTTACAACCAAAACTCGGTTGATTCCTCCACCCTTGGTTGTAGTTGTTGGAGTATTGATTGTTGCCTTGCCGCCCATAGTTCCCCATACAATTAGCTTCCTCATGGGAACTAGGCGGTGCCTCACATCTTCCATTATCATGATCTCCTCCACAAAAATCACATCGTATTACCTGTTGAGGTGGCATGGTTGTCCCTTGAACAGTTTGGAGTTGTTGTGGGAGTTGAGCGAGTTGCTTGGTAATGGACTCCAGTTGTTGTGTCATGAGTTTATTATGAGCCAAAAGTGCAGATTGTGAATCTAACTCCAACACTCCCCTTCTTGATGTGGGACCCCGATCATGATGCATCAAATAGTCATTCGATGCCATAGCCTCTATCAAAATCCATGATTTGGACATCTTTGGAGTAAGCCTTTGAACCTGTCCCATGTGTCATGAAGAGTCTCACCTTCTTGTTGGGCAAAGCTTATAATTTCACCCCTTGTCTTCACAAATCTTGAGGTGGGGAAGAATCTTGCCAGAAAGTTTGCCTCTAAGTCATCCCATGTAGTGAAGCTCCCCCTTGGCTGAGATTGGAGCCAAGACTTGGCTCTATCTCTCAGAGAGAAATGGAACAACCTTAGGCGAATTGCATCATCGGAGGCACCATTTATCTTCACCGTATCACACAACTCCAGGAAGTTGGACACATGACTATTAGGATCTTCTTTCTCCAACCCGACAAATTGATTCTGTGAAACCATATTGATGAGAGCCGGCTTGATTTCAAAATTGTTGCAGTTCACTGGAGGCCTCACTATGCTAGTGACATGCCGATTGACATTTGTATTGGCATAGTCACCAAGTGTCCTCCGTGGTGGAGCACCTTCACCATTGTCTGCCATTCTGAGTCTTTCTTGATGCACTTGAGAGGTGGAAGTCTCTTGTTGTTCTAACAGTTTCTGCTCTCTTGCTTGCCTCCGATTTCCCCTAGCTGTTCTTTCTATCTCAGGATCGTAGAGGAGTTGGTCAGTCGGGGTAATACCTCGCATGCACAAACAGTCTAGCGAACAAGAGTGTTAGTAGCAAATGTCAGCACACAACAGCAAACACACCAGAAAAATGACAGCAAACCAAAACACAAAAATGGCAGCAAACAGATTATAACAGATTTTTTTTTTTTTGCTTAAATTAGTAACCGAAATGGGTATGCTAATATTGAAACACAAGTCTCCGGCAATGGCGCCAAAAACTTGTTGAACGATTCTAGGCAAGTATACCTAGTCGTGCAAGTAATACGGTGGTGAGACCGTTTATCATTCCCACGAGGACTGTGACAAGTACTAACACGTACCGAATCAATTACTATCTAAGCGAATATTTGGATTGAAGGGAGCTCGATAATAGATACCTAGCCCAAATAAGATTTAAATCAAAAATAAACAAAATAAAAGGAAAAGTTCTTTGAGAATTTCTGTCGAACACTTGGAAAGCAGTTAAAAGGATTCTTCAAATATAAGAACAACGTTGGGATTAGGTTCACTAAACTTCATCCCCATGCAATGACATGACTAATAAACAGTTTCTACTTCAAGTATGACAATCAATCCACTAAATTACTCAAGCCCCGATTCCTCGGATGACAAGAGCCTAAATCCACTAATAAACCCTAATTCCTTAGGTGGCCTAGATTAATGAAATTGCATCAAGATTAGGGACTACGCGATTGCTAAGAAACCTAGTTCCATTCCTAGATACAAGGTTCACTAGGTGATTAATTTTAGTTCCAGTTCTAATACAAATTTTCCAATTGCATATCAAAACACTAATCAAGTCATGGGGATGCTAGCCACAACAAGCATTAAGCACAGAAAATCAATCACTCAATAAAGAAGTAAAAACTATATTACAAAATCAAGTCAGATACATGGAGAATTTAGAAATAGCTACCCTAACCCCAACAATGGGATTTTAGCCACTCATGATCATAGCTACAACAAAAGAAATAGAGATGAAAGGGAGGAAAATCTCCATGGAATCCTTGTGCCACTGCCCCTGGTTCAGAGAGAGTATTGTAGTGTTTCAAAACTGCTTTTTTCTGTTCTGCATGTGCCTTTTTATAAATCAGGATTCGCGTCACGGCCGTGACGCTTTCTGCCTTGGGCGCGCTTTCAAAATATGTTTGTCGCGGCCGTGACACTCGTCACGGCTAGGCCATGATCTCTTATGTCTCCACCAATTGGTCTGTCACGGCCGTGATAGGCATCACGGCTAGGCCGTGACAGATTCTGCCTAGGAGGGTTCTGACTCAATTATCCTGTCACGGCCGTGATAGGGATCACGGCTAGGCCGTGATAGGGATCACGGCTAGGCCGTGACAACTTCTGACTTTTGCCTTCTTTCTTCTCAATTATTGCTCGATCACGGCCGTGATGGTCATCACGGCTAGGCCGTGATGGACTCTGCTTGGGTTATTTTCTTCACTTTTCAAGCTCTATTCCATCCAAGCTTCATCATGACTAATTCTGAGCATTTTTTCATTAATTCCTGCAAAAGAACATCACACAACCGCCTTACCCGTTCCAAGGTAAAAACTAATAAAAATCAAACTAATCATGCCTAAACTATATGAAAATGCATGCAAAAATGTACAAGAAATATGATGTAAAATCACACTATCAGTCCAATCTCGGTGACTACTGGGCTAGGGCAGGGAGCTCCTTTAGGTTTGTTGGGTACTTTCAGAGCCAGCCAGACGTTTCCCTTCCTTATTGGATTTCCGGATGCACAGTTACCGCCGATGCCACCGATGCAAGAGATCGCACCAGTTCCCTTCCTAGTAGCCTTTGAGGTACCTGCTCCAGAGCCAGCACCGACACCCATACCGGAGCCCGCCCTTGAACCAGTTCCAGAGGAGGACCCAGCAGTACCAGTTCATGATCCGATACCTGTCCCGGAGGCACCCGCTCTCCCCGAGGTCAGAGCGACATGATCGGAGTCCCCCAGAGTGTCCTCCAAGTTACCATCCCGGGATATCAAGACATATCGACGGTTGTTTTAGATATCTTCAGAGAGGAGCTCTTCCAGCTGTAGCGGAGGAGTAGTGGGATCGTCGAGACTTAGGGGTGACAGCAAGGGTAGTCGCCAGTGATGGCTTAGACCAGTGCTAACTATGTAGGTGTGTGTGTGTGTGAGGTTTTGATGTATTTTGAGTGGGGACTGGGTGTTGAGAGTTTGGTGAGGTATCTTCTGTTCTAGTCTTTTGATGTATTTTTTCATTTTCTACCAGTTTGTATATACTTGGGATTCTACTGATGGGATTCCCTTTACAGTACTATAACCAGGATGTGATGTATATATTGATGCATGTCTGTATGTATATGTTGATATATTTGTATGATAGTTATTTATGTTTAAGTTTTTAATTTTTTTCCCGTCGTTTTAATATAACCGCTTAATGCTAATAACATGATTAGGTTCTAATAATTTCGGGTTTTTCTTTAATGGGACGTCGGGGCGTCTCGGTAGGGGTGGACAACGGTCGGTTACGGTAGGATTCAGGTGAAAAAACCCCAATCCGAGCGAAACCGACTAGTTAAATATGTCATCCATTCTTGTCTGGTGGTGCCCACGGATAGGAAGGGTTAGTGTGTCGGCAGTTAGATTGAAGCGAACGAGAAGAGATACATAACAAAAAACAAGAGATGAAAGAAAATAAACCCAGAACCAATAATCATCAAACATCAACAACAACAACAACATGAAGATAAATGTAACATCCTTGGCTGCTCTATGGATTGACGACTGTCCCCACAAATCAACATAGGACTTTTCAGCGTGCTTTGTCCTCACTCACACGCTTTTCCCAGGAGGTCACCCATCCCAAAGTTGCTCCAAGTCAAGCACGCTTAACTGTGGAGTTCTTAAGTGATGAGCTCCAGAAAAGAAGATACATCTTTTTAATATAGGTGGTACCAGTCAATTCATATAAGCCTTCATTAACTGTATAGTCTCATACCTACACAGTCTCAGAATCCCTCTCATTCGGATGTGTTACCGGTTCATTCATGTGTCCCAATGCCTAGAAGCCTGCCAGGAGCTGCTCTTTGTTCCTGCCTTCTTGCACCGGCGACCACTCCCCGCCCTCGTCGGCACCCGGGTGTTACTATAAACCCCATAAAGTTTGAAACTTTCAACAAAAACATCAACTATTCAACAAAAAAATCAAAACATTGAAGAAAAAAAAGCATAATATTCTTCTTTGTATGCTTCACTCGCAGATCTAGATTGCCACGACTGCGGAGGGCCATCGATGAATGAATGCAGCTGGGCTGTTGTGACACCTGAGGCTGACGAGGACGGGGAGTGGTCACCGGTTCAAGAAGGCACAGACAAGGAGCGCCTTCTGCCAGGCTTCTAGGCGGAGAGACACATGAATGAACCGATTACACATCCAAATGAGAGGGATCCTGAGACTATGTAAGTATGAGACTATACAGTTGATGATGGCTTATATATGAACTGGTTGGTACTACCTATACCAACAAGATGCATCTTCTTTTCGGAAGCCCATCACTTAAGAATTCCACATTTAAGCATGCTTGACTTGGAGCGATTCTGGGATGGGTGATCTCCTTGGAAGTTTTCTCAGGAAGTGTGTGAGTGAGGACAAAGCATGCTGAAAAGACCAGTGTTGGTTTGTGTATAAAGCAGCCAGGGATGTTACAAATGGTATCAAAACGGTACCTCCCCCAGTACGGTGTTGTTCGGGGACGAACCAACGGGAAGTTGGTGGGCATGTGACATCTGAGGCTGACGAGGGCGGGGAGTGGTCTCCGGTGCATGAAGGCACGAATAAGGAGCGGCTCCTATCAGGCTTCTAGGTGGAGGGACGCATAAATGAACCGATAACACACCCGAATAAGAGGGATCCCGAGACTGTGTAGGTGTGGGACTATACAGTTGAGGATGTGTTATATATGAATTGATTGGTACTACCTATACCAACAAGATGCATCTTCTATTCGGTAGCCCATCACTTAAGAACTCCACAGTTAAGCGTGCTTGACTTAGAGCGATTCTTGGATGGGTGACCTCCTTGGTAGTTTTCCCAGGAAGCTTGTGAGGACAGAGCATGCTGAAGAGACTCGTGTTGGTTTGTGGGGACAGTAGTCAATCCATAAAACAGCCAGGGATGTTACAAATGGTATCAGAGTGACACATCTCCCAGTACGGTGTGGTTCGGGAACGAAAAAAGCGGAAGCTGGTGGGCATGTGACACCCAAGACTGACGAGGGCGAGGGGTGGTCGCCGGTGAAAGAAGGCAAGGACAAGGAGCGGCTCCTACCAGGCTTCTAGGCGGAGGGACAAATGAATGAACCAATTACACACCCGAATGAGAGGGATCATGAGACTGTGTAGGTATGGGACTATACGGTTGGAGATGGCTTATATATGAATTGATTTCTATATATAACATATACCAACAAGATGCATCTTCTTTTCGGGAGCCTATCCCTTAAGAACTTGATGAGTGTGATTTCACATCATCTTTGTCTATCATTTTGTATGCATTTTTGATGTAGTTTAGGCATTTTTAATTAGATTTTAGGGTAATTTTCCTTTGGAATGGGTAAGGCGGTTTTCGTGTGTTGTTTTGCAGAAATCAAGGGTAAAATGCTCAAGATCAACCATGATGAAGTTTGGATGAAGATGGAGCTTTAAAAGTGAAGAAAATGAGCCAAACAGAGCCCGTCACGGCCTAGCCGTGATGCCCATCACGGCCATGATCGAGCAAAACTGAAAAGGAAGAAAGGCTGAAGTCAGAGTCTGTCACGGCCTAGCCGTGATAGCCATCACAGCCGTGACCCAAAACCCCCACGAGGCAGAGACCGTCATGGCCTGGCCGTGATGGCCATCACGGCCGTGACGCGCATTACTTGGACCTGAAGAAACCGAATTGGATCAGAATTTGAGTTAGATTGGGACTCTAACTTCCCACATCTATAAATAAGGACCAGGCAGATGCATGGGAGGGGGGATCTTAGACTTGTACACACATAGAAGGACTCTAGGCATAGATCTTTCTTCTTCTTCCTCCTCTCTTCTCTGAATTTTTTGTATTTTCATTATGTTGTCAACCCAGCTTGTCATCTCCATGGCAAGACTGGAGTAGTAGCTTAGTTTCTAGGGATTGGGGCTCTGCCCAAGTTTTGTTTACGATGTTGAATTTGATGTAATATCTTTGTAATTACGATTTTGCTTTAGATCTGATTTCTAGTGTTTTAATCAATCGTAAATTCGGCGACCGCTTACTTGCGTGACGTAGACGTTGTAAGGAGGAACCTAGCGGTGAACTTAGGATTTCTAGGGTGTTTCACTCGTAAAGCCCGGCGGCCGCTTATTTTGCGAGAAGTGGATGATCTAAGGAGGAACCTAGCGGTGAACTTAGGTTTATTTGCATGACTTAGACATTTTAAGGAGGAACCTAGCGGTGAACTTAGGTGTCGGATCTATAGAAGTCAGACTTGGGACTGAAATCACGAGAGTTAGAAGCCGTCCCTCGAGGATCAACGAGTTGTCACGGAACGCAAAGGGTCCAATCTGGGATCGACTACCACGAGAGTAGGGGTCGGGTCAATTGGGCACGGTTTTTGTAACCCGAGAGGGAGCTTAAGCTATTAGAGGATAAACTCGCCTTCAAGGCAATTTCGCTAATTAACAAGGGTAATCGACTTAGCAACGTAAACGATCTTGTTGGTAACCTAAAATCCCTAGGAACCCATTTAGATCTGAAAAACCAAAAAGATTTGTTTTCTGTTTTATTTGTGTTCTGTTTGTTTATCCCTTAATTCGAATTCAAAACCATTTCAAAATACAAAGTCCTTTTTGCAAAGTCCAGATCTACTCAATTTGAAAATTGGTTGCGATTCGAGATCACAGTCTCTGTGGGATCGATATCTTTTATTACTTGACGACAGTCCGGTACACTTGCCGGAATCGCAAGCGCACGCCTCGCTCGCGCGCCGCGCCGCCGCGCTGTCAAGTTTTTGGCGCCGTTGCCGGGGACTGTGCCTTTTCGAATTTCAATTTAGTTTTTAAATTGATTTTTCTGGACCTTTTTCTTTTTATTTGATTTTTATTTCTGAAAAAAAAAACTCTTTTTTCCTTCTATTGTATCCATCTCTCTGTGTGTTATATGCAAAGATCCCTAAGTCTTGGGAGCCTTGGCGAGGTAGATCCAGAAATTGAGAGGACCTTCCACAGACGTAGGAGACTACTAAGAGAGGGAGAAAGGTCGATTCCCATTCCACTCATGGTGAATCAACTGGATACAAAACCTTTGAAGGACTACGCAGCCCCAAATGCAAGAGGCTTGCGAACTGGGATTGCAAGGCCAGAGATTGAGGCGGAAAACTATACCATACCGCCCATGCTAATCAACATGATTAGGCAACATCAATTCGGAGGATTGCCTTCGGGGGACCCGACCTATCACATAGAAACATTCTTAGAGTTCACCGATGCAATCAGGATTAATGGAGCCTCGGTCGATGTTGTGAGTTTGAGATTGTTCCCCTCGTCTCTCACTGGAAAAGCGAAAGCTTGGCTAAAGCAAATCCCCGCTAATACCTTATCTACTTGGGACCAACTGGAGCAGGCGTTCTTGGAAAAATTATTCCCTCCATCCAAGACGGCCTACATAAGAACCCAGATCACCGGCTTCTTCCAGAAAGACGGAGAATCATTATCGGAAGCTTGGGATCGCTACAAGGGACTACTGGAGTCGTGCCCACATCACGGACTCGAGAGGTGGTTACTAGTGCACACCTTCTATAACGGATTGGATTACTCTTCGAAGGTGTCACTTGATTCTGCAGCCGGTGGAGCATTTATGAATAGGCCTCTGACTGAGGCATTCAACATCATTGAGAATGTCGCCACCAACTACCACCAATGGGGTTCCGAAAGAGGTAATAACCCGAACGAGATTTCGGGGGGTAAGTTTGAGGTAAATAGCATAGATCTTATCATGTCAAAAATAGACTCACTTAACAAATGTTTTGATCGGCTTGAAAGAGCTAATGTGAGTGCATTAGGTGCTACTAACACTGTTTGTGAGATTTGTGGAATGCAGGGACATGACATGATGGAATGCCCACGTGGTATCGCTCATGGATCCGGCGCTTCGGGTGAACAAGTGAACTCTTGTCACAACTTCTACGACACGAACCCGAAGCTGCCTAATTATGCTCCCCCAAATCCCTACAACCAAAGGAAGAACAACCCTTAGCTCTCCTACGGCAACTACAGCAATACGCTCAACCATGAGTTCCAAGAGGGCCAAGGTAATAGGAAACCCGCTCCGGGGTATCCTCAAGTACAGCAGTCTAAACTCGAGTCTTTATTGGAAAGTTTTGTCGAAACTCAGACAAAACAAAATGAGGAGTTTAGACAACAAGGCAGGGCAGTGAACGAGGCAATCAAAGAGCTAGCTTCTAAGGTAGACAACTTAGCAATCCACAACAAGATGCTAGAAACACAAATTGCCCAACAAGCCAGCACATACACTAGACCTAAGGGTACATTCCCAGGTCAACCCGAAGCTAATCCCGTTGAGCATTGTAATGCCATACACTTGAGGGATGATAAGCTTAGGGTGGGGGTAGCTGAAATGGACGTGGAACCGGAGGAGGACACGAGCGAAAAGGAAGAGGCAGAACCGAAGTACGTCCCTCCACCACCGTACCAACCCCCGATACCTTTCCCACAAAGGTTGGTCAAGAAAAAGCAAGTAGATGTAGAAGCTAGAATGCCTCCTAAACTGAAAGACCCAGGTAGTTTCTCTATCTCTTGCTCGATTGAACAAGTGCAAATTGACCAAGCCTTATGTGACCTTGGGGCTAGTGCGAGCTTGATGCCCCTCACTATCATGGAAAGGTTGGAAAGCAAGAAGTTGAGACCATTCAAATTCTCCTTACAATTTGCGGATGGCTCAACTAGGACTCCTCTAGGCATACTAGAGAATGTTCCTGTAAAGGTAGGGAAATTCTTCATCCCTACCGACTTCCTGGTATTGGACATGAAAGGGAATTCTGAATTCCCCATCATTTTAGGAAGGCCATTCTTGGCAACATTTGAGCAGTAATAGACGTAAGGAATGGTAAACTCTCTCTAACTGTAGAGGAAGGTAGGGTAGATTTTCAATTGACTAACTCTTATAACAACCCTCCTTTTGAGAGCCATGTGTGCAGAATTGATGTAACGTCTCCAGTGGTAGAGAAAGAACTTAGCATGGAAGCAACCCCAAAGATATGCATGGTTGATGATGCACCCAGCAGTGGTGAAGTTGGAATTGCTGTCCATGCGGAAACAAAGCTTCCGCCGGAAGGAAGGAAGGTTAGGAAGCTCCAAATGAAAAGAGCGAAGCGGAAGCGTGACTGGCCGTATGAGCAGAATCGGCTTTTTGAAGGAGTTCCATGGAAGAGAAGTGTTCCTGCACTTCTACGCCCAGTCGACCCCGGTTGATTGAAGGAAGTATGGTCAAGCTTAGGACCGTAAATAAGCGCTTCTTGGGAGGCAACCCAAGTTTTCTTTCCCTTTTTCCTTTTGTTTTGATTTAACCTCTTGAATAATTTGAGAAGATCAAGAGGCAAAAAAATATCATTAATAGGTTTGTCTAGTGTTTTCAGGTTGAGAAAGGGAAGAAGAGCAGAGAAAAATAAAGTCAGAAGCCATCACGCCCTGGCTGTGACAGTGGTCACGGCCGTGATGAACTAATACAAGAGCACAGAAAGGATCACGGCCTAGCCATGATACACATCACGGGCGTGATGAGTAGGATGCCAAGGCCAGAGAGCATCACGGCCTAGCCGTGATGAAGATCACGGCCGTGACAGGGCAACTCCTGAGGACCAGAATTGATCACGGCATGCCCGTGATGAGCCTCACGGCCGTGATGAAATTTCCACCCAAGTTTTGACTGGAATGTGAGCCAACACCCGCTACCGACTCGGTAAGTTGTTCCATTTTTCTCCTCTCTCCGACTTGATTATTTACATTGGAGACAATGTAAGTAATCAAGCTTGGGGTGGGGGTATTTTTGCATTTGCATTGTTGCATTCATATTGCATTCACATAGGCATAGATTGGTATGATCACATTCTCTAGATTACCCCTCACTTAGAACATGCATCCAATTGTGAGATCTTGGTGCCAAATGAATTGAGATAGTGAATTTTCGAACCCAATTTTTCATTATTCTTGTGATATGGCTAAAAATAAAAATTCTTGAGATAATCTTTTGATAGTTAATAATTAGCATGTGGTTCCTTAGATTTGTGTTCCTCACTGATTTTTGAACTACTAAATGTAAGATTTTGAGCCAATAAGGGGTACTCACTAAATCTACCCCATTCCTTGTGATAGAGTGTTTTAATTCCTCTTGGATTGTATTTTCTAGAACTTGACTTGAAACCATTTCGAAACTTAAAAATTTTTTAAAACATTTTTGAAAATGATTGAGGCACTAGGTATTTTTCCTGCCTTCTGAGCTTTGAATGATTAAATGCTACCCCTTAGTTGCCCAATTTTGAGCCTAAAAGAAAAAAAAATACTTTTCTTGGTACCTTGAATTACTTTGATAAATAATGCTTGGTATGACACCTTTTAAAGTATTACAAAAAGGGTAAAATGGTAGTTGGAAAAAGTATGGGATGAAAAAGCTAGAAAGTAATTTCTCTTGAGCTATAAATCTCCCCTTCTCCAAACAAATAAAATGAAATAAACAAAAAAAAATGGAGAAGGGGATGACAAAAAAAAGTGAGAAATATATAAAAAAAAGAAAAGAAAAGAAAAGAAAAGAAACAGGTGGAAAAGTAAATCAAAGCCCAAAAAGGGATATTTTAGAAGGTGTCGTGCTTTGCAATGTTTGATAATTTGTTTAGCCCACTTGAATTTCCCTTTTTCTTGATTTTCCCACCTAACAATAAATCCCATGGCCACATTACAACCAAAATAAAGACCTCTTGATTCTTATGTGTTTTCATTAATAAAGTAGAGATTTGGTTAATAGTCAAGCCTATGGTAGAGTACTTTCCTTGAGGAAACTGAGCGAATTGTCATATACCCTAAAATACTTGAGTGAGGTGAGATGAGTGCCCAAATCAGTGAGAATAGGAACTGGGGGAGCCTAAGCCTCTAATTGGACTTGAATTTGATTATCTCTTGGGTGCTTATTGAATATGCCTGTCACTTGGATTAGCTTCTAGGGTTCTTGGTTCACTATCCATGCTTTGATTGATTTATCTTATGGCCTGAGTAATTGCTTGAGGACAAGCAAAATTTTAAGCTTGGGGTGATTTGATGAGGGTGATTTCACATCATCTTTGTCTATCATGTTGTATGCATTTTTCATGTAGTTTAGGCATTTTTAATTAGATTTTAGGGTAATTTTCCTTTGGAACGGGTAAGGCGGTTTTCGTGTGTTGTTTTGCAGAAATCAAGGGTAAAATGCTCAAGATCAACCATGATGAAGTTTGGATGAAGATGGAGCTTTAAAAGTGAAGAAAATGAGCCAAACAGAGCCCGTCACGGCCTAGCCGTGATGCCCATCACGGCCATGATCGAGCAAAACTGAAAAGGAAGAAAGGCTGAAGTCAGAGTCTGTCACGGCCTAGCCGTGATAACCATCACGGCCGTGACCCAAAACCCCCACGAGGCAGAGACCGTCACGGCCTGGCCGTGATGGCCATCACGGCCGTGACGCGCATTACTTGGACCTGAAGAAACCGAATTGGATCAGAATTTGAGTTAGATTGGGACTCTAACTTCCCACATCTATAAATAAGGACCAGGCAGATGCATGGGAGGGGGGATCTTAGACTTGTACACACATAGAAGGACTCTAGGCATAGATCTCTCTTCTTCTTCCTCCTATCTTCTCTGAATTTTTTGTATTTTCATTATGTTGTCAACCCAGCTTGTCATCTCCATGGCAAGACTGGAGTAGTAGCTTAGTTTCTAGGGATTGGGGCTCTGCCCAAGTTTTGTTTACGATGTTGAATTTGATGTAATATCTTTGTAATTACGATTTTGCTTTAGATATGATTTCTAGTGTTTTAATCAATCGTAAATTCGGCGACCGCTTATTTGCGTGACGTAGACGTTCTAAGGAGGAACCTAGCGGTGAACTTAGGATTTCTAGGGTGTTTCACTCGTAAAGCCCGGCGGCCGCTTATTTGCGAGAAGTGGATGATCTAAAGAGGAACCTAGCGGTGAACTTAGGTTTATTTGCATGACTTAGACATTTTAAGGAGGAACCTAGCGGTGAACTTAGGTGTCGGATCTATAGAAGTCAGACTTGGGACTGAAATCACGAGAGTTAGAAGCCGTCCCTCGAGGATCAACGAGTTGTCACAGAACGCAAAGGGTCCAATCTGGGATCGACTACCACGAGAGTAGGGGTCGGGTCAATTGGGCACGGTTTTTGTAACCCGAGAGGGAGCTTAAGCTATTAGAGGATAAACTCGCCTTCAAGGCAATTTCGCTAATTAACAAGGGTAATCGACTTAGCAACGTAAACGATCTTGTTGGTAACCTAAAATCCCTAGGAACCCATTTAGATCTGAAAAACCAAAAAGATTTGTTTTCTGTTTTATTTGTGTTCTGTTTGTTTATCCCTTAATTCGAATTCAAAACCATTTCAAAATACAAAATCCTTTTTGCAAAGTCCAGATCTACTCAATTTGAATATTGGTTGCGATTCGAGATCACAGTCTCTGTGGGATCGATATCTTTTATTACTTGACGACAGTCCGGTACACTTGCCGGAATCGCAAGCGCACGCCTCGCTCGCGCGCCGCGCCGCCGCGCCGTCAGAACTCCACAGTTAAGCGTGCTTTACTTGGAGCGATTCTGGTATAGGTTACCTCCTGTGAAGTTTTCTCAGGAAACGTGTGAGTGAGGACAGAGCATGCTGAAGAGACTCGTGTTGGTTTATGGGGACAATAGTTAATCCATAAAACAGCTAGGTATGTTACAATCGTGGTTGTTGCTGAGCAAAAACGAAGAGAGAAAACGAGTGAGTGAAAGTGGAACGGAGATGATGATTCACAAGTTGTGGTGGCGAGGAGGTTGTCGTTGCTTGCCGGAGTTTGATTATGTGTAGTGAGAGGAGACTGCTTGGGTGCTTGTGTTGGGGTTTCATTGAGATAATCCTCTTTAAAAATCATATCTCAAGGCGGAAGAAAACCATCCCCATGGATCGCACATTACAAAAACATCAATCACATAAAGGGCTATTTGTATTTATCTCTTAAAGCGTGCTTTCACTATGATCACAAGTGCCACGAAGGAGAAGCACCTCTACTCAGTCCACACGAGCAAACGGGCGTCGGAGCTGGGCGTCTTGTGCTAGCTGACGGCTATGGGAGGTAAGGTTAACCAGTCTTAGTTTAGAGGGAGATTAATAGTCTATTTATAAGTCACGAACTTCTCTTGACCTAACTGCTCACTTATTGGGTCTTGCACGCTACAAGTCCAATAACCTATAAATTAATTAAGTCATATTTAATTAATTGACCCGCTCCATATTTGCTCTATACGTGTGACCTGGCCTGTAGGCTCCCACTAAGTTGGAAATAATATTAAATATTACAATAATATCAAATATTAATTATAATATTAAATATTATAAATAATGTGTGGCATCTAGCAATGCATCAATACTACCCAATTAGCAAGAGTATCGGTGATCCGATTTTAGCCTTATCACGACCAAAATTTACTGTGCAGTAATTGTCCCTTCGTCCATATGTCTTAATTGAATACAAGGCATAAGAGTGTCATCCTTGTTATGTTCAATTATTTATTCCTCGATCACCGAGTAGACGTGTAATCATAAATGGGCCCAATATTACATATTGGCCCACTTCCGTGTGGCCATGCATATTTAAAGTCTCACTCTATCGAGGTTTCCGAGACATTACCCCTGTTATGTAGGAGGGATGAATCCTGTCTACGTCACTCACACTCCTCAACATGATTTATTGCATGCCCAATAACTACCATTATGATCACTCTGTTACGCATGAGGTCTGATAGCATTAAAGCCTACAACTCCTCATATAGGAATAGTAATGATTTCAAGTCGAAGGACTACTTCACAATGGTTGTCATGAGAATACTTATGACACATACATAACTATTATGAAGTATTCTCATAGTGGGTCATCCGGTATAAATATTACTCATAATATTTATACCTGTGTGCTGACTTGATATCACATATCCATAACCCATGAGATGTGGCCATCAGTCTACTCACACAATAGTCTCTATGTATTATTGTTGTCCTACTTAACAATAATGCTCGACTACGGATATTTAATAATAGCGTTCTTATTATTTAATTAGGTCTCACGATTAAGTCTCGTACTTAATGTCTCATTAAATGAACTGCCTATTCTAAGGACTTTATTACGCTATAAACTAATAACATAATAAATAAATGCCTTATTCATATATCAAATATATATATATTGGCCACTAGGGCTTACACCAACAATCTCCCACTAGCACTAGAGCCAATCGGGTATCAATCTAACAGCCATTGATCTAGTGTGAGTGTCATACTACCACTGAGCAAGAAACTCTATTAGCGGATTATTTATTGTTGTCATTCTGCACATCTTCACATCTCTCCTCTATCGATCAACTTATCGAATGAGATGGAACCGCCTAAGTAATGTTCGGATCGCTGGTGAGATCAAGCTTCCTTAGCTTATTCGATTACTTCATCATCATCACAATGAGATCAACGAAGTTCACAAAGTTAGGAATTATTGCTAGTTCATAAATGAACTTCTCAATCCAAACGGCCTTAAATCCGCATTTAAGGCAACTATATACTTGGGCTCTATAATAAATTCTGCAACTGTCTCACGTTTGGAACCTTTTCAAGCATACAGTGCCACCATTAAGAGAAAACACAAATCCAGACTGCGATCAGGAATAATCTTTATCGATTTTTGGAAACAACGTCGATATAACACCTTACAACGACTCCTTACTCACCTTCATTTTTCAAGAATGTACCATCAGTTCTTCTCAGATACTTAAGGATGTTCTTGACTACAGTTCAATGACATTCACTGATATTAATTGGTACCTTCTTGTCATGCTCGAAGCATACAAGATAACTGGTGTATTACATAATGTACTCTGACTAAGGCCCAACAACTTCAACTATCTATGTACTCTGACTAAGGCCCAACAACTTCAGCTATCTATCTCTATAGATCCTGAGTCCTAACACGTAGGAAGTCATGCCTAAGTCCTTCATCGAGAAGCAATTTCCCACATTTTGTAGTGTAGGGATATCGTTTCCGATAAGCAGTATGTCATCCACATACAATACGAGAAAGATAATCTCACTCCCACTAACCTTCTTGTACACACAAGGTTGATCTTCGTTTTTGATGAATCCAAACTATATGACAACTTCATCATAACGAAGATTCCAGCTTCTAGAAGCTTGCTTTAATCCATAAATGGATCTTTGCAACTGACATATCTTTCCAACATCCTTTAGATCTATGAAACCCTTGGATTGTGTCATGTACACATCCCCAGGAAGATTCCTGTTAAGGAATGAAGTCCTAACATCCATATGCTAGATCTCATAGTCATAGTATGCAGCAATAGCAAGTAGAATCCGAACGGATTTGAGCATCGCTACTGGGGAGAAGGTTTCATCATAGTATACACCATGAATTTACTTGAAACCTTTCGAAACCAGTCGCACCTTATAGGTACTCACTTTACCATCCATGTCAGTCTTTTTCTTGAAGACCCACTTTCACCCTATGGGTTTACCCATTCGGGTGCCTCAACCAAGGTCCATACCTGGTTTGTGTACATGGATTCCATTTCGGGTCCTATGGCCTCAAGCCACTTCTCAGATTTCGGCCCAATTACGGTCTCTTGGTAGGTTACAGGCTCATCTTGATTCATGAGCAGCACATCACCTTCCCGAGTCAGGAGAAGTCCATATCTCTCAGGTTGGTGACGTGACTTATTAGACCTACGCAAGTATTGTGTTACTTGAATCGGCGGTCCAACCACAACATCTTATGGAACAACTTCTTGTTCCATTATAGGCGGGTTAGTATTTTGTGGTACTTGAATTTCTCCAAGTTCTACATTCCTCCCACTATCTCCTTTAGAGATGTATTCCTTCTCAAGGAATACTCTAGTCCTGGCGACAAACACTTTGTCCTCGGAAGTGTTGTAGAAATAATATCCTTTGGTTTCCTTAGGATATCCCACAAATATACACTTATCCTATTTGGACCCAAGTTTATCCATTATAAGATGTTTCACATAAACCTGATATCCCCAAATCCTCATAAATGACAAACTGGGCCTTCAGCCCATCCATATCTCGTGTGGACTCTTTTCAAACGCCTTAGGTGGAACACGGTTAAGAGTGAATAAAGTTGTAAGGAGAGCAAAACCCCAGAAAGAGTCATAAAATGTATGAATGACTCACCATAGATCGTACCATGTCCAACAAGGTGCGATTCCTCTTTCCTGACACACCGTTACATTGCGGCGTGCTAGGAGGTATGAGTTGGAATACTATCCCACACTCTCTCAGACAATCATCAAACTTTCGGCTTAAGTATTCACCACCACGATCTGATCGTATGGTTTTAATACTTTTTCCAAGTTGGTTCTCCACTTCATTCTTGAACTTTTTGAACTTTTCAAAGGTTTCGGACTTGTGTTTCGAAAGATACACAAATCAATATCTACTGAAATCATCAGTAAATATGATGAAGTAAGGATAACCACCTCTAGCCGACTTGTTTAGGAGCCCACAGACATCAGCTATGTATCAAGCACAAAATATCACTGGCCCTTTCACCTTTCCCGATGAATGGGGCCTTAGTTATCTTCCCCAACAAGCAAGATCCGCATACATCAAACGATTCATAATTGAATGAGTCCAAGAGTCCATCCTAATGAACTTGGAGATGTGTTTCTCATCTATATGGCCTAAACGACAATGCCAAAGGCATGTAGGGTTCAAATCACTTGTTTTGACCCTTTTCGCATTTATGTTACAAATAAATGGGCATATGAGGATTAAGGACACCAAGTCCATTATCCAAAAACAGGCTAGCATAGAAAATATCATGTGACCGATGTTTCTACCAATTTCTGAAACATAATAACATTTATTTTGTTCCAAAACAAGCCCCGAAGGCAAAGTCAAAAACTTTTATAGTTAATATGTAGCAACTTTTGCTGTATTTCCTATTCACAAGTTGACTTCACCTTTAGTCAACGTCCTACTCCCTTTGATCCATCACATTAATGTGAGAACCACATGCAGTATCAAATACCCATGATTTTGAAGTAGGTTGACTTCTACAATACAATGCTCGAAGAGGAAGTCATACTTCCTTTCTTCTTCTGATACTCTTTCTGGTATCTCTGACAGTTTTCAAATGTCCGGTTAAGCCGCAATGAAATCAACTGCCTTCCTTTGCAACCCTGCATATTAGCTTCAAGACAGAAGTATTGGGCTTGAACTTGTTCTTTCCCTTGTTCTTCTCCTTGTTTAGCAGGCTTAAGACCTTCCCTTTCAAGACTATCACAATAGTCTGCCCTTTTCTACTGTAGAGACTTTGCTCGGCAGTTCTCGACTTCTGTGCAATCTCAAGTAGATGTTTGTCAAAATCGTTCACAATGATTTGAATATAACTATCCGACAACAATTGTAAGATCATATCACTGGCCGACATTTGGCCAAAAGGAAATCTCATTTTACCAAGTTCTTAATGTACTCAATAATATGAAGCACATTATAACTGTCGGGATTTCCCTTCTGTCAGTTCGCAACTGAAAAGGGTTGAAAAGACTTATGGTTCTTATGCATTGCATGCTCTCAATAGGGCATCATGAGGTGCATGATCATATCACGCGCCTTCATGGTTGCAAGCATGAGGCATCCTACATCTAGGACATTGACTTGATGCTTCTCGTAAGCATCCATTTCGATCCTAGTAGGAACTGGTTGCTAAAGAATCATTTGCTCGAGAACAAACAACTATTTCTCATACTTGAGGACAATCCTCAAATTTTGTATTCCAAAAAAATTAATTCCGGATACCTTGTCCGTCTCAAGGACGAATAGCACTAATAAATTAGTGTTTTATGTCATGGTAATTACAAATACATAAACATGTAAAATATAAGTATCATGATAAAAACATATTTAATAAGGTCTTTTATTAAATACGCTCCCACTATTTTACTCAAATCAATGACCCTCATCATTAACTCGAAAAATCCCGTTGGAAGATTTTCTAGTGAGACTAAGATCCATATTTCACCTAGTTTTGAGTCAACTTTAGTTGATCTCCCAAAACTTAGTTATTTAGGTAGAAAACTCATTTCCAATTACATCTCATGTCACTCTTGGATTAGTTGAGTGAATAACTCTTATTCTAATCCATCTCATGGACTAAAGCCCAACTCAATGCCTCTAAGCCTTTCAATCCTATTGAATTTGGCTTAGTTAAGTTAGACCCGATGGATAGCAGTTGGACATTACAATTGTCCCATCGCATCTTACTAGTATAGAAAAATGTACTGCGCTTTGGCGGACCTACACACATTCGATATTAGTCTTAA
This sequence comes from Sophora flavescens, assembly GCA_030762895.1. Classification (NCBI taxonomy): domain Eukaryota; kingdom Viridiplantae; phylum Streptophyta; class Magnoliopsida; order Fabales; family Fabaceae; genus Sophora; species Sophora flavescens. The sequence continues at coordinate 14,211,633 of CM061068.1, read as the reverse complement.
TGAGTGTCATGCATTGGAAGGCTTTTAAAATTAATATCTCTTTTTGAGATATTTTTATTAAAATGATCTCACAGGTACTGTATCTCATACAATTTGTCTCTCAGAATACATGCATACATGCTATCATACATTTAACAAACATATATAACATTTAAAACATACATGTATACATGCATTTCATGCATCGCATACAAAATTATACATCTCATGCATTTCATGCATCTCATACATAAACATACAAGATAATGTATTATAGTTATGACCTCCTAAAAAGAAAGAATTAAATAACTAATTTATTACAATTCTTTGATCCTCGAGCAAGCTTCTCAAGCTTCTCCCACGATATCATCATTTGGTCTTGTCTACTATTCAACTCGAACAATTACATTATTTATAAAAATAAATAAATAATTAAAAGGTACGACATGCAGGCCGTATTTAAATAAATAAATAAATCACGATACACGGGTCGTATTTACCCAAAATAAATAACACCATAATCTAGGGTCATAATCATCTACCTTAAAATAAAATTAATAACAATTAATAATAATAAAATAAAATCCATTTATTATTATTATTAATAAATAATTTTAAAGTATAAAACTTTTGAAATGCAAATTTGCATAAACGTAAATTCACCTTTCCAATTTCTTTTCTTTTTTTTTTTTTTTTTGAAATCAGCGCATGTGACCCATTCAATTTCATATTTGAAGTTTGCACAAAATCCTTTTTGAATCAAAAGGCCAATGAAAGCTAATCAAGTATCACATATTGATTATCGTTATTGATTAAAAAAATCAATTCATAAATGCTTATTAATCCTGTATCCGTGAATTGCCCCCAATTAACGCAATCATGAGCAAGCAATACACGTACAGGAGTTTTGCAGTCGGGAATTATTTAAAAAATAAGAGCAAGCAATGAATTCAATTTGAACGCCCAGTTCGTGCGTTCGTGGTCAACGTTTTTATTCAAGCCGGTACGAATTCAAACAGTATGGGTTTATATATATCAACATATATATTAAACAATAACAAACATATCTTCACAAAAGATAACATGTATTCGATTGAATTAAATAAGGCAAACAAGCATATATGGATTCAAGGTAATAACCATTATACACTTTGATAAGTTCTAGATGAAATAATCCTCTTTACAAAAACATGAATCACATAAAGGACTATTTGTATTTACCTATTGAAGTGTATTTTCAATATGATCACAAGTGCTGCCATGAAGGAGAAACACCTCTACTTAGTCCACATAAGCAAACGAGCGTCGGAGCTTTGCGTCTTAGTTTAGAGGGAGAATAATAGTCTATTTATAAGTCACAAACTCCTCTTGACCTAACTGCTTACTTATTGGACCTTGTACTCTATAAGTCCAATAACCTTTAAATTAATTAAATCTTATTTAATTAATTGACTCACTCCGCATTTACTCTATATGTGTGATCCTGTAGGCTCCCACTAAGTTGGCAATAATATTAAATATTACAATAATATCAAATATTAATTATTATATTAAATATTATAAATAATAAGTGGCATCTAACAATACATCATTACTACCCAATTAGCAAGAGTATTAGTGATCCGATTTTAGCCTTACCGCGGTCAAAATTGACTGTCCAGTAAATGTCCCTTCGTCCATATGTCTTAATTGAACACAAGGCATAAGAGTGTCATCCTTGTTATGTTCAATTACTTATTCCTCGATCCCCGAGTAGACGTGTAATCATAAATGAGCCAAATATCACATATTGACCCACTTCTGCGTGGCCACGCATATTTCACGTCTCACTCTATCGAGGGGCCCAAGACATTACCTATGTTATGTAGGAGGGACGAATCTTGTCTACGTCACTCACAATCATCAGCATGATTTATTGCAGGCCCAATAACTACCTTTATGATCACCATGTTACGCGTGATGTTTAATAGCATTAAAGCATACAACTCCTCATGTAGGAATCGTAGTGACTTCAAGTGGAAAAACTACTTCACAATGGTCGTCATGAGAATACTTATTACACATACATAACTATTATGAAGTATTCTCACAGTGGGTCATCCTGTATAAATATTACTCCTAATATTTATACCTGTGTGCTGACTTGATATCACATATCCATGACCCGTGAGATGTTGCCATCAGTCTGTTGACAAGTGACTCCAAACACAAGAGGGGGGTGAATTGTGTTTTTCTAAAACTTTGGCAAAAATAAAAACTTTTTCCTTTTAATATATTATGAAAAACAACTTTTGTTGAATACGTGTGCGATTAAAAAAAATGTTTTGCAAAAGATAAAGCAGAAATAAAAGAGATAAGAGATGAGAAGATTGACACAGCAATGTTTCTTGGTTCGGCCACAAACTACCCACGTGGCCTACGTCTAGTCCCCAAGGCAATACCACCAAGGGAATTCACTCAATCCCTAGATTTTAAACAGGCGCAGCTAGAACCTTTACAACAACGAGAACTCCTCACAGACTAGGGACGTACTATCCCCCAGTGATAGAGTCTCAAAACGTGAGATAACGACTCACAAGAATTCATAAAAGGATTACAATCAGAAAGCACTCACAAATGCAGAATGCATATATGAAACAAATTGAAGCACTACAACAATCACCTATATGGTGTGTATGTCTCTCTCAAGTAATTGATTTGCTAGTGTAAAAGTATGAGAGTGATTTTAGAGTTATGTTCAAGAGTAGAGAAAAAGTTAGAAAATAGTTCAAATTCGTTCAGGGTGTTGTCTGAACTTTCTCTGCAATAGACCATTATATATCTCTTTGAAAGTTAGGTCAAAACACTTGAAAACTCATTTTTCTTGACTCATAATCGATTATTAGAAAAGCATAATCGATTATTTTAGCTAAAGTCAAAAGGCGCATGAAGAAACAATCAGATCATAATTGATTATAATAATCGATTACTTGGTCTCTGTTTGAAAGCTCATACTGAATCAAAATAACATAATCAATTATCCTAATCGATTATGAAGCCTCTGACTTTTGATCTCTAAAACAATAATCGATTTTTGCAAAGCCATAATCGATTATAATTTGAATTTTAAACTCAACGACTAAGACATAATCAAATCTCCATGAAAGCATAATCAAGCCATTTAAAAACTGAGTTTAAAACGTGTTGGAAATAGCCATAATCGATTACCATAATCGATTATCATACTTTGAATTTCGAATTTCAAAAACCCAACAACTTTGTTATTTAAAGTCTCATTTAAGTACATTATGAGCTGCATAATCGATTATCATAATCGATTATTCTCCATGTAAATTTGTTTTTGAAAATCTTTAAAGGCCTGAAAAAGATATGGTAAAATTAATTTCTAAGACCTTTTTCTAAATCATATTTTTGTGTGTGTGTGATTTATTTTACCTTTGAGAGACACACACCCATTTACATTTAATCTAAAACAAACAATACAGTAAAAGAAAATTTCCCTTTTTAACCTCGTATTTGTTTGTTGGTCCTTTTCACACTTTTTGCAATTTGGTCCTTTAGACTTGAATTTGCGTGTTGGTCCTTGGACTTGAAATTTCCCTTTTGCTCATCATCAAAACAAAAATACCTGTCAAGGCATATATCCACAAACTCCCCATTTTTGATGATGACAAACATCTCATGAGAGAATTTCTAAAAGATAGAGTTAGAGCAATAAAATATATCACACATTTTAATTTCGCTCTACTCCCGCTCACTTTATGCAGTTAGAGCAAGCAATAAATATATCTCATTTCATAATTTTGTTATACTCCCCCTTAAGCATGCAATCAATAGTTCTGATTTGTCAATTGAAATTTCTCTCCCCCTTAAGCGTTCATTTATAAAACTCATTTCTTAGCTTATCTCCCTCTTAAGCATGCACTAATGTAACTCTCCCCTTTTTATCATTATCAAAAAGCAGGAAAAGTATTATAATTTTAATAAGGCACATATCCACTAAAGTAGTAGTCAATTTTAAGTCTGAGATATAAGCCATGGCATGCATATATCAGATATGTGCGGAAGCAAGAATGCCAGGAAGAATAAGATTTGAAGTAATTAGTATGAAAGCTTATATGATAACCATTTTGACCAATAATCGATTATTTAATCGATTATCTGCTTTCTGGAATAGGATTCATGAAATAATCGATTCCCGTGATCAATTATTACTCGTCTGTCAGGACTACTCAAGGATCCAGTGGGGTCATAATCGATTCCTGTAATCGATTAGGGCTTCTCTGTTAAAACTACTCGAGGATCCAGTGATGTCATAATCGATTCCTGTAATCGATTAGTGTTTCTCTGTTTTGAGAACTGAAAACTTTGTCTTGGCATAATTGATTATGCTAATCGATTATGTCCACTCTACCTACACACTTAATAAATACGTTAGCAAACAACCAGGTATAATATGCAGAGTTCAATTAGTGCATGATTGGTTGAAAATTCCTAGTTGTGTTCTTATGAAAAAGAAACTTTCTTTAGGTAGGGGTTTTGTAAAAATATCTGCGAGTTGTTTAGATGTTTCAACAAATTCAATTATGCAATCCCCCTTTTGAACATGGTCTCTAATGAAGTGATGCCTGATCTCAATGTGTTTAGTCCTTGAGTGATATACATGATTCTTTGTGAGATTTATTGCATTGGTGGTATCACACTTGATTGGTATAGTTTTAAGTTCTATTCCATAGTCATTCAGTTGTTGTTTCATCCAAATTATTTGTTCACAACAACTACCCGCCGCAACATATTCAGCTTCGATGGTGGATAAAGCCACACTTGCTTGTTTCTTGCTATGCCAAGAAACTAAGGCATTTCCTAATAAGTGGCAAGTTCCACTAGTGCTTTTTCAGTCCAATTTTCAACCCGCAAAATTGGAATCCGAATATCCAATTAGGGTGCAGTCAACCCCTTTAGGATACCATAAACCTATATTTTGTGTGCCAATGAGGTATCTCATTATGCGTTTTACCATGGTGAGATGTGATTCTTTTGGGTTTGATTGAAAACGTGCACACGTGCAAACACTAAACATAATGTTGGGACTACTAGCAGTAAGATAGAGAAGGGATCTGATAATACCTCTATACTCACTTACGTCGACTGACTTACCATCTTCATCCTTGTCAAGATAACAAGATATACTCACAGGAGTGGATAGTTCCTTTGAATTGTTCATCCCAAACCTTTTGAGCAGCTCCTTATTACAATACTTGGATTGATTAATGAATATACCTTCCTTTGATTGCTTAATTTGCAACCCAAGAAAGTAGTTGAGCTCTCCCATCATCGACATTTCAAATTCACTTTGCATGATTTCAGAGAATTCATTACATAAAGCTTCGTTAGTTGCACCAAATATAATATCATCCACATAAATTTGCACAAGTAAAATATCATGCCTTTTGTTTTTGATGAAAAGAGTTTATCAACTTTTCCTCTTTGAAAACCATTTTCCAACAAAAACTTACTCAAGCTTTCATACCAAGCTCTAGGAGCTTGTTTTAAACCATATAAAACCTTTTTCAATTTGAAAACATGATTAGGAAATTCAAAATCTGAAAAACCAAGAGGTTGATTCACATAAACATCCTCTTGTATAAAACCGTTTAGAAACACACTCTTAACGTCCATTTGGAAGAGTTTGAAATCCATGATGCAAGCAAAAGCAAGAAGCATACAAATGGCTTCTAATCTAGCTACGGGAGCATAGATTTCATCAAAATCTATGCCTTCTTGTTGGTTATACCCCTTAGCAACAAGCCTAGCCTTATTTCTAGTTGTTATTCCATTTTCATCTAGTTTGTTATAAAAACCCATTTTGTTCCTATGATCAACTGATCTTTAGGTTTAGGGACTAATTCCCAAACATCATTTCTTTCAAATTGGTTTAGCTCTTCTTGCATGGCAAGAGTCCAATGTTCATCAACTATGGTCTCATCAACATTCTTAGGTTCAATTTGTGATTCAAAAGCCATATAGTGGCAAGCATGATTAAGAGAGTTTCGAGTTGTTACCCCTTTTGAGATATCACCTATTATATTGTCAAGAGGATGATATCTAGATGTTCTCCATTCTCTTGGAAGATCGGAATTAGGTGTCTCTTCTTCCTGTGGAGGTGTTTGATCTACTTTGTTCTTCTCTTGAGTTCCTTTGTAACATCTTAAAATTTTAATATAGTCTTTTAATTAAATATTAAGTTATTAGGAAGTTTAAGGTATAAAAGGATTAATTTATTAGAATTTATTAGTAATGAAAAGAATACAAAATTAATATAAAAAATATATATCATAAAATAAAAGAAAAATAAAGCGGACCCATAATTAAATAAATGTCTTTTTAAAAGAAACAAAAGAAGACGTACATGGGGGTTAATTTGAGTTGAAATTAGTATACGCCTTTAACAAATAAAAAATTAGGGCCACATGAAAAATTGGAATTCTAATAGTATAAAAATAGTTGAGACCATACTTTAAAAACTTGGTGGAGAACCACACCCGCACGTAGTAGATGAGAATGCGCAGCGCCGCAGTACAGAAGTGTTGATCGTCAACAGTACTAAACAGAGTCATACGGATCAAAATATATTAGAGAAAGGAAGAAATATTTTTGGCAAACTAACGGCTTTTATCATAAATATTTTTTAGAGTTTTTTTTTTTTTTGAGAGTGATATTATTTGATATGCTTTTTGTGATATGTGATGCCTTAAAGTTGTTTTGATATGAGTTATACCATTGAGATTGATGCATTAGGTCATATGTCATGTCCTGGGGTCATGATATATACCTTGAGATTGAGAGGGGAGATGGGAATCATGAGATACCTCTCCTCGTTAGAGAGGAAGATAGATACCTCCTCATTAGAGAAAAAGATAGATATCTCCTTCTGGGAAGGGGAAGACCCACCATTATAAATACCTCCTTCTGAGAAGGGGAAGGCAGTGGGAGTGAAGTTTCGACGAGCTCTCCCTTTGTTCCTTAGGAAACTTTTGAATTTTTGGACCATCAAGATCATGTTTTCATCTCCATCATCAAGTCCTTCGAACTCATCAAATTCACCATCTTCCTCAATGGACTCATTCATACTTGCCTTAAGGGCAAACCCTTTCTTTTTCTTGTCATTTTCTTCACTTTCAGTGAGGCAATTCAGCTCTAGTTCACGTTCCTGCAATTTACCAAACAAAGTCGCCAAAGACATAGAAGACAAATCTCTTGACTCAGAAATAGCAGTTACTTTGGGCTGCCAACTTCTGTTTAGACATCTAAGAATTTTATTTATTAAATCTTCATTTGAAAACGTTTTTCCAAGAGCCCTAAGATGATTAATTATATGAGTGAAACATTTTTGCATATCTTGTATGCTTTCACCCTGTTTCATCCTAAATAGCTCATACTCATGGGTCATTGTGTTCATCCTAGCCCTTTTGACCTCGGTAGTACCTTCATGGGTCAATTGAAGGGTGTCCCACATCTCCTTGGCGGTCGCTCAATTTGAGACCTTATAGAACTCATCGTAGCTTAAAGCTGAAGGGATGATGTTCCTAGCTTTCAAATTGTTTTGGACCTTTTTCTTGTCTTCCTCAGTCCAGAGATTTCTCGGTTTATCCACCGAAGCACCATCAACTTCATGCTTGGGGACAAATTGACCATTTTCCACAGCATCCCAAATATCAATGTCAAAAGCTTCTAAAAATATTTTCATTCTTTCTTTCCAGCAGCCATACCCTTCACCATTGAAAGATGGGGGTCTATTTACAGAAGAACTTTCGTTACAAAAACTATTTGAAGTCATCTTTCCTCTTGAGATGGTATCGTCCTTCATATCCAAGAGTTAATCTCTGATGCCACTTGTTGACAAGTGACTCCAAACACAAGAGGGGGTGAATTGTGTTTTTCAAAAACTTTGGTAAAAATAAAAACTTTTTCCTTTTAATATATTATGAAAAACAACTTTTATTGAATACGCGTGCAATTAAAAAAACATTTTGCAAAAGATAAAGCAGAAATAAAAGAGATAGGGGATGAGAAGATTGACACAGCGATATATCTTGGTTCGGCCACAAACTACCCACGTGGCCTACGTCTAGTCTCCAAGGCAATACCACCAAGGGAATTCACTCAATCCCTAGATTTTAAACAGGCGCAGCTAGAACCTTTACAGCAACGAGAACTCCTCACAGAACAGGGACGTACTATCCCCCAGTGATAGAGTCTCAAAACGTGAGATAAGGACTCACAAGAATTCAGAAAAGGATTACAATCAGAAAGCACTCACAAGTACAGATATGAAACAAATTGAAGCACTACAACAATCACCTATATGGTGTGTATGTCTCTCTCAAGTAATTGATTTGCTAGTGTAAAAGTATGAGAGTGATTTTAGAGTTATGTTCACGAGTAGAGAGAAAGTTAGAAAATAGTTCAAATTCGTTCAGAGTGTTGTCTGAACTTTCTCTGCAATAGACCAATATATATCTATTTGAAAGTTAGGTCAAAACACTTGAAAACTCATTTTTCTTAACTTATATTTGATTATTAGAAAAGCATAATCGATTATTTTAGCTAAAGTCAAAAGGCGCATGAAGAAACAGTCAGATCATAATCGATTATAATAATCGATTACTTGGTCTCTGTTTGAAAGCTCGGACTGAATCAAAATAGCATAATTGATTATCCTAATCGATTATGAAGCCTCTGACTTTTGATCTTTAAAACAATAATCGATTTTTGCAAAACCATAATCGATTATAATTTGAATTTTAAAATCAACGGCTAAGACAGAATCAAATCTCCATTAAAGCATAATTAAGCCATTTAAAAACCGAGTTTAAAACGTGTTGAAAATAGTCATAATCGATTAACATAATCGATTATCATACTTTGAATTTCGAATTTCAAAAACCCAACAACTCTGTTATTTAAAGTCTCATTTAAGCACAATTATGAGCCGCATAATCGATTATCATAGTCGATTATTCTCCGTGTAAATTTGTTTTTGAAAATCTTTAAAGGTCTGAAAAAGATATGGTAAAATTAATTTCGAAGACCTTTTTCTAAAACATATTTTTGTGTGTGTGTATGATTTATTTTACCTTTGAGAGACACACACACATTTACATTTAATCTAAAACAAACAATACGGTAAAAGAAAATTTCCCTTTTTAACCCCGTATTTGTTTGTTGGTCATTTTCACGCTTTTTACAATTTGGTGCTTTAGACTTGAATTTACGTGTTGGTCATTGGACTTTAAATTTCCCTTTTACTCATCATCAAAACAAAAATACATGTCAAGGCTTATATCCACACAATCTACTCACACAATAGTCTCTATGTATTATTATCGTCCTAATTAACAATAATGCTCAACTACGGATATTTAAGAATAGCGTTCTTATTATTTAATGAGGTCTCACGATTAAGTCTCGTACTTAATGTCTCATTAAATGAACTGCCTATTCTAAGAACTTTATTACACTATAAACTAATAACATAATAAATAAATGTCTTATTCATATATCAAATATATGATCGAATTAATGATTCAAATGATGATCTATTCAAAATAGATTGGCCACTAGGGCTTACACCAACAGCTTGGCGGAGATTTAGAAGAGGAGGATAATAAGGTTTTATTTTTTCCTTCTTGTGAATGAGTCTGATTGTGTAGGGGTGGACAGCGGTTGGTTTCGGTCGGATCCAGGCCAAAAAATCCCAATCCGACCAAAACCGAATATCACAATATCAGACCCATCTCCGTCCGTTTAAGGGAAGTTTTTGGAAAAAGAAAAAGGATTTACAGAGATGAGAAGATGAGAAACAAACCTAGAAAAATCAAACATTAAACTTAACAAAATCTAACAAGATATCAACTATTAAGAACAACACAGATCTGATAAAAAGAAAAGAAGAAAAAGTGTGAAACTTGAAGGTAGCAACACAGATCTGGAGTCATGGAGGAACTCGCCCTAGTCGGAACTGTCTGGCTTGCGCTTGGTCTGGAAGACCTGGGTGTGAAAGGAAGACGAAACTGCGACGCAACACTAGGGTTTGCAACTGAAACTGATGTAAGAGAAAATAGGCTTGTGAAATGTGAAGACATGAACAAAAACAAATGGGCTCATGAAGACGTGAATAAATGGGCTCCTGAAGTTTTTTAGAAAACGGGCTTCTCAATTTTTTTAATAAATCGGGCTATTCAGACTTCAACTTTTGGGCCAATACTTTTTAACCTAACCACCTAATAAAAGCCCTAAAAATGTTACCTTTACTATCCATTTCTCCTTCTCAATTTCTCCATGAATGGAGGCTCCTTAACAGCCTCAGTCCTCTCACTCAGTTAAGTCCCGACCAACACCGCTCGGAGGTTGTGGGGCCGGTATGATGAAGCAGATAAGATGCACCGCAACAGAGATGAGGCTGGGGTTTCGACGCCGCTGCTGATCTGGTCCCCCTTCGATGCCGCCGGCGCAGATGCGGATTCTTCAATAATCGATCTTCATATCCCAGACCTGCCTACCTAGGCAAGAAAACTTCATCCCCCTTGCTTCAGGTCGGTCGGTGTCGGACCATGACAGAAATGATTTCCCAGACCCGCACCCGCCCGATTCAAGTCGTCTGAAATTGAGTTCTGCAATCCGACGACCCAACGGCCGACCCAACCCACCCACACACTCTTTTTTGTTTGGTGTAGCTTAGCTGTCCTGATATTCTTGTGCAGTGTGCAACCTTGGGCCCAAGGAAAAATTAATGAGACTGACCATTGACCAGCTTTCAGCCTTGGGACCACAATGAAATAGAAGACAAATATAAGTGTGTGATACATGTCTTAAGGTAAACCAAACACCGAAAAACATGAAAAGAAAACGAGATAAATTGATCCCTAAAACCCTCGCCCCAACTTCGAGTCTTCCAGAAAAGACCTCCAACTTCAACACCGCCACCGTGTGCCGTTAGTTGGAGAACGATTTCGGAATCGATTCTTCAAATAGGTGGATGATTAGATCTGGGGTGGGTGGATGGGCAGGGAAGCAGCTCCTGGGGAGAAAGAAGAAGGGCAAAATTATCATTCTAAATTTTATTGTTACCTGTATTATCATTTCAAGGTTATTATTTTTGTTATCATCAAATGTGGACCATCGATTATTTTAATATTATATCCAATGGTGAAAATTGGTGCTTCATCCATATATACACATTACAAGATACTTCATGATAGAAACCACCGATAAAGCATAGGACAAGTGAAACTCAACACCTCATCCTTAGGCTCACCCAATAATAAGATGACAACACACATAAATTGAATACATTTATTTTTAAAAAAAACATTTCTCCACTCTCATCTTTTCAGTTTCTCTCTCCTCATTCATCTTCGACCTTCAAACCTATATTCCTTCCCACCTTCAAACCCAAAACATAACCAACCATATACCAGTCCAACCTTCAAACCCCATTATTTCCCCCTTCAAACCTAAGCTTGGCCAACTATAGACCACGAACAACCCAGAAAAAAATTGAACCGATGGTCAGATGAATTAACAACTAAGCGACTTCAATTTCTTTGCAAACACAATGTTTCCTATTCACACTTCGTCCTTGGAAGTGGCAGACTCTCTACCTGTTGTCTTAGTTTTTATTTCTTATTTTTTACTTTTTTTAATATGCTATTGGGAGATAGAGATATTCATATCTCCAACAAGAGGGCGACAGCTCGTGGCTTCGGGAAATTTCAAGATTTGCAGTGATTGAAAAATTCCAAAATGGGTTTGCTAGAAAAATTCTATTATAAATCTAGAAAAGTTCAAATACTGGGTAATTTTCCTTTGTTTCGTAACAGTGGGGTGGGGTTTAATTTGAAGTGGGTTTCCCTTCTTTCGTAACAGTGGGGAATCTTCTACCATCTGTCGCTAAAGAAGAATGAAAGGCAAAACCTAGAGAAACCTAGGCTTTTTCTAGTGTGAGCAACCTCCACATGTTGCTCACCATGAGCAACCAAAAATGACAATTGATTAAATAATGTCAGATAATACTACTATACACCTGCCCACACACTAGTTTTTATTCCCTTCTCTCCCCATCTCTCACACTCTCGATCCTTCCATCACTGTACAACACTACTGTCATCTAATCTTAAGGGTGGTGCTTTCTGGTCAATCCCCATCCCCTCTGGTCACTAGCGCCACCACCCCCGCCGACGGTCACCACCGCCATCCTCCCATCTTCCCCCACCACATCAGCTTCCTACCATTATCTTCATGCTCTCCCTTTTTTCTCCACTTTCTGTCTTGGTCCAACACCAACACCAACACCCAAACCCAACCACAACAACAACAAAGAACGGTGCTGCTTTCAGGACCAGATCCAAACCGCCTGGGTTTCTCGGATGATCAACATTACCGGAAATGGAGCATGCAGCGGCTGGAGGGGACGACGCGCGGCGGAGACGAATGGAGGATTCCCTTTGGCCTCTCCTCATTCTTTTTTATTTTAACTTTTAACTTTTTGTATTGTTTTTCAATCTATACGCTATTGAATACTGCATCAATTTGGTCCATAAGTTTTTCTTTTTCTGGTTTAAGTTTGTTGAAAATGAAACCAATTTCTTCTTGTTTTTTTTAATTGAAATTGAAATGATACAAGAGAATGGGTACAACTTCCATCTCCGTCACGACGTAGCTGGTCTTCTCCTGATCCCCTTTAATTTGCTGAACGAATTTGGATTGTTTGTTGAACTGAGTATTACCAAAGAGAATGGGGAGGGGAGGGGTCGTGGTTGAAGATGGTGAAGGAAATGAAATAAAAAATTATCTGGTGTGGGCAGTTGTAGGTACAATCTGGTGGGATTACTTAATCTAATAGTAATTAAGACTAGCGCACAGTGAGAGACTTCTATGTCTCGCGCACGCTAGAACCCAAAGAGAAACCTAATACCGTGAATCAAAGTTCAAGTGTTCAACTATTTATTGTTCACAAGATTTTGTTTTCGTCTTTTGATTCTAGCACATGATTTTGTTTTCTGGATGAATTAATTATTTATGCATCAGTGAAGTTTTTCCCAAGACGAAACCCATCCTACAATAAACTGAAACTATTTTTTTATTGGGTCTTGCTAACTAGTGTCCTAAAGGCATTAGTTAAGGAACCAAAAAAAAATAAGGTTTTACCGGAAAACAAACAATCACACTTATCAAAACATTAACTCCATCGTTTTTTCATGAAACTTGTCATTTTAATTCTTAGTATCCTTAACAGAAAACAAACAATCACACTTATCAAAACATAAACTCCATCATTTTTCCATAAAAATAACTTGGAGTTTTTACTTATTTTAATCTTTAATGGAATTATTCTTAGAGTACTCTCTCCTAGTTAGTGCCGCTTTTTTTTTTTTTTTTTTTTTTTAATCTACGATAAGAAACTTACTCGAGTAGAAGATGAAATAACTTTGGAAAGTGAAAATGTGGGACCACTGAAATTATAATGTGTTGGCACATTTTTATAGGTTGTGTCTAAGGGTGAATTGTTGGGTTTGTGCCCATTCAAGGATTTCTCGGGACAAGTTTCTTATCTGTCACATCAATGATTGTGCCGTGAGCCCGTGACTTGGTTTTAGATAGATAATCTTGAATTTCTTTCACGTTTTAGCTCATAGCCATTTGATTACAGGCCACCTTGGTATCTCCTAAGTGGGGAAACATGGAGGATGAAACTGATTTTGCTTTCTCAAATGAGTTCTTTTATTTACAAAATGAAAATCGTTTCTTGCTCTTTTTTGTTCATAATTTTCTTCGTAATAACCATGTTATTAAAATTATTTCAAATGTGTTGAATTTTGTATAATCTCTTCACATATTTATTTATTTGGTTTAGAGGACAAAAGCAAAAGATGTGCCTCTCAAATCTCGTGTTTCTTTTATTTTCAAAACTCGCACTGCAATGGCCCGCCCTTGTTTTGTCCTCTTTTATACTATTTTTGATCCGTCCATCCTTATGAACCTTGCAAGGGAAGAGGACCATCCACGATCCTTTTCAGTGCCTGGTAGTGGTAGGTTTCTTTCCGATTTGGGCATCCAGTGCATCATGCATGGTTGTAGATCTTCTGAGAAAAAAATTCTTATAAACTACAACTTAAGAGGGAGGACCGTACTATTTTTTCACCTAACGGTCGGAGAAAATGTTTTTTGTACATCCTAAAAACATTTGTGTATGATACCGTGTTCCATGTGAATGTGGTTTAATATTGTTGTATATTGAATATACAACAAAGTATATATGTGTGTGCGTCTGTGTGAATGAAATGTTTATGAATGCTACAAAATCATGATTTCAGTCGCATATGACTTGTAATTGTAGAAACAGGAATGTTAGGAACATAATTTAGGGTTTGTACAATGGACAATGTCCCCTTAGAATAGCAAATATTGTTGGCCTACAATCCATTTGGTTCTGTATTTCTCTTTGTCACATGGTATATCCTTGAGAAGCCTGGGATGGAAGATCCACATATGCAGCTGTTATTCTTCATGTTTTATTTTTCAACATTCTTAGTGATTGGTAGAACTGTGGCAGTAACTGTTCGAGTGGCTGGAGTTTTGAAATACCCGATACTTATCACTCTTGGTAGGGCTAGACAAATTGGGCCCAAGGGTAAGTTTCTATACTATTTTATAATTATCATAAATTTTTGTTAGGGGGGCTTCCTGTTAATAGGTAGTGTTTGTCTAGTTGACAATGAATTTTGGGATGATGTTGGTTAAGTATTTTTTTTTTTCCTTCTTTTTTCTGATCTGAATTTTGGGTTTTCTTTTCATCTTTCTTTTTTACTCTTACTTCCATGGTTTTATTATTAAATCTGTTTTCTTTTTCTATTCAATGATTCATTTGATTCTTGATGTATAATATGATTGTTACCGATGCTGCTGAGGGGCTTTCCTATTTGCGTCATGATTGTGTTCCTCCCATTGGTCATAGGGACATAAAATCTAACAACATAAAATTGGAAGGAAATTTTGGGGCAACAATTGCAGATATTGGAGTTACCAAAATTGTTAGGGGAGTTAGCCAAAGGCCAGAATCCATGTCCGTGGTTGTGGGATCTTATGGTTACATTGCACCGGGTTTACGAAATTGAGTTTAAAGATTGTATTTTATTTTTTACCTTAAAATGAATTCTTAATCAGACTTTTTGATTCCTGTATTTTGCTTTGTTTAGTTTTTGTTTTTGTTTTTGTTTTTTTATATAAATTCTTGGCTTAAATAAGATTTTGAACCCTGAAAAATTCCCGTTTTTTGGTTTTAGTCCTCTTACTTTTTTTTTCATAGGCTTTCATCCCAACTTTTTTCAAAGTTTAGGAATTAGTCCCCACTGTCAACCTGTCCTGTTTTCTGCTGATGTGGCTAACGGAATGCCACGTCAGCAATGCCACGTCATTCACGTGACGTTAAGTTTGTCACGTTAGCAGGGACTAGTTCCAAAAAAATTTGAAAATACAGGGACTAAAATCAAAAATTATGAACTTCGGAGGGACTAAAAACTTATTTTAACAAAAAAACTATTCTCTGAGCAATCAAACTAGAATAAGAAATTACCTTGATACCCTTGAGTACTAGAAATCATACCAGACGAAGGGATTCGTCAATTTGAAACTTGTGGCCCTAATGTATGGTTTATTTCTATTTTGTAGCCAAATTTTGGAGCAAGTCAGACAAAAATAAGAAATTATCTCGGTACCCTTCAGTACTAGATATATCATATAAAATGAAGGAATTTAGCAATTTTAAACATGTGGTCCATAATGTATGAATTTGTTTCTATTTTCTTGCCAAATTTCATAGCAAGTCATGCAGGAAAAGGAAATTAGCTTGGTATCCCTGTACTAAAAATCATACCAGACGAAGGAATTTGACAATTTAAACCATGACAAAAATGGCTAGAAAATATAAACAAATCATATATTAGAGCCATAGGTTTCAAATTTGTTGGAACCAAAGTGGTTTTGGTTAAATAATCTCTTTAAGTTTTGATGTTAACAAAAATGTTAAATTTGTATAGCAAAGTTGTGTTAAATGACTAACTCATCTATTCTAGCTTGCATAATTATCCTAAGTATAGCTAGACGAGGAAACCGAGTATAAGTTTCTTAATGTAGCTTTAAGAGAATATTCGGGGACATCGAGGAAGTTTCCTGTCCCTGTACGACTTGGTGTGAAAAAGCGGTTGGAAAACGTTTTTTTTTTTGTTAAAATAAGTTTTTAGTCCCTCCAAAGTTCACAAATTTTGGTTTTAGTCCCTATATTTTCATTTTTTTGGAAATAGTCCCTGCTGACGTGACAAACTTAACGTCACATGGATGACGTGTCATTGCTAACGTGGCCTCCATTAACCACGTCAGCAAATAACGGAGGGGAGTTGACAGCGGGGACTAATTCCTAAACTTTAGAAAAAGTGGGGATGAAAACCTTTGAAAAAAAGTAGGAGGACTAAAACCAAAAAAACAGGAACTTTTCAAGACCAAAAACTTATTTAAGCCTAAATTCTTACTATACTAAAGAAACATCAACCAGCACCATGTACAATATGGTAGGTAATTTAATGAGGATCGTCATGCACATCAACCTGTCTTTGTTCAATCAATTATGCAGAAAAGGTTTATCCAAAGATTGCACACACATCCATGGCTCCACTCATAAAATCCCACTCCATTTTTAATGATGCCGTCTTAGAAAGGTTTAATTGTTTTACATTGCAAATCAATTCTATAGTCTTTATATAGAGAAGATTCCATTAAAGGAAATGCAAAAACATTATGAAATTTCTATCATGAAAATGTGTAAGACAAAGTTTGATAGTTTAAAATAGCAAGTCTGTCTTTTATTGTTGTTGATTTCTATATTATGTGAGTGGATCTAAATTTTCTTGAATGCTCTAGAAAGGGCTTAAGAGTTTATATGCGGAGAACCATGTTTGGAAACAGTTAACACAAACCAATTAGTCCACTACTAATTCTCTGCATACCACAATTTATAATGTGTTTATTTCCATTTCAAACATTATTAATTCACTAACATTTCAAATATTTCCATATTGAAGTAAATCACTAACATCTTTTTGTTATATCCAAATAAAAGATTATAAAAGTTTTACATTTCATAAAAATGTCATCATAACATAGTATAATAAATTTTAATGATTTTATAAAAATTTAATGATCTTTTTCATCCTATTTACATAATTTACTTACAACCAGTGTTATTAAAACCAGACCGAACCAACCGATCTGACTGGTTGGATCGAAACCGGACACATGGCCAGTTCGGTTAGCATGTTAGACCAGATAGACATATGAACCGATGCTAACGTCATCAACTTGGCTTTGAATCGGGGTGAACCATTATGAACCGACGATCGACTTGTAAGAACCGGACCGGTAACATGGGTGGATGCGGATATATGGAGTTTGTGCACCGCTGAACCAACGAAACTTGTCGGGATATCTTTGAAAAATAATATATATACACACACACATACACACATAGCTTTAGTAAAATATTTATAACTTTGATATACATCGATCCATACGGTGACTCATCGGTTGAACCAATGACCCATTGATCTAGTACTCTGACCGAGTCGATGACCGATTCGGTTTTAATAACACTGCTTACAATTATTGTATCAAGTATATTAACATAAATTAAAATTGTATATAAGTATGAAAAATGTAAAATAAAATATTAAAATTTAAATTAGTCTACTTATGAAATATGTTTACAGAAGCAACATAACAATTAGCTTGGTCATGCAACTTTTTTAACTCCTCATAAAATAAAATAATAAAGAATTGATATATCCTAATCAATCATCCAAACACAACATCATATTGGGAATCTTTATCTTTATATATATAAAAGGAAAAAGGTCTAGGGTTTTCCTAGGGTTGTTATAAGGGTAATTAGGTAAATTGTCTGAGGGGTAATTTAGTGAATTTAAATAAAATTATTATTATAAACCATTTATTTACCTAAAAAATAGCTGAAATAATAAAAAAAAGGGCTAAAACTGAAAAGTTTAGAATTAATCGTAGCAATTTGGTGATTTTGTACTTTGGCAATTTAGAAAAGGTGGATTCATTGATAGAATTGATCAGTATTCAGCCAATTCTTATGATCAATTCACATCAGTATTTTAAGAATTTTTTATTCATATATTCTTAAAATTATAGTATTTTAGTCTATATTACTTTTTACCCAAAAATTCATGAACTGGGCAACGTTCCCTGTTGTTTCAATAGCCACATTCAGTTTCCTTTTAATATAGGCAATAGAATTAATATCATTGAACACTGAACAGAGCCTTATTTTACAAATTAAAACTACCAAAAAAAAAAAAAGGATGGAATTTAAAACATAAAAAAGGGTACACCATTGAGTTGAGAACTTGCAGGAATGGAAGTATATTTATATCCTGTTTGCAGCTAACCAATTAGCAGGTGCCTCAGAACATGAAGGAGTGTCATTGGGTTTAAATCAATTTGTTAATCATAGATTTTATATTGTTGTTCTTCATAGCTGATTCAAAAAGATGTATGTCTCTTTGTATATCATAAAGATATATGTTTTCCTCGATTATTTATTCTTCCCTTCTACATCTATAACTATGAGATTCTTTGCTTTTGCAGGTGGTTGGGGTTGGAGTTGGGAGAAGGAGCTGTTACACAAGAAGTGATGAAGGGGTTGTGAATTTGATTAAGGGTGCGTTTGGGTAAATAGCTTAAAGACAAGATAAAGTGATGCCATAAGAGCTGAATTGATAAGTCATGCGGTTGGATGCATATTTCAAAAGCAATTATTGACTTAAAGCTCATGAGAATAAGTTAAAAGCACTATGAAATGCCATAAGGTAATTATCTGAAGGAAAGCGTGATGGAAGGTAATTATCTTATGGTAGATTGTTAATTCTCTTTTTTAGTAATTATCTGATGATGGAAGGTGTTTATCGTGGCACATCAAATTATTTTGTTTTATTGTTCTTCTCTTTTCTACGAAATGAGACCATTCTC
Source organism: Sophora flavescens (assembly GCA_030762895.1). Classification (NCBI taxonomy): domain Eukaryota; kingdom Viridiplantae; phylum Streptophyta; class Magnoliopsida; order Fabales; family Fabaceae; genus Sophora; species Sophora flavescens. The sequence continues at coordinate 14,192,550 of CM061068.1, read as the reverse complement.
TAATAGGGTAATTGAACGATTTTTAATGGTTTGTTAATTTTATTTAGTTTTTAAGTTTTTTTTTTTTTATTTAGTTTTTCTTAACAGAGAACGTATGAGTTGTGGGGGGAAGGGGGTAAGTGGCTATGAGGAGTTGACAAATTCTGTGTCGAGTTACCTATATGACAAGAAGTTGTCATAGAAATTTCATCCAGAATTTTTAATGGTTCTTGGTGTTGTTATTATCTCAAAATCCAATCAAAAGCTACAACCCATATTTTGCCTATTGAATTTTAAATAGATTATTGATAAATCTCCATAATTCATTGCTTCAAAATTTCTATTTTCCAGTTATGTGACCTAATAATAATGAGAAAAACTTAAACTGTCATTAGGCATTACGCAAGGCTGATGAATAGTTGCTTCAAAAAAAAGGCTGATGAATACTCTTAAAATGTTTTTATTATAATTAATTTTTTCACTTAAGTCTGATTTCAACATTCCATGCATTTTTAATTATAATTAACATAATTAATTAGCCATTATTTGTGACTAATGAGTGCTATCATTTGTGACTTTTTTTTACTAAAAATGATATTCATTCATTCAAATTGATAAAATACATCGAAAACAACACAAATTTAACATCACTAAAAACCGAAAAGGATGAATCTGCGAATAAACTCACAACACCCAGGTTAATAGCATAACACATGCCTCCGGATTTGTACCATTGACGCCCAAATCTTGATGAAATCTATAATGGATCGAAGCTGATTTAACAATCTAAACCAAACGAACACCACAATAAGACGGGAAACTAAACGACATCACAACAAGACAACGAACCAAACACTGCTGCACGCAAACGACGAAAACACGAAAAAATACGAAAGAAAAACCAGATCTATTTAAAAAAATCACTTATTTAAATGCTATCATTTGTGACTAATGAGTGTCCATAAAACGTTTTTTATATAATGAAACGTTATTTTGGGTCAAATAAATGATGTAGGAAAGTTATAATTATGACATTATAAATTGATTTTTCATTTAAAACTCATTATAACTTTCCATATAAATTTACACTAAAACGCCCAGATTACTATTAAATTCGTATTTTAATTCCATCTATAAACTGACTCCAAACTTTCTTGATTATCAACTAGCACTGTAATTTCATATGAACACAGTTATCACTGCTTCGATTAATTTTTATTTCTAAATAAATTGTTAGTGAAAATAATGATTTCGTTTTAAATAAAAGTTATACATTCAATGGTCCTGAGTCAATTTCATGATACACTATGGGAGATGTTGACATCTAATGGATGGATTGCCTTCGCTGGATCACATTGAGAGCAGTAAATCTTTCATATTCAAATGATCAAATGATATATAAAAGGAAATATTAACTGAATAGATAAAATGAAATAAGATATAAAAAAAGTTAAATACTCAACTATAATCTACTAACATGATGTAGCCAAAAACAATAGATTTACTGCATCAAGTGATTACTTCCCATGGATGTGTGGGAAACAATCATCGCATTCCATAACTCGTCATATTCTCTCATATTATGAAAAAAAATATAAATAAAGTAATACAATTCCATAAATAATTAAAATAATTGATCAATTATTATAGATATGATTTAATATAAAATTACATTTTACCATTTTTCTATGATAAATGTCCCTAAATTAAGCAGGGTTGCTTACCGCACCTGGGTTAGAGAGAGAGGCTCTGCCTTCTCTCTAACTTTCCTCCCCTATGAGCATTAAAGCTCCTTTAGGGTTCTACCTCTTCAGTCGCCGTCTAGAGCCTATCTCCTCCCTCTGTGGAGGCTCTTTCCCCCATCGATTGGGGTACTTCTCATCCCTCATCCCTCCCCTCCGACGTGAGGACTTCATCCCTGCTCATCCATGGCTACACTCCACCAGTTTGCTGCTTCCTTTCTCAATGCCGCCACCAACAACCACCACGACCTCCCTCCCATCCCAGATCCACCATGTCCAAGTCAAGCACATCATCACAGATCTGGATCCCATACCGACATCACCAAATCATCGATCGCTCCTTTGTCACTTAGTGGGGGTTAGCTCCCTAACAGGAAGCCTATTCCTTCCGCCACAACCCTGTCATCATCTCCTCACAGCCCCCACATCCGTGCTTTGTCCTCTCAAGTTTCCACCCCCAATCGCCACGTTTTCTTCTTCGGCGGAGCGACCCCCACCTGAGCCACCGCCACTAGACAAAGGTGACAGCTCTGAAGGAAGCATGAGGTCTCGCAAGCTCAGGGCGCTCCTATCCAAAGCATCCACCGGCTTTCCCCCACCGGTTGAACTGAGACCCAGACGCCCTCCACCAAGGCCACCGGACGCAGGTAAAAGTTTTAACCTTAGTAGTGTTGTTGCTGCTGGATCCTCTGTAGGAGCCTTTTTGTGCATGTTGGTCTTAAGATTAGGTTGTGTCAAGTTTGCACCTGGGGTGTTTGATGGAAAGCCCCAACAGATATGGGCATTTTGGAAAAACATAGTGCATACAGGACCTTATGAGGCTGACAACTATTTCTGCATTCTCTCCAAGTATCAATCGGCTTCCAAACAAAGGGTTAATCTGGACAATGTCGAGACCACCTTTAGTCGAAACGAGCCCGAGAAAGACAAAGAAATGATCCTTAATTGGATAGTTGAAAAGACTGTGGATTCTCACTTCCTTGATGTCTTTGACCGCGTTTGGAAGATTATGATTGGTCAGCTGTTGGGATCTAGATATGGGTTTAGTTTTGCCCATTTGGTTTCTGTTCAATCCATGTGTAATGTCGCTCATGTCTCGATAGGCTTAGCTGTTAGAGGTGAAACTTCATTGTGGATGGGGAATGCCCCTACACAACCTGATCAATCCCTTTGTACCGACTTTTACTTTATCTAATGAAAGTAGTTGTTTTCCAGTAAAAAAAAAAACTTTCTTGATTATCAACTAGCACTGTAATTTCATATGAACACAGTTATCACTGCTTCGATTAATTTTTATTTCTAAATAAATTGTTAGTGAAAATAATGATTTCGTTTTAAATAAAAGTTATACATTCAATGGTCCTGAGTCAATTTCATGATACACTATGGGAGATGTTGACATCTAATGGATGGGTTGCCTTCGCTGGATCACATTGAGAGCAGTAAATCTTTCATATTCAAATGATCAAATGATATATAAAAGGAAATATTAACTGAATAGATAAAATGAAATAAGATATAAAAAAAGTTAAATACTCAACTATAATCTACTAACATGATGTAGCCAAAAACAATAGATTTGCTGCATCAAGTGATTACTTCCCATGGATGTGTGGGAAACAATCATCACATTCCATAACTCGTCATATTCTCTCATATTATGAAAAAAAATATAAATAAAGTAATACAATTCCATAAATAATTAAAATAATTGATCAATTATTATAGATATGATTTAATATAAAATTACATTTTACCATTTTTCTATGATAAATGTCCCTAAATTATCAAGGACTATTTAAATTAAAAGACTATTTCAAATAAATGAATTAATCAATTGTTACAAAATTACTTTGATATTTAATTAGTAACTCTTCGAATTTTTTTTTTTGAAACAATTGTCCAGAATTTTTTATTAATTTGAATTGGTAAATATCCTGATTTGATATTCATGAAAATGATCTAATCAAAAAATATAAAAATAATTTATTTGGTTTATAGATATGTTTATTATACTTCACTTACAACTTTAAGTGGACGAATACCGTTTAAGATTAAAAATAAATGATTTTATTCGGTGAAAAAAAAATATTTTATTATAAAATAATTTAGTGATTATTTTTAGAGATTTATTTAAAAAAAAATAGAGAAATAGATTTGTGTTTGATTACAATCATAACAATCGTTTTTTTTTAAGGTGGTTAGTTATAAAAATTGATTTTTTATAAAACTAATGAAAGTTTCTTATCATTTTAATCTCCAAAATGATTTTTTCTGCTTTTGATTATTTTCAAAAGAAAAAACAAACACACTAAATTTTTTTTAAAAAAATAATTGTATACTTAAAAAATGATTTTTTTTAACAAAATAATTTAACAAAATAAACAATAACAACCGCACTCTTTATTTTGGTGAATTATCTACAAATATACTAATATTTTTATCATTTTAAATGAAAAATTATTTGGTACATGTAATAAAATAATAACTTTAACATGAATATTGGGTCTTTTTTATCGAATTGCTGATCTGTCGGGCTAACCGGGTTTTGGGGGGATATTAATTTTTTATTGGTCATTTTGGTTGCTTGATTTTTCATTTTATTATTTTATTAACTTAACTTTTAGGTTTCTTCTGCAGGCAGATCGAGGTGCATTTATGTGGATTAGACTCCGACAGATGACAGCTGGACAATCATAATTGCACATCTCTTTGTTTAATATTTAACTAAAAATTTAACGAAATCCCGCTGTAAAAATCGAATAAAAAATGAAAAACCAAATAAATCGAAAATCGAAAAAATGGAAACAGAAAAAATCATAATTTTTTATTGGATTGGATCGAATTTTGAATCCTATAGTGAAATCCAATTCAAACAGATATATTATATACATATATACTATTATTTTTGAAATTATAGTATTACTCATACTTAAACATTATTTTTCATACTTTTATATCCCTCATTCTCTTTAATATTTTGGTTGAAATGAAATATATAAGACTATTTAGAATAAATATTAATGTTTTGAAGTTATATTTTACTAAAAGTTTTGGTGCATAACATATATATTTGATTGAGTAATCATGAAAATAGAAAAACAATTAAGTAGATTTGAAAAATAATTAGTTACAATTTATTTGTAGCCGATTCAAGGGAAAAAAAGGATAAGTATGAGTAGATAAAGAGAATTAATATAAAAGAACGTGTTAAAAAATATCAATAATTTTTTTCTTCTCAAACTCTCAAATTAAAATGAAGATTATCTTTTATCTACTATTAAATAAGTACAAAGGACACTTGACGTTAGAAAAAAAATATAAAGTATGACAAAAACCGAATTATCCAATCCAATCCAAACCATACGATGTTTTTATCATTAGAACGGATGACTTTTTAACTCAAAATCGATCCAATCCAATCCGTGAACACCCCCGCTACAAATAGAGTGCATGAAGCTCTCTGATACATTAAGCTTCTACAGCCTGCCCCTATGTTACGAAAGAAATTTTTTTATTAAAAAATTGAAGCAGCCTTCTTACTCTGTTTTCAGTTACATTACACCTCACTTTGTCTTCCTCGAGCCAAGCCTTTCATCTCTCCGGTCTCCCCTATCCTTTCACATCTGTTTTTGCCTTTCTATATCATCTTCTCCTATCTCTCTTTCTCGCCTCCCGTCTGTTAGAAAATGAGGTCTCATCTGCAACAAAGAAAAGAATAACAAGTGACATGCGCATCCTTCAAGGCATGTAAGAACACTAGGCTTTAGGTTCGATTCGCCCCCACCAATCTCTCCTCGTAGATTGGATGCAACAGGTGTAACCGGTGAATCCCCTTCAGGATACAATAGAGAACCATGGTTTGGTTTGCACACCCTAAACCAAGCGTATCGTCATTGACATTTTACAGAATAATAGTTTCCTTAATTCTCTCTGCACATTAAGGGAAGAAAGGAAGTGATTTGGCTTGCAGAAGTTTAGCCAATTTTCAGACATCATTCTGCACGCACAAGTGGTTCTATTTATAGACCAACTTATGCCTCTTGGTGAATGAAATAACCTTTCATGTATTTGAAAGAATGATTGCAACCTTTCATGAACATACAATTGATGAATGAACATATTTAATCATGAAAAAACACACCTATTGGGAAATATTTAAAAGCCATGAAGAGACACACCTATTGGTGTCCTTCAAACTCTTTCCAACTTGGTGTCTTGGACTTCCATTATTTTGGAAATCCCTCACAATCCCCCACCATTTTCAAAATAAACCCAAATCTCATTATTCCGGAAATCGCATGCTTTCAGACAAATGTATCTTGGGGATTTGAACCTTTGCTTAGTAGGCCATGGGTTTCACTCATCCCCGAATAATTTGGTAGACAAGCTTTGAACCAAATATTCATTAGATCAAGCATGCATGACTTACACATGAAATCTCGGTACCATTGAACGACGTGGTAGTGTGACACATTTGGTAAGGCCTTGTGTCTTGTATCCTTTTCATGAGAGCTTACAGAGTCAAGCCCAACTCTAAGAAGCGGCCACACTTCACTCTCACATAGGTGGACTTTACCAGAAGCACCCCCATAAGGTGGGCACCTCAGCACATATATGCTATAGGTCCATTAAGAGCAAAATCTCACCCTTTTCCTTTTGTCCTTATGGTATCCAAGTACTTTTAAACCTTGGGATGTATCTATTCGTCAAGTACTTGCAATCACTCTCATAGTGTACTTTGACCACATTGAACTCAAGACTTGATGCTACTCAAGTGTGAGTTGGGTTTCCACCATTGGTGATCGTGTAGATATGGGCTTGATTCCCATCCCTAATGATGTTTTTCCACATCATATCACTTGTCAGTCCTTTCGTCAAAGGATGCAAGATTTCTTTCCTTCTTATAAAGACCTTGGAAATTACTCCATTTGCAATTAGTTCCTCGACATAACTATGTCTTAGCCCAATGTTCTTGGACTTTCCATTATAAACCTGGCTATATGCTCTTGATAGTGTTAACTGACTATCCCATTGTATGGATACTAGCACCATTAAAATTGGTATCTCATACAACAAATTTATGAGTCATTCAATCTCTTTGTTACCTACTGCCAGTGCTATAAATTTTTGCAGCCGTGGTGGATGGGCAATGCCGTCTTATTTCTTGAAACCTCAAGAAATAGCACCCCCACCAACTGTGAAGACTCAACTGCTTGTTGAAGCATGGTTTTCTGTATAATTTATCCAATTGATATCCGTGTATCCTTCTAATTCTGAAGGATAATTATTATAGTTTAAACTATAGTTCATCGCCCTCAACAAGTATTTCAATACTCTTGGACAACATGCCAATGGTCTTTTCTTGGATTACTTGTATACCTACTTAGTCTCCTATAACACATGCAATGTTTGACTGGGTACATGTCATGGCATACATTAAATATCCAATTACTTTTGAGTATTCAAGTTGTGCTACTAGACTACCTTTGTTTGGTACTAAAGTAATGATATGATCATAGGGAGTAGTGATAGGTTGATAATCAAAGTGATTAATTTTTTTTAATACCTTTTCTACATAGTGAGTTTGGGGTAAACCTATATTCTCACCATCTCTTATTATTCTAATTCCTAGAATCACATCAGCTACCCCTAAGCCTTTCATGTCAAAATTTCTAGATAAGAACCTCTCAGTTTCTTCAACTTAATCTAGATCAGTACCAGATATTACATATAAACAAATCATGACCCCTTTTCCTCCATGGAATTTACTATAAATACCCTTGTCAGATTTATTTATTTTATATTTAACTAGCACAACTTGATCAAACTTTTGATCCCATCGCTTAGGATCTTATTCTAGTCCATACAACGACTTATTCAATTTACACACTTTTTTTTCCTAACTATTAACCGCAAACCCTTCACTTGTGTCATATACACCTCTTCATCTAATTCCCCATTTAGGAATGACATTTTCACATCCAATTGATGGATGACAAACTTATAGATGGATCTCAGTTCTAATAGCACTCTAATTGAAGCAATTCTTGCCATAGGTGCATATGTATCAAAATAATCAATACCCTCCTTTTGTGTAAATCCCTTAGAAACTAGTCTTGCCTTAAACTTTCTATGGTTCCATCTACCTTAATTTTCCTTTTGAAAATCCATTTACAACCTATTGTTGTGGAACCAGGTGGGAGGTCTACTAATTTCCAAATTTTATTCCCCATTTATTGAATCAATTTTCTATTGTATGGCTTCCTTCCAGAAAGTAACATCTTGAGACTTTTTTGTCTCCTCAAATGTTGCTAAATTACTTTCAATTTAATAATATATTGGTCCATACCCGTCTATGGACTCACTTGTTCCTTCAACAAGGAACATGAAAAACCTTGGTCTATAAGTTTTCTCTTTTCGAGCTCTCTGACTTCTCTTAAGTTCTAAACCCACCAAAGTATCTTTATTAGATACATTGCTTTTTGGATCATGTGCATTACTATGAACATTATCCTTGTGACTTGGAATTGAGTTAAACTAATCTTCTTGAAAGATTCTGCCCTAAACTCAATTACTGTATTAACAGGATGAGTCACTAGATTCAATAACCATGAATCTATATGCTTTGCTAATTTTATCATAGCCCGGGAAAACACATTCAATTCCCCATTCGCATAATTTATTTCTTCTGATTCAAGAACTTTTACTATTGTCCTACAACCTCAAACTTTGAAAATTTTGAGAATGGGTTTTCTATTTTCAGAGCGCATGTGGGGTTATCTTGTTCCTTCTTTTGGAACCCTATTTACTATATAAAAAGACTTCAACATGACTTCTCCCCAATATCATTTTGTTGGACCAACATAGGATACCATGTGAACGCGCTGTCGCGCACGCGCCAAAAAGCGAGCGGTTTGTAAAAATGTAGTTTAGAAAGCGACAACTCGAGTATCGTCTCACAAGGACTCTTGGGTTGTTGTTAACAGAAAAAGTCAGAATTGGGGGGTTTTGGATTTGAAAAATAAAGAAAACAAGGCAGTAACAGAGCAATAAAAAAACAGAGCAGTTTAAAAGTTTATCAAATAGCTAAAGACGATTAATCTACTGTTCTCGATTTCCCAACTATCATCGGTTCATGTAAATTCCAAGTCCTAAGCAGATTCTAATCCCCTTTCGGTTGTAGCAACAATTAACAAACGAAATTGCTACTACGAGATATATGTTCCTATTCCCGAATTAAACAAACAGGGTTAAGCCCTCATGAACTAAACGAACATGAACGAACACACGCGAATTAAACAAACGCGATTCAATATAGGAACATAACATCACCGAAATAAATCAACACAACACTATACACTCCTGAATTAAACAAACGAAAATATATAGCATAGTATTGAAAAGAGAAAAGAAAATAAAACAGGAATTACAGAACCTCAAGTGTGGATGGAAATCGATTACAGTAGATTAATCAAAGGAGACTATTTGATAATATTTTAAACCGCTCTATTTTTTTATTGCTCTGTTACTGCCTTGTTTTCTTTATTTTTCAAATCCAAAATCCCCCAATTCTGACTTTTTCTGTTAACAACAACCCAAGAGTCCTTGTGAGACGATACTCGAGTTGTCGCTTCCTAAACTACATTTTTACAAACCGCTCGCTTTTTGGCGCGTGCGCGACAGCGCGTTCAAAAATTGGCGAGGTCACCATAATTGTCAAATGCTCACCTCCATATCAAGGCTGCAAGTTAGGGGACTATGGAACAAGCTTCAGTCCCGTGTCTATCATTTGGGCCTTATGCTACATGCCATGGGATCTGGGAGGATCATACTACAATTTGGGCATTCCGTGGCCCCTGTATCACAGACAATGGGATCCCGGTGGAACCGCCCCAATGAGTTTTCTCTAAACCCTTTCCTTTTTAATTTTCCTTGCTTTATTTTGTGTTGTTTTCTTTTAGCCCCTGAATAATTTGAGAAGATCAGGAGTATTTGTGTGTTGAGTCTTGTGTCGGCAAGTTTATTGGTTTGATTGAATTTTGCATAGATGGATTGCATGATATGTGTTGACTGTTTTCCCCCTAAGTCTTGAAAATTTGAAAATTTGATCCCCATGTGGTTGAAAATTAAACTTTGAGATATTTTGTTGTGATGGCATGATTTATGATAAGTTTGGGGTGATAGGAAGCACACACTAGGGATAGAATCTCGGTCAAACAATTTGCAAAAATGTCCAGGTGAGGATTTGAGCCTCCAACATGTTTTTAACTGTGTGAAATCACTTTTAAGTTGCACTTTCCCGAATTTGCTTGAATCTCTTCTTGGTTTGCATGTTTATGTATTTGCTTCAGATGATTTAGGCATTTTCTTTGTAAATAACCACTTGGCCTAAATTAACCATCCCTAATGCATGTTTCCTAGTTAGCCCCATTGAGCCTGATTAGCCTGTTAATTCTTGATGACCTGATGTTATGAGCCTAAAATCTGAAAAAAAAAACCATGTTAACCCAATCTTAGGACTAGGAGAGCATGGAATCTTAGCAAGAGAATGGTTACAAGAAACTAAGTTTGGGGTGACTACAAGGATGGGACATGTCATTCTGGATTGAGAAAAAGAAAAAAAATAATAAAAAGGTTGGAGCCAAAGGCAAGAAAAAAATCCCCGGCAACGGCACCAATTTTTGAACGAGCTATCGCGCACGCGCCAAAAAGCGAGCGGTTTGTAAAAATGTAGTTTAGGAAGCGACAACTCGAGTGTCGTCTCACAAGGACTCTTGGGTTGTTGTTAACAGAAAAAGTCAGAATTGGGGGGTTTTGGATTTGAAAAATAAAGAAAACAAGGAAGTAACAGAGCAATAAAAAAATAGAGCAGTTTAAAAGATTATCAAATAGCTAAAGACGATTAATCTACTGTTCTCGATTTCCAAACTATCATCGGTTCATGTAAATTCCAAGCCCTAAGCAGATTCTAATCCCCTTTCGGTTGTAGCAACAATTAACAAACGAAATCGCTACTACGAGATATATGTTCCTATTCCCGAATTAAACAAACGGGGTTAAGCCCTCATGAACTAAACGAACATGAACGAACACACGCGAATTAAACAAACGCGATTCAATATAGGAACATAACATCACCGAAATAAATCAACACAACACTATACACTCCTGAATTAAACAAACAGAAATATATAGCATAGTATTGAAAAGAGAAAAGCAAATTAAACAGGATTACAGAACCTCAAGTGTGGATGGAAATCGATTACAGTAGATTAATCAAAGGAGACTAGTTCTGCATAAACGTAAACCTAACCTAATTTGTAGCCGTCTAAACTAAAGAGAAAACAAAAGATATGAAGAGCTCCTGATCAGTTCTGCCTAAAAGACTTAAATACAGTTTCTGGATTCAGCTAGCTCGCGAGGCGAGCACACCTTCGCGAGGCGAATAATATGAACAGTCTTCAGCTTTTGGTTCTCTCGCGAGGCGAGCTTATCATTCGCGAGGCGAGACTCTTCAAATTCCAAACTGTCACAGTCGTGACCTTCAACACGGGTAAGCCGTGATGGCTTCTGATCTTCCAGGGTTGGATTACTCGCGAGGCGAGTCATGTTTCGTGGGGCGAGACAGAAATGTTTGCAATTTCTGGAGCAGTCACGCTTCAGGTTCGCGGGGCGAATGCACTCTCGCGGGGCGAAGAACTCCAGAACTGCTTCTTTTTATTACCTGAAAACAAGAAATAGCAGTAAGTGCTTTATTTGACTCCAAATCAACTAAATTAACCTAAAAATACTTAAACGACTCAAAATGCTGCTTAAAGACAATCAAGTCTAATTTGGGCGAAAATGAGATATAATTAGCACAAAACCACGGTCATACTAGCCATAAAACTATATGAGCCAGCGGCTGATCACCATGGCTTCTACCATTTCTTCTTATATCCTAATTTTATTTTCAATTATACTAATTTGTTATGGGGAATAAGGTGCAGTTGTTTGGTCAACCATTCTAGTAGACTCAAAGTAATAACTAGGATAATAATATTCTCATACTCTATTACTCCTAAGACATTTAATAAATATATAATAACAAACCTCTTCAATTTTTCGCGGGGCGACACAGAAATGTTTGCAATTTCTGGAACAGTCACGCTTCAGGTTCGCGGGGCGAATGCACTCTCGCGGGGCGAAGAACTCCAGAACTGCTTCTTTTTATTACCTGAAAACAAGAAATAGCAGTAAGTGCTTTATTTGACTCCAAATCAACTAAATTAACCTAAAAATACTTAAACGACTCAAAATGCTGCTTAAAGACAATCAAGTCTAATTTGGGCGAAAATGAGATATAATTAGCACAAAACCACGGTCATACTAGCCATAAAACTAGATGAGCCAGCGGCTGATCACCATGGCTTCTACCATTTCTTCTTATGTCCTAATTTTATTTTCAATTATACTAATTTGTTATGAGGAATAAGGTGCAGTTGTTTGGTCAACCATTCTAGTAGACTCAAAGTAATAACTAGGATAATAATATTCTCATATTCTATTACTCCTAAGACATTTAATAAATATATAATAACAAACCTCTTCAATTTACCGACATTATATAATAACATATATAATAATCAAAATTAATAGGTAACTGAGAGTTATTGTACAGTATAAAATTCATTTCCTTAACTGTTATTAACAAGCACTCATAATAATTTTAAATCAATTATGCAAGAAACAAATAGGAAATATTAACCAAATATTCTCGATATAAATACTTTCTTAACAACCCAATTGTTAAGTTCTTTGGCCCTGGCCTGGCGGTTAACACACCAGACATTTCCAGTTCTTCCCATGCGTCGCGGGTTCAAACCCTAGCGGACGCACTTTTTCAATTCAAATAATTTTGTCTAAAATAAAAACGTTTCCGGTTGCAAATGGGAGGGTTTGAACTCGTGCGCTGCATGGAAACAGAGACGACACTCCACCAACAAACCAACAGTGATTATTAATGAACCATTTTATATATATAACTTTTAACCACGATGCACCCTTCCCAAAAGATACAACTTTTGAGCGTCACCTTCTACCATCAACCGGGTCAATGAAACCCGTTTTCTGGAAACCGGGTTCACACGACCCACCCACTGCATTTTTGGTTATTCAATCCCAATCTAAACTAACTTTCATTGTTTCTATGTTTTGTATTCATGTCTAAACATGTTCTAGGATAAATCTACATGATTTTCATTATAGAAAACAACCAAAACAATGATCCAATCATTATAAGTTTTCTATAACATTTCTTCATGAACATCTATGTCCAATTTAACAACTTAGAACACTTCAAAAATTAATTGGTTCTTACATGGATCAAATTCACTAATGCATGCACATGATATAATCATTCATATATTAGACAATTCTATCAAAATAGAGCAGCATACTTGCATGCATAATAAACCAAACATTTTTATGTTCATCAAAATTCACATACTTGATTTTATTCTAAATCATGCATCTAAAGCTCTAATACCACATGTTAATTTTAACATAAATAAAGAATGCCTTTATGATTGAACATACATGAATTTAGAATATCAAACATATCATAGCCATAGAAAGTAATTGTGTACCTTTCACATGGTCACAGATAAAATATTTTGATGAAGTCTAGGAGTACTCATCTCTTCTTGTTCTAAAAAGGCCATGCATCACTTTCTTCCAACGAACAAAGTTTCCACCCTCGAACCTCTCCACTTTGACAATGTCAAATGTAATCTCCCTCAATGTTGTAACCATTATTATAAATCGAAGATCGAACCTAAAGATTGTTAGAAGATGGGGTCTGGTCTGCAACAAAGAAGAGAAGAACAAGTGACATGCGCACCCTCCAAGGCGTGTAAGAACACTAGGCTTTAGGTTCGATTCGCCCCCACCAATCTCTCCTCGTAGATTGGATGTAACAGGTGTAACCGGCGAATCCTCTTCAGGATACAATAGAGAACCATGGTTTGGTTTGCACACCCTAAACCAAGCGTATCGTCATTGACATTTTACAGAATAATAGTTTCCTTAATTCTCTCTGCACATTAAGGGAAGAAAGGAAGTGATTTGGCTTGCAGAAGTTTAGCCAATTTTCAGACATCATTCTGCATGCACAAGTGGTTCTATTTATAGACCAACTTATGCCTCTTGGTGAATGAAATAACCTTTCATGTATTTGAAAGAATGATTGCAACCTTTCATGAACGTACAATTGATGAATGAACACATTTAATCATGAAAAAACAAACCTATTAGGAAATATTTAAAAGCCATGAAGAGACACATATATTGGTGTCCTTCAAACTCTTTCCAACTTTGTGTCTTGGACTTCCATTATTTTGGAAATCCTTCACACCGTCCCCTCTTTCCCCTTTTATTCTTCGTTTTGCCATCGACATCGGGGGCTGATGGTGTGGGTGAGGGACTAAGGTGTGGCTGTACGGGACGATCCCAGAGACGGTAACGATGCAACCCTTCTCCATCAGGTATGACTTCTGAAGGAAAGACAAGTCATGCTTTTTATTATATTGCTATACTGGAATTAGAAGTGATACATTTTAGGTCTTAGGATTTAGCTTTTAAACGAATGTATGATTTGTATCTAAGTCAGGTCCAGAGACATTTTTGAAGAGGTTTACAAAATATAGATCCTGTGTTTCCTTTCCCTTTCTCATGTTTGATTTTGAATAAGATTATTTATTTATTTTGTTTGTATCTCTGGAATATAGCAAATCTGACTTGGATGATGTTGGATTTTCTAAATTGCATTTTAACGTGAAGCTTGGTGATATGGTTGCTTTTATGTTTATTAGGTTCCTTGATACTGATAGCAAGCCTGAATTATTTAGTTTTGTAGCTTTATAAAGGTGAATGTCGCGACCGTCCCGTCCGGGAGCCGCGAAAAAGGGATAAAAAGCACAGAGGAGTCGCCACTAAAATTTTTATTGGGAAAATCTTAGAAAACCCAATTATTTAAAGGAAAACTGGTCTTAAAAAAAATGAGAGAGAGATGAGTCCGGGAGTCGGTTACGAGTGGGGAAGGTGTTAGCACCCACACGCCCGTTTTTAAAAAAGCAGTACCTCAAGTTAATTGTGCAGAAACATTTTAATAGCCTTTTAAATATTTATTTTACCCCAAAAATTATTTACAAGAAAGGATTATATATTTTTTAATTTTTAATTTAATTTTTTATTTTATTTTTTTTATTTTTAATTTTTAATAATCCTTATTTTTTGAATTTATTGTTAAAAAGGGGAAAAGTTTAATTTTTTTGATTAATTATTTTAGCATAAAAAGGGACACAAAAAAAGAAAAATTTAGTTTTGGCCCGACAAGATGATTTATCTTGCTCCTACGTATTCCCGGGTGCGATGGGAAACTCAAAGCCACGTAGTTCTCTCGAAAAGATTTGATTGGTTGGTTGATTTTAATTTTTGATAAAAGATTTGATTTTGTTTTGATTTTATTTTTTTAAAAAAGGATTTTATTTCAGGATAAATTCACTTTTGCATAGGGTCTAAGATAACAGTGCTATACCATAAACCCTTACAATTCGTACGACACTTGAGGATGAATAAGTCCATACATCAACGTCGTAGATTGTTGCGTGAATTAAAAAGATTTTTATAAAAATGAAATTGGGTGAAATTGATTAAATGATAAATTAAAAAAAAATATAGATTATTGCGTGAATTCAAAAGGACATTTCTATTTTATTTTATAAAATTTTGTTTTGAAAGAAATTGTTCTTTAAAAAATTTAATAATTTTTTTTTAAAACAAAAAAAGAAAGGAAAGAAAGAAAGGATCTGACCCAAATGAAAGGCACAATGCTCTAATGAAACAAAAAAAAAAAAACAAAAGAACAAGTTGGGCCACCAACTGCCACTAAGCCCAAACCCTTAAAATTTCATAACCTAATAACATAACTTAAAAACAACAGTCCCAAGAGAATAACGAAGGAGGAAGGAGATTATCAGAGTCTCCATGTTACCACTGCAGAGAAGGGACCTGACGGATGCGTGGAGGAGGACGGCGCGATGGCGGCGAAGATGGTAGCCTGGCACGCGGCGGCTTGCAGAGCGGATCGACAACGAAGCAGAAGCGTTCGTGGCGGATGGTTGACGCGGGTGGCGGCTGGACGAGCGCAGATCCGGAGGGGTTGCGACGGCGGGAGATGGTCTTTCAAGGCGGCGTGGTGGCTCTGCGACTGGTCTTGCCCGGCGGTGGAGCGAAGCAGTGGAGATGGCGAGAGAGGACCGAGCAGGGGACTTTCTTCTTCTTCTTTTAGTATTTGCTTGCTGTTTTTTTTATTTTAAATGGTAATGAAGGGTTGTGGTAGATGGGTTTTTGTTTTGTTGGTGATGAATATTGTTTGGGTATGGGAGATGGCTGTGTTTGAGGGGTTAAAGATGATGAGGGAGTGTTTTAAAAAAATGGGTGAAGGAGATGGTTAAAATGGGTTTATAGTTGAAGATAGGATGTGGTTCATGATGGAGGCTATGGTGTTTCTGGTCTGAGATGAAAGGATACTGGTTGTTATGGTGGCTTAAGTGGGAGGAAGGTCATGAAGAAAAATGATGAAGGAGCAAGTGATGATAAAACAAAATGGGAGAGAACCCCTTCCTTTTTTACGCCCCCTCCTGCTTCTTCTACTGTGCGACTTATATTGGCATCAAAGGGGAGAAGATGACAAACATCTCTGTTGGCCAGCTGTGGAGGAAAGGGACCGCACTGTGTGGTGTTGCCACAGATCAGTATTTGGGTGCAGAGGACCAAAGTGTATCATATGCCATTTTTGTGTAAAAAGGAGTCCAAACCAAAAGATGGTGTAAAACACATTTGACTCTTCCTAAAAAAATCATGGTGATAGGAGAAGACATTTTTTATTATTTTTAAGATTCAGAAAATTTGTCTTCTTCTTTTTTGTCTTTTTTTTTTTTTTTGGCTTAGAAGTTGGACTCAAAAAGGACTTGCAACCAAAAAGAAATTAGGCCATGAGCATGAACAAAATAATTTTTTTTTGTTTTGCAAATTTGTACTTTTGTTTTTTTTTTCTTTCTTTCTTTTCAAGTATATTAATTAAAATGATAAAATCCCTGGACAAAATTAGGTGTTCACAGTGAAGGTAAAGATGTTATACAGCTTTTTAAAGATATTATACAGCTTTATAAAGCCCAATATTAATTACAGGTTTATCAAACCCTTAAAGAGTCTTGGTGAGAAATTTTCTGCCTTGATTACAATTTTTTCTTTTCTAAGGTGAGAATTTAATACCTTTTGGTCTACCTTTTTCTCTTTATCATCTTTATTCAGTATGGACGTGGGGTGCATTGGAGTATTCATTGGTTTGCAATCATCCATTCTGAACTTCTTCAGGAGTTCCTTTGTATACTTGGTTTGATGGACGAGCATCTCGTCCATAGTTTGTTTAACTTGAAGTCTAATGAAGAATTTTAGTTCTCCCATCATGCTCATTTCAAATTCTTTCTGCATTAACTTAGAGAATTCTTTGCATGGAGATTCATTAGTAGCACCAAATATAATATCATCAACATATATTTGCACAATTATGAAATTAGACTTAATGGACTTTCTAAATAAGGTTGTCAACCTTTCCTCTATTAAATCCATTTTACATAAGAAAGAAACTTAGTCTATCATACCAAGTTCTAGGGGCTTGTTTAAGACCGTATAAAGCTTTCTTAAGCTTATATACATGTTCAGGATGGGTTTCATTCTCAAAACCCGGAGGTTGCATAACATAAACTTCTTCATTAAGGAAGCCATTTATAAAAGCACTTTTAACATCCATTTAAAAAAGCATAAGACTATGATGTGCAAAAAATGAAAGTAGAATTCTAATTACTTCTAATCTAGCAACAGGTGTAAAAGTTTCAGTGTAATCTATACCTTCTTCCTGAGAATAACCATGTGCAACAAGTCTTGCCTTGTTTCTTATGACCTTACCATTTTCATCAAGTTTGTTTCTGTAAACCCACTTTGTTCCAATCACTGATTTGTCTTTAGGCAAGGGTACCAGAGTCCAGACATTGCTTCTTTCAAACTGATTCAGTTCTTCTTGCATAGCTAGAATCCAACCATTGTTCAGCAGATCTCGTCTACTGTCTTTGGTTCTAAATCAGAGACTAATGCAGAGTCTTCTTTCTCTATGAAGGTTGATCTGGTTCTTAGCCTATCATTGGGGTTTCCAATGATTTGATCTTGTGGATGATAGTTCATGAAGTACCAAGATTTTTGAACTGCATCATGTTGAGAAGTGGAGGTTTCTGGTTGTGGAGTGGGGTCGTCTACTTGATCATTAGCTTTTATCTCTGGTGTGTCTCCTGAGATGTTTAGATCAAGATATGCAAAAGCTTCATCCAGCTCTGATAATTTCTTATCAGACTGTTTGTCATCAAACTTGACGTGAATACTTTCTTCTACTACCAGAATTCTAGAATTGTAAACTCTAAAGCCTTTTGAAGTTTCAGAATATCCTAACAAGATTCCATTATCTACTTTTGCATCAAACTTACCAAGTTGATCTTTAGTGTTTAGTATATAGCATTTACAACCAAATGGGTGAAAATAAGATATGTTGGGTTTTCGTCCTTTCCACAATTCATAAGGAGTCTTGTTCAAGATAGGTCTAATGTATATTCTGTTCTGAATGCAGCAGTTAGTATTAACAGCTTCAGCCCATAAGTGTCTAGGGACAGAATTATCATTGAGCATAGTCCTAGCCATCTCTTGAAGAGATCTGTTCTTTTTCTCTACCACACCATTTTGTTGTGGTGTTCTCGGTATTGAGAAGTTGTGAAGAATGCCACTATCTTCACAAAACTTATGAAATATCTCATTTTCAAACTCTCCCCCACAGTTACTTCTGATTGAAGTGATACACATGCTTTTTCATTTTGTACACGTTTGCAGAATACATAAAAGACCTTGAAAGACTCATCCTTGTGAGTTAGGAACATAACCCATGTCCATCTAGTGTAGTTGTCTACAATGACTAGACCATATTTCATACCACTGACAGAAGCAGTCCTTGTTGGACCAAAAAGATCAAGGTGTAGCAATTCTAGTAGTCTATTGGTAATAACAACATTCTTAGATTCAAAAGAACCTTTGACTTGTTTTCCCTTTTGACATGCATCACAGAGAGCATCAGATTTGAACTTAAGATTTGGTAATCCTCTCACGAGGTTATGCTTATTTAGCTTTGAAATTAATTTCAAGCTTGCATGACATAGCCTTTTGTGCCAAATCCATTGCTCATCTTCAATGGACATTAGACATGTGACATTTTGATTTGAGAGGTCCTCCAAGTCAATCTTATAAAGATTGTTTTGCCTCTTAACAGTGAATAAAAGTGATCCATCATCTTTTTTGACATTGCACATGTTCTTATAAAAAAAACAGCATATCCACTATCACATAATTGACTTATGCTCAGTAGATTATGTTTTAAGCCACTTACTAAAAGAACATTATCAATGGAGGGAAAAGGGTGTTTACCAATTTTACCTATACCAATGATATTTTATTTATGATTTCCTCCAAATGTAACCCAGCCACCATCTTTGTGTCTAAGGTCTTGAAACATACACCTTTCTCTCGTCATGTGATGTGAGCACCCACTGTCCAAGTACCAAGATGTTTGTTTTGTTTCCTGTTGTTAAGCAAATCTGCAACATGTATTATCTTATCTTTAGGTACCCAAACTGACATGGGTCCTTTCTTGTTAGTGGTCAATGAACGAGTATGCTTGGCATGCTTATTATGTATGCATCTATATATAGTATGCCCATTCTTTCCACACCTTTTGCAAAAGGTGTTGGACAGGCCAGACTTTGTTTTAACATGTTTAGCTTGAGCTTTTGAAGCTCTATGCCGAGTAGGTGCTGTTGACTTTTGTTGAGATGCTTCTTGCTTCTTTTTGTCATAACCAATGCCAGATTTATCATGTGGTGACCTATAGTACCTTAAAATGAGACTAAGCTTATCTGAGCCACCTACAAGCTTTGACAGAGAGTCTGTCATATATGTTACATCTTGTTTCAGTTTTGCAACTTCACAAGAAACATCAGGCTCACACTCCATTTTGTCAGCTAGACTGACATTCACTGATTTTAGTATGTCATTTTCATCTTTAAGGTTTTGTTTCTCGGTGCAAACCCTATCATATTCTCTATACAGTTTAGAAATTTTCTTTTTGAGACTCCTGTACTCTTTAGACAGTGTGGACGACTCATGCAACAATTCATCAAATGCATTTTGAAGAGTGGGTGGGTCAGTCCATTACCTCAGCATCAGTGTATTCACTTTCTGATGATGTGTCAGTCATAAGACAAAAGTTTGCCTCTTCCTCAGCTTCATCTTCTTCATCTGATGAAGACAGATCAAGATCCTCCCATGTAGCCATTAAACCTTTCTTCTTTTTGAAGAATTTCGTTTTATCCTTCAGCTCAGGGCAATTAGCTTTGAAGTGTCCAGGTTTCTTGCACTCAAAGCACAAGGGTGGACCTTTTTCCTTGGAGTCCGACTTTTCTGAAAATTTCTTGTTGAACTGCTTCCTTTTGAAACCACATTTCTTTCTCCACATATGTTGAATCTTCCTGGAGATGAAAGATAGTTCATCCTCATCTGACCCTTCATCATTATCAGAAGGTTCAGATTCATCTGATGACTCAGCAGCTTTGAGAGCCTTTGATGAACTTGCTTTCTTTGCCATTAGGGCAATAGATTTTCCTTTTCTGGAATTTTTCTCTTCATTTAGTTCAAGTTCATGAACTTTGAAAGATCCAAGAAGCTCTTCTAGAGAGAGTGTATTCAGGTTTTTAGCTTCCTGAATAGCAGCAACTTTAGGTCTTCATTGTTTGGATAAGCTCCTCGGAATTTTTCCGACATGGTCTCTATTTTTATATGTTTTTCCAAGATATCTGAGACTGTTGGTGATAGTCTGAAATCTCCCAAACATCTGATCTATTGTTTCATGATCATCCATTTTAAACAGTTCATACTGGTGAACCAGCATGCTTATTTTTTATTCCTTCACTTGTGATGAACCCTCATGAGTTAGGGCAAGAGTATCCCAAATTTCTTTAGCAGTGTTGTAGCTGTGAACTTTGTCATGCTCAGATCTGGTTATAGCACACGTGAGATAGTGCTTAGCTTTCAGATTCAGTTGATGTTGGTTTTTCTGCTCTTGAGTCCATTGGGCTCTAGGAACAGCAGCTCCAGATTCGGTTCTTTGCTCTGTGTAGCCAGTTTCAATCAGCTCCCAAATATCTACATCCTGTGCATCCAAGAAGGCCATCATCCTTTTCTTCCAGTAGTCATAATCTGTTCCATCAAAGAGAGGAGGTATGCTGATAGATTGTCCTTCTGCATCCATGGTTGTTGGATCGTACTCCCTCAGCACTTGTTAGATGCTCAACCCTTTCGAGACTGTGCTCTGATACCAACTGAAGTTGACACAGGCAAACACAAGAAAGGGGGTTGAATTGTGTTTGTTAATAATTTTTGAAAACAACATTTTTCAAATCTGTTTTCTCACACAAGAAGATTAAAACAGAAATAAGCACACATAAATATATCTTTTAGAAATTTAACAAAAGCAATATCAAAACCCCACAGTCAGTATAAACAAATAAAACTGTAAGAGTTTAGGGATAGAAGATTCACACAAGAGATTTTATCCTGGTTCACTCTCTTCCAACCAAGAGCTACGTCCAGTCCCTTCGACTTGAATGATTTATCCACTATTTCTCCAAATAGATTACAACCTAGTATTCAACACCTCTTTAGGCTTACAAGTATTCCTTTCTTACCAAGCCTCTCCAGGCTCTAAATCTAACAAAGAGATTTAACTTATGATCTTCTTAACTCACTATGTGTGAGGATATGAAAGTTTAAGATCCGTTGAATATTTTCACAATATTCAAACTAAGAGATTACAGACTTTTGGTTTTGAAAGAATGAAATAATAATAGCTTGTTCTAGCAAGTATTGTATTGGCAGAAGTTGGGCTAGTAAAAGTTGTTCTTCAGTATAAGAGGTCTTCTATTTATAGTGACCTTCTCCTTCTCTTGAATAGCTTCAACGATCATTTTGAATTTTTCGTTTAGAGATAGTATAATATCCGTTGTGACTGAAGGTTTGATCGAGGCAATGCTAAAATGTACTCTTGGTTATCAAGGTAGCACGAAATGGAGGCTTACTGCTCTGAGCATTGCAGCTTTGAAAACTGCTTTTCCTCCTTTGTGTACAATCCGGCTTTTTCCAGCCAAAAAACTGTTATCGTACAGATCGTGTTGCAATTTCTCACTGTACTATTCTTCTTTTTGTATTTCTTTGATGGTACTATGTTTCTTTTACAACAAGGTAAAGCATTAAAGCAAGTAAAACAACTATGAAGAACAAATATTCTATTGAAATAAATTCAATCATTTGAAATAAATTCAAGAGAACCGGATTGCATTTATTCACTCAAGAGATAGAGCTCGTCTACTTAAAAACTTCGTCTACTCAGTTATTTATGAGACTAAGTCTGTTCACTCTTTTATATAGCTCGTCTGCTGACGTGACATATCCTTTCATCTATCAAGTCTTTGGACTTGTCATACCTCAGAGAGTTACCATAAACTCCGTCTGGTGACGTGGAACTTAAAGCTCGTCTACTTTATTATTTTATTTTTCCGTTTATTCAATTATAATAATTATTCCCGTCTGCTGACGTGGCAAGCTAGACACGCCTACTCAGAATTTTTAAGGCTCGTCTACTCAAACTCTCGTCTACTTATTTAAATAGAGAGTAAAATTACCACACGTTTTTGGCTAGCTCGTCTACACAATTGGATGCGAATCCACTTATTCATTCCAAGTAGAACTTTATACAAGATATAACTTATGTGATTTCAAATAATCCTGCAAAAACTGAATAACCTTGTTAGATAATAACTAACACTTTGCCAAACAAATTTAATTCTTTTGTTAACATCGAAACTTAGATTAATTAAATCGAAATCACTTTGGTTCCAACAGTTTTTAGATTGCTGATTTTTTAAATTTGTAACTTTTTTCCTTTCATGTCTAATGATGGAATATGGTATGTTAAATGTCTTTTTAGATTCTTTTTCTCTCTCGACAATTGGATATTTTATGTTAGAACATTATGATGTGTGAATGTTCATGGTATTCTTTCAATTACCACCTGCTATATGATTAATTTCTCCTTGTTTAATTTGTTGCAGTCAAGGTTTTTCTTCCTCTCACTCTTCATCTCTGGCACTGCACGGGTACGTAGCTTCTAAACCCTCCATTGTTGTGGTTGTTACTATATTGGCTTTGCTATTTGTGATGTGTTCTTAAAGTAAGATTATGTATATAACTGAGTTAATTATATATATTATGTACAAATGAAACCCCAGTAAAGCCACTCTCAGTTAATTATATATAACTGAGTTAATTATATATATATATATATATATATATATATATATATATATATATATATATATTTACACGGTTTGAAAGTACTTAAAACTTAGCATGAAGGGAAACTTAGCTGAATTTGATTGTATTGGAAATGGATTTTGTTTCCATACATCATTTTAGTGATTTTATCAACATTTTGAACCGTTAGGTCTCCCTTTAGCAATTATGACTTGCATCTTCAAGGGTGAAGGTACTTGCATCTTTAGGTCTCCCTTTAGCAATCATTTTGAATTGTTAGGTCTCCCTTTAGAAATTATGTATTTATATTGGTAATGTATGTGACAATTTTGGTAATTTGTATTGGTGAAGGTACAAAAGCTGAGCATGTTTTATTTGGACTTGGTTTCTTAATTGTTTTGGTTAATTGTCTTTTTTTGGACTTGGATTCTTATTTGTCTTGGTTATGGCAACATTGTTGATATATAGAAACCTTGCATGTGTTTGACGTATTCCTTGTTGTTTGTAATTAGAGAACGGAGCTCAATAGTGACTGGTTGTGTGCTGATAGTTTAGGAATTGTGCATGTCTTTGGTAAATTGATATGTTGCCTGTTAATAGAGAGCGGAGCTCAATAGGTTCTAATTGCTAAGTCCCTATGCGCTTTATGTTTCTAAATTTCAAGTTAGTGGATTTCGAGATTTACATTTTCCCCATGAACTTTAGTTTCAAGTACTTTGGGTTAAGGTTTTGTTTTTTAATCGGAAGCCATAAAATCCCGTTTGAGATGCAATATCAATGAGCATGTGTACCTTTTCATGGTACCACTCGTTATATCTTGAATTGTCCAAGTTGGACAGTTTGGGAAAAACATTTTCTCGACAAAGTTAACGGTTATTCTTTGGATTCTCGTATCTTACACTAGATTGAATTTTGGTATGTTACATTTCCTGTTGTTCTTTGGGTGCATATTTGATCGTGGTGGAATAACTGCGTTCAATTCATGTATACCGGAGATCAATGGGAAATGCTGCCGAAATTTCGTCTGGTATAAGGCATGAGAATTAAGGAATAACTGTTAACGGAGTGTTGAAAAGGTTTGTTCTCGAATGGGTTAGGTTCATACCTTGTAATAAGAATTGGAGAACGATGGAGCTATGGGACTGAGAATTCTTGCGGTAGTTAGCAGTGATGGATGCACTTGGGAATCGAAAGTGGATGGATAGAAGGAAGGATCCTGGACGACTGATGCACGAGTTCATAGAGGGAGTGAATGAGTTCGTTATTTATGCGAGCCAGCAAGAGGAATATCTAAGTCAAAGGATCCAAAAATTAGGTGTCCTTGTAAGAAGTGCAAGTGTCTAAAATTTCAGTACGGTGATGATGTGATGGCACATCTCTACAAAAGGGGGTTTGTGGCGAATTATTATTATTGACTCAACCATGGTGAAAATTTGCCATTGGTCCCCCCGGTTGTTGATATGGCGCGTGCGATGCGCGTGTGTTGCGCGCCGCGCTCTGCGATTCCGGCAAGTGTACCGGATTGCCGTCAAGTAATAAAAGATATCGAACCCACAGATACTGTGTTCCCGAATCGCAATTAATTTCGAATTGAGTAGATCTGGACTTTTTAAAGGATTTTTATGTTTTGAGTGAAAAGGGTTTTGAATTTGAAATTAAAAGGTAGATGAGCAGAAAACAATTAAAACAGAAAACAAATCTTTTTGGGGTTTTGATCTAAATGGATTCCTAGGGATTTAGGTTACCAACAAGATCGTTTACGTTGTTAAGTCGATTACCCTTGATGATTAGCGAAATTGCCTTGAAGGCGAGTTTATCCTCTGATAGCTTAAGCTCCCTCTCGGGTTACAAAAGCCGTGCCCAATTGACCCAACCCCTACTCTCGTGGTAGTCGATCCCAGATTGGACCCTTTGCGTTTCGTGACAACTCGTTGCTCCTCGAGGGACGGCTTCTAACTCTCGTGATTTCAGTCCCAAGTCTGACTTCTATAGGTCCGACACCTAAGTTCACCGCTAGGTTCCTCCTTAGAATGTCTCAGTCATGCAAATAACCTAAGTTCACCGCTAGGTTCCTCCTTAGAATATCCATGTCTCGCTGACAAGCGGCCGCCGAACTTTACGAGTGAAACACACTAGAAACCCTAAGTTCACCGCTAGGTTCCTCCTTAGAACGTCTACGTCACGCAAATAAGCGGTCGCCGATTTTACGATTGATTAAAACACTAGAAATCAGATCTAAAGCAAAATCGTAATTACAAAGATATTACATCAAAATCAGCATCGTAAACAAAACTCGGGCAGAGCCCCTATCCCTAGAAACAAACTACTACTCCAGTCTTGCCATGGAGATGACAAGCTGGGTTGACAACATAATGAAAAATACAAAAATCAGAGAAGAGAGGAGGAGAAGAGAGATCTATGCCTAGAGTCCTTCTATGTGTGTACAAGTCTAAGATGATATGGATGATGATCGATCCTCCCTTCTGCATCTGCCTGGTCCATATTTATAGAAATTGGGAAGTTAGAGTCCCAATCCAACTCAAAATCTGATCTATTTCGGTTGCTTCTGATCCAAGTAATGCGCGTCACGGTCGTGATGGCCATCACGGCCAGGCCGTGACGGCTTCTGTTTCTGGCACTTCTGGAAATTTTGGTCCCTCGCGACGCGAAGGGGGTCTCGCGACGCGAGCCCTCAAATTTTGCAACTTGTCACGGTCGTGATAGGAATTATAGCTAGGCCGTGACGGTCTCTGACTTGTGGGGGTTTTTGGTCACGGCCGTGATGGCTATCACGGCCAGGCCGTGACAGACTCTGACTTCAGCCTTTGTTCCTTTTCAGTTTTGCTCGATCATGGCCGTGATGGGCTCTGTTTGGCTCATTTTCTTCACTTTTAAAGCCCTATCTTCATCCAAACTTCATCATGGTTGATCTTGAGCATTTTACCCTTGATATCTGCAAAACAACACACAAAAACCGCCTTACCCGTTCCAAAGGAAAATTACCCTAAAATCTAATTAAAAATGCCTAAACTACATGAAAAATGCATGCAAAATGATAGACAAAGATGATGTGAAATCACACTCATCAAATCACCCCAAGCTTAAAACTTTGCTTGTCCTCAAGCAATTACTCAGGCCATAAGATAAATCAATCAAAGCATGGATAGCGAACCAAGAACCCTAGAAGCTAATCCAAGTGATAGGCATATTCAATAAGCACTTAAGAGACAATCAATTTCAAGTCCAATTAGAAGCTTAGGTTCTTCAAGTTCATATTCTCACTGATTTGGGCACTCAACTCACCTCACTCAAGTGTTTTAGGGTTTATGACAATTCACTCAATTTCCTCAAGGAAAGTATTCTACCATATGCTTGACTATTAACCAAATCTCTACTTTATTTATGAAAACACATAAGAATCAAGAGGTCTTTCACTTTGGTTGTAATGTGGCCATGGGATTTATTGTTAGGTGGGAAAATCAAGAGAAGGGAAATTCAAGAAGGCTAAACAAATTATCAAACATTGCAAAGCATGACACCTTCTAAAATACCCCTTTTTTGGGCTTTGATTTACTTTTCCACCTTTCTTCCTTCTATTTTTTCTTTTTCTCTTTCTTTTCTTTTCATTTCTAACTTTCTTTGTCATCCCCTTCTCCAATTTTTTGTGTTTATTTCATTTTATTTGTTTGGAGAAGGGGAGATTTATAGCTCAAGAGAAATTACTTTCTAGCCCCCTTTTTTTTTATCCCATACTTTTTCCAACTACCATTTTGCCCTTTTTGTAATACTTTAAAAGGTGCCATACCAAGCATTATTTATCAAAGTAATTAAAGGTACCAAGCAAAGTATTTTTTTCTTTTAGGCTCAAAATTGGGCAACTAAGGGGTAGCATTTAATCAATCAAAGCTCAGAAGGCCGGAAAAATTCCTAGTGCCTCAATCATTTTCAAAAGTGTTTTAAAAAATTTTTAAGTTTCGAAATGGTTTCAAGTCAAGTTCTAGAAAATACAGTCCAAGAGGAATTACAACACTCTATCACAAGAAATGGGGTAGATTTAGTGAGTACCCCTATTTGGCTCAAAATCTTACATTTAGTAGTTCAAAAATCAGTGAGGTACACAAACCTAAGGAACCACATGCTAATTATCAACCATCAAAAGATTATCTCAAGAATTTTTATTTTTAGCCATGTCACAAGAATAATGAAAAATTGGGTTCAAAATTCACTATCTCAATTCATTTGGCACCAAGTTCTCACAATTGGATGCATGTTCTAAGTGAGGGCCAATCTAAAGAATGTGATCATACCAAACTATGCCTATGTGAATGCAATATGAATGCAACAATGCAAATACAAAAATACCCCTACCCCAAGCTTGATTATTTACATTGTCTCCAATGTAAATAATCAAGTCGGAGAGAGGAGAAAAATTGGAACAACTTACCGAGGTGGTAGCGGGTGTTGGCTCACATTCCAGTCAAAATTTGGGTGGAAATTTCATCACGGCCGTGAGGCTCATCACAGGCAGTTCGTGATCAATTCTGTCCTTGGCATCCTACTCATCACGCCCGTGATGGATATCACGGCTAGGCCGTGATCCTTTCTGTTCTCCTTGGATAGCTTATCACGGCCGTGACCACTGTCACGGCCTGGGCGTGATGGCTTCTGACTTTATTTTTTTCTCTGCTCTTCTTCCCTTCTCAACCTGAAAACACTAGACAAACCTATTAATGATATTTTTGCCTCTTGATATTCTCAAATTATTCAAGAGGTTAAATCAAAACAAAAAGGAAAAAGGGAAAGAAAACTTGGGTTGCCTCCCAAGAAGTGCTTATTTATGGTCTTAAGCTTGACCATACTTCCTTCAATCAACCGGGGTCGGCTGGGCGTAGATGTGCCGGAACACTTCTCTTCCACGGAACTCCTTCAAAGAGCCGATTCTGCTCATATGGCCAGTCACGCTTCCGCTTCGCTCTTTTCATTTGGAGCTTCCTAACCTTCCTTCCTTCCGGCGGAAGTTTTGTTTCCGCATGGACAGCAATTCCAACTTCACCACTGCTGGGTGTATCATTAGCCATGCATATCTTCGGAGTTGCTTCCATGTTCAGCTCTTCTTTTACCACTGGAGACGTTATACCAATCCTGCACACATGGCTCTCAAAAGGAGGGTTGTTATAAGAGTTAGTCAACTGAAAATCCACCCTACCTTCCTCTACATTCAGAGAGAGTTTACCATTCCTTACATCTATTACTGCTCCAGCGGTGGCCAAGAATGGCCTTCCTAAAATGATGGGGAATTCAGAATTCCCTTTCATGTCTAATACCAGGAAGTCGGTAGGGATGAAGAATTTCCCTACCTTTACAGGAACATTCTCTAGTATGCCTAGAGGAGTCCTAGTTGAGCCGTCCGCAAATTGTAAGGAGAATTTGAACGGTCTCAACTCTTTACTTTCCAACCTTTCCATGATAGTGAGGGGCATCAAGCTCGCACTAGCCCCTAGGTCACATAAGGCTTGGTCAATTTGCACTTGTTCAATTGAGCAAGAGATGGAGAAACTACCTGGGTCTTTCAGTTTAGTAGGCATTTTAGTCTCTACATCTACTTGCTTTTTCCTGACCAACCTTTGTGGGAAAGGTATCGGGGGTTGGTATGGTGGTGGAGGGACATACTTCGGTTCTGGCTCTTCCTTTTCGCTCGTGTCCTCCTCCGGTTCCACCTCCATTTCAGCTACCCCCACCCCAAGCTTATCATCCCTTAAGTGTATGGCATTGCAATGCTCATTGGGATTTGCTTCGGGTTGCCCCGGGAATGTACCCTTAGGTCTCGAGTACGTGCTGGCTTGTTGGGCAATTTGGGATTCTAGCATCTTGTTATGAGTTGCTAAGTTATCTACCTTAGACGCTAGTTCCTTTATTGCCTCACTCACTGCCCTTCCTTGTTGTCTAAACTCCTCATTCTGTTTTGTCCGAGTTTCAACAAAACTTTCAAATAAAGTCTCGAGTTTAGATCTTTGTACCTGAGGATACCCCGGTGCTGCTCTCTTATTACCCTGGCCCTCTTGGAACTCATGGTTAAGCGTGTTGATGTAGTTGCCGTAGGAGAGGTAAGGGTTGTTCTTCCTTTGGTTGTAGGGATTTGGGGGAGCATAGTTGGGCAGCTTCGGGTTCGTATCGTAGAAGTTGTGACAAGAGTTTACTTGTTCACCCGAAGCGCCGGATCCATGTGGGCATTCCATCATGTCATGTCCCTGCATTCCAAAAAAATCTCACAAACAAGGTTAGTAGCACCTAATGCACTCACATTATCTCTTTCAAGCCGATCAAAACGTTTGTTAAGTGAGTCTATTTTTGACATGATAAGATCTGTGCTATTTACCTCAAACTTACCCCCCGAAATCTTGTTCGGGTTATTACCTCTTTCGGATCCCCATTGGTGGTAGTTGGTGGCGACATTCTCAATGATGTTGAATGCCTCAGTTAGAGGCCTATTCATAAACGCTCCACCGGCTGCAGAATCAAGTGACACCTTTGAAGAGTAATCCAATCCGTTATAGAAGGTGTGCACTAACAACCACCTCTCGAGTCCATGGTGTGGGCAAGACTCCAGCAGTCCCTTGTATCGATCCCAAGCTTCCGATAATGATTCTCCGTCTTTTTGGAAGAAGCCGGTGATCTGGGTTCGTATGTAGGCCGTCTTGGATGGAGGAAAGAATTTCTCCAAGAACGCCTGCTCCAGTTGGTCCCAAGTAGTCAAGGTATTAGCGGGAATTTGCTTAAGCCAGGCCTTCGCCTTTCCAGTGAGAGATGAGGGGAACAGTCTCAAACGCACAACATCGACAGAGGCTCCATTAATCCCGATTGCATCGGTGAACTCTAAGAATGTCTCTATGTGATCGGTCGGGTCCTCCGAAGGCAATCCTCCGAATTGATGTTGCCTAATCATGTTGATTAGCATGGGCGGTATAGTGTAGTTCTCCGCCTCAATCTCTGGCCTTGCAATCCCAGTTCGCAAGCCTCTCGCATTTGGGGCTGCGTAGTCCTTCAAAGGTTTTGTATCCAGGAGATTTGCCATGAGTGGAATGGGAATCGACCTTTCTCCCTCTCTTTGTAGTCGCCTACGTCTGTGGAAGGTTCTCTCGATTTCTGGATCTACCTCGCCAAGGCTCCCAAGACTTAGGGATCTTTGCATATAACACACAGAGAGATGGATACAATAGAAGGATTTTTTATTTTTGTTTTTATTTTTGTTTTTTTTTTCAGAAATAAAAATCAAATAAAAAGAAAAGGTCCAGAAAAATCAATTCAAAAATTGAGTTGAGATTCGAAAAGGCACAGTCCCCGGCAACGGCGCCAAAAACTTGATATGGCGCGTGCGATGCGCGTGTGTTGCGCGCCGTGCTCTGCGATTCCGGCAAGTGTACCGGATTGCCGTCAAGTGATAAAAGATATCGAACCCACAGAGACTGTGTTCCCGAATCGCAATTAATTTCGAATTGAGTAGATCTGGACTTTTTAAAGGATTTTTATGTTTTGAGTGAAAAGGGTTTTGAATTTGAAATTAAAAGGTAGATGAGCAGAAAACAATTAAAACAGAAAACAAATCTTTTTGGGGTTTTGATCTAAATGGATTCCTAGGGATTTAGGTTACCAACAAGATCGTTTACGTTGTTAAGTCGATTACCCTTGATGATTAGCGAAATTGCCTTGAAGGCGAGTTTATCCTCTGATAGCTTAAGCTCCCTCTCGGGTTACAAAAGCCGTGCCCAATTGACCCGACCCCTACTCTCGTGGTAGTCGATCCCAGATTGGACCCTTTGCGTTTCGTGACAACTCGTTGCTCCTCGAGGGACGGCTTCTAACTCTCGTGATTTCAGTCCCAAGTCTGACTTCTATAGGTCCGACACCTAAGTTCACCGCTAGGTTCCTCCTTAGAATGTCTCAGTCATGCAAATAACCTAAGTTCACCGCTAGGTTCCTCCTTAGAATATCCACGTCTCGCTGACAAGCGGCCGCCGAACTTTACGAGTGAAACACACTAGAAACCCTAAGTTCACCGCTAGGTTCCTCCTTAGAACGTCTACGTCACGCAAATAAGCGGTCGCCGATTTTACGATTGATTAAAACACTAGAAATCAGATCTAAAGCAAAATCGTAATTACAAAGATATTACATCAAAATCAGCATCGTAAACAAAACTCGGGCAGAGCCCCTATCCCTAGAAACAAACTACTACTCCAGTCTTGCCATGGATATGACAAGCTGGGTTGACAACATAATGAAAAATACAAAAATCAGAGAAGAGAGGAGGAGAAGAGAGATCTATGCCTAGAGTCCTTCTATGTGTGTACAAGTCTAAGATGATATGGATGATGATCGATCCTCCCTTCTGCATCTGCCTGGTCCATATTTATAGAAATTGGGAAGTTAGAGTCCCAATCCAACTCAAAATCTGATCTATTTCGGTTGCTTCTGATCCAAGTAATGCGCGTCACGGCCGTGATGGCCATCACGGCCAGGCCGTGACGGCTTCTGTTTCTGGCACTTCTGGAAATTTTGGTCCCTCGCGACGCGAGCCCTCAAATTTTGCAACTTGTCACGGTCGTGATAGGAATTATAGCTAGGCCGTGACGGTCTCTGACTTGTGGGGGTTTTTGGTCACGGCCGTGATGGCTATCACGGCCAGGCCGTGACAGACTCTGACTTCATCCTTTGTTCCTTTTCAGTTTTGCTCGATCATGGCCGTGATGGGCATCACGGCTAGGCCGTGATGGGCTCTGTTTGGCTCATTTTCTTCACTTTTAAAGCCTTATCTTCATCCAAACTTCATCATGGTTGATCTTGAGCATTTTACCCTTGATATCTGCAAAACAACACACGAAAACCGCCTTACCCGTTCCAAAGGAAAATTACCCTAAAATCTAATTAAAAATGCCTAAACTACATGCAAAATGCATGCAAAATGATAGACAAAGATGATGTGAAATCACACTCATCAGTTGTGATGGAAGATGCATATTATGGTCCTGGTGAGGGGAGGGAACAATTCTTACCTTTTGAACAGATGATTTTCGATCATGCTGGCCCCGCTGTTGGTATAGGAATTCAACATGACGATCATGTTGAGGACCATTACGTAGAGGAGGATCTGAATCTGGATGCACAGAGATTTTATGACATGTTGGCGGCTACACAAGCTCCGTTGTGGGATGGATGTCAAACCTATTCGGAATTGTCGGCTTCCTTGGTTGCTCTTAATCAAGTCCGACTACAATGAGACTGAGGGTGAGTATGCTCCCGTTGATTCATGAGAATGGAGGTGGCCAGATACTTGGATATGGTATTGAACATAACTAGACAAAAAAAATATTTTTTGGATCTTGCCGTATTGGAAGATGCATTTGATACGCCATAACATTGATGTCATGCACACTGAGCGGAATGTGTTTATGAATGTGTTTGACACGGTGATGGATGTCAACGATAATATGAAAGATACGTATAAGGCACGATTAGATATAGCAGAAATTTGTAGACGATGAGATCTAGAATTGGTGGACATCGAGGGTGGCAAGCTACGAAAACCGAAGGTAAAGTATGCATTGAGAAAAACCCAGCTGGTAGCTGTCTGTGAATGGGTTATACAACTTAAGTTACCAAATGGTTATTCTTCTAACCTGTCCAGATATGTTAATGCTAGGGAGGGAAAACTGCATGGAATGAAAAGTCATGATTGTCATGTATTCCTGCAACGATTGGTACCCATTGCATTTGCGTTTTTACCGGTGGAGATTTGGAAGCCGATTGTTGAGTTGATTCAGTTCTTCAGAGTATTAACTTCCACAACATTGAAGGTTGAGCAAATGAAGGATATGGAGCGGAACATTCCGGTCTTGCTATGTAAGATGGAACAGATATTCCCTCCGAGCTTCTTTGATTCGACGGAACATCTTCCCATCCACTTACCGTACAGGCACAAGCGGGTGGTCCGGTTCAATATCATTGGATGTGCCCATTTGTGAGGTATTAAACTAATTTTGTACCTGCAATCAATTATGATATCAAAATTGGTATGTACATGTTAATAATCATTAACTTAGGCTTGTAATTGAAGTTTGACACAGGCAAACACAAGAAGGGGGTTGAATTGTGTTTGTTAATAATTTTCGAAAACAACCTTTAAAACAAATTTTTTTCATACAAGGAGATTAGAAACAGAAGCAAGCACAAAGAAAAAGATCCTTTTTTTAAAATACTTTAACAAAAGCAATATCAAAACCCTTCGGTTAGTAAGAAACAAATAAAGCTGTAAGAGTTAAGAGATAGAAGAATCACACAAGATGTTTTATCCTGGTTCACTCTCTTCCAACCAAGAGCTACGTCCAGTCCCTTCTACTTGAAGGATTTTCTCCACTATTATCAAAATAGATTACAGCCAAGTATTCAACACCTCTCCAGGCTACAAGTATTTCTTTCTGACCAAGCCTCTTCAGACTCTAACTCTAACAAAGAGATTTAATGTTTAATCTTCTTAACTCACTATGTGTGAGGATATGACAGTTTAAGATCAGATGAATATTTTCGCAATATTCAAACTAAGAATACATACTCTTGCTTTTGAAAGAATATAAGAATGAGTGATTATCGATTGGCAAAAGTTGAGCTCGCAAGGTTGTGCCGTCAAGAGTTGTTCTTCAGTATCTCAGGTCTTCTATTTATAGTGACTTTCTTCTTCACTTGTATTTCTTCAACGGTTATTTTTAATAATCCCGTTTAGAAATAGCATTTAATGCATGATATCCGTTGTAACTGATAGCTTGATTGTGGGACGCTAAACAATACTCTTGGTTATCGAGGTAGCATGAAATTGGAGGCTTACTGCTCTGAGTATTGCAGCCTGAGAACTTGTTGTTCCTCCTTTGTGTATAATCCATCTTTTTCAGCCATAAAGATGTCATCGTACATATCGTTTTGCAGTATCTCATTGTACGATTATGCTTTTTGCATTTCTTGATGGTACTATGTTTCTTTTACAACAAGGTAAAACATTAAAGCAGATAAAACAGATGTGAAGAACAAATATTATATTGAAATAACTATTAATCATTTGAAATAAATTCAAGAGATTCGGATTGCAATTAATTCATTCAAAGATAGAGCTCGTCTAAAAAAAACTTCGTCTACTTTGTTATATGAGAGACTAAGTCTATTCAATATTTTATTTTGCTCGTCTGATGACGTGGCATATCCTCTTGTCTATCAATTCTTTGGACTTGTTATTTCTCAAAGATCTCCGTCTAGTGATGTGGCAGTTAGAGCTCGTCTACTAGATTACTTTATTTTTCAGTTCATTTACTTCTACTAATTACTTCCATCTGCTTACGTGGCAAGATGGACACACTTATTATCAAGTCTTTGGACTTGTTGTATCTAACAAGTTATTTTGGTATTCGTCTAGCAAACACTTAGAGCCTCGTTCACTTAAGAAAACCAGCCTACTTAAATAAATAAATGAGTAACTTTACCAAAATATTGAGCAGCCCTTAACAAGGGTGGACGCGTATTCTTTCAATGAAAACTTATACCATGTTTATTTTACTTATATTAAAGTATTTCTGCATAACTGAAAGCACATGTTAGATCTCAACTAACACTTTGCCAAGCAAATTTAATCCTTTTGTTAGCATCAAAACTCAGATTATTTAATTCAAAACCACTTTGGTTCCAACAATCTCCCCCTTTTTAATGATGACAAAACTAATTAAATTTGAAAATCAAAGTCTAAGAGAGCTTGCAGAGCTCCCCCTAAGACAAAGCATTCAAATATTTAAGCAGAAAAGGCATATGAAGAACAACTGCATATAAGCTAACAGATAGGTGCAACAGCTTATCATACTTAGAGTATATATGAAGGAATAAATAAGCATAGTCAGCAGATATCAAAGCAAATAAGCAAACATAAGTATCAGAGCAATTAGCAAGTAGAAAAGAATATGCATATGCAGACAACTATGAGCTTTTCAAAACTGATTTTTTATTTTTATATAAACAAATCTCTTTCCTTTCCTTTCTCTCCCTTTTTGTCATCAGCCAAAAAGGTAAAAGGAGAGGACCATCATTGTCAGTATAAGAGAAAAAATATAAAAGGTAAAGGTTAAGCAGGAGGAGGTGGGGGGTGGAGGTGGAGGGTTCTGAGTTTGACTTTTCTTGAAGTCTATGATGAATTACAGCATTTTATTCACAACCTCTAAGGTTGGAGCCAAGTTTGAACTTGCTGTTAGACATCCTCCTTTATTTTCTCAGTCATCTTCTCAACCTTCTCATCAACTATCTTGCCAACTCTGTCATCAACTATTTTTCCAAAAACCTCTTCAAGATTAGGTGGCAGAGCCTGTTGCCTTGAGCTTTCAGCCGACTCTTGAAATGTGCTTAGTGTTCTTGAATGATCTGAAGGGTGCATCACAACTAGAGCTGATGGTTGAGAATAATGTTTTTATGATGAGCTCTGATTGTGAATGGATTCAGCTGTATCTTCTAAGCCAACAACAGTGGCATTTTGATCAGGTTCTTCAACAATAGGTTCATCTGCGATAGGCTCTGAAGTATGTGGAGGGATCACTAAGACTTCTTTTGCCCATTTGATGGGGTAGATGAATTCCATATTTTTACTATTTATAGGAAGTCCCCAAAGGTCTTTATAGATCGTATATCTAAAATTTGAAAGACAACACTTCCCTCTGACCTTAGGAATTTCCTTCTTCTCTTCTTGGTCGACCCAGAGGAAGATGCCTCTCTTGTGCAGTGAATAACATGAGATTTCCAGAAATCTGTAGCTCGATGTTCATTGATCAACTCAATGGATTGTGTATGCAAAAAGAAATCCAGCATTGAGTAGTCAAAAGTTTCTTGGTTCAGATCAAGCATTGCTGATTCAGCTTCAGGCGTGACTTCTTTGAAGCATCTTTTTTTCTTGTCTTTGTCCTTATTCGGATTTACATTGGCAGTCTTGGACAGGTCCTGTAAGGCATGATTCCAACTCTGGTTGCTTCATTATGTCTCAGCCAGGATGGAGGGACAAACTGTGCGACTCTATCAACTTTGAAATGACTGAATTCCCACTTCAGCATTTCATAGATGAGCTGATCCAGGAAGAAATCAGAGGCTCTCCCATAGACTCTGAGATGCTCAAAAGACACCCATTTTGTGTCCCTTGGCATGATCATGGGAACATGCTTTGAGGATGCTCTTCGCTCAGGGATGGTAGGAAGATTTTTTCTATTGGGGTTAGTCTCCCAAACAGGTATGATATGTTTCTCAACTCCATCAGTGAGGGGTATGAAAAGAAGAGTTTTGACAAGGTTAGGGTAAATTTTTCTGGGGGGGAAATTGTTTAGGGGTAGGTGAGTGACTAATGGTCTTACGTTGTGCATTTGTGAAGGCACATTTTTGAATAATCTACAGTCAAGATGAGGTAGGTAAAAGGGTTTAACAGGTGGGTTGACTTCTTCCTCATACTCAGGTAGGGGATACCATCTGTTGGGAATGTGTTCGGGTTCAGGTTAGTGAGAGTGAAACAGAACTTTCCATTCTCTTTTTACCTTGGCCCAATCCTCAGATTTGCCATCATAAAGAACAGAAGTTGGGGTGAAGGGAAATAAGGTTCTCAAGGATTTGGGGGAAGGAGCACAAGGGGAAATATCATCATCTGGTTGATTGAACCAGGGATCATCGGCAAGAATAATAGGTTGAAATTGTGGAGTGGCTATTTGTGTTGGTTGGGGTGAAAGGGGTGTGGGAATGTGCACATCATCTGGAGTGGAGACATCAATGTTATTATCAGCAGGCACATCATCAATTCTAGTTTCTAAACTAGACACTAAGGCATCTACTTCTATTTGAAAATGATCACTAGCATAGATGGTTACCTTAGAGGTCTTAGTTGTTCTGGTTTTTCTTTTCGGTTGCCTTCTAGGTTTTGTTGTAACAGGCACAACGGCCTCAGCAGCATCAACAGAAGTCTTCTGCTTCTTCAGGATTGTACTGATAGGAATGTTGTCCTCATCAGCTTCCTCATCTTCATTGTGTGAGAAGATAACTCTTCTTTGCTTCTTTGCAGCAGGGGCATCAGAAGGTTCCCTGATAACAATGCCACCTACTGGTCTCTTGGGGGCAGGCTTCATTAACTCCTCAGTCTTGGCCATTGTAGCAGCAGCATAGGTACTGAGGTTCATATTTAGCTATATTCATTTTACCAAAGTCTGCAGCCGACATTGGTTTTTCAGTTAAGATCCTAGTTTGCTCCTCAGGAGTCCTTTCAGCAAGAATTTCATGAATTCCTTGAGCCTTGAAAATCTTGGAAAGAAGATGGCAAAAGGAAATGCTGAGAGTCTTTTCTTGTTCATCACAGCATCTCTAAATCTTTCGTACATAATTATTGGAAGATTAATCTTCGTTTCGGTGAGAAAATGGCAGAGGCAGAATTTGTGCAGGGAGGAGAGGTTGTTTTTGGATCCAACCTTATGAAGAACCACCTTAATAAGGAGTTGATGAAGGATGCGAATAATGTTCTTCATTCAATAGCTTTCCAAGTGTGAGTTCTGACTGCGTCTTCTTTCATGAGACAGACTTCAATGGTCTTAGAGCCACCCAAATCCTTTTCCCATGACTCAGTAAAAATCAAACCCTCCTCAGCACAGAAAATAACATCAGCAATAGTCTTTTCCGAGACTATAATCTTCTTTCTCAACACCGTAGAGAAGAAGTCAGTATCAGTCACTTGAACATTCCTCCAGAAATCCCTAATCAGGTTGGGAAAGATAGCAACTTTCTCTGTGAAGAGTCCTCCCCACCCAGCTGCATTAACATACTTGATTATGTCCAGGTTGTAGTCTTGCAACACTCCAAAGTTGACATGATGCTCAATTGCCAAGGTGAGCTTGTCCACGTTAAAGGTTGAAGAAGAAGTCATTTTAGGTGAACATAGAGCTTAGGGTTGAAAGCAGAGAGAGAGATAGCTTGAAAGGTTAGAGAAGTGTAAAGTTTTTCTCAGAGGGAAAAATATTACTTATGAAGGAATTTTGAATCTCAAAGGTTAAAAAAAACTTTTGACATGACATGTCATTATGATAAAACAGTGTTGGTAACTTGGAACTATAAAAAAGGTCTTGATGGGATTGGTGGAAGTACTGACTCAACAAAGAGAATAAAGGATAAATTTGTCAATGAGACAAAATAAATGCATTTATTAACACAAAAAAATGTGCTTAAACACAGGCAGATGTGAGCTCGTCTGAAACTATACAATGGTCGCGGTAACCAAAAACAGTGGACTCGTCATATGGACGTGCAACACAATAGACGCACAACTTTTAATAGGTATTAGACGTGCATAGGTAGTAGACGCAATATTAACAAAACAAAAATTTTCAAGGCTGGACGCCTAAATTAATCCACACATATCATATTAAGATGCTTCCTAATAAAGGTAAATCTGTCATCTGCAAGAGGTTTAGTAAAGATATCTGCCCATTGATGGTTAGTATCTACAAATTGAATATCAAACACACCTTTTTGCACATAATCCCTAATAAAATGATGTTTAATCTCTATGTGCTTAGCTCTAGAATGCAAAGTTGGATTTTTAGATAGATTTATTGCAGCAGTATTATCACACATAAGCGAAATACTACTTGTAAACACATTGTAGTCCTCTAATTGATGTTTGATCCAGAGAAGTTGTGAGCAGCAACTTCCAGCTGATATATATTCAGCTTCAGCAGTCGATGAGGCAATGGTACATCTTTTGCTTGACCATGAGACAAGATTAGCCCCAATGAAGTGACATCATCCACTAGTGCTTTTACTTTCGATTCTATCTCCAACATAGTCAGCATCACAGAAACCAACTAATCTGTGATCTTCATTTTTCTTAAAGCGCAAACCAAGATTAGTAGTACCTTTAAAATTTCTAAAAATTCTCTTAACTGCTGATAAGTGAGATTCTATGGGATCAGATTGAAATCGAGCACATAAACATACACTGACCATAATATCAGGCCTAGTTGCAGTAAGATTTAAGAGAAGTCCTATCAAACCTCTGTATACCTTTTGGTCTACCTTTTTCTCTTTATCATCTTTGTTCAGTATGGAGGTGGGGTGCATAGGAGTATTCATTGGCTTACAATCATCCATCTTAAACTTCTTCAGAAGTTCTTTTGTATACTTAGTTTGGTGGATGAGCAACTCGTCCAAGGTTTGTTTTACATGAAGTCCAATGAAGAATTTGAGTTCTCCCATCATGCTCATTTCAAATTCTTTCTGCATTAACTTTATGAATTCTTTGCATAGAGACTCATTAGTACCACCAAAAATAATATCATCAACATATATTTGTACAACTATGAAATTAGACTTAATGGATTTTCTAAATAAGGTTGTGTCAACCTTTCCTCTATTGAATCCATTTTCCAAAGAAAGGAACTTAGTCTGTCATACCAAGATCTAGGAGCTTGCATAAGACCGTACAAAGCTTTCTTAAGCTTATATACATGTCCAGGATGGGTTTCACACTCAAAACCTAGAGGTTGCATAACATAGACTTCTTCATTAATAAATCCATTTAGAAAAGCACTTTTAACATCCATCTGAAAAAGCATAATACTATGATGTGCAGCAAATGAAAGTATAATTCTAATAGCTTCTATTCTAGCAACAGGTGCAAAAGTTTCAGTATAATATATACCTTCTTCTTGAGCGAAACCTTGAGCAACAAGTCTTGCTTTGTTTCTTATTACCTTACCATTTTCATCAAGTTTGTTTCTGTAAACCCATTGTGTTCCAATTACTGATTTGTCTTTGGGAAGTGGAACCAAAGTCCAAACATCACTTCTTTCAAACTGAATGAGTTCCTCTTGCATAGCTATAATCCAACCATCGTTCAGCAGAGCCTCGTCTATTGTCTTTGGTTCCATCTCAGAGACTAGTGCAGAAATATCTTATTCTCTGAAGGTTGATCTGGTTCTTAGCTTTGTCATTGGGGTTTCCAATGATCTGATCTTGTGGATGATAATTCTTGAAGTACCAAGATTTTTTAACTGTACCATGTTAAGAAGTGGAAGTTTTTGGTTGTTGAGTGGGATCATCTTCCTAATCGTCAACTTTTATCTCAGGTGACTCTCCTGGAATGCTTAGATCAAGATCTGTAAAAGCTTCATCTAGCTCTAATAATTTCTTATCAAACTGTTTGTCATCAAACTTGGCATGAATACTTTCCTCTACTATCAGAGTCCTAGAATTATAAACTCTAAAGCCTTTAGATGTTTCAGAATATCCTAATAGTATTTCATTATCTGTTTTAGCATCAAACTTACCAAGTTGATCTTTAGTATTCAATATCTATGCATTTACAACCAAAAGGGTGAAAATAAGATATGTTGGGTTTTTGTCATTTCCACAGTTCATAAGGAGTCTTATTCGGGATAGGTCTAATGTATATTCTGTTCTGAATGTAGCAGGCAGTATTAACAGCTTCAGCCCATAAGTGTCAAGGGACAGAGTTCTCATTGAGCATAGTCCTAGCCATCTCTTGAAGAGACCTGTTCTTTCTCTCTACCACACCATTTTGATGTGGTATTCTAGGTATTGAAAAGTTGTGAAGGATACCACTTTCTTCATAGAACTTATGAAACAGCTCATTTTCAAACTCTCCAGCATGGTCACTTCTGATTGAAGTGATACACATGCCTTTTTCATTTTGTACACGTTTGCAGAATACAAAAAAGACCTTAAAGACTCATCCTTGTGAGTTAGGAACATAACCCGTGTCCATCTAGAGTAATCGTCTACGTTGACAAGACCATATTTCTTACCACTGACAGAGGCAGTTCTTGTTGGACAAAAAAGATCAAGATGTAGCAACTCTAGTGGTCTATTGGTACTAACAACTTTCTTAGATTCAAAAGAACCTTTAACTTGTTTTCCCTTTTGACATGCATCACAGAGAGCATCAGATTTGAACTTAAGGTTTGGTAGTCTTCTCACGAGGTTATGCTTGTTTAGCTTTGAAATTAATTTCAAGCTTGCATGACCTAGCCTTTTGTGCCAAATCCATCGCTCATCTTAAATGGACACTAGACATGAGACACTTTGATTTGAAAGGTCCTCCAAGTCAATCTTATAGAGATTGTTTTGCCTTTTTACAGTGAATAAAAGTGATCCATCATCTTTCTTGAAAGTACACATGTTCTTATCAAACGCAACTGCATATCCACTATCACATAATTGACTTATGC
The DNA here is from genome assembly GCA_030762895.1 of Sophora flavescens. NCBI lineage: Eukaryota > Viridiplantae > Streptophyta > Magnoliopsida > Fabales > Fabaceae > Sophora > Sophora flavescens. The sequence goes on along the minus strand of CM061068.1, from coordinate 14,151,038 downwards.
TCGGCAGATTGTGCTTCAAGCCATTTACTAAAAGAACATTATCAATGGAGGGAAAATGATGTTCACCAATTTTACATATACCAATGATTTTCCCTTTCTGATTTCCTCCAAATGTGACCCAGCCACCATCTTTGGGCTTAAGGTTTTGGAACATAGACCTTTCTCCCGTCATGTGTCGTGAGCAGTCACTGTCCAAGTACCATGACATCTGTTTTCTTCTTGTTGTTAAGCAAATCTGCAACAGGTATTATCTTATATTTAGGTACCCAAACTGACTTGGGTCCTTTCTTGTTAGTTGTTACTGGACGAGTATGCTTAGCCTGTTTATTGTGTATGCATCTAGATGTATCATGCCCACTTTTTTCACACACTTTGCAAAAGGTGTTGGACGAGCTGGACTTAGCTTTTGTATATTTATTTGGAACTTTTGAAGCTCAATGTTGTTTAGGTGGTTTTGACTTTTTGTGAGATGCGTCTTGCTTCTCTTTGTTATAACCAAGACCAGATTTATCATAAGGTGACCTAGAGTACCTTAAAATGAGACTAAGCTTATCTGAGCCATCCACAAGCTTTGACAGAGAATCGGTTAGATATGTTACATCTTGTTTCAGTTTTTCAACTTCACAAGAAACATCAGGTTCACACACCATTTTGTCAGCTAGACTGACTTTCACTGATTTTAGTATGTCGTTTTCATTTTTGAGGTTTTGTTTCTCAGTGCAGACCCTATCATATTCTCTAGTCAGTTTAGAAAACTTCTTTTTGAGACTCTTATATTCTCGAGATAGTATAGACCAGGGTTTACAAAACAGGACCGGACCGGCCGGTCCGACTGGTTTAACCGGGACCCGGGACCTAGGCCGGTTCGGTTGGCCCCCAGAATCGGTCTTGCTTAAAACCGGGATCAGAACCATCGAACCGGTTCAAAACTGGTAAAACCGGTCATAACCGGTTGTGGACCGGCCTGAACCGGTTTCCTAAAAAAAATTTAAAAAAAATAGTATAAAAGGATTTGGGTCATCCTAGCCAAAACCCAATTCTTTTGTTTTCTAACATATGTGGGCTGGTTGTAGATTTTGGGTTGGTTTTCCCTATGAAGATGATTTTAACATATATCTTTATATTTATTTAGTTTAATTTCAAAATAAAAAAAATTGTGCTTAATAATTTTAGTTGTTATGTTGTTTTTTTGTTTAATATTGTTACAAATATTATATTAAAAATTAAAATAATATTATTTAATTATAACCGGTTCAACCACAGTTCAACCTCGGTTGGACCATTGAACCTCGAACAGCTGCCTTCACCGGTTCGATGGTCGGTCCGGTTTTGTAAACCTTGGTATAGACGACTCATGCAATAATTCATCAAAAGCATTTTGAAGAGTGGACGGGTCAGAGTCTATTACCTCAACATCAGTGTATTCGCTTTCTGATGCAGTGTCTGCCATGAGACATATTTGCCTCTTCCTCAGCTTCATTTTCTTCAATTGATGAAGATAGATCAAGATCCTCCCATGTAGCCATTAAGCCTTTCTTCTTTTTGAAGAATTTCTTTTTGTCCTTTAACTCAGGGCAGTCAGCTTTGAAATGACCAGGTTTCTTGCATTCAAAGCACAAGGGTGGACCTTTTTCCTTGGAGTCTGAGTTCTCCTTGGAAAACTTTTTGTTGAGTTGCTTCATTTTGAAACCATCTTTCTTTCTCCACATATGTTGAATCTTCCTGTAGATAAAGGACAATTCATCCTCATCTGATCCTTCATCATTATCAGAAGATTCAGACTCATCTGATGACTCCGCAGCTTTGAGAACTTTTGATGAACTTGCTTTCTTTGCCTTTAGGGCAATAGATTTTCCTTTTCTGAAATTTTCTTTTTCATTAAGTTCAAGTTCATGAACCTTGAGAGATCCAAGAAGCGCTTCCAGAGAGAGTGTATTTTGATTTTTGGCTTCCTGAATAGCACTTACTTTGGGTCTCCATTGCTTGGATAGACTTCTCAGGGTTTTTCTGACATGATCTCTATTTTCATAAACTTTTCCAAGAGATATGAGACTGTTGGTGATGGTTTGGAATCTTCCAAACATTTGGTCTATTGTTTCATGTTCACCCATCTTGAACAGCTCATACTGATGAACCAGCATGCCGATCTTTGATTCCTTAACTTGTGAGGAACCCTCATGATATAGGGCAAGAGTATCCCAGATTTCTTTCACAGTTTTGCAACTGTGAACTTTGTCATGTTCAGATCTGGTTATAGCACACATGAGATAGTGCTTAGCCTTCAAATTCAGCCGATGTTGGTTTTTCTGCTCTTGAGTCCATTGGGCTCTAGGAACAGCAGCTCCATCTTCATCTCTTGGTTCAGTGTGGCCGGCTTCAATCAGCTCCTAAATATCTACATTTTGTGCATCCAAGAAGGTCATCATTCTCTTCTTCCAGTAATCATAATCTGTTCCATCAAAGAGAGGAGGTCTGTTGATAGCTTGTCCTTCTGCATCCATGGTTGTTGGATCGTACCCCCTCAGTACTTGTTAGATGCTCAACCCTTTCGAGGCTGAGCTCTGATACCAACTGAAGTTGACACAGGCAAACACAAGAAGGGGGGTTGAATTGTGTTTGTTAATAATTTTCGAAAACAACCTTTAAAACAATTTTTTTCACACAAGGAGATTAGAAACAGAAGCAAGCACAAAGAAAAAGATCCTTTTTTGTAAAAGACTTTAGCAAAAGCAATATCAAAACCCCTCGGTTAGTAAGAAACAAATAAAGCTGACGATGTTGTGTAACTTGTGTTTTAATTATAGACAGATGGCTGACGATGCTGGACGTGGGGGACGTTATTCCCGTGGGCGTGGGTCCCGGGGCCGTGGATGTGGGAGAGCAGCACCCACCACCTCCGCGGCTCCATCAGCCACTGTTGTGCCTTCCACCCCTCTCCCTACAAAGAACATGGGGGGCAAACAGGTTCGGGGTTGACTACACCCACGGACAGGCGCATATGGATTCGCCCATATGCAAGACTGGAGTGAGTTAAACATTTATCTTTAATTGTTGCTTTTTATTATTTGAATATTTATATTGTGATTAATATGTACACCGGATCTTGGCCCACATGAACGAAGATCCCCATGGCGGTCCGGGATCACTGGTTCGAGCACCTCTTTGGTGTAAGTATTACTTATTTAAATGGCTCATTAATTAGTTAGTTCTTGATTTAATTTTTATTGTTTTTACCATTACACTGTGGTCTGATGCCTTGTATGTCATGCAGTCCACTTACAGGTGGCTACCAGAGGATGAGGTTGCTATTCGGGCCGCTTTTGAGCATCGTGGATCCCTGGTTGTGAAGAAATTCACGAGAAAGATCGACAATGGTTCATCTCCGGGGGACTTCTTGACTCCCGAGGTTCTGGACGGCCTGCATCGGTATTGGGCCACCGATGAGGAGTTCCTGAGGAAGAGTGCAATTGGGAAGCAGAACCGGACCGTAGATACCGGTGCTCCTCTATACACCAGTGGGCATGTGCCCATCACGAAGCATCATGATAACCTGGTAATTATATAATGCATTTCAATTAAGTAATTGGGAAGCAGAACCGAGTCGTAGATACCGGTGCTCCTCTATATACCAGTGGGCATGTGCCCATCACGAAGCATCATGATAACCTGGTAATTATATAATACATTTCAATTAAGTAAACTTAATGATTAAATATCTTAACAGTTATTTATGAATATATATGCAGAAGAATGAGCTGGCGAGGGATCCCACTGCATTTGAGGTGCTGAATAAGACAAAGAAGACCAAGACTGGGGAGTGGGTCGGGAACGCGGACGAGATTGTTGTAAGTTAAATTCTATCATTACATTAATTAATTAATTATACATAATTATATATTCCTCCGACTGTTGACTTATTTTGCCTTATAATGCGGGGCGAGTTCTACCGCCGTCGAGATGGGTCCATCAGTCAAGGGCAGGAGCCTTCTGCTGGCTCTAACAATGCCTTTTTCTTGGAGGTGGTTGGTGGCAGGAACAAGAAGGGCCGAGTATATAGTTTAGGAGTCCTGGGAGATGAGTATGTGGTCTCTGCCACACCATCTTCTCAGTCATGCCATGGCCCTACATTGGACGTTAGAGGGCTCTTCGCCGACCTCAACTTTGGGCTCGTTAGTGAGCTTGCGGAGAGGGTGGCTACAGTGGAGAAGGATAATCATCTCCTGTACCAGCACTTAGGCTTCAGACTTGACAGATCTGGTCCCGCCCCAGAGGACGTTGCTGCTTTGGGTACCCATGCTCATGCGCCTACTGCTCCCAATGACTCATCCATTCCCCCTACCTCTGGCCAGCAGTATGATGCAGATGATCATGAGGATGATGATCATGGGTCCCCCAACCCCCCTACTCCCACTCCCACTTAGTTGACTTGTACTTTTTACTTTATTTGACAGTTTGTAATTATTAAATTTTGACGGCGTTTATTACTATTTTTTATTTATTTGCTTTTATGTATTTTTAGTTATTTTTTATTACAGTTTTTTTTTAAAACAGCAAATTAACCAAATAAAAAATAAAAAAATTTAAATTTAACAACCGGATTAATTCGGTCACTAAATAATGGGACCTTATAAAATTTTCAAAAATAATAATTTTTTTATTATTAGAGACCGAATAATTCGATCACTATTCAGTCGCAAAAGGTACCAGAAAAACCATTTTGGTACTAAATTATAGCGACCGATTTATAAATTTAGCGACCACCATATTTCAGTCGCTAAATGTTTAGCGACCACTGTTTTAGTAACCGCGTTAGCTCGGTCGCTAACTGGATTAGCGACGAATTATACTGTTTAGCGATCGTGTAAGTCGGTCGCTAAACAGTTATTTTCTTGTAGTGCAATATGGGCTGTAAAATAGGTGTCAAGGACCAGCCCTATGCGGGTTGGGGGACTTGTTCGAGCTGGCCTGACATTTTTTTTCTCCAAAAAGGAAGGAATAAAAAAACAGAATGTTTACACCAAAATAATAACAAAAATTGTATATGAGAAATGAATAAGAAAAAGAAACAAATACTGTGTTAGCAGTTTGAGAACTTTAAGTTAAGACATAGAGGGATGCGTTATGACTTGGGCGTATGAGGCTACGAGCATATATACATTGCTACTAAGGGTGGCAAAGCGGGTCAACCCGCCCCGCCCCGTTGCCAACCCTCCTAAGACGGGGCGGGTTGAATTATGAAAATGAGTTGAAAACCACCCCCCACCCTGCCCCGTGGTTGGTTGACGGGTTGGCCCGTCAAAAAATAAAAAAATAAAAAACAAATTAAATAATTAATTACTTAAACTAACTTTAAAATAATTGTGTTTCCACTTGAAAATGATTTAAATTAATGAAAAATTACCAATACAAAGACTTATTTGTTTAATTATGAGAACCTAAATTATATATGGCACCATTTTTCTAACAATCACCATTTACTCATGTAGTGACTATTAAAACCATGACTAACATTAAAACTTAAAAGGCTAAAAATAAAACATGCATTAGTCCAATCCAATAATTCATTAGTCCAATAATCAAAAGTCCATAACCACACAAACACAAATTAGTTTCAATAATCCAAAAGTACTAACTACTAACCAAAAGTCCAATAATCCATAAGTCCAGAACCACACAAACACAAATTAGTTTCAATAATCCAAAAGTCCTAACTACTAACCAAAAGTCCAACAATCCATAAGTCCATAACCACATAAACACAAATTAGTTTGAATATTTTAAACCACATCCACAAAAAACTAAAAATGAGAACTTTAAAAACAAAAATTAAAAATCGAATTTTTTTTTATTAAAAAACAACCCCATGGGCCAACCCGCTCCCACCCCGTTTTCATTGTTGGTTAGGCAGGACAGGGCATGACGGATTGGTGCGTTGAAATTTCTACCCCGCCCCGCCAAAAAAAAAGCGGGTTAGGTGGGTTGACCCGTCGGGCTCAACCCGTTTTACTATCCCTAGTTGCTACGTATAGTCTCAGGAATTCAGCATGTGTTTTTTGGCCTCTTAGCCAAATTATTATTTTTTTAAATTCATATTTTATATTTTAGTTAAATAAAAATGAATAAAATTTAAAATATAAAATTGATCGGGTTGGTGGGCTACCCGAGTCCGATGCGGGTTCGGGTTTCGTCGGATCGGGCCAAAAAGACCCTGAATTAAAATGGACCCAAAATTAGGTACCCAAACCCTACAATTCATCAAGTTTTTTCGGTCCGGCCGGGTCGGGCTGACCCATTTTGCCACCTCTATGTATAATGCTTTTGAAAAAGTAAAGGGAGAATTAGTTTGATTGGTTAATTTTCTTGATTTTTGGAATATTTACATTAAATAGAGTTGAGTTGGTTGAATTTTGCTTATATCTGAGTCCAAAAAATATACTCCCCTCCGGTCCACAATATAAGCAAAAATTTCCAAATTTTTTGATCCAAAATATAAGCAAATTTCAACTACTTCCATCCTATTTAATGAAGTTATTCTCAAAATACCATTCATTTAATACAAATTTTGTTTTCCAATAACTCATTTTATTCTCAACAACACAAGCTTAATAAATAAGAGGAAGGGTAATTTAGGTAACAAACTTATTTTTTTATTCTCAATGACTCTTTTAAATGAGGTTAACTAACCAACTTAATATATATGTTCCATTAATTTTTTGCTTATTATACTAACCACCTAATAGCTATCATAAATAAATAAGGGTTGAGCTAAGGTGCACCACCCATATTTTGCACCACCACTACTACACCACCCATATGTGATAAATTTTGGACCAATCAAATTGCCACATAGGTTTGGTCAAAATTTCAAACTTTCTAATTGTATTATACTATAGTCAAACTATATGAATACAATATATTATAATATAATATATATAGTCTTTTTGTTTCTCCTTCCTGTTATCGAGTCTCGTTCTAGCTAAGCTATATTTTTCCAAGAATATCATGCCGCCATTATGGTTCAACATCTTGGCTTCGGTCTTGATTAATATTCTTTATTCAGTAGCGAATTTTCTATATATCATTTGTTGTGTCGCAATTATCCTTTTTGCCATGGAGAACACGCCTTGAGGATGCTCTTGGCGAGGGCCATCACACGCCTTTGTGCTCTGTCACATTCCAAATCATCAGATGGTGGTTCACGCAGTGATTCGATTGATTATGACGTTCCTGATCCAAGGATGGGTGCTACTATATTGGTTGGCGAGATTTGTTTAGGTAATTAAAACATTTGTCTTATACTTCCTTATTCTTTATAATTCTTTAGACGTTCTCTTTGATTTCTTGATATATCATAGGTGACATTTCTGCATGGATGGCGAGAGGTAACGTATAAACTATAAAGATTTTAAAAAGCAACGTAATGTTTCTTAATTGATGACATGCTTATGTTCTTTTTTTTTTTTGTCAAATTAATTGATGACATGCTTATGTTCTTTTCTTTAAAGGATGACCTCCTCTCTGTCTCTTTGTAGATCAACTTTCCTTTTTATGCATGTCAATATTTGGAACAACCGCAGCTTCTCATGCTTACTTTATTTTGCACTGGTAGGTCAACACTTAATTGATGTATTTTTTTTATTTTCTTTTCTTCATGATGCTGTCACATACATTTCTTATAGATATATAGTTTTAATTTCAGGTGAGTCATCATCCCCCAATGAATGTTGGACATGTTGAGAATCGGCATTTTACATATGCTGTACGTGACTTCAAAGTTAGAAGCAACGTAGTGTTTCTTAATTGATGACAAGCTTATGTTCTTTTTTTCTTCTTTTTTTTTGTCAAAAAATGTAGGTCATGGAGGTACCACCGATCTTCAAATATATGACAATTTTAATGTATTTTAGTTTTACTCTACAATATTATGTAGATTACTTCATTTAAGGAAAAAGGGTTTTAATTGTTATTGTTATCGATTTTATAATAATCTGACAAATTATGATAATAACGATACTGATTTTTTTATTATGATTTTTTTTTTTGGAAAATAATTATGATTTTGTTAAATATATTATTTTAATACCTTTTTTTACGAAATTTTTTTTTATTCTTTTAATATTGGACAAAATGGATCCCCGCGCTCCCGTGAGTTTGGAGGGGAAGAGAAGGGAGGGGATCAAAGGGAAAGGAAAGAGGAGGGAGAAGGGGAAGTGGAGTGTTAGCCCTTGTTTATGAGTGCATATTGTACAAGGGTAAGTAAATTGAGGGTTTATAACATGCTTTTACAATCTTACCCTTATTTTACAAAATTAACGTAAGAAATATTTTTTAAATAATATTAATGCACTTTTCAAAGAAAAATAATATTAATGCAAATAAGTAAATACTGGGAGGATAAATTAGTAATTTAATTATTTTCCCAAAAAAAAAAACCCAAATTGGGGTAAACCAAAATTGTGGGCTCAGGAGAGGTTTGGGGGTTTTCTAAAATCCTCAAAATCTTCCCCTCCAAATTTTTAAACCTCACAAACAAGGAAGAGATTCTCACAAACCTTCCCCTTCCTTTACTTCCCCTCCAAAATAAAACTCACAAACAAAGCCGTCTTTATCCTTACATTTTTAAAATAGTTCTTATTATTGATTTTTATTATAACACCGTTAATTTATTTTCAACTAGAAATTTTTAAAGAGTATCTAAAGGAACACGTACTAAATAAAATAACACATACTTAAAAAGAAAGTTGCACTGTCAAGAGAACACTGGAATTTGGAGGTTTAGCAAGTTCAATAAATAAAATTAATTAAATAAAAATCGATGTATTTTTTCCGATTTAGAGGAACAAAAATCAAAGCAAGTTTACAATACTCGCTGGAATTTACAAGCATGCACAGCACAAAGTAACAGAAAGACGACTTATGTTTATAATAATCCATAAAATATGATGGTTCCAAAGTCCAAAGTCTAAACTTGGTGCCAATGAAGCTCTTCAAGAAATCAAGAGGGAATTCAAATTCCATTTGTTAAGTTGTCGGAGTTTGTTGGGGAGATGATGAAGCAAATTTCACACCCAAGCAAGCCCATGTGTGGAAATAATTGAATAACTCTGTTTATAAATAAATAAATAAAAAAGAAACTTGTTTGCTGTCCATGTATCTTACAAACAACCAGAAAGTCGAGTCGTGTGGCATGAAAGAACTTCAAACAAGTATATTCTCAAGCATAGTAATCAAATACGCAGAACCGTGTCTTAAAACAATTTACCAGCAGAAGGACGGCTAAGTATATGGTTGGTTGCTGACTAATGAAAAAAATTGTCGTACAACATAAATATTGACCAGTGTTGAAGAAAAAAATAAAAACACACACATCCTCTACTATCTCTTGCTAATAATTCTACAAAATTATCTAGAATAAAAATATAGTGATGTAACTCGAGTCTCTGATCAGGATCCTCCAGCTGAGAAAAAAAAATATATATGAAATTATTCAATGGTCTTTACATACAGGTTAGAGGAGATTATCAAGCTCAGTTTGCAGATCCTGTATGGATTTCATATTAATAATCTGGATGTCTTCACTCGTGTATTCTGATTGTAGTAGGGATTGTATTTGGATATGGGCTTCAACAATATTTGTCCTGCATGAACATAAGAAGAAAAACAGAATTTTAGAAATGGTAAGATTCTGCGTAACTATAAAATTGGTAACATATTCTTATACACAAATCCAGATATAATCTCAACCAACATTAAGCAGTTGATTCAAATCTTAAATAGTCGTCAATCCACAGATCATCATCTAATTAACTGGCATCCCTACTGATAAACGACCTCCAAGTCTAAGTACCACGAAATTTAGAAATTTATCAAAGTGAAAGTCATCAATTATTTGTCAGTTTAAGCCATTCCCAAACCCTTGATTCACAAAAAGGAGAGAAAATCATACAAAGGGATATAGTAATCAAGAAGCACCTGTCACAGCACACGGGTACGAAAAATGTTTAGACTGTAATCCTACATTACATATAAACTTACTTTATTGGTTTGAAAAGTATTGTTCTAGTCGACGAATTCTGCAAATAAAGCTTCATCTTTTCTATCACCCCTGGCAGTTGCTCCTGAATAGCAGTCCTGACCTATTAAAAGGCCATAGAACATCAATTAAGCTGGATGAAAGCAGAGGATTCACAAACTTTATATTCAAAAACTCATTTATCCATAAATTTCTAAGTTGAATAAAAGAAGAGAATTAACCAATCAAGATAACACGAGGAACAGTTTATTTTTCTTTTTCATTTAGACAAGACATGATTAAGGCATAGATAAGTCTTAGGAAGACCACGTGTTCTAAGCAAAGGGACAATTTGGTTTTTTCTTGCAGACAGACCTTCAGCCCTTCTGCTTTATCTAAAGCCACCGCGTGTTACTTATTTCAAACATAAGATTGAAAGCATTGAAGATATTGTAAAGAGACTAGCATGGGGTTATGGTGCCTTTGCATTGCAATTGAAAATATTGTTCAGCCAAAAAATGTTTTGTTTATCAAACCAAGAGTAAGAATGCCTCTTACAGGATCCTTTCAGAATAGTATTTCCTTGGTCCAATGAATAAATAATGTACATAATTCTAATGACCTACCTTCTGAACAAGTTCAGCCACCTTATCTGGAGTAGCAAAAGCCTGGTCCTTCAGAGGTTTGGCCATAACTGACTCCAGTTTTTGATTCTGACCACCTGAATACAATGCAACTTTAACTGCTGTAACCTACAAAAACAATATGGAAAATATTGTAAAGATCTCTCTTTCTAAAGGCCACAGAAATAGTTAAATCTATGGCTAGACTTCGTAGTGATTGGTGTTCACTGTTCAGAAGCAATTTTTATACCAAATAACTTTTGCCGTAAAAAGGGATCAGAGACCCAAAACAACACTGGACAAGCTGCCCTCTAGAATAAGAAGTACCAGCTAAATCCAAATACTAAGGTAAACACAAAAAAGGTGGCCTCTCATGGAAAATATGAACACCCATATCAAGTAGGTGACCATGGCCAGCCATAGAAATTATAAGGATTATTTTAAAATGTACACGAGTAAGAAATGAAATATGTAAGATGAATGATTAAGACGTGAGATTTGTAGAATGCAAATAACAAAAATCTTGTTCTAAGAACCACTTATATTTAGAAGTCCTTTGCTTTACAAGAACCGCTTATACAAGCTGGCAAAGCAACAAATAACTCATTGACAGACACACACTTTTTTTTTTGATCTTACAAACCTTTGTAACAAATGAGAGCAAAGGATCCACAACTAGCTTAGTAACTGACATGATGAACTCCTCACAAGTGGCTTTAAGGCTTTTTTCCAGTTCCTGAAAAAACACATGTCAAAAGGCACTAGATAATGGTCTAAATTTTATTATGCAGCATATGAAATTAACAATTAAAGGAGAATAACTAAATTGATTAAGACATGGACAAAGGGTATGGACTATGTAGGAATAAAAGGTGGTCGATATTGCTTAATACAATCTATCAATATGAGGTTAATATGTAGTCTATTTTTCATAGCGGTTATCTTTCCCTTTGTCCTCATCTATGCTGAAAATTCCATTTTAATAATTCTCCAATCAATCAATGCTGGAATACAGAGTAGAGACTATCAGCAGCCCAAGGGGTTTCAATCATGATTATGCATGATGAAATCTAAGTTTAGCAGGAAAACTCGGGTAAAACTCATTTTGAATTAACTCGAAAAGATACCAAAATGGAAGAAAAGAAAGTGGGTGGGTAACCGTTGCTGGTGTGACTATCACAAGGAAGATTCTGATCACATATTGGTCGATTGATTATATATGCACATCAAAATCAAACTAATTTTGAATGTAAAACTTATTTTCAAGGACTAAATGCCAAAGAAGATAATTCAAACTCTTCCATTTTGGCTTGGGAAGGGTTACATCTAATTACTGTTTCTTATACAATTTCACATAAGGGTGATAGTAAAAAACTAACAATGTACGACTTCATCACAAGGGGTTTGCTTCACAAGTCATCTGAACAAACCATATTAATTCCAGTGTCACAAACCTTCTTGGTGTCAATTTGATTTTCCAAGACTCTTGGAGACAAAGTCCTCGCCAATGAAGTTGATCTAGACCATTCAAATAGTGAGGCTTGACCTCTTAGGAGTCTCCGTAGATGCTCCTGAACCATATTCAATAATATTCATATGTAAAATTAGACTTTACTTTGACATACTATATTAGTGATACTAAAGCTAAATCAGGGGAAAAAAAAACTCAGTGATGACAAAATATTGACAGGCAAGCTCTATGAACAGAAAATTCTTTACACAGCATCCATATAGGCATATACTAAATTGAGAATTTCAACAGTGGATAGGAGGTTATGTAAATCAAATGGATTAACAGAGTGTTTCTTGTAGTTCATTAGATCATCCTGAATTTCATCCTTGTTTTATAATATTTATTGGGTGACTGACATATTTTCCTCTAAGTGGAGCGAGCGAAACACATACATCTTTAAGTGAATCTCCTTGCTCCTAAATTTGTTTTGGGATAGGGTTATGTGATTTGCACAGGGATTCGGCTGCCCCACTGCATCCCTAGCCTCGTTTGTTTCCCCCCTAAGCTAGCTTTTGGGATTGAGTTAGGCCCAAAATCTAATATGGCATCAGAGCTATCCTAGATCCATTGTTGGGCCACCCACCATGTTATCCACGCACCAGGCCCAATAGTGCTGGGCGTGAGGGGGTGTATTGGGAAAAACTCAAGTCCCATGTTGACCAGAGATAGTATCTAATGAGAGCTTATAAGTAGTGGTCAATCCTCATCCTATGAGCTAGCTTTTGGGATTGAGTTAGGCCCAAAATCTAATAAGGGGAGCCTTGACACAACGATTGAAGTTGTTGCCATGTGACAAGGTCACAGTGGGTCCAACCCTTCCCGGGAAGCAGGAGCTTTATATCAATAGCTTGCCCTATTTATTTTATTACCTTATTTTTTTCAACCCTTTAAGATGCCCTTATTATTGCAGAGATAGTATCTAATGAGAGCTTATAAGTAGTGGGCAATCCTCATCCTATGAGCTAGCTTTTGGGATTGAGTTAGGCCCAAAATCTAATAAGGGGAGCCTTGACACAACGATTGAAGTTGTTGCCACGTGACAAGGTCACAATGGGTCCAACCCTTCCTGGGAAGCAGGAGCTTTATATCAATAGCTTGCCCTATTTATTTTATTACCTTATTTTTTTCAACCCTTTAAGATGCCCTTATTATTGCCCTGGTCTACTTATCATCCATATACTTCTTCTCACATTAAATAAAAGGGAAATAGCAGACAATGAAATGAGTGCAAACTTGACGAGTGCTTGAAACAAGAACGACAATATATTGCACAGCTCACAAAGCATATTATTAGGCTAAGAAATACTAACCAGCAAATGAGAGAAATCAAGTTCCTTTTGTGTGACTGAAAATTCGATATTGAAGGGGGCAATCTGGAAGATCAGAAAATGATTACTCACAAATTATATAAAATCTACCAAATAGTTTATAAGGGAAAGTTAACACACAGGATTACCTGCTCCCTTAAAATTAAAAGATGCTTTATAAGGAAGAGCTGTCCGTCCATTTGTGATGATCTCTTTGCAATTAATTTGCTTGCTTTCTGTGGCAGGCAAGAGTAAGCACCAATCATAACAAGCTAATATTGGAACCTTGAAGCAGGTAAAAATGTTAAGGACATCCATCAAATCCAAATAATCCATGATATAAAGATAGTATGCCCCTGTACAGATAATAAAAAACGTCCTCCTTGATGATATTTATATTACATTACCCAACCCTTTCCATCATGGTATTACTGAGTCCAGATAGCTGATTTTTGGATTACCTGAATAGATGTTGAGCAAACTTCCACTGCTTCCTGATTGAAATAGCAAAATCTCATTGTTAATAAAATATTCAAAGAAAGAGAACACAAGGCATGAAATTGAAAATAGAAAAAATTAAAACCTCTAATACCTGTGCTAAACCTGTGAAAACTTCGGACTCTAAACAACGATACAACTTTGAAAGGCATGATAGAGTTTTCTCTAGGGGTGGATACCATGTCTTAAATATATCTGGGTTGTCATCAGCCTGCAAATTTAAAGCAAATTACAAAATATGGAAGACAAAAAATTAGAATTTCATTCTAGAATCTTGATATTATATAATATAGCAATTTTTCAAACAAGCAACTACCGGAAAACATCCAGCAATAACCGGAAAACAGATAAAAGTCTGGTTCTAGTCTCCAGTGCACAAAGATACAAGAAATATTCTACATCACGCACAGATCGTTGTGCATGCATGTGTGTATGAAGCAAAGACATGGGATGTTCATTAATGAGTCCACAACTCTGAACCAAATTCTAATAAACCTTCACATATGGAAATTGGGGCAAATGCTAGATGTGGTTGGAGGAAGAATAACTTACTCAACACAGGGTATCAATATTATGTCACAATTCCTTGGGCATCAAAGAAGGTAACGTTTCGAAGATTGAATAGTAATAATAATAAAAAAGAATCACCGCATAGTTGTGACGAAGTCACATAAATGCAGCAGCAAACAAATTATAAAATAAGTCTAATGATCATTACCAGAGGAAAACCAGTGTGCAATTGTCATCACCAGTGAGAAGCATTCATGGCAGATTTATATATATTCAACCTAAAACAAGAAATTGCAGGGAAAGATACTTTACAGGATTGATCTCGGATGTACTTTCAGCAGATCTCTTCAGCTTTTCAGGGTAGTCCAAGTCTTCATTAAACGGTATGTAATTCGCTATCTGTAAAAGAAGTTTAAATTAACCACCTCGAGGGACAAAATAAGGTGAGTCAAAAAGTTACCAACCAGCCATAAAAATTAATAGTACGTTTAATCTGATCTAACAGTTTGTTTCGTAAGATTGGCAATCATTTACTCTATTCATCAAAAGATGTCTATGTTTGGAAAACATGATGATAGCAATGTGGAATAGAACCCTTTCCCATCTTTGTGTGATTAAGAAAGGGAAGAGAAATAGAGAAATATACATATGGGGACATACGAATTTTTACATGAAAAACCTTTCAAAAATAAAGGGAAAAACAACAGGACCAGAGGTCCAACTCTTCCACTATAATGATTTTAGGATTACAACAAAAATTTCTTCTCTAGTACAAGCTAGAGGAATACACTCAACACCTCGTCCTGATAGGATGGATTACAATGACAACTCTTTCACTTGAAGGTGGATCACCGTCACCAATTTTGCGGAATACACACACAAGTTTGAGAGGTTGATAATACTCTCAAACTTCTTCACACAATGGTGCCTCTCTCTCTCTCTCTCACACACACACACTTGGAGGATCTCACTTGCTTTGGCTCCAACACTCACAAGGCTCCCTGCCCTTTTATATTGTGGTGGGATATGGTTTCTTCCAAGAATGATTAGGTGGATATTAATTTCACTTCACCTTTCCAAGACTTCTGAAAATTGTCATTTCCTTTGAATATTATCATGAATGTGAATATTACCATCATCATAATTGTCTTGATTGTGGAGTCCCGTCAATTATGGAGGGACCCCCCAACAGTCTGGAATGACTTGACATCCCTCTAATCCCTCAACAGGCACACTGCGACTTGAGTATATGTAGTATATGATTCCAAATTGTATGGTTGTGGATATTCCTATGCGTTGTTGAACCAATAAATTAAGACATGATAACTAAAACTCATCCAGGTTAACAGAAAAGAGCATTGTCATTGAGATACCTAAAGAGAAGGTCTAGAAAACCATATTTGTAAAAAAAGAAAAAAAGAAAAACTAAAATAAATGAATAATCTTGTTAGAAATAATGTAAATAAATAGGGTGATTTCATAGTATCATGTAAATATAGAAAATAGGATAGCATTGATATTTTGTATTAATTATGATTCATTATAAATAGCAGAGCTCCGATGTGTAACACACACGGATTCTATCATTCTTTTGTCCTCTTGTTTACTCTCTTTCTCAACATGGTATCTAGAGCCTAACAAGAGGCAACCCTAATCCGTGCCTACTTGGTGGACCTACCGCCCATCGGTGAAAACTTTTCTGCGAAACCGTATTCTCCTTCCGGTTTTGCACCCTGTTTGGTAGTCGTGTTCTCCTTCCGGCGACCCTTCCTGTCCAACCAGCCTCTGCCAATGACTGTCTGCCGCCGTCCGGCCATCGCTCTCCGTCGCCGTCCGACCACCGTCCGCCGCCCTCCGACACCATTTCCGACCGATGACTCAACAGTTCGAATCGTCGGCCGTCGATCTGTTCGACCGGCCAAACCTCGCCTCTAGACTCCGACGGACGCACCCCCACGCGTCGTTCACCTCCCTGTTCTCCACCGCACGCTCCTTCATCGTCGATCGCGCGTGACGGTGTTCCGGCGAGGGTTCGGGGCTTTTCCATCGTGCCGCGACTCGCCGATCATCCCTTGTCCCATATCTGTCCTCAGTTTCCGATTCGGAGCCCCGTCACTCATCCATTTTTGCCCGGACAGCATTCTTGGGACTTGTTTCTCTCTCTTCTCCGCCCAAACATGGCTTCTATCAGCACCACACGACCCACCCATGAAGATTTTTTGAGGTGGTTCGATGAATGCCAGCCCTCGGGTCTCACTACTCCATAGGCCGCCTATTTTGATTTCTTGAAGTTGTTGCAGGAGCACCCGGCCTCATGTTCCACTATCTCTGTTGTGCACACTGGTAATTCCATAGCCTGTCTCTCCCAATCGCCTTCCATTGGTCCTTGGGTTCTTGATTCTGGTGCCACTAATCACATCTCGGGTAATAAATCCTTGTTTTCTACACTTTCTACCTCCTGTTATTTACCTACAGTCACCTTAGCAAATGGTTCCCAAACACAGTCGAAAGGGTAGGTACTACTCATCCTCTTCCCTCCTTGTCAGTCGATTCCGTACTATATGTTCCAGGTTCTCCGTTTAATTTGCTTTCTATTAGTCGCTTAACTCGCTCTCTTGATTGTGTCATCTCTTTCACTAAAGACTCTTTTTCTGCAGGACTGAAGTTCAGGTCGGATGATTGGCGTCGGATGTGAGTCTAAAGGCCTATACCATCTCCCTAACCACCCTCGTATATGCACTGCCAAAGATTCCCCTCTTATGATACATGCTCAACTAGGTCACCCTAGCCTCGCAAAGTTACAAAAATTGGTGCCCAGTCTGTCCAAGTTATCTATTATGTCTTGTGAGTCTTGTCAACTTGGGAAACATACTCGTAGTTCCTTCCCTAGTCGAGTCCATAGTCGAGCTAAGTCTCCATTTGCCCTGGTCTATTCTGATGTCTGGGGTCCTAGTCGTACTGCATCAACTTCGGGGTCCAAATACTTTGTTACATTTATTGATGACTACTCGCGTTGTACTTGGTTATTTTTGATGAAAAATAGGTCTGAATTGTTCTCCATTTTTCAGCAATTTTACCATGAGATAAAAACACGGTTTGGTGTTCCTATTCGTACTCTGCAAAGTGATAATGCTCGTGAATATTTATCTCAATCATTTCAAACCTTTATGACTTCAAATGGCATTCTTCACCAAACATCATGTGCTCATACCCCTCAAAAAAATGGGGTTGCTGAACGTAAGAATCGTCACCTTGTTGAAACCACTAGGACTCTATTAATCCATGGCAATGTTCCTTTTCGATTCTGGGGGGATGTTGTTCTTACTGCTTGTTATCTCATAAATCGGATGCCTTCCTCTGTTCTTGATAACCAAGTACCTCATTTTGTGTTATTTCCCGATCAGCCTCTACAACCCTAGCCACCCCGAGTCTTTGGGTCTACTTGTTTTGTCCATAATCTTGCTCCTGGTCTTGATAAATTGTCTGCTAAGTCTCTCAAATGTGTCTTTCTAGGTTACCATCGATCTCAAAAAGGTTACCGTTGTTATTCACCTACTTTGTGCAGGTATCTAGTCTCAGCTGATGTGACCTTCTTTGAGTCTGTTCATTTCTTTGGACCTACTTCCACACCTGAGTCTATCTCAGACACCTTACCTCTCCCTTCTGTCTCAGTTGAGTACCTTCCACCTGTGATGCCCCGGATTCAAGACAATCCGCAGGTTCAAGAAAATCCCGCTCCTCCTTGTCCTTTCCAGGCTTATCATCGTCGGCAGCCTCCACCTCCTACACAAGTTACTCCACCTTCAGCACCTGTGCCTCCACCTCCAGCACCGATGCCTCCACTTATAGCTCCTGTGGACTCTCCCCCGACTCCACCTCATCCGCCTGCTCCGGCCCAACCTCCTGCACTTGATCTTCCTATTGCACTCAGAAAAGGTATACGGTCCACTCGTAATCCTTCTCCTCATTATGTTACTTTAAGCTATCATCGTCCGTCTTCTTCGCATTTTGCTTGTCTTTCTTCCTTGTCTGCAGGTGCAGCACTTTCTCATCCTGGGTGGCGTCAAGCTATGGTTGAAGAAATGTGTCCCCTTCAGAGCGATGGGACTTGGGACCTTGTTCCTCTTCCTCCAAGGAAGTCAATTGTTGGATGTCGGTGGATCTTTCTGATTAAAGTTGGTCTGAAGGAGTCCGTTGATCGCCTTAAGGCACGACTAGTTGCTAAAGGTTATACACAGGTCTTTGGCTTGGATTATGGGGACACATTTTCCCCGGTGGCAAAAATGGCTTCTGTTCGCATGTTTTTATCCATGGCTGCTATTCGCCAATGGCCTCTTCACCAACTTGATATTAAGAATGCTTTTCTCCATGGTGATCTAAATGAAGAAGTTTATATGGAGCAACCTCCTGGATTTGTTGCTCAGGGGGAGTCTTCAGGACTTGTTTGTCACCTTCGTAAATCTCTATATGGGCTCAAACAGTCTCCTAGAGCTTGGTTTAGCAGATTTAGCAATGTTGTTCAACAGTTTGGTATGACTCAAAGTGAGGCAGATCATTCGGTCTTCTATCGTCATTCAGGCACAAGTCGTATTTACTTGGTTGTGTATGTTGACGACATTGTCATTACAGGAAGTGATCATCATGGCATTGCTCAAATAAAGCAACATCTTTGTCACCACTTTTAGACAAAGGACCTTGGTAGGCTTCGATACTTCTTGGGGATAGAGGTGGCACAATCCAAGGATGGCATTGTAATTTCTCAGAGGAAATATGCCATGGACATTCTTGAGGAATCAGGTTTGATGAATGCTAAACCAGTTGACACTCTTATAGATCCTAATGCCAGGCTCCTACCAAATCAGGGGGAGCCACTTTCAGATCCAGAGAGATACAGAAGATTGGTAGGCAAGCTAAATTATCTCACTGTCACTCGGCTAGATATCTCCTTCGCTGTTAGTGTGGTAAGTCAGTTTCTTAATTCACCTTGTGAAGAACATTGGGATGCCGTAATCCGAATCTTGAAGTACATTAAAGCAACTCCAGGAAATGGTCTTGTCGATGAAAACAAGGGTCATACTCGAGTTGCGGGATATTCAGATGCCGATTGGGCGGGCTCTCCTACTGATAGGAGATCCACTTCCGGGTATTGTATCTTCATTGGGGGCAACCTTATTTCATGGAAAAGTAAGAAGCAGAATGTTGTTGCGGGGTCAAGTGCCGAAGCAGAATATCGAGCCATGGCATCGGCTACATATGGCTCAAACAGTTACTTCAGGAGCTTAGATTTGGGGAGGTCACTCAGATGACCCTCATCTGTGATAACCAAGCTGCACTACATATTGCCTCAAATCCAGTATTTCATGAGAGGACTAAGCACATTGAGATAGATTGTCATTTTATTGGAGAGAAGATTTTATCTGGAGACATCACTACTAGCTTTGTTAGTTCAAATGATCAATTGGCAGATGTTTTCACCAAGTCTTTGAGGGGTCCTCGTATAAGCTACATATGTAACAAGCTTGGTGCATATGATTTATATGCTCCAGCTTGAGGGGGAGCGTTAGAAATAATGTAAATAAATAGGGTGATTTCATAGTATCATGTAAATATAGAAAATAGGATAGCATTGATATTTTGTATTAATTATGATTCATTATAAATAGCAGAGCTCCGATGCGTAACACACACGGATTCTATCATTCTTTTGTCCTCTTGTTCTTGTTTACTCTCTTTCTCAACAAATCTCAATATCATGTAAAATGTCAACAATACTAAACCATTCATTTCTGCACGTAAATCAAGAGTCCTGATCATTTAATGAGGCCAACAGCGGACCAAATTCTTTCATGAAAAGTAAAAGGAAACACCAAGTTCTACATTTAGTACTGATTTTTTCCCATCCTTTTAGCAATGAGCTGGAGAACAATCAGGCAGGACCAAATTCCAACAAAAACAAGATCTTCAACAATAAAATCACAGTAAGCATAATAAGAATTCAAGAATTAAAATTAAGAAAAAAAACAATAAAAGTAAGCACACCTCATCACGGATATGAGTCCGAGCACGAAATGTCAACCGCTCGTGAACATCTGCTAAAATTCTCTCGAATGTAGGACGAAGACCAGCTAGTGATTCACTTCTTCTATTAAGCTGTTCCCCCAGGACTTCCACTTTAAGTATATCAACAAGTTCGCAAAGAAAATCAATATTTGTTTCATGAACAAGTTTAGGACGCAGTGTATCGTACAAATACGTTGACCTGCAAAGCAAAGTTGATCAAACCATGAGTCTGGTATACAATATACACATATCTTCAGAGTATGGAATTTCACTTTTAAAATGCCTCCCTCGAGGTTTGGAATAATTACACTTGGCACCCCTCTTGTTTCAAAACTATATTCACCTCCCTTGGGATTCAATTATCATTACACATGCCTCCCCTGGAGGGGAGGTGGTTGTAATTACACTAACCTCACTTACAGTGAGGTAAGTATAGATGGGGTGACGAGTGTAATTAAGCTAAAGGAATAGCTGGAATTCTAGAAGACAACCTTTTTCTTATGACATGTTTTTTGTCCTTTTGTTTTGTTTTCTCTTTTTAGGTTGCTCTAGGAGGATTTCTTATTCTCCTCTGTATTCCTTCATTTTCTTCTAATGAATGTTTCTTCTGTTCAAAGAAAATAAACCAAGTATTCTTATGTGACAGGAATACAAACTTACAGAGGATCCATTAATGGAGCTAAACTTGAAACATCCTTCGAAGAATCAGGAAAAAAATGATCGAAGAGTTGGTGTTCAAGTTGACAGACCTGCAGTTCAGATAACAGTCAAAAGACTTTCCAAAATGAAGATTTGATGCAAGTAATATCATTTAAAACTTTACATTTATCATAACAAATAAATAGAATAATCACATATTTTTCTGTTGACAATATGTATCATGCATGCTTTGTATAATATTTCAATATACAGGGGAAAAAGCCAAACCCCCTTCAACATTTCTACTTATTAGGTTGTATTGTTAGACTGCTGTAGCAGATCAGCACCTTGCTGAATCAGCTACAGTAAGCAGTTACAATAAAGTGTTTCTAGAACACTCTATGCCCTAGTATAAATACAAAAAATGTTACTGCCTCTTCTTTAAGAAATCAGAATTTTCACTTTCTGAAATAACATTCTCTTCGCTACTCTCTTCTCTGTTATAGTTAGGTTTCTAACATGGTATCCAGAGCTTGAATTGCTCGGCCATGGCTTCCGCACCACTCAATGGTAACGATTCACCATCACCGCCACCGCCGCCTCCACCGCCGCCGCCGGCAGCGCCATCGACCGCTCCTAATCTTTCGTCCGTCATCACCACCAAGCTTACTGACAAGAACTTCCTTCATTGGAAGCAAATCGTTGAAGCTGTCATCCGTGCGAATCGTCTCGAGAGGTTCGTCGCATGTCCTCGCATTCCTCCAAGGTATCTCACTGATGCGGATCGACTCAGTGACACCTTGAATCCCGAGTTTCAGGCATGGGAGGCGCAAGACCAGCACCTTTTCATTTGGCTTCTCAACTCGGTCTCTGACTCCATCCATGCGCGAGTCGTAGGCTGCACTCATGCGTGGGAACTGTGGGATGAACTTCACAGTTACTTCAACTCTCAAACAAAGGCGAGAAGCATGCAGTTGCGATCTGAGCTCCGACACATGGTGAAAGGAGATCGCACTATTTCTGAATACATGTTGAGAATCAAAGCTCTCATTGATGCTCTTGCTTCAATCGGAAATCCAGTCACGTTCCATGAGCATATTGATGCCATTCTTGAAGGATTACCAGAGGAGTATCATATCCTCTTTCCAACAATTGAGAGCCGTGTGGAACCCTATTCTGTTGCGGAGCTAGAATCTCTCCTTCTGTCGCATGAATCACGGTTGGAAAGGTCCAAATCCAAATAAGCACAAGATGCTTTCTCTGTCAATTTGACTCAATCAGCATCTCAGCCACCAACCTCTAATCAGGTTTCTTCGTCCTCCTCCTCTTCCTTCCCTCACTTTCAACAGCAATTTCAGTCCTCTAATTCGAATTTTGGATCTGGTTTCCGAGGAGGACGTGGTGGTCGCTTTGGTTATCAAGGTCGTGGTAGTCGCTATGGAAATCGTGGCGGATCCAATCTTTCATGTCAGATTTGTCATCGCAATGGTCATGAGGCTCCAAACTGTTGGTATCGATATGATACCAACTACACTGATGGTAGAGGTTTTCAATTTCAACCACCTAATGGCAATTTTGGCAATCAATCCCAGCCTGGTTTTGTTGCTCCATCTGGTTCAAGGCAGTCTTCTCAGTTGAAGCATGCTACCTTGTCTCAGTTTCAGAGTTCAGTTCCTCATGGCTTCTCTCAGTATCAGCATCCACCACCTTCTCAAGTTCCTTTTCAGTCAGCGAGCTTAGAGCAATTGCCTTGGCACAATTCTTCACAGTTTCACTCAGAGGCTGACAATACTGTTAATCAGTCTTCTAATGGTCCCATGGCTATGTTAGCTAATTCTGGAACTGAATTTTCTGGACCATGGTATGCTGATAGTGGAGCAACTCATCATGTTACTTCCAATGCTGCAAATCTGACTAAACAAATGGACACTCAAACACCTGCACAAATCTATATGGGTAATGGCCTTGGCTTGCAAATTGCTTCTATTGGATCTGCATGTGTTAACTCACCCAAAGACCCCACTATCACCTTCACTCTTCCACATCTTTTATATGTTCCTACTATAACTAAAAACCTTATCAGTGTCAGTCGTTTCTCAAGAGATAATTATGTGTATTTTGAATTTTTGTCTCATGGTTTCTTTGTCAAATCTCAAGTTAAGCACAGAATTCTATTAGAGGGAACAGTTACTTCTGAAGGTCTCTATATGTTTTCCAATTTTTCAGTAGATCCAAGACACTCCTCATCTTCCAAGATTCAAGTTCCAGCTTGTCTCAGTGTTACTCTATGTAAAGATGATTCAGTCAATTCTAGTTCTAGGAGTCAGTTGTTAAACTCTCAATGTAATAAAGTGCCTCTTACCTATCATATATGGCACTGTAGGCTAGGGCATCCTAATGACTTGGCTATTAAACAAGTCCTTACTCAATGTAATGTTCCCAATATTAATAAAAATTCGTTGGACTTTTGTGTTCCTTGTTGTTTTGGAAAGTCTCACAGATTGCCCTCTCATCCCTCTACTTCTGTATATTACAAACCCTTTGAATTGCTCTTTCTAGACTTGTGGGGACCAGCACCTATGTGCTCAACTGGGGGTCACTCCTACTACTTTTCTATTGTTGATGCATGTTCAAGATACACTTGGCTGTTTTTCCTTAAACAAAAATCAGAAACACTCACTGTTTTTAAACAATTTAGGGAGTTAATCAAAGTGCAATTTCAGTCTAACATCATGGCTGTTCAAACTGATTGGGGAGGAGAGTTTCGTCCCTTTACAAAGTTCCTGTCTGACCTTGGCATTGTCCACAGGGTCATTTGCCCTCACACCCATCACCAAAATGGTGTGGTGGAAAGGAAACATCGTCACATAGTAGAAACAGGGCTCACACTATTGGCCCAAGCTTCTCTTCCCACAAAATTTTGGGATCATGCCTTTTCCACAGCAGTATACTTGATAAATAGACTCCCTACTCCTCTTCTGAAAAATCAGTCCCCCTACTCTATGCTTTTCAAAACTGAACCTGATTATCATTTTCTTCGGGTCTTTGGGTGTGCTTGTTATCCTTGCTTAAGACCTTACAATAAGAATAAACTTGAATATCGTTCTTGTGAATGTACCTTTCTTGGTTATTCCACCTCACATAAGGGATATAAATGTCTGTCCAAAGATGGGAGGTTGTACATCTCTAAGGATGTTCAATTTGATGAACTGAAGTTTCCCTTTGCTGCCAAGTCAGCACCTGTATCACTTGATCCTTCCTTTCTTTCCTCTTCTGGTGGCAGCCCTATGCCTCTCAATGTTGTGTCTCATCACCCTATTTCCACCACTCTTCATCAGTCCAGCCCTTCCTTCTCTAATCAAAGCTCACAACCAGCACCTGATCTAAGTTATAGTCCTCATCCTCCTTCACATTCTAGTCCCTTGTCATCTGTGTCTCCTCTCCTTCCCTCACTTCACTCAGGCTTAACACCCCTTTATGAGTCTCAATTGTCAAATTCAGCCTCATCCAGTTCCACTGATTCACAGGTTCAGCCCACTAACATTCACCCTATGGCTACTAGGTCTAAAACTAGACAGCTTGCTTCCCAACCCAGTGCCTTGTTAACACATGCAGAACCCTCATCTCCTAAGCAAGCCTTAGCCTTACCACAGTGGCAGCAAGCTATGCAGTGTGAATTTGATGCCTTGCTGGCCAATGGCACTTGGACTCTTGTGGATTTACCACCTGGGAAGCAATCTATAGGGTGCAAATGGGTGTTTAGAGTCAAGGAGAACCCGGATGGGTCTGTTAATAAATTTAAGGCTCGCTTAGTTGCCAAGGGGTTTCATCAAAAGCTTGGAAGGGACTATACTGAAACCTTTTCTCCAGTTGTAAAACCTGTCACAATTCGCATCATACTCACTCTTGCTGTCACTTATAATTGGCCTATACAACAGCTGGATATCAATAATGCCTTTTTAAATGGGATCCTAGAAGAAGAAGTCTACATGGACCAACCCTATGGCTTTGTAAGTGATAAACCTGCTCAAGTTTGTCGTCTAAACAAAGCCATCTATGGTTTAAAACAAGCCCCGAGGGCATGGTTTGAGCGTCTGACTAAAACTCTACTGCAGTTTGGTTTTCAACCCAGTAGATGTGATCCCTCTCTATTCATTCACACTAGAGATGGTCACAATACTTATGTGTTGGTTTATGTTGATGACATTATTATTACTGGTTCTTCATCTCACCGAATTTCAGCTCTTATTAGCAAGTTAAATGTAGCCTTTGCCCTCAAACAAATGGGTGATTTGGACTATTTTCTTGGCATTGAAATTAAAAGGTTGCCTTCTGGTGCTCTCTTGTTGTCACAGTCCAAATACATTACAGATCTCCTCTCCAAGGCCAATATGGCAGCAGCAAAGAGTCTTCCAACTCCTATGGTTAGTAATTGCAAACTCACAAAGTATGGAGGCAATTACATGGATAATCCTACCCTTTACAGGTCAGTTGTAGGTGCATTGCAGTATGCAACCATAACCAGACCTGAGATATGTTATAGTGTAGGCAAAGTGTGCCAATTTTTGGCAGAACCACTGGAAGAACATTGGAAAGCTGTAAAAAGGATCCTAAGGTACCTTCAAGGTACTGTGTCATATGGTCTACTTCTCAAACCAGCTGCAGCAAACAAACCTTTCTCTCTACAAGCCTTCAGTGATGCAGATTGGGGAGCAGATCTTGATGATAGAAGATCTGTCTCTGGATCTTGTGTGTATTTTGGCCCGAATTTAGTTTCATGGTGGTCAAGAAAACAAACACTGGTTGCAAGGTCCAGTACTGAGGCAGAATACAGAAGTTTGGCAGCTACAACTTCAGAAGTTGTTTGGGTTCAATCACTTCTTAAAGAGCTGCAAGTTGCAACTGAAATTCCAGTGATCTATTGTGACAACTTGTCAACAGTTTCTCTGTCTCGCAATCCAGTCTTGCATTCCAGAACAAAACACATGGAGCTAGACTTATTTTTTGTGAGAGAAAGGGTTCTAAACAAGTCTCTCCAAGTGTGCCACCTTCCAGGAACTGAGCAAGTTGCTGATGTGCTCACAAAACCCCTCAGTCAAACCAGATTTGAGAAACTAAGACAGCGTCTCTGTGTAGCAGATAAGTTCTCTGAAGTTCAGCTTGCAAAGGGTGTGTTAGAGAATTCTGTAAAACCAACACCCTCCAATTATAAGAGGGTGTATTAGGTTGTATTGTTAGACTGCTGTAGCAGATCAGCACCTTGCTGAATCAGCTACAGTAAGCAGTTACAATAAAGTGTTTCTAGAACACTCTATGCCCTAGTATAAATACAAAAAATGTAACTGCCTCTTCTTTAAGAAATCAGAATTTTCACTTTCTGAAATAACATTCTCTTCGCTACTCTCTTCTCTGTTATAGTTAGGTTTCTAACACTACTAAGCAATCAATGATAGGTTGATGACCTGGAAAAGAATAGGAACTAATAGCAATCAATAATCAAGGGCATTAATTGCTGAAATTCAAACTCACAAGGTGTACTGGTCCCGAAGTTGAGAAAGATTCTATGATTTTTTATTCCTATTCAAAAAGAGAATAATTTCAAGGATCCGGAGAATTTAAAATACCTTGTATCAATTAATTTTTAACAACAACAACAACAACCAAGCCTTATCCCACTAGGTGGGGTCAGCTACATGGATCATACGGCGCCATAATGTTCTATCATGAATCATGTTAACAGTTAAATCATTGGCCTCCAAATCTTTCTTAATAGTATCAATTAATTTTTAAAAATTAATAATTTTATATGTAAATTACGAAACTGAAATATTATTATAGTTGTATATGTGAAGACATTTTATTAAATTCATCTTTAAAAAAAGGGTGGGGGGAGATTTAGAGAAAGACCAATAGAGGCTTTTGTGAGAAAGGGGGATCAAACGGAAGATATGCTAATTAATTGGGGCAGAGGAAGATCTAGGAAACCTTGGAAGAAACGATATAAAAAGAGTAGCTCTAAATGGTTTTAATGAAAATTTAGCTTTGATAGAGCTCAATGGCATCAATTAATCCATATTGCCACCCCACCATATGAGATATAAAGCTTGGTTATTGCTAACCGCCCCCACAATGCATCTCTCCACTTTTCTTATTTTTTCCACCCTTATGTCCACCATTTTTGCACTTGACTTGCATGTTTGAGTGTGTGCCACTTTCTAGCATTGTCTAAAGCCGATATGAATACTTAAATATCATAGTGAAAATTGTCTTCATTCTATATTAATATAAGACACTAAATGACCAAAAGCCAGAACAAGACATCACAATGTTAAAAAATAACAGTACCTGTATGAGATATGCACATCCTGATCTAGTCAATGATGGCAAGGACTCTTTCTTGGCAAACTCAGATACTCGTCGCTGAACTATACCTCTTATCTTCATGGAATAAATAAAGGATGTTGCAATCAGTTGACAAAATAATAAAAGGAGGGAAAATACAGATAATATACAATGACCAAGCATGTATCTTCTCACCAAAGAGAGGCGTTGCTCACAGTATAATTTGTGGCATTCTACAAGGATTTGACCATATTCTTTCCTTGAAGACCTGCTTTCAATTTCTTCAAGCAGTGGTTTAAGCTGCAAAAGTTACAATTCTTAATCAGCTGCACAGAGAGGAAGAGATCTGCTCAAAAAAGGCCGCCTATCTATTAAAGCTGACAATTGTGTTTTCTCTTTGTAATAAACCTTCAAATCCAAAGATTTACTTCAAATAAAAAAGAGAGGCTTACCTCACTTGCTGCTGCCTTGAAGCGAACATATATTACAGATGCCTCCACTCCCTCAGACACAGAAGTTTTGCCACCCCGACTTCCACGGATTGCTTCATGGACCTGAAATAGAGGTATATCCCAAATTACTTTACCATACAGTTATAACTATTTATATCATTGAAGAATACATATATACATATACATTATCCAATCAACCTGTTAAATTAACTTCACCTGAGAAGAGGCGCCTTTGAGAACAGTAAGTACATAAGAACGCATCAACCCCAGAGCTCGAGACTATCAAAAACAATTATTTTCAAAATTATAAAGCCAAAATACTTATGATACATGATATCATAGGACTTCTAACATGATCAGAAGACCAAAAGTAAAAGATTCTGTTTACTAAATTTACTTAACAATACCTAGTAACAAAGTCTATATACCTGGAGTTGCCTAAATTTAACCAAGTAAACACCGGATTCTGCATACTGTGGATTGCTTTCAACATACCTAAAATAAGAGTTAATAAAGTCAATGATCACATTCAACGTCCAATCACAGAAGCAGGCAAAGCTGCAGTTAGAATCACTTGGTAATATTAAATAAACTGAGCACGCTAGTGGCACAAAGTACAAGAATGAAACTGGATTTTTACTCACGAGATGCATTCATCAAGCCTTTTGAGAAGTGGGAGAAAGTTTTCATTTCCAACATTCATATTTGGAGAATAAAAATTGGTAGCAACCTGCAAAGCAGAATTAAACAAACCATATACATCACTTATAAAAACAATTACTATTTGCAGTTTTGCTTTATATTCACAAATCCTGAATAAAACAAAGACCCCCTTAACCCTAAGTATAAAAAATATGTATCACTTAAATTTTAGCAGGAGTAATATATACTACAAGCTCCACCAACAGAAGCATGCTGGATTAAAATTACATGCAGGGTTTGAAAGACTAAAGCAGACAACTTTTTTTTTATATAACGATATCATTTAAGAAGCAATAATTATATCAATTAAGTGATTGTAGCACATAATATCCATAATCCGGAAAAAACAAACAAACAATTTTCATACGATACTGATCAAAAGGCACAACTGAAAAAACAAACCACAAATTTGAATTATGTACCATAGTAGGGATTTCAACTGCAACATAGTCACACAGATGATATGAAGTATATAACCTCTCTAAAATTCATATTAAAATTTTCAGTATATCTCAAAACCCAGTTCATTAATACAGTAAGAAAGCATCAATTTGATGAAAGTCTGGGGACTGAGATTTTCGATCAGACTTGGGCATGACAATAAAAAAGCTATTTCACAGTGTCAGAAAACTAAGGAAGATGATGCTTCCTTAATTACATAATCCACAGAAATGAATAGTCTCAGCACTCATTTTTGTACTGTCCTAATGTATATCAGAATGGCAACCTCCAATGGCAGATATTATCAGGTACTAGAAGCATATAGGTTTTGTTTGCCCTATTAGCATGTAGACATTGATTTTGTATGTCCAATTAGCACATTCGCATTCTTCAGAAAGTAATATGCTATTAGATCAATAAACAAAAAAAAAGAAGAAGGACAAGGAGGAACAAAAAGTCTAAGAAAAACTTCCAGTCAAGCCAGCAGTCAAACCTTACATTCTCCAGTTCATCAAAGTAATTGAGTTTACTACGAAGTGCTTCTGCAAAATCAATTAATCTTTGCTTCTCTTGTACCTGTAATAGGAAAACAACAGTGAGTAAATCAGTGATTTCAGCTGAAGCAGAAACCTGAAGTGGCTGCTTTTTAAAAAAAATTAAGATCCATACACTTTCAACATTCAAATATGAATAATAAGTCCAACAAAAAGGGTTGCATGTAAGTATGTAGCTCACTTACACTCAGCTGAAATTTTTTGCAACCACGTGTAAAGGGAAATGCAGCAAAGCAACCTAAAGTATCCACTTCCATTAACTTGCTTTTCTTATTTATTTTAACATATACATAAATGATAAACCTATACCCCACCCTCTGGTCCAATTATTGAAGGAATAAGAGACCATTGGTAACCATCACCCATAATATGACTTAACGAAAAATGAAAATCAGATTAAGTAGATAAGTAATAAAACCTCACCAGTCTATCACATGCATCATGAAGTGTTTTAGTCTTTGTCGCTACTGCCTGATGCTGCAATTGCAGTTCATTGAATAGATCTAAGGTGTCATCAACCTGCGTAAGATGGAAAACTGAATGAGAAAAGAACAATCGCCAAATTAGATTGCTGCAGCTAACCAACGAGAAAGAAAAAATGACCTGTTGGAGAATATCATCACATGTTTGTATGCGGTCTGTTAAAGTGGTCACATAGTGTTGATATTTCTCTTCTGTCTAAAATAGGAGTACAAGTTAAGAAGAGTACACAATCAAAATCAACAGAGTCTGAAGCAATGGCATAATAACAAGACATTACTAACCTCCGATTTCATTGCAGATTCAAGATCTGTAAACCACTTGTAAAACTGCACCAAGGAGAATGAATACATATCAAGCATTTAAAGCCATAAACGAGATTAGGGAACAAATTAGATGATAGAAGTGAATTACCTGATTGGTATTGACCATAACAGTCTCAACAGCTCCGGAATCATCGAGAGAGTTATCCTTGGTTTTAACCGATAAGGCATTGTCTTGCACAGATGCATTCTCTTGAGCCTACAAATGCATTGTTATTGCGTGAATAATAATAACAAACAATTCATTTGCATAATAAGAATGAATAGCAATTCAGTAGTAATTAATTACCAACTTGAGAGGCAACGGTCGCTCCGAAACGGCATGAGAAAGGGAGATAATCGCCGCTTGTTGCTGCTCTGTCAGAGGAGCATTCTGCAGTGCAAAACGCATACAATTCACTTCACTTCAAATCAAATCAAATCAAATCACTACAAATAACATGGAAGATCTGATCCATTATATTATGGAGTGAGATTAATAAGAGAACGGATTAATATGAGATAATCGAATGCAGATGCACTTGGAAAATACGAGATCTGCAAGATTCAGGTAACTTAGGAGAAGAAAAATGAAATGAAATTGCGAGATTTGGAAAATGGAAGAGAAGAGAAGAAGGAAGGAAGGTGTGCCTGTTCCCAAGTAGAAGCGAAGTTGTAGCCCCTTGAAATGGCTGCGGAATTGGGAAGGGTTTGAGGTGGACCTCTGCTTCCCATCTTCTTCTTCTTCTTCCCAACCTCAAGTCACCCTCGTCTGCTTCTTCTTACATAAACACCGACGACGAGGAGTTTTGTTTCAGTGTTTCTGTTCAAAACCAGCGATTTATTTTTTACGAATATAATAATATTGTAATAATATAATAATAATAATAATAATAATAATAATAATAATAATAATAATAATATAATAATTAAAATAAAAATAAAAATAAATATTCCACATTCCTTATATTTTCTTTCGCAAAAAAGAAGAAGAATAAATATGGCTGTGTTTGGTGTAATAAAATGTTATTTATTTTTGTTAATTATAATGTCATATTATTTTTATTCTTATTATATTCCTAATTTAAAAAATTTGTACAACAAATAGTAGAAATAATTACTGAAAATAACAAATGAAAATAGAAAATATTTTTTAAAACTTCAAAAGCCTTGAAAATTCTTAAAATTTTTATTTTTGCTTGGCAATGAGGCGATGATAATTTTCTTTCAGGATTAGTTTCAAGTTTTTTATGAACTTAATCTTGTCCTGCACTTCCTTCAGAAAAAAAAAACACAAAAAACTTGTCCTGCGCTCTTATAAATCAAAAACCAGCCACACATGTCCTATAATAAAACTAACAAGCTACAGTACCAGTGAATGTAGTTCATTTATCTGATGAATTCCTTCAATTCTATAGTGAATGTCTATAAAACATTAACAAGCTACAGTGTTATACGATGTCAACAGTATAGATATCTAAAAAATGTGTCAATTTAGCATTACTCTTTCATAATCTTGGCCCCTCAGTGTGACATCTTTCATGTATATACTTTCTGCATAAAACCTTCAATATGTGGAACTATACTTGATTTCTACAGTCATAACCACAACAAATTTATTAATATATTGATATTACAAATGCAAAGAGAAACCGAGAGAAAGGGCGACTATTAAAAAAAAATAAAAAATAGGGCCACCAAAGACCAAACAGGCAAATATAGCAAAATTTGATACTGAACACTTGCAAATCAACTGTGACAACTTACAAAAGGACACCCCCTACAAAAAAAATTTAAATAAATAAAACTCAACTTGAGACATGCTAAAATTGGTTCGTCTCTAACATCTGAAACTCTTTCCGCACAAATCTGAAACCTTGCTTCAGCTTCGGCCAAACAATGAGAACTTTAACACTTAACATATGAGCTCTTCTCCTCTTCCTTTCATGAGAGCTAGCCTGTGACAACAAATTAACATCCAGGGTAAGAATAGTGCAGAATTAAAAGTAAACACTTTGAATTTTGGAGCATGAGCCATTATGTTGCCTCCAATAGGCTTGATTTGAGGTCCAGCAAATACTACAGAAACCGTCTACTTGTGAAACTACTTGGGTTTGTTATGACAATAGCCACACCGAACTACAATTAGAGGATCAAGACAAATTATTAGCCAGAAACTGATTATGTATGCCATGTCTTGTCATGTGGTAGAATCAAAGAAAAGTGTGCACTGTTTATTAAGAAAAATCAAACCACGCATGTCCTATAATTTAAAAACCTGAACCTTGAATTAGTTAAACCTAGAAGGTCAGTTGCAATGCCAGCCTGACATGGACTTTTACCTCATCTGCTAACTTCTGAAGGCTCCTAAGGAACTTCGCTAGATGCATTAAGCTTCCCTCTCATGAAAAGTATATACATGAAAGATGTCATATTGAGGGGTTAAGATTACGGAAAGTAAAGCAGCCGTGTTTAAATTATTGCGGTCAAAGGCAATATATATGGTAACATTATGCAAGAACTTGTTAATATTATTAAGTTATCTTCTATAAATTGGGCTTGGTACGTATTTTCATGTCATATAGAGCAAGTTCAAAACTGTAATTTTACAGTAACACAGAAAAGACTCTGACATGATTGCTCACCAGGTTAGGAAAGAAGTGGATTCCAAAGCACAGTGCAAGGAATACAACTCCCTGTAGCCGGGGGAACTTTATAAGTAGCCAAGCTAATGATGCTTTCCAAGAAGCAATAAGGCAATAAAACCCTTTTTGTTTTGTGGCTAAAATGGAAACACAGACAGCCTTATAATGGTTAGAGTGCATCAATCAGTAGTTAGCTTTTGCCCTATATAGCTTTTCCTGCCTATAAAAGGAGATCATAAAAGGGAGAAGGGGCAAATTAGTAACTACTGTGTCCTTTGAATGAAGGAAAACATGTAACAAAACTGCATTTAAGAAAGAATTTGATAAATAGGAGAAAAGAAGACAAAAGAAAGGGACGATAGAGATAGACATTGTAATTCAATAAAAGCAGTATAATACATACCTCCCTAAACAAATATATTTGAGGATCTGTTTCTTTATAATTATACTCAGTATGTGCTTTCCAATCTTCAACAGAAATGGTATCTTCACTCCCATGCAGCATCCAATCAAGATCTTCAAGCTCTAAACTTTGATAGAAGAACTGATGGAGATTTGAGTTTGAAAGAATATCACCAAAAGCTGTGGAAAAAGAGTTTAATTGGTATACACTGTCAGCGTAGAGTTTTTTACACTGTCAACCAATCACAAATCAGGGAATCAATGACTTTTAAGTTGATTTAGATAAGAATCAAAGATTTTCAATGATGTGGCGATTTATTATTGGTTGACAGTGTAAAAAACCTTGACACCGATAAACAGATACCAATTAAACTCATGGAAAAATGTGACACCTGCTCAGATTAGTCAGATATGGATGTTACAAAATGATCCTGTATAAAAAGATCGACATACTTCTCCCTGTTCTTACTATTAACTACAAGGCTTTTCACGCCAGGGCAGAGCTCAACACCTTTCCTGTGTCCTAATTCCTCCACCTCTCGAACAAATGTCAGTCCTAATGCATCTGAATCAATGAAACCAGCATCCGTATCCAATATTTGCTTGCAGCTACTATATTGTAAATAAGGATCTGCATCCCTTATATCTTCTAAAGTAATATAGTTTCCAGTGAGTTGCAAGAAAAATACAGAATCAAAAACAATACCCACTAGCACCCAATGCATCAAAGCTAATGCAATAATTCTACAAGCAAAGCTGAAGTAGTCAAGGTGCTGAGGATATATGATGGGAACCAGGAATTTTAATAAATAAAAAATGAAGTCTACTGTCTACACAATAGGGATTGAACTAAAAAAAACCAGAGAAAAAGAAATAAATCTGCAGACTTAAGAGTGTCTGCTTCCTCACAGTCAAATGGCCCCAGAACCTTGCTCAATAATTGTCCTCCTTTCTCTTTCTCTCCTCCCCTCTCACCTATAAATCCTCTCTTTATTCTCTTTCTAACTAACCTGCCACATTGGCAAGTCTGTTACCAATTCCCTCCCCCAACCTCTCACATTTCCTACATGATCTAGCCTAGGGGTCTATCAATGTATCTTAGATGCTGCAAACAAGTAGACAAAGGATTAACTAAACTTGATTATCCAGAAATGATTTAGTAATTTCTACTGACACAAGATATACAGCAGTGTAAAAAAGATAAACTGACTAAGCAACAAGCAACCCCAGTCACTGACAATACTAACTGGGAACTCAAATATAGCAGCAAAATACTCGTGGTTAGACAGGTTACACAATGTCAAAATTTGAATAGCCTTTGACCTATATATTTTATTGTATGTGATAATCGAAATGTGAACTTGGAGTAACAGACAATGAGCTACTGCATCATTCTTCTAAAAGTGACAGAAGGAAGCACATGTACTAACACATTGGGGGTCGGTCTTCAATTC
This sequence comes from Sophora flavescens, assembly GCA_030762895.1. Classification (NCBI taxonomy): domain Eukaryota; kingdom Viridiplantae; phylum Streptophyta; class Magnoliopsida; order Fabales; family Fabaceae; genus Sophora; species Sophora flavescens. Next base: position 14,116,102 of record CM061068.1, on the reverse strand, counting down.
ATGTTTTGTGTTTGGATACCCAAAACTAGGTCTTGAGATGTCCCTAAATTTTACTGCCATGCCCACACTGTTTGGCTGCACAGAAATGGTAGCATTTCATTTTCTAAATAAATATCTGGTGTTTATGAACATAGTTTTCTTTTCCTTTTGCATTTTGTTTCTTAGGGATGTAGAATATTATTTCATACAAGGGTTTTTGCCCCTGAATACTAGTTCAACATATTTTATAATCCTAAAGAAAGATCATATTGTGGGTTAAAGATTGGTTGATGTTCCGTCCAAATATCTCAGATGGGAGATACTCGGCCAGAGAAGGTCTAGTGGGAGTGTTTTGGAATTAGCTTGACAGAATTGGAATTCTGCTCCTACGTATCCAAATGGGAATCAAAGCAAACGTAGTTCTAAGTGAGGGGGTTGGACCCCTATTTATAGAGATATTTTCAGTGCAATCGTTTGAGTAGGACTGTTACTGAGATCCTATTTGTTAGGATCGGATTGTTATTGCAGTTAGACAATGATATGGGTAAGGCTCCGAGTTATACGGAGAGATATTTTGACCAGCGAGATATTCGGCCCGATCGATTTGGATTTGGATAGCTAAGGCCGAGATATCTTCATTTGTGGTCTGCTGTGGAATAGGCCCGAGTAGTTATCCTCGGGTGTCAGGTGTATTAATAGGTCTTCGGCGGGAGTAGGAATATGGGTCATGGCCCACTTACAAGAATGAGCTCGGCTGTACTGACAATCCTCGGCCTTATATCTTCGGCCAGTACACTAGCCCCCCGAGCTCTGAGCTTAAATAAGCGAAAGAGCTGACAAGCATTAAACCGAGCTTATTCTTCGGCCACATAGACTTCTCCATTCCCAGCTGTCATTTCAACTGAACCTTCCTCCAGCCAGAGAAGGCAATCATTTCCCCTAATCCTTCTGCGGCACGCTATAGGTGAGTAACCCTACAGCTCCGCGCCCATTTAATGAGGGGAAAATCAAAAGTCGCGCCTTTGGGCTTCCTGGAACGTGGGCAGTTGATCATATCATCAACTGTAGCTGCTATAAATATCCCCCTAACTCCAACTCCCCTCCACCTTGCCTATCCTCCTTCGCCCTTCACCTTCGTCTTTCAAGTTTCTGCCATCACTCTCCTGTCTGTCATTCTTCAGGTACGCCCCGTCTTCTTCCCTCCTTCAAGCTTCTAAGTTTAATTTCTGCTTATCAGATGAGTTCGTCCGAGTCTTCCGAGTCAAACACCTCGCCTCTGATTGAGCGCGAGGTTTCCCCCATTGGGGGGTCTCCTTCCACTTCTTCCATTCCTTCACAGGAATTGAACATCGGAGAAGGGGAACCGTCCTCCTCCACGTCGTCTTCCACTGGGTCTGATTCCTCTGGGTCTGACTCTTCTAAGTCCGGCTCTCCCTCTCCCCCAGTTTCCAAACCCGCCGCTCGCAAACAACGCCTAAGGGTACCAAAAGACCCTGTTCCCGATATTACCCTTCCTGGGTATACCTGGGTTAAAGGCGAGGTTGGGACATTTTTCTCTGACTTTCAGACTTCAGATTCAATTGCTCAACTTCGGTCCCAGATTAATATCTCGGCGTCCGGAGACAAATCCAAGTTTATTTGTTCCCCATGCTCGGGTACCGAGTGTGTCTTTCTCAGGGCTCGTCCTTCTGAGCCCCCTTTCACATATATGTATAAGACACTATTTGCCCAGTTGCGCGTCTCTCTTCCTTTCACTGAGTTCGAGTGTGACGTTCTGAGAACCATGAATGTCGCACCTACTCAGCTTCATCCCAACAGTTAGGCTTTTATGAAAGCCTTTCAGATTTTGTGTAAATACCTCGGGATGGAGCCCACTACTCCAAAATTTTTGTATTTTTACCAAACAAGGTTTGGTGAGAAAATGGGATGGATTTCCCTTAACGGGCTGAACCGAAGAGGACTGATTAGTTTATACACATCATCGTATAAAGATTTCAAAGTCGGCTTCTTCCGAGTTCGCCCCTCGGGCTCTCACTCTTCCCACTTCTTTGACGAAAATAGAAGCGCCAAGTTTCCTTTATACTAGCAATCATCTCCCACCAAATTCGTCGGTTTCGAATACCAATCCCTTCCCGTCGAGGATAGGCGAGATATAGATATATTAGAAAAACTTCCTCGGCCTCTCCATTGTAGGTGTCTTCTGAAACTCCCCTTCTCATCTACTCCGAGAACCGACTTAAAAAGTAAGTGTTCGGCAATTTAGTTTTTAAATCTTTTCTGTATGTGTTGCTGTACTAACAACTCTTCTTTTTGGCAGTTATTATGGGGAAAATCGACTTCTCTAAGCTTTTGAAGTCTGCCGCGAAAGAGGGTCGGGGTCCCTCCACGGCCGAGAAGAAGAAGAAAAGACTTCCCCCGGCCACTGCTAAGGCCTCTACCAAGGGGGCTTCATCATCCGCCCCTCACAAAAGAAAGAGGGTAGAGGTAGTGGCTAACGCCGAAGATTCTTCCCCTCCTCACTCAAGTCCCCCTCACCCTACCACTCACGAGACGGGAACTACGGGGCGAGAAGAACAACCCCTTCCTTCCACCGAGTTGAAGTGGTATAACACTTCTCTAAAAGCAGGGACCTCATCTCTCTGGGGCGAAGACTTCAACCCCTTCCCTTCTTTCGACTCGAACTTCCTAAAGCCCGCTGATCTCCGGCTAATGAGGCAACAAGGGGCTCAGTCTAGCATGGAGGCTCTCTCGACCTACTGCATCTGAGCTGCTGCCCTGGCCCGCTTTTGTAGCCGAGATTTAGTGGAGGCTGAGAGGAAATCCCGGCATCTAGAAGCTGAACTTGCTTCTATTGAGAAGCTGAAGGGGGATTTTACCCGGACCTCCATGGAGCGTGACGAGCTGGCCAAGGCTAATAATCTCCTGAATACTACCATTACCGAGCTGAATGGCCAGAACTCCGAGCTTAACACCAAAGCAAAATTTGCTGAGGAGAGTAAAGCTCGGGCTGAAGAAGGTAGAGCTCGTGCTGAAGAGGAGCTCAAGAAGGCTCAAGCTGAAATTGAGCAACTTAAAGCTGCCCTGGCGGCCGAGACTAAGGCCAGGATGGAGCTCCAGGAGGATCTAAAAGAGGCCACTGACTGCATTATTGTCGAGCATCGGAAAGGTTTTGACAAGGCCATTGCTCAAGTTGAAATTCTCGCCCCGGGGGTTGATATTTCGGGTGTCGATGTGACTAAAGAGGTGCTGAACGGGGAACTTGTTCCCATTATTCCCGAAGAGGAAAAGGGGGTGGAAGGGGCAGAAGATTCTCCCGAGGATCACATTGAGGCCGAAGAGAGTCATAGGGACGAGTGACTGTATTCTTTGTTTTTGTTTTCTTCATTCCTTGTAATGGGCTTTTGCCCTTGTATCCTCGGTTGATTTAATGAGAATTCCTCCACTATGTTGATGACTTCTTGTTCCTCTTGTTTGACTGAGATATCCTTTGGAATATTTTTATATTCCGATGTTGTGTTGACTTGTTCAAACAAGTCCTCGGCTAAGGCCGAGGTGTTCTGTCGTCCGTATCAAAAACGGATAGTAGTTGTGACACGTGAAACACATGATTCATGCTTTACGCATGTGGTCACACATTACGTGCTTTGGAAACCGCAGTGGGTTCATGCAATTACTGCTTCTTGCTAAGTTTCGAGGTTTGTTTTTTCAACAAAACTTTTCCCGGGGCATATTTTTTCCTTTCCAACGCCTCTCGCCCCTTATAAATAGGGTTGTTTCACTGCTTCACTTATTCATTCTTCATTCTTTTCCACCAGCCAAACTCGTCTTCCTTCAACCCGAGTAGCTCTATAGTGTTAGGGGTTTATGCTCCTCTCTCCCAGTTAACATCCTTTTTTGAGCTTTATAGCTGCCAAAAAGGATGTAAGTGGGAGATGGGATCCAGAATTCCTTTTATGATTCAATCCTTCAAGAAGGATGTTAACTGGGAGAATAACAGTCTTCGGGCGTGGAGAAAGGGGTAGAGGCCGTCTACTCCCGGAGCAGGCCGAGCACCTCAGCGTCCAGCTTTCTCAGGGGTAAGTGATTACTTTTCCCCTTGAGGGAAAGTTGTGGTGTCCGATTGGGGGGACTACTGGCCAACTGGTCTTGCCTCTGCCCTAATTGGGGGGACTACTGGCAATCCGGGGGGGCCTTATTTTCAATTTCAGCTCTTTATGTAAGTCGTAGTACTTTCTAGTACTCGACTTGTACCTTGTTTTTACTTTCGACATTGTACTCGGTTTTATTAAAAAAATTTAATGGCTCGAACTCGGCCTTTGGATCAAAGTTTTGTTCTTCTTACTGCTCGTATTCTATTTCACTTAAATAATTTCAAAGGCTCGAACTCGGCCTTCAAGCTCAGACTTGGCTGTAAATAATTAAAACGGCTCGAACTCGGCCTTTGGGCTCAAACTTGGCCCTAAACAATTTAATGGCTCGTACTCGGCCTTCAGGCTCAAAATTGGCCTTCAAAATTTAATGGCTCGTACTCGGCCTTCAGGCTCAAACTTAGCCTTCAACAATTTAATGGCTCGTACTCGGCCTTTGGGCTCAAACTTGGCCCTAAACAATTTAATGGCTCGTACTCGGCCTTCAGGCTCAAACTTGGCCTTCAAAATTTAATGGCTCGTACTCGGCCTTCAGGCTCAAACTTGGCCTTAAACATTTAATGGCTCGTACTCGGCCTTCAGGCTCAAACTTCGGGTATCCACCTGTTCCCCGGCAAAGCCGACGAGCTTATTGTCGTATGGCTGAATATATTTTTCTGGGATCCCGAGCTTTTGAAATGTTGAATAATATAAAATGTCAGTCGAGCTTCCCTGGTCGACAAGAGTTCTTTTGACCGAGAAATTGGCCAATTGCACTGTGATTACCATAGGGTCGTCCTGATTAGGATCCACCCCCAAGAAGTCTTCGTCAGAAAAGATAATCGGTGGGGAAATCCTCGGGGGTTTGCCAGATACGGAGTTGACAGCCCGGATGGCCCGCAGGTGTTTTCTCCGAGCTGAACTTGTCGTGCCTCCCCCTGCAAATCCACCCGAAATAGTGTTTATCACGCCTCGGACGGTATTATCCTCCTCTCGCCTTTCATTCTGGTCTTCCCTGGTTTCTGTTCTTTCATTACTTTGTCGACCGCCGCCCCTTCTCGGGCTTTGGCCATCTCCTCTTCTTCTACTTCTGCCACGCCCCTCACCATTGTTGTGATTTCTCCGAACAAAATTATTGAGATGGCCAGCTTGCACCAACTCTTCAATCTTATCCCGCAGTACCCAGCACTCCTCGGTGGTATGCCCGTAATCACGATGGTACCGACAATGTTTCTGTCGATCAGCATTCTGGGGCGTGTGGCCACGGTTGGGGAGCTGCAAAAGTTCCGCGCTGTAGGCTTCCTCGAACACTCGAGCTCGGTTAGTGTTGAGGGGGGTATAGTGCTCATACTTCGGTCCCCTATGCAAATGCTCGGATGTGCTCTTGAATTTCGGCTTATCACCTCCAGCCCTCCTCTTCTCTCTCCCTTCTCGTCTGTCAGAATCATCAGTTCTCTCCCTTTTCTTAGATTCTTCAATTTCCTCCATATTGATGAACCCAACAGCCTTTCTCCTTAACTCATCCATACTGGTTGGAGGCTTTCGGGCTAGGTGTCTGGCAAAAGGGCCAGGCCGTAACCCGGTCAGAATAGTATGCAGTGCGACATCGGCACTGAGATTCCGGATGAGGATAGTCTCTTTGCCGAACCTGGCCATGAAATCACGCAGGGACTCATTCTTTTCTTGCTTAAAGTTTACCAACGAGGCCGAGGTTTTTTTATGGGCTCGGCTCGTGGCAAACTGAGCATTGAACTTAGTCATGAATGTGTCAAAGGAGTCAATCGACGGCGGTAGGCCGGGTGTACCAGCTCAACGCAGCATCCTTCAGAGTAGTTGGAAAGACTTTACACATGACAGCATCATCGTCGGTAAAGAGGTACATCTGAGTAGTGAAAGCATCTAAGTGCCGCTCCGGGTCCGAGGTGCCGTCATACCTGTCAATGTTTATGGGTTTGTAATTGGCTGGAAGAGGAACCTCCGTGATGGCATCGGTGAAGGGATGTCTAGGCCTCCGCACACCGACCCTCTCATTAGGCCTATTCGCCCGAAGTGAAAGTTCAGGGGCCTGCCTAGGAAATTCCCCCTCGTCTGGTCGGTCAATATGATGAGAAACCCGGGGTTGTTGACCTCCCTCTCTGCGCGTGTTTCTGGACCCTTTGTTCTCGGTTGTCCGGCGCTCTCTCTCATGAGGAGAAGAGGCAGACCTTTCCCTGCTTTGTTCTCGTTCCCGACGGCTGTTCTGCCGCTGAAACTCCTCATTCTCCTTTCTCAGCATTGCCACTTGTGCGAGGAGTTCTTGGATAATGGGGTTGTCGGTCGTCATAGCCGGGTTTATGGACCATTCCCCATTATCTCCGTTGTTAGCATTCTCTGGCTCCTCTCTCCTGCAGTTCCCGCTCCTTGTTCTCACCATGGTTTGTGGTATGGGAAAGTTTTGCTTCAATTCCCACAGACGGCGCCAAATGTTCCGTCCAAATATCTCAGACGGGAGATACTCAACCGGAGAAGGTCTAGTGGGAGTGTTTTGGAATTAGCTTGACAGAATTGGAATTCTGCTCCTACGTATCCAAATGGGAATCAAAGCAAACGTAGTTCTAAGTGAGGGGGTTGGACCCCTATTTATAGAGATATTTTCAGTGCAACCGTTTGAGTAAGACTGTTACTGAGATCCTATTTGTTAGGATCGGATTGTTATTGCAGTTAGACAATGATATGGGTAAGGCTCCGAGTTATACGGAGAGATATTTGGACCAGCGAGATATTCGGTCCAGTCAGTTGTGACTGGATAGCTCGGGGTCGAGATAGCTTCATTTGTGGTCTGCTGTGAAATAGGCCCGAGTAGTTATCCTCGGGTGTCAGGTGTATTAATAGGTCTTCGGCGCGAGTAGGAATTCGGGTCATGGCCCACTTACAAGAATGAGCTCGACTGTACTGACAATTCTCGGCCTTATATCTTCTGCCAGTACAGTTGACATACCAAAAAGAACCACTCCTTTGGTCACCTGGGCCAGTGGCTTTCTTTGCATATCGAACAATTAGTAGACACAGCACCCTTCTTTGACACATCAGAACGGTCCAAAGTTTTCCTTCAAGATGGAAAGATATTGAGACCATGAGGAATAAAGAGTATACCCTTCCATTTTCCAAAGGGGCACTCATCCATTTTGTTCAATAACTCAATGTCCATGTGATGAAGGTATTCATTCTCATCAGTGATGAATCCTTGAGAGATTGCTGCTTCTCTCTCACTCTCAACGTTTTGTTGTTCCATGACACCCAAAAGCATTGGAAAGTATTGGGTACAGATTTAACAAGTGAATGAGGAAGAGAAAGAATGCAGATTCTTGATTTCTTCACGGACTAGACTAGGTTGCTGCAAAACAAGAGCATTAAGAACTAAAAAGTAAAAACAGATACTCCAATTATTTATCCAACAACCTTCTTCCAATTCTCCCACCCATGATCTATGTCTGTTTCTTTTTTTTGGTCTTCTAATAATAATCCAACAGTAGCATCTTATATTAGGGGTGTTCGCGGATTAGATTGGATCGGTTTTGAGCTAAAAAGTCATCCGATCCAATGATAAAAATATCGTGCGGTTTGGATTGGATCGGTTTATTTCCTTAAAAAAAATCCGATCCGATCCAATACAATCAAATGCGGTTTGGATTGAATTGGATAATTCGGTTTTTGTCATACTTTGTTTTTTTTTTCTAATGTCAAGTGTCATTTCTACTTATTTAATAGTGGATAAAAGATAATCTTCATTTTAATTTAGGAGTTTGAGAAGAAAAAAATTATTGATATTTTTTAACACGTTCTTTTATATTAATTCTCTATATCTACTCATACTTATCCTATTTTTTTCCTTGAATCGACTACAAATAAATTGTAGCTAATTATTTTTCTAATTTACTTAATTATTTTCCTATTTTTCATGATTACTCAATCAAATATATATATATATATATATATGTTATGCACCAAAACTTTTAGTAAAATATAACTTCAAGACATTAATATTTATTCTAAATAGTCTTATATATGTCATTCCAACAAAAACATTAAAGAGAGCGAGGGATATAAAAGAATGAAGAATAATGTTTAAGTATGAGTAATACTATAATTTCAAAAATAATAGTATATGTATATAATAGATCGGTTTGGATTGGATTGGATTGGATTGGATTTCACTCCAGGATCCAAAATCCGATCCAATCCAATAAAAAATTACGGTTTTTTTGATTTTCGATTTGTTCGATTTTCAATTTTTTGATTCGATTTTTGTGATTTGAATCGGTTAGGATCGGTTGATGAATGCCCCTATCTTATATAATGACTAAGGAGCACACGGTTCAACTTGTTAGTAACGCCAAGCCCTACAACGCGTGTTAGTCACGCCAACGACCGTGCGAGTGTTTACGAGCCCGTTTGGTTTGAGCTTAATAGGAAAAAAAAATTCAAATAACACTCTATTTCTGGATTAAGTACCAAATGTACAGTTTTTTTAATTTAGGTGGGAAATCGGTTTTAGTGGTATCAACTTCCTGATGTATAATTTTTTTTAATATGTTGAAAAGTAAGCTTTAGGGTGCCGACTTCTCACTTGTATTTTTGGTTGTTTTTTTTTTTTATGAAACTGGATTTCTTTTAGAAACTACTTATCAGTTTATAATTGTTCCGAAACTATTTATTAATTGGGGGTCCTTTTGGACACATGATATATTTTATTTTTTGTCACTCTGACGGGTCAAAGGCACCAGTCAGACTGACGCCTATCAGTATTAAAATAAAAAAAAAGACAATTGATAGCAATAGTAAGAGGTATAAAAAAATAATAACAATAACAATTTACACCAATAAATATTCATCAATTATTACAGTAGTAAAAAAAATTTATTTGGATCATACTTTCCTCGGGCATCTACTGATCAAAATTCAGAGTGTGATACAATATTTTATCAATACACAAGTCTGGTTCTTATTTGGAATTTTTAATTCGAATTCATTTAAGTTTAAATATAATTTGCTACTATCATTTTATAATTATCGAATTATACTTTCATTCAATTTATTTGCAAAATTAATTCACATACTTGGATGGTACAAATGCCAGAAAATTAATTCACATATTCTTGTTTTTACAGTTTGCTTGTTATTAGTTTAAAATTTTAAGGGAAATTCTCCTTCTGTCATCTAACATAATGGACCTCTGGTGAGAGCATTGCAGAAAATCTCCGGAGTGAAATTAAGAAGATGGGTTTGTCTGAAAATGAAAAAAGTCATCCTTTAAAGGCGTCAGGCGCAGTGGTGTCTCCACCTGCAGTGCGCCACGTGGCACTGCAGGGGCCCCCCACCCCACCCCAACCCAACCAAAAATTGGACGCCTGCAATTTTAAAGGAACAATGCTACTATTTTAAAGGAACAACGCTACAAAAAAAATTATACTATAAGTATAGGGAGTAACGATGACATTAATGATAAAGTATCTATTTAAAACAACAAGAGGCAATAAAAAAATCTCGTAGTACTGAGTAACAAATAATATCACAGGAGGCAAAAATCTCCCTTAATACATTTGATTAAAAAAAATATCTTATGTTTGCTGACATGGATATTCAATGATATTGAGCAATATCTAAAAATTTATAGTATAAATTGTTGAATAGGTGTAAGTTCGTGTGTCAGTGTGATTTACTAGAAGACTGGAAGCTTGGACAGAGTTCAATGAACTTGGCAAGCAATACCAGAAAGTAGCAGAATATTTTCAAAGTCTCATACATAGCTTTTAATTTTGTCACTTCTTGCTTCTTGGCTCACGTTTCTTGGTGACTGATCTGGATAACAGTGCGGTGAAGGAATGATCAAATTCCTTACTTGGCAAGTACTCTATGCTTGAAGGTCTAAAGTTGGACTGTGGAAAGCAAGTTGCAATTAATTAGCCTTATTGAGTGAAGAGAGGCAAGGATTTTGTCTTTGAAAATAATAATTGTCGACCATTAATTGTTTAAGATCATGAACATTCAGCTCAGCTAGCCGAAAAGCTTTTGAAGTGTTGCTTTCAATCAATAGAGAAACTGTTCATTTAGAAGTCTTTGAATTCCATTTGTTCTTTAGTTATACTATTTGTACAACTATTATAAACATCTAAATAAAACCTTCACTTATAATTATATATCATGTATCTACTTTATCTCAAAATATGATATATTTTCATCTCATTTACACTCACATCAATCTATCATGTCTATATGGTAACCAAAAAAAAACATGAGTGTTTTACTTTCATGACATGAATAAATGGGCCGGGGATTGATATTGGTGAACGAAAGTGACACCACAGACTCATAGAGGGCAAGTTCTTCTTCACTTCCTAGCTACCTAGTTTATAGCTGGGCAGGAAAAAAACAGAGCAATACATGCTTGGGGGCTGAAGTGGTCAAGTCAAGAGTATAGACTTTCTCTACCCAACTCTACCTAGTTTATTGCCTCTTGTTATTTTAAATAGATACTTTATCATTAATGTCATCGTTACTCCCTATATTTATAGTATAATTTTTTTTGTAGCGTTGTTCCTTTAAAATTGTAGCGTTGTTCCTTTAAAATTGCAGGAGTCCAAGTTTTGGTTGGGCTGGGGGGGCCCTGCAGTGCCACGTGGTACACTGCAGGAGAAGGCGCCATTTGCAGTGGCGCCTCCCTTTTGTCTTTTTTTTTTTGGTTAAGTGGTAGGCGCCATCTGCAGTGGCGTCTTTGACCCGTCAGATTGAAAAAAAACAAAATATGTCACGTGTCCAAAACGACCCCCATTGGTAAAGAGTTTCAGAATTACCCTAAACTGGTAAATAGTTTCTAAAAGGAACCCAGTTTGGTCAAAAAGCCAGTAAATAATATCACAAGAGTCATAAAAAAATAATAGCAATAACAATTTACACCAATAAATATTCATCAATTATTACAGTAATAAAAAAAAATACCTTGTAAGAATTAAAAGAAAGTTACCAACAATTTTAAAGGAACACTGCTAAAAAAAATTATACTATAAGTATATGGAGTAACGATGACATTAATGTTATTACAAGGTAAAAAAATTGTTACTACTGTAATAATTGATGAATATTTATTGGTGTAAATTGTTATTGCTATTTTTTTTATACAACTTATTATTGCTATCAATTGTCTTTTTTTTTAATACTGGTTGGCGTCTTTGAAGGCGCCAGTCAGACTGGAGCCTTTGACCCATCAGAGTGAAAAAAGAATAAAATATGCCACGTGTCCAAAAGGACCCCCCATTGGTAAATAGTTTCAGAACAACCCTAAGCTGGTAAATAGTTTCTAAAAGGAACCCAGTTTGGTCAAAAAGCCTGTATTTTTTTCATTTTAATTAAAATAATTTAGTTATATTTTTATTATTAAACATGTCATTTTAATTAATGTTTATGTTAATCAGGAGACTTGAAAATTTAATACTATAATTGAAAACATCAACTAAAATTAATTGACAATTTATTATTACTTAATTATTTATTCTTAGAAGAAAAATAAAATTTCCGCGGTTGGGAAGAACTTTCGGCACGATGAGGGCAGTTACTCTTGTTATGACCCGAATTCTGACAGAATCTACATCTTTTTCCTTGAGGTCCATTTCAGTACAAATTCGGGAGGATTGTTGACGACATTGAGGATCTCTCTGCGTTTCTGGATTGTGACACACCGTTACTCCGTCATATTGTGGCCACAATATGCTTCATTCGGCACCACGTCGAACTGTTCTTGATAAACGTTGAACACACCAATTTAGGTTTTTATTTATATCTGGAATCATAAGGTAGTTATTGTGGTTTGGAGTATGAGAAAAAGGTGTTGGGAGGTATAAGGTGCAATATTCGAATCTCGCCTAATACTAACATAACAAACTAATAACTAACATTTTCTTATAAAAAAAAGTTATATGATTAGTGTTTTTAATCCTCCAATTAACATACTAGTTAACTAAATTAACATAATTAATTAAATAAAAATTTAACTAATTATTTAAAATGAAAAAACCTAGTTGAGAAGTCGGCACTTCTAAAGTCGAGTTCTCACTAGGTTTAAAAGAAACAATAAGGAAAGTCTGCATTGAGGAAGTTATATGATTATGATGCATGAAGGTGTATTTTGCTAGCCTTCTTAATTATGTCCTGCACATGACAACAGAATGATGAAAGGAATTTAGATATTTAAGATGCTTCTAATTGTAACAAGTTGTGACTTGTGAGACAAGCACCTGATCAATGATGATATCAGGGCAGGATTTGACAATGAGTACTACTTAGTGCATAGTGCACACTGCAATTG